>JAVSCE010009123.1:0-1415206 GCA_032199065.1 Smutsia gigantea
CACAGCAGTGTTACCAGGCTGTTTCCTGTAGGAAAAGTCATCTTTTTAAACTCATTTTCATCACCATTAAAACATAAGATTGATAATAGCATCCAAAGTTTCTATAATGAAAGGTTTTTGGTAGAATCATTTCTTTTCCCCTTTAGATTTGAAATTATTCAATTATAAAGAACATTGTTACTATGATCTGGTCCTAGGTTTTCTCTTATTGTACAAGTAATTAGCTCAGACCTTCTCCCAATACCATAAGCAATGAAAACATAAGAGTTAGAAGGCATCTGCATATTGTAGTATCAGGACCACATAAGCACAGGGGTATTTTTAAAGGCACAGTTTAATGGTCACTTAAAATGTGTCTCAAGTTGCTTCCAATTGACTCTTACAAGTACAGGGCTATCTAAGTCACCATATTGCTGAAGAGCCATAGTCTATACTTCCTATGTAAAAATAATCTGAAATGAGGTTTGACCATGAGGTGTTTTATAAGCCAGCAGAGATGCAAATTCAAAGCTGCAATAACTTGTAAGCATTCAAGAAATATTGTTTATTAAAGAATAATTTTGAATTTAAGAAGAATTATAGAGTTTATGAAAGACTTTGAAATGGACCAAGATGACTGGATGTCTTAAATGGAAAACTAGGTGTTCCTAAGCACACTCTTCCGAGGTACCTGATTCTATGGGTCTCTGCAGCTTTCATTGTTTTAAGCTATTTCATAACTTATAAAGTCGGCAGTAACTGATAATATTGCAAGGGTTTCTTGTCCACATATATGCAAACAAGATTACTCAGGTGGAAATACAATTGATTTCTTCTTCCCAGTTTTACAGCTATTTATAAATTCATTTAAGCATTTCTTATTGCTTATATATGTGGTTATTTGAATTCTCCTTTGAACTAGTTGTAGCATCTTACTGGATCTCTAAATAATTGAGATGAATAAAATCTTTGACGTGTTCATTTAATGTTTCTATGAGAGTCATGATTATACTCTCTTTTGAACAAATACCATTTGTTCACAGTGAATTTCATTTACGGGCACCCATTTCTCAGTTATTTTGAGCAAAGTGAAATACAAGGTTATGAGATCCATCCCCATGTGGTCTAGTGAGCTTTCCACAGTGAAAAGCTTGATTTCATGGTCTTAGGCTGTATCTCTTATTTGTACATTCTTTTGTCAAGTAACCGAATGGTGAGAAAACCATCTCTAATGACTTAAAGCTCAAGCCTGGTAGATGGTAGGACACAGGAAGATCAACATTAAATGTGATGTCTTTTATTGGCTCCCTAAGTTTGTCAGCATTTGTTTAAGGGGAAAATGAAAATATAATAGGATTTTATTATTTTCTTAAGAGAAGTCTTTGTAGGCACAAAGATTTTAAAAGTGAAATCAATTGGGAGTATCTACTTTGCCCTTCAGTTGCATTCTAACTTTTACATTTTATCATCAGTACTTGTTTTCTTCTTACGATGCCAAACATATCTGGATAATACCTGTAATAGGGCATGTTCATCTCACTTAATAAAAGTACACAAATACCTGCCCTGTAAGATTTAGGGTTGATCAGATGGGCTTTTGTGTTTCTAGTTTTTAACAGTGAACTTTCTCCTTTTGGATATGGCCAAAGTATTCTGTAAGGAAAGAATCTAATCTGCTTTTCCTAAACTCCTTTGGGCTCATCAAAGCCAGAAGGAAACTGTCTTATGACTCAAAGGCCTGATTCAGCCCTAATTCTTCATCTGAATTAATTTTCTCTTCCCTGGTCTTTCTTGAGTGGCTGTAGACTTACAAAAGTGGGGAAAGAGGTTACGAAGAACAGCAATGTTTAAAAATAAATTTTGTTTTTACAAAATTAGTTCTACTTCATGATGTATGTTTTAGTGAATATTCTTTAGGGAGACTTACCATTTGTCAAGCGATCAAACAAGAAAATGTCAAAATCCCACATTCCCACTTTGGAGAGCATATGCTGAAAGGCAAACAAAAGACAGCACACAAATGAATCAAATCAGAGACTCTAACGTTTACTTTAAAATCCAGTGAATTAAACAATTAAGAACTTTAAAACAGTGACATACTACTATCTATGTACAACTGGTTTGTCTTAAGACAAATCTTACCCTATTCACTAATAACAACAGTGTTAAAAGGACAGGTTCTGGAATCAGACTGCCCGGTTCAATGTCAGCTGCATCTCTTCTCAGCTATGGAACCTTGGGGCAAGTTCTTTAACCTCTCAGTATGTCAGTTTCCTCTTTGAAAAATGTGACTGATAGTATCATCTACCTCAGAGGGTCATTGTTAGGATTAAATAAGGTAATATATGGAGAGTGCTCTGAACAGTGTTTGTACATAGTAAAACACACATATTAGATATCTTTTAAAAGTGTAGTTAAATCAAGTCTCTACATAACAATGTACTATACATTTAAAGGTTTATAGATTTTTAAAAAATGAAGTCAAAATGATTGCTGAGCATATTACCCTGCTCAATGTGGACTAAATGTGAAATCAACCAGTATATCAGATAGGAAACTGAAAAGTAGACAGTTGAAAATATTGAGTAATAAGACCTACTGTTCAATGTAGGCTTTTAACCCTATTTTTCCTTTTAAAAATTCCCATGCTTAGGATTAGATGATGTAAACTCTCAGATGCAAAGTTGCAGTTACTGATTCTGTCCTCACTATGGCTCCTGCAACTGGGCCCTCCTCTTCTGACAGCTACTGCTGCCCTCCATCTGCCCCTGAATGGTTTCTCTGTGTCCTATGATGAAATCCAAAGGCCTTGTAATGACACACAAAGACCTCAACAGCATCAGAAAAATGAAGGGGTAATAGGTTATCTGTGAGGTCAATTCATTAATCAGTCCAAAATTCTGCTTTACTTAGTGTTGTGCAAATATGCTTTGTACATTTATAAAAATGAAAACAGCTCGCATGTGCTAGACATGAATTTGTTAAGCATGTAAACCTAAGTGATAAATACTAAAGGAAGAGCCAGAACTTGATCTCTGACACCCTGATTTCTGTCCTGCTGTTTTTTTCACATCTCGAGTGGCGGCCACATTGCGGGGAGGCGTTCCTGAGGGCGCTCTGTCATTGCGGCTAAAGAACGAGGAGCTTAGTCGTGCTCTTGTTCCACCAACCAACCAACCAAATAGTCACTCGATCTGAGGTCTTGGGCTGTTAGAAAGACTGTTTTTTGTTTTTGTTTTTTTTTCATTTTGTAGACCTAATGTTGGGAATTGGTTCTTCTGACATTACTTACTGCTTATTTCTTAATGCATACTATTAACTTAGTAAACTATAAAATACTACCTTGGACTTCTGTTTAAATGGAGGCAGTTTATTCCTGAAATTTAAATTCCTTTGGCAGTGTGCGTCACAGATAACCTGTGAACTTTATTTAGATTGTCATGTGTTGATTTCTATCCTCAGTTGGATCCATGAATTACAAAAATGATTGTAAAATTAGTAAAAATTATGTGAATGAATTAAAAATTATAAGCAGGACAATGTATAGCATTGATAGCTTAAAGTTGGAATTAAGTGTTGGCAATTATTGGATTAATTTCAGTGTAGCTGTTAAAATGAGATAACATTTTAACATGGTGTGGGTAAAATTGCAGTATTTCCATAATCTCTCTCCTGGCTTTAGTACATCTCCATATCAATAGGTGTTTCTAAGAGGTGGAAAGAAGTAGATCATCTCCATATCAATAGGTAACTACAAGGGAAAGTGAGGCAGATCTGGACCTGAGAGGTTGGGTGCAGTTACTTCCTCCACAGCCCTGTTGCGAGAGACACGGGAGAGCAGAAGTGGACAACTGCTTGTATGAAATAAATGGGTTTCTCCCACTTCATTTCTCTCTTTGGCTGGTTTCAGTTTTAAAGGTATTTTGCCCTGGGACTTTCTCCCCAGAGTTACAAATGAGTTAAAAGTTTAATTGTTTTTCTGGTAATTGATCAGTCTAAAATTCTACTTTACTTACTGTGGTGCAAATATGCACATTTGTACATTTGTACATTTATAAAAATGAAAATAGCTAGTGTGTGCTAGGCATGAATTTATTAAGTATGTAAACATATGTTACCTCATTTAATCTCTGAGGTGGGTATTTCTGTTCACTTCATTTTATGGTTGAGAAAAAAGTCCAGAGTCACAGAGGTCAGTGGCAGAAGTAGGACTTAAACCCAGGTGCCATCAGCTGAAGCCCAGGCTCTTGGCCACTGGACTGCTGGGAGGGGACAAAGGGGTCACTAGCTCACCCTTGCTTGTCCAAGGTAGTCTTCATCCAGCAGGTGGAGAGGGGCTTGTGGTATAATTCCACGAAGCAGCCTTGATGCATGGAAGTATCTTTGAAAGCTTAACAGTCTTTTCACCTTTTTCTTGGTGCCAATTTCCCCTGACTGTGTTGTGTCTGTGGAAGGTAACCAAATTCAGAAGTTATATATTTAGGAAGTCTGATTTTCTTCACTATGTAAGAATACAATGCATTATTTGGGGGAGACGCTTAAAAGTTCTTCTCAACACTTTCTTCAATGCAGTCTATTTAATTCTACATTCAAAATTCTTCTAGAACAAAAATGATACTTCCTATATATTACATTCCTTAAGATAGCAAGATATTTCTAAATGTAATGTTGGAAGACATCAAATATATGAATTAAAAACTTTGTTTTCTTATCAGTTATGTTGGTATATTTAGCAAGGGAAATCCATGTACTTCTGCAAGTATATGAAAAGAAGTTAGGCTTTTTTCTGTGATATTGGAGCTGAGGTTCAAAAATTTAGATCAGGTTCTCATTTTATACTCTCTCCCATCTGGTCAAATCCTTCATCTGAATTAGAAGAGTTGAGAATACACTATCTTAGACTTGAGAAAGCGTTTCCAGTGTCTCAAGAATATCAACAGCAAAGGAATCAATAATCTCAGTACAAAAGTGACCTAGGTTCCCCGACAAGAAGCAGAGGGTGTTTACATTCTACTCAAGTATATTCTCTTTTACTGGTGGTCGGAAAGGCTGATCCTGTCAGTAGAGATGCTTTAATACTCATGTATATGTGCCTTTCAGAACTTCACGGTTGACATCATGGTGATTGTCCAAAAATACTTCAAGTACCTTATTTGAATGCCTGTCAAGGTGTGAATTAGCTGAAATTCTGTGAATCATCCTAGGGCCACATAAGTGATATCTGCGGCCAAGTTTGGATCTGGAGCCAAATGAAGAGTCTAGTTGGAAAAACATGCAGTTCATATAAAAAGAAATGTTGGTTCCTTTTATGTCTCCTCCCATCTCCCTTTTTCTTCTATGGAACTCAAAATCACAGTGGATACCAGAAGCCCAGGAAACAATGGGCAAGGAACTCCTTAGCAATGTGACACTCCGCAGGGGCAGGGAATGACCAAAATCAGTGTGTTACCTAGGCTATACCATGCATGCAAAGGCTGGATTCAGGGCATGTGAAACCTACTATTCTCTGGAAATGCTGCCTGATTAAAATTCTTTTTTTTTTTTAAAGGGATCTTGAGTTCATGTATGGAAAGAGGCCAATAAATACTTTTGGAGATGAGAGGAGTACAATTGAAGTTGGGTGTTTGGCACACATCCATATTAAAAATGGTATATGTGGACTTAATTCTACTGGGCAGGTTCTCACTCATTTCTATAAGTTTATCAAGTCAAAGTATTTAAAATTATTTTGAGTGTTACTAAGAGGCAGGTACTGTTTTAAACGCTTGGTGAGATCCTTCACTTCTAGATCCTCCAATGAGCAAAACAAAGCAAAACATGGAGCTTATATTATAACATAGAGGGACAAGACAATAAACAGTAAAATGACAAAGATGTAATTCATAAAACTGTGTTAGAAGGTGGTTAAGTGCCATGGGGAGAAAAGGGAAGTGGGGAATGTGGGATCAGGAGTTCTGTGTTTGGATAGTCAGGGTTGACCTCATTAGATGGTACAATTTGATCAAAATTTGAGGGAAATGAAGGAG
This sequence comes from Smutsia gigantea, assembly GCA_032199065.1. Lineage (NCBI taxonomy): Eukaryota > Metazoa > Chordata > Mammalia > Pholidota > Manidae > Smutsia > Smutsia gigantea. The sequence goes on from JAVSCE010009123.1 coordinate 6,006, forward strand.
CTGGCCAAGTAGATATTTAGGGAAATGTCTTCCATAGAGGGAGGCCCACTTGAATAATCCTAGAATGGAAGCATGCCTGGCATACTGGCATTTGGAGGAGCAGCAGGAATTCCATGTGGATGGAGAGGAGAGAAAAAGGGAGATAGAAGAGATGAGTTCTTATAAGGAGCAAAGAGGGGCATGAGAATTATACAGGGCCCTGTAGGCCTTTACAACAGCTTGTGCCATACTCTGAAATGTGGGGCGACTGCAAAGTTTTGAGCAAAAGAGTGCTACAATCACACTTACATTTAAAAAGGGTCATCCTGGCTTCAGGGTGAGGACAGATTGTAGGAGCAAGCTTTGATGCATAGAGACCTGTTCTGAAGCCATTGAAACAACCCAGGCAAGAGATGATGGCTGCTCAGACCATGGGGTAGACATGGAAGGAGTAGAAACGGAGGGATCCTGAATACATTTGGGGTACTCCAAGTTTTTGGCCATAGTAACTGGGAAAGTGGAGCTGCCATCACCTGAGATGGGAAAGACTGCAGATGGAGCAGGTGTGGGCTTTTCTGTTTTGCACATATTGAATTTGGATGTCTACTGGGGACTCAGGTGAAGATGCCAAGTAGAAATAAGTAGATATAAAGTTGAGAGCTTGGGGGAAAAGACTGGGTTGGAGGTATAAATTTGAGAGTTGTCAGATGAGATTGCCTAGGGAGCCAGTGTAGGTACAGATGAGAAAAGCATTAGAGTATGAGTTCTGCAGTACCCCAACATGAAAACGGTGTGGAGAGAGCACAGAAAATAAAGGAGACTCCATGAGAAGGAGTATCTCATGGAGATGGGGGAAACCAAGAGAGCGTCATTTCCTGGAAGCCTAGCAAAGACAACAGTGCAAGGAGGAAGGTGTGGTCCTCTGTATCAAATGCAGCTAATAGATCAAGTACAATGAAGACTGAGACTTGACCATGGGTGTATAAATCTGTCAAAACTCATTGAACTAATAGAGCACATTTTATTGTATGCTTAGAAGCAACAATATCCTAGGAGCAACAAGCATGTCTAGATTTTGTTTTGTAAATGCAATTTCTCACTAAGAGTACCAGACCACCTTGGTGAAATGGCTGAATCTAGGGTTGGCATAGGCAAGTACACGATGAACTATAGCTCCTCATAATTCCAGAAAATAGGGGAGACTTCTCAAAATGATGGGATCATTTAAAAATGAAAGAGGTGACAACTTGAAGGGGTCTCTCTGAGCAAATCTGGGGGAATTTGAGCATCAGCCTGAATGTTGGGAGTGGGTTATGAATTGTTGATTGAAAGAAGAATCCATGTGCCCTTGCTCACAGTGAGTAAGCAAATAAATAAACAAACAAGGAGGACAGAAAGCTCTTCCCTGCAGAGAGGTCCACCCAAGAGTACAGAAAAAATAACAGTTAGAAAATTACCATTTTGGCAAACTTTATAGTAATAACTGATTTCGGCCCCAAATCATCAAATGATACTAAAATAATTAAGTGAAAGTTAAAAAAATAACAGTATAATTACATAGCATCAAAGTATCTCCCCACAGATGACTTATTAATTGGAAAGGAAAAATGGGTGTTTTTTAGTGGACAAATTTGGTGGGGGGCACCATCTTTACCTGCATAATCCAAGTTAACATTCCCTGATGATGGGAGAAGCTGACATCATACGCTTCCTCATGTGATACGCAAAGGATGCAAAATCAGTGTATGTGGTACTCCTGCCCCAAATGCACATCTGACCCCCACAAAAAGAGCAAACATCAGAAAAACCCAAGTTGAAGGATACTCTGCAGAACAGTTGGCCAAACCCTTAAAAAATGTCCATGTCATGAAAGACAAAGGTAGGCTCAGGTATTGTTTCATAAGGATGGACACTAGATATAGTGCTTTAATGCAATGCATGACTCTGAACTGGATCCTGTATCAGAAAAAAATTTTCATAAATGACAGATCAAGGCAACTTGTGAAATTCGGATATGGAGCTATATATGAGATAATATATCTACAAATTTCTTGAATTTGATAACTGAACTGTGGTTATACACAATATCCTAGTTCTGAGAAAATACATGCTGTAATATTTATGGATAAAGGGAAATGATGTATACAATAAATTCTCAAGTGCTATGAAAAAAATATACAACAATAAGGCAAATAGGGTAAAATAATAATTGGTGCCTCTGGAGTACTTGAGCATAAATAGTATATGGATGTTCTTGGCTCTGTTGCAAATTTCCTGTAAGTTTGAAGTTATTTTATTATAAAGTTTAAGAGGAGAAAATGGGTAGAAAAGTCCGATGCAATATCAAGCATAGACATCAAGTTTTGCTACATAGAGGAGCAAAGAAATGTGATAGGTCTGTATAGAACAATATAGAATGAAATCAAGTATGTTGATAAATAAATAAAATAAATTACTCCTGTGTTATGTATAAGTCTAAGAGGAAATACTCATAGTGATTTATTTTTAAAATATATTTTAATATTAAATATTAGTATTTAATACTTTTTATTCTATGAATATCATAGTTTCTGAAGATTTCCCCATTCTAAAATACCAAAAGAAAATCTGTGTAGCTGAGAGTATGCCTATATTTACATAATAGAATCAGAAACAAGCAAGCTAAGCCCAAATGATGGAAATATGCCACAAAGATAGCAAATTGAAATTATGGATTATTTCTTTGTAAACTTCAATTTCATTTTCTGAGTGGTGTTATTTTAAGCAGATACATAGGTAAGATAATGACACTTAAGTTACATAAGAAGATACAAATGACAGGAAATGATGGTTTCTATTCATTAAAATTACTATGGTGACTAAAATATTGCTAATCTAATGATGCTATGAGCTGGAGATATTGTTTAGATACATTGTGTCTTTAAACCAAAGAAAAGAGCAAGATCCTCTCCTTTCCCGCTTACTTTTTTCACACCGTTGTTAAACAGGTAATAGTCCATCAACATGAGAGAGAATGTAGATCTCTTTTGATCTTTATTGAAATTTTTGATATTCTGGGTCATAGTTTTTATTTAAAAAATATTACATGAAAATATGATATTTCTGATTACTGAGTTATTTGATACATTCTTGAAATTTGAGTCTGAGTTAAGTGTCTTGCTTCCCTTACTCTAGTTTCAGCACTGTCTTGTGTCTTTGGAGCACAAGCTCAGATAATGTAAAAAATATTCAATATTAAAATAAATCTAGACAATAAAACCTACTCATAGTTAATTTTTGGTGGTTGCGTGTAGGTCAAAAGAATGCACCATATAATGTCCTTCACTGTGAGGATGTTCAAAGTTTGGGAACAAATTAGCTATAGCTATATATTTTTTATTTGTGCAATTTCAACTGTTTAAAATGGGCAGGTAGATATCTGCCAAATTGCAGTATTAATTGGTGGCCAGTATTTTCTAAAATACCAAGGCAAACCATGACTATGCCATTTGGCACGTCTATTGGGGTTATTCTTTAACTGACAAGAAAATAATTCAGAAGTGATGTTAGATAGCCATTTAATTTTCTAATAAAGCTTAATTTTCTAACTTGACATACATAAAACTAAAATGAAAAAAAATCCTCAAGGTAGCTCTCTAAAAGGGAAGAACTTCAATAACGTAAGAAAATAATTTTATTTAAAGCAGTATGAATGACTTATTTATCCACTCACTTAGGGAGTACTTTGTGTTATGTGAGATAATGAAAAGCTAGGATATAAACTGAAGGTACAATTGGGAGAAAAATCCATACAGGGAATAACCTGTGAATAGATGGTCATGCTGTATAACAGTGCTAGGTACTGCTTTTTGAAGTGTTAAAATGTATTATACAATTATTGAATAAGATCTGATACATCTGTTTCCAAAAGAACTTCTAGTGAATAAATAGCATATTTACTTTGATAATTAGGGATAGAGTGATATGTGCTTCTGAATAGAAATTTGAATGATTAACTAAAGTAAATTTTATAGATAGTTCAACTTGCAAAAATTTAGAATCTTAACAGTGTGCCTAATAATGAAATGATAGGTTTATTTAATATCATTATTTAATTAAAAATCATTATTTAAAGATATTCAGTTATTCTGATGGTGCTTTTTGTTTGGATTTTGTTGTTTTATGGGCTATGGGTCCCCAAATTCTCATTTGGAAGTTATGAAATGGTGCTCAGAATGCTTCATTGTCTGATCTATGTGTGCACTGACCCCAACTGTGGAATTCATTTTCTGCTCACTTATTCTTTTATGAAAATCACAAAATGTACATATTAACACATGTTTGCACTTTTTAGGCTCTAATTTTAGGGTTATGAAGTTTATATCAGCACTGCCAGTATGGTAATTTTTAAATTTCACAAGTTGAGGTTGGCTTAAACAAAAAAAGTGTTAATAAAAATTATTTTCATTTTGAGTAACTTCTCTATGGCATATTCTCTTTATAGGGGCTGATAAATTTTGGTCTAGGAGAAACCTAAAGCCTAGCATAAATATCTGGGATAAAAAAGCTATAAGTACATTTATATGGTGAGGCTGTTTCTATCAACTGTATACCTGGTTCCTTTAACAAGATCTATACGAACTGTTTTGAGACTGAATAGTTAGTAACTGGTACAGAAGTAGCACAGGTGATACTGAGAACAAAGAATGATTTAATGCTTAAGTGAGCAGAACTTGCCTCCAGCAAACGTAGAGACCTACCTTCATACACCTAATATCAATACTTTCAGATCATTAATCCAACTGAGTCTTTTCAATAATGTGTCATTCATAAATACCCTACTCTGTAATTACTGTACAAATATTTTTTATAGTACTTAGTATGTATTATATAACCATGTATAATTGAAGTAATTATAATGAATTCCATGCTGGGTTAGTAGCTATTCATATGCTTTATTTGTTCTTCTGTTATAGGATTTTTAATATGTCTTGCATAGAGCTATTGATACAAAACTTATTCCCCCCACGGTCAGAAACCATCTTACCAAACTTTGTAACTGTAGTATTTCTTTTTTGTACTGCAAGTGCCTGACTTAGGCTTTGACTGTCAAGGCATCTACTTCAAAGAGGACTCCATTCAAAAGACTATCTTGAATGAACACATCACCAGCCACATGACTAGATAGAGCCAGGTTACCTCCATCCAGGGCGCCTCCTTGATTTGGCTTGATTTTGATAACTGTGGCCACTTGTTTTTTTTGTTTTTTTTATTTTTTTAATCTTCCTGTGCTTTAAAATCCTGTTTGATGTTTAAATTCACCAATAAAGAGCAGGTCCATGATAGTCATAATAAGAACCACAAAGGCTGGTCTAACCACAACACTGGTTATTGAGAGGCTGAGGCCAGCACACAACAGAATCCCTGTGTTGAGTGCATAATCTTGCCATAAGGGACACTCCATACAAAATTTATTGATTTAATTTGAGTAAGTCAATTAGTTTACAAAAATATCATCAATGCCTTTTAAAAATGGTAAGCAAATTTATTAAGTGCAAAGTACTAAAACTCATATATTAGTTTTTGAAATAATTTTCTTAAATCCTCAAATGGAGTTCTAGGGCCCACGTTCAACTACCACCACGATTTGCTATGACTGATCTCCACTAGTAATACCCAGTTGTGCCCTGAATGATTGCAAATCACTCTTATTTACACATCTGACTTTCTTTTTAGGCTATAGGGTCTTGGAGGCCAGATTCCTGTGAGTTTTCTTTCAACTTCTACAATATCCTGTAAGTTACAGGTGTTAACTACATGATGACAGAACTGAATAACTTTCCTGTGTTTGTGCTCTGGTTCTAAGTTCAAGAATGATGAGCCTTGGGAGAAATCAGGCTGAAATTCTAGTTTTAGATGTGTCGTTTTAAAAAAGATGAGAAAAAATTAATTAGTTTTACTTTTAGGTGTCCTGAAAAACAAATAGCAGGTTTACACCATAGCCCTTTCTCATTACCAGTTCTACTAGTTCAGGGTTCAGGTTCCCTGCAGAGTTGAAAGGTTAGTGCAGTTGTCCAGCATAGCAACTTTCTTGAAAGCATATACAAATGTTTAAAGACTGAAACAACCTATTCGAAGATGCAGGAGTCCTGTAGATACAATTTTTTGGTAGACTACCTTAAAAAATGAAAAAAAAAATTAGGACTTAAAGACGTGTGTAGAAGACAGAACTGATGGATTTCCAAAACTTACGTTATGGATTTGTAGTCCCCTTGATGAGGTGCTAAAGATACCAGTCTTTGAATGAGACTGTGATCATTTCAGTGTATTAAATGCTTCAATTCATTTTCAAGTGCTTTTAGCAAATTTCGTAATTCAGACTTGGCTGCAATGACTTTAGTGCTTAAATCGTACCATACATGATTTAGCATCTCTAGACACTGAAGTCTGCCTTTTTTTTTTTGTATAAAGAACCAGCTGCCAAAAAGCCTTTTAAAATAAAATACTATGTCTATCCTAGTCTTTCAAAAGTCATCAATGGTCATAGATGGCCATATTAGTTTATTTCTTCCTGTATATATTCCCAGCAGTCAGAAAATGGTGGGTAGAAACTAATGACAACAGATGACATTATTTGGCCTGTAACATCAAGTGGGGAGATGTTCTCACATGGGAGGATGTATTTTAAAGACAAAGTCGTTACTAATGACCTTTGAAATCCTGAGCAATTGGACTGAAATAAAATACAAGTTGAATTCCTTAACATCTAGGCCATTTTCTAGGTTTAGTTTTTAAAAGAAAGGTAAGAAAATCAGTTGTGATCTCAAAAACAAATGAACAAAAATACATACAATAAATATCAACAACAGTGACAAAAATTCCAGGGGAACAAAAAGGAGTGAAAGAAAGAAGAAGAAAATAAACCTAAACCAAAATAAAACACACCTTTACCTCAAAAATTTAACTTGAAGTTGGGAAATCAATTTGAGTTAAAAGGCGCTAAGAAGTTATTTTAAGTTTTCTATACTCAGGTCTTGAATAGAGAGGTATTAAGGCCCCATGTTGTTAGCTCTTCTGTGTACAAGAAATACTCACGACATCTTGATGGCTGTCACTGGAAGAGCAGCTTTGTCTCAACACTGCCCCAGAGGGGGAGGAGGAGGAGGAGGAAGAGGAAAGTCTTCTTTAAGGCAGAGTCAATTGTTTCTCTAGTTCTACATTTAACCATGTTTACTTTTTTCAATTGCCTTTTCTCTTTTATGTTCTTGACAGAGAAGAGAACACCAGCATGGCTGATATGAGTCAGAGAATAGAATAAACCTCTGCCCTAGTTCACTGTACCGACACCTGCATCAGAGCTGGGAAACACGCTCAGAATGTGTTCAAGAGTGTTGAATCCTTGTCTTCAACCACACAAGGCACTGGTTCTTGGCAAAATGTGCTGTTTTTAGCCTATTGTTTTGCCTACCATAAAATCCATTCCAAGCCATGGGTTTATGAATCTCTAACTTCCAGGGTTCAGGGATGCTTGGAAAACTGTTATTTCCATTTTGTAAGTAGGAGAGCCCTTAAAAATAATCTCTTAAGACTTCTCTGGGCAGTAGAGAGGTTTTTCAAAATCCCAGTCTGAATGAAATTTAAATGAATTAGTAAGAAGCAGATCAAATTTCCTCAGTCCTAAAGAAGAAATCCATGTCAGGCACAATGTGGTTTTATTGGACCCTCTGCTTCTCAGAGTTTGAAATGTTTAGCAAATCCCGAGTTTTGAGGGCAATGGTTTGTGGTGAGCAAACTGAAGTGACCAAACTTCAGTTGATTCGAAGTCTCCAGAGGTTAAAAACTGCTGCATTAACTCCCTAGGTCTCAGCATACATTTAAAATAAATGTGGTCTTTTATCTGGAGATACGTGTTTGGATTGTTATATTGCACTACAAACATTCCAGATGTGTGTTGTAATGTACATCTGCTCCTCTCCCTTCACTCTCTCTGCTAGTTCTTCACTCCACCATCTCAGGACACTACACGAACCCTCTGATTACCTTCTGTTGTCCCCTCCAATCTATCTCACCTACCCTGACAGATTTATTCCTCAGACACATCTCCTGCCATGTCAGCCCTCTGCTCCAAATTTTCTAATAGCTCCTCAATGTCTATCTAGTTAAATTATTTATTCTGCTGTTCATGGCTCTCCACAGTGTGAAGCCAACTTATTTTTTCCATTTTTATCTCCCACCAGTTCCCTTGTAGATAAACAGGTCTCTGTTCCTGGCATGCTTTTTCCCAGGTTCCCCAGGCTTTCTGCTGCTGTACGGATTCCCATGTTTTTTTTTGAACTTGAGATGTTTATTTTACCTGTACATTTGTCCCTTATGGCCCAAGCGTCTCTATGTTCTTCTAGTGGCACCTTAGGTGTAATCACATCTACAACTTTTGGTGTAGGTCACTTGTAAGGAACAAGCTCCCATTAAGACTCATACCACTGCAGGCCATGGAAAGCCCTATTTTCACACTGAGCGAGATCAGAGAGAAGAAAGAATTGTTTTGGATGACTACTACAGTGTCCATCTGCATGGGTCTCTGAATTGTTCCCAAAGATATAACTGATGCACTTAATCTAGAGCAAACACCGTTGGCCCATTCCATTTATTCCATCCATAGCAAGAACAGAGCTTGGGGCTAGCGGGGTGATGCAACTAAGAAGTACTGAGCACTTACGAGGTGGTTTACATTTGCCAACCTAACATTCATAAAAGTGGGTATTGTGAAACTGGTATTAATAGGTACATTTTACAGATGAAACAATGGATTTAGAAAGGTTAAGTGATTTACCCAGTCACCCAACTGATAAATAGCAGAGCAGGGACAGGAACCTAGGTCTCTGATTTTGAAGATGGTACGCTATTCACTATATTCTGCTCTTTACAGGACAGGGCACAGAGTAGGGGCCATGTGAGAACACAGCACCCCATTTTCCCTGGGTAACAGTGATGTATCAGTACACAAGGCATGTCAGATTTCCATCCTTTAGAAAACTGTGGTAAAGCAAAAACAATAAAAGGAAACTTCAACAAATACAAGGGTTTTAAAATCAACAAAGATTTAAAGGTTGATGATTAAAATCAGTATCATTAAACAGAAATGTCAGAGTGAGAAATACTGTAATGTTAATATTGAAAGACAGCTTATAAAATAACCAGAAAACAACAAGAGAAGTGCCTTCACAAGAGTGGGAAGGGATCCTATGTATGTAACTTTCCTGTTTCTCTCACTGCATTTTCAAATGGAATATTAGGAGGTGAGTAATAAATCACATGTGGGTTTTACAATTGAAAACACATGTAGTACTGACATTGACTTAATGTGATTTGACTATTATGTTATTACACAAAAAATTCACAGCCCTTGGTTAGTATCTCAAGTTTTGGAAAAGACAAACATTTTTGTTGTGTGCACAGAGCAGAACTGCAATTCTGGGGAAAGGAAAGAGTAGGAGGCATTTGGGCAAACAAGATGCTCAAAATAAAACTGACAGGACGCACACAAGCTTAGTGTTTAACCATTTCAGAGCCAAACCCTAAAGTCACCCAAGATTTTACCTGAGGGGCACCTACTGACTGAGAAGTGATCTGAGAGCGTAATCTTACTTTAACATGGCCCATGGGCATTCTTTCTTCCTCCTCCTTTCATTCCCTCTAGAAAACACACATGTGTTTTATATGTTTTCTAAATATTTCTAATTATCTTTATAATGTTAAATAATATTCTAACCAGGAATGGTTAATAAATAAATGTATAATATTCTTTGGTAGCTGTCAATGAATGAAACTGAAGCCTGTTAGGTATGACTTTGCTATTTGTTCTTTCTGAGTCTCTCAGTACTTAGGTCTAAGCAGTGTGGTAAACACTGGGAAGGCTCCACCTGCAAATATTCCTGGAGCGCCTACTCTGTACAACATACTGTGGTGCTTGAATATACAGGATTTTCAAGACAGTGTTTTGTCCCAACAACCCCGAGGAGTGTAGTGGGACGGACTCTCTTGTCTTTACTATTTTTGTTTTACCTTATGTGTGATGGATAAGGAATATTTTAGTATACTAATGCCTAGAAATTATCATATAATGTGGAAAATAGGAGCAAGAGGAATATTTTTTCTGTCTAGTGGGCTCTACTCTCAAGAATGTGATAATTCACTTTGCCTCTTGCCCTTGATGGAGTCTGAAGTTTATCTTTCCACAAGGGAGAGAGGTAAGGTAGCACCTGGTATGTATGTAGGGGATATTGTAAGGTGGAGAGGGAAAAGGACGGGTCAGGAGAAAAGGAATGAACAAGGGAGATCAAAAGAGAAGGGACATACAAGCACCCACCGAAGGGGGTCTCTGTACCAAAGCCAATGCGAGAAGAAATGTAAGGAATTTTTTGCACTGTCTTCTGAATCCTACATGGGTTTGAGCTTTGCAATTAGTTGGGTTGTGTTCTTTCTGGTAATGGACTGTGTCCTGCATGCCCTTCCAGGTGAGGTGGAGCCTAATGGCAGGGGTAGAGCAGTCAGTCAGAGGTATGTTCCTATTCTTAGGACTATAGTGACTACAGAACTCTAAAAACAAGCTTATAAAGGCCTATACTGGAAAAGGAATATGAGTATACACGTAACCTGCTAAAGCTGTAGAGAGGCCCACTCAGGTAGGAGTCGTGGGGATGCAAATGGCAAGGAGTGAAAGTGAGGTGGCCCAGAAATGCTGTAAGAGGTGGGTGAAGTGTGCGTGCTGAGGTTGCTCTTGTCCTAGCTCATTGACACTGGGGTGCTCAGAGTGAAGAGTGCCGCTGCTGTGCCCGAAGGAGTGGGTACAGAGGAAGGGCAGGTGAAGACTTGGCAGGCATAGAGTAAGCTCAGCTAAGGACTTGTGGAATGACCAAAGAGAATAGCCCCTGATGTCTCAATGCTCACTTTCCCTCATCCAAGGGGATGACAACACAGCCTCTTCCCTCAGAGAGTTCCCTGTCAGAGGAGAGCTGGCTCCTGTTCCTCCATAGCAGTAATAGCAGAAAACAGTGGTCGTGGGTGAGTGGTGGGATATCTGCCCTCTCTTGGGACCTCCAGCAGGCAGTGTGGCTGGAAGAGTGAGCAATGCCCTCATGGAGTTTGGATCTCCAGGAGCATCTATGGCTCCATGACAACATTGCCTTCCTCCCTGGTATCTATCACATCTCCGTGTAGCATGATACTAATGCTCTACTTGGAGTCTCAGCCGGTGGAGCTGCCTATCTAGGTAGAGCCTACAGATGATGATTAGATGGAATAAAAAAGAATAGTTCCAAGGAAAGAGTCCTTGGCCTAGAGTGAAATCACGAGGTTCAAGTCTTGGTTCTTCCACTCATCAGTCTTTTAGATAAAATAATTGAAATTAACCTGAGCAGTGAGTGCTCAATAAAGACTGGTGGAATACGTGGGACTGCCATAGTCGGAATGAAAATATTATCTGGAAAGAGTTATTTAACCAGTTAATGACTACCTTAGCTTGAATTAGTTTATAATGAGGTAAGCAATATCAGATAGATCAATTCTGATGGAAGGGGGCAGAACAAACAGTCTCAAGCTTGAGTTTCTATCTCGGGAGGGAAGTCATGGGGAGGTTCTGCTCTTGGGGAAGCAGGAAGGTGGGCTGGAGAGGCAGAGAGAGGGAAAGAAGGAGGCTGGGTGAAAAGTCTTCTCTGTCCTTCCCGGTGGCTGCTTGTATTCTGTGCTGGGCTCCACCCCCAACTTATATTCAGCAAGACAGTTATTCATGCATCTCAGAATTGTCGTATTTCCTTGTCTGTCTCCCCCACTAAAGTGTTAGTTCCTCAAGGGCAGAGGTTATGCCTTATTCACCCTTTCATTCCCAGCATTTAGCGCGATGAAATGAATGAAAAAATGTGTGAAGCCGAAGGAAAACTTGATTGACTTGGTAATTTTGCTCAAGGGTCTTAGTTCTCTCAACAAAACAACTTGAGCTAATAATAACATATCATTATTCAAAGTTTGTAAGGAAAGAAACAGAGTACCAAAAGGTTAAGGAACTCAGTTAAAAAAAAAAAAAAAGAACTTTCTAACAAGTAGAACAGGCCTCAAAAGAGTTTCCACACCTCTCATTAACTGATGTTGTTTCTTTGTCATATGCAATAGAATTAATCTGAACAAATATCAGGTTCTATCTTGTGCTCAGGCAAGTGTTTTAAACTTTCCGTCTTTGCAAATAAAGCTCTGTTAGTTATTTTCAATGATCAGCTTTCTGATAAAAGTTAAGGGGATGAATGTCAAATCAGCGCTTCAGTTACTTGTGACATATTTGATTCAGGTAAATGTGCTAAGCCAGCTTTCCAAATGAATGGAAATCAGTCTCTTCCTCAGAATACCAGGGCCCTAGGGGTCAAAAGCAAAATCTGCCCAGCTTCTCCAATGTCTAGGAAACATCGCTCTCATTAATGACATGTCACAGCCTGCCCTCTTGATGACCTGGTTGGGTTGACAGATTTCACACTGTTTAAGAATGAAGAGTGAGGAGTGTGCTATTTGGAAACTCTCCAGAACTATTCTTCAAAGTGTCAGAAAGATCACAACAGGGCGTAAAGTTCAGAAGTTCAGTTAAGTTTAAGGTCCTTCACCCTGGAAAGTTTTCATTAATTTTTTTTTCTTCTTATTCACCCCAATGAATGCTGCAGTTGCAAATTTCTCAGCATGATTTGGTCAGAACCCACTCAAAATTATGCCAAGAATCTGCTTTAAAAACCTATGCTGTTAAAATTTGCAGGCCTGGGAGGCTTAGGTAATTCAAAAAGTAACTGATTTTTCAGTAACCAGATTTCCAGTTATACTGAATTTCAGATTCTTTCAGGAGCCCCAACTCTGAAATATTTTTTAAAAGGAGCCAAAGTCTCTGAAATTTATTTAAAGAATACTTATTCTTCGGAAGTGATACCCATTCTGTAATGCATGTGGTAAAGTGTTAACAAGAATTGTAATAAAGATGTTTCTAGCTAAAAAAAAAAAATTATTCTATTCCAACTTTAAGCCAAAAGAGAAACTTTACAGTTAACAAGCCATAAACACCAAAACTTCTATAATAATAATAAAAAAATAGAATATTGTTATAATAGCTTTGGGAGCCATAGAGCTAATCTTCTATGTTTAAGATACTTTAGAACCAAAAGCTATCACTGATAAATCAAAAGCCCCAAGTGGATTACTAACTGTACGTTAGTTAGTAACAAAGAGCTTAAGAGACAAATAAACCCAAAAGTGCTATTGGATTTATGAGATCAATGTGAGAGGCATTTGGGAAATGTGGGGGGCATTACTGGTTGTCACAGTGATGGAAAAGGGCCCAAATGCAACTCAGTGGAAGGGAGCCAGGGGAGCTAGACGCCCCCACATGTGTGGGACAGTTGCACACATGAACAGTTTTGCCACATGGTCTTCAACCTTTCAAGGGCCGTTCAGGTATTTGTGTAGGTGAAAGCCTGCTTACATTGATCTGGACCTGGGACCTAACCCTGTTTCCTTGTTTTACATATAAGCACCAAGTATTCTTTTGTTTTAATATTTCATTTTCAGGAATGTGACTATTATGAGAACTAGGGGAGGGATGTCATCTTGACAGGGAAGGGTGGTGGACAGGCCTGTCCTAGAAGTTGTCCTTCATCCTAGGAACTCACCAGTGGCCAGACTGCTCCTGATACCTGATTGTGTTACCAACACGATGCACCTCTCTGTTGGTGTAGCAGCCGTTGCGTCCACAGGGCGTCTGGATGGAGGTGCAGTGTTTGACTATGTCATTATGCCCTCTTGGTTATGTCCAAGTATTTGTGTATTGAACACATATTCTTGAAGTAACAGATTTCTTTTTTATATTTCTCCTTTATAATACAGCTAGGACCTTAGATTGATTTTTTTTGGGAACTTATTTGAATCAATTGATAGGCTATGGATTTCCTTTCAAAATAGTAAAGGGGGACATTATAAAATATGTGCTATAAAAAGGAGGCATTGGGTTTGAGAGGTTTAAAAGCCATTCTACTAGGTAAAAACAGCTAGTAAAGGTGGTGAAGTAACAGATTCCTGTCGGTAGCATAGGAAGACTCTTACAAGGGCACATGTTTGCTCTGTCTGAGCTGTGTTGTCCCACCCAGGAACCGAAATCAGAGTTTCCTCAACATCAGTCATCTACATTATTATAGCTTTTACTGTATCTGCCTATACCACTATTTACTTAATGTCTTTCTTTAAATAAAAGAAATCAATTTTTACATATCTTACATAAATTTGGTATCAATAAAAAGCAGACTGGATATGCTAGTTACACTTTCTGTTTCATATATTAAAATAAGTAAGAAGCTATTAAAGTAAAAGAAAAGAGGTTGTTTCTGTAACAATAAGATCATCTTATGTACCCCTTTGGTATGATACTTCACTTTGGGAAATGGGGTTGTGGTGGATATATACTAACAAAGATTATGGGGTTGGAAAACATGAATTTAAGGCAAAGGATGATCCAGTCATATATTTTAACTTTCTTTGTTACTTAGAAAGAACATAGTCTCCTTTTGCAAAAATCTATCCTAAAAATTGCATTTTAAATATTAATGCTTTATCACAAATACAAATAATTTAAAAGTAGAATGGAATATATGTTATAGTACCTATACCACATAATAACGATAATCTTCATGAAGATATTCTTTACTGAACTCTGAAAAACTTCTTACAACAGGGAAAACTCTCCAGCCACTTTTGTCAGCATATTATGTACAATTTAACTTTGGTAAAAATAGAATATCCGTCCAGAGCAGCAAGTCTTTTGAATAAATACCTTATATAATTTATTCACTCATTCAAGAAATATTTGTCAATCTTCTATTATGTGCAAAGCATTGTTCTAGGCATTGGGATAGAGCAGTGAACAAAATACCATTCCTTTCCTTGTGGGGCTTACATTTCATTCATGTAAGATGAGAATAAAAGGAAAGTTGATATCCATTAGTCCCAAGAAAGAAGAGATAGGAATATAGCATTAAACTCCATACCAATCAGATGACCTAAGCTTGGTATCAGGGGATGTGCCCACGTGATACTATCATTTGTCATTGGTTTTATATAGGAAAGTGACTTTAATGATTTTTTCTTGTATAGCTTTTCTAACAATACACTATTATGTTGACACCATGCACATATTGCTCACTCTTCAATTAAAGAGTGGAATTTAAAGTTAATATTCTACTCCACAACTTAAACAGTCAAATTTAAGAATTTCCAATGTTTCAGCTCAAGCTTTCACTTTTCATATGTAATGTACATTATCCTTACATCAATCACCTCGAGTCACCTTTTCTTATTATTCATGCCATTAATATCATCAGCAAATGGTTAGCAGAGCCTCATCACTTAAAGGAGTATGAATGTTCCTTCTCTTAATCCCTATTTAAGACACTTAAAAAATAATACAAAAGGGTGATTTAAGGTGGTGAGAACTGCTAATACAGAGTTCAAAAATACTCTAAGAGAACATTCCTGTCATAAGACTGTCTGTGGTGACATGTCTTATTATTAATTTCCATACAGTGGGCATTTCTTACTTATTCAGCTATTAACGTTAGTTGAAATCCATCCATTGCATTACTGTCAGTCATTTCCAAAGAGCTGAAATAAAAACCCACTGCTTTGGATTATTTCAAAATCTCAGGTGGTACCACTGGGCTTAAAGGTTCAGCAAATGGAAATTTTAAAAATAAGAAAGCTAAACTTTTCACAAAGACTGTTTTGAAGTTCCAGTTAATAAGTGCTGTTTAAAATAATTGAAGCATTCTAAGATTCTGAGAAGTCATGAGTCACTGAAGAAAAACTAAGTTATACCCTCAAATAGGTTTTCTGTTAGGAATTTTTTGTTATATTGTAATTCTTTCAAAACAGGTTATCCATGTTTGGCAATTTCCAATTAAGAGAATGTTCAACTGAGTAGAACATGTTTGTCTTTCAATAACTAATCAGTTATTGAAAGACAAACTAATCAACCGTCATCTTTTAAGACATCTCTTTCTAAGGTATTACAATCAATTTCCCTGTGAAAATGATTTTTTACGTGATACTAACATACTTTGGCAGTGGAACCAAGAATGATGTTGACATTTTGGAAAACTAATATCATCCCTTAATGAATAATTACTGTTACAATCCAGGGGGATAAATGTGATAGAGAAAGCACTGTAAGAGCAGAGATCCTTTAAAAAAAAAGGAATTTTATTTCTTTTCCACTGCTGGAGATCAGCAATTAGAACAGTGCTTGGCATGTAGTAGGTGTTCAATAAATATCTACTGAATGAATACATGAATAAAAAAGAGTACCCCAGCAGCCTTAGTGTGTCTGGAGGCCTGCCTGAGGAGGATACATCACCATCAGGGAAGGTGGTGGGGAGCTAGAGATAAACTCTGGAGTCCACTGTGTGGCTTTGCAAGCTGACTGCACTCCATACAGCTATGTGGACTTCTGCATCATCTCAGTGCCTGTATAATATATAGTATAGATATATAATATAATATATATAAGTATAATAATAGCAGAACCTTTCACATTGTCAAAAGGAATAAATAAGGTTTTATATATATATATAGCTTAGCAGGCAGAACACTTTCAATAAATACCAGCTAATTTCAGAGTTAAATTATAGATTGTATATTGATATCAGATTTTCTAGACTTTTTATGTAATGTATTTGAAACAGATTTGAACACTGAAACCAGTATATGCTGTTTTTATAAAACATGATGACAAAGGAGTCTTGCTCTTAGGTATTGAAGTTTGGACTAAAGGTGCTGAAGTGATAGAGAATGCATTTTCACTGCACACCCAGGAATAACTGGCCATTTTTTGGTAGCTTAGTTTTAATATTAAGAAGCAACCACATGCCATGAAATATACAAGGGAGAGAATATGTGTTTTTACTCACAAGCCTTCAGTGATTCCCTGTTTTATTTTTTACAGGGTGAACAACAAACTGGCATTGAAGATGGTCCCTGGTTTTGTTCTAACCAATCCCCATTATTCAGTAAATGTTTCAGTCTAATTTTACACCAGTTCTGATTACCTTTCTTCCAAACATACAATGTCCTCTCCTCAGCATTACACATCCACTCTAGGACCCGAAAACACTCGCCCTTTGAATGAAGCCAACATTTTGCCCTGGTCTTTATTTTGAATAAACTTAAAAAAAAGCAGTTACAAAAACCCAGTCATTGTCCTAGTGCCAATGCCAATCCAAGGTCCTTCACTGGAATGTCCAGTACTCTCTCTATTGGAGCCTCCTTGGCACCTGTCAATTTATCTGGTGTTTATCTGAGCTGTGAACCAGGTTTTCTCAACATGTTTTTTTATCCTTTATCTAATACAGGTCATAGCCTGGCATGCAGTAGTTGCTCAATAAATATGAGTTGTTTAAGCTAGTTTACCTTCTCTTCTTTAAAGAAGGTGGGGTTGGGGACAGAATTTATTCCAGGTCTTCTGAGGAGGAGATTTTTTTTGTATAGATTTTTAGCTTTCTGATCTTTACCAAGAATAATCTCCAAAATAGAAAATAGAGCTAATGTGGTAAAACACAAAATGAAAGATTGA
This sequence comes from Smutsia gigantea, assembly GCA_032199065.1. Taxonomy (NCBI): domain Eukaryota; kingdom Metazoa; phylum Chordata; class Mammalia; order Pholidota; family Manidae; genus Smutsia; species Smutsia gigantea. The sequence continues at coordinate 23,605 of JAVSCE010009123.1, forward strand.
GAAAAGAAGAAAGGAAGATGGGGGATTTTTCCTTCCTCACATGGTAAGGATTGTCAAAAAGTGGGAGTGGGGACATAAACATGAGCGACTTCTTCATGAACATATCTCCCCAGGCAAGGGAAACAAAAGCAAAAATGAACAAGTGGGACTATATCAAGCTGAAAAGCTTCTGTACAGCAAAGGACACCATCAGTAGAACAAAAAGACATCCTACAGTATGGGAGAATATATTCATAAATGACGTATCTGATAAAGGGTTGACATCCAAAATATATAAAGAACTCATGCACCTTAACAAACAAAAGCAAATAATCCAATTAAGAAATGGGCAGAGGACATGAATAGACATTTCTCTAAAGAAGAAATTCAGATGGCCAACAGGCACATGAAAAGATGCTCCACATCGCTAATCATCAGAGAAATGCAGATTAAAACCACAATGAGATATCACCTCACACCAGTGAGGATGGCCAACATCCAAAACACAAACAACAACAAATGTTGGCGAGGATGTGGAGAAAAGGGAACCCTCCTACACTGCTGGTGGGACTGCAAATTAGTTCAACCATTGTGGAAAGCAGTATGGAGGTTCCTCAAAAAACTCAAAATAGAAATACCATTTGACCCAGGAATTCCACTCCTAGGAATTTACCCTAAGAATGCAGCAGCCCAGTTTGAAAAAGACAGATGCACCCCTATGTTTATTGCAGCACTATTTACAATAGCCAAGAAATGGAAGCAACCTAAGTGTCCATCAGTAGATGAATGGATAAAGAAGATGTGGTACATATACACAATGGAATATTATTCAGCCATAAGAAGAAAACAAATCCTACCATTTGCAACAACATGGATGGAGCTAGAGGGTATTATGCTCAGTGCAATAAGCCAAGCTGAAAAAGACAAGTATCAAATGATTTCACTCATATGTGGAGTATAAGAACAAAGAAAAAAACTGAAGGAACAAAACAGCAGCAGACTCACAGAACCCAAGAACGGACTAATAGTTACCAAAGGGAAAGGGACTGGGGAAGATGGGTGGGAAGGGAGGGATAAGAGGGAAAAAGGGGCAGTATGATTGCAGATGTAATGTTGGGGGGGCATGGGGAGGGCAGTACAACTCAGAGAAGACAAGTAGTGATTCTATAGCATCTCACTACGCTGATGGACAGTGACTGTAATGGGGTTGGTGGGGGGGACTTGATGAAGGGGGTAGTTTAATAATCATAATATTGCACATGTAATTGTAGATTAATGATCCAAAATAAATTATAAAAAAAAAGAATACTTAGGAGAAGCTAACAAAAGAATAAGTGATTAAAAAAAAAAAGAACATATGGGATGTGAACAATTTCCAGGGATGTGTTGTTTTAATTTGTCTGATTTTTCGCATAGTATTCAAGATCAAATAGACAACATTCACCATGTTATTGATAAGTTTTCACAAATGCCTGGATTGTTAAATTGGTTTTCTTTGTTTCGTATTGAAAAGTTGTTAAGAGAAAAAACTTCAAAAGTTCACATTGCAAGAAAAAATAATTTGTAACTATGTATGTTGAAGGATGTTAACTAAACTTAATGTGATAATCATTTCATAATAAAAAAATGTAAAAAAAATAAAAAAATAAAAAATAAAATACAAAAAAAAAAGTGGGAGTGGGAGAGGAAAGGGGACTTGGGAGAAAAGGTGCTAGAAATCCTCACATTGCCATAAGAACCAGAGCCATTGGAGGAAGGAGAGCAAAAAGGAAACATCTCCCAACCCCTGCCTAGAAATAAACTAGCGACAGCCACAGCTGTCCTCTTGTGATGAATTGCCCCTGTGGATGGTATGGGGTGTGTGTGGGGGACAGAGACACTGGGAGACAGAGGTTAGGCTGGTTTTCATCGCTGGACCCTCTTTATGGATTATATTGCCCATGGACCACATATAAGCACAAAGAGGTGAGTCTTTGGCATGAGGTATCACTTTCCTTGTTTTTCAAAAATTTTATATCTCGAGAAGATGTGGGAGCGTGGGTGGGGGGCTGGAAGACTGACAGGCTTATCTCTAATGGCCCACCTTGTGAGGAAAACGGAAAGCAATGGCACAGACTTAGCTGACAGAAGTGGGCTGGACCACCATGTCGTTGCTGGAATTTCCCTTTCAGTGGTGTCATAGCTGTGATATGGCTGATGGCCAGGTGGAGCACAGAACTGTCTCTCTGGGCCATAAATCCTGACTGTCAGGTGTCAGGTCAGGCTCCAAGGCTCCTCCAGTGCCCTGCCTCCACCTTGCATCCTACTTCATAGAGAACCTGGAAGTCACTGGATGGGAAACTCCTTATACTTTTCTGCTCCCAGACCTACAAAACTTTCTACTCCAAAGCCATGCTTTTGAGGTGTCCTCTTTCCCAAGGCCAGTCCCCCCTCCCACCCTGGCAGGACACTTTATTCCCAGTTATGACTTTTCTCTCCCTTGTATTCCATTGTCCTTTTTCAACTAGATCTTTCTCACCATCATTTCAGCATGCTTAAATGTCTTGCCAACAAAAACAAAACAAAAATCCCTCTCTAAACCTATGTTTCCAGTCACTGTTTTCTCTCTACTACTTTATTTACAACCATATTTTGGAAAGAGATGTGCCTGTCATTGTAAGAGGTGCTCAATAAACATTTGCTGAAAGAATGAATAAGTGAAGGAATGAAAAATTGAAAAGGGCTAGTAAATCACTCTCTTCTTCAATATAGGTCCAGTGCATTGTGCTGTTCTAAGCATTTCTGCATATGGTCATAGAGGAAATAGGAGTATGAGTAATATAATAATAACAGTCCAGATTTACTGAGAATTTATATTGTGATAGGTACTGTGTTAGCACTTTCCACACATTTACTACTCATTACCTTTCACAATAACCCTGAGGCTATGTTCTCTTCAATCTTCCTTTCCAGCCCAGGACACTGAAGGACAGAGAAGTCTGGGCAGCTTCCACTGCCAGAATCCAAAGCCTGGCAATTGGCTTTGGAGCCAGCTCCCAGCACCTTCAGGGGGAAATCTTGTTCTATCTTTCTCTCATTGTAAGTGGTGAAATTTACCTTCTATATTTAAGGTAAAGTTTAAATAAGGAAGGCCATGTGGTTGAGTGAAAAGCAATATCGAAAGAGCTGACCACTGGATCTGAACTCTTTCATTACATAGCAGTGAGTCATTGGCCTCTGGTTCGATTTTGCTTGTAAATCTGAGAAGCTGGGCTGAAGATCTCTTGAGGGCCCTCATTTAAATACTTCGTCAAATGTAAAACACTATTGAATCGTGAATGAGATTTTTGGTTCATGCTCTTTGGAATAAATTTCATCTTTAAATGATAAGCCATCTTTGTGAAGTACCATACATTACATAAGCTTTGATAAATACCCAACTTCACAATATCCAATTGGTTTTCTAAGGCTGCCTAGTAAAAAATATTTTCTGGCCCAAGACTGCAACTTCATATTCTACATCTTGATAATTACTTTATTTAGGAAAAATTAAAGATTCAATTTCTGGTTAATGCTGAAATTTTCTTTTTTAATAAAATGTCATTTTCTTTTTTTCTGATTGTGAGAGGAATACATGCTTATGGCTGAAAACAATTGGAAAATTGAATGAAGGAAATAATAATCATCTAGAAATAATCCCTGTTAAAATTTTGGTGTATTTTTAAAAACACAACTGGGATGTTCTTTTAAGATACAGTTTTGTATCCCCTTGATCCTTTTGTATCTTTTTTTTGGTCAACATATTGTAAACATTTGGAAAAACTTTCTTTCAACATGTGCGGTTTGCATGACAGGAAATAACCAACTCCCCTTGAGAAAAATTAAAGCAACCAGTGGCAGCCTCAAATCTGATTTTAATTTGTCACAATAGTGATTCCATTTCCTCCTTTGCGGACATCTGACAAGTGTCTTTGGTTGTCACCACCACACCCTTCTCTTTCTTATCAAGGAATACAAGGTCAGATGATGGAATGAACCATTTGTCATTCGGCACCTTCTGCTACAGCAGTAGGAGTACGGAAATATACAGTTGGAGAGTTGCAGAATTTGGTATTTAGATGTATAATTTAGATGTTTAATTTATCTGAGGATATTGAAACAGTTTCACACCAAAAAGGAAATAGTACTATGAAAGGAAAAAACTACTGTAACATAAGAAAAATACTTAATATGAGTAATTATTATATCTTTGGCATGTAAAAGGAATATATTGCATCATATATTGCCTTTGAACATTAAAATTCATATATAAAGAAAAATTATAGTTCTTTATGGTTAAGAGCTTGTTCTCTGTCATACTTTTGGGGTCTGAATTCTGGCTAACAAGTTATTTCTTAGGTGAGTTATTTCTCCTCTTTGAGCCTCATTTTCCTCATTTTACATGTCCACTCGATGGTGATCTTCTGGGGATTAAATGAATCAGACTGCAAATCATGTGAGGCAGTGTCTAGAAGCGAAGGGCTCCACACATACTAGCTATTATTATTATTATATGATACAATATGTTAATGCATAATTGACCTCTATTAGTGGTTCCCAAATACTCATGAAAGATCCAGAGTTGGGCTTGCTGCATCAGGTAGCCTCAGGATGTCTTAAAAATACACTATCAAGAGATTGAGATTCAATTAATTTGCAGTTACACCTGTGATGGATATTTCTCGGAGGTGTGGTTGGAGTACAGATGAAACGATAAGTTAGTTCACTGGTAGGGTTGAAGAGTCTTCACAAAGGTTATAATTATGGGTCAGGGCTCGAAGGGTGAATAGATGCTTCTTGGAGAAGAGGTGGCTGGGGAGGGGATTACTCAGCAGAGGAAGAAGATACATCCAAAGGTCAACTACACCTACTGAGGACCAATTACAAGCAAGACAGGCTGCTTGACACGTTGATTTATTTCATATATTCTCACCTCTACTCAGTGAGGCTGGTGTTACAATCTCCTTCCATATGTGTGGACAGTGAATATTTGAAAATTTTTGTCATGTTCACAAAAGATGTAGAATTCAAATCCCGGTCTAACTTCAAAGCTCTTTGTCTTAGGTCAGCTCCCTCTGTTGGCCGTGGTTTATTGTGTGCACTGAACAGAAGGGCATTCAGGGTGCACAGGGGTCTGGGTGGGGCCGAGGTTGACCAGGCAGAGGAGCAGCTTGTATTTAGATATGAAGGGCTCTGTCAGTGTTGACAGCGGCCTGCCTGTGCTTCTAGGACCTCAGGAGACCTATTGCCTTGGGGAGGGAGCCTTGCCCAGGAAGGATCCACATCTGGTCTCGTGCGTCCTGTGCCTGGGAGTAAGCCCTCCCATCTTAAAGCTATTGCGGTGGCTGTTATCAGGCACAGCGACACTGACCACCTTCCCTTAGGGACTTCCTCTGTAATTGCTGCCACTTTCCTCAGTTCTACTTCCCACCCTCCTCAGGTAAGCAATAAACCACCAGGGCCCCCCAAGGCAGTCTGGTTTGCTAGTTAGAGAGAAAACAACATCTTCTTGGTGTTATGTGCTGAATTGACATCTCAGTTTGGAAACACACAGACCATTCTAAGGACAGAACACTCTTTCTCTTTTTCATTTAAATGGGGACAACGGTGAGTCACTTAGATCTCAAACTTTGAGAGTGGGGTGGCAACTGAGAGGACATAACCCCTCATTTTGTTTATTAATGAAGTCACAAGAGATAGACTGTGCTTGCTTCTGGGTAGGAGGTTGATTTTAATTTTATTTAACAAACAAGTCATTCTCACTCAGTGACTCATAGAGTAACTTCAGTCAAAAGAAAGTTAATTCACTTCTGCTTCCCTCTATATTTCACTGTCAGAAATCCAAAGCGGCCGCTATGCCAAAAATACTCGGGGTGGGTCAGGGTTCCACACAAGGAAGTGTTGCAGTAGAAAACTGCCATTTCTCTGTGTTGGGTGCAGGTGAGTTAGCAAACCTGCTGGGCTCTGACATAGACAGCCATATTCATACCAAAGAGAATCTGTGATGGGGGGTAGGGTGCTGTCTGACTTGCGGCATCTAAGTAGTTTTTCACAGAGGAAAATAAATTGTTGGTGAAACTTACTCCTTTGTGGGCCTTATGATCGACTGTCTTATGCTTTGCTAAATCAGGCTGATTATAAGCTAAAATTATGGGGCCCTTGAACAAAGTAGTTGCATTTTTGATGCCTGTTCTGGCCGTATGGCTCATGGGGGATTGTGATTCCCAAGGGGCACTTCCAAGCAGGACTTTGTTACCGGCATTTCAGTCCCTGTTTTCAGCTTTCAACTGGATATTTCTAACTCTCCTGCAAACAACCTGTCTACCTGAGCTACCATCTTTCCCTCACTTCATCTTCCAACTTTTCTCACTGTTCACCTCACCTCCCATTTTTCAGATGACCAGACTAATGCCTAGATCTCCCAGGATTCAGTATCATCAAGTTTTATCTCCTCTTCTCCACAATTATCTCTGGATTTTGTACCTTATTTCTAGTTCCATCGTAGTCTGCCACCTGATTACATTTCTCTTGATTCATTGATCTGGCCCTCCTGTATTTGAATGTTAGCTAATTTCCTTAAACACTATTTTATGCTGTCCATGCTTTTCTTAAAATTCTCTAGTGACCTTCTTTACTTAATGAGTCAAGTTCAAGTTCTTTATCTTGGCATTTTAAGACTTTCGTTTTCTCTCTAGTCAACATACTTGACTGCTTTCTGGACCTTCTCCTACTTAATGACTTAATAATGCCTTCCATATGTCAGCTCAGCCTCACTTCTAGGCAACTTCTTAACCAGTGAACACTGTACTTTATCTTTCAGGGTTCAGCGCAAGACCAGAAAGCCCTTTTCTCCTACTCAGGGCACTTCAGTAATCTCTGCCTTCTCTTGCTCTGATTTATTGTTTGTATCAATTATTTTAAAACTAGATCATTCGCACTCTTTGTTTGGGTCTGGGTTTAATGTGTGTTTGTCTTGTGTGTGTCATGAGGTTGTTAGGTCTTTGAGAGGTGAGGACTATCTCCACGTTTCCTTTCAAGCACTCAGAGTCCTCAGCCCAGAGATAGGGTGTAGTAGGTGCTACGCTGTTACCCCTCAGTCCTGTTGACGCGAAAGGAATTGTTCAGCTATTTCTATTTGATCTCTGGCAGACTCCAGCCCCACTGCTGTCTGAGAGGGAGCTGGCTGTCATGTAAAAGGCTACCTCAGCTTGTGATTATTGGCTTGGCTCAGACACCTTGGCCTCACAGACTGCTTGGCATAGAGTGGGTGTTGTATTTGTTGAATGAAGAAATGATAACCCAGAGAAATACTGGGCTCCCTGATTCAATTTTCTATTTTTCATCACTCAGATAAAAAATAAATCCATTAAACAGTGTCAACCAGGCTAACAGAAGGCAATGGCTGTTTTCAGTTCTAGCTTTAGAATGTGAACACTTGTTTCTTTTTGAATAGGGATATGGCTTTCCCTAGAAAGTCAAGTATATTGAATGATCTCTCCTGACTTCTCCGTTTGGCTCCTACTTAAATGACTCATGTTCCAAATAAATTTATAACTAGCAGAGTGGAATTGCTGATGACCCTTTTCTTGGTTTCTTAGGTCTTGAAGCATTTTTGAGAATGGCCCTACAAGTTGGTCTTGGCATGTAGCCCTCCTTTGCTTCATTGTTGCTTCAGTAACTGTTCATTTTTTAATTCCTCCAGAAAGCCTTCCCTAATTACCCAAGATCAAGTTAATTTTTCTTTCCCCCAACTTCCTCAAAGTTAATCATACTCTTCTCTGAATCCTGTATACACACACGTTTCTCATATTATGTTTACTCTTATTATACCTGCATGTATTATTGGATGTATCACATCACATCAAAGTATATATGCTTATATCTCTGTAAATTCCTCAAAAGCGGTGGCTATGTCTCATTCATCTTTGTATCTGCAGCACCAGGTCACTGCCTGCCCAGGAGGTACTCCACTGATGGTCACTGATGAGTAATGACAGGGAATGAGTGAAACAGTGAGGACATGGACTCTGTCTTCTGCAATGCAGTGGCCTATCAGTGGCTTACCACCCTAATGCACTGGCATTTCCATATCTGAAGTGCTGGGAAGCTTGCAGCTAGAAACCCCGGTGCACATCATGGAGCAAGATCCAGGTGAGTCAGAAAGGAACCCCAACCACAAACAGCCTCTTGCCTTTCTTCTAGAGGAGGGCAAATATTGGACTTTGAAACTGTGGGCGGTGCTACGTTGGCACTTAGTCCCAGCTGGAGCCTCCCTTGTCTGCTTGAGAAGCACAGGGCTGGGGATCTGGATTTTGGGGTGGGATATTACTCTCTCGGCGTGATTTCACTTTTTTTTTGAAAAGGATGCTTTTAGTTTACTTTCTCTTTTTCCTTTTTAAAAAATTTTAATTGAGATATAATTGACGTAGAGCATTATGTAAGTTTAGGGTGTACAAAGTGTAGATTTGAAACATTTATGTATTGCAATATGATTACCACGATAGTGTTAGCTAACAACTCTATCAGCCACATAATTATCACTTGATTTTTATGGTGAGAATAATTAAGATGTAGTCTCTTAGCAACTCCAAAGTTTATAATCTGGTATGTTGACTATAATTATTATTCTGTGCATTAGATCTCTAGGACTTATTTGTCTACTAGTTGCAAGTTTGTTCTCTTAAACTTAACAGCTCACCCTGTAACATTTTAGATTAGGTTCTTTACATTTTGTGCGGTTCTCATAGGTAACACTAAAAGTTGTCTTCAAGAAAATTACTGAAAGGATGTCACCATCTGCAATGAATTCTCTTAGAAAATTGATTTTGTAAGCAAACTGTCCCTCCATCTCTATGATAGGGGTATCTTTTAGCACCAGATGGCTTGTAACATGCTGGTTGACAGTCCTTCTGTAAATATATTTTGTATTTCTGCAGGGTGTAATGTGTTTTAGAGGGCAGCTTTTAAAAAGGTATTTGAGTCTCTGGGTCACTTCTTCATAAAAAAGTTAACCTATATCATATATATATGTATATGTCTGTATATATTAGCTCTATTTTGAAAATCATAAGCAAAGGCAAATATTTTTGAGGCTCTCTAAAATTACCTCATGCTTGTGCAGCTAAAACGGCCCCACCTGGAGAGGCAGATCTAGAGGAACAGGACTTTAAAGATCAAGATTAGCAAATTAACCGACAGGAAAAGTCAGAGAACCAAATAACCTGCTACTGCAAAGCCCAGCGGCTGGTGTGGAGCTCCAGGCTCTCTGAGGTTTGGTGCCCTAAAACCCTCAGTTGAAGCTGCCTCCTTCCCTAGAGCTCCGTAGTCGCTGGGAGTGTTTGTCTTGTACATTACTCCCTTTGCTGAGTGGCTGTGGAAATCACATTGTGTTGCTCTGAAACGGTTGCCATGGGAACATCTCCACCTAGTCATTATCTACTCAGGCTACTGATTACATGAAACCAGGACACTGAGATGGAGAAGTGGCCGCTGTAGCCACCTGCTCAGCAGAAAATTGTAATGGCTTCTGCGACATTTGCCTCTGTGGCAGCATGTCTCTATGAATGCTTTTCTCTGCGTTATCTCCTCTCTTGTTTCCCCCCAAAGTTAGTAAATGAAATAAATTTATAGGAAGACAGCACTGGGATAACAGAGCCTTCCCAGACCCACCCCTACCGCCCTCCTCCTTTGTCGTGGTACCTCATATGGAATGAAAATAGTCGCCACTCTTTTCTGTCATTCAGATGTGCTGCTACACGCTTAAGTGCGAAGATAACTCTTCTTTAAAGATCTATGATTCCCATGCCCTACACGATGGTGCTGAGGCCACAGTCTCCTGCTACGTATTCAGAGAAGCTTCTAGACATTCATGATGCCTCTCTTCTAAACTGCGTAAAATATAAACTGTAAATGAAACTGGCTGTTAATAAGTAAGTTTATCTTACACATATTTCTCAATAGAAAAATGGATAGATCTGGATAGATCTCTTTTGAGGAGGATTTTCTGGTTTTTATTCCTGGATTGCCGGTGACATCTGAGAGGCGTTGTCTTGAAATAACTTTGGTGAGAAAAGCTAAACAATCTGCTGACCTTATAATTTATTGTATAAACCAGAATACTTTGGGAATGAAAGATGGCATTATTAATAAGTATGCCTGATGCAAATTAGAACTATGCCAGGTAAACCAGATATAAACTGTCATCTTACATGTAGACAGTAAGTACATGGGCATGGTAGTACTATGCCCTCAAAAAATATGGGGACAGGGACACCTCTTCCAGAAGTATATTTGTGCAGTTAGAAATGATAATTGTGGAATTTAAAAATCTGGATCAACAAGAGAGATTCACCTTATGTTTATACTTCTGTCTTGTGTAAATTTTGTCAGTGTGAATCCATTTTTGGAAGTAAAGTGATGGCACTGGGAATTGAAATCTCTGCTTATATTGGAAGAAATCAACTCAAAATTCAGGTAGATAGTATAAAAAATCACTTTAAACTAGTCTAGTACTTATTGTGTAGTATTGGAATCAGTTGGTAAAAATAAAATTTTAGGAGGTAATCAAAAATGTTCTTTAGAGGTTTATTAAAAATTTTCTGTATAGTCTATTTAAAATGACAAAATGACAAACAAAATGACATTAACAAAAGAAAACAGATTGGACTGAATGTGCCTATGGAGATGGCATAAACCCTTTTAACTTTGCTCAAAAATCTAACTTAGGGGTTGGTAACTTTTTTTCTGTAAAAGTTCATATTTTGGCTTTGTGGGTCATATGGTCACTGTTGTGTGAAAGCAGTTGTAGGCGACACATGAATGAATGGGCTTGGCTGTGTTCCAATGAAATCTTAATTACAAAACAGGCAGGGGTTGGAGCATGATGGGGCGCTTTGGTGGTGTTTGCCCGCCCCTGTTCTAGTTATCTGTTACAATATCCAGAACCTTTGTTCTGACAGAAGGAAAGTTATTTCAGATGTTAATTCTGATTTCCAGTGTTCTGCTCTGACAGGTTGGGGCTCTGGCTTAACAGGACAATGGAGAAGTGCGGTGGGCCTGACTGTTTCTTCTACATTTGTGTCATGCATGTTCCACCCCTTCATGGCATATGTTGAGATGGGTGGCAGAGGGTAAACGTCTGGGGATGCTTTGGACAGGGCAGCCATGTGGGTTTCACTAGGCATTTTAGAAGGAAGGCTGCAGGGAGGCAGATACAGAGAATAGAGGCTGTGGTGATTTGGTTTTTCCTATAAATGGTAAAAAAAAAAAAATCCAAGATTAGATTCTACCTTGGGGTAGAGAGCAAAATTGCAAGCCCCTGAGGAAAATGAAATCTTGAGTCTCTGTCCATATTGGAAAAAATCAACTCAAAACTCATGTAAATGATATAAAAAAATCACTTTAAACTAGTCTGGCACTTATTGTGTAGCATTGGAATCAGTTGATAACAAAGTTTTAGGAGGAAGCTCTGAAATGTTCTGTAGGGGTTTATTAAAAATTTTCTTTATTGTTACATTAAAATGTTTCCCTTTAGGCAGAGTAAACACTAACAGCTCAGGTAAACCACAGGAACATGGATGAGATGAAAGAGAATTGAATAGACTCTATATAAAGTAGTAGGAGATATGATATTTATATGATATTTTAAGCGACTGTATGTAACACAGATATCCACATATCTGCTGCTACCTGGTGACAAGCTGTTTTAATTACAGATTGCATTAGGAAATTGCCGTGAGTGGTTACAATAATGTTATTGGTTCTAGTTTCAGCTCAGTAACAGAGTATACCAGGCATTAGGCAGTGGCATGGCTGGTACCACAAAGTCCTATCTGAAGCTCACCAGTTAAACATAGGGAATGACTGACATTACCATTATTTAATATGATATTTCTGAGAGGACCCATTAATTTAATAGGCAAGTTAACAATAGTTACCGAGAGGTCAGTATCTATAAAGAAAATGTTCTTTAGGATCTTGGGATCTATGTACGGATGTGCTGTATACATCTAGGAACAAAATTTGAGACTACTTATTAAACTGTATAAAATACAGCTTTATAAAAATGTGAGACCACTGCATAAAATATAATGAAGGTAAATTAATATTGCTTTAGCATGTGTTACTATAAAGAGATGCGAGTGAGAGTTTTCCAGAGTAGAGGGCTGAGCAGAGGAGAAAGGAATTTCAGGATGGGTGACCAATGCTGTCACACAGTGGGTGAAGGTCATGAGCAACAGGAGGGGTGAAAGAGGGATGGGAGGGGACCGAGAGCACCGCAGGCCAGGGGAAGGAGGCTGGGGTTAGTCTGGGCATGAGGAAGTTCCCGGTGGATCTACAGCAAAGGGGTGACAGGGTGAAAACTGCTTGGATAGGATTTATTATATGTGAATAATATGACAGTGAAGTATTATCTTCATTGAGTTTCTGTCTAAAATTTTATATATATATATATATTTCAGCTTACAAAAGTTAAAGAGATTAATTGTAAAAAAACATCCAAGCGTTATAGAAACCTCTGATGTAGACAGTGAAATATTCCATAATCCCACCTGCAAAGATAGCCAGTATTAGCAGTTGATGTTGCCTATGAACACTAGGATATATATATTTTTGAAGATTATATCATTTGGAACCTTGGAATTATAAAGAGAAGTCTTTCTTGTTTTCCTTGCCATTCCTATTGTTCATGCCTTATATTAGAAACCATGATATGACATCTCATCTATTACTGAAAAGAAACTTTTTGGGTATTTTCTCCCTCTGACGTCAGTGTGTGATGCCACTGGAGAATCCTGCTCTCTGTGAAGACAGTGAGCTAACTGGGACCTTTCCTCATCCCCACCTTGCTTGGTGAACCATATACCTGGGAACTAGAAATCAATACAGTCTAAAGACTGTCAAAGGGGTGACACCCATGGTGGCTGGAACAGCCCATTCAGGGTCCTCAGGAGAAGCAAAGGATACCATCAGACCTTCCCATAAGCTGTGCCTAATAGTGCATTAGTCTAGAGTCTCAACTTTGTCTTCTGAATGTGTTTTTGGGAGGCTGGGTTGGGGAGGTTGGCTGTAGTATGGAAAGGTCACTCCACGTCTTGGTGTCCCGGAAAGAGCTGAGAAAGTGCATATTGTACACTGATATGGGAGGTTAATAAGCCAGGAGACATACAAGCATGTTCATCTCCTGTTGGCCTTTTGAGGATCTAAGGACCAGAAATACCAAGTTCCAATTTCTCCTAGTAATTTTCAGGGGTCAAGCTAAATCACATTGCCTCTTTAGCTGAAGTTGTTCATGCCAAAGGAAAGTACTGCTCTGTGGCTGCAGTCAGCACTTTGAAATTTATACATGGGAAGTGTTATGAGAACCCCAAACTGAAAACCTCATTGCAAATCATGGAATTTATCTGCTTTTTTCCTCTGCCCCTCATCTCCAAGTCCAAAGTGAAGGATGGTGATAGAAGACATGAAATCTGGTGGGGTGACTACTTTGGTCTTTCAAAGGAACTTGAGATGAAAAGAATTGTGAAACAGTGGCTGAGCAAAACCACAAATGAGGAGTAGTACACGGAAGGGAAAGGTAGAGATCAGAACTGAATGAACTGCCAAGGAAGCATACTGCAGGAAGAAGCAAATGCGCCCTGTGAGGACTCTGCCATGATGAAGAGTTTTGTGAGGAATGCAGAAGTGGGTCTCAGAGACTTAGATTAGACAAAGAAGGGAGAATTAGATAATGGTTAGTTACTGAGGGCGACTGCGAATAGGTTTCCCTGTGGGGTTTTAGAAATAAAATAGAATCTCATTTAGTCCACTCCTGCCTGAAGGTGGCAAGAATGTGCTGGATGATGAAAGGAAAAAGCTTCCTTGTATAGGGCCTCACAGTTTTTAAGATTTACACTTTTAGAGCTGACAGGATCTCCTTAGATCTTCACTAAAGCTCTAGGAGATAGGGCTAGAGTTACTTCCCTAGCGAGGAATCTAACAACAAAGGGTTAAGTTTTGGTGGGGAGGGGACAGTTGCAGGAAGGAAGGCAGACCTCCAAGGGTTTTGAAGTTCAGAGGGAAGTGAGAATTTTTCTTTTTTTAAGAAAACGTTTGTTCCTTTCCAGGTACACCCGATTACTCACTGTTAAGCAGGCGGAAGTCAATGAATGGGTAGGAGCCACGGCGTTCAGCAGGAACCCCCGTCTGACCCCTTAGTCGTACATCTCCTAGAAAACAAAATTCAAACAAATGTTTGAAAATGTTGCCAAGTGTATAAACTTTTCCTCTGTAAATCCTCTTACCCACTTATGTCACTGGAACCAACACCAAATGTCAGGAGAAAAATGATTTCCTTTTACCTTGCTTAAGAAAGCCTATGTGGGAAGGGATATTTAATGAATGCTGAGCATAATGAGCTTGGCAAAACCCTCACAAACCTAGTGGCACTCTCGTATTTGCCTGGAAGATGGTCTGTGACAACTTTAGTCATGTACAGTTTCCATAGTATTTTCATATTTTCTAGGTCTGGGAAGATGAAGCATCTTAATCTGGAAGGGCAAAATGGGGTGCTGGGATTATAGCTCTTATTCTTATTAGAAGGTTTAATTGCCCACAGGGTATTTCTCTTGGTTCCAGCACAATTGTTTTCTGCTGGGTGTCCACTTTCCTTTTTCCCCAGTTGTGTCATTGATCTGCTTTAGGATCTGCTCAGTGAAGGCTAGCCTTGCTCCAGACACTCCATGCAGACATTTAGACACCCTTGGACATATGGGTGTAACAGGGCCTGGGTGAGACCCCCATCAGCTGTAACCCAGACAATGACAGTGTTTAAAATACCCCTTGCAGATGGGCCTTAGATGTTCTTGGTCTTTAATTTGTGAACCTCTGGGCTATTCTCAAATTTTATGTTGGTGCCTCCTTTATTGCTCTGTGTAATCTGATGTGTGGTGTCAGATTGATATTTAGGAGTGTTACAGTTTATGGAATAAAGTGAAGTGGAAGGTGGAGGGAAGAGATGGAGAAGTACAATTAAAAATATGAATCCAATCTGACATCAAAGCAGGGAATGCTGTTAGCATTTGGTAGGTTCATGGGGGTGGATGGTCAGTAGTTAGAAGAACGCCACTGGAAAAATTTGAAGAGTTTTCCTCTGCTTGGCAGTTGTCTTGAATGCCCTATGTTTATGACTCTTTAGAGTTTGCAAAGCACTTTCACAAACATCACAGTATATTTTCTTTTTTGTTTATCTCACTGGATCCTCACAATAGCCTTGTGACAACAGTCACTGTCATTCTCCTCTATAGGTGAGAAAATAGAGGCACAGAGAAGAAAGAGAAGGATTGCTATTCTCCCGTTCTATCCCCAGCTCAGGGTACAGGCCCCTCAAAGGCACTCAGTAGGTATCTATCAACTTAAATTGACTGCCCAAGTTTATGGTGCTTTTAGCTTATAATTAGCAGGGCTAGTCCTTAAATCCAGGTTGTTAAACTGCATTGACAGGACTCTATCTCCGATACCATTGGTTTCTAATCTTACGGAGTGTGCACACCTAATTTTATTTTTTTTTAATTACAGACTCTCCCCCTACCACCCAACACACACACGATAAAGTTGTACTTTAAGTAGTCACTGAGAAAATACAGCAGGTTAAAATGATGTAACAAATTCAGCACTGTCTTTAAATGATTGATGTGTTATGAATGATAGTAAGATAGAAGCACACTTCCAGACCTAGGCAGAGACAAGAGGTCACCCCTTTGAGCTGGGCTTCTCCTAGGGGTTTCAGGCTCACCGACTGGAAATCACTTCTCCGCTAGCATTTTCTGCTCAGTATTACCAAAGAGTTCCTCCTTTGTCATTCTGAGGCCACCAATTTCCAAGAAAAGTTCTGTATTATATCAGTATAGGTTTTAAACCCTCTGCCAGAATCTATTGTTTTATCCATTTGAGGGTCTTAGACAGAGGAGACTTTAGATTTAGACAAATATCGAGGAGACAGCGCCACATGGCAGAATGGGTAAAGGGAGGGTGATACCCCAGTAATTAGGGGGCTCTGTTCCTGAGAGGATCAGCATTTCACCATCTTGAGTGACCTTGGACGAATCAATAACCACTTCTAGGTCCAGTTTTCTAATACTTAAATTAATTATCATAAGTACAATGGTTTGCCTACCTCACAGGGTTGTTATGAGGAAATGATAAGGTGCGTGAAAATAACATGACAGTTAACATTTATTGAATACTTACACTGTGCTGAGTATTTTGCATGCCATCTTCTCATATCATCTACCCAACAACCCAATAAAGTCGGTTTTATTATTATTAGACCATTTTAGAGATCAGGACTAAAGCCAGTGGATATTTGATGACTTGTCTGAGCTCACAGAGCTCTTGAAGGTGGAGCTTGTGCTCAAATTCAGAACTGGCTCTAAATCCCACATTCGTAACCACTCTCCTATATTATCAGGGTAAAAAATTGTGTAAACAGTTAAGCATTCATTTTTTTATTGCCCCATGTATGCTTTGATTGCTATTTGCCAATAAACCAAATGTACATTCATCATGATTCCTGGAAACTGAATACCAATGGAATCCACCCCTTTCAAGAATTCAAGATTCAATCAGATAGATATTGTTTATTCGAACAGCAGTCCAGTGGAAGTTGGCTGAATGAATAAGACAACCAAATCCTGTTCTGGATCAGCAAGACATCTATTACTTTCAAGTAAGACATGGAAAACAATTATTTAAAATATTCAGCAGAACTGAAATTACCTGGCAGCTGATTTACTCAAGCTCCTAATTAAGTAGACTTTTCATGATGTAACTCCACTTTCGGGGAAAAAGAGACAACACAGATCAACATTAATAACAACAAATTACAAAACCTACTGAAATGTTCCTTTTCAGTCTCATTCAGTCTGTTACTACAACTACAGTCTTGCTAGTATGTTACTGATACACCTAATGATGGCCTTTAAGAAAGGATTACATCATGTTTAAAATAACAGTAGAGCAGGAGGCAGGGCAACTGTAAATGGGCTAGCAAGGAGCTCTGGAAGTTTTTTAACATAAAAGTTAAATATAAACAAACCAAACATTCCGTGTTTGGAGGATATAATTTACCCAAGACTATTGTGGTTAATTTAAAAACATTAATTTTAATATATTTTAAAATGTTGTATATTAATTATTATATTTAAACAATACATTCTAATATAATATTACAATACAGTTATATAGTAATATATAACAAATAATTATATTTTAATTTTATGTATTTCTAATATAGAAAGTTCTTTCCTTTTTCTGCTCTCATGAGCCCCTTCTGATACAAAACTGCTTTAATATGCTCATGGGAAGAGAGAAATAATTCAGTAACAACAGTCTCTGGAGGAGCAGAGCCCACTGGGCTGATGTCTGAAGAACAGAACAAGTGGCGTCCTGCTGAACTGCTTTTCCTGGCCCCTGGTCTCAGGCGATCATCTATTTACCTAAGGCCTTATATCCAAGCTAAACAATTATTTTGACTATTCATTAGGCCCTTGCTTAACTTAAGCAACTTTTTTTTCTGGCAAATGAAAGGTGCTGTGGAAGCAGGGTAGGAAGTGTTGACAGCTCAGAGTCGTGTCCTCGGTCTGTTCTTATTGTGTTCCAAAATGAAACAAACAGCAGGGAAATTCTTATTTTGAAAGGGCTGCTTCTCTTTTGCCCCTTCAGGCTGAAAACATAACATGTCGTCCTCGGGTATTTAAGGCTGCAAACACAGGCCGAGAGCTGAGCTGAGCGGCTCCGGGAGCCAAGACCGGGAGACAGCCACTCTCCCTCCTGGGGGATGTGGTTCCGGGAGGGACCTCTTGCCCACTTGGCCTGCGGGGCCGTCTCTGTTTAATAAAAGCTTGCGCTGGGGAGTAGACGCTATGTGGCCTCTTATGTAACTGGTGAAGATGGTGGAGACTCTCTCAGCGATGACAACTTACAGTGGCTGAAGCATGGGCCACATGACAAGAACCAGACTCTGGCCCCAGTCACGGTGTCAAGGTCATTTCAGGGTGGGGAGCAGGGGCAGGAAAGGGACAGAGCAGCAGCTACTGCGCCTATTACATCCGAGAAGAATGGAGATGAGAGCAGCTGCAGGGACCAGGGCACAGGGATTCGTAGCAGGGATGTTCCTCCGAGCGAGGTAGCTGAGAGGGTAGAGCTGGAGAGGCAATGGTGGGGCAGGCCAAGGTGGTGAGAGAGCAGGAGCTCTCAGGAAGGTCTTCCTGTGCGCTTCCTTAGGCATTACTAATTCAAGTTATGTCTGCAAACTTGCAAAATGAAGGCAGAGAGAACCCAGATCCCCAAACCTGAGACGGTAACTTCCACATGCTAAACTGCTCCAGCTGGTGGCTTCAAAACTTTCAGGTGACTACTCTCAGTTAGCAGTCTGAATGATTTCTCCTAAGAGGTTTATCCGGCAAAACAAAGAGGAGGAAGGTTGCACAATTTAATCACTCCATAGATTTATGGGATAGTATAGGCAGCCAGCTTAGGCAGCTCCTGCGGAGGTGACTGCTCGGAGTGCTAGGAGCTTTTGCATGAGACCCAAGATGGTTGATTAGAGCAAATTTACCATATGGAGCTTCAGTTTTCTGCTTTACTTTCTCAAGTGAGGCTGGGCCTGTCTGGTCCCAGGACTATGTGTTGAACCGGCTTAGCAAGAGGCTTCCTGTGCACTGATCTGTTGCACTGACTGTGTATTCCTGGGCAGTCCCTCAGAGAGCTTTGTGTGTAGCAAAGAGACAAACCAGGAGTTAGTTACCCAGAAACCACACTTTTGGCAAAAGCAAAAAAAGTAAAGTTTTCCTTACATGTGAAAAAAAAAGTTCTTTCTTTCTTCTTTTTAAAAACCTTGCCCTTTATATCAGAATCAGAGGAAAGGGAAATGTCACCAAGTTAGAGCACCCAAACCAAAACTGGATGTATTGCTTTGCAACTTTAGCTTAGGATTATTAAATAATTTGTGATAAATGTACACTTTGGGACTTGAATATATAAAAATGAATATATAAAGAGCAGTGCTTTTATTTTCTAAAGCAGGTAAGGTAGACTTTAACGCAGACTAGACATTCTTCAGCTTCTTGGTCTTACAGAGGGAAAATGAGAGAAAAAGTTTGAATCACCAGGAGTCTAATAAAAAAAAGATATTGAGCGAGAAGCAGCAGGAATGCCTAAAGAGAATTCCCCAAAGCTATAAATATATAAAAGAACTTAAAAGAACACGAAGAACATGTCTTCTTACAAAAATTCTGTGTGAGGGGAATAATCTGAGGAGTCATTTTAGGGAATATGTGATCTATGTCCAGTGTAAGCTTGCGCATTATTCACTCCTTTCCGGGATACTGCACTTTATCTCCAGAACCTCACCAAAGCAAAAGCAAAGCTTGTTATTAAATAAATTATATATATTTAACAAACTGCCCTCACCCCCCTGCCGCACCGCCACACACAGATAATGCTTGGCACATGGTAGACACTCAAAAAACAGTAGCTATTATTCTTATTTTGTTACCTGTCACTATCTTCTGAGACTCCTGCCACCCCATCTCCCCTCCCCCATGATAGCACGACAGTCAGTATTATTTAGGAGGATTCCTAAGGAGCACTTTTAAGGACTGCACACGAATGAGCTGGTTCGGCTGTTGTGACAGTCCTCCTGAGGTGCCTCTCATCCCCACTGTACCGAGGAACACCAGGAGCTCGTAAGTGCTGACACTGGAATGAGAACCAGTGGCCTTGGGAGCCTTGGCTCTGGACCCCATGGCTGCCCAGGCCCCGCATCTCCATTCTCCGCCACAGGGGCCGGCCCCGGAACCACGGCGTTATTCACGGCTCCCTCTGATCTTCCCAGGCTGTTTCTCCTGTCTCTGCTGGGCAGGCCAGGGTTATACAAGTGAGTACCAAAGCTGTGTCCCAAGGAAAGCCAAATGTTTATCCTGGTGCTTCTTCCCGGGAGCATGAGAAGCCCCGCGTGACAAGGGTGTTCGTTATGTGACATGGCAACTCATGAGTCACTGAAGGCACAGGGTTGACTACAGGGAGTCTAGGTTCCACTGGAGAGCTAGGCATCTTGCAGGCCAGTAGCACTTTTGGGTAAATGGGTCGGCAAAGGGGCCCATTCTGGGGCAGACTCTGACGGGAGCCCAGATTAATGCAGTTCATATTTACCAATATGCAAAACATTATACAAAGTGTTGAAAGTAGGTGAGGAAAAGGAAAATATGAAGATCATAAGATATCTTGGTGCTCCAATAATAATCTAGAAGAGAGCCATAGAAATGAGCAGATGTGGTGTAAGCTGGAGCCTAACTTTTAAGGATACTGGGATATTTGGGTTTGGATCCCTCTCTCAGAAGTGTTGTGAGGCTTTATAACTTTATATGGATAAGTAACTTGGAAGTTTCTGTTATCTCAAATGGCTTCCTATCAGTCCTCTGGAATGCCTCAGTTGGTAGAACTGAAGGAGAATTATTTAATGTTCACTTTTTAAATTAAATATACTTTTTTACATTTAAAAGTCCTTCACATTTTAGAACTATGGCTGGGGGGTGTGATTTAGTCTTACACCAGGTCTCCAATAAGCAAATTTCTTACAGGCAAGCAATTTAAATTAACAATGCTAGTTTTAGAAACCATTTGTTATAGGAAGAAATGTCCTTTGTATCTGATGTGTGTGTTAGCTTTCTGGAAAAAATATATATACATATACACAGTAGGAGGGTGGGAGAGGAGAAAGAGAGAAGACGAAGGGAAAGAGAGAGAAGGGAAAGGAGGAAGAGGAGAGATAGGAGGCAACAAAGAAAATGGGCTTGAGGAGGAATTGAATGCTGGGGCTGAGGCAGAGGGAGGTGTCACTGATGATTCCCAGATTTCTGTCTTCCATAACTGGGTGGTTGGTTGTGCCCATCAAGAGAAAAAGTGAATTCTCAAGAAGGAGTTATTTCATGCCCTTCATTTGATAAATGATATTTAATATAAATAATGTTTATGATGTATGGCGTTTTTGATAAGCAATTCAGTGGTGAAGACCCTTGGGAGGGGTCTTGGCCTCACGGAGTTCACTATCTACTGGAGTGGGAAGCACAGAGCAGTCCTATGCATAGACATAAAGCTACAACTTTGGATAGTAGAGCAAAAGAGAGGCATATTGTGTTAATTAAGTTATAATGGATCTCACCTTGTCAGGGAGGTCATTATGCGCTTGCCTGAGGAGGTGACATTTGATCTGAGGTCTGGTGAATGAGTGGGAGTTAACTGAAGGTGAACATCAGTCTCAATTTTCCCTGTAAAGTCTTGATTCCTGCCTGTTTCTGGACTGGTGTGATTAGTACTAGTACCCCTTTCACACTCAGAAGTATTCTGGTTGATCATACGTCACATGGTCATAAGGGCGAAGGGGCAGCCAAGGAACGGGACGAAATCCAGAAGGTTGTTGTTTCACGGAAGACAGTAATTCACGAGGGAGGGAATGATTTGCAGAGGGATCGCGCTGAAAGAGTAAGTGAAATGGTGGCTGAAAAAAGTCCATTGGATTTGTTGAGTGACTGTAGTGAGAAATAGAAGCAGAGTCGTTTGGATATCACAGGGAGTTGGGAAATTGGATCTTGATTGACAAGTAGAAAGTAGAAAGATGGATCTTAAAAGATAAAATTTCAAAAACACTTCATAGTGTTGGCTTGCAGTTTGTCTAACTGTGATCATTGAAGTGAAGGGAAGGGAATTTTAGGAAAAAAATCATGCTGGTCTTAAGAACAGTAACAATTGTTAAGAGTGATATGAGCAACAAAACACAATTTGGAAATTGCACAGAGGATAAAACAGTCCAGGTCACGAAAATGCCTGTAAATTTTTGCAAAATAGAGTGACACCCTGCCTAATCACTTCCTACACGTAAATATACTTCAAGAAAACAAGCCCAATGGAATTTGCTGCCAAAAGTATTTTTGGGAAAAAAAGGATGAGTGCATCAGTAAAAAGTCATATAATTAATAACATAAAAATACTAAGTCCCAATATCGCTGAATAATTTCTTGTTATTTTGGACTTTGAAAAATCTGAGAGAAGTGTTTAAATGTATTGTTTGTTTTCGTGTGCTTCTGAACTTCCTGATTCTGGCCGGGAACAAGGACAAATCTGCCAAAATACTGCAAGAAAAGGTGTTGCAGATCGTGGGCAGGAAATACTCAAAGTCCCACGAGACAGCCTGTTCTTAGGAGACCTCTACACTGAGTCTGCTGACCTCAGAAGGATCATCAGGGCACCACACCCGCTGCTGAGGCCTGCTCAGGGCCAGGGGGTGTTGGGGGATCTTCATTTCAGGTGTCTGAGTGCCAACATGGTACTTGAGATGTTTTTAATTGCTAAGGGTTGTTCATTTATTGTTTTACAGAAGGGAAAGAGATGGCAAAATCTGGGCTCAGTAGGGAAATGGTTGACTCGATTATATTATATCCATGTTATAGGATATTATTTTGCTATTAAAATCAGCAACTTACATTTCTATAGTAATAGCTAACATTTATTGAGCATTTAGTTTATGCTGGGTAATGCTTGAAGTACTTCCCCTGAATTAACTCATTTAATCCTCTCAGTAACTCCTTTAGATAAGTACTATTATCAGTATCATACCAGAGGTGTTAAAATCACTTTTTGCATGATGCCGTGGCCACTGGGGGTGAAGGCTGGTTTGACCGCAGGGTGATGGGATCCACATCATGTGACCATAACTCATATGGTGCCATCCCTGGTGTATTGTTAAGGGAGAGTTAGTATCATATAGTATTTAAAAACTGCATCACAAAGTAAAGAAATCAATAGTAGGAGAAGCTATTTACTACCTCTATGATCTTGGTAAGCCTTAACCATTCTAGTCTTCATACAATCTTCTATTTCGTTCAGTGGGGATAATAATATCTGCCCTGTTTACCTCATAGAAGGTAAGACTCAAATAAAATCATGTGGATTAAAATGCTTTGCCATTCACTTTGGAAAAGAGTTTTATAACTAAGAAAATTTTTGCTGCTATTGCTATGTAAATATTAAGCATAATATAAAACATATTATATCAAGTCTATGTGGTATTTTTATACTCTATATATTGTGTAAATAATATTACTATTTATATTGTTATATAAATACAGGTCAGTGTTAAAGTGTATTCAAAGTAGGCACATTATTCCTTGATATGTAATTAAACCCATGAATTAAGGGTGGTATGATCAGGTGTGTATGGAGAACACAGAGGTTTAACAAAATTAAACTTAAAAAATTACAGTGTTATGGCCTAATTGTGCACACCTGCCCCTCATGCATATGTTGAAGCCCTAACACTCAGTAACCTCAGAATGTGACTATATTTGGAGATAGGGCCTTTGAAGAGGTGATTAAGCTAACATGAAGCCTTTAGGGTGGGCCTTAATCCAATCTGAGGAGCACAGAGGAAAGGCCCTGTGAGGAGACAGTGAGAAAGTGGCCATATTTAAGCCAAAGACAGAGGCCTCAGAAGGAACCAAACCTGCTGACACCTTGATCTTGGAGTTCTAACCCATATGTCCCCATTCCAATGATAAGGATTCCATTCCTTCCCAATCAAGGCCCTCACTTTAACAGTAGCACCTGCAATAATAGGAATTCAATTTGTGTTGTAATTCAGCCACCAGCAGGATGAAATTCTGGACATGTTTTTCAGCAATCTCAGCTCTGCAGCTGCAAGACATACTAATCTCTTTCAGAGCAGACATAGAGGCTTTCAGATCATTTATGCAGACCTGAGCTGGAAACCTGAATCCCTTCACGCATCCTTTTCTTTCCCTATTTGTCCAGCAACATTAGGAGCAAACAGCTAATCTCATTATACTTGTTAGACTGACAAAAATGTTCATAAGAATCATACATATTATTCCTGAGAAACTTGCCTCTTGTAAGTACTTGACTAGGATATCCAATGTTGATATTTTGTGTATTTCTATGGCTACACCACACCACATATAATCAGTACTCTCTTAACTACTAGAAGAAGAGTAATTAGTGTCTTTAAATCAAATGACATTAGCCAATTCCAGATGACCCAGAACCAATTCAGAAAATTTCATCCTTAAGATTCTGTTCCTTTAGAAACACTCTTGGTACTAAAATCTGTATTAGGTTTTGTTTCTCTGGAGAACGCCTAGTAATACATGTGAGATTTTCTAGATCCTTCAACAGGTTGATGTATACTGTGAATATACAAGAAGGTGAGATTGTACAGTATTTCCCAAACACATTCATCCACAAAACATGTTTTTCAAATATCTTTTAGGATGGCTGTTGTGAGGAAAATAATTGGGTAAATATTGCTCTACGTGAAGCTTTTGTGTAAGAGTGTGTGTGCATGTGTATAATACTCAGGTCAAAATCTTAGTACTGGAAAGAGCTTAGAAGTCCTCTGGCTTCCCTCCTCTAGTACCATTACCCCTTGAATTCTTGTCCTGCGTGACTAAGTCTACCACTCTGTTTTTAATTTCTTGTTTGGGCTATGAAACAGCTGGATACTTATTCATTTATTCCTCAAATATGTTTCTGAGTGCCTAATATGTGCCAGGTCCTTTCCTAGACCCTGGGAATACAGCAATGAACAAAACAGATTAAACATGGCTGTTCTCATGGGGCTCAGATTCTAGTGCAGAGAGATGGACAATAGACAAAATCGACTAATGAACTGCCTGTAGGGATGTGGTATGGGTGCTGCAGGGTGAAGTAAAGCGAGGAAGGGGTAAAGAAGGGGTAGGTGGCCTAGATGGCAGTGCAGTTTAAGTAGAGGAGGGTCTAGGAAGGTTGCTGTGAGGTGACTTGGTGCAAAGATTTGAATGAAATGTGGGAGAAGCTGTGAGACCATCTGGGAGGAGCATTTCAGGCTCAGGGACCAGCAAGTAAAAGACCACAGGGAACATACCTGGTATGTTCTAGAAATAATGAAGAGGCCAGCACACTGGAGCAGAGAGGGAAGAGAGGGATTGAGAGGTGACGGGTGGAAGGTGTTGAGCCTGGAGGGGTGTAGTACAGTTTAGGGACTCAGAGAGAAACAGGGAGGCACAAGGTTTCAATGAGACAGTGACATGATCTGATGTTTTTAAATGATCGCACTGGCTGCTGGGTTGGTGAGCTTTATACATTAAATGATCCTCAAATGAATGTGTTGTCTTTTCGTATAGCCCAGGTCCTGTCTTGTGTCCTCACTATGGCAAGTCTAGTCAGTCACCCCCTCCCCCTTCCCCCACCAAGACCTTTGCCACAGGTGGTTTTCTCACTCAGGAGGGCAGGTGCTGTCATAAGGCCTATGTGGGCAGGGTCCTATCTATAAAAGGGTGCTAAGCAGCAATAAATATTCTCCTGGCTTCTCAGAGGGGGAAAATGGATCAAGGCACATGGCCACATGGCTACTTCATTCACCCAGGTTGCTCATCAATTTTGTAAGTATATAAGATACAAATATATATGTTTTATGGAGAGGTGTATTTTGGAACATTTTATCTGTAAAATGAATGGAACTGGTCCTTGCAAAGTACATACTTAGAAAAAAGAATTTACTTGGAATAAGGACTATTTAGGAGGCAGATAAGCTATAAATCTCAAGAAACATTGGCTGCTGCAGAGACAGCCCCTGAAAGCTACACTTCCTCCCTAACTCCTGATAGGACAGATGGCACCATCCATTAATCGGCCCAGTCCGAGCTCGGCTGTGCTCTGAGCACAATCCTCATTGTTTGTTTACACCGACATGACCACTAAACCTGGGGACTAAACTGATGTGGAGGTATTTTATAAACAGAGATCATTTCATGTTTTTTTTTTTTGGTTTCAATTAGTTAGTTTGTTTTTTTTTTTATTAAGGTATTATTGATATACACTCTTATGGAGGTTTCACATGAAAAAACAATGTGGTCACTACATTTACCCATTTTATCAAGTCCCCACCCATACCCCAATGCAGTCACTGTCCATCAGTGTAGTAAGATGCCACAGATTCACTATTTGCCTTCTCTGTGCTACACTGTTTTCCCTGTGATACCCCACATCATGTGTACTAAACATAATACCCCTCAATCTCCTTCTCCTACCCTCCCCACCAGCCCTCCCACACCCCTCCCCTTTGGTAACCACTAGTTCCTTCTTGGAGTCTCTGAGCCTGCTGCTATTTTGTTCCTTCAGTTTTGCTTCATTGTTATACTCCACAAATGAGGGAAATCATTTGGCACTTGTCTTCCTCTGCCTGGCTTATTTCACTGAGCATAATATCCTCCAGCTCCATCCGTGTTGTTGCAAATGGTAGGATTTGTTTCTTTCTTATGGCTGAATAGTATTCCATTGTGTATATGTACCACCTCTTCTTTATCCATTCATCTACTGATGGACACTTAGGTTGCTTCCATATCTTGGCTATTGTAAAAAGTGTTGTGATAAACATAGGGGTGCATATGTCTTTTTGAATCTGAGAAGTTGTATTTTTTGGGTAAATTCCAAGGGGTGGGATTCCCGGGTCAAATGGTATTTGTATTTTTAGTTTTTTGAGGAACCTCCATATTGCTTCCCACAATGGTTGAACTAGCTTACATTTCCACCAGCAGTGTAGGCGGGTTCCCCTTTCTCTGCATCCTCGCCAGCATTTGTTGTTCTTAGTCTTTTGGATGGTGGCTATCCTTACTGGTGTGAGGTGATATCTCATTGTGGTTTTAATTTGCATTTCTCTGATGATTAGCCATGTGGAGCATCTTTTCATGTGTCTGTTGGCTGTCTGAATTTCTTCTTTGGAGAACTCTATCTTCATATCCTCTGCCCATTTTTTAATTGGGTTATTTGTTTTTTGGGTATTGAGGTGTGTAAGTTCTTTATATATTTTGGATGTTAACCCCTTGTCAGATATGTCATTTACAAATATATTCTCCCATAGTGTAGGATGCCTTTTTGTTCTGTTGATGGTGTCCTTTGCTGTACAGAAATTTTTTAGTTTGATGTAGTCCCATGTGTTCATTTTTGCTTTTGTTTCACTTGCGTGAGGAGATGCGTTCAGGAAGAAGTTGCTCATGCTTATATTCAGGAGATTTTTGCCTATGTTGTCTTCTAAGAGTTTTATGGTTTCATGACTTACATTCAGGTCCTTGATCCATTTCAAGTTTACTTTTGTGTATGTGGTTAAACAATAATCCAGTTTCATTCTCTTGCATGTAGCTGTCCAGTTTTGCCAACACCAGCTGTTGAAGAGACTGTCATTTCCCCATTGTATATCCATGGCTCCTTTATTGTATATTAATTGACCATATATGGTTGGGTTTAAATCAGGGCTCTATAGTCTGTTCCACTGGTCTGTAGGTCTGTTCTTGTGCCAGTACCAAATTGTCTTGAGTACTGTGGCTTTGTAGTAGATCTTGAAGTTGGGGAGCATAATCCCCCCAGCTTTATTCTTCCTTCTCAGGATTGCTTTGGCTATTCAGGGTCTTTTTTGGTTCCATATGAATATTAGAACAATTTTCTCTAGTTCGTTGAAGAATGCTGTTGGTATTTTGATAGGAATTACATTGAATCTGTAGATTGCTTTAGGCAGGATGGCCATTTTGACAATATTAATTCTTCCTATCCATGAGCATGGGATGTGTTTCCATTTATTGGTATCTTCTTTAATTTCTCTCATGAGTGTCTTGTAGTTTTCAGAGTATAGGTCTTTCACTTCCTTGGTTAGGTTTATTCCTAGGTATTTTATTCTTTTTGATGCAACTGTAAATGGAATTGCTTTCTTGATTTCTTTCTCTGCTAGTTCATTGTTAGTATATAGGAATGCCATAGATTTCTGTGTATTAATTTTGTATCCCACAACTTTGCTGAATTCAGATATTAGATCTAGTAGTTTTGGAGTGGATTCTTTAGGGTTTTTTTATGTACAATATCATGTCATCTGCAAACAGGAACAGTTTGACTTCTTCCTTGCCAATCTGGATGCCTTTTATCTCTTTGAGTTGTCTGGTTGCCGTGGCCAGGACCTCCAGAACTATGTCGAATAGAAGTGGGGAGAGTGGGCATCCTTGTCTTGTTCCTGATCTTAAAGGAAAAGCTTTCAGCTTCTTGCTGTTAAGTATAATGTTGGCTGTGGGATTTGTCATGTATGGCCTTTATTATGTTGTGGTATTTGCCCTTGGTACCCATTTTGTTGAGAGTTTTTATCATGAATGGATGCTGGATTTTGTCAAATGCTTTTTCAGCATCTATGGAGATGATCATGTGGTTTTTGTTCTTCTTTTTGTTGATGTGGTGGATGATGTTGATGGATTTTCGAATGTTGTACCATCCTTGCATCCCTGGGATGAATCCTACTTGATCATGATGGATGATCTTTTTGATGTATTTTTGAATTCGGTATGCTAATATTTTGTTGAGTATTTTTGCATCTATGTTCATCAGGGATATTGGTCTGTAATTTTCTTTTTTTGTGGTATCTTTGCCCGGTTTTGGTATTCGAGTGCTGCTGGCCTCATAGAATGAATTTGGAAGTATTCCCTCTTCTTCTACTCTTTGGAAAACTTTAAGGAGGATGGGTATCAGGTCTTCACTAAATGTTTGATAAAATTCAGTGGTGAAGCCATCTGGTCCAGGCATTTTCTTCTTAGGTAGGTTTTTTATTACCAGTTCAATATCTTTGCTGGTAATTGGTCTGTTCAGATTTTCTCTTTCTTTCTAGGTCAGCCTTGGAAGGTTGTATTTTTCTAGAAAGTTGTCCATTTCTTCTAGGTTATCCAATTTGTTAGCATATAATTTTTCATAGTATTCCCTAATAATTCTTTGTATTTCTGTGGTGTGTGTAGTGATTTTTCCTTTCTCATTTCTGATTCTGTTTATGTGAGTAGACTCTCTTTTTTTCTTGATAACTCTGGCTAGGGGTTTATCTATTTTGTTTATTTTCTTAAAGAACCAGCTCTTGCTTTCATTGATTCTTTCTATTGTTTTATTCTTCTCGATTTTATTTATTTATGCTCTAATCTTTATTATGTCCTTTCTTCTACTGACTTTTTCTAGTTTCATTAATTGTGAGTTTAGTCTGCACATATGGGGTTGTTCTTTCCTGAGGTAGGCTTGTATTGCAATATACTTTCCTCTTAACACAGCGTTTGCTGTGTCCCACAGATTTTGTGGTGTTGAATTATTATTGTCATTTGTCTCCATATATTGCTTGATCCCTGTTTTTATTTGGTCATTGATCCATTGGTTATTCAGGAGCATGTTGTGAAGCCTCCATGTGTTTGTGGGATTTTTCATTTTCTTTGCATAATTTATTTCTAGTTTCATACCTTTGTGGTCTGAGAAACTGGTTGGTACAATTTCAATCTTTTAAAATTTACCGAGGTTCTTTTTGTGGCCTAGTGTATGATCTATTCTGGAAAATGATCCATGTGCAGTTGAGATGAATGTGTATTCTCCTGCTTTTGGGTGTAGAGTTCTGTAGATGTCTGTTAGGTCCATTTGTTCTATTGTGTTGTTCAGTGCCTCTGTCTCCTTACTTATTTTCTGTCTGGTTGATATGTCCTTTGGAGTGAATGGAGTGTTGAAGTCTCCTAGAATGAATGCATTGCATTCTATTTCTCCTTTTAATTCTGTTAGTACTGGTTTCACACATGTAGGTGCTCCTGTGTTGGGCGCATAGATATTTATAATGGTTATATCTTCTTGTTTGATTGACCCTTTTATCATTATGTAATATCCTTCTTTGTCTCTTATGACTTTCTTTGTTTTGAAGTCTATTTTGTCTGATAACAACTAGTGGAACTCTTGCTTTTTTCTCCCTATTAGTTGCATGAAATGTCTTTTTCCATCCCTTCACTTTCAGTCTGTGCATGTCTTTGGGTTTGAAGTGAGTCTCTTGAAGGCAGCATATAGATGGGTCTTGTTTTTTGTCCATTCAGTGACTCTATGTCTTTTCATTGGTGCATTCAGTCCATTTACATTTAGGGTGATTATCGATAGGTATGTACTTATTGGCATTGCAGGCTTTAGATTCATGGTTACCAAAGATTCAAGGTTAACTTCCTTACTATCTAAGAGTCTAACTTAACTCATTTAATATGCTATTACAAACACAATCTAAAGGTTCTTTTTTTTTTCCTCCTTTTTCTTCCTCCTCCATTCTTTGTATATTAGGTATCATATTCTGTACTGTTTGTCTATCCCTTGATTGACTTTGGGGATAGTTAATTTAATTTTGCATTTGCTTAGTAATTAGCTGTTCTATTTTCTTTACTGTGGTTTTATTACCTCTGGTGACAGCTATTAAACCATAGGAACACTTCCATCTATAGCAGTCCCTCCAAAATACACTGTAGAGATGGTTTGTGGGAGGCAAATTCTCTCAGCTTTTGCTTATCTTGGAATTGTTGAATCCCTCCTTCAAATTTAAATGATAATCTTGCTTGATAAAGTAATCTTGGTTCAATGCCCTTCTGCTTCATTGCATTAAATACATCATGCTACTCCCTTCTGGCCTGTAAGGTTTCTGTTGAGATGTCTGATGATAGCCTGATGGGTTTTCCTTTGTATGTGATCTTATTTCTCTCTCTGGCTGCTTTTAATAGTCTGTCCTTATCCTTGATCTTTGCCATTTTAATTAGTATATGTCTTGGTGTTGCCTTCCTCGGGTCCCTTGTGTTGGGAGATCTGTGCATCTCCATGGCCTGAGAGACTATCTCATCCCCAGACTGGGGAAGTTTTCAGCAATTACCTTCTCAAAGAAACTTTCTATCCCCTTTTCTCTCTTTTCTTCTTCTTGTACCCCTATAATGCAAATATTGTTCCATTGGGATTGGTCACACAGTTCTCTCAATATTCTTTCTTTCTTAGAGATCCTTTTTTCTCTCTGTGCCTCAGCTTCTTTGTATTCCTCTTCTCTAGTTTCTATTTCATTTATTGTCTCCTCCACTGTATCTTATCTGCTTTTAATACCCTCCATTGTGCTCTTCAACAATTGGATCTCCAACTGGAATTCATTCCTGAGTTCTTGAATATCTTTCCATACCTCCATGAGCATGTTAATGATTTTTATTTTGAACTCCTTTTCAGGAAGAGTCATGAGGTTGATGTCATTTAAATCTTTCTCAGGAATGGCATTAATAATTTTATTCTGATCCAGATTCCTTTGGCATTTCATGTTTGTATGTGGCGCCCTCTAGTGCTCAGAAGCTCTACTCCCTGGAGCTGCTCAGCCCCTGAATCCATGTCGGAGGTCATAAGGGAGTGGTATTGGTGTCTGTGGGGAGGAAAGAGCTGTTTCCTACTACCCAGCTGCTATGCCTGTCTCCACTGCCTGAACCAGTGGGCTAAGCACACAGGTATAAGCCTCTATGCTTTGCATTTGTAGTTGCTGTAGACAGATCTTCCCTCTGGGTGGTCTAATGCCAGGGTAGGGTTTGCCAGTTTGCCAGCCAGGTGGGGCTGGCCGGAAGAAAGGTGCAGTAGGCTGTATATCCTAGAGGGGGTCCTTGGAGCTGTGCAGCCAGCCAGGGAGCTGGAGCACCTGAAGATCATCTAAGGAGGAAGATTTCTTTTACCTCCTTAAATATGGGAGTCTATAAAGCAAAGCTCCCAACCTGCTCGGCAGAGTGCACTGGACAATTTTGTCTACCTGTCCTCTCCTGAGCAGTAAGGTCTGTGCAATCCTTGCCCCTTTAGTAGCCCTCTTGCTAAGAGCTTCCTTGTTAGGATGTCTCTCATACTGCCCACCTTTCTTTTGTCCCAGAACAGCCAGATATGGATCCCTGCTTTTCACAAGCGGCTGGAATCTCAGTCTCTCCAGGAATTCTGCCTGTCTTAGCTTTCCAACCCTGTAACCCCGAGTATCATGCAAACACCATGAATTGTAGGTTCGTGCTCCCAGTGCAGATCTCCGGAGTTATTCAGCAGTCCCAGGACTCCACTCCCTCCCCAGTCTGTTTCTCTTCTTCCCACCTGTGAGCTGGGGTGGGGGAAGGGCTTGGGTCCCGCCGGGCCACAGGTTTGGTCCATTACCCTGTTTTGTGAGGTCTGCTCTTTTCTCCAGGTGTATGCAGTCTGGTGCAGTCCTCCTTCCTGTTGCTCTTTCAGGATTAGTTGTATTAATTATATTTTCGTATTATATGCGGTTTTAGGAGGAAGCCTGTGTCTCACCTCTCATGCTGCCATCTTTAATCCTCATGTTTTTTCTTTTAATGAATAAAATTCAGACAGCTTTTGCATTTTTCTAGTTTTCTGACATTTTGCCCATTCTCTTTAATTCCACAAGGATTACTGATAGGAATTTAGCAAATATATCTGCAAACAGTTGGGCTGTACTTCTCTAGACCCAGAAACTTGAATTTTTGCAAAATGGTCATCATTTTGTCTGTTTTTTACTTTCTAGGGCTTTCATTCAAACCCTCCACACAGACCCTTTTAAAAAACAGCTGTACCTTTTCTAGTTTGAATTTATTTTTTTGATAAGAAGGAAGAAAAAAAATGGTCACTGAGCTTTTACTGCCTTCTCTTAGACTTTTGCTCTTAATATTTTGCCACTTTCCTTGGCCATGGGCTAGTGTTTTTCCACCTTTGTTCTTTAAAAAGCATTTTTATAAATCCTTTTAAAATCATTTTTCTTACTTGTTCATGTCACACACTTGTGCTTGTCTTTAGTTAGATGAAAATGCCTGCCTTTTGTGCATGTTATTAATATTTTTAAAATACTTGAACTCATTTGAGAACCTCCTGTGCATCTTTATTGGCTTCTCTAGGTAACATTTATATTCTTGCTTACTGAGATATTTTGTGATTTCAATATAATACAATTTCTTTATTTCCTGTATACAAACCCCAGAGTCTAAGAATTTATCCTCTTATTGGGAAGACAATGCCTGAATTAACCGAATGAATACACATTATAATAGATTTGTCTTTTAGAGTTGTTTGTCCTTATCAAGTCTTATAGCCTTTTAGAACTTATTTTGACGGCAACATATATATCTCATAAGTCTAACAATGCCTAGGATTCCCTTTTCTGGAAATTGCACTATACCACTTTCCTCTTCTGATAATTAAACTCAGAGAAGTAGTTCTTGTCTGAACCCAATTTCATGATTTCAATCCATTTGAATTTGAAAAATGGAACTGAAAACCTGATCAAATATATTGAAATAATTATTTCGGAGATGATAAATAAATAAAGTTCATTCTAAATGTTCATTGAGTACCTATTTTAAGTTTATTGTACTTGTGTATTATTATATTAAGGATGACTATGATTGTGAGCAATAAAATTTAGAGATGGCCCTTGAACAATGAAAGAATTAGGGTCACCAACACCCCACTTGGTTGAAATTCTGTATATAACTTCTTGACTCCACCAATACTTAATTACAAATAGCCTACTGTTGACTGGAAGCCTTACCAATAACATAGTCAATTAACATATTTTGTATGTTATATGGATTATATACTGTATTCTTATAATAAAGCAAGATAAGTAAAAGAAGAGTTTTTCAAATTGTCACAAATCTCCAAAAAAAACTTTCCAATATATTTATTAAAGAAAAATCCGTGTTTAAGTGGACCCACATTGTTCAAACCTGTTCTGTTTAGGGGTCCACTATCATGACAATGATTTTTATGCTCCCAGGTGATCCCAGGGAGATAATTTTTTTAGTACTAGTTGCTTATGTGGCTGCCTATGGCTATACTCCTATAAGTATAATTGTAACTGGTGGATGGATTTATGTGTAGTATGTAACTTCTTATACACCAGCTACTATACTGCTGCTCTGGGTTGTTTATCATTGCAGCCACTCAAGATTCTACCACTTGTAATTCTCCAGGTTTCACTCCGTAACACACATAGAAAATAATATTTGATTCCCACTGGTTTAAATACATCTGGCTGGGCAAGTCCAGAGTCTTTCAGACTGGGATCTTGGCTGCCCCTGGCCACACCGCAGGCTGAGGGGGATCAACATCTCAGACATTAGAAGCCTATTCACAGCGCATTAGTTGGGAAAGTCTGATCTATTCAATTAAGTGAACACTACCTGGAAATAATCCTCAAACATAGCTTATCATACATTTGATTTATTAGAATATATGCTTCCTGAGATCAGCATTTTTCATAGAATTGG
This sequence comes from Smutsia gigantea, assembly GCA_032199065.1. Classification (NCBI taxonomy): domain Eukaryota; kingdom Metazoa; phylum Chordata; class Mammalia; order Pholidota; family Manidae; genus Smutsia; species Smutsia gigantea. Next base: position 57,753 of record JAVSCE010009123.1, read on the forward strand.
AGAACCAATAAAGAGAATCTTACTACTCATCAGCAGGGGTTGGTAGGGTGGGATCTGGGTCATGGAAACTTGGAATACAGGAAGGGGACCATCATTTAACGAAGTGTTTTTATTTCTCTGAACTGACATGGCAATGACCTGGAAAAAGATAAGCTCTTGTTCACATTTAACCTTCTAGTCATATGATTCAGAGGGATGTTTTATCTTATTTTTCTTCCATTATATTTTTAAACTGGTCAGGATTTCCCCTCTTCATCCCAGGATGGGAGGGAAAAATAAATTAGACTAACACTCCACATTTTTTTACAGCCATATAGGATCAGTTGTTTTCAGTTGGATATTCTGATTTAATTGGTCTGGAGTGAGTCTGGGCATAGATATTTTTACAAAGATTCCCAGTGACTTCAATAGGGACACATTGTTGAGAACCACTGATGGGTATCTCATTTTGTGACTGAACACACCCCAAAGCACAATTGTTCAGCAAAGTAGTGATGAGATGCAAGGCAACAGCAAATAGTACAGGAAGCAACTGTTTACAGTATGCATCATCTTTGGACATTTCTGAATTGCAGTGAGAAGCCTGAATGTTGAATGAAAATCAGGGCCCTCTGTATTTGGCCTGGCACAGATTTAGAAGGGTGATTGGCACATTTTTTTTCTTGGATGGGCAATCAGAGTCGAGGAAGAATTTTGTCAACAAAAATCAGTACTCATCCTCAAAGAAAAATAATAACAAAAGCAATTCAACATATTACCACTAAAAAATATTGACTGACAAGACTAAAAGCGCAGTAAGGAGAGGTCCAGTCCATTTCATATTATTTAGTATACAGAAGTCACAGTTCAAGTTCTGAAAAAAAATACAGGTAGTGATACAAAACCAACTTTACTATGTTGTATCTGTGAAGCCATCTCATCTCCCTGTAATCCTTTCAACTAGAAGCACAAATTCCCCAAATTTCCAAATGAGGACCTTTAGATTGGTAGTATACCTGTCGCAATAACTCATCACCACCTTTATTAAGGATTTATTTCTGGGGTTTTTCTAGAATTTTCAGCATAGCTTCTTTCTCCACACACATTCAGCCTTTCTCATAGCTATGTGAAGTGACCCATGTTACCCTGCCAATGGAGGGATATTATTCCTGTTGGTATCACTGATGCTACCAGAAAAACAATCATTTCTGGGTCATTCAAGGTTAATGTTAATATAGACTCTTTGGATTAGTTAAAAAAATCTCATTTGGTGTCTTAGAGGGCCTACGTAATTCCTAGCAATCAGATAGATAGTTTGGAAAGATGGATGGTTCCAGGGGGATTATATGCCCATGGTTGGGCAGAATATTTGTAGCTCCTATTAAAGAGCTTAAAGTACATTCTGAGCATTACAGAGAGAAAATAAGGAAGGGAGAAAAAGACATACAAAGAAGTACATGTTTAGCATGCAGGTCCCTGAGGTTAAGGGTCCTGCCTAAATATGAAAATACATGTCATAAATTTAAAATGTTCAATAAATATTTTGTTATTTTATTTTATCCAAGTACATTTTTGTTCCCACTTGGGAATATGCCCTATATAAAGATGCATAAAATGTTCACTTTGGCAAACTCATTTCCATTCATGTCTTGTTTTTCGGCATTAGGAAAATCTACAACAGTGTCAATATAACATTCTGATTATGTTTTTTAACTTCCCCATTCATTTACTTGGCTTTATACAAAAATAATATTCAAAAGATGGCCCCAAAGAAAATATGCTGGGTACCAGGGTCATCAAGTGAACAATTGCATCTTTCTCTGAGAAGGGAGCTGGGGAAATGGACCAAATTGCAGGAGGTAGAAGCACATGTTTGTAGTCTCCTCTTTCCTCCATTTTTAATAGCATGGAACCATTTATTTATTGACTGCTTGAAATAAATTCAAATAGAAGAACTTTGTAAATGCTGTAGTCTCTGGTAAGACCCACCTGGTGCCAATCTTTTTTGTTATTTATGAGAGGGCCTCAGAGAGCTTGAACGTCTACTTTTTTTAATCCAAGAGTTTGTGTTGTGAGCGAAAGCACTTTTGTCTGGAAAAGAAGCTGGGCAGTAACCACAAGCTCACAGTCCTCCTGGGGCTGAACTGGGACCCCATCAAGCCTCACGGTTCAGTGGGCTGCAAACATGGTGAAAAACGAGGCACCTGTGTTGTCTGAAGAGTTTTACTTGTGGTTCGCTGTTTCTAGGGGAGCAAGAATAATCCCCAGCTCTCTCTGTTTTGTGCCCTGTGGGCAGCTGGCGAAGCAGCGCTGGCTAGGGGGCAGGGACCTGAGGAAGAACGCGGATGCCTGGAGTGGTTATTGCTCCTGCCATTTCTTTGGCTTTCCTTTTTCCAAACTTGTTATTACATTTGAGGCATAATGGCTTTATTGAGGTAATTTACATACCATACTTTCACCCATTTAAAGTGTCCAACGCAACAGTTTTTAGTATATTTGCAGACATGTACAACCATCACCACACTCAACTCTAGAACCTTCCCATTATCTCAAAAAAAAAAAACCCTTTAGTTATCACCTTCCTAGGCCCTCATCCTGCCTTGGCGCTAAGCACTTACTTTCTGTCTCTTCAGCTTTCCCTCTTCTGGACATTTCACATAAATGGGATCATGTAAGACGTGGTCTTTTGTTCACCTGGCTTTTATTCCCATTTTGCCTTATGCCATTTATGGCCATGACGTCTTGCATCGTGTCGTGGAAACTTAGTGTGTCCCTGTCTTTTCTCCTCACAGAGCTTGTGTTCTCCCCAGTCAGGGACACCAGTAGGATGTGATGCATCCAGTGCCCTCTCCTTAGTGTTTTTGAACCAACTTCTCTTATTTTCTCTCCTAATATCAAGAGAGTTTGTCTGCAGGAGCTCCCTAAAGAAGGCCATACTGCTTCACTCCCATGGTGTGGAGTAGCCTCTTCTCTCTCTCCCCTCTAGTATAACATGTTGTAACAGATATAGTATACTTGTAGCCCACTTCCTGCACTGAGACTTTACTGCTCCTACCTCCACTCTGTCCAATTTTCAGGAATGCTTCCTAGAAGCCTACTTGCTTGTCCTGGCAACAGAATTCAGAATAACATTGAACTGTCCTGCCTTGCAAGCACTAGTGAACTGGCGATGGGATGGGTTGTCCACACAATGGCCACTGATGATCCACTCTTCCTTATGTGACTTAGAAAAATAGACTTTCTCCCACCAGAGTTCACTTGTTGAAACCATGGAAAACCAAACTGCTTTGCTTATTTATTCACTTAAATTTCTTTTTTTTTTTTTAATATAATTTATTTTATTATCATTAATTTACAATTACATGTGCAATATTACGATTATTAAACTACCCCTTCATCAGGTCCCCCCCACCAACCCCATTACAGTCACTGTCCATCAGCGTAGTGAGATGCTATAGAATCACTACTTGTCTTCTCTGAGTTGTACTGCCCTCCCCGTGCCCCCCCAACATTACATCTTTAAATTTCTGAGATAGTTCTAAGAGCAAAAGATTTATCAACTTCTGTTGCAGAACATAATTACTCTGCTTGCTACATATCTATGATGCATTACAACTTCGAAACAAGCGAGAACATAATTGCTCTCAAGGTAGGAATATGTAGATGTATATATTCCACAAAGTAAGAATATGTATATGTGAGATGGATTCTTTTTACCTCTCTTTTGGAGAAGGCTATGCTGCTTAAGAAATGTTGCATGCCTTAGATATATTGAAAAGTAGGAATGTGAAGTGATTGCCTTGTAATTGCCTGTCTAAGATAATGCTTTTGGACTTCAAAAAAGTGTTTGCATACAGCTAAAGTGGAAGTTAGCTAGGCCTCATTTTTATGGAATTGACTTAAATTCAAAGTCTAAATAAATTTTGGGGTAAAATGTCTCTTGCTCTTCCTACTTTGTGGTAAACAAACTTAAGGGAAAATGTTTCTTCTTTCTGCTTACAGGTAAAAACAAAAGTTTCTTAGGGGAATTTTGAAGTACTGTGTTTTGTTAGCCAAAATTTCCTGTTCCCAGATAGAGAGCTTGGGAAAATGAATGGATCTATATGGAATGGTAATCTAGCCACTCTCTGAAATTCACTTGTATTTGTTTAGGTCTGTACCATTAATCAATATAAGATGCCCAGCCACAGAATCAACATTTAAACCATAAAACTATGTGTTATAAGAATGTAAAAGTGAAAGAGAAAGATGTTTCCTCCTCAATATTCTTTCTTTCTCATTCCAGCCCATGGTGGGAGAATGAGTGGTTGGAGAGAAAAGTAAGTGCAGATCATTTTGACACACAGAAACCACAAGGCCCTTTGCTGGTTGGCATGTGACGGTGCTCTTTCCCCTAGAATGTGGCCCAGGCTTCCTGCAGTCTGGGTGGTGATTGGCACATTCCAGTACCAATGGGAATACCAGCTGGCTGCTCACTAGTCTTCGGAAGCCGCTGCTCCATTCACCTTGGCACTGTTTGCACATGGCTTTAGTTGCTGACATTTTCAAGCTGTTGCTGAGTGTCTCTAATAACAGTACTTTCCTTTTTGTATTTTTATTCTGAGTAGAATATCTGCATCTTTAATCCTTAGTCAAAGGAGATGCAATGAAAATTCAACCTAGGCTGAAATGCACACTCACAGTCAGGGTGTTGTCAAGGTTTTTGTAAATTATGTGGCTGTGTTAGTCGTGAAAAGAGAAACTGGATTCCTGATATACCAATATTATGATATGTGCTTTTTGGAAAAGTTTCAAGAAGGGGCCAAAGTGGAATAAATGGAGGAGAGTGAAGGGAAAAAGCAGACAGCCTATGGGAAATATTTAAAAGCCATTCAGGAAAGAATTAGAATACTGAAAGTATAAATAGCATCATACGAGGCCTGGAAAGGAGTACTAATGAAAGAGTAGATACAAAAGAGAGGTACCGGCTGTTCGGAATGGTGCAGAGTTCTGGAGTATTTCCTCAAGCCCAGGAGTTATAACTCCAGTTACCCACATACACAATCCAAACTTAGAAAACACAATATTGGGAAAGCTCTCCTTTTGACAAAGACACATTTTGGGGGCGTACAAGAAAGTACTGCAGAAAAACAGTCTGTTGGACAAATGTTAAAAAAAATACCTATGTAAGAAAGAAGCAACCATAACCTGGCAGAGTTTGTAAAACTTTCCTGATAAAACAGGACTGTAGAATATTATGAGCAAACATTCAAGGAGGAGTAATCCAAAAAACTCACAGAGCTTAGAGTGTGATGATCACCTGCAGGTGGCATGAATTATGAAATACTGCTGAGTCCATAGTGTGGCCTCAGTGTCACTCAGTGGGGTGGACTCCAGTGAGGCCAGGGATTAAAGAGGGACAAAGATATGCAGTAAATACAACACCTAATATTCACTTCCCAGTATAACAAGTGGAGCTGTTCTGGGAAAGGGGTGAGGGCTTCATAAATTCCTTTTATTTTTCAATATTGACTTTTCTTTCTACTATTTTGCCTCAACTCTTTGTCTTTGTCCCTGCATCCCCTGGATGGCCAGCATCCTACTGATGAAAGTCAGGACTTCCATATCTGTCTGGGTGTGTTAACCAGAAGTCAGCCAGGCACGGAAGTTTCTCTGAACATCCAGCCTCCCAGTGCTTTACAAAAGCAAGACAAACTGGTCTATCAGCTCAAGTTTTTGTCTTTGCTTTTCACAAATCCCCATACATTTCAAAAGAGACTAGTACCAGGACAGCACTTGTAGCATAAGTATGCAAAGTCAAGACACAAAAAAGAATTTCCCTACTCATTTCTCTATGTGTAGGTTCTACAAAAAAAAATAAAAATTCTTTTTTCTCCTGCTTCTGAGAAGTGAGTGATGTGGTAGATGTGGTAGGAATGAGTAGTAGACCTATTTTTCTTTTCCTGTTTCAGAACTGGGAAGCTAAGTCAGACTGTGGAATAAAAGGCTAACCAACAACAAGGTCCTATATCTTTGGTGCAATAATTAGCCGCTTTGAGACCCTCTAAAATGTGTCTAATACAATAGCGCATTTTTAAAAAGATATTGTTGGGCTCAGTTGGGGTAGGGAAAGCACTGGAGCAGTCACATCCAGGATGTGCCCTGTCCTTTCCACCCAGCTCTTCTGCACGTGCCAGAGCTAAGCCAGAGTGGCCCTCCATCGGCCCAAGCTGAGACATGGAAGGGAAAGACAGGTGGAGAGAAAGGGTGGAGGTGATGGGTTTTGGAGAAAAAACAGGCCGTGGAGAATTTTTGGAGTGTTTTTTCTACCTCCTTGAAACGAAATGAAATGACACCCCCAAATTATCTGGAACCAGTGCCCCTCCTCAGCTTTGATTTACTAAAGCACAACAAAAATTTCTCCCTAAAGGGAGAACATAAATACTTGTACATTTTAGATGCCCTGGTGTACAGCAAGATTCCCTTATCCTATTGAAATACAGTATGATTTCACAGTTGGGAGGCAGTATCTGGCAACTGCTTTTTACACATAATACTTAGGAGAACACTTTATACTTTTAAAGTGTTTCACAACCACCTTTTTAGCTAAGCCATAATTAATCCTTCTGACAAAGAGTACTGGTGTTTATCTTAAATTACAGAAACATGAAATTACCCCCAACTATTTGGTATATATCATCATTGGGGCAATAGTGTTGATTTTTCAGGCTGTGTGAAACTTCTCTTCCTTATACTTTTTTTCTTTTCTTTTTTTCCTTTTTTTGAGATCCTATTTCCAGAGTTCAAGCTGAAAATACATTTCTGGTACAGTTCTTTAGATATTTCAGATGAACGTGGATTTCAGTCTACATTAACTAAATAATTTCCCACGGTATCAACTGACTTGAGAGAGTGTGGATTGGACTAGTAGAAGCTTCTGCATCAGGGAAAGCCACTCGATTTCACTGAGGTTCATCTACCTCTTAATGAACTGGGATATTTGGGTTAGGACCCCTTTCTCAGAGGGTTTTGAGGATAGAGGAGTTGGAGATTTATGGATCTAAGTGATTTCCTGGAGACCTGATAAAATGTCCTAATAAGTAGTATTGAGAGAGGAATATTTTAATATTTAACTTTTAAGTCAAATAAACTTGTTACATAAAAAAGTCCTTCACATTAAGAACTATGATTGAAGGTGTGATACAGACTTTCACACCAAGTTTCCAGTAAGCAAATTTTTATGAGAACAAGCCAACAATTCAAATTAATAATTCTATTTTCAGAAACCATTCAATATCTGGGAGTTATGTTTCCTGTGTCTGATGAGCTTTTGGCTGTTTGAAAATAAAAACCAGGTAGATCAGGAGGGGTGGGGAAGGAGAGAGAAGGAGAGAGGCGGAGGGCGAGGAGGGGGGCACGAAGAAGAAGGAGAGGGTGATGGTTAGTGCAGGAGGGCCAATCATAATCCAGCTGTTCCAAGCCAACCAAAGCATCTGGTTTCTCTAATTTAGTACACTTCATACTAAAAGGCCAGTGTGTTTACACGGTATATTTTGAGTTATTTGAAATCTCTTTTCCAAACCATTGGGTTTGCAACTTCAGGGGAGGCTTTTCAAATGTGGCTGAAAAGTATCCCCACATCAATATCACATGGCATGAATGACATGGACAACAAGAAAAAAAGTTACAGACATTTTAATAGTAGATACCAGGATATTTCAGACTATTTTAGTATGCCTCTCTGATAGAACCGAAGGTGCCCCCAAGTCCATCTCTGTACCATGAAAATTAAGCCATATTTTCTATACAGGTAAACACACATGCAGATGGACATGCACACACCCTCAGGCACCCGGTTTATCTCTCCATTGACAACCTACTGTGTTCCAGAAACGCTATTTACATTAAACCAAAACACTCCCTGAAAATAAACAAAGGTATCAAATCCAAGAAGAATGTATTTGGAGCCCTCCTGGAAGGTCTGTTAGAGCTCAGTCCTTAATCCTCTGTTGCTTCACAGACTCTCTCTCAGTGAACTCATCACTGACAAGGCTTCAGTTTTCTCTTTAAAGAAAGGGTGTCTCAACGCAATCCTCCAAGCCCCTGTTCTCACCTGAACTCCAGTCCTGGATTTCCAAGTGTGATGTGATGTGATTCGAATCACATCCACCTGGCTGCCCGTCTATCCCCTGGATGTCCAAAATAGAACTCAGCACTTTACCTGACCAATCCCTCCTCACTCTCTGTTTTTATGAAATTGATGTCATCTTTTTTCTGGTCAAAAGAGTTGGAAATCTGGGAGTCAATTTCAACTATCTATCCAGTGTAGCCCCTTGTTGGAGAAGCCAAGTCTTTTATCATTTGCTTTATAATATCCTTTAAATTTGTCCCTTCTTTGCATTTCCATTGCTTTCTTCACCTGATACCCTGAATTACTCAATGCTTTCCCACTTGATTTTCCCATATGTGAGGCTGAAAAATGTATACCCGAAGGTAAAGGCCAGAAAAACTCCGAATATCATAAGTAAACAGAAGGGGCTTAACTCCACCTAGGAGAGATCCACAATTTGAAACCATTCACAAGAAAATGAATTCATAGCTGAGGCAATTGGCAAGCTGTCACATTCACGGTGCTACCGGGAGACAGGTTCTTACCCATTTATCCTTGCTGTGGTCCAAGGTAACTGCATGGCCAGCCCTGAGCTGACCATCACAGCCTTTCCAGGGCCTCGTAATATTTGGCAAATTTCACCACCTTTTCCAAGTAGGCAATCAGTTTATTCCTCTTTGACTTTTACACTCGGGTAGGATAAAAGAAGTTCAGACAAAGGGAAGTTTGCTCCCATTTGTCAAGTCTCTCCAGCTGGGACTGTTTGACCTCATCAAGAGCCGTAACTGCAGCAACTTAGGGGATCAATAGCAACAGCGATGCCCAGTGGGAAACGCAGCTGAGAAACAGGAGGCGAGAGTGAGGCGGTGAGGCCTTCGTCATGAACACTTAAGGCCTCAGTGTGACACCTTTGTGGCCTGAGTAGGTCCCATTGACGTCAATCCCATGTTATGGATACTTTAGAACCACAGGGAAGAACCTTACATTGCCTCATAAATTAGAGTTACTCTCACTCGCTGTAAACTAGTAGGTCTCAGAGTGTGGACCTCAGGCCAGCAATATCGGCAGCAACTATAAAATTGCTAGCATTGCAAATTCGTGAGCTGTATCCCAACTGACCTCCAGAATCAAAATCTCTGGGATTAAGGCCCAAGAAATGAGTTTAACAAGCTTTCCATGTGATTCTTATTCATGCTACAGTTTAAGGACCACTGCTCTAATGCATGATGATGATGACTAGGTATAAAGAAACAAACAAATGAATATGCAAATAAAATTGAGATTAAGAGCAGTTTGAATAGAGGGTCTATCTCTTCTTGTACTTGCTGTTAGCACAGAATAAATCTCAGTAAACACTGTTGACTAAATGACCAAAAGGTCTCATACAGATTGATGCCAGAACTCAAAATACTGTGCATGGTAAATTGCTTGTTTAGTTTTTCAGAGAGTCATTGAAGTCTAGAATATAGAACACTGATCTGAGAGGCAAGGCTTTGGAGGATAATGAAAATCAGTTGTGAAAAAAGCCCCAAAGTGCCCTTCTCTCTTCTTTTTCTGTCTTTTGGAAGACAGGCACATATTTCAGAGGCCAGGGTAGATATTTTGATTATAGTCATCCCTCCCCCAAAACAAATCCTAAAAGACTAGTTTAATTTTTTAATCACTCCATTGCCTTGAAACCATTCTAATTCCTTTACACTGTCTACTAGGTTATCAGATCCTGAGAATTTTACCTCCCAATATTGATGGAATCATCTCATTGATTTCTTTCTAGATCTTCAACATTCCCTTAGTTTAAGCACTCATTTCTTCTCTGAAACACTGCAGTCCCCATCTCTTTGATGTCTCTCTATCTTTTCATGGATGTTTCCTGTTAGCCCAACCCCTACAAACATGTCACATTAATTCCTTGGAAATAATGACTCTTTCTTGTCATTGCCATGTTTAAAACCCTTTAATAGTTTTATATCACCATCAGAATGAAATAGAGAGCCTCTCATTATCCATATCCTTCTCTCTGCAGCACTCCATCTTAGCATTCATCACATCTTGCTTCTCTTTCTCCTTAGATTCTTCTTAAGGACAGTAGTCATTTCTCATTACGTTTGTAAAAATGACAGTGGACTCTTTCCCTAGTATATAGCAGCTGATTAGCTAATGCACATTAAGCAAAAGAATGAATGAATGAATCGGTAAAGACAATAGTCCTTCCAAAGGCTACTGCTTAGGATAGAGAGTTGAGAAAGATCTTCATGTCAAATGGGTATTCATTGAACAAAAACGGCCTGTAAGCAGAGATACTACAGTTCACAACAAATGCAAAGTGATGCCAACTCTTGCTACAGACACCAAACTGAGCCATTTGGCAACCTACAGAAACTGGAAATGTCTGTTATTTTCTTCTCATATTTCTACACTCCTCCTAGGACTAGGAGAGGACATGTTGAAATGAAACCCCAAAGGCCATTTGGAGGAAGTTAAAATGTAAGTGGAAGGAGGAAGGATAAGAAATCTTTCATGAGAATGTTTGTTCTTGCTGCCAAACTTTTAACCTCCAGAGATTTAGGTGTGGGGGGCTTGTGTGAGATGGGAGAACTTGTAACTTTAGGTGCTTATTCAAACTGAACATCTGAAAATGTAAACGTTTATCTTCCCAAATTATTGGAATAAGCCTGGAATTTAGTTTTGTACTGTGTTCTCTAGAGACACACAGACCAAGAAAAGGGGAGGAGTTATTTGCTTAGCTTGAGAACATGATATTGCACACAAGTATTTTTCCCCACATTTTCCCCTCCTTATCATTATAGCATAAAATCTAGAGGAAATGCAGGTGGGTGGTTGGTTTGGATACAGTTCCCAGACACTGCTGCTCATTAATTGTCCTTGTTTTAGTTAAAGTCTGATATTTGGAGTGATTTTCCCAGGCTGAAGTCGGATGGATCCCAATTTATCCGGGAGCACCTATCCCCAAACTTTCGCACTCATTCTGACATGAGCAAGAGTTATGATGTCTTGATGGAGCAGATTGCTATGAAGCGTTGTGCTGGTCACCAGAACAGCTGGAAGCTGTGATATTTGAGAAATCACTGGAAACAGTGGGAAAGTCTTTCTCTTCGCTCTCTTAATCCAAATGACTGGTCTGTCTGAGTTGTGACTTGTGTCCGAGTTGGGATTTAACCGTGTATTATGTTGGCAAGCATCAAAATCAAAGCACTTGGAAAGTTCAGGTGTAGAAATAAAACCCCAGCCCATCCCTTGAAATGTGCTTCATGCAACTCAGGAATTGAATTGTTAATTTTATTCAACTTTCATTAATTTAAATGTAAATAGTCACACATGGCTGGTGACTACTGTTTAGGACAGCACAGTTTTAAGATATGGTATTAATGTGTAAAAAAAGCTTGCAAAGTGATGGATTTTAAAGAGGAGAACAAAGCCAGGGTATTTCCATGGATGTTTAGCTACACAGTCAGAGTGTTGTAAGTTCTTCAAGTTGGACAACAGTATGAAGGGTATGACCCAGTTTATAAAAACTGCATATGTGTTCATATGGAAATATCTGGAAAGGTATTAACAAAATACATTTTCTCTGCGTGATAGGACTTGGGCTACTTTTTACTTTGTACTTTTTTTGTTTTTAAAGAAATATTTATAATAAAAATATGTAGATTTTTAAAATTATTTAAGGCTTTTATAAGAGTGTAGAGTGTACATCTTTCAAAATTATTTAGTTTAAAATGTGTATGTACTTTTTAAATGTAATTCAGCTGCCCTTTGTGATATAATTTATACTGCCCAAAAGAAGAATATGTGGGAGTTGGGGCAGGTTTTTGCACACAAAGTTGTGTATACCTTTTGCTAATCAAAAAATCCAGAGAGACTCCGTTTCCTTTTGTCTTCAGACACCAGCTCTTTTTTCCAGGATATTTATAAAGATTTCCTTACCATTGGCATTGGGATACCATTGTGGTATCATCATTATCTGGAATGAGGGTGCTCAGATATCCAAGTCTACTTTAACTTTGAGGCTTTTCAGGGAATCAATTAGGTGTGGCCTAAAATGGATCTTGTGGAAGTAGGTGGGGAAGGGGTGATGTCTGATCATCAAATTTGTCAGGTGGCAATCACTCATTTTCCTCAGCCAAATGTGTTGTGGAGGATGAATGGCCTCATTTAAATGTTGAGAAGGCACTCTAAGAATATGATTCATCAAACACCTATCTAAAGGTAAGTGTAGCTCACATTCAGCCCTCTCTAGCATACTTCATTTTTTTTTCCCTAGATGAGTCAGTCCCTTGAGAGCTGCCTTTTACAGTGCAAAGCCATATCCTCTTTGAAACTGACCTACAACTCTACTCAATATTCTTGCAGAAGAGGTTAACTCACACTCCTGTGCTAAAACATCATCCTCATGTGATCTCTCTTCAGTTTACCACCTGGCACCCTGTGTGCTCAGTTCACATGTAGCTTGGCACTAGGCTCACATTCAACTCAACTGAACATTCCATCCAGTAACTAACCTCAGTTCACCCTGGGATGAGATGAGAATCAGGAAGTCTGGCCAAGTTTGAATTAGCCATTGACTCCATAGGATTTCAAATAATCATGGAAACCTGTGTGCATTTATGTGAGCTAGACTAGACCTCCAAACGCATTTGTGTTTGGTATTAAGTAGCTCAGCTTTTCAATAAACAAGAAAAGAAAGCATGCCATCCATTTGAAAAATAAAAATCCAAGACTGATGGAACCTTTTTCACAAGCATAGTTGCAGGAATATTATGCAATGCACTAATAATTTTAAAGATTTACATTTATAAAATTCGACTTTTGGAGGACCTCTTAAAAGCCTTTAAGATTAATACTCATTAAAAATAGCTTTTATTTAAAAATACATGTTGAAATACGTGCTTCAGATGAGCTAATCTAATATTTTAAATTTAATTTTAACTTTTATATAAGTAATAGCATACATGGTTTAAAAAGTCAGCTAATACACTGAAGCTGACAACAATCACAAAGGGTCCTCCTTCTCCCCAGCACCACAGCACCAGCAACATATCCCACTGGTAGTTACTTTGAACAGTTTCTGATTTTTATTATGGCGTTTGCTTCCAGATTTCCAAATAATATATTTATATTGTTCTATCTTGATTTTCAGTTTGAGACACCTAGAGACAATTAGAAATTGCCATTCCTACACATACTTCCTTCATCCCTTCCTCCTTACCCTCGTACTTCCTGTTTCCTAATCATTCCAGTTTCCATTAAGTTGTATCTGTTATTAGAGTCTTAATATTTCACAGCTGAGCCACACTGAGTACTATGTTTCTGTTTTCTTTATCGTAACTTTTTTTTGAGTGGGCTTGATTTCCTCTGTATCTGAAGTCATGGTAAAACACATTAACATTGTCCAGCACCAGGTATGAGGTTTTTCTTTTCTTGTCCATTCTGCTTATAGACTTTCCTGTAGCTATTGGTCACTGTCTTCCTGGTCTTTCTCTTTCTGTTTCTCCTGTGCTGGATTCTCGATTTTTTTGCCTTTTCTCTGTCTCTCTTTTTATTTCTCGCCCTCTATCTCTACCTGTCTTTATTTCCTGATTTTGGTGGAACACATCCTCTCGGAGCTCCCTAAGAAAGGGCACTTAAGGAGAAAAAAGTTGACATTTTGCATATCTGCATATGGTTTGTTCTATCTTCATTTATTGTCAGGGATCAAGAGGGACTTGGCCATTTTTTTTCCAGGAATCTCTCCGTCCCCTATCCCAAACCTGAAGGGAGGTCTTTTCCCTGGCTGGGCCACTTTCCTCAGTGAAAGGATATGGGTGCTATCATTTAGCAGAAATGTTATGTCTTCATCACAGGACCTCAGGATGGTGCCTTACTCCTTTCCCAGGTGTGTGCATGTTTCATTGCCCAGAACTGGATCAGTCTCCTCAGAGAATAAATCCCAGTTTTCTGCCAGAGTAGAAAGGGAGTATTTGCTTGAGTGTGTGGCTTGGGGGAAGAGATCCGGGTGTTTAATAGTAATTCAAATAGACTCTGAATCAAGTGTGTTATCTCTAGTTTTCCCCTGTCCCCCTTGCTCTCCTTCTTACAATTCCTTGGTGTCTTCAATTCCTGAGTTTTTCAAAGGTTGGGGACACAACTCATTTTACTTTGTTCAGGTTTCCCCCTTTTTTCAGGTACTTAGTGATACAAGAAGTCAACATAACTCAGTCTCTACCCACCCACCCCCTTTCCACTTTCTGATGGTATCTCTTGCTCACTGATATCTCCTTTTCCACTCTTTGTCCTTGTGGGGTTCTTTTTTTTTTTTGATGACCTATCATGGGCTTTGGGGGATAAATAGGTATGTTCAACATGCCACATTTATGTGTGCTCTATAAAAAATCAAGACAAAACATATCAACAATGCATAGATGCAGAAATCGAGATATAGAAAACAGACACGTCATGACAATCCTAGATACAGGAGTGAGTAGTTGGCTAGAGTTGGTGTTCTCTGCCCCCCCCAGTCACGCCTCTTGTTAGGCAGTGTCGTGAGGGTGTGTTATGTAAGCCAGGCAACTCTTCTCAACAGTGATTAGCTCTCTCGGGGCTCACTCTAGTAAGAGGTGCTCCAAAAAGAGGGAAAGGACCAAAGGGAAGGGGCGATTAGGGAGAAAAGAAGGACATCCAGCCAGCAATACGCGTTGTAGGCACTCTGAATTACAAGTTAAAGCCACCCTTCACCCAGAATTAGGTCTCCAAATGATAAAGCGGTACCATCGCCAGTGAGACCACCCAAAACCCCACACAGCCGGGGTAAAGATGCAGAGCGCTCGCCCTTGTTTCGGGGGTCAGAGAGCGAGAAGCAGCATGAGCCCGAGTGCGTCGCAGCTACGGTGCCGGCCCTACGGCAGCTCACGTGTTATGGACAAAGAGGAGAAGTCAGCAGCAGCTCTGAGCAGTACTGTCTGACATGCTTTTCTTTCTGTGAGGATCTGCAGGAGGCGTGGGACTTTGTAATCCTAGCACATGAGTAATGATTTACATGATATTACAGCTGTCAGAGAACACCAAGATAATTTTCCGATTCCTCCTGTCCTCTAATGCTTTGAACAATTCAAGTTTAAAAGTCTAAAATACACTTTCACTACAGCTAAAGAAAAACACTCAGGAGAGGAGAAACTGTCAGAGGCACGAGGGAGGCTGTGGCTTGAAGTATGTTATTCATTAACAAAAATGTCAATCAAAACCTTTGATTTTGTGAGATTATTTTAGAACTTCGGGCCCACTAGAGTTAACTACTGAATCATCTCATGTAGTCACTGCAGAGGGAACTATCTCTCTGTTCTCCTTTTTAGCACTTTGAAAACAAAATTCCCATTATTTTGAAATTCAACTGTTATATATTATTTATAACTTTTTTTCCTATTTTACTTTTCCTCTTGTCCAACCTTTCTAATGTTTGAATGACTCCAGACTTTGACCTCTGAGTGGCTTTTAGGTTTTCCTACTCTCTAGTTTTCCTAAATTCCCTTTGTTATAGGAAGGGAATGGGAATGGATTCTCCATCAGGGAATTAGTTCTATTGGATAGCATGTCGGAACTAAAAATTTTCATTTAATTCAGATATGGAACTTCTGGTGAAATTTCATTTTTTCCCCCATTTGCATTTTCCTTTCATAACAAGTATGCAGAGATTCTCAGCCGGAAAGATAAAAAATTATCATCACCCGTAGCCATTTATCCCCTGATGCACTTTGGTGACATATTTCTAGATTGACACTATATGTGGCTACAAAGATAATGTTATGGCCTGAATTGTGCCCCTCCCCCGAATTCATATGTTAAAATTCTAACCCCTTGTACCTCAGAATGTGTGTGTATTTGGAGATAGGGTCTTTAAAATGGTAGTTAAGTTAAAGTGAGGACGTTAGGGTGGGCCCTAATCCAATATGACTGGTGTCCTTATAAGAAAAGGAAATTTGGCACAGAGAGAAGGCCATGTAAAGACCCAGGGAGAAGACAGCCACCTACAAGCCAAGGAGAGAGGCCTCAGAGGAAAGCCACTCCACTGACACTTTAATCTTGGGACTCTAAGCCTTCAGCACTGTGATAAAATTAATTTCTGTCATTCTAGCTACCTAGTCTGTGGTACTCTGTTACTGCATCCTAGCAAACTAACAGAGATACCCTTAAATTTTGTGACCGAAAAAATTCTCACCTTCATTTAACTCAATCACCTTCTTTACAGCAAAATGGGGAAGTGTCTTCGCTATCCGTTGCCTCAGGACCTATAGCAGTACCTGGCATACGGAGGGCTCAGCAATATGTGTCGAGTAATAACGTACACTCCATTGAATGTCGCAGATGGAGGTCCTAGGTGGTGGCCCTAGTTGTGTGATGTCGTGGTACAGAGGCAGGGTAACAATGACCTGGACTGTGACATAGAGGGCAGATTTAAGTGCAGCCACCCCTGTTGACATTGCCACCTCAGATATTCCACCAACACACGTTAACCAGGAAAGTGGGCCTAAAGGACGCAAGAGCCAGCCATGATCCCAGAGCAGGTCAGCCACAAGCGTGCTACGCCTTGGGGCTTCTCCAAAAAGAGAAGCGTGTGCTGAGTAGCTCTCAGCTGTTCCTACCAGAACGTACAGGTGAGCCAATAAAAGCCACATGACCAGCTTTATCAGGAGCTGCTGACAAGCCTGAAAGATCCAAAATAGACACCTGACCCATGTCTGTTGTCAAGACATTATCCACCATGGCAACCAGGCCAGTTTCCATCGCACAGGCTGGTCTACAGCTCAATTGGAAAGGATCAAGGAAGTCAGGATTCTAAATACCAACAGCATCACTCTGTCAAAACCTCCCCTGCGACCTTTCTCAGAAAAGGAAAGGCAATGACAAGGTGAAAGTTAGCCAGACTGTCTATGTCTAGAGAAGTCTTTAGTGGTTCAGCCTGTGTTTGAAATACTCTGTCCTATTAAATGGTAACAGTCTTTTCAATGGGTAATAATGGCACTGTGAAACTGGGTTAAAACTGGTGGAGGTAAAATACAGCTATTAGAAGACATTTTTTCCTTCTTAAGATCAGTGAAAAACATAAAGAAATAAAATGTAATCAGGTGCCCCATCCCCACTATGTCCTATCACTGAAATGTGTTTTGTTCCTTCATAGCACAGATAACAATTTCTGTCTGTCTCCTCCCTACCCTTTATTTATATTCTGTTTTCGCCATTAGATTGTAGCCTCCATGAGGGCAGGAACTAAAGAACTAAATTGTAGTAGTCACTGATGTATTTTCAGGACCAGTTGTGATGCTTGTCAAAAAATAGATGCTCAATAAATATTTGTTAATGACTGAATTAATGAAAAATTCAATGGACACCAAGGAAAGAAGCTAACATCTATTTAGTTCTTATTGTGCCGAATACCATACAACATGTTGTCATGGTCTCATCTCATTTAATTCTTAAAACATTAGATTGATGTGCTCTGAACACCATTTTTTCTGATGAGAAAACAGGCCCAGAAAGGTATCATCTCTTGGAGTTTCTGTAATTATTGTGGAATGAACTATTTCCGTTTCCCTCTTTAGCACTTTGAAAATACAATTCCCAGTATTTTGAAATGCAACTTTTCTCTATTATGTATGGCTTCGTTTCCTATTTGGCCTTCCCTCTTGTGCAAAATTTCTGATGCTTCTGTGATTCCAAACTTTGAGCAATGCTGAGGTGAAGGCTGAGGCTGGCTGCAGGGACTATAGCAGCTTAGCTGCAAGACAGTCTTTGTAATTTTGTTTTCATTGGTTATTTTCAATATATTTATTAGGTTGTTAACCTGAACCATGTTGACCGTCTCCAGCCAAGTTTCTTACAGTGCAAATGGCACATTAACTGTTCAGCTATAGTGAGAGAAGTCAGTACTCCTAGGTGAGTGCTTGAAACTGAAATACTGGTGGGCAGATCATGAGTGGGTCGAAGGTTCAGTGTGATCTTTTCCAAACCTCTCTGGTTTGGAAATCTAACTAGAAACCTCCTGGGGTCAAGGCTTCTGATGAGATTCCTGGAGCTTCTTGGTCCAGGCGTGGGTTTGGAATACTTGGGAAAACAGCCGACCACAGGGATCTCAGAGCTCTTCATTGTGGCTTGGTTGGGACGTGCTGAGCTGCAGGAAAAGCAGGACACTTGAGGGGGTGGGTGAGACTTTTTCAAACCTCAGCAGGAATGTCAGTTGTTCATTTTGGGTAAGAGTTTGGGTTTGGTTCCTATGTAAGCCTAAATAACTTGCTGTCTACTGACTTTAGATTTTTTTATTTGTATCGTAAGTGTTCAAGAAATATGACCCTGTAGGAAAATCAGTCTATTATATTATTTTAGTTTGATGATGATACAGAAGTCAATGTGTTTTGCAACTTAAAAAGTTAAAAAGTGCTGTTCTGAATGATCAGTGTGTGGTTTTTTGTTTTTGTGTTTTTAGTACTCTAAGGAATATAAAAAAAGTGTTTCTTAAATTAAATAAATTATGGCATAAATGAATGTCTAAAGTGCTGGATCAATTATTGCACCTTTAAAATAAAAAGGTAATTAGAGTATACTTCACTTTTTTTCTTTGAACAATATTGTCATTCCTGAGATTTGATTATGCCAATATTAATGATTTGAGAAACACGTTAATATAATCATATAAAATGTGAAAAATATAGGTCCAAAAACAAATTGAGTGGATAGTCATACAGTTAATAAATATGCTACCTGAATACTGTTGTGAAATTATAATTTGCCTTAATCTATTGATTCTAATCCAAAGGATTTCAAATGTTATCGACTTTCTCATCTGTTTAATTGGAATTTAAAGTCTCAATCCATTTCTAATTAAACACTTCTGGGTGTCACATCACAATGATGTATTATCAGCTGTTTTTGAGTGTAAGTAGCTGTTCTTAAAATGATTTTAAATCTTGATTCTGCTGTTTCAGACTTTGATTATTTAAAATACAATGCACTATTCAACTGAATACCCAATTGCCTGAAGCTTAATATAGATGCTCAGAAAGAGTTGGTCAATGGGGGAATTTCCAATTTTGGGGATACTGATCAGTTTAATATTCTTCCAATTTTGGGATTCTTTGTGCTCATTTTAGCTCAGATTTGCTTTGAATAACACTTTTTCTTTAATAGTGACTCTGAGTAGAGATAGGTATATAAAGAGATATGCTATTTATATTCACTGAATCCTTATGTATTATATTTACCATTCTGAATTAGTTTAACATTTATTTTTGTGATATTTTTAACAAGGCAATTCATCTCTGAGCTATTTGCTGATAAAGCTATTGTGATTTTAACACAGAAATAAAAGCAAAGAAATGAACCAAAAAAGGTAAGACTTTTCATATTTTGTAATTGTGTATTACAGAACTAGGTTTCCAAAAATACTGGTGAATATTCATTCAAAAGACCCTGTTTGCTTTAAATGCCTTGAATTCAATTTAATTTAAAACATTTAAGATAGTATATTACGAACTGCATTCTTGAATGCCTTAAAACTCTTGGCACATTTAGGTAATCTTGCTTTTTTAAATATCACTCTTGCATTTCTGAGACTCTTTTAAATGGTACACTTTCAAGGACTGAAGTTGAAGAGGAAAAAATCACGGCCTTCTGTCTGTGGACCCTCACTCCTGATTATTTTCTAATTCTTCCAGGAGTTCCATCTACCACGACCTCACATGTCCCTATTTACACACATGGGTGCAGCCACACACAGTTTTTCAAATGATTTCAAGATTGACTGACTGCATAAACAGAGCATTTTCTCACTATGATTTGTCCATGTCTGCTTACTGCCTCCAGCAATCTGCCTTTAAAGTTTTGTAGAAAGTACATTTTCCAGTTATTTCAAAATTGTTTTCCTTTGCCATGCAGATCAGTGCGATGTGCGGCAGCAAATTTTTGAAATGTTAAACCATGAATCACAAACTTCCCTTTCAGATCACATTTCGATTTTTATTTCTCCTGAAAAAAAAAATCAAGAACCAGACATTCAATTCCTTCTCAATTAATTAGAAGACCATTGTTCACTGCTTTTCCTCTTCCTGACCTTCTCTTTTCATTGCCTCTGAAAGGGAAGTGTGTGTCACACTCATTTCAAAGGAATGCTTGCAATTTGGTGGTAGATGATGCAAACTCCGATTAGTGATCCACAAGGTGTTGAAAAAACAGGGCCCGAGGATGTGTGGGAAATACTGGCTGGCTCACTTCCAGCAACTTGAAAAACACCTTCTTTACTTAGATGTGAAGCCACATCGATATCAACATGAAATGCTATTCAAAATCACATCTACAATAGTAGAAATGGAAAACAAAATGAAACCAAAAAAAAAGAAAAAAGTGAAGCAAGCACCTTAATTCTAGTCATGCTTGGTGCTCAGAAGTCCTTCCACTTTTCTATTCAAATCTTATTTAGAATATCTTATATAGCGTTAGGTCTTATAATTTAAATGCCATTCACTTTTTATTCATCGCTTCCATCATAGACATGTATGCTCAGCTTTGGGTGTACAGCTCTTCATGGTGCCTGTCGTCCAGTGGGGGTGGTGGACGTGGACAATAGGCAACAAATGCAGATGTTCGAGTTCAGAAATAGAAGTAAACTCAGTGGGGCCTCGGATTTGGGATTATTTGGTCTGGAGAAAAATGGGTAAACTGTTACTATGGAGATATTTCAAGTTGAATAATTTTGCATGTGTACTTCATCTTATCTAGAATGTATTTATAAATGAAGGAGAAAGACATATTCTGTCCATCGTGTGGAGGAATTCCTGGAAATAAGATGTAGTTGTCCAGAGGAACACTTAGGAAGTCATTGACAAAGATGCGAACAGAATTCCAATTTCTCTGTCTTCAGATTTGTGTTTTCTCTCCCCATCTCTGTGGCTAAGTGAAGTTGTGCAACTTTTCTTTCTTTTTTAAAGAATATTTATCATGGTACTTTATGTACTAGAATATACTGCATACCTGACAGTTTTTAAAAAACTCTTTCACTTCAGATATCCGTTAGATAACTGGTTTGCAACTGAATGGCTGTTCTTTTTCTGTTGCCCATACTATGACTATTCATTACTTTTTGTCTAACATGTCACATTCTCTAAGGGCTTTGTATTCTCATAATTTTGGGGTGCTTTAATGAGAAAAGGATGGCCTTGTAAATGAGCACTAACAAGGTTTCATTTCTGTCAGGATTTAGTTCAGACTCACCCCACATACTCTGACCTTAGAGGTGCCTTCGAGAAGGACCAAACCTACCGAAACAGCAAACAAGGAATCCAGGGCGAGCCTTTGCTCTTAGGGCTCCGTGAGTCATCTTGAGGGAGCCAGGTGCCCTGACCCTCAGACAGAATCATGGGCCCAGCCCTCCTGCTGCTTTCAATGGGCACAGGGGTGGCTGTACTGCTATACAGGTATTTCTTTCTGGATTACGACGCAACCAGAGGGACTACAAACCAGGAAAGAGCCACATATGGACAGGCTTGGATAAACTTAAAAAAACAAAACAGAAAGAGAAATTTTTATGGAAACCTTGGAATGTGAGAAGTTTTGAGGATGCCATATGGCAATAGTATGTGAAACTGATGATCTGATTGTAAATCACCAGTGAGAATTCTGAAAATCATAGAGGAAAATATTATTTTTATATCACTACTAAGAGCTGATTAGAAAAATATAGAGCATAACTCAGTGGCTAAAGTCTGAAATATTGACTATTCAATGACAGCTGCTCTCCTAGGAAACTGATCTTCCTGAAACTTATGCCTAATCAGACTTTTTTTTTATTTTGGTATCCTTAATCTACAATTACATGTGCAATATTATGGTTATTAAACTACTTCCTCCAACAGGTCCCTCCCACCAACCCCATTACAGTCACTGTCCATCAGCGTGGTGAGATGCCATAGAAGCACTACTTGTCTTCTCTGAGTTGTACAGCCCTCCCCTTGTCCCCCCCCAACATTATGTCTGCTAATCGTAATGCCCCTTTTTCCCCCTTGTCCCTCCCTTCCCACCCATCCTCCTCAGTTCCTTTCCTTTTGGTAACTATTAGTCCGTTCTTGGGTTCTGTGAGTCTGCTGCTGTTTTGTTCCTTCAGTTTTTTTTCTTTGTTCTTTTTTTTTTAATATAATTTATTTTATTATCATTAATTTACAATTACATGTGCAATATTACGATTATTAAACTACCCCTTCATCAGGTCCCCCCCACCAACCTCATTACAGTCACTGTCCATCAGCGTAGTGAAATGCTATAGAATCACTACTTGTCTTCTCTGAGTTGTACTGCCCTCCCCATGCCCCCCCAACATTACATCTGCTAATCGTAATGCCCCTTTTTCCCTCTTATCCCTCCCTTCCCGCCCATTTTCCCCAGTCCTTTCCCTTTGGTAACTATTAGTCCGTTCTTGGGTTCTGTGAGTCTGCTGCTGTTTTGTTCCTTCAGTATTTTTTCTTTGTTCTTATACTCCACATATGAGTGAAATCATTTGATACTTGTCTTTTTCGGCTTGGCTTATTGCACTGAGCATAATACCCTCTAGCTCCATCCATGTTGTTGCAAATGGTAGGATTTGTTTTTCTTCTTATGGCTGAATAATATTCCATTGTGTATATGTACCACATCTTCTCTATCCATTCATCTACTGATGGACACTTAGGTTGCTTCCATTTCTTGGCTATTGTAAATAGTGCTGCAATAAACATAGGGGTGCATCTGTCTTTTTCAAGCTGGGCTGCTGCATTCTTAGGGTAAATTCCTAGGAGTGGAATTCCTGGGTCAAATGGTATTTCTATTTTGGGTTTTTTGAGGAACCTCCATACTGCTTTCCACAATGGTTGAACTAATTTGCAGTCCCACCAGCAGTGTAGGAGGGTTCCCTTTTCTCCACATCCTCGCCAACATTTGTTGTTTGTGTTTTGGATGTTGGCCTAATCAGACGTTTTTAAAATCCAAACATTTTTAAATGTTTGGGTGAAAACATCATGTAACCACTATTCAGCCTAATCAGGTACACTGACTGTGTAATTTAATATGCAGTTATGCACCCTGGATCCCTTGTTCACTGTTTGGGTTTACTATGGTCCTTCTGGAAAGCAACACCTATGGCCTCAGGGGATGTGGATGGGGTGGGAAGAGTCTGAACAGAATCCTGCAATGCTTCCTAACCTGGAGTTAACAGAGCAAGGGTCCTGAAGCCCTGGGCTTACTTAGATGTTTGTTGACCATCTGAGTACCTTTAGCTACACTAGAAGCAATGGTCTTACTAAAGTCAAATCAAACCCAAGGTCTCTTTTTATTAGCATGACACTCATAAGCATTAACATGACTCCTCATATGAGAGAAAAAAGGATCACAGTTTCAGTTTTTCATACCATAGTACTCCTGTGACTCAGCCTCAAAGGTAGTGTTGTGAAGCCAGTGTTTAATTTGATAAGCTTATTTGCAAAACTGTGTAGGAGAAATTGTTATTCACATGATCATATAATGTCTTCGAAGTAAACTGAGAAAACCCTACAGCCTGGGTGTCAGCAGCACTCCCAGGTAGCTGCTGTCAGGGTCTCGTCCCCAGATGAGTCCGGGTAGGTCTCCCTGCCACTGACTTTTAGGCACATGTGAAATTGTGCTCCGTGGTGCTTGGGCTACGGGTTGTCTGTAAGGATGAGGTATAAATGTAGCTGCACACACACAAACACATGCCACCCTTATAAACCTACAGACCATTGTACATGCATTTGTTTACTCATTCTTTGACAACAAATATTTATTTAGCATCTACCAACTGCCAGGCATAAAGCCGTGATGAGTACTGTTTCTGCTCATAAGGGGCTTACAGCTTTTGGGGGGAAGTTAGAACTTAAACGTATATTCACAAGTGTCCTGAAGGAGAATGAAAGGTAGGATAGGAGCACATTTTAGGGGCCTAACCTATGAGGGGCATCAGAGAAGGCGTTCTCGAAAGAGTGACGATTAAACTAACAAGGGAAAACCATGCTTTCTGGGCCATGCAGATTGACTTCCACTGGAGGGAAGGGAAATGAATGGGGCTGGATATCTCATCTGCATTAGAAAGGTCTTGGTGGAAGCTCCAGATATGAAGGTGGAGAAAACTGTATGAGACAGCTGTGAAATGGGCTTGGACCAGGAAAGGGAACCGAACAGAAGTCAGCCTGAGACCCACATAAGTTTCAAGAGGAGAATGGTCTCTGTTAAGGCCCCACATTTGAGGGAACCGGGGCTTGTTGATTCTTCCTCTCGAGCCCCATGTCTCCAGCCTAGCAGTCAGTGAACTTCCCACCAACAGAGAAGCAGGTGACCAGCTTTCGTACTTATGAGATGGAAAGCTGAAGTGTTTTCTGCCTATTGTTGGGTGGTTTTGGCTCCTCAAGCACAAACAGAAAATAATTACAAATAATTTGGTTTGTTTTTCTTCTTTTAAAGCATTTGTTTGACCTGTTTGTGCTTTTCCTTTACAGCAGCAATGTTAATAAGCTGCACTTTCAGTAAAATTTTAGGTATCGATAGTCTTCTGTCGCACACTAAAACAAATCCCAGAAAAAAAGACGTGCAATTAAGAAGTTGTGAATATTGTGATAATTTTCTCCCATATTAATAGAACCCTAAATTAGATGATATTCCACACATTGTATTAAGAAAAGATGATTTCTTCATTCAACATTATTAATTAATTAAATTGCCCTGGGCAAATGATGTTGGAGGGAACTTATTATGCAGCTAGGGAGATATGACATATGTAGCTGCAGAGATGTATAATAATTAACTACAGCATTAGCTAGAAGGTGGAAAAGAGATGCTGTGGGTTATAGGCATGGGGTTTTGATTACTGAGATATTAGGGAAGGCTCCAGGAACATGGTGACTGGGCTGATTCTTGAAGAATAAGGGAATTTGGAAATTGGAGGAGCTGGGAAATGGGCAGGGCATGAATGTCTAGGGGAGACAACTCTGAGTAAATGTTTAAAGGCAGGAAGTGAGAGCATGTAAATGAAACACAAGCTGGCATGTTTAGCTGTTGCACAGAGAAAGCGAGGCCGAGAAGGGAAACGTAAGGAGGGGGCCAGCTCATCATTGGTCTTGGATGCCTGATTAGCGGGCAGCCACTGGGAGAAATTTTTTTTGTCCCTTCCCTCATGGGGCTTATATTCTAGTTCAGGGGGTCTCAAAGTATGACACACAGAATTCTAGTCAATGCAGGGCCAGCAGTCAATAGCAAAAAGGGGGTCCTTTGATTTTTTTTTGGTATCATTAATATAAAATCACATGAGCCACATTGTGGTTACTAGATTCCCCCCATTATCAAGTCCCCACCACATACCCCATTACAGTCACTGTCCATCAGTGTAGTAAGATGCTATAGAATCACTACTTGTCTTCTCTGTGCTATACTGCCTTCCCCCTGCCCACCCCCTACGTTATGTGTGCTAATCATAATGCCCCTTATTTCCCTTCTCCCTCCCTTCCCACCCGCCTTCCCCAGTCCCTTTCCCCTAGGTAACTGTTAGTCCATTCTTGGGTTCTATGAGTCGGCTGCTGTTTTGTTTCTTCAGTTTTTGCTTTGTTCTTATACTCCACAGATGAGTGAAATGATTTGATACTTGTCTTTCTCCGCCTGGCTTATTTCACTGAGCATAATACCTTCTAGCTCCATCCATATTGTTGCAAATGGTAGGATTTGTTTTCTTCTTATGGCTGAATAATATTGCATTGTGTATATATACCACATCTTCTTTATCCATTCATCTACTGATGGACACTTAGGTTGCTTCTACTTCTTGGCTATTGTAAATAGTGCTGTGATAAACAGACGGGTGCATATGTCTTTTTCAAACTGGGCTGCTGCATTCTTAGGGTAAATTCCTAGAAGTGGGATTCCTGGGTCAAATGGTATTTCTCTTTTTAGTTTTTTGAGGAACCTCCATACTGCTTTCCACAATGGTTGAACTATTTTACATTCCCACCAGCAGTGTAGGAGGGTTCCCCTTTCTCTGCATCCTTGCCAGCATTTGTTGTTGTTTGTCTTTTCTATGTTGGCCATCCTAACTGGTGTGAGGTGATATCTCATTGTGGTTTTAATTTGCATTTCCCTGATAATTAGTGATGTGGAGCATCTTTTCATGTGCCTGTTGGCCATCTGAATTTCTTCTTTGGAGAAGTGTCTGTTCAGATCCTCCACCCATTTTTAAATAGGGTTATTTGCCACTGGGAGATTTTGAGGGGAATGGCATAAGCAGAGCTATGCCTTGGAAAGTATAACCTGTGTTTAGGATGGCTTCCTCTTTAGGACATGTTGAAAACAGGGAACTCAGATAGGGGACGGCTGCAGTAGTCTGGGGGTGAAATGAGGTTGTGACTTCCCAGGGTGGTGGAAGAAATGGGCAGGAGGATATGGATGGGAAAGACATTAATGAGTATATGTAGTTCCTTTGATTTTGTGAGATATTTCTGGTTTATATTTTAATCTCAAAATATTCAACTGTGGTTTTAAAGTGGTATCTATGAGCTTAGCTGATACTGAGCCAGATTCTCCATGTGCCTAGGTCAATCATAGGGTGTGTGATCAACACCGCTTACTCTGCAGGACACTGGCTACAGTTTTCATGTCTTTGCATTATTATTTCCCCATACGTACTTGAAATTCACTTTCACATACCTTGTCCCTTCTAGAACCTTGTTTTTGTAGGCAGAGTAATTAATATCACCCTTATTTTGCTGAACACCTGCCCAAGGCCATAACGAATATTCTACTAAAGGTTCTTTCACTCTTTCTCATAGTCTTTCAATCTGCCTCATTTTGAGGGTTCCAGCTCCTACTAAGGTTTTGAGAATCTAGAGTGACAACAGGAAATCTGCTCCAAACTCAGGCATTATGGTCAGTCTCTGCTCTCCTTGCTTCTCCTCCCCACGCCCCTACCCCATAAGAATTTGGGATGGCTTAGAATCAGTGGTGCATTTCTAGGACAACTCAGCCTTCAATTCAATTTGAAGCTTTGGAAATGACTTCACACCAACTCTGGGGAGGGATTTGGATGTTAAGATTGGGTCCAACCAGTGGACACTGGAAGAGGAGAGGATGGGTTGGCAGGAAGAAAAGTACTCTTTCAGGCCTCAAGAGCATACTGTTCTCAGGCCTAAAAAGGTCTTCTGTTTTGTTTACTCGGCAATTCTCTGATCTTCTGAGAGACCTCCATGAAAAGAGGCTGTGTGCCACCTTAGCTAATAGTATGTGCTCTGGAGACTCCAAACGTGAGTTCAAATTCTGCCTAACTAGTTGTGTAGCCTTAGACAACTATCGTAACCTCTTGCCTTAGTTTTCCTTTCCACAAAATAGGATTCAATAGTCCCCCCTTACCCAGGCTTTTGCTTTCTGAGGTTTCACTTATCGGTCAAGTCTGGTCATGAAGCAGATGATCCTTCTGCTGTATGGTCAGAAGGTCAATAGTAGCCTAACGCTACATCACAATGCCTCATTCACCTCGCTCATCTTATCACTAGGCATTTTATTAATTCACATAATCACAAGAGGAAGAAGGGTGAATGTAGTACAATAAGATATTTTGAGAAAGAGAGAGAAAGACCACATTCACGTAACTTTTATGACAGTATATTGCTACAATTGTTTTATTTTACTATTGATTATTGTCATTAATCTCTGGCTGTGCCTAATCTATAAATCAAACTTTATCATAGGTGTGTATATATAGGAAAAAATGTATATATAGAGTTTGGTACTGTCCACAGTTTCAGGCATCCACTTGGGGTCTTGGACTATATCCCAGACAGAAAAAGGGGGATTTACTCCGTGAACATGGTGTGAGGACTGCATGTGCAGCATGAGGACACAGATTGGTTCATAGCTGCTCTGTGCCTGCAATGCCTTTAGTTCTCCACTCCTTGGTGCTCTCACAGACCTTTGCCCTACTCTGTCATAGGAAGCACCACACAGTATTTTATTGTTTCCTTTTTGTCTTTTCACTGTGAGCTCCTCGAGGGTTGGTACAATAATGCTAATATACTATGTCTGAGGTCTGACCATGTACCAGGAACTGTGCTAACTTACAAATGAGAAGATTAAGGTTTGGGAGGTTAGTTTGCCAAGAATCACACACTAGTTAGCAACAGATGGGATTCAAAGCTGCGTACACTGAGTTGCATTCTCAACCGATGTCCTACCGTACCTTAGTGCTAGTCATCTTTGAAGCCGCCTGGGCCTGGTTACAATGCCCAGCATGGAGTAGATGCTCATTTAATGCTTGATGAATGGGTTCAGTGGATTTTACTGTATGGGTGGTTGAGTTTGGACACATCTCATGTGACCTGTGTGCCATAGTGCTAAGCATCTGAAAGCACTGAGAGGTACTGTTGCCCCAATTTTCATAATTTCACTTTGACTTTCAGATTTTTAAATTTCAGGCCTGGCAGGTAATGTTATTCTTCTTATAGGGGGAAGGAAGATGAGTCTTTAAAGGTTAAGTTTAATAGCCCAAGAATTAACAGTCCCAGACTACTTTGCAGGCCTCTCTACCCAAAACAACTATCTTTGAATTGGTGCAGAATTTCCTATGACTTCTGATTGGACCCCCCTGTAAAGAATGCTATTAACACTAATATTGGTTCATTTGGAAATAAAGCTGTTTGTTATGCTACTAGCTAATAACTGAATTTACTTAAGAGCAAAATAAAACAGAGGGTGGCAGGCGACTTCATAGCATTTTTCTCATTCACTTACATTCATGCATTCAGGAAATCGTTACTGAGCATCGATTATGCAGCAGTCACCATGCACAGCACAATGTTCTAGAAAATAGTATAACAACCCTGCTGGGGTTTGCCCTGAAAGAGCAACCAAAACAACTCAAAGGACTTTTCCTTTTTTGTAAAGAAGTGGATTGTATCAAAGGATGTGTATAAAGTAAAAAGAACCCTGGATGTGGAATCAGAAGCAGAGGATTACAATCCTGGCACTGATGCATAGTGATAAAATATCGAGTTTACTGTATAAGCTTCCAATTATAAAATAAGCCACAGGGATAGAAATTTCAGCATAGGGAATACAGTCAATAATATTGTAATAACTTTGTATGGTGACAGATGGTAACTACACTTACAGTCGTGAGCATTTCATGATGTACATAGTTGTCGAACCACTATGTTGTACTCCTAAAACTAATATCATATTGTGTATCAACTATACTTCAATTAAAAAAAAATCTGCAGTTTACTGAGCACATATTCAGAGACAGGTATTGTGTAAAGCGTTCTCATTTATTATTATTTTTTAAAATTTATAAACAGCTTTTCTGAGATTTCATTGACATAAGAATTGTGTTATTTTTAAAGTATACAACTTGATGTTTTGAAATACATATACATTGTAAAATGATCACCACAATCAAGCTGATTACCACATCCATTACCTCTACACAATTACCATAGTGTGTATGTGTGTTGAGAAGATTTAAGATCTATCCTTTTAAGCAAATGACAAGTACAAAATATTGTTATAAACTATTGTCACCATGCTGTACATCAGATCTCCAGAATTTATTCATCTTGTGTAACTGAAACTTTGTATCCTTGGCTAGCATCGCCCTACTTTCCTCTCCCTCCAACCCCTGGCAACCGCTACCTTACACTCTGCTTGTGTGAATTTTAGATTCTATGACTTTTAATCATGCAATATTTCTCTTTTAGGGTCTTTCTTATTTGGCTTAGCTTACTGTCTTTTGGGTTGATTTATTTTTGCAAATGGAAGGCTCCCTCCCTTCCTCCCTTTCTTTCTTTCATGGCTGAATAATTTCCATTATATGTATTTCACATTTACTTTATCCATTCATCTGTCAAATGACATTTTAGGTTATTTACATATCCAAAGTCTTCTCATCTAATTTTCTTATTAATTATGTGATCTAGAACAAGTCTGTTATGCAACATGAGCCTCAGTTTCCCATCTGTGGAGTGGAATAATAATTCTGTATCTATCCAGCTCACTGGGTTGTTATGAGCATTAAAGGAAGTACTATGAATGTGAAAGCTCCTTGCACTCTCTAAATCTCCATCTCAGAATCTATTATAATAACCTTGTTGTTTCTATTACTGCTACTTAGATTTTCTTATAATTTATTCTTTTTTTCTGATATATTGCATTATTCTGCTAATAAAATGATTTCAGGTTCTTCTTTATATACTTCTTCTATAAAGCCAATATCTATACTAATTTGGGTATTTATTTATAAGTATGAATTTTAATATATTACGTTTTCTTAAAGTGAGCAGTGAAGAAGAAAGGACAGAGGCGACAGAGCTGGAGAAGAAAACACAGGAGGGAGGAGAACGATAAATCAAACGGGAGCGAAAGAATCAGTCAAAGTCGGGGACAGGGGCAAGGCCTGAGATTATGACCCAGATTTAGAAATAATCCTAAAAAAAAAGCTCTGCAAATGGTGATTAGTTAAGGAAGAAGGAGGGATAAATTAGATGTTCATTTTTATCATTTAGGTTCAAAATCAATATTCATTTTGATTCTAATGTATTCTAATTTTTCAGACTAATATTCCACATCAGAGTACAAGGATTTGAATTGTTACTTAATGTTCATGCTTGATTCCTTGATTCTGAACTAGATTATAAATTTTCAAGAGGAGGGGGTTAATTTTGGATTTCTTCATATCCCTCTCCAAGCTTGGTAGAGGTCTGAGTTCTGGTGGATGGGGAATGATCAATTTATGGCAACTACATTCTGTTAAGTGATGTTTAATGTTCCTACTATCATCATTATTTTCTTAATTAAAATGTAGGATTATTGACCTTTTATTTATGGAAGTAGTGCACTTATCTCAACTGTGAGGAGGTGAGAGCTAAAATATTGAACATGAAATAGTTATGAAAACTGCACAGCATGACTTTGGGGAGCTGAATCAAGTGAACTTTAAGTTAGCATTCAAACAGCCACTATGTTCTTAGAGTTTGCATAGTTAAAACTTGGAAATTTATGCCTAGTATCTAGGCTTTTCCTGCTCAAACACAGCACAGTCACCACCCGCCCTTGCCAAAGCTGTCATTCTGAGCTTAAATCAAACACGGGCTCTGTTTCAAGTGACTGTGCCCTCCCGGCATGGTTCCACCACAGCTCAGATCTCCACAGCTTGCACTTTGGCTGGCTCTGGTGCAGAGAGGAAAGTTTACAACTGCATAGCAAGTAGGAAGGTGCCTTTTGATTCTATGTCCAGGAATTTAATTAATTCTGTGTATTTGCATTAAGGAACTATTGAGAGATCAGAGCCAGGGATGGAGTCTGCATTCATTCTCCACCATATCTCTGCTGCAGGAACAAGTGACTTTTAACTCTTACCCTGTAAAATTGCTATTAGACTATCCTTGGTCCAAAGCACAGGTCAACCTGACATGTCAACACTGCTCATGGCTGAATAACTTTTGAGTGGCTCATTTATAATTCATGTATCTGAAAAGTATAATATGTGTATTTAGGTTGCTGACTTCCCCATCCTATTTTTGATATTTTCATAGCAGAACCTAAAAGCCTTATGTTCTATTAAACTATTCCTCATATAAATCACTTTTTTGTTTTCATATCAATGTCCTCAGTGGAATTTCTTTTGGTCTAGTAGCACTTAAAGTAAATGGGCATGGTATAGTATTTCCCTGAATTCTGTAAAATACCACCTGTGAAAATACCCCCTCTCTGTTCCCTTCCTTTTCATTTTCCCTAAATCCACGTTTTACAGCATAACAGCACACCAACCAACACTTGAGTTAATTAAAGATGAGGTATATGAGCTTCCTGAATCTACCATTGCTTACAATGCTGGAATATCATTTACTAGGGCTGCTAATGAGTAGTAGATTCCGAAGTAGGACAATTTTTACTTGTCCTAGTCCTCTAAAAGCAATTAACCAGATATTATTTTTCTTAATTCCCTTTGATTTTTATTTCTACCTTGCCGCTGAGTTCCCAGGAAATAGACATTGGAGGGGGGACTGGAGGCACAGTCCTTGTTCAGTGAACATCCTGGTAATCCTGACATTCCGGGGTGAGAGATGTTATGTGTTTTCAGGGTATCTTTGTCACCAATGGAAGATCATCCAAAGTCTGAAATCTCATGAGGAAATCTAATGGTTTTTCTACCCATAACTAGAAGACATTGACTCCTGCCAGTTTCATTAGGAAATGAGCTATTATTTTGATCCTCTTACAAAAACCCTGGTTTTTGAGAAGTTCCTCTCCCTGTGGTGTTTTGGAAAGGTCTGCTGCTTGTCAGGAGTGATTAGTCTTGATTCCTAAGAAGCTGTGGCTGGAATGCTAATGACAACATGTTATGAATTGGCTTTTTGCATTAGTAACACTAAGCAGATACTGTCCTAACACAATGGTAATCCAGAGACCAGATTCAAGGAAAAAACTTGTTGTGATAAAATAGATTTTTGACGTCAAGTGACCATTCATACCTTAACTAATCAGTCTCTCAAAAAAGAAAATACAAGTGTTTCATATTTTAACTTCTTTTAAACCAAGATTTCATTGACAACCAAATACTGGCAAATTCAACATAGTTTTAGAGATTACTTTTGCATGTGCTTTGACTCAACCAAACCTTAAACTCTATATTTCTACCACAAATCAATCAGAACATTTTGGCAATTGTATGATTAGAGGTATTAAGCTTTCATTGTCCACACTGATGAATAATGGGTGAAAGCTTGATTAAAAATTAGAAATTAAAGGTATTTTCAAGATAGCACCATTGGAATTGCAAATATAATTAAGCCGCATTTTGTTCTAGGACTTAATTTAGGACTCAGAGTAATGAACCTTGGATGAGGGAATGTGAATTGAATAAGCACTCCCTCGTATTCAAGGTTAAACTAACAAGGTAGCTTAGTAATTCTGGATAATTACTAGAAATGAGAATAGTGTGGGATAATACTTAGTAGCACTTATAGTATGCTTACTATGTACTAGCAGTGTACTAAGTTCTTTATGTGGATAATCTGACTTCTCATAGTAACACCATAATGCAGTTTCTGTTATTTCCATTTTACAGATAAGAAAAGTGAGGTCCAAAGAGCTTAGTAAAGTTGCAAAGCAGTCTGGCTCCAGAGTCCATCATTTAACCATGATAATTCTGAATTAAAGAGAGGTATCCCCAATGATAGGGCTAAAAGAAGGGTGTAGGGAAGTAGGAGGTTACTAATTTTTCATAAGATTAAAAAAATACAACATAAACCAGAGCCACAAACCCTCTAAAAATGGATTCTTTTCCCAAAGGAGTTGAGAATTGAAGGCTTCCTGAGAAGCACAGCTCTTTACATCCTTTAACTTTGCAGCTTTGCAGGGCAACAGCAAACAATGACTAAAAGAAAGAACTCAATGACCTCTAAGAGGGCCCCAAAAGCCTTTAAAGCACATTAACCTGGTGCAAAGGAAACTGACAGTATTGAGTAAAAAAAAAAAACAACACCCGTGTCTGAATGCATCTCAGTTGGTTCTTAATTCAAGCGTGGTTTCCACCTAAAGGGTGAAGTTATTCAACTTGGTTAGTGTGGTGAATGCTGAAGGTAGAAATGTAGAGCAACTGTTGATATTTAAGGGCTCACCTTGACCTTGGTGAGCTGTTAGGAAGAGCAGTTCAGCTCTAAGTTAGAAGTCTCTCTTCTAGCAACAAATCTTCCTAGTGCGTCCAGACTCCTCCCTTCTACCTGTGCTGCCTTTGACATTATCTAGCTTGGGATTCCATTTTCCTTCCTAAACTCCATTGTTCTTTTTAGAAAGTAGGTGTTACGCTGCCCACTTACACCTCCTCTCCTTTTTTAGTCTTCCATTCTTTCCCTTGCTTATTTTGCAAGATCATCGTCCAGTATATTATACTTAGACAAAGCAAGAGCCTGCTTTCTTTCTGATGTTAATGTGTTTCCTTTAGCCCCCCACTCCCTCAACACACACACACTGGCAACCCTCCTTGGTAAGTTTATTCGGAAGCCCTCTCAGAAAAGATGTCTGGGCTGCACCTCTCAATACACTTGACATTCACTTTTGTACTGAATAAGAATAAACCCACTTGTTTTCAGACTTACTGTACTGCCTTGAATATAATATTTGTTTTTTAATCTAAACACATACATTCTTCCCAGTTTTCTGAATCCTTGGGAAATACTGAAAGGGTTTTCAAAAACCAAGCAGAGTATTAGGCAAAGTGTGGGAAATGGGTTCAAATAAAATGAAAAATATGTTCAACTCTTATGTTTCTGAACTTTAATACAGCATGTATTTTTTGAGTCCCTGCATGGGTTCATGCACTGAGGGAACCCCAAGGAAGTAAAGGGTTTAGCTGTGGTATTCACAGTAAAGAATATCAGGTAAAAAGTGAGATGAAGACACAAGACTCCCTTATGAGTTCATCAGGATACCTCACCAAGGTATATTTAATTAGATCCAAGTGTCTGGCACACAGAGGCAAATATAAAAATATTTCTTCCATCTAAGAGAAGGCATTTGCTTCTTACTTCTTCTCTTTCCATTTAAAGATCATAGTGGCGGTGTGCCCATTATGAGATTAGTAGAACCGTGTGAGCCTGACCTTCCAATGGCCCGTCCCAGAACTTCACACATTCACAAGAGCTGAGGCCTGCACATCCCTCACAAGGCTGCACTCCTCCATTCTCACTCCTCGTGGTTCTGTACGCGTTCTTGACCCCTTATCACATCAGACCCCTTGTTATGTTAGACCACCCAGGCTACACGTTGGAGCGGCCTCACCTTTGGCTTCCCGTTGTGCCATCTCTGTGGAACCATCTTTCACTGAGAGAGTCTGTAAAACTCCCCAGGTGGCGCACCTCTGCTTGTCTGCTTACACTCCTTGGAAGGACGCCCTCTATTACCACACAGGGAGCCCTGATCAAAACTGGCTGCACATCCCCAGCCAGCAAAAACGTTTTTCTTCTCAGTGCATCTTCCTGGAGATAATACTTCTGTAATCATTTTGTTTCCCCTTTGCCGGGCCTGCTAAGACGGTCCCATCTCAGTTTTGCTCAATTTCTTTGCACAATTGTTCTCCTCCCTCCTCTTTTATGAGCTATGTGGTTTTTGCCTTTCATCCTGATAGAATGGCTTTATGTCTTTGTGTACTTATGTTTTATTTCAACTTTCTTAGAAGTTTACAAATCTTTTTGGAAGTAGGTAGAGGTTGTACAAATAAGTTCTTATACTCAAACTTTTTTTATTTTGAATGTACATGTAATGCGATATCAAATTAAATCTTCATTTAATCACCTACTTCATCCTCTGAGCTGCCCATACACAGGCCTCTCTGATCATTATCTAATGGTCAAGTTCCATGGTTCTGGCTCTGAAGTTGCAAAAGCTTCGCAGAGGGGAGTGTATTCCCTGTGTCATTTATATCTAAGCAACCCATAAATATTTTGTTATGATGGGCAGTGGAGGTGGTGGTGGCCAAGAAAAGGTGATAATAATGAGGATAGAGTTACTGAATACTGTGACACACTTTGCATATAGTAATGCATCTTGTAGCATATAATCAAAGACATTTCATGGCCGTAGTAACTTTGTTGTCAAGATTGGAGAACTTAAACTTTAAGAAGCAAACTGCTTTGGAGATAAACCAGAGTTGGTTTCCTTATGTCTTATTAACAGTCAGTGTCATCTGGGGTTTATAACGCACCCAGCAAGCTGAATTGGCTATAGGACCAATTTAGAAGCTCTGTGTAATGTCTTTGAATACCTGAATGTTGACACTAAATCCATAATTCACAATTTCAGGATATGCTTCTTGGGGGGAAGATGGGGTGGGTGGGGGATGCAGGGACAGAACAACAATGTGTGAGTTCAAAAGGGTTGAAGATGCACTTGGGGTATTTGGATTGGCACTCCAGAGCTCGCGGATGCTTGTGATTGCTTATCTGACTTATCTAAACTGCTGACGTCAAAAGAATTAGGCTAGAAATCTTATGATTACAGCTTTTCTTGTGATCTTTTCTGGTATTTCCTGTTTCCTGTCAGGCCAAATATACTTTGAGAGAGGGTTATTTTATGGCATTTCACCGCTTCTGCCTCAGCTAGAGCCAGAGGTACAGGGAGCATGAAGTAAAAATCATTAAGAACAACATCAGAAAGTTCTGTCTGCCCCCACCTCCCCTTACAGTCACTGACATTTCTTTTTAAACATCAAAAAAAGTTTCTGTCATGGTCCAGGGTAGGATCCTATTTTCAATGAAACAAGGTCTATTGTTGATTAAAAAGAAGAAGCCACTTCAATTGTATTCCTAACTATTACCTTATTTGGGCGGTGATAAGCAGGCAGGGTGTGAATGGCATAATATAGGCAGACAAAAAGGCTTCTGTGAGGAGGAAGATAGTTTTAGAGGAGGAAGGAGGAAAAGTGGCTACCAAAGGCCACACTTACCCTTTGGGGACACAAACATCTAATAGAAGCAGGAAAGAAAAAAAATGGTTGGGATGAGCTTTATAAAATCTTGCCTAAATGTTGCTAAATCTTCACCTTGCTTTTTGAGCTCAGCACTATATTTGCAGAGAGCCTGAGGGATTGAGAAATTAATCCTCAATGGTTTTGGGGCAAAGGTACTTCAGATCCCAGCTTTCAACAGCCACATGCATTGGCCTGTCTGGCCCATCTTCCTGAAATTCTATGTCCAGGCAACAATGCAAAAAGAGGCAGAACTATAGGACAGGATCACAGCAATATTTCATTTATAATGGCTTAGCGACCAGCACCTTCCATCTCTATTTCTCTTATGTATAACTTCCTTTAACCTCACAATCCTGTTTAAATTCTCACTTCTGATACTCTATTCTGGTGAATGACTACTCTCTGAGCGCTCTACAGGCACTGTAGATGGGGAAATTCACAAAAAGTGGGCCTGGGACTTGCCCAGAACAATTTATAATCTAAGTTTGAAAACAAGAAAAGTACGTGTATATAAATACACATATGCACTTGTGGGAACACATATAATTCTTGTTTGTGTCAGATGGACACCACACATTCATATGCAATCACATAGATGTTAGTTCTTGGGAATGAAGAGAACAGAAAATTAGATTTACAGGGATTATCATGTAGAGGGGCATTTTTGGAGTTGAGAGGCTTAAGGGTTTGACCACGGCAGACAGCATGGCTGAGCATGAAGGGACCTCAAATTCAGCTGCAAGTATTTTGTGTAACCTCTGTGGGGTCTTAAGTTCTGTCATCTAAATAAAATGCAGTGTTTTAACTAGATGATCTTAAAGGCACTTTCTATTATGAAATGCAAAGACTTCTCTACTTTTCTACTTAAAACTTTTCAATGGTTCTACAAAAGTTAAGATTTCTTGTCCATATGCAAGCTGGTCCCATTAATGTCTCTTTGTTTCCCACTATTCTTTACTCCAAATGCCACACAAGGTTGACTTAACTAATCTCCATTTCTCAATCTTATGTTTTTACATCTTTGTACCTATGTACATTCAAGGTGACCAAGAAGGTCACCTTGTCACGCCTTGTTGAGATCGTGACCATAAAGACATAGCTATAATGACCAGTCCACACAAAGCCTTTCTGGGTCACTCTATCTCCAGTCCTCATGAAGTATCTATCACACTTGGTTTGTATTCAAATATGTGGTTTTATCAAACTCACTATGCTATAAGCTACAGAGTAAATTGTATTTTTCTTATGTATTTCTCATCCATCTGATGGCAACTAGCCTTCATAGAATTGTTTGCTTAAGAAAGCCCAACAACTTGAAGAAAGAAACATGACTGAGCAAAGTAGGAGGGATAGACTGCTCTGAGACTGTGACGATAAACTGTCAGGGCTTGACTTGGGGGAAAACAAGGACATAGTTGGAATGGGAGGTCTGGATGGAAGAACATTAAGAATATATATTTTTTCAGGACAGAGCAGTGTCCAGTGGTAAAGGGCTTTGGCTTAATGGTTTGTATATTATTTTTTGTGGTTCTGTGTAAAATACTATAGCACTTGGGAAAACTGGTTTGTAAGTTCAAGGGAAGACATTCATCATCTCAAAATTCTCAATATCCACTAAATATGGTCAGTGAAATCAAACTGATGGTTGGAAATCCATTAGTATCTCACCTCAGGTCCAACTCTCCATCAGCCACTGTTGCTCGAGTGATCTTTCTAAACTGTAAAGCTTATCATGTCACCTCCCACAGAAACTATTCAAAGCCTTCCCATTGTTGGAGGATACACTTTTCAAAAGCCAGATGATGAGGCTCTTGGTAAACTGGCCCCCACCCTTCCTTTCTATTCTTATCTCTAGCCCTCCTCTTGATAGACTCCATATCCAAAAACTTGGCATTTCTCAGAATTCCCTACATTTGTTCTTATTGTTTCTTCCTCCTGTAATATTCTCTATCTTTTCTTCATTTGGAGAAATGTAACTTACCTTGAATTGTACTTCAAAAATCACTTCCTTTTTGGAAACTCCTTTAACACCCTTCATGCAGACAGAATTAATCACTCCGTTGGGTGCTGGCATGGACTTTGTGTATGTAACTCTAGGATAGCATTTGTTACCTACCTAGCTTTCTTTACCTATCATCTATCTGTCTATTATCTGTCATCTATCTATCTATCTATCTAATCTGTCTATCTATTTATCAGCCATCCATCCCTTCCTAAACCTCTGTTTTCTTGGTTACTGAATTTTTACTTTCTAAGGAACCAAGACAGCGTCTTGTACATGATAATTACTAAATGCATGTATTTGAATAGCAGTCCCGGTTCTTCCTTGATGTTCCCACAGAATATTCTTTCTATTGTATCTTAAAGCATATGCCATTCTACTTTGATATCAGTGAGTTGTTCATATATCTGTCTCTTTATAACCTCTCTTCCTTCTGCCATCCTCCCAAGTATATAGCACAACGCTATATGCTGAGTAGACACTGAAAAGATATTTAATTGAATTGCTTTGGAAGAGACACCTAAAAGTTTGAATTATTTATTTCTCTTTCCTAATAGTCTAAATAAATAACCACTACATATAGGTTTCAATTTCTTCTCTAAGTTGGGAATACATCCCCATTCAAATGATACTTATTGCTTAGTAGGTGTAAATATTTGTATTTAACATTAAAACATAATTTTCTAATCTGTGATCTCCTACAGTGTTTCTAATTATTTTTGGAGGGTTTGAGACATTTAAGCATTTTTTTTCCATACAAAGTTGGTTTTAATCCAGTTTGTTTATTCACATTCTACAGTGCATTTATCATCAAATCAAACAATAGGGCATTTAGGACTGAAGAAGGTAGAATAATTTGCTTTAGAGTTTACAAATCTAGTGGTCACAATTCTTGATTTTATATACCATGTGATAAGGAAAGCTTTTGTTCTGCTGTAGCATTAGGGACTGATCCAAGATAACCATGTGGAATTCAACTAATATTCAAAGGCGATAACAAGGGCAGAAGAGAGGTGTACCTAAACCTCAGCTGGTTAGAGAAGGACAGGAAGGGAGGCAGCAGTTCCTCTGTATCAGGTGCCATGGAAGAGGCAATATGACCCTAGTGACAGTGCTGCCAGCTGGAGTGTTCATCTCCTCACCCAGCCCATCTTCTCACGAGGGGCCACAGTACAGAGACAGGAGAAGAATAATTCTCAGAAATGCCCAATTAGCACATTAAGCAATGAAGATGCATGACCTAACCAGAGTATGGTGCCCAGTATGATTATAAGGACAATTCCAGTTTGTATTAGATATAAAACCCCAGCTTTCAATGTGGAAACTGACCAGAAAGGTGTGCCTTGTACACATCCTGTTTCATGCCCCCCAGTCATTCAGTGGAACTTTTCGGAGTTAGAGTCCTGAGCTGGTTGCTCAAATGCACGTGTGTATTTAAGAGGAAAAAGAGGGATGATAGGGTAAAATAACTGGATAATTGCGTTCAGCATATGCATGGGAATGTAACTAGAATAAACAATATTGAGTATAGGGTCCAGCACGTGGTAGCCCCACCAATGTGCAAGGAGATAATGAATTTTGAAATACATCCATGTGCTTTTTCCTTTTGCACTCTTTTATGTGCATCTTCCCTTTCTACCCACCAGAGTCATCCCCTGGGGACAATTAAGAATGCTACAGCAGTAATGAAAAGAGAAAGGGGGGGGGTCGATATTCATTGCTTGATCTTCAGAGTAAGAGGCTTTTTTCTTTTTATTTGTCATTTGGCTGGTTTTTGTGTGTGAGTTTACAGCAGAACATAAAGTTGGGAAATGGTCTTGTGGAAAGATAAAGGGACTCTCTACATTCTTTTTGTAGATCTCATTAACGGTGAGAGTTAGGCCTGCAGGTATGGTTTCTTGCCCCATTCACTTTGAGGCATCCTTCTTCTGGGAAGGAGATGGCACAGGATAAGGACATCTACTCTTGACACCTGGGGAATTGTGGGGAACCGAGAGTCAAAGGCAGAACCCAGAGGTCAGGTGATCACTCCTTTGCTTCCCTGTCTCGGATTGGCACTTTGCATTGCGCACAGTAGAAACGCTCAGATAGGTGTGTGGGAGCCCAAGACACACATTCACCCAGATTCCATCTGGCTGAGGGAAAGTACGTATCCAAAAGAAGTAAATTAATCTTGAAAAGACTGACCACTGCCTTGTTAATTAGCAAGTATAAATCGTTTTATCCCCCATTAGGATGGAAAGATTTGATTAGCTGGAGAAACAGGCTATCTTTTATTGCACACTTGAGTGTGGAAGTTTAAAATCTCTGTTACAAATGTTTTGCACAGCGACTGTTTCCTTTCTACTTGTGTGTGTATTTTGGTTACCCTTCTTGTACTTGAATTCAGTTTTTCTGTAGTGACTCAACCTTACTTTCTTCCACTTGGTGCTCTGTGGTCAGCAGTCTACCTGTCCCTTTGTCTTCTCTTTCTAAATCATTGTATTTAGCAAATGTCATCTATTTTTTTTTGAAGACCTTTTGTCACTGATGCTTTAAACAAGTCTGTCTTTGGGTTTTTGGAAGTGTTCAGCAAGTCTGTAGATTTGGGTGAGACAGGGATGCCATCCAAAAAAAGATGGAGAAGGAAGCAAGCAAGAGAATCTTCATGCTTTGGCTTTAATTACAGAAGCTGAGAAATAGCTGAGGATTCAATGGGACAGGTTCTAATTATTGCATTATATGTGACTTATTACCCTTGGTTATTTAATTTTCCTTTTTAATACCTTGACTAAAGATTTATATTCATTCCCATTATATCTTGCACTTTGATTTTATTTTACAATTTTCTGACTTTTCCACTTTTCATTTGCTACGGCAAGGTAAATGCAACTGCTACCCAATTGCTCTTGAAGTTTGTTCCTTTCTGTCCAGGGATTTTATTTTTCTGCAACACACTTAGCCCCTTGGACTCCCCTTTAAGCCCATACCCAGCTACACCTGCTTTGTTTTTGTCAGCTCTGCCTTACAATTGCCCACAAGGCCAATGTGTAAGTTTTCTTTTGTTGTTAGTGATAAGGAACATGACCTATGGGCTTTTCTGTAGTACCCCCTCAGCACTTGTGTGAGAGATGATGAAGTCACAAAATGCTCAGGTCCAGGGGCTTGGTTTATACTCTATAAAACATCATGCCATGTGGATTTTTTTAGACAAGAAGTATTCTGAAGAGAGGGTTTCTGATAATGTAGTTTGAGGAAATTTAAGACAAGTGCAAAGATACAAAAAGCATCTCTTGGGGTGGTCTCTTAGCATTTGAGAGATGGAAGTTAATTCTACAAGAAATTTATGGAACAGTAGAGAGAGATAAGTAGAAAAAGAAAGAATAAAGTCTGCACTGTGTGTACATTTAGGCTAGAGCACTGTATTAAATCACAAGTACTTTGAGCTTTGCTCACTATTTCTGATATGGCGATACATACTTACTATGTACTGTGAAGCGTCTGATAATTGAGGTGTGAAAGAAATCAGTAGAAAAGAGCACACACAGTTGCTTCTGTGAGATGAAAAATTAACTTGTAGTTTTGGTCTTTTTACAATAATGCTTCTAATGTTTTCCTTTTAGAAATTAGTTAGATGCAAGAGTCAATGCTTTGTTGAAAGAAAGAAAGAAGAAAAGAGAGAAAGAGAGAGAGAGAGAGGAGAGAAAGAAGAAAAAGAGAAAGAAGAAACTGTTGCCAGGCAAAGAGCAGAGGACATGGGAAGAACATCCTCCATTCAGTTCCAGCCCCTCAAAAGCTCATTTGTAGGTCTGGGTAAACACATACCTTCCACATTCTATTTTTGAAATTACATTGAGGGATATACCAACTGTTATCTGTAAGAGAAGCCACTTTTGAAAGTTTGGTTGATGTAACATGTTCCAAATGCAGGAACAGAGTAATTTTGTTAAAGTATATAAAAGCAGGCATAATTTTATGCATGAGTTCTAAAACTGTATCATTATCGGTAGATTTAAATATCTTTATATGAAGAGAGAACTGTCTCTTATTAGCTTTGCACACTCTTTCCACCTTTTTAATAGTTCTGAAATTTACTCTTGTGTATTCTTTTCTTTTACTTTAAAAGCTATAATGACTAACCTGACCTTTTGGCAGAATATCAGTTTAAAAACGATTCCATTAAAAGGAAGGACCAGAATTCATATTTCTTGAGTAATCTGTGCCTAGCAAAAATGTTCATTTGTGCTTTTAATGGCAACTGGTAAGCTATTTTATTCCTTTTGATGATTTTTTTTCACTTATTAAGGTGTATTGAGTGGCTGACAACTCAAAGATGCTAGGGAAAACACAAAGAAAATAGAATGTTCTCCAGAGCCTCAAAAAGCTGAAAAATCTAGGTGGGGAGAAAGAAAATTACATTAATTGTAATAAAATGACTTGCCTGTGAAATAAACACAAAGTTCTGTGAGGCTTCAGAAGAGAAAGTCACAGCCTTCCTCTGTAAGCTCAGAAAAGCTTCATGCATGGAATGGCATACAAATGGGGGATGGCAGAAGTTGGGGACATGGTGGGAAGTCATTTTAGGCATTGCAGACAATGAGCAGAAAGCAAGTAGGAAGCTGTGGGATGCTTTTTCTGTCCGG
This sequence comes from Smutsia gigantea, assembly GCA_032199065.1. Lineage (NCBI taxonomy): Eukaryota > Metazoa > Chordata > Mammalia > Pholidota > Manidae > Smutsia > Smutsia gigantea. Next base: position 100,964 of record JAVSCE010009123.1, read on the forward strand.
ATGGACTGTAAGTGCTTAGTGGACAATAACGACAAATAAGCAGGAAAAAAAAAAGCTAGTTCCAGTGTATGGAGAGCTTTGCATGCAGGATAAAAGATTTGGGAATTTCTCTGAAGACAATGAATCATTGAAGGATTTTGAAGAGGAGTGAGACACATTTTGATTTTCCTTTTGGTCTTATTGATCTAAATCACAGAATAGAGAGGAGAAGGACAAAGAGGGTTCTGGAATTGGGGGCAATTGCAAGATGATAAACAAAACAATATGAGGTTCGCCATGTGGCTGAACAGAAAGAAGGCAGTGAGTGTGAGAGAAATCATCTAGAAAATAGATAATACCAATAAATATGATGGTTACCATTTACTGAGAATGTAAGTAGGGCTTAGGGCCTTTTTCTGGGGGTATTATCTCATTTAGTCCCCACTTTTTGTGAAGGTACTTCTGTTACTCCCTTTTCATAGTGGAAGAAACAGAGGCACAGAGAGGAGAAATGATGTGCCCAGGCTCATACAGTTCAGTAATAGAGAGGCAAGACTTCAACATTTTTAAATCTCAGTGTTACAACTATGTTCTGGTACTCTTAACCTATCTTTTTGGAACCTTCTGGAATTGGACAATTGGAGAGAGCAATTTTGAACCTGGGTTTCTGCAGGGGCCGTGCCATTTTGAAAACAAGGAAGTCAGGTTTAGTTCATTATAAGATGATGTGTCCCAATTTTCACTCAATTTTGCATTTACATTTAAAGAATGGTTGAAGTGTCAATGATTATTATCCAGTACAGTTACAGATTGAGAGCAGGCTAATGTCGACAAGAAGTAGTGTTAGAAAAATGTTATGAATTAATGTCAAGTTATCTACTGTGAAGACTAATTGATTCTTTGATCAAAGCAATTTGTCCTGCTCTGAATGTAATCAGTAATATTGATGAGAATTTTAATGTGGGTTTGAATTTTTACAAATGTTTTTGAATTTCACCAGTTTTTAGCTAATACTTCAAGTTGGCATAGAGGGTTAGACTAACAAATGCTTGTTTTTAAACTGAAGTTGTAGAGAGAGCTCTGATTCAGAAATTCCTAATTGTTCTTCTCTCATTAAGCATTTGCTCTTCCCTGAGTAACTGGCGTCTAGCATAGTCCCTGGTATACACCATGTACTCAATAAATAATCCTTGAATTATAATGAGAGAAGTGTTCAGTATTCAGTATATTTAATTTATGTCACATCTGATTCTTGCGATATTTAAAAATAACACTTTGAATGGCAATTTAAATTGTAGAACTCTGGAATCAGAATTCTTTTAGAGATGTTTTTTCTTCTGAAGTTATTTGATTTTCACAGCTGAGTATAAAGCAAATTTCTGATATTTGTATTTTCCTTGAAAGACAGGACAAGTTGCCATGGCTATGGGGAAAATGAATTTTTTTTGAGGGATTTGTTTTTTTAAAAAATATTTTTCTGGAAACAAAGACTACTGAAATACAAACAAGCTTAATAAGTAAGTAAAATACAATGTAAAATTGAGACCAGAGACACCAAAATGAAAGCTCAATAGCTATAGAGTTTGCAGTTATTTGGTTGAGGTATGAAATCAAATTATTTATTCAACTAAAAATGAGTCCTCCTAGGGCCTGTCTAGTCTTAAACAGGTTGCTGACTAGAATTACAATTAGAGTAATATTTGTACTCATAGCATTTGAGAAACTGCCCATTTATTTCCAGTCCTTCTTCCCTCTCCCCACTCCCCACTTCTGGGCATACTCTCATCACCAGGCTTTAAGAAATAGGAATCTTCCTCTGGACCTTCCCTGAACTTCAAGCTTGGATTTCAAACAAGGCCCACCAAGTAGAGAAGTGTAAAGGAGGCACGGTTCTTTGACTTATTTTGCATGGTAATATTAGTTTTCTGGTTTGGGCAAGGTTTAAGTTATGTCATGAGTCCCCATGCTTGTCCGCCTACACATAGTTATTAAAGCCAGGTCTTGGTTTGAATCAGAATTACCCAGCATGTGCCCCGATCATGTCAGTTTTGGGAGGAGGGTTGGGTGATTGAGATCCTGGTTGGGTTCTGACCCCATGTCAGTGTGAGACCCTGGACAAGCTGTTTAGTCTGTAGTCTACTGTTTGCCTCATTTGTGTTAACTAGATAATTAGACCATCCTTTGTTTGCTTCATAAAGGGGAAATGATGTGAGCATTAGTAGAATTAAATAATTGGGTATGATTCAATGAACTGAGTTGACGCTCCCACTCTGGGCATGCTCACGACGTCTGGAGCCCCTCTCCACGGCAGGTGGGGCCTTTGCCACTGCTAATGCCAACCCACCCCTCGTGCGAGGACGACAAGCCCCTTCCCCACGTTGTCCCCATTCCCTCCTCCGGCCTATTGCTTTGAGTAGTCTCCATTAATCTTCATTGAAGGCCTGGCTGAAGGTGACAGGAAGACGTTCACACAGGTAACCTCCTCCCTAGCACTTCCTCACTCTGTTCCCTCTGTCTTCCATCACTCACAAGCCAGTAAATTTCATCTTAAAATCACCCATGAATACACATTTATGCATTTATTTTCCCACTAATTCTTTTGCTCTTTCCATTTATTATCTTAGCAAAATCTTAGACCACTTTTCTATTTCACTCATAAGAAACAAAGTTCCAATCTTGTCTAAGAGCATGAGTGAAAATAATGACGCCCTTCACTAAGGAAAAGAAAAGCTGGAACTTTTGAAGGTTAAGTTCAACTTATTAGGAAACACGGACACCCACTTCTAAAGTCCTCTAGACTGTTGGTTTTATTCATACTTCTGCAATTCATGGCTTAAAAAAAAATAAACCAATTCATCTGTTATCACAAACACTTGAACTATATATATATAGAATGTTATAGTACTTAATTTTCCTGTTTTTAGTTAGTAGCATGGCAAGAAAGTTGTGTGCTGTCAATGTAATATGTTAGGTTCTTACAAGTAAAATAGTAGAGAGGAGGGAATAAATGACAGTGGAGGTAGATTTTGTGGATGAGTGGAGATCAGGAAAGTCATTACAAAGGAAGGAATACTTGAGTCGGACTTTGTAGTTTCAATTAAACATTTTCAGTTGGCAAAGTTAAAGGAAGATATTCCAAGCATCAGGCAAGGCTCAGAGGCAGGGCACCACTAGATGTATTTTGAGGAATAGCAAGTTGTTTAGTATTGTTGAGGTATAAATTGTTTGAGGGTTCTGAGGCAAGGGTCAGATTTGAGAGACAGGAGAAAGAGAGATCACTGTGTGGCTTGGTGTTTTTTTGAGGAGCTTTCTATTGTAAAGCTCCAGACACAGACTGAAGAGAGCTTAAACCATCTCCTTCTAAAATGGAAAAAGGCCAGATTGTTGGGAACCTTGTATAAGTGCTCGTGAAGCCCTTGCTGCCATGCTCCTGCAGCGAGAAAGGCACAGAACGCCTGCCGGGCAGAAGAGATGCAGCCTCGGGAACATGACAGGAGGACGTATCAGACAGTTCGGAAAGTGAAGCAGCCTGTCGCTGGGGCTTCATCATACGGCCCCAGGATGCATATAAGGACGATAAGGTTTCATGTCCATGCCAGAAAGCACAAGCCCCTCATCTTGAGGCTGGGGAGGCAAGGGAAGAAGAAGAGGCAAACTGACAGCCTTTGGGGTGGTGCTGAAATAGAGCCTGCCTCCTCCGGGGCAGGACAGAGGGGGGCGCCGACCACGGGGAAGCCTCCCTGAGGTGTAGTCCACTGAGAGTGGGGCAGGGGTCCAGGGACATGTTAAGACTCAACAAACTCAACTTTATAACATCCAGAAAAATCGACCTTTCAAGTGATAAACAGTTTTAGGAGTTTTGTTTTCTCTCTGTAGTATTGCTTTTTCAAGAATTAGACATCCACTAGCATAAAATATAAATAACACTCTATACCTCTCCCTACAGACATGCTAAAATCTGTGGAATCAGGTAGTTTTTATAAAAGATGTCATTTGAAATATGAATTTTAATCATTTCACTTACTGAAACAAAGAGTAGTAACAGTTGAAGTGTCATAGTTAAGTTTTCTGCCCAGAGTTTTTTTTTTCTATTTTTCCTGTACTACCCACAGGAAATATGAGATGGCTTCAATATCACCTCAAGCCTTCTGACCAAGACCCATTTCCCTGAGCATCTATCTCCCAATTGCCACATAATCCTCCATCTCACTGGCTTCCTTTGCTTTACTAAGAACTCATTGTTTCCTGAGACCAACACCATTACCTCTTCTTTTTGCGAATCTTTTTTTCCCTAGAGCGTCTACTAACACATTCCCTGAAGGAAGAGGGCAGCCCGCAGTTAGTTACGTCCTCAAAGTCGGTGGCATGATCAGAGCACCCTGGGACTGTTCACGGGGGTCCTAGGTAGCCGTGGCTGCAGCGCCCACTGCTAGAGGCGCGGCAAAGCTCTTCCTGCACACTGTCCCAAGCATAGCACATTCTCATGACATGGCCAAGTCCCCGTGAATCACCATTTCCACATTTGTGAGTGAGTGGATCTTCCCCTGATATCAGTGGGGCGATCTGTATTATTGTCATTTGTCAAAGGGGGAAACCGAGGAAAGGAAGTTTACCAACTTTCCCAGGACATAAAAAGCTTCCAGGCCAAACTCAGTCCTGGGTTTGTCATACATGCTGTAGTTCCATAGTTAACACCTGAAAAATATATTTTACTTTATATAAAGCATTACAAAAAGCAACCCAGGAAGAATATTGTCTCGGAGATAACTCTGACCTGCCGACAAGAAATTGAAAGACAGGATGGACATTAAAGAGCATCCAATTCTACCTCCCTCCCCTGTCTTGGGGGCTGAGGCTCAGAAAATTTCTCTTGTTCAAGCACAGGGCAAGCAAGCGGCAAGGTGAGCCCAGAACCCAGGTTTCTTGATTTCTAGTCTATTAATGCTCCTCTGACCACATCACTCTTAATTTTAAGATGCATTTCTATACAAGAGCACACGTTCATTAATCACAGCCCTCGGAAACCCTATGCTGCACAGTTTATCTTCCTTCCTTTTCCTATTTTTGTGCCTTGGGCTCTCCAAGGAAGGGACTGAAAGTAATCAGACTTGGCCCTATTACCTTTCATTCCTTACGTCAATTTACCTGGGAAGCTGTGCAGAGCATCTTCATTCTCCAGAATGCCTCTCTGTTTAGCCGCTTGCAGCTCACTTTTGGATTTCCAAACCAGCTTTACCATCCTGATCATCTCTGGCAAGTTCCAGGGCAGCGGCCCCTGCTGGCACCCCGGCCGGCTGCCCAGGGAGGAGGGCAGCACCCCATCTGGGGCTGTCCACCTCCTGCCTAGCTCCGCCGAGTGGCCACAGCGCTCCAGCACAGGCATTCTGCCCTGTTCCCCGCCGCGGCTGCTGCCGCCACCAGAGGGGAAATTCTTCCCAGGCAGGGGAAGGCAAAGCCCCGTAAAATCTTCTCCAGTTCCGGAAAGGCAAGCGTCCTCCAGCCTGGCGCAGCCGCCCTGTCCCTCCAGTCCCTGCACAAACACTGACGACGAGGGCGATTCACTTCCCAAGGTTTCTCACTGGTGGGAACGGTTACTGTACTCCTTCCTTAGAGAGAGAATGCATTTTTTTTCCTTCTCTCTCAGGCACTGACTTCACAGCACTTAATTAATCCCAGGCTACAGCTGGAACGACAGCAGGGGAAAAAAAGCCATTGAGGTTTTAGCATTGGCTTTTCCTCTTCTTCTGATCTATTTGTTCTCAATTCTCTTTTGGTGCCTGTCAAAGTTTGTCAAGGGCTTGTCTAGCTGTTCAGGGCTTCAGGCAAAGAAGCAGGGCTCCCCTTTGCCAGTCTCTCAGAGGGGTCCTCCAGAGGCCAGCTATCCGAAGGTGTCAGGTGAGGAGAGGCGTCTGTGGTGCAGGAAGCCCAGAAGCTTCCCCGGCTCCATCCCTGTAAGCCCAGGGAGCTCGGGAAACATGGGAGCTGAGCAGCTGCTTCTCTCTGCAAGGTCTGGTGGGGGCCGCCTTGCCTGCCCACTGCGGTCTCACTGGGATGGGCTGGTCAGAAGGCCCCCGGACTGATCCTCAGCCCCACAGTCCACACACCCACTTCTTCTATTCCCCTCCCCCTTTGCTGCCTTCTGGTTCTCAACAGACCTAACTGGGTCTTGGCCTATTAGTCAAATCTCTTTGTAACCTCAGCTGCCCTTCAGCTGGAAGGGAAATGACATTGAATCGCATTCCAAAGCGAACTCTGAGAGCAGTGGATCAGTGAGCCATCAAGATCCCTGTGCCGACACGTAGAGGGGTTGCCGAGTCTGAGCACATACCTTGGGATTGCTAAAGACCCATTTCAAAGAAAAGTACTAATAATTTTAAAGGATATTTGTGTGTGACAAGCATGAGCGGCAGTGAAAAGAAAGGGAAGGGAGTGTTGAAGTTTCACTTTCCAGGTGACAGAGCACTGGGGGTCTTAATATTTGGGCCACTAACTGCTGGACCTCCACCTGAAGGCAGGTCAGTTGAGGACAATCGTGGGCCACACGACCTGGGTCCTGAAGCTCAGAGATGCTGGTACTAACCCACGTAACAAAAGGGGACATCCCCTGTGGCTTATGTGAAAAGCCCTGGACATAAATGAAAGTGGGGTGGTATTGTATTTGGCATTTTTGCCAGGAAATTGGGTTGGTAGGAACAATTTGAACTTGAACATTCATGTGGATAGCTGCTGTTTTCTTGGGGGCCGTTGTAACAATCCCATCTTTCTCTCCTCTTCACATCTCTGCATTGCAAAGTGCTTTATTTTGCTTGGCGTTTTCTTTTGCTGATGTACAGTCTGTTGCTCCTGCTCTACATTCCTTTCGGGGCTGGTTTATCACACAATCATTTAACGTTTCTTTAGGGCGGAGAAGAGGAGGCTTAAGAGAGACAAGAAAGACCATTGTAGGGTGTGTGTTATTTTCATTGCCCTCACCTCATTTTTTAAAAGTTGAAACCAGCAGAGGCCACTGTAATTTTGTTGTTGTTATTATTATTCTTCTAAACCCACGGTTAAAAGTTTAGTTTTCTACATTGAATTAAGTGGCTTGTCTTTTTTTCTGGATGGAAAAATACACTGGCAAACCTACTCCCTTTCTAATAGGTGAAGAAGGGTCAACACTTTTTGAGGGTGTAAAACAACAGTAAAAGACATTGCAGACACTACTGCTCATGAATATCAATATGAAAATATTGATCAGATAGATCTTCTTATAACAATCAGATATCCACAGAACCTAATTAGAGAAAAATCAGTGATCCACGTATGAGAAAGATGGTCCTTTTCCCCTTTCCCTCTTTGTAAGAGATGAATGGATTTAAGTACTAGTCTGACACTTTCACAGCCCTTCCAGTTCTTATCTAACCCTTCCATCAGACTAAGGGCATTAAACCTCTCTAGAATTGAGACGATTTTATTTAATAAGCACATGTAGGCTGTTGCACTCTATTAGCATGTTTCCTGAATAATGTCTTAAACTCACCCCTCAGTCACAAACTTCCTTGACATAACAACTGAAGAGTTTCCTAAGTGTTTGACTATTTTTATTTTTGCTCAGTTATTTTGCAATAGTACTTAGCATCAGGATATCCTGACCCTTGGAACAAAGGGGTTAAGAACAAAGAAAACAAATATATGATATAATATGTCACATACACTAATCTATTAAGAATACAACCCCACACTGCATGTTTCTTCAAGAGTGACATTTTAAAAAAATACAAGTTTCCACTGGATTCTTTATATTGTGTTACATACTTCCTTATAAAAATACCTTAGAGAAGTTATGAAATGTTGGATCACTGAACATGACTATTTCCTAGTGGAGATGAGTAAAGGCCAAGCAAACATCATCTCAAATTCTCTTTCCCAAGAAGGAGCCTACTTTGTCTGAAGGTTTGAAAATTGAAAATGTTGCCCCGTTTGGAAAAATTCTCCCCAGTATGGGATTATCTTCATCCCAGGGTTGAAGTGCAAAAATACCGCAAGAAAGGTCGTTCTCATGGTATTTCTGGCTCACACAGAGACAGGAAGTACAGGAAATCTTGCGAGAAAGCTTGGCTCTGGAGATTTTTGGCTCAGCTGCAGGCTCAAGAGTGGGACAAACTGACAAGACGCTAGTACCTGCGGGGCTAAGATCGCTGTACCCTACACATTCCCCAAAAGGTGCTTTTTTTTTTCTTTTTCATTTCATAGCTAGCATCTCATAGGCTATGATCTCTTTTGTCTTTCAAGTAGCTACTTTAGAAGAGTGTGCCTGTAAACCCACGATTTTAAACTTAAGAGCATCATTCACCTTAAGATAGCATCCACAGCCAGGAGTTCAGGTGGCCGGGGGTGGGGGACAAAGGGCTGGTGAGGGGGTTCTGTGCCAAGAGGAGACATGGAGCGAAGGGGTCTCATCTCTGTGACTTGTAAGGACTCTTACAGATCTTAATATTCGTAATTAATATGCTACAGATAGGAATTTTCAAAATAGGCTTTCAAAATAACCTTATTTTTTTTTCAGGCATTGTGAGCAACCTAACTTTCCATCAAGAGGAAACTAGAGTAGTTCTCTTGTGTAAAAGAAATGTAATGAGAATGAACAAAGTCAAAACAGCTTGTTCTAATGGATACCTGATTCTGCTGGTAGTTCGCTGTGTGTTTGCAGCTATAAAAGAAAGAACTGATAGCCACAATCCTCAAGTACATGGCCAAGAAAAACATTTCAGAGACATAATGATTTGGAACCTGGATCAATCTGAAGAATTTCTAGTGTTCTGGGGCCTATATAAAAAATCTTAGATTATGGGTACTCTAGTCACTAGACAGAGAAGTCCTCTCTGTGATTTTAAAAATAAAATATTAACAATATTAAATACTTCTAATCATTCTAAAGAATGTCTATTTTTAATAAATGGAATCTTAGAATATATATATTCATTTCAATTTTCTATTATTTTGAGTCTACCCATAAATTCTCACAAAACCTCATTTTAGTGAAAATCATCTTACTCAGATATTTTGAAAGTACTTTATACACTAATCAACCTCAGTCCCACTTCTATCTTAAAAAGAAATTTCTAACTATTGAGGGAATCTATTCATTTTGTCCTGGCCTTTCCTCTACCTCAGTTCAAATACAGATGTGTAACCACACACACACACACACACACACACACACACACACACACGCTCACACACACACACACACGCTCACAGAGACACACACATGACCACCCTGGTTTCACAAATGCGATTCAAAATGAGAAAGAAGGAAAAACAGGTCGTTCAACTTTGTTTAATGTAGTCTAAGTAGAGAAGCTCAAACAATTTACAGTTTCCCTCAGTAGAAATAGAAATGTAATAACTTTGGCTTTAACTAATCTCAAGGAACAATGCCAGCAAGTAGGGAAAAGGACTTGGTCTACAGACCGGCCATACAAGGCAATGCATATTTCCATTGTCACGTGGAGAGGGGCCACAGGGGGCGACAGGGGGAAAGAGGAGGTAGGGGAAGTAGAAGGGGCTCAGCTGACAGATTCATAGTTTGATTTCACAACAGGTGTCTAAACTACAACCCATCATTCTCTTATTCACTCTGCAAGTATGTGTAACAGCCACAGCGGCAGCAGAAGGGAGGCCCTCTCATGCCAGCCCCTGGGTCTTTTCACAGGCACTGGAGACCCGCCTGGCCTCGCTCACTTAGATTCTGGTTTTCACTCTGAGTTTGCACTTTGTCTACTATTCTTCTTTGTACATTTAAAGAGTGAAACCAGGGTTTTCGTTGGCATGAGGTCTCTATCCTGGCTCTCACATATCCTAACTAATGCCAAGGTTTACTGTCTCTGACAGTTAACCCACAGCAAATGAGTCCAACAACACAGGGGTTGTGGACGAAATGGCAGCTTCCTTGATTTTCTTCACTTTGCTCTTTGTCCCTGATGTAAAAACTCACACATAAAAAGACATCATTGCATGGTAAAAAACCCAACCCAAACCAAACCAAAACCAACCAAGCAAACAAACAACCCCCCACCCCAAACCCTTGCTCCTCTCTCCATAATGAACACCTGTTGTTTTGCGGTGACGATGGCATCCTCTGGCTGAAGCCTTTCTAGGATTTAAGATTTATTTCTGATGTGAAAGATTGTAAGTGGCAGTAGACACACTTTTCATAATTTCATATTTGGGTATGTCAGCTTCTGAAAAAATATCAAGACAATGAAATCTCCAAAGTAGATCTCTAAGATTGCTTATCACAGGGTCATAAAACTATGTTTTGATCAGAACTCACCACTGAAGTTTCTTTCAAACTTTGTGACTTACCTATAAATGGGTATGATGGCAATAATCACCTTATTCATCACACTAGGCTCTTGTAAGAATAAAATAAGATTAAAATGTAAGTTACTTGTAAACCATGATATGCTCTGAAATTTTTAAATGATTATTTTTAAGCTATGAGAAATCAAAACTGACAATTAACCTAAAGTCAGATTTTGACTATACTTTTCTGGGATCTACTAGAAAGCTGTAAAGTCAATGCCCCCACACTTGAAGTTGGTCCCACTTTGGAAATTCGTGTTTCCCATGAGGATGCAGGAGTAGAGGAAATCCAAAGTGGGGTATTAGATAGAGGATTAGAGAGTGACCCAATGGGAGAGAGAGTGAGGGATATAATGGTACAGAGGGGGTTAAGTAGGCAAATGAATGAAGTGTGAATGAGAGTGGGTAGATAAAGGACAAATTATGTGTTGAAAGAAGTGGCTCAGTAGGATAAATATTCATTGTAACTACATTTTGGAGGTATGAAAACAGCCCCCAAATCATGTCTAGGTTGTAAGCCTGCATGATTTTACTAGGGGTTATTCTGTGGTTTGGTTATTGGTGTATGGGTTTCCTTCCATGGGAATGACTAATGGGTGTGTTTGATGTCCATGAGGGGTACAGCCTTGTGTCATACGTGTCTTCAGGCCTCTCACTGACTTCATTTCCCTAGACACACTTCTGTGGGCCTCAAATTCTTTTGCTCGAGGGTTTGTATTCTCAGACATTATTTTAATTTTGGTTGCTCCTAGCTGATCTGTTTAATTGATGTGTTTTTTAAAAAAAGTACAGTGTGACGGAGAAGACAAGTAATGACTCTATAGCATCTTCCTACGCTGATAGACAGTGACTGCAATGGGGTTGTGGGGGAACCTGATAATAAGGGTGAATGTTGAAACCACAATGTTGCTCATGTGAAACCTTCATAAGATGTGTATTAATGATACCTTAATTAAAAGAAAGTACAGTGTGAAAAACCAAGTATAATGTTTAGAAAGTGGCCTAAACAAAGTCTAAATATGTTTCTATTTTTTTTTTGCAATTGAGATGTATGAATTCTGGGAGCTTTCAAGTATTAGGCCAGACTGAGAAGACCTCAAGTGGGCTGGAGGGGAGATTATCCAGACATCCTCAAAGAAGTGCTGGGAAATGCATGAATGAGGTTTTTTTTCCCTTCTTAACATAATCAAAATAAACTAGAACACTAGTAAGATAAGGAAAGATTATCAATATAAACAGCATAAAAAGAAAGTGAGAAGATGGTGAAGAGCAAAACCTTCTAATAGGACATATTTTTTTCCCTTGGCATTCATGTATGTTTACGTTTATGGAGTTCAAAGTCAATTTGGAAGAAGGGACTTTCAACTGTTACATGTGTAGGGAGTGTAGTCCTACTGCATCTTCAAAGTATTCTTTATTTTTTCCTCTTCTTTCTTTCACTTAATACCTCCTGGTAATTATGAATTACATAAAATATCTATGTTAAAGGTCTCTCTCAGATGCAATTCTAGAGCAATGCTTCTCAAATGTTAGTGTGCATAAAGATCACCTGGAGATCCTGTTACAATGCAGAGTCTGATTGGGAAGGTCTGGGTGAAGACCTGAGGCTGCGTTTCTATCAGGTTCCCTGGGGATGACAAGGCTGCTGATGGTGAACCACCCTCCAAGCAGCAAGGCTAGAGGACTCCATGTAGCAGATACTTTCTGCCTTTTCTATATTAGCTGTTTATGAAAGACAATGCAGCAAAAGTTCTGATCTTTACAGATTCACATATTAGGACTCTTGAAAGCTATCAGTACTGACTGAGGTCAAACACTCTCAACTGCAAATAGGCAACAAGAACCACAGTGTAAGAGCAAGGGCCGCATCCAGGGACCTTCATGACACTGAGCCACTGCTTGGCTTTTAAATTTTGTTTCATTCATTTCTTTTCCCTTATGAATTAACTTTAAAGATAAGATTGAATATAAAATATAAATATAAGCCACTGTGATGAACAATATGTGTGGTGGAATCTTAATTCAAAACCAACTAGCTATTTTTGGAAGCCTTTTCTCACCAAATGTCTAACAAAATCCACTTAGACCAATTTGGCCAGTTTTCCTTCCCTTCCTCCTGGCATTATGTTGCACTCCTACGGCTGTTTTCAGAATGATCAGACTATAGGCAAGGCTCTGAGTCTTTGATCCCCATCATCGGGAAACTTCTCACCAAGACCTGCTGCTTCATTTGACTTATTAAGGGTCTATGTAAAATGGTCTTTGGATGAAGCTGGGTAATCTTTCCCACTGCAATATTCCAGGCATGAATGAATGGTGACCAGATTCAACAAAGCAAAGATGGGAAAAAACAAAGTAGGCATTCGTGGCACTATAGGCAGCAGCCAGCGGTGCTGCTGACTCAGAGAAATGTATTGCAGTGTCACAGCCTCAGCAAAACACACCATGACCCAAAACACCAAAGATAAATAAAACAAACTCTGCAACAGCTGCATGCTTTATCAGACATTGCCTGCAATTCATGCAGCTCCAAGCACCGTATTCGTGGGAAAGTGATGCCAGAAGGAAGAGGCATGTGAAATCAACTGGAAGACCAGGGTAATAAAGAGCATGAGGCTAGAACACTACCACATTTATATGATTAAAAATTTGTACAGTTAAACTAAATAAGAATGCTTAGAAAAAATGGAAGCATCTGCTGGTAATTGGAAACAGTTTGCCGTATTTTTTTTTCCATTGTCTTTCCTGGTTCTTTCTAGGACTAAGTGCTTTGCTATGATTATGAACACCTGTATTTCCTGATGTCCACAGGAGTCACTGAAAAACAAGGAAGAGAAAGCTTGAAGATACTGGATTAAAAACTAATACCTATCATGGTTATTATTTTAGATCATTTTAGAACCTGTTTCCTCTGCTGTAGCAGAAGAATTAAGGGTGAAAGGTAAAGGTGAGGCTATTTAACAGATAGTACATAGGCATTTACAGCACTCTCTGTTCAGTGCAGTGCAGGGATTCCCACTCAACCCCCCTTTTTTGATATATAGTGTTGCTAGGAGAATAATAGTATCATCATCAAGGAAAGCAAGCCTAGCACACTAGAATATTTGACAATATTGATGCATCTTCATCATCAAATGTTTTAGGAGTTACCTTTGAGCAACATTCTTTTCCACTCTACATTCAAATTCTAACTAACTTTTGCTCTTTCTATTACATAAATTTTCTAAAGTGATTGCATATCTTTCTGCCTATAGGATATGGTTACTAACTGTTCCCATTTTATTTTCATATCTGGACCTCTGAGACCTCCTATTCACTATCCTTCATGACTGTCTTCCTGAATCCATTCTGCTGTTTGATAGGACTTCGCATTCTTTGTTCTCTGATATATTTTTGCTTTGTACATTGACCTTCTGTGCCTGTTTAAGTGCAACGTGAAATATACCTACTTTAACTTGCATCTGTTCACACACCCTGCTGCTCTTATATCAGTGTGTCTTGGAGTAAAAGGGATTGACTCTAGAACCACCTATAACTAGGTTTTTCATAGATGCCTTTTTAATGCTATTATTACTTTCTTTTCTACTTTCAAATTCTGAGGAGTCAGTTGCTTGAGCAAATATTAAAATGTGTTTTTTCAGTCTCTCATTAACCATTGGAAAGAAATTCAGTGAGGTCTTGTTTATTTTTAAAAGGTGTGGTATTGTGAATTCATCATACTTTATAAACATGTCATTCTAACATATGTAACAAATGAAAAGGGATGACAAATAATATTAATTTGGCACAAAGAGAATTATTACTTAAAAGGTCCCAATCCAAGGCAGTGTAACAGAGGAGACAAGCAGTGACTCTACAGCATCTTATACACTGGGGGACAGTGACTGTAATGGGGTGTGGGGGCACTTGATAACATGGGTGAATGTAGTAATCACAATGTTTGCTTATGTGAAACCTTCATAAGATTTGTATACCAATGAGACTTTAGTAAAAATAAATAAATAAAAATAATAAAAATAGTCCCAATCCCTTTCTTGGGCATTCAATATTTTCAAAAATAGGCTCCCATTCACCTAACCCTGTAAATGCACTTAAACTTAACAGTTAACACACAACATTTCTATGGAAATTATGTTGTTGCCCACACATGCTACATGCACTGTGATAGTTGGTGTGGTAGGTAGAATAATGGCTTCCCAGAGATGTCCAGTCCTAATCTCTGGGACCTGTGATTATGTTAGGTTACATAGCAAAGAGGCATTAAGGATGCTGATAGAATAAGGGTTGCTAATGAGCTGACACTAACATAGCGAGAGTTTTTGGGTCATCTGTGTGGGCCCAGTGACATTACAAGGGGCCTTCCATGTGGAAGAGGGAAGCAGGAGAGTCCCCATCACAGTGAGGAGGGGAGACTCTCTGGCTGTGAAGACTGAAACGGCCCTGGAGCCACGGAATGAGGGCAGCCTCTTCAAGGCAGAAAATGTCCCTCAGAGTCTCCAGACAGGAGCACAGACCTGCAGACACCTTGACTTTGGCCACCATGGGACCCATTTCACACTTCTGACCTTCAAAACTATAAGATGATAAACATGTGCTGTTTTAAGCAGCTATGTTTGTTGTGATTTGTTACAGCAGCATTAGGAAACTGATGTATTATATTATTGCTCACATTGTCCCTTTGTGGGGAAAGATTTTTCCATTCATTTAAACCAGAAAAAGTCCCATTTTCTTTATGAAGTCTTTGTGTCCCCATTTAGATTGCCTTTTCTATTTAAATAAAGCAGCACCTCTTATCCATTTTATTCATCTGTAAGGTAATATCACTTGTATTACTCATTGACTTTAATGCTCTGGCCTGTCTTCCAATTTACTTAGCAGAGACCATTGTTTCATACTTTGTAACATAAAATCCTAGTGACTTACTCTTCATTCATCCATTAACTCATTCAACCTGATTTACTAAATGGTTAATAATTTATTGAATGCCCCTACTAAGTGTTTGATATACAAAAACATGGTCCCTGTCCTTAAAATTATTTACAAATTTAGTGGAGAAACAGATGCCTATATAACTATAAAGCACAGTGAACTGTAGTGCTATAAAATAAAGAGGACACAGCAGGTCTCCATAGTGTTTGCTATTAATAATGATGACAGCCAACACTTTTCAGTAATTCTTTTCCACATCTTGTCCATCAGGCTGTCTAGAAATCTGTTTAAAACTTTAAAAAAGTTGTGAACTATATATTACACAGCATTTCTACCGAGCCAGGAAAACATGGGTGGTCCACTATATTTTTATTTGCTGATAGAATTTTTATAAGTTCAACTGTAATAATTTTAAAACTTCAAGAATATTCTCACTACTTTTCTCTGGCAAGCTGATATGGTGTTCCTAGCAACTTGGTAGCTTAGGAAAGTTCTTATTCCGGGGGAGCAAAGAAAGAGAAATCATGCAATGTTAGAGTTTTAAGTTAGATCATGAACCATTTCAGTTAGATCATGTCTTCCTCAGCTCAGGCTGCTAAAATAAAGGGCCACAGACTGGGTGGTTTAAACCACAAAAATTTCTTTCTTTCAGTTCTGGAGTCTGGAAGTCTGAAATCAGGGTGTCAGAATGGCTGGGTACCAGCGAGGATTCTCATCTTGGGGCTGCATTCTTGCTTAGCCTCATAGGTAGAGAGAGATCTTCTTCTCCAAGGGCACTAATCCCATTCGTGAGGGCTCCACCCTCATGACCCAGTGACTTCTGACAGGCTCCACCTCCAAATACCATCACACTGAGTTAGGGTCTCAACATAGGAATTTTGGGAGGTCACAGACATTCAGTCCTTAGTAGATCATTTTCTAATTTTACCAATAATAAAGCATTATCTAGCTAGCATAAGCCCTGAATTCCCCCAGACCTGAGCACAAGCATTTCCTCTGAGTGCTTATGTGCCCAACACAGTACTAAGTGTTTTATATGAAGTGCTTTATTTTATTCTAAGAACCCCAGTGAACCCCTATGAAAGTAACATGCTCAAGAAGTGAACCCTTATGAAAGTAACATGCTCAAGATTCAGATGCTCTCAAGCTTGAGAAGGGTGACTAGAACCACAGCAGGTTGATTTTAGAGCACACCCTCTTAACACTATCTTACAGTGCCTATATACCGTGTGGAAGTTAAGGTGGTTAAGTGTTGTATAAAACAACAGGAACTCTGCTTGATTCACAGATCATAACTACATCTGGCTGTATCATAAACATTTAAATGAAGCGAGTCAGAAGTAAGAAAGAATAATTATGACACCATAGCACTGATTTCTATAGCTGTTCTTCATGGCCAAATACATCCCTAAAATAACTTTGAAAAGTGACTTGTGACCACCATTTCTATGTACTGGAACTATCTGGGGGTAGTGATGATGATTGTCACAGTAGTTTCTATGTTCTTTAAGCAAAATGGCAGCAGCAATTCTGCTGTCTCTGACCTAAATTCTCGGGTCTGAAGAACCAGAAAAAGATGTGGAACTGGTGAATGGAGTCCACTAGATTTACCTAAGACATTAGTTAGACATTTTCCTTTTAGAGCCACTTAAGCAAGGCTGCCTACAATATCAGAGTGCCAGCTGCATCTGTGTTTTCAAAACAGCTTGGCCAGAAATGGAGGGGAGGGAGAAGAAATAGCCTTAAGTGTTTCCCAGTGTTAGGGGAAATAACTTGGGTCACTTTTTGCATGATGATAGTACATGTGGGAAATTCAAACATGGCCCCCAGCTGATTTCTGTCCAGGAGTAGATCAGAAATGAGGCTGAGGACAACCATGTTTCCAGTGGGCTGGACATCTTCCCTTTTTTGCCTCTGTTTCTTTCTTGGGCTTTATTTCCACACAGTACATTTGATTACCTTGTCATTTAAATCCACAGCCCATCTACTAGGGTGATGTAAACCCACCAATTTCACATCATCTTATATAGTACCTTCTTTCTTAAAGGTGATGCCAAGTGGCAGAAAGGCATGACTCTTCAGAAACATCCCTAAGGAATGGAAAGTACAGACCTTCAGGATGTTCAACCACTTTGGTATTTCGCTATTCCCATCCCTAGTAATAATTTATTAATAAATCCATTCACTTATTTGAAATAATAGTAAAATCCCTAAATCTTTGCCTGATTAAATCCAATAAAGTCTAATTATTGCATTTTCCCTCTACACATATTAGCCACATTATAATCGATGCCATGTTTAACTTAACATTTGTCTCTATATCCTTCTTGCATGTAAATTCTGTATTTTGTGGTTATGATATTAGGTCATAAGAGTACAGGTATTTGTTTCTTTGACAGCTTCCTTAGAGCACCTCCCAGTGTGGCTAAATTACAATGATGCTGAAATAGCACTACTGTTTCTGTGGTGACAATACGGAGAGAGTTCTGTGGGATAGCCACAGCATTTTTGGGAAACCTCAGAAAGGATACTTGGTGTTGCAAAATCAAGTGCTCTTTTTGACCTAAACCATATACTGGTTTTCCTGAAATTATTGAATGGTTAGAACTTTCCCCCATTAACA
Source organism: Smutsia gigantea (assembly GCA_032199065.1). NCBI lineage: Eukaryota > Metazoa > Chordata > Mammalia > Pholidota > Manidae > Smutsia > Smutsia gigantea. The sequence continues at coordinate 118,842 of JAVSCE010009123.1, forward strand.
TGGTTGGTAAAGTCACGTTTTCCCCCAAAAGTGCAAACGTGCAAATGAGAGATTGGTTACAGATATCTCCTTGGAGTTTCACTTGCGATTCACCCGGCTGTTGCATTTTTCTTATGTCTAACCTACTGGTCAAATGTGCCACTTACATCTATTTTCTTGGCATTTCTTGGTGGGATGGCAGGGGGTGTTTCTTGAAAAATTACAGAGAGTTTTCAGAAACAAAACAAGTTTTATTCTCCGTAGAAACATGGTGTTGGAGATATTAGACTGAGCTCTCTTGGGATAATTGAAAGGATTAAATGAGAGCATTTATGGCAAGTATATAGAACAAGGTTAGGCAAAAAATAAACATTCAATAAAAGCCAGCTGCTATCGTCTCCTTCACATTATCTGCTCTGTTCTCCATGGGGCTGGCCCTATGTGCCATAGTAGAACTAGGAAGAGACAGATGAAGAGGTAAAAGTAGAGGAAAAATAAAGGGTATGTGTTTGGTGTAGAGTGGTCAAGGAGATGGGGAAAACAAAGACCAAAATAAAAAAGAAGTGAAGGAGAAAAGAAAAAAACCCTACAGATTTTCACTAAAAATGACCTTAAAGCAGACTCCAAGACCCTGGGGGTCATAAGCTGTGGAATCCTTCACCGCCGTGGCCTGCTGCCATCTCTTTTCCTCATGTTCTGACTTTTAACATGTGTTTCAGATCATCTGGAAGATTCTCCAGATCCAGTTCTATAAAGCATGGGTTAAAATTATCTTTTTTCCTGTGATCTATACAGCCAGCCATAAACATTAATTACTGAACTAGTTTTTCCCTAAATCTCTAGAAACCCATCATAACATAATTATTCCTAGAGGAGAGTTTTAAAACTGCCATTCTTTCCTCGCTCTCCATCAAAGAATATAGCTCCTGAATTATCAAAGGCTTTCTCGGAAAGGCATTGCCACCTGCAGGCTAACCCCTTAGGACACTGCGAGGAGCATGCTCCCTGGCTGGTAAATAAAGCACTCTGGGAAACTCCCTTACCTCTTCAGGCCTCAGGAACATCATTTAGGGCATTAAAGTAGCATTTTTCTAAATGATATCCCATGGTCTGAAAAAAACAAATCAACTTCAAATGTCTTCTGTTTTGTTTCTTTTTGCCACAGGATGGCTTCTATATTGAGAGAATTCAGAACGTTCTTATGAAAGTGTGATCTGATCATTGTACTGGAATAGACTGTAGTAGCTGACTGTGTTAAAAGAAAGTGAGAGGATGGCTTTCTTTTCCACCAACAAGGATGGTGAAGGAAAGATGCTCTGTTCAAGGGGCACTGGGAGCCCCTCTGAATGATCCGTTCCTCAGCCCTCTGTTGAAGAGCTGGGAAAGGGCATCAGTGAAGTTAAGGTGCTGTGGGACTGAGGGACAACTTCGGAGATTTGGTGGCTCGTGTCTGAAATCAAAGGTTTAGAAAGAATGGTTCTAAGCGTTGACTTCTCTTGAGGGTTCTTCTCAGGCCATACAGGCAAGATTCCAGTTTGGTGGTTGCAGAATGTCTCTGAGCTCCTCAGACCCGATAATATCCTGCTTATCCTGAGATCTTCTGCATTGAGAGATGTGCCTCAACCAGGAGTGATGTTTCTTCCATACCTTTGGTCAGAGCAGATTATTCATCAGGTAGAGCAGATAACTGTTCAATGAATGAATGGTCGTGCACCCCCAAATGGCCTCATGGACATCTAAAAGCAGCTCTATAATTTGGGTAAAAGGTCTGATGGAAACTCAGCTAGTGTGGAACCATACTAGTAAGCAGCTAGTTGGAAAGACAGGAGGTTTCAGTCTCCTGACAGAGGGATAAAATGGGCGAGTGAGCTTTTTTCCCCTAGACTATCCTGTTTCTCTTCCTTTCTTTCTGGTTTCCATCTTGAATCTCTGAGACTTAATGGAAATAGTTCTTTGTAGCTTCTCCCATCCTCTCAGCCAGTGCTCCCTAGCAGGGCAAGTAAATCTGATCCCAAAAGGAGTTCAGTCACTACCCACTCAAAGCCTTAGGTCAACTCTAAGTGAAGGGTCACCATTTTGTGCACAGCACACACAGGTGCTGAATGCAGCCCCCATGGCACTGCTGGGGCAGGGAAGGCACACTGCACCTCCTAATACCTGCAGAGCTGTGGCTCCTACTTTCTACATGCAGGTATCATTGCACATAGTCAAGACAACGGGACAAATGGGACCACTCTGGCTCTTCAGGTGCCCAAATGAGGAAAATCATCAGGACACAAGGGATAGAACTGCTGGGGACAAAGGTTATTGCATATTAACAATCAGTCTTCAAAGAAACAATGAGTAGGTGCTCAGGAATGGAGAACTGACCCTAGATAACAAATCCTTTCAGGTCGACTCAGAGGCACAGGACTTCATTCTATCAATAGCCAAGGCAGGAAAATGAATGTAACAGCACTGAGCAACGTTAAGTACCTTCTGTGGGCCAGACAATAGTCTAGGCAGGGAGCAAAGCTTTGAACAAGCCAGTCTTTGTATTCCAGTGAGGAGAGCCAGAAAGTAAACACATAAACAAGCATACGAATACATTAATGAGAAAATACTCTGTGGTTATAAGTGTTAAAATAAACAACAAATAATTAATTAATAACTTACAGGCAAAGGGGCTATTTACATGGTCAGGCTTCTTGAACTAAGTGATGTTTGAGCTGGAAATTAATGACAAGGAGAAGCCAGCTAGATAGCAATCTGGGGAATAGGATTTTAGGAAGAAGAAACAAATGAAGGAAAGACCCTAAAGCAAGGACTAGCTTGATGTGTCTGAGAAATGAAGAGCAGAATGACAGGGATTCAGTTAGCAAGGGAGAGGGGGACATGAAATAAGATTCTGGGCAGGTCGTGTTGGGCTATGTAGACTAGAGATGGTTTTGGATGTCATTCCAAGTGTGATGATAAGCCACTGGAAGCTTTGCAGAAGAGTGACATGATCTAATGTAGTTTCATAAGATCACTCTGGTAGCTCTGTGGGGAAGGGATTGTAAAGGAGCAAGAGTACAAGCAGAAATTAGCTAGCAGGCTAACAAAATTCAAGAAACAAAGGATGATGGCTTGGCTAGGGCAGTAGCAGTGAGACCTAAAGAAAAAAATAGTTTCAGGAAAGATTTTGGAGGTAGGCTCCCTAGAAGATACCCATGGATTGGCATGTGAGGGAAAGAGAGCAGCTGGGTTCTAGATTCCCAGTTATTTGCTGGGATGGGAAGAAATATGTTTAGATGTGGTGTTAATCAAGCTCCCAAAGTTTGGAACCTTCCAATATCCAACTAAATGCTTGAATATAGTGTAGGGGGAAATCAGTCTTCAGATATTAATTTGGGAATTATTGGCAGTCAGAAGTATTAAAACAAAAGAAAACAAAACACTGTGTCCAGTTTGGTCCAATTACGTGTATCCTAAATCAACACTTGAAGAATTCTGTATAGTAAGTGGTAAGGAAAAAGAGATCAGAAAGACATAATCCCAGAGGGAGAGGCAGACCAAAATACTACTGTTCCAGTGCAATGGTAAAATGGACGTAGGTATAAATGCAAAAGAAGCTATAATGCGGAACAAGGAATTATGCCTGGAATGGACATAGACAAGGGCCAGGGACAGAGACAAGAGGTAGCCTGAAAGATAGTCATTTGATAGGAAAAATTTTCTTGCTTTTAATATGGATACTTATTTAGTGACCATAGAAAGTAGATGGGATTGGTTGCAGACATGTTAATATGCACGGGAGAAAATTCATTTTTAATGGCTGTTTGGTCTTGGAGAATGGCAATACTCACTCTAGGACTTTACAGTTCTCCTCTGTGTAAAGAGAACATTAAGTTTAATCAGTAGTTTCCTGCCTCAAAGAGAGGGTAAGATAGGGAATCAAATTCATTAAGTTATTTTTTCAAATTATTTCAAGGCTATGTTATATTATTATATATATTTCAATGTATGAAATGATAATATATAAATCTATATTATTGTATATTTATTTATAATATAGGCTAGTAGAAATAAAATATTTAGCCTTGATAAGATTATGCAGATTGCCAAAATGTCGAATTCTTAGTATTAAGTTTAGTTATATCAACTTGATAGCGAAGTAAAATTGTTAATGCCTCATTGAACAAAAGTTGTGGTTAATAAAGAAGAAAAAGGGCAAACAAAATAATTATTGCCAAATCAATGCAGTTTCATAGACAAAATATTTCAAACTATTAAGTACAGTGGGGGAAAAATGATAAAAAGCATATTTTGTGGTCCACATTTTGTGAATCTGTGGCTGGATGAATATAAGGTCAGTGTCAGCCCTAATAGGTATGCTTCTGCAGTGGGCTGGTTTTTTTTTCTCTTCTTTTTTTCAGTTATACTAGCTGCTTAACTTCTTTATCACTTATTTTCACTCTTTATACAATTTCAAAAATTTGTGTTCTGGGAATTAATTTCTTAATCATATGAAATAATGCAATTCTTACAAGGCTCCCTGTAATTTACTAGAAGAATGTTGGCTAGATAGTTCTGGAATGTCCTTAACTTTATTCATCTACTTGGGTGAATCATTTATTCCCAGAGGATCATTTATTAATCTCAGGAACAGGTCAATTTTAAGAATAACAGTTGGGATTTCTTTCGTATTTATTTCCAGGGTTGTACTTGAGGGAATCCACTTTGTAAGACACATATTAACTCCATTAAGTGGACAAAGTAGAGACTACATTTTTATAAAAGTAGATACTAAGGTGGGTGGGTGGCCATGAGACACGTCTGGGCCTACAGGGAAAGAGGGAATTCTAATTCCAAACATATACAACTGGCGATGAAAGATGCTTGACCACAAATATCAGTTAATACACTGGCCAAGTCCATGTTTAAGGGGAACAATGAAGCAGTGTTCTCAACACTTTTTTTTATAATAAAGATTTGTTTTTTATGTGCATGCATATTTTTAAAATACAGAAAGGAACATAAGAACTTTGTTGAATTTGTACTGTTTTGAATTAGTTAAAGTGAGGAGGAACCATGTTTTTTTCCTTGCTTAGAGTGTTCAAGGTTATCATTTGAATTTAAGTAGCATGATGGTCCAAATACATGGCAAGTGTCAGCCTTCTTTTTCTTGACTGGGTTGGGTTTAGGATTGCTTGTGAGGCTGAGGAGTTGATCACATTTAGTCAGGTTGGCCGTAATACTCCTGTGCTAAGTTCACCGTATGGTATTTCGGTGTCTATCCAGACCACCTAGGAGAAGGATAAGTCTGAGAAGAATATAGTCCCAGAATTATCACATATTGATCTCATCGGCATGGTGCTACCATGGAATAAGGATATGTAATAGGAATCTGAGACTAAAGAGGGTATATTTTGGATGAATGCTCTAAACAAAGAAACAGGTGAAAGGAAAATCAGTCCATCTCTCAGATGTAGTTTTGTCTATCCCTTATTTATGGGCTTCCCAAGGACTCTGGGTGTGGGAGTGTGTCTCCCTGATTTATGTTGGATTCAGTAATCTGCAATCTGGAGCTGACTATATTCTGTTTGGCCAGTCATGCTGAGATTGGGATTCCTCTGGGGAGCAAATGATTTGTCCCAAGATGCATGAAAAGCTACAGATAAAAGTCAGACGACAACTATATCCTTTAAAATCCTAAATAACTGTTCATACTGCTAAAATTTTTCCTGGGTACTATATCTATGCCTATCATAGTTCCTCACTTTCCAGGGTTATGAAACTAATGCTGCAAAGGAATGTTGAAATACAGTAAGTTCAGTAAAAAATATTTAAGGTAAGAATGTTTAGGAGTTTATGTGTTTCCAGAAAATGTGTTCATTTTCTTCCTGACTATAGCTTATGGTAAAATTTTAGCAATGAAATGAAAAGTTGCCAACTTTTTCTTAATTCATGCAAGAACCCAATTCTCATATCAGTCAGTGACGTTTAGATACTGCCTGATATAAAACTTGCCTTTGGTACAACTGTGATCACCCAATTCAAAAATTTATATATGATGGAAGAAATTCCAACAAAGCCAAAGATTAAAGTTTATGTGATTGAGTTTTCTGGGTTAATGGTGAAAAAGTCAATTCTGTCATAACACTTTAGCTAACCCTATCCATGGTGGAAATGTAATTAAACACTTTTTCTTTCTCACTGATACTTCCTATTAAGTCCCTGAACTTAAAAAAATAATACTTGGATACATTTTTTTATATGACACATGTAATATGTTTCTGTTCTGTTTTAACAATTTGCATATTTTATGATGAATATCAATTTGACTTCAAGGACCATTTGGGTGTTTGCAGGTTATTTGCTCCTGTGCTAAATGGCTCCAGGCTCCTATGGGTTTTTAAAATTTTGGTTCAACATTTGCCAGGTTTTCAGCAGTCATTTTTATTATTGTCAAGGCAAGTGGTGTTAGCAACCTGTTCCTACCTTCAGTTCTGCTGCTTTGAATCCTTTAGAGGCTGTGAAACCGGAAAGTGGAGCTGGTTAAGGTCCTTGAAGTGCATTATTCCTCTAATATATAGTGAGCTACTGGGAACTTCTCTTAGACTGTGCAGATGAGAATGCCAGCTGCTTGGTCTTTTATTTTTGGAGGTCCTTTCGGCTTACTTCTAGCTTCCCTGTTCTGTTCCAGGTGATTGCATCCACCCAAGGCCTGCCTGCTCTGTAATTCAGTAGGAGCGGCATGGTGCACGGGTGAAGCAAGAGGCTCTGGAGCCGATCTTGGTTGAAATTCTGGTGGCTCTGTCATAATCCTGCTGTGTGACATGGGGTAAGGCACTTTACCTCCCAAGCCTTAGTTTCGTCAGCTGGAAAGGAGAATGAAAATAAACACTCTCCAGAGTTATTGTGAGGATAAAGTGAGGTGTGTGGTATGATAATAGCTAATATTTATAGAGCATTTATTATTTGCCAGGTATGGAGTTAGCACTCATAATGGTTGCTCCTTTGGACACATCTGGCTTTGTGCCCTTACTAGTTGGACTTTACACAATTAATCCACTGAAGTCCTCACATACTTTTTTTTTCAAATGCCATAGAAAATAACAGGAAGGTAGACAGGAATGAATCAGAAAGAATCTACTATGTACAGCCACTGGGCTAGACATTTTATTTATATTGTATCACCTAATCATCTCAGGAACCCTTTGGAATAGAATCTATTATCCCCATTGTACAGATGAGAGCAATAAAGGCCCAGAGAGGTTGTTTTATACTTTCCTACATGATAACAGAGAAAGCAGCAATATAAAATAGAACAAATATAGTACAATTTGCAACTAAATTATGTGAGAGTAAATTACAACACTGGTATTAATAATCTAGCTAATTTCTTATTTATTAATAAATCATCAGTCTTTTTTCTTTTATAGAGTTGAAATAATAAAATGTAAAATATTTTCCCACATACTAAAAATAGATATATCAAATTCATTTTATTCTGCTTAACATAAATGTTCTCATAGATCCTTGCATGAGTAAAAGGCTAAATTACTTTGTCTCAATCATAATACAGACTGAGGCTTGTTTTTGCTGCCAAAACTGTTCTTTGGTTTAGAAAATTTCCCCTAGATCATTTAGAAGCATTCCCAGAAAAGATGAAATGCCAAAAACCTGGTCAAATTTTTTTCAAGTATTGCACCAAGAATGAAGGAATCTGGGAATCAAGAATGTATATTTATTCATCTGGTCACAAGGAGACTAGGGGTTATCTGAATGCCACCAACTCAGCATTTGTCCCTTTCTTTCATCGTTGATGACTTCCTCTCTTTCGCTTGCTAATTACAGGTATCACGTGGTCAACTATCCTACCTGTCTCTTGTTTTCAATGTTACTACTTACTCTAAGGAGAAATGGCACTTGAGAAAAATTTGGGGGCTTCACCTTTTCAAAGGAAGGTACAAATTATCTGTAATACATTTGTAATTCTGTTTCCATCTTCAAAAGAAATATCTTTCAGACATTAGTCTGCTTTGTCACCTTGAATCAGAAAGCAGCTCCATCTGGTTTATTTAGTTTTTGATAGCTCACACTTCAAAGAAAGGCAAGGGCTATATCCGCTGATAATTGTGCAAGCCTGCGCAAGCAAAAAAAAAAAAAAAAAAATTCTTCCCCAACCCCTGCAGTGATCAGTATGTATATCCTGAAGCACCAGAGATCTGATGACGTCTGTTGTGGTTTGCTGACTCCCAATAGGCTTGATTCTGCAGGCTTGACTCAGGAAGCAGAATCCCACCAGTTTCAAGAGAAACTGTGCCCAAGTAAAGATTACTAATAAAAATATCGTGGGATTGGCTTTGTGCTACTTTCAGTCTTAAAATTCCATGTATGTGTCCATGGATTTGCACATGCACACATCTATGTGTACTTTAACTTCAACATCCATATTCAACTTAATCTTTTAGAACTCCTTGCAGCTCTAACGCACTCGTTAAGCTTTCAGGCAAGATTCTGGCAGCAACTCTTCATACGCAACTGCTTTAACTTTCCATTGCTTTCCATGTGGATTCCCCAGGGTCAGCTTTGGTTCTTAATTCATGGAAAAATAATAGAAGGCCAGTATGTTTTCTACATTATCATTTTAAAGGGATGAAGATTTTAAATGGAAATGTAAAATCACCAATTTTTAATTTTACCTATAATTTATACTCCACATAGTTTCAGAATAGCCCCAGTTTATTTCCAGCCCTGACCTGGTTATGCGACTGCCGTCTGCTTTGGATGCCCCACCTGCGATATAGCGATAGTAATACTTGCCACCTATGTCATTTCACAGTGGTGGTTTAAAACTAATGAATAGAGATTTGCATGAGCCCTGAGCTCTTAGAAATACAACAGCTTTAGAGCTGACAAATTATTTTCAACTGGTCTAAAAGTTGCATATGAGATATATCATTCTACAAAAACCTGCAAAATAAGAATGGTAAGTTATGTTATTAAAATGAATAAAAAATGAATGTAATATATGTCATGTGTGTAAGTGTACAGCAAAAGGAGGAATACACCCAAACTGTTACAAAATTTATTATGAACTATTTCTATAGAAAAGCTCAGAAACTAATATATTGAATCTTCTATAGAAGTTAATACTGACAATGGTTATCAGCATTCATGGTATTGTGGTGATTTTATTTTCTTCTATATAGCTTTCCTATTCCAAGTTTCCTAAAATGAATATGTAGTTCTTCCAAAATCAGGAAAATAATCTCAATAAACATCTTTATAAAAACTCACTAGACAAGGGGGAAATTACTAAGATAAAATGCAAATGTCAGAGCTTTTAAGGAATAATTCTTTTATTAAAGAATGAGTTTGGGGCCAGACGTGAATGAAAAACACCAGTCCTATTGTAAATGTGTAAAAAACCCAAGTTAACAATAGGAAGCTCAGAGAAATGTATCATTTAAGGAAAATATTCAGAATCTTTGTCCATATCCAAAGTCTTTCTATTTACCCACCAGACTGTATGGTGTGTCAGCAGCTATAGCTAGTCTTATCTACTGAACCTAACACACTACTCAGTACCCATAAACTTAATATATACAAAATATGCAAAAGGGAGATTCTAATTAAGTGAGTTATCCCCACTCCCTGTCAATCCAGAAACACTGGATTTCTCTGGGTTCTTCTAATAGGCTACAAACTGTCTCACTTCCAGATCTTCTCATATCCTGTTCCACCTTTCTGGAACATTACCCACACTCCTTCAGTAATTCCTCCACATGTTTTAAGTTTTAGTTTGGCTTTCACCTCTTCCACAAATCATATCATGGCTCCCACACCAAGTCTGATGGCCTCCCATGTGCCCCTGGGGCTGCCTGTGTTCGCCCCCAAGAGCACACATGTCATAGGCAGAAACCACTGTGCCTGGCACACAGCAAGGGTGACACCCTGCATAAGGACTGCTTGGCTTTCCTAAGCTCCATGACTATTCCAATCTCCTGGGTTTCGGAAGAAAGAGGGAGACCTCAGTCTTGGCCATTGCCATGTTTCTCCCATAAAGGAACTGGTAAAAAGAGGAAGACATTTAAAAGATTTATTACAAGGAAATGTTAATTTATATTTTTGCATAATTTATTTAGTCAAATTTGTTACTCACAAGAAAATACCTTGGCGTGGTCTTAGAGAAGTGACAACAGTGCAAAAGAATTTTAAAATAAAAAAGATGAAAAAGAGTTTTTTTCCTTTTGACTATTGTAAGTCTCAAAGGCAAATATTTGTGTTAGTGCTACATATGCTACATCAAAGATAACATGATTTGTGCTTCTTCTTTGAAAAACATCCTACATCTGTAAGGCATTAGCTTTTGTCTGGCTCTTTTGTTATATTGGATGAGATCCGGGAATGCTTGGTGTGTCTCCATTTTTCTAACTGTAGAATGGGGCTAATTTTACTCTTGGTATTGAATCATGTTGGAAAACAAAGCCCATGCCAGCATATAGATGTTAGCTGGCTATTAATTAAAATGGAGATAATGAGTTTCATATTGTAGTTTATTGTTAGAGTACTTTCTTTAACCAAAGGAATTACATTCTTTTCCTTTGATATTTAACTACCTCTTTCTATATATAGACTTTCACACTTCCTTTCCTCAATTCCCAGGTGAAAAGACTGAATTGCTGAAAACTGTGGTATTGTTGAAAGGTAGCCCCATAAGCACCCATGAGAAAATGCAAAAGACATTAAACACACATTTCTTGTTCCCTAATATTTTCCATATTACAGTTCTGAAACTATTTGTGACTAGGCATACTTGTAAAATGAGTATGTTAGGACGAAGTAAGCAGTTACTGGAACTGGAACCCCATCACTCTGGGCTAACTCTGCGTGTTGGTCCGTGCAGGAATCTCGGTTCCTCCTATTCTCCAGGCACTGCTGAGAGGAGCACGAACTACAGTTCAGTGTGGGACAAAGGGCACAAGGAGAGGCCTAGGAAAAAGTGAGGCCCCAAAGCCTCATTCTGCTGAGAGTGGCTCCTCCTGAGCAAGTCGAAGGTAGGAAGGAGACTGTGGGCTGGGCAGGGAGTGGGCACCCTGTGGGCACCCTGTGGAGAGAGGTGGGAAGTGGCGTACTTTAAGTCTAGGCTGATCGAGCAGGGAAGTCAAGTTGGCCGCTCAAGTGCTTTTCTTGGTTTATTTTTCCTTCATTAAATCATCACACATATGGCACGGGGTTGGGTCTCCCACTCATGAGGGAGGCATACACAAAACAAAGACCCTCAAGTCTCATCTGAGGAAGACTCATACACCATATTCCAAATCATTGTCACGTCTCCAGAACTTCACTCCCCCCAATCCAATAAAACCTGTACTCTTAAACTTTTTTTTTTTAAATAAAAACATGACAGCACATTCTAGGATTCCAGGCCTAACCACCTGAATAAAATGAGAACCTAGTTAAGGCTGTTCTGTCAAGTTAGCCACTAAGCCTAGGGGCTTGTCCCCTGTTAATCCAGGCACCGAGAAATGTAAGTGTATTCTAATGCTTCCTTACCCTGATCGCTCAACAGTAAGCCTTTGGTTAGGCAAGACAGACAAGTTTCGGTTAAAAAGGAGAATATTACCCAAAGGCCAAGATCCACACTTGGACACTAGAATAACGCAGTCATGCAGAAGAGTGATTCCAAGGTGAAGCAACAGAGCAACTATTAATAATAAAGGATCTATTATGAAATGGTAATTATATTTTCCATTACTTTGACTACATGGCTCAGATCCTGTTGTATTTCAAATAAATAGTGACAAATGGGCCCTTCATGACCTAAAATCAGTCTTATTCTGAGAAACAAGGTGCTCCATGTTTAATATTCTCCTGAGAAGGGAGGTGACTAAATATTGGGAGCCACTGAGTATTGCCATCTGTGTAACAGACCAGGTTGAGAATCCAGGGCAAATTCTATACATGTTTCTGCTGTAAAGAAGGAAAAAGGAAAAAAAAAAATCTTTTTTTTTTCTTCTCTTAGAAGTGAAAAATCATTATTAGGATAAATCTCTTTCTCCATCAACCATCTGCAAAAGTAACCCAAACCAATCAACCCCATTTTGTGATTAGGACTGAGATGTGGGCAGTGAAGGGTGAAGGGTCTTAATATTAACTTTCAACTGGAAAGTGTGTGGTCTAGCACATAGCATGGATGGCACACTGGGTAAATGAACCTCCCTTGCAGGAAATCTGGGAGCTACATGTGCGCCTGGAGCGGGCCTCTGGCCCCACCTGTTCTAGCCCTAGAGACAGGCCTGCAGGGGTTTCCCCAACCTCCTGACCCTGAACTCCGCTGATTCTGTGATCCCAGTTATGGAATCCAATACTCACTGCCGTGTTTCTGACTTTACTTCCCATTTACAGTTTCTTGCTCTCTTTGATTTGGCTTACAAAAAGAAACTGACTTCCAATCTAGTTAACTTTATCTAAGTATTAGATAAGTTGTTTATAAATTATAGAATATATTCGTTTATATTTTATATATAGTTTTTACATTTTTAGATAAAGTTTATATTTAAAAAAATATCACATGCTGGTTTGTGAAAGTTTCCAGATACATCTCTCAGGATATACAGTATTAACACCCTTCCCAAACTAGACTGATCCACAGGAAACTTACCGGCCAAAGTCCTCTGGTTCCCTTAGGTCTGAGGAGTCTACTCCTCTCTGCATCTAGGAGTCTATGGCCGAGAAAAGGTGATTTGCTTACAGTTCTGTTTCTTCTTCCCTCATACAAAGGAAAATTTTACTTCCTACTCTCCCATGCAGATTTTAGTGCCATATTTCTGAATTCTTACTTTCCTCCTTTTCCTTCCTTTCCTTCCTTCTTTCCATCCCTCCTTCCTTTCTTCCATTATTTGGATCAGTGATAGAAAAGAAATGAGAACTGTAAATGTCCTCAATTTAAAAAATTTTGTCCTTAGTTTTAAATTTATAGCTGTCAATTTTAAGGATGAAAAATAATGCAAAATGTATAGCACATTATATAAATAAACTGAAATAAGTGGTTTATTAAGATAAAAACTTGCATTATATACTTTTTTTCTTAGTCTACAAGAAGCCAGGTTTCAAAGTTTCCTTCATGGTGGTCAGAATTCCAACTGGTGGCAGAAGGAATGACAGCAAAACTCCGTCTTCACTGTACAGGCTGACCTACCAAAACTATGAGAGGTCCCCTTCTTCCTCTACCTCCAAGACATACTGCTGTGAATTACATGGAACTTTTCTTATTAAGAAGTGATTTCAAATATATTATATCAGTTAATTCTAGCACAGTTTTATGAGATAAAATTGCCGTAGTCTATAAATAAAGCATGGATTAGAGATTTGCCTAGTAACATACAATTTACAATGGTAAGGTAGCTTGGAAAATAATCTCTTAACTCCATTTCCAGGGTGTGTGTGTGTGTGTTTTGTAAAATGTGAGAATTAAGTAAGTGGAGAATAAAAGGACAATATTAAGAAGGAAAGAATTGTGTATATCCCCCAACCACTGACTATTGTTAACATTTCCTGTTATGCGTCTAGTCTTATCCAGATGCATATATTACACATACTATATATTAAACATGCATAATAGTTGGTACCACATCATTTATACCATTCTGTGTTTTCCTATTCCACTTAATATTATAAGAAAACAGTTCTCCTTGTCATTAAAACTTTTTGCCAACAGTCTTTAATGGCTACATGATGTTTCAGCGTAGGGCTCTATGACAAATTCATCTCTCCCCTAGTCTTAGGCAGATAATTATTATATTTTTAGTTCTTATAAATAATGCTGCAGAAACATCTCTGTACAAAAAGATTTTTTTCTGTATTTTAGATGATTTTCTTAGGATAGTTTCTTAGAAGTGGAATTATAGAAACATAACACATTATCTTTACCATATGAACTATGTCCTCTGCTTCTTGAAATTATCCCTTTGTCAGTAAACAACAACTACAAACCAGCTTAAAAATACAGCCATGGGCTTGAAGGGGCAATGGCTTCCTGCTGTCTTCCCCACTAAGCGCTCAAAGCGCCAGCCCAATGGAGTGGGTGATGGGCCTGAGGGCGTATCAGTCTTAGTATCATATTTCCAAGGAACTATAGCTGGAATTTAATGTGACTGATCCCCACAGCACCCCTGTGCTCTAAGTGGGGGTTGTTATCTCTCAGAGGGAGAAAACACCAAACCATGTATTTCCTGTCCTCCGCCCTGGGGCCGTCGCATTTACTCACACAGTGCTGTGTGCACTGAAACAGAATTAGGGTAAATAGGTGGATTTTTCTTCTCAGTATCAGATCAAAACAACCAGGCCAAGGTGAAAGACTGTATTTTGGGTCAAATGGGTTTATATTCCACAATGGAACAGAAAATGAATAAAAAAGAGGAGAGGACAAGTCTCTGCTCAGCAACAGAGCTGGATTGTTTAAATGTGTTAAATCGACAGAGAACAAGGTTACAAAGCACTCCTCCTTGTCCTACATTGATAAAAATCTGCACTTTTGTCTTTGTCATTTGCCTGCCCTTTGAAGTAATAGGAAACTATGGCATTACTTTCTTTCTTAGTTTGGGGAGTCTATATAATATATAATTTAAATGAAATCTAAATATAGCATGTAAAACATCTGGTTGCTGGATCATTTGGTAAATCAGTGGGTTTCTGAGTGAGGTTAACTTCTTACTCAGAAGTATTTATGATCTAAACAAGAGCAAGTATCATTGTTTGATTTATTTGAGTAAATAAATCTAGATACCTAGAAAAACTGGTTTGAGACATATGCTTGTTTATAAAAAACCAATAATTATGCCACAATGTAAAGTCATGATTTTAAAATTAGAAAAGTCTATGTTATTATTCTCAGTTATTTATTTAGGCTTGTATATTTGGCACTAAGGAATCTACGTCCTTTTAGAAAGGTTCCTATGTCTAAGCATTTGTCACCATTAAGTAGGTGTTTTTCTCACTTAAGGGTGAACTTGAAAGGAGATTTAATGAACTCGGAGGCATATGTTTTTAAAAATCTATGTGTATGTATGTATTTCTTTAAAGGAAGCTGGCAAATTGTTAATTAAAACAATTAAATTAGAAACCATTTCCTATAATAATTAAATTAAAAACAACTCCATTAAGAGGAAACAAACTTCTAGGATTATTTTAATTCCCTTTCACTTATTTTTATTTTAATGTGTTTCCAATTATTCCCCTTACAAATATATGAACTAGAATATTTCTTAATAACTCACTCAACTTGTCTTATAGTAAAGCACTTTTACGTGTAACAGATATGGCCATGGCTTTGAACTGGTGTCCTTGGGCAAGCAGGACAGTCTTTCTCAGACCAGTCAGCTTGTCAGGGCAGAAGGTACCTTGTTTTGTACATAGCAGAGATTATAGATATGTTAGTCACCTTCAAGAACTTCACCATGGCTATCTTTTTCTAACAGTGGGGAACAATTTTCTGTTCTAAGGCCAAATTTCCATTTGTACATGATGGCTTTCCTTTCCCACTGTCATCTCTGAACTGGCTTGTAAGGAGTATCTCTACTGGCTGATTAAGCAAGAGTTAGAGTTTTAGTTCTGACAAAAGACACTATTTGTATCTCTTTCAGAAGTGAACCCTTTTAAAAGAAAAGTCTCTTTTAGAATCTTTGATGTTTTCAAAATCCTGGGAGTCAGACATGTTTCTGTTGACACCAACTTCTTCCTTTTCCTGGATTTGTCTGAGAAACTTTCATGTTTTTGGTTGGGTTTTGTTGGACAAGAGGGAACTGGGTAGGGGCGTGGGGTGGAGGGAGGGTTAAAGTTTGGAAGGTGGAGTGAGGTAGACTGAGGACCTAGGGGCCTGAAGGACCAGGGTGAAGGCAGGGTAGGCGGGCGACATAGCAGCATGAAGGCAGTGGGTCTGACCAAGGGCAGAACAGAGTTGGGAGGAGACAACGAAAAACCAGGATGATTGGGTCTGAAACTGAACAATCCCTGATTGTGGCATGAGCAAGCTAGGCCTGATTCGATGGCAAGGGGCAGCCAGTACTTACTGCTGATGGAAGCGCTGTTTTATGAAGGTTTCCTAAAATGAGGAAAGAGTGAAACAGCACTAAGGCTCTGACCAGCTTTGTTTTATATCCTTCCAATTGCTGACAGTACTCACTGTTTCTATTCCACATGTCTTTTTGGTAATAGCAGATAATAAAATGAGAACTTTTAATATGCTGTCTTATGTAATAACTCTATTATACTGAGCACCATTCCCTGCTCATTTGATATGTATTTTGCAGTTATTCGGAGGAGGCACTGTATTATTTTTTACTCTCAATAATGCCAAACCCATGAATGATCCTCAAGAAGTGCTTGTTGAATAAAATCAAATGAGATTCTTTACCTTTGTAATCTAATAAAGGCAAGTTCTTGTGTTTAAAAAATCTCCAGTTGCCTTTTTTTGTGTGTGTTTTTTTTTGATTCATTTGTACCCATGATTTCTATAAACTGTGGAGACGTGTCAGTTGGCTTTGAGTGGCTTAATGGTTTTCTAATTATGAACCCATTTATACATGTGCTTGGCTGCAAAAGATTAATCAATAATTTGATATCCCCTTAGTCCAATAGGATGGGATTAAATGTAGTTTTGGTGAAATAGGAACTTTGGATACAATTTATAGTAAACTCTGTTAAGAAGCATCATTTTGATTTTCCCTCTAGCTTGGTAACTTGCTATGATACAGTCATCTCCTGTTTATATGAAATGCATTTTTTCTTATTAACTCATCCATTTTAACATATTTATTTATTCTTAAGTATTTCCTCAATGGGACTCACACATACACAAAGCACACGTGTGTGCGTCTATGTGTACACACATGTGCACACAACTGGATCCAACATAGGGAGAAGGGTCATTAGCTGTTGATGTAATTTCTAGGGGTTTTCTTGTATGGGAGATTATTGAAGGAAGGGGTGGTTTGAGGACAGACCCTAGGTCCCTCTAAGATTTCTAGAAGCTATTTTTCAGGCTGCTGTTCATTAGTTTGCTTACTCAAGTTAATTATAGCTCCCCTCCTATGTCTATCTGGAGAGACCCCAGTTTTTACAAGGGCTGGTCCATGCACACTTGACTGGTAAAGGAAAGAAAGCATCCTTTTTATTACCACCAGTGCTTGTCTTGTGAGAGATAGGAAACTCAAAGTTAAACTTGAAATCTGTACCTCCACATTGGTCACTTTGTTAATCTGCCTGAAGTCTGAGGTCAATCTGCCTTAATGCTCACCATTAATTCAGCCCATCAGTTAACCATAAGCCCTTTAATAATAGCCCACAGGAATTCCTGGTAGACACAACTTTCTGGCTTGTGTGGAAGTTATACAAGGCCTCCACATAGAAATGGTTGAGACTGTCAACAGACATGCTCTTTTTACCTAGTTTGAGGAGGAAAAAAGGCAGCTTCTGTGCCAGTTTATAACCCGCATGCTTCCAGCTCAGCTCTCTCAGTGGATCTCAGTCCTGGCTGCACATTAGAGGCACCTGGGGAGCTTTTACAACTAGTGCTTGAGCCCCATCCTAGACTCACAGAGTGTTGGGGGGTGAGACTGGAGCATCTGAGTTTTTAAAAACCTTCCTGGGTGATTTTAAGAGTTAGCCAGGATTGAAATCCACTTAGTGTAGGAGCAAGAAGATAGTCCTTTGAAAGAGAATATAACTGATAGTTTCAACTTTACTGCGGCATGCTGAGCTGTTGACGAAGACTAGATTTTCTTAACGTATGCTTTTATAGTCAGGATAGCCTTCACCTCCCTCCGACCAAGAGCGCACCTGTCGGGAATTCTCTCCATTCTTTTTACGCAATTACTGAAATGTGACGTGGCCCAATGCAATGGTAGTTGACCAAACTTGGGTGGGAGGAAGCCCAGTTTATGACAATAGAAAAGGTGAGTGAGCATGGTGACAGGAGCTTCTGGACCAACAACTGGCTTCACAGCTGGGCAAGTTACTGAATCTTCTTAGACTCTTTCTCTAGCCAAGTAAGTAAGAGGTGATTATTATTATTATACATTATTACAACCCATTATTACAACCGTGAAGCCTACTTCATAGTGCTGTTGGGAGCACCACATGAGGCTGTGCCCTAGGAGCATTCTGTAAACTTTACTTTCATATTTCATAGAAGTTATTATTCCTACTTGTGTAACAGAGTTATTTTGAAGGGTCTTATGTGTATTATTCCCATGGACCAAAGACCAGAAAATAAAATTTAATTATCTGTAGCTGAAACATGAATTGACATGTAGCTCATATTTTACACCATTTTTTCCTTCATTTATTTCCTTTCATCCCGATGGTTAAACCATTCACAAAAATCTAGCTATGGAGAACAATTAAGTAAAATTATTTCAAAGCTGGAAGAGAAAAAACCTGAAGTATTATAAATGCCATTAAATGTTTATTGTCCATGACTGTGTTAGGTATTGCGCAAGGCAGGCTTAATCTGAACTTTGAGAGATTATAAACTAAAAATAATCGGAAGTGCAAATAAAGGATACATACTTGAAATCTAAAATGAACCAGTATTGTCGCCTAAACCAGAGTGATTATGAAGTGGAACTATTCTAAGAGACTGCTAAGGTGAAAATTTCTAGGCTCACATTTGTGGGAAGGAAGGGAGAGGCAGCCCCTTTGAATCTTTGTTTTGATTTATCACAGTAGTGATGATGAATAAACTGGATTTTAGTGACCCTTTCACAAATTCTTTGGTAAGGAATCACTGTTGTAGATTAAACAAAAAAACAAAAATGAACTAAAAATCCTCAAGAATCACATAAAACAAGACAGCTTGATTTTTATAGCTACAGGGAAAAATGATCTATCTTCACGAAAGTCTTGCCAATGAATACATGTGTTGAAGGTAACTCAGGTATGGTTGTAGTCTTGAAAGTTCTTGACCTCTTTTTTCTTACAGTTCCCCGATTACCTCCACCATTGGCACCCCTCTCTTTCTGCCTCCATCTAATACTATCTTGTCTGTTCTCATACTTAGGAAACAACTGGTATGCATGACCAAAAGGCATTCACAGAAAATATTGCCTCAAACAAAACTTGTTTTAATCTATTATTATAATACATGATATCATTAGTATATTGTTAATATATAACAACATTAATCTAATTGTGGATCCAAAGGCTTTTCTCCTAGCTGTAGGAATTTCAGGCATCAGCAAGCAGGAAGTGAATAATCACTGGAGGGCAATTTGCTTGCCTTGGTGGATGTGAGCTTAGGGAGGCAGGGAGTAGGGAATGGGAGCAGTGAAGAGTGGAAGAATGGCTCTTAATTTTTTTCATGCCTAACCTCAACTCCTGGCCAGCTGGATGCCACTGTCCAGGTTGTAGGAGGATTTGTCTCAAGAGCTTTTTGGTATAGAGGAGAACAGGGCCTCTAAAGCTGTCACCATGGGTTTCCATGAAAACCCAAAGCTCACGGTTCTCGAAATTGAGTCTGTATCAGAATCACAAGAAGCAATGTCCACACAGATTACTAAGCCCCAATTTTTTTTGAGTGTCTGATTTAATAGGCCCTGTCTTGGGCCAGAGAATTTGCATTTCTAACAAATTCTCAAGTGATGTGGGAGAAAAACACTTTGAGAACCATTGCTTTAGACAGACCTTCTGTGACAAACTATAGTCTTCCGTTGACGATTCCTGATGAATTACCTGGGGTCCAGAATGCTAAATACCCTAAAGAAAGTTTAGAGTTCCTAAATCCCAGGTTAGTACTTTTTCTGACTCAATTCTCTACCTTTTTATATAGTGAAACTGTACATTCCATTTGTCCACGTCAAGACATCGGAAGATACATTCTTTCATTTCAGTTTTTTTTCATATCTGATCATAGCCTGCAGCAATTTACTCCTGCATAATCCAAGTTTTCCATACGTTTGCTTTATTCAAGCTTTGTTTCACACCCACAAGGGTTTGGTTGAAGTAAACTTTCTATTAATGGAATCTGTGAGTAAATCTCCCCCCAAATCTAAAACCTTATTAAATGAACTTTTTAGAAGAGGCATAACCAATATTCAAATTTTTAATTTCTTAAATATGTGTTGCTTATGAAGTAACAAAACAGCAAAGAGGAGGAAAACAAAATAGAAACCAGAGGCCCTGGATGCACCAGGTGGGTAGTTAGCTCTTGAAAAACCAATGCGGGCCATTGTAATTGAAGCAATTCTCTAGTATGAATTTAACTGATATGTTTTCATATATCTGATCAGTTGAATCACTAGCTCTCTGAAAATAATTTTTCATTAACTTGATACATTTTTATTGAGGACCTCCAGGTAGCAGGCCCCATAAATGGCAAGAAGGAATACAGAGATGGATAAAACAGATACTGTCCTACCTTTATGATCTCAAATTCTGGTAAGTTTAGTCAATTGTTGGAACAACAAGCATTTTACCAAGTTCTTCTAATTGGTATCTATTAGGTTGTTTGAATTTTCAGTAGGTTTAATTAAACAGGACTGATTTTTTCAGAAAAGAGAGCAAATTAATTTGAAACATATATCTAAACCAATGTTTAGGTTTAATTTTTTTGTATCCACTTGATCAGAACATTATTTCCCTTGAATGGTTTATCCTAAATGCATCCGTAAGGAAGAAGAACACCTTTGGATTCCCCTTTCTACCCTTTAACACAAAATAATGTTGTGTGTTACTTTGGTCCTTATATATTTTTTCTTACTCATATATGAGTCATTTAAAGACTAATTATCTCAAAACATTACATCTGAGAGTCAGAATGGATTGTAGAAAGATCTGGCCTCAAGTTCTGCTAATTCAAACATTTCTATTAGAATGTCCCTGAAAGGATTGTTGATCTGAATGAGGTCAGTGCTAAAGATCGTACTACTTTTCAATGTGGGGAGGAGTTTCTCAAGAGATTTTGCCTCATGTTTTTCCAAAATCTACCTCCTTCTAACTTCTACTTATTCTATACTCTAGAACTACAAAGAAGTCAAAATCAATTTGTAAGCCTTCAGATATCTGTAAAAAATATTTGCGGGTTGTTTACTTTCCTAGTTTTTCTTAATTTCAAAGAGCTCCAGTTCCCTCAATTTCAATACTCCTTATGATATGGTTTCTGGGACTTTGGCCAGTTAATTTCTTTCCTGTAGACAGAGTTCTGCTTTTCATTAAACCACATAATCTTAGTGCTTAGACTGGACGTAATATTATAGGGAGTAGTATCTCTCGAGACTGTGTAATTTACAAATGTGATGGGCACATGTCATGGACTGATTGTTTTGGGGCTCTCCCCCAATTCATATGTTGAAGCTCTAACCCCTCATGTCAAGGTATTTGGAGATGGGGCCTTTGGGAGGTAATTGGGTTAGATGAGGTCATGAGGGTGGAGCCCTGATATGGGACTATTGCCCTTACAAGAAAAGACATGATGAAGCTTGCTGTCTCCCTCTCCACCACAACAGGAGAAAATTCTGCATATACAGGCCCTCTCCAGAACCATGCTGACATCATAATCTCAGACTTCCAGACTCCAGGATTGTAAGAAAACAAATTTCTGTTGTTTAAACTCTCCAGTCCATGGTATTCTTTTGTGGCAGCCCACAGAGATTAAGACAGCATGCATACAATTAAAAATGGAAGTGAGGGTGGGGTGGAGTGGTGAAATATAATTTTGGATGTTTGGTGAAATTACTGATTTTTCAAAAGATTATTTGGATTTTAAAAATATACAAATACCTTGAAAATCTACTTGCTTTATGATTGCTTGCTTCATTTTTTAAGACTGTAAGACTTAAAATTGGAACTTTATGTGAAAATCAATGTCTTAGTGAAGAAAGTTCTACAAGTGTGAAAATATGCAGCTTTGATATACAGTGTTTCCCTTCCTTTTATCTTTATGTAATTAATATCTATATTCATATATATACATACATCTCCTATTTTATATATATCTCAGATATATATGCATATATAGGTGTATATATGTCAGTCTTTATTGTTTACTTCCTATTTAGCCAGTGTTACCGTCACATGTATTTATTAGTGAATCAAAGCAGAAAGATGAAACATACTCATTGGAGAAATGTGCCCTGTTTAGTAAAAGTGTCTTATTCTTTCTTTGGAAGAAAACATTCTATCTTTGGAACAGATGAAAGTCTCCAATAATAAGTGGGATCTGTCTGATGCAAGTCAACTCAGCTCTCACTGTCTGAAGGGTGCTCAGGAAAGGAGGCTCAGGCCTGGGGCCTCCATTCTACGCAGCTGCAGGGAGAATGAACATCTATGTAGTGTGTGAGTGCAATACGGACTGTAAAGGGAAATCCCTATCAATCAGATCCAGGAGCCCTGGCCCCGGGGAGCCGTCACATTCAACACAGACTCCAGAGGGATTGTGCCCAAGTTCCATAAAATGGCATCACCTTTCTCTTGCCATCAACCCAGAGGCACTCCTTCCCATTCTAACCAACTTTCATCTGAACTAAAACTATGATCCTGAGTCATTTAAAAAGGGCCAAATTCTGTTCATTATTGTCTGTTCCTCTGGATGTGTCACCCATTATGGATCCGTCACAGGGTTAAGGATCACCTTGTTATTTTGGGGAAAATTTCAGTTACTTGTAAAGATAATTTGTTCTGGATAAAGATATTACTTTAAACGTATTAGGTCTACACATACCCTCTTTTAACAGTGTAGAGCAGAAAGTTTACATGATTACCATAGCTTTCTTCTAGAAGTTTCAAGAGTGTTTGGAGGTAAATATACAACAATCTTGTTTCTTCTTCTTACTCCTTCCACTCCCCATGTAAAAAGACTGTACCTAAGATGGGGCTGGTCACATAATGAGAATATATTAACCTCTCTCCTCAAAAGAATGTGACGAACTGCATCAGATTCTTGGTCTGGGATAGAGAGGAGTTTTAGGAGGAAAAAATAGGCTCTCCTAATGATTAGAACTTTGGCAAATAATATAAACATATTTTACTGGGACATCAACATTCAAAATTTGTTTACTTCATAATACCTTTTTCTGACAGAAGCTTCGTAAAGAAAGTGACACTAGTATAGATTTATCACATAAAGGAGGTTCAGAAAAAGTAAGCAGGTAAAGAATTGTTATAGCCTTGCTCTTTTCTCACTCCTGTGTTCTTCAGATGTGGCAGATAGAGCTCTCCAGGATATATTTAGCATCAAAATGTGAACAGAGTACCTGTGTCATTTTGCTCTGAGACATCAAGTTAGTATGCCCACACTGAAAACATAACCGTATTTTAACTTCCTAACCACTAGCTTGTTCCCGTTCTGTAAGCAAAGCTTGATTCTGTTTCTTTCATACCCAGTTTATAAAAAGCTTGCTTAAGTAGGTGGTTATTACACTTTTCTAAATGTTTTCCCTTAAATAAAAAATACTAGTAAGTTTTTCTAAAGCCTACCATTTTGCAATGTTCAGGAAGAACTTTCTTGTTTGTTTAGACATTTTCACACAATGCACTCGAAGGAGAGGGCTCAAAGGAAAATGCCATCACCTCAGTTTCTGAAATTACTCTCATTTCCGAGATTATTTTCGTAAACAAGTCAAGGCAGCTCACTCCCTATCAGGCAACTTTACCCACATATGCTCAAAAAAAAGGCTCGGTTTGTGTTCTTTACAGATTGAGTAATGTGAAAACTCCAGCGAATCCGAGCAGACACTGAGCGGAGCTTTGATTCTAGGGTGTCTGGTGAGCAGTATGGGTACCTTTTACAAAATACAGGGCTGAAATCTCTGCTAGAGAAGTAACCACATTATAATTGGATCCCAGGAGTTTTATTAGCAGTGGGATGGGAGGGGGGTTGACAGCATTATCTGGGTGTCTGAGCAACAAGTCTCGCAAACACCCTGCTGTATGGGATTCAGAGACAGAAAAACCGTTCTCAGGGGCTCAGTGGCCCTCGTATGCTGCCACCCTAGTCAGGACTATCGTAGCCTGTGCTTCTCTAAGCCATAAACTTGCCAGTGCCTTGAGGAAGGTTCCAGTTGTTCTGATTATGAAATGCTTGGGATTAAGCCAGGCTTGAGCTAGCTAAAAGATAACTGGCTCTATTTTTCCTACACTCCAAATCCTTCCAAGGGATAAAAATACGTTTTGCTATTCCAAAGTATGTTTATCTGCCTTATCTTTTGTGTGTATGTAAGAAATGTGATTCAATGAACTAAAGTTGTCCACAGCAGCTTTAGTTTTGATTTTGATGCAGCAACATTGCCAAAGTTGAGTCTACAGCCAAAGAAATCATTCTCTTGTAAGATAACAAAGATAATCTTTGGACAAATCTTGTTCCTTGCCAGTCACCCCTTCCCCATCCATTTTCATTTCTCCACGGATCTAGAAAAAATGGTAGAAAACTTGGGGCCCCCACAGAAGTGACATTTGTGGGTTAGTCTGGAAACCTCCAGTTATCTCATCCTATCCAACTGCAGAAAGCTGCAGCCCAGGGGCCCCTGGGCTCCCAACAGCTCTGCTCAGCTCAGCTGTGAGGGAGGATGGCACTACAGGACAGATGTGGCTGAATAGGGGAAACTGAGTTATTTGAAGTATTTTGTTCTTTTCCCATTGGAATTTTCCTCTGAATTTGTGGAAAATACAGTGATGGTCACACCCTCTTTCCTTTCAAGCAGTCGTAGAGAGAGGAATACAAATAATCCAGGTGTAAAGTCTGGTCCTTAAACAGGATTAGCCTGGTAGCAAAGAACAGGTGAAAGAGGTAGTGGTGCCTGGTGTGCTTATGTAAGGCTTTAATTTCATTCCATTACTTTTAAGGGGGTGACAATGGTCTAGAAAGTTCTCCAAAGCTCATCCCATTGCCCTCCCATGTAACTTCTGCATTTTTGTTCATTTGCTTCTCTTCTCTTTTCCTCACTACTGATGGAGGTTGGGTGGCGCTGGGCAGGGGGGATCAGAAATGTGTAGCACCAGCATAAGCTTCCCCCAGGGGCAGACTGTATACCTCACCCACCTGATCTCAGCGGACTCACAGTGACTGTCTCCACAGTTGCAGGTGAGGAGCCCAGCACATTATCAGTAAGGAACTTTTATCATCAGGATTCAGTTTCATGTCTGGTTGCAGACCCCCAGTTTGTGACCACCATAATATGGTATCATTCTTACTCTTCTAATTTTTCTCATATTAAACCCCAGTCTAAATCTTATTTTCTATACAAAAACATAATTTTTTTGACCTGGAATAGCCCTGGATTGTATCTATATAAAAGCCACCACATACCGTATAGGACACTACTGGTCAGATCATCCAACTGACTCCTTTAATTGGAAAATTAATATAAGCATTTGTCAACCAATTTCTATAATTAAGAGAATTAACTGCTCAAGCTGAAAATATTGGTATTTCTCAGATTGGATGACGATATTTTGAAAGATTAATAGAAATGGTTTGGGAGGTTCTCAGGCAGCAGTAGCCAGGAGCTATGTGTGAATGTGTGCTAACATGTGAATGACTGAGCATCTTTTTTAAAAATCGGGAAACTACAATTTACTTCCAGGTCCTCCGATGCATAACCTTGATGTCTTAGGCAGGGACTCTAATATGCGTCACTCTTTACTTCAAGCTGACTGTTTTATCAACAACTCTGGCTGATGAAAAATCTTCCTGCAATTGTATTCTTACACAAAACATTGCCTCTTCCCCTCATTCCAGCTGGTCTAATAGGTGGACGAAAGAATTGCCAAAAACCTGCAGCAGGAGCATCTGGTTCTGAAGAAAAATACACCAAACTTGTTTGCTTCATTCCTTATTTTTTCACAGTGTGTAGTGTATTGAGGAAGTGTATTTTGTAAGAGGTTACTAATGATGGGAGTAAATGCTCCTGGCTTGGCGTGCGAGCAAACGAGTATGGGAAATGAAGAAATCTTGAGTACACACAGAGCTTTGCTGGCAGCAGCTAACATCTTCCAAGATTGTCAGACCCCTGGGTGCAAGAGGCAAAAAAACTGCTGTAGCATTTTTCAGTGGAATACAGGGGTTTATATAGAAAGAAGATCAATCCATTTTGTCTTTGGGAATCAATGAAATCCTACATAGTCTGCAGAAAATCTCTCGCTTGGCAAGGCTTAGAGAAATGCTGATAGGATATTTGAGAAGTATTTTCATTAAAATGCTCAGATAAGAAACAGGAAAAGCAAGTAGTTCTAATTTAGAAAACTTTAGTGCTATGACCAATTTACTTAATTTTGGATTAAAAAGATGGATAAGCTTTAAGACAAATTCAACAGTTACTTAGGATACTTCCTAAACCCTGCATCCACTAAAAATTCAGTTACCATGTTGCCTGTCCTTCTGCTTCCGCTGGCTGTGTGTTTATTATATAATGTAGGTGGTTTTCCTTATGAAACTGCTCAACTGATATTATGCATACCAAAATATAATTTTGAATGTAGAAGATAGATTATGTGTAAATTACCTGGATAATTTTAACTGGGACATAGCCAGGTCTCTGCACACCACCACAGGTATAGCTGAGCCAGCAATAGCCCAGCATGAAAATGGGAATCTATGGCTTCTGCAGACTCTAACTGAAGTTTGCACACTTTTATTTATTTATTTTTTTTATGATTTATTTTGGTATCATTAATCTACAATTACATGTGCAATATTATGGTTATTAAACTACTCCCTTCATCAGGTCCCCCCCACCAACCCCATTACAGTCACTGTCCATCAGCGTAGTGAGATGCTATAGAATCACTACTTGTCTTCTCTGAATGACTTAGCATCTTTTTAAAAAATCGGGAAACTACAATTCACTTCCAGGTCCTCCGATGCATAACCTTGTACAGCCCTCCCCGTACCCCCCCAACATTACATCTGCTAATCGTTATGCCCCTTTTTCCCCCTTATCCCTCCCTTCCCATCCATCCTCCCCAGTCCCTTTCCCTTTGGTAACTATTAGTCCGTTCTTGAGTTCTGTGAGTCTGCTGCTGTTTCGTTCCTGCAGTATTTTTTCTTTGTTCTTATACTCCACATAGGAGTGAAATCATTTGATACTTGTCTTTTTCGGCTTGGCTTATTTCACTGAGCATAATACCCTCTAGCTCCATCCATGTTGTTGCAAATGGTAGGATTTGTTTTCTTCTTATGGCTGAATAATATTCCATTGTGTATATGTACCACATCTTCTTTATCCATTCATCTACTGATGGACACTTAGGTTGCTTCCATTTCTTGGCTATTGTAAATAGTGCTGCGATAAACATAGGGGTGCATCTGTCTTTTTCAAATTGGGCTGCTGCATTCTTAGGGTAAATTCCTAGGAGTGGGATTCCTGGGTCAAATGGTATTTCTCTTTTGAGTTTTTTGAGGAATCTCCATACTGCTTTCCACCAGCAGTGTAGGAGGGTTAAGTTTGCACACTTTTAACTCTAATATTTCAAAACAATGGATAGCATTGTGGCTATCCTGTCTTAAAATGTTGGTTTCTTCTCATAGTGATTGAAATTCTTCCCTTAGATATTCAATCTTTTGGATATATAGAATATTTTCTTAAAGAAAAAGGCAAATACTCAAATATTTCATAACTATATTTTGATTTAATTAATACTTGCCAATCAAACTACCATTAGTGATAGGGATTTGCTTATCAGATCATGAAGTTTCATATTTCATATTTTTTCCATGAAAACTAGATGATAACAAACACTTAGAGAATAGGAACTTTGATGTGGTTGGTTGGTAGAGGAATATGAGAAAAAATATTCAGAGGACATATATGTGTTCTCAGAGAGGACAAGTACACCTAAGTAAACCACACTCCCTGACAGAGGGCAGTGAGCGCTCAGGGGCCTGAAGAAGGGCATGAAAATGTATGTACAGCCCTTGGCACAGAGAGGAGTGGCCTCACTGTACTGGGAATTGCGTGAGCTCATTTTCTACAACATTTTGCACATGATTCACAGACTAGCAGCAGCACTTGGTGGTTTGTTAAAAAAGCAGAATCTCAGGCTTAATCACAATTTATATTTAAACAAAATGGCCATGTGATTCCCACTGCATGTGGAAGTTTGAGAAGTGCAGGCCATTAATACTGACTTCCTCTGAGTTGTGTGTTCCATGAACCACCCCTAGCAGCTTCTGATGGACAGATGTACACTGGGTGTGAGCCAATCAGATTCTCTGTTTGTAAGCTGAGACAGAATAAAGAGAGAAAGGAAGAGGGAAGTGGGAAGAAGAGAGAGGGGGGAGAGAGAGAGAGAGAGAGAGGTGCCCACAGGTGGATCTCAGAGTCAGAGAAAGCCTGTCTGTGGAGAGAGAAAAAATGTGAGGCAGTTCCGAGAAGCAGACCCAGGCTCTCTAGTGTCTATTCCAGCATGATCGCAAATATGCTCAAAGAGGTTTATTAAACCTTTTTCACAAAGCACCCCTAGGTCCTTATAATAACCCATCCTCATTTTGTGCTTAAGCTAGCTTGGCATTATGTTTGATACTTGAGACCAGGAGCTCTAACAAACACAGGTGGCATGAGTCTGAGTTGGGTCTAGAAAGAGTAGGCAGGTAGGGGCCAAAATCTAACTACAAGTTTGCCTGCGTCAGCCCAGTTAGACATAGTGATAATTACTTATTATATGTGAAGGCTCCATAGACCTTCTCAACTAATGAACGGAGGTATTGTTCTCGGTCTCTGAGCACTTCTCGTCTCGTCTCACGCAATCCCACTTCCAACTGGGAGCACTGGGGAGCTGGTCATCTGAGTCGGCAGTGTTTTTAATACTACCCACCACTTCCCCTTCCCTTCTCCTCCTTTCCTATCTCATCCTACTCAGTGCTCCTGTTCCTGGCCTCACCAGCACTTAGTGATAATGAATTGGTCTTTATCCCAACCTTGGCCCAATGAGAGCTATATCTGCCAGGCCAGAAGACCCATCTCCACCTTTGACTGGGTCTGGAAACTGCTCTGCCTCTACCTTCTTTGGTGAGCTAAGGGTGATCAGAACCTTTAGGGTCTAGGTGAGCAGAAGGTGGCATCCGTAATGCCGAGAGAAGCCAGCTTGTTTGACTAGTTTTCTGCTTAGGTCTTTGGATCTTTGAGTCTTTCAACTTTTTCATGGTAGAGCTGGAGCACCGTCTGATTCCCAGCAGATGGCAAAAGGAACCTGGCTATCATCAAATTCCTTCAAGTCCATTTCTTGGGAGGTAGGCAATGTGTCTGTGCCTATTCACATGATCATAGTTCAATCCCCAGATCTATTATCCCATAGCCATCACTGATGCTGTGAGCCTCCCAGAAGTCCCTCTCCAATACTCCAGACTGCTCATCTCCAATGGGTTGGCTATTGCCACTGGATTAACTAATAGCAATATGACTTTCTCTCTCTGGACCAGATAATATAGACTATTGTCTTCTTGCTACAAGGGGCCTGTCCTTCTGTCCCAAGTCTCAGCTTGCATTCCCCCGCTAACCCCACAAAAGTTAAACATAATATTAATAGCTGTGACAAGATGACCTCTCTTAGAATACACAGTTTTCAGAGGATGGATTTCTCTTCCCAGATTTGAACATACTCATAGAGAGCTGTGTATGCTAGTTAAAGTCACCACTGCCCATTCTCGAGTGCTTATATTTGAAGACCTCTAGGTACTGCATAGGTAGAAAAATGATTTCAGAACCTGATAGAGCCCTGATGAGCTGGCAAGAAGCCCAAACCAATGGAATGTCAAGGCTGACATCTCCAAAGTCATTATTATACCATTTGGATATCATGGACTATTTGGGGATCATAAAGAATTTGGCTGCTAAAGCAAAACAAAAAAGTGCAACAAATGAAGGAAAAGACCCCTAAGATGGAGCTCCAGGCAAAGAAATCACACAGGATCCCTGTGTGAAACATTTCTTGGCATTTGTTGCTGTTGAAAAGATGAGTGAAGAAATCTCCATTTCACTGTTCAAGCTCTCTGGAGGCCTTTTCATTGAGTGATCCAGAGAAAGGTATAGCAAATGAATTTGAGACATGAAAAAAAGACTGAAAAGCTCTCTTGTGTCTTCCTTGAGCTCTGTTGTACTCACATCCTCACTGCCCTGCTAACGGGTTTCTTATCATGGCAGTGTCTCCCCCGTGAGAGGTGTGGAACAGAGCTCCCAACAGGGGTCATGGGGGACACAGTAAAATTGGCCACCAGGGACCATTATGAGAGCTGAGAGCCTGCTGTGACGACCAAAGGGCCCTCATCTCTCCCTCTGCTCACTCGTCTCCCCCAAGTGGTCCAGGAAAGCAAAAGTTGAACTGTGGAGAACATCAGTTGAGGACTAAAGAGTAAAAGTTCAGAAGGAATTCATTTTAAGCTTAATCATTCTGGATAAAAATCATTCTACCAGATTATAATAGCCCCCCCTTAACAACAGGGATATGTTCCAAGACCCCCAGGGCATGCCTGAAACCATGGACGGTATTGAACCCTTATATATACTATGTTTTTCCCTAAACATACATACCTATGATAAAGTTTACTTTATAAATTAGGCACAGTAAGAGATTAACAAGGATAACTAATAATAAAATAGAACAATTATAACAATATATTGTAATAAAAGTAATGTGAATGTGGTCTTCCTCTCAAAATATCTTGTCCTGTACTCACCCTTCTACTTCTTCTGATGATGTGAGATGATAAAATGCCTGTGTGATGAGATGAAGTGAGATGAATGACGTAGGCATTGTGATGTAATGCTAGGCTGCGAATGGCCTGACAATATGTCAGGATGAGCATCAGCTGCTTCCAGAATGCAGTGGAACACGGGTAACTGAATCCATGGGAAGCGAAACTCCAGATAAGGGAAATGCTGTACATAGTTCCCTCCCTTCTGTGAATAGCCAAACTCATTCTTAACTAGTGTGATTATCTGGGATCTAGTAATTGGGCTGTTTTCGGAGGACTACCATAAATAGATTTCTCTGTTGTCTGCTGTGGTTTGGATCCCAGAATACCACTGATTTCTGGCTTCTTTCAGCCTTGGTTTTTCTGTAAGGAATCTTTAGATAGGGGTTCCCAAGGTTACCAAATCCTGCTTTCTGTTGGCATTCACTCCACCTGGCTGGAGGCATCCTCTGCAGCCCTTTGTAGTGTCTCAGCACCGTGGTGTGTGTAGTGTAGGTTCATCCCCCATTCCTGGCCGTGGTGCCGTATCTGCTAACGCCACTGGGAGTGATGCTAGTTCTTGTGATTTCATTGTTCTCTCTATTCTTGTAGCTCCCAAATCTTTAATATTCAGTCTTAAAACTCATCTAAAATCTACCCTAAATTTCTTAAGCTATTTTAGTTTGGAAGTCTTGCTGTTCCCTTGAAACCAATACACTGAAAATAGAGACTTCTTCATTTTGCTGACTTCCTTGTTTCAGTGAGAGGCCTCACAGTGATCTGTAAGGACATGTGAACACTGTAAAGCTCTCTGCTTTCCAGAAATTCAAATATGCACACATTCTTGTCTGTGATGGTGTTACATTACATACGGCTCTACCCAAAGACAGAAAGGAAGAGGCTGGATTTGGGAGTGCAAGCTTTTCTTTGAGGACCTACTTTTCATTTTCCTCAAAGCTCATACCCTTCCTGGTGGAAGGGGTTGCTGGATATGACAGAGTGTGAGAGGGCAGAGAGGAGAAGCTGCTTAAGGGAGTGGGTAGGAACATTTTGGCACATATCACTTCCCCACTGAGAATCCTTAAAGTGGTGGTTGCAAGATGGTGGCATAGGGAACTTGGCTGCATTGTATTTAAAAGAAAGGAAAATTACATTAGCTGCCAACATTTGCAATGCAGGGTATTTACACAGATATCTGAATTTCCAGATTTTCTTTAAAAAATCATGGACTTGGCTACATGGAGCCTGTATTCCCTCATGGCAATGGGTCGCAGGAGCTGAGCAGCAGCTGCATGCTTAGGTGGGGCCCTTGCTCTCCAGATGGCCTCCAACCACCACTGTGTCTTGTATTGAGCCCAGTCAGCTTCCCTTTTATACATCACCCGCCTGGCTCCTGGAGACATCTGAGTGTGTGCTCTCTGAGAGAATCCCTGGAGAGGGATATTTGGAGGTTTGCAAATCCATTCATCAAATCATCAGTACTACTCTTGGAAACAGTAAGAACTTGACACGTGCTTATTGAATCAATGTGATTTTTAATCTTTGGACTAGAAAAGGTTACACCAGGAGGACTCTAGACTTCCCTGAGCACAGTGATTGTAGATTTGTAGTTAAACATAGCTCTAAACCTCGATTTTGTTCAAGTACAAGAAGTGTCTGTCACACATTCTTAACATGTTAAGAATACACTTTCTGAGATTTAAGTGTCTAGTTATTTTATCAGGCATGCTGCTAAGAAATGACACATGCTTCACCATCAGCCTATGAAAGAGAGCCAGAGAATAGCATATACAGTGCAGACAAGTTATCAGTTTGTGCAGTGGGAGCCAGTTAAGGAGAAAGAGCCTACTTTCTTTTCTTTTACCTTAATCTGCTACAATGTAATGACATTTCATCACTGAATGTAAATCATTAACATTTTCAGCTGTAATTGCCTGATATCTCAGGGTCAGTGCCTTAGGGAACACAGTGAACATCCATAAAATAAAAATAAGGACAGTCTAGTATTTTAAAGATAAAGAGGAAGAAAATTATGTATATACATGTTTGGTTAAATTTGAATGAGAGGAAATTGATAGCATTTAAAGTATTGCAGGGTTATTTTGAGGGTTCATGAAATAGGCATGGAAAGCACATGTCACCATCTGGCAATTAAAAATGTCCAGCAAATGTTAGCTATGTTTATAAATAATCAATTAGCAGTTAGTGGATTATAGGTTATTAGCTCTGTTCTAGGTATCTGAGAAGAACATTGTTTGGACACTCTATTCCCAAGATGTTAGGGGTGATCAAGTCATGCTCACTGATTACTCTCCAGTTTGTAATTTCTGAGTCTTAGCATGGGGGCTGAGGACCCCTTGGACATCGAAGCTAAATAGTCTTCCTGCTCCTTCTGGTGGGTACAAACAGCCAGGACAGCATGAGTAGCTGCCAGAGTCTTAATTGCTCTCCATATGCAACTCAACTGGACATTTTTTAACAAAACATAATTTATTACAAGAAATAAAGGACAAGATTAAGTGGATTAAAATAAACCCCAAGACTTGGGGGATGGGGAGTGGAAGATGGTTTTAAAGACAATTTCTGCACCTCCCCTCCCTAAACCTACACACATCTCACTTAACTGTCCAACAACATCACACTGTCATCTGTCTGCTTGGGTTTCCTTTCTATTTAGTCCATCACCAATTCAGGAAAACCTCTTGGTTTATTTCAATGAATTGCAACAATTGGATGCAACAGTGGTAGCTTAGATGGTTCACTTTCAACCAATTGAGTAATGATTTATAGCACAGACAACAGAACTGTTTTTTTAAATAAAGACTCCTGCAGAAAAAAGAAACCACTCCCCAAACAAAACTTCCTGTCCAAACAGTTCTGAGAAACATAATGTGATTGTTTTTTGTTTTGGGGAGTGGATTAGCACATAAATCCACTGACTTCAAAGATTGCCATCTTGTTTTCATATGACCTAAATGAGATTCGATGACTTGTGATTTATGCTACCACAATCTTCCGTTGCTTCCCACTTTAAATAAAAATATGGTTCTAATTAAAATCACATGAATTTGGATTTTTTAGCTTCTCAAACATAAGATGGGGGACTTGATGATTGCCAAGAGAGAAGTGAGCATCCTCTGGACATCCAAGCACTCGTCCCTCGCGCTGCATGGCTGCGGCGTGCTTACGTCCATTCACTACAGCACATCCTCCGTTAGGGCAGAAATAGTGACACCGAGAACAACAACAAAAAACCACCACAACTAACACTTACACAATGGTTTGCACTTTATGAACTACTTCGCTTGTGTATTTATTTTATTTGGACCTCACAGCAGCCTGGTGGGGTACGTGCCACGGATCCTGTTGTTTCCATTTATGGGGAGGAAACTTAGGCTCAGAGAGAACGGACTTGCTCGACATCGTGTAACTCGTAAGTGGCGGTGTTAGAACTCACCGCAATGTCTTTTGAATTCTAATCCCGTGATGGTTTTACTCCAATGACTTCATCTCAGTAATGTACTACTTTAGGGGTTCCGAATAAAATTCTGGTTCCGACGCCGCCTGTCCCCAGCAGGGCTTCGACATGTGCCCATGGGCTGCTCCCTGTTTCCGGAGCGCTCCTGCCCAGATCGTCCCCCTCCTCCTCAGAGGGCCTCTGCCGGAGAGAGCAACATCCCAACCTCTGCTCCCACTCTGTTGTGTGGGTTTGTCAGGACTGTTGTAACTTCACGCTGTGAATGGACTGGTGTGAATAACCGAGATTTATTGTTGGCTTAAAGTCCAAAATCAAGGGGTTGATAGAGTTGATTCCTCTGAGGGAAGGATCTGTTTTGGGCTTTCCCCTTAGTGTATAGATGGCCATCGTCAAGTTCACATGATATTCTCCCCGTATGTGTCTGTGTGTCCAAATTTCTTCTTCTTAATAAGGACACCAGTCATACTGGGTTAAGGCCCACCCTAGTGATATCCCTTTAACTTGATTCTCCTTATAAAGACCTTATCTCCACTTAAGATCCCATTCCGGGGTCCTGGGGATTAGGACTTCGGTTTACGAATGTGTGCGTGTGTGTGGGGGGGGTGCAACCTCACCTGGAACACCCAGCTCTCCCATTGTCATCCTATTCTCTATCCTTTTTCTCCAGCTCCCCATATCAATGAATGGCGTCATCATTTGTCCTGTTGCTTAGGCTAGCTGTTCATGATTCTTTCTTTTGTTCTCTTTACTACACCCAGTTTATCAGTAAATTTTATCAGCCCTACTTTAAAAAAACTGCCTGTATCCAAACTTCTTACCATCCCACTACAGTCTTTCTAGTCTAGGCCACTAATCCTATTTGAACTAATGTCATTGTTCATTCCCAGTACCCCTGGTGCCCACAGAGAATCTACGTTCTGCCCAGAAGCAAGTGTGATCTCTTTAGAACATAAGTCATGTCATCCAAGACACTTTATTTAGAATAAAATCTGAACTTTTAATCATGGACTGGGGACTCGAGGGTTAAAATTCTGGGGATCAGCAGTGTCTATAGCATGTGGGAGCTTGTGAGACATGCAGAATCTTGGGCCCCATATGGCAGACTTATCGAATCAAAACAGCATTTTAACAATATCCTCGGGTGATTTGTGTGCATTTTAAAGTTTGAGGAGCACCAGCCCAGAGAACCTTGCAGGATCCCCTCCCAACCTGTGTCTTTAAATTTCCCTCCTTCCTACAACTCTTGGTCTTGTCCATCCCATTCCAGACTGGCCTTCTTGCTTTTCTCAGTCCTTCGTGACTCTCGTCTGCCCTGGATGCCTTCCTAGAGACTACCTTCTCTGAAAAAGCTGCCCCCTACCCAACCAGGTTCCTTTGCTTTGTTATTCCGTGGAGGCTTTATCACTACCCGAAACTGAGTGAGTATGTGTTTACCTAATTTTAATTTATTACCAGCAGTAATAATTTTATGAGATCAGAGAACTTGTCTATTTTATTCACTGCTACTTCCTTCCAGGCAGAGAGGAATGGGAATGGCTGGCACATAGTAGGTGTTCAATAAATATCTGTTGAAACAGTAAATAGCTGGACTTTAGGTATAAGACAGGTCATGTGTTTTGTGCTGACTCAATGAATTATTTCCCTAGTAAAAAAAAAAAATACTCTTAGGCTGCTGTGGACCATGGTGTGACATTTTACTAATTCACCACCCTTCCTAATTTCCCCATTTGGGTTATTTTTCCTTCCCTTCTCATCCCATCTCCCTCCTTCCTCACTGGAACAGCCATGTGGTTCTTTCCCACTACACAGTATATTAAGAATGGCTGGGAGTGATGCAACAGGCAGTTCCTATTAAATTTTCAAAGTAATATGAAATAATATAGGCTTAACAATGATTTTATTGTATGGAAGGTGCTGGCTGGAGCTGCTGGACTTGAAGCTTTTGAAATCAAAGAAAATTTAAGAACTCCATCCTTGTTATAAAATCTTGGCAGTAAACTCGGCACAGATGGCTACAACATTTCAAGCTCTGCTTACAGAATGGTGACCTTATCTCTTGATCTGGGAGACACTTTCGCTGTCTAATGAGCCAAGGAAGATGCTGAAATACGATCAAGTGCCAATGAGCTCTGATTAGTCCTTCATAAGGGAGACACTTCTTTTCAAAACTGTCCCCAGAAAAATACATATTTTAGCATATGAATATGATGTATGTTAAACTATTTTAAATTGAGAGTCTTGAGTCATTTGTTTCAATAAGAATTTGAATCTGTGTCAGTGGGGTCAAAGCAGGCCTGTCTTCAAAAGCCACAGTCTTTCTGCCAAGCCTTCTGAAGAGAATACCCCGCAGGAGTCATTGACTTTCTCTTTTCTCAGCTACCTTAGTTTAGGGATTGGCAGGCTCAGTGGGCCTTCAGGGCCACCCCAGTGGCAAAGGCTTTCTTTTAGTTATCGTTTATGTCCTTTCTCCCACTACGTCTTGTCTCCTCCTTATCCCAGTGTTCATTCCGCCAACAGCTTTCCTACAGTGTCAGTATGTATTTTCAGGAATGAAGATAAACCAAACCATTCAGCATCATTAAATATAAAATTAAACATCATTGATTTTTAGAAAGGACAACTATGGACATGGACCCTAAAAAGTTAATCAGGAAGTTTCTTCCAGGGATATTTGCTGTGCAAGTCCATTTTTGGTGCCCAAGAACAGCTTGTTACTTCTGATCCCAAGTCACAAGTTTCAAGACTATGACTTCAGAGCATTGTTTTAGCTTTTTGACAGTTGACATTTTGGTGATGGCAACTCTGTCCAATTAGTCATCTTTCACGGAGGGCAAACTAAGGCGAAGAAAGCTAGTTTCTTCAACTACCATGGTTTCTACAGAAAAGTAACCATGCTCTTTGTTCACCTTACATTGGCTTAGACAATTGTTTTTCTTCCCCATGTGCTTTACTCATACTACCTCATCTTATCCTCAAACTCATAAGCAGTGTAGGGAAAGTAGGAGTTAGTTAGGGGTTTGTTGGAAGCATTTGAATGACAGTATTTGAGGCAGAAAGACTGTGACATAGCTGCGAGGGGAAGAGGCAGAGCACGAAATCAGTTGAATCCGTCTACGAGAGCGTTTTCTGGACCTATCAACGCTTTCACTGGATTAGCATGTACAACTCAGAGGGGAGGCCCAGGCTGATGTATGCCCATGAATACCAACAAGTTTTAATGAAAAGTGACACTTAAGGGAAGGGACCAGTCATGTCCAGTCTCTACTATCAGTGCCTTTAGATTTCAGAGCTGCACAGACTGATGGTATAAGGCTAGAAAGTGAGCTCTTTGGGAGACAGGATGTCAAAATGTCTTCCTCTCTCCTACCACTGAGCATTTGTTCTAGGATTACAGTATATGCTCAATAATTGTTGGTTGCACTGAATGAACAATTATATGTTGTGTTTTGGAACCTTTTTCATTTAATTGCCTTTTAAATTCTGTATAGATTTGTCTTAAGAAATTCTCATGCATTTTTCCTTTGTGGTAAAATTAAGGAGAATGGGAGAAGAGGAATGTTGGTGTTCTCATTTTCTGAGTAAGTCAAAGAATGGCATTTAGATCAATCTATGGCTCTCAGACAAAATGGGCTTCAGGAGCTAAAGTCTCACAGAACAGGTGGCACCCATGGGCCTCCGGCCCACCACGTCGCAACTCCAGGGGGCGCTATTCACATTCTAGTCTAGGTCAATGACATCCCGCGGGTGCACAATCCTCCAAGCTGGCATCCCGGCTTCTTTTGCTATGGTAAGAGACAGACCCCTCCATTTAAAAAAAGCCGCTCTAAGGACAAATCATGTTAAGAAAGAACTCCCTAAGAAGGGAAAGTTTTCTAGATGTTGCCAATCCACCGTCCTTTCTAAATCCTAACCACTTTGTGCTGATACTTCTAGTTTCACTTTCTAAGTTGGATGAACATTAAGCATATCATTTATCAGGAACATACATAGCATTATGGCGCTGTGTCTGTCACTGTTATTTCCCTAAATGCATCGTTTCAGTGCCCATTTCAGGGCAATGAGAGCATACTCCTCCAAAAGCATAATGCAAGCATTCTTTCCTTACTTTGTTAATTTGAAAAATGAGCATAATTTATCGAGTATTTTAAAACGGAAGTCAGATCACGTGACACGGATGTTCGGCATTTCCACGGCACTTCCATCTCTGGCACAATAAAGCCCGAGCGCTCACAGCGACCCCTGTGGTCTGGCTCCCAGGCCCCCTCAGCCCTTCTTTCTCATTCTAGGGACTCAGCACACTTGTTCCTCTGCTCCTCGCATCCTGCGGGAGGCTCACTCCTGCTTCAGGGATCTGGTTGGGGCCCTTGCTTCTACCCAGGACCTCCTCTGCACCCTGACTTGTGCTCACTGGCTCAGGGAAAGCTTTGACTGCTCTAGTTAAAAACTGCCCCCTCACCTCCATCTAAAACTACTATCATTACTTCATCCCTCACAGGCCCCTGCCTTATTTCGTCCCTAGTAGAATTTCTTCTGTTGTCACCTTTAAAGTAATGTTATATATAATTTACTTATTTATATTATTTGTTGTCCATTTGCCAACCCTCATGTCCCTCTAGCATCTAAGCTCCACTAGGGCAGGAATATTATTTTATTCATTGCTGTTTTTCTGGTGCCTAGAAGAGTGTACACACTGGGTAGGT
Organism: Smutsia gigantea; assembly: GCA_032199065.1. Taxonomy (NCBI): domain Eukaryota; kingdom Metazoa; phylum Chordata; class Mammalia; order Pholidota; family Manidae; genus Smutsia; species Smutsia gigantea. Next base: position 157,630 of record JAVSCE010009123.1, read on the forward strand.
ACTCAACACCTATTTTTGTTGGGCAAATTGCATTATCAAATCATGTAGATATAGAATATTATGTGATATGAGCTCTGGGTTAACCAGGATCATATTATAAGCAAAATACCATAAAACAACATGCTCCTTTCCTTTCGTTAATTTATTATTATACAGTAGAAATCTCAGTATTCAACCCTGTTCTTTGTAATGACAGTGGTTATGTACACAATTTAAAAGCTATGCATTTTAGGGAAGCTACTGAATTTCCTTCCAGTGGCAGGCTTATTTTAAAAGTGGATCCAGAAGAAAACCTCCTTATTTGAAAATCAGATGGATTGCTAAAGGGGTCATAACACATTTTAATTTTCCTGTGAGGAAACAATAAACTAGATGATAAAGCCTGGACAAAGACTTGCCTGTCTGTCTCTTAGTTCTCAGAAAAGTTCTGCACCAGGGTCCCGTCCCCGGACAACCTCTCCGAGTCTCTTCAGAGTTCACCAGATCATAACTGTACACTGCTTTCAGCTTTCTCCCCACTTCCTTTTATCTTCCTTTAATGTTTTTTTTTTAAGTTGCTAGCAGCAGATCTGTTCTTTCTTTTTAAAAGAATGCACTTAATTTTTTTAGAGCAGTTTTAGGTTCACAGCACAATTGAACAGAAAGTATGGAGATCTGCCATGTATCCTCTTCCCCCAAAGGGCATGGCATCCCGAATTCTCATTAGAGTGGCGCATATTTGTTACAATCAATGAACCTATGTTGATATGTCATCACCCAAAGTCCATAGTTTAGAGTAGGGCTCACTGTTGGTGAGGTACATTCAGTGGATGTGGAACAACGTATAATGACATGTATCCACAATGACAGTATCATGCAGAGTATTGTCAGTGACCAAAGATCATTTTTTTTTTACGTTCATTTTTTTCTTCTATAAAGGTAATACATGTGAATGGTAGGAAAGCTATAAAATGTGTAAATGTAGAAAAATATGATAAATCAGATAAAGTGAAAATTTTTTCTACAACTAAATATTACGTATATACAACCATCCCTCTTTGGGAAAACATGGTATATATGTAGCTGTTTATATAATTTTTACACTGGCAGGGTCTTCCTATATTTGAGAGACATGCATTAAACATTTCTCCTTGTTTCTTCTCTGAATACTGAAAGCAAAATAACTGGTTGTGCAAAATCATTGCATACATACCTTTATTCTCTTAGATAAAAAATCTTGTGCTTTTTGGGTCCCAGTTGGGAAGAAAGAACAAAAGAGAAATCTGAACTTGGAAATGTGCAACTGTCTTTTGTTTGTTTGCTGGCCCAATGAAAGCTGCAAATTCTCTGGCCATATCTGAAACACCTCGTGGTAACCCCTTGAGGGGGTTTTTGAGGAAGATGGGGGCTGTGTGTGCGTGTGTGTATGTGCACGCATGTGTGTGTTTCTTTGTGTTACATGTTACAATTTTGAGGTCCTAAGGAAGTTCCACAGTGTTTTGTTCCATACTGTTTTAGAGCATTTATGCAATGAGCCCTCACCCATCCCTGGTGCAACAGACTCCTAGTGTGTTCATTCTGGAAGGCTTCCATTTGCCATGGAACCACAAACCTCAGTTACTTGATTTTCGTATTGTTTTGCTATTTCATGGGCTGTGTGTCAATGGGTGGCACTTTTTTCTATGACACAAAGCACAGAATTGCTAGGATTACATGCACTCTGCAAAAGGAGTGGCTGGTCACAGAAAGTCCCTTTGTTTGGGGGAAGGTGACTTTGTGAGAGATAATTAAATAAAAGCCACAGCTCATGTCCACAATGTTGCAACCAAAGTAGTGGTTCCCAACAGACACTTCATATTACCAACACCTCTCCATTTACGTCTACTTCACTATGAGATTGTTATCAAAGTTTTGACACTTGCCAGGTATAGGTTTTAATAAAGCAAACAAATAATAAGAAACCATCTTTGTACCCTTGGAAATCAGAAAAGCAACCTAAAATCTCACATTATAAAACTAACAATTACTCTTTATTGAGCATTTGGAAAATATAGAGACAGAAAAAGGAAATAAAAATCATACGTGAGGCCACCATCCAGAAAGTCAAAAGCCTCGTGAGTATTGGGAAATTATACTCCTCTCATTCATCTCAATGGTGATATTGACTAAAGGTGACCTTCCTAGCTCCACCTGGACATACCCAATGCTGAGAGAAACTGGTAAAAAGGAAAAATGAAAACGTGGCTGCTTCATTCCTACAAGTGTGAATAAAATCTATGAAGACAATATGTGAGGGTTAAATTTAGAATCACTGTGCTATGTGATTTTATGGTAAGGGACTAGATGATTTTTCAGAATTAGATGCCCTAGGTGTAATTTTCATACTGTAACTTTTATATTATAACTTTATACATAAAAATTCTGATCTGTAAAAAAAATAGTTAATTGTATCTTTAGTGATAAGAGAAAAAAATGGAAATAAGTTATCTCGAAAGAAAAGAGTTTTTATTTATGGGCCAGGTTTTGTTTAAAGCTCTATTGTGGGTGGGAAGCACTTATTAGGATCATCTGTGGGGCATTTATTTCCAAGTGTTCAGCAAAGAATAACTTTTAGTTTGGTTTATGCTACAAACTCCAACTCTTTAATATTCACTGATAAGCAACAAATAAAATATACCTGTTTTATTATTACCATTATCAACCTGATGATTTGTTTATATAACTGATAATAATTTTCATTAGAGGCTATTACATAAAACATTTGTATTGAGCTGAATGATGCATTATGCATTCCAACTTTTATTCAAAGATAATTATCAAGTGTTAAATTATTTATGGGACTTTCATACACAGCTGGTGGGAGGAAAAATTGGTACAGCCACTTCAGAAAATTATTTGGCAGAATCAGTTAAAGCTGGACATAAACGTATCCTGTGAGCCAACGGTTGTAATTCTAGATAAGTACTTAAGAGAAAATGTGTAATTTTGTGCACAAAAAAAGATATACAAGAATGTTCATAACAGTATTATTTGTAATAGTCTAAAACTAGAGATTATTTGTAACAGTTCAAACTAGGTAAATGTTCATTAGCACTAGAATTAATAAACAAACTGCCACACACACACACACACAGGAATACTCTGTAGCAGTGGTCAACAATCTTTTTCTGTGATATATTAGGTTTTGGAGATCATATAGTCTCCATCACAATTACTCAAATCTTCCAATGTAGTGTGAAAACAGCCATAGAAATGAATGGGCATGGCTATGTTCTAATAAAACTTCATTTAAAAAACAGGTGACAGGCCAGATTTAGCTTCCGGGTTCTAATTTGCTGACCTCTTTAGCAAAAAATAAACAAAAAAAAAAAGAATGAGTTACGGCGCTGTGCAACAGCATGGATGACTCTTATATAATGTTGAGTTACAGAAGGTAGGTAATAGAAAATGTTTGATTCCATTTATTTCAAAATTAGGGGATGGTGATAGAAGTCAGTGAGTCAGTATGGAATCTTTTACATGTAATGTTTGGAAGGAGGTATGAGGGAAATTATATTGATCTGTGTGGTTTTACACGGATATGTTAACTTTGTAAGAATTCATTGAGCTATACACTTAAAAGTTGGATTTTGTCAGAATTAAATCTGTATGTTAATAAGAAATTAAGAAAACATTTCTAAGTAAACCAATAGCTAAACAGATTCATAGCAAGAGAATTAGCAGTGCAAATAAATATGCAAGCTATAATTTCAATTATTGAGGAATATATGGCTATTGATAAATATAAGCTCAGACAATGTACATGTATTAGTTCATATTTAGTAATGTTTAATACACTAATTGAAAACTTGCTCCTTGAAAGATGCTAACATTTGAAACTGATTTTCCAAGAAGCTTTCCTACAGAAAAGTAAGAAAATAGACATGCACAGTCATGCTGTTTTTTTTTTAATTGGATACATCTCCATTTTCAAAAGTTCAATTGCTACAGGGGAAAAATTATTTATTTATTGTAATGGCCCCAAAATTCACACAATTCTGTGCAGTCACTTGGCTGAGACCTGACCCTGACCTTCTGGAGTCCAGGTAGATGGACTAGGCTGGGGGAAGAAGTTACTGTCTCTTTCTCTTGCTTGACCTTCAAAGCTGCTAGCAACTTTAAAGTCCTACAAAAGCAACATCTGAAAGAACTAAGCCCCTTCAAATATTGAGAGATATGCTTAAGATTCTCTGATGACCATGTTCCAAATGTCTGCTAAACTATCCAAAACATTATCATAGTCATTCGTATACTGTTACCCAGAGTCATCTCAGCATTTCATTAGTCAATTATCTTATAAACATAATCCACAGAAGACTTTTCCTGTTGCAAAAAGTGAAATAGTAGACAGAATAAGGTGCCTTCCACACAGACTGCCTGATGGAATTCATTATTAACAAACCCATTCTATAAAGTACGTAGTAACTCAGGAATAAGATGTTAAACTTTTCTTGAGAAATATGAAAATGTATTTTTGAATTCAATATGTACTTCTAAATTTTCAGTTACTTTTCCAAATATTTGATTTTCTGAAGTTGAAATGCGTTGTCTTGACATTACACTATAAATTTGAGAAAGTAGGTTGGCATGGTAACCCTTTGCATAGATTTACTATACATATTGCAAAAATACTCAGATTTGTAGCATATGATTATCACTGAGCAATGAAGTTAATGATATTCACCGATCTTATGGAATTCTATATCCTGCTAGCATTTCAGGCATTATTTTCTTATATTTAGGAATGTGGAGGCCTCTTTCAGAATGAAACCTTCAATTTTCTAATGTGTCACGTAGACCAAGAGCCCTCCAAATCCAGAATTTACGTAAAGAAAAAAATGTCATAATATTGACTATATTATTAAGTTACAAGTCATAAAAATTTTAAAACATTCACTGTAAACCAAATGCATTAAACTCATTTGTGATTATCTTAAAGTAGGCAAAAAGCAAATTCTTTGCATTTACTTATGATTTATATAGCCTACTTTTAGATTTGCTGTGAAAATTAGTAATTTTGATAGTGTCCAAGCTAGCTTCACAAAAATTGAAAACTTGCAGCATTAATCAGTCTGATGTGAAAGTTTTAGGCTTATAGAAGCTCACCTTTCTATATTGCCATTTAGCTGTCTCTTTGGAACTGATCTTCTGGCAAGTTAATAAAATGCCTTTTGGTATTTAGACACAAGAAGAAATGTTATAGTTCAAAGAGAGCAACTGACATAATGGTAACAAATGTTTATTTTTTCAATACTTTAAAGTTATCTTTTTATGTATCTTTCATAATATATATAACTGTCTCATACTTCGAAATTTTCTGTATTTGTGAACATTTATAACCTATACACACTGCAAAACATCTCATACTTACATCTGCATGGCAAGTAGTTTGAGATGGACAGCTTGGGGCCTCCCATGTCACCCTAAATAGCTAGCCTACAAGTATAATTTGTCTGTCAAAAAGATATAAATTCACAATGAAATGCAATTATAATCTGTATTCCTTTTGGTAAAAAACTCAACATTGTTTTGGGGGCAAAACAGAAATGACAGTTTACTGTATACAAGGATTCCTATGTGGACTTATTCTGAGAGCCAAAAGCTTTTGAATGAACTTTGTAAGAGAGGAAAATGACCCAAGGAGGCAGCGCTGAGAAGGAAGAGGCAGTTTTGATCTGATTGGCCAGGGATTGGCCAGCTCAGGAGACAATGATACTCTTGGGGCTCAGATGGCTTAGCACCTTTAATCTCCTTGACAGTTGGGTGAAGTCATCCCCTCTTAGGCCAGCACAGGTCCAACAAGAGCCTCCTTGAGGCATCATGAAGTTAGAGGAGAAAGTTAAGGGCAAATACATAACCCTACGCTTCTCTCATACCTTCATAGGAATAATTTTTTGTGTGACTTTGAAGTTTTAGGCCAATGCTAGGTGCTAGGGATAGAAAGAGGGACACATACTCCTTGGAACATTCAGGATAGAAGGGGAAATGGAGAAACCATTGAATATTTAGAGTATGAGACAGGGAATTAGGGTCAGGAAGAAAGTCCTATGCAAGGTACCTTGACCGGCCTTTGGAGGAGGAGAAGACACCTAAGAAGAAAAAGGAAGGCAAGGGTGTTTATGAACAGGGAGCAGTTACTTCTCTGAAATGTGTTTGTGTTTTATGTATTTTTTATTTTTAATGGATGGGCACTGAGATCTTAGTTCTTAAAGTCTAACCTCAGAACTGCTTCAAAATACCCTTTCACCGTTCCCCAATCAATTCTTATTTCTGTCACTAATTTCAGTCTGTTACCTACCTGTTTATGCTTGCCTCCACTGTGCTTCTCCTTACTCTTAGCAGAATATCATGTTTTCTTCTTGAAAAGAAGGGGAGCAATTCAATGGAAACCCTCTCAGTTTCTGCTCACCTCCTCCCTGATGGACTTGCTGCCATTCTCACTCATCCTTCTCCGCCATCACTGCCTTCTCTCAGTTCTAGTGGGAGCAGGTTTAAGGTTCACAGTCACTCCCTTTCTCTTCAGCCACTTCCTCTACTTTGTCTTTCTTCCCTGCATCATTCTCAGATCTTTTCCATCTTATGAAGTCTTTCCAGACACTGTCATATTACCCACCTTCCTTTCTAAGACACGTTTCTTAGCAGAGCGCTGGCTTTCCTCAGGGCTCCGCCATTTGGCTCTGGTGCGCTCCCCTCTGGGCCCTTCTACTCGCTGTGCTCTCCCTCATACTACCTCCAGGTCGCTAAGTCCAGTGATTGCCTTTTAAGCTTGATCTCTTTTGCCCTCTACAGTATTTCACATTTTTATCATGACTCTTCCTTTTGAAACTCTCCCCTCTTGGTTAAGATATCTTTCTCTCTTGTTTTCCTTCTGTCCCTCTGTGCACTCATTCTTAATCTACCTATTGAGGCTTCTGTAGACTCCTCCTGAGCCTGTCCAAGCCTTCCGTGTGGTGCTTCCAAGTGTTCTAGGGTATACCCCCATCTCACTCCTCATCTCCCCTGGGGGATGGCATCACTGATAAGTTATCACCATTATCTACTTGCAGGTCACTCTTCTGAGCTCCAGACTCCCTACTATATCTGAGAATTCCTCGGGCATTTTAAACTTCCTGTGTCCAAAATGTAACTCATCATCTCCCCCAACTGCACATGGTGTTCTCTCCATTGGGGGTGTATGTGGGGGAAACAGCACCTCTATCTGTTCTCTATGTGACTGCATTTGCTACAGTCAATCGATTGTCAAGTTCCACCATCCTCTCAAAGTCTCCTGAATCTTGCGCCTCTGTCCTCCTTGACATTGTCTCTGGGCAGGACATCTCATTTCACCTGATTATTACTACAGTTTCTAAGCTGGTCTCTCTCCAGTCTTGTTCTCTGTTGTCCTCTCTCCTCTGACCAGGTGATCCACCTGGAAGATATATCTCACATTGTAGTGCTTCTGCTTAAACATCATTAAACGGTTCTCTGTCCTGTTATAAGGCCCTTTATAATCTGCCTCACCTTCCTTTCCATGTTGATTATCTTAGCATTTCTTTCCTCTTATTCTATTCTCCTGGCTTAAGAACATGCAGTTTCTCTGGTTGTCACTTTAAGCTTCCTGCACCTGCTGGTCCTCCTGCCTAGAAATGCCAACGTCTTTCTCAATGGGCTGCCCTTCCCAGCCTTACATGGTTGTCTGCTGTTCCTCTTTGACTCTCAGCTCCTTATTGCCTCTTGCACAGGCCTTTTCTGGCACCCCTACATTGTTCTCATAAGACCCTGGCCCATCCTTACTATGTTTTCTGCTATGTTGTCATTGTATGTATAGCTGCCCATCACCACTAGTTTGGGAGCTTCTTGAGGGAAGGATTCAGAACTTCAATGTCTGTGCATCTCTACCTGGCACACAACAGGTACCTATACATTTTTTTTTTTGCTTATTGAACAAATTTTATGAAGTGTGGCTTTGTGTGAAGGATAAGTCTCATTTTCTCTGCCTTAACAACAGAAAATGAAGCTAATACAAGACTGACATTTCTACCACTTTTGGATTTGATAGCTTCAGGTCTGACAGTTTGGCCTTTGCTTGTGTTGTGGTTCTGTAGCTAGCTCTTATCTGAGTTCTGGCTCCGAGCTGCATTCAGAAGTGTGCTGTTTTGTTGCTGTGGAAATGCTGCAACATTCCACAGAAAGCAACCATGAAACTAGGAAACATTTTCCTTATGCAAGGCAATATTGATTTCCAAATAAAAATGTTTTTGAAGGCAGTGGATAATGTAGAAAGCCTTTTAAATGAAAAAACCTCAGAGTGAAATAATTTTCTGTATATTCCTATAAACAGAAGACAAAATAATAGGCCTCCTCTTGTTTTCTCAACACAATGTTCCATCTGCAGGAGAATAAACTCTGTGGCAATAGGGAGTCTACCTTGCTCATTGTTATATCAACTTTCAGAGCATCCTTAGCAGAGGATTGGGCATAGAGTAGTGCTCAAGAAATATTTGTTAGCCACCTGCATCTTTGGATAGGTTCTAATTTCCTATTTGTAGAGAACTATATATTTTTCATTCTGTAACCTAGAAAAATGTGCAGTTAGTTCAGGTAGGAGCTGACCCATCCCTTGGCGGAGTTAGCAGATGTTTTGCAATGCTACCCAGCCCGCTTTTTGATACACCTGGGCCACACCCTACAGTTGATTATGCTACGCAAAAATGCATCAGCATGTATGCATTTAGCAAATATTGACTTCTTATGAGGGGCTATATGGCTGGGGATTGTTCCAGATGCTGGACACTCAGCAGTGAATAAAACTAAGTCTTTGCTTTCATATTTACTTTCTTTGTATAGGTGTGTGGGGCAGGATGAGTCTGGAACACAGTGATAAACAAACAAATATAAAATATGTCATTTGGTGGTAAGCATAATGAAAAGTAAAATGAGACAGGCCCTGGTGAGTGATGGGGATAATGCCCCCACCACCCTTTCTTGGGAATATCCCTGTTTCAATTTGCTCTCTTTTGAGAGGTAGAAAATATCAGACATGCACATGCATATAGGAAGAGTGAATTGATGTGCCTGTATAATATGAATGAAGTGCTTTACGAGTGTAAGTTAAAATTAATACAAATTCCTGAGGCATTTTAATCTTGATAAATCAAAATTAAGCAACTTGAAAACTTTTGTCTTTAAACATAGACCTTCACTTTTAAAGTTAAGTGCACATAAAATAGGGTTTTTTTCAGCTTTAAAATTGACAAAAAGTAAGATATTTTAAGTGCACAATATCATGATTTGATATACATTGTAAAAGGATTCTCTGCATCAAGTTAGTTAACATCTTTAGAATGAACCAGCTGTCCTTTAAATGTTTAAGATGACTGCATAATTTAAGAGACCTAAATTAAAATAATCAGAATGAAATTCACTAAATGCCATTGCTGTGTGGGCTCTCAAGGATAGTTATAATCACAATTTTTTAATGATATTAGAGTAAATCCAGGAATTTTAGGTTATATAATTCAATATAACTACTGAAAATATTTTGTCTTGAGCATATTATGGAGGTTTAGTAGTGTTCTTAAACCTTACCTTCAGAACTGTGCTAGGGCACTGTTCTACTTAGTAATTATTATGCATAATTATTGTAGATTAATTTCTTGGACTGGAAGAAAGACTGATCCAGTAGGCATTGACTATATTCTTCAAAAATTGGGCCTCCATCATGCCAGAACCACTATTCCTAAATGGCTTTAGAGAGGATTCATGGATCGACTGGACAAAGTTCTGTCAGTTCTTATCAAAAAACTCGGTACTGCACTCTCATGCTGCCATCTTGAATATCTCCAAAATAGTTTTTACAATTTTTTTCTTTAATAATATAAATATTGTGTATAGTTCAAGATTACAAACATGAACTTGAAAATATCTATACACTTGAGCCAAATTGAGATAGCTTTTTAATATAAATATACAAAAGGTGTCAGTTTGCATATAAAAATACTAATATAAAATAAAATGCAAAGACTTAGAACAAATTAGCTATTAGTATTAATAAAAATAATATTTACATTTCTAATTATTCTAAAAGTTTATGGAATGCTTTAATATTTATTGTTATTTTACACCCAATAAACCTAATTAGGTAAATGATAATATTGTTACTATTACTTATTAATCCATTTTAGGGAAGAGTAAACTGAAGTCTATGACCCTTCCATGACTTGCCTATGACCACATGGTTTTCAGCTGGTACCAGGTCTTAAAATGCCATACATAATTTTGCCTTAAGACAGATTGCATATTGAAGGATTAAAGATGGCGGTGTGAAAGGTGAGACAGAGGCTTCCTCCTAAAACCGCATATAATACGAAAATATAATTAATACAACTAATCCTGAAAGAACAACAGGAAAGAGGACTGTACCAAACTGCACACACCTGTAGAAAAGGATAAACCTCATGGAACAGGGTAACGTGCCAAAGCCATGGTCTGGTGGGACCCAAGCCCTTCCCCAACCCCAGATCACCAGCAGAAGGAAGAGAAACAGAGCGGGGAGGGAGTGGAGGCCTGGGACTGCTGAATACCTAACTCTGGAGATCTGATCTGGAAGCACAAACCTCCATTTCATGGTGTTTTCATGGCACTCTTGTGACTAGGGGGTTGGAAAGCTAAGACATGTAGAATAAATGGAAAGACTGAGATTCCAGCCTCTTACGGAAAGCAGGGATCCATATCCGGCTGCTCTGGGAAAAAAGAAAGGTGGGCAGTCTGAGAGACTTCCTAACAGCACGAGGGCTACTAAAAGGCCAAGGACAGCACAGAGCTTACTGCTCAGGAGAAAGGACAGGTAGACAAAATTGTCCAGGTGCACTCTGTGCAGCAGGTTGGGAACTTTTACGATCTTCTGGAGCTCCAGTTCCCTGGCTGGCTACAGAGCACCAAGGACCCCTCCGTGATATGCAGCCTACTGAGCCTTTCTCCTGACTAGCCCCACCTGGCTCGAAAACCAGCAAACCCTACCCTGGCATTAGGCCAGCCAGAGGGAAGCCCCAGCTATAGCAACTACAAATGCAAAGCACAGAGGCTTATACCTGTGAGCTTGGACAACTGGTTCTAGCAGGGGAGACAGGCATAGCAGCCGGGAAGCAGGAAACATCTCTTTCCTCCCCCCAGGCACCAAAACTGCTCCCCCATGACCCCTGATATTGCTTCAGGGGATGAGTGGCTCCAGAGAGTAGAGCTTCTGGGCACTAGAGAGCGCCATATACAAATATGAAATGCCAAAGGAACCTGGTTCATAGTAATTATGAACACAACCACTGATAAAAATTCAAATTAAATCGACCTCATGAATCTGCCTGAAAGGGATTTCAAAATAAAAATCATTGACATGCTCGTGGAGGTACAGAAAAATATTCAAGAACTCAGGGATGAATTCCAGTCAGAGATCCAATCATTACAGAACACAGTATCAGAAATGAAACATACAATGGGAAGTTTTAAAAGCAGATTAGATATGGTGGAGGAGACGATAAATGAAATAGAAATTAGAGAAGAGGAATACAAAGAAGCTGAGGCACAGAGAAGAAAAAGAATCTCTAAGAATGAAAGAATATTGAAAGGACTGTGTGACCAATCCAAACGGAACAATATTTGCATTATAAGGGTACCAGAAGAAGAGAGAGAAAAAAGGATAGAAAGTGTCTTTGAGGAGGTAATTGCTGAAACATCTCCCAGTCTGGGGAAGGAGAGAGTCTCTCAGGTCATGGAGGTGCACATATCTCCCAACACAAGGGACCCAAGGAAGACAACACCAAGACATATAGTAATTAAAATGGCAAAGATCAAGGATAAGGACAGATGATTAACAGCAGACAGAGAGAGAAATAAGATCCCATACAAAGGAAAGCCGATCAGGCTATCATCAGACTTCTCAGCAGAAACCTTACAGGCCAGAAGGGAGTGGCATAATGTATTTAATGCAATGAAGCAGAAGGGCCTCAAACCAAGAATACTTTATCTGGCAAGGTTATCATTTAAATTTGAAGGAGGGATTAAACAATTTCCAGATAAGCAAAAGCTGAGAGAATTTACCTCCCACAAACCAACTCTACAGTGTACTTTGGAGGGACTGCTATAGATGTAAGTGTTCCTAAGGTTTAATAGCTGTCACCAGAGGTAATAAAACCACATTAAAGTAGGCAGAACAGTTAATTACCAAGAAAATGCAAAATTAAATCAACTATCCCCAAAGTTAATCGAGGCATGGACAGAGTACAGAATATAATACCTAATATACAAAGAATGGAGGAGGAGAAAAAAAGAACCTTTAGACTGTGTTTGTAATAGCATATTAAGTGTGTTAAGTTAGACTCTTAGACAGAAAGGAAGTTAACCTTGAACCTTTGGTAACCACAAATCTAAAGCCTGCAATGCCAACAAGTACATACCCATTGATAATCACCCTAAATGTAAATGGTCTGAATGCACCAATCAAAAGACATAGAGTCACTGAATGGATAAAAAAACAAGACCCATCTATATGCTGCCTACAAGAGACTCACTTTAAACCCAAAGATATACACAGACTAACAGTGAATGGATAGAAAAAGATATTTCATGGAACTAATAGGAAGAAAAAAGCAGGAGTTGCACTACTTGTGTCAGACAAAATAGACTTCAAAACAAAGAAAGTCACAAGAGACAAAGAAGGATATTACATAATGATAAAGGGGTCAATCCAACAAGAAGATATAACCCAACACAGGAGCACCTATATATGTGAAACAAATACAGAATTTAAAGGGGAAATAGAAAGCAATGCATTCATTATAGGAAACTTCAACACTCCACTCACTCCAAAGGACAGATCAAACAGACAGAAAATAAGTAAGGAGACAGAGGCACTGAACAACACATTAGAACAGATGGACCTAACAGACATCTACAGAACTCTACACCCAAAAGTAGCAGAATACACATTCTTCTCAAGTGCACATGGAACATTTTCAAGAATAGATTATATCTTAGGCCACAAAAAGAGCCTAAGTAAATTTAAAAAGACTGAAATTGTACCAACCAGTTTCTCAGACCACAAAGGTATGAAACTAGAAATAAATTATGCAAAGAAAATGAAAAGTTCCACAACACATGGCGGCTTCACAACATGCTCCTAAATAACCAATGGATCAATGACCAAACAAAAACAGAGATCAAGCAATATATGGAGACAAATGACAACAATAATTCAACACCACAAAATCTATGAGATGTAGCGAAGGCCGTGCTAAGAGGAAAGTATATTGCAATACAGGCCCACCTCAGGAAAGAAGAACAATCCTATATGAACACTCCAATCTCACAATTAATGAAACTAGAAAAAGAACAAATGAGGCCCAAAGTCAGTAGGAGGAGGGACATAATAAAGATTAGAGCAGAAATAAATAAAATCGAGAAGAATAAAACAATAGAAAGAATCAATGAAAGCAGGAGGTGGTTCTTCGAGAAAATAAACAAAATAGATAAACCCTTAGCCAGACTTATAAAGAATAAAAGAGTCTACACACATAAACAGAATCAGAAATGAGAAAGGAAAAATTCCTACGGACACCACATAAATTCAAAGAATTATTAGAGAATACTATGAAAAATTATATGGTAACAAACTGGATAACCTAAAAGAAACAGACAGCTTTCTAGAAAAACACAACCTCCCAAGGCTGACCCAGAAAGAAACAGATAATCTGAACAGACCAATTACCAGCAACGAAATTGAATTGCTAATCAAAAAACTACCTAAGAACAAAACGCCTGTACCAGATGGCTTCACCGCTGAATTTTATCAAACATTTAGTTAAGACCTAATACCCATCCTCCTTAAAGTTTTCCAAAGAGTAGAAGAAGAGGGAATAATTCCAAATGCATTCTATGAGGCCAGCATCACTCTAATACCAAAACCAGGCAAAGACACAACAAAAAAAGAAAATTACAGACCAATATCCCTGATGAACATAGATGCAAATATTCTCAACAAAACATTAGCAAACCAAATTCAAAAATACATCAAAAAGATCATCCATTATGATCAAGTAGGATTTATTCCAGGGATGCAAGGATTGTACAACATTCAAAGATCCATCAACATCATCCACCACTTCAACAAAAAGAAGTACAAAAACCACATGATCATCTCCATAGATGCTGAAAAAGCATTTGACAGAATTCAACACCCATTCATGATAAAAACTCTCAACAAAATGGGTATAGAGGGCAAGTACCTCAACGTAATAAAGGCCATATATGACAAAGCCACAGCTAACATACTTAACGGTGAGAAGTTGAAAGCTTTTCCTTTAAGATTGGAAACACTCTCACCGCTTTTATTCAACATAGTACTGGAGGTCCTAGCCACAGCAATTCGACAACTCAAAGAGATAAAAGGCATCCAGATTGGCAAGGAAGAAGTTAAACTGTCCCTGTTTGCAGATGACATGATATTGTAGATAAAAAACCCTAAAGAATCCACTCCAAAACTACTAGATCTAATATCTGAATTCAGCAAAGTTGCAGGATATAAAATTAATATGCAGAAATCTGTGGCATTCCTATACACTAACAATGAACTAGCAGAGAGAGAAATCAGGAAGACAATTTCATTCACAGTTGCATCAAAAAGAATAAAATACCTAGGAATAAACCTAACCAAGGAAGTGAAAGACCTATACTCTGAAAACTACAAGACACTCATGAGAGAAATTAAAGAAGATACCAATAAATGGAAACACATCCCGTACTCATAGATAGGAAGAATTAATATTGTCAAAATGGCTATCCTGCCTAAAGCAATCTACAGATTCAATGCAATCCCTATCAAAATACCAATGGCATTCTTCAATGAACTAGAACAAATAGTTTTAAAAGTCATATGGAACCACAAAAGACCCTGAATAGCCAAAGCAATCCTGAGAAGGAAGAATAAAGCTGGGGGGATTATGCTTCCCAACCTAAAGCTCTACTGCAAAGCCAAGTAATCAAAACAATTTGGTACTGGCACAAGAACAGACCTGTATATCAATGGAACAGAATAGAGAGCCCTGATATAAACCCAACCACATACGGCCAATTAATATAAGATAAAAGAGCCATGGATATACAATGGGGAAATGACAGCTTCTTCAACTGGTGTTGGCAAAACTGGACAGCTACATGTAAGTGAATGGAACTGGATTATTGTCTAACTCTATACACAAAAGTAAACTCCAAATGGATCAAAGACCTGAATGTAAGTCATGAAACCATAAAACTCTTAGAAGAAAACATAGGCAAAAATCTCTTGAATATAAACATGAGCAACTTTTTCCTGAACGCATCTCCTTGGGCAAGGGAAAGAAAAGCAAAAATGAACAAATGGGACTACATCAAACTAAAAAGCTCCTGTACAGCAAAGGACACCATCAGTAGAACAAAAAGGCATCCTACAGTATGGGAGAATATATTTGTAAACTACATATCAGATAAGGGGTGAACATCCAAAATATATAAAGAACTCACATGCCTCAAAATCGAAAAGGCAAATATCCCGATTAAAAAAATGGAAGGAGGATCTGAACAGACATTTATCCAAAGAAGAAATTCAGATGGCCAACAGGGACATGAAAAAATGCTCCACATCGCTAATTATCAGGGAAATGCAGATTAAAACCATAATGAGATAATACCTCACACTGGTTAGGATGGCCAATATACAACAGACAAGGAACAATAAATGCTGGCAAGGATGCAGAGAAAGAGGAACCCTCCTACATTGATGGTGGGAATGTAAATTAGTTCAACCATTGTGGAAAGTAATATGGAGGTTCCTCAAAAAACTAAAAATGGAAATATCATTTGACCCAGTAATTTCACTCCCAGGAATTTACCCAAAGACAGCAAGATCCCTGATTCAAAAAGACATATGCACCCCAATGTTTATCACAGCACTATTTACAGTAGCCAAGATATGGAAGCAACCTAAGTGTCCATCAGTAGGTGAATGGATAAAGAATATGTGGTACATATACACAATTCTTCCTTTTCAGCCATAAGAAGAAAACAAATCCTACCATTTGCAACAGCATGGATGGGGCTAGAGGGTATTATGCTCAGTGAAATAAACCTGGCAGAGAAAGAAAAGTTCCAAATGATTTCACTCATTTTAGGAGTATAACAACAAAGCAAAAGTCAAGGAACAAAACAGCAGCAGACTCAGACTCCAAGAAAAGACTAGCAATTACCAAAGGGAAGGGAATGTGGAGGGTGATTGGGGAGGGAGGGAGAATGGGATTAAAGAGCATTATGATTAACACACATAATACAGGGGGTCATGGGGAAGGCAGTACAGCACAGAGAAGACAAGTAGTAACTCTAACGTCTTACTACACTGATGGACAGCGACTGCAATGGGGTGTGTGTGGGGACTTGATAATATGGGTGAATGTGGTAACCACAGTGTTGCTCATGTGAAACCTTCATAAGATTGTATATCAATGTTACCTTAATAAAAAAAATACTCTCTAAATAAGAGAAACCAGAATTTTTATTTGATACCTCTGTTCTTTTTAGAGCCAATGATAATAGCCAAACTGCCTAAAATAAGACCTTTGGTTCCTTTCCAATTTATCCTTTCATCATCTGTGTGGCCTGAAACACTTACTGCTGCCTCCCACTCCCCAGCTTTCTTGTATCTGGGCTTTTGAATATGGTCGTGCATCTGCCTAGACTGCTGTCTCTTTCTCAGCCTTTGCATATCTAAACCCAAGTGTCTTAATATGCTACCTCTGTGTACTCTTGCCACCATTTGAAGCCCGAACACACTTTGTTTCTTTTGAATCATTTGTCACTCAAGTTATTCTTGCCAATTTTGGAATTCAGGGCTGAATCTTCCAGCACCGTAAACCCTCTGAGGGCAGCACACGTGCCCCAGTGGTCTTTGCATTGCTGGTGCCCAGCACAGTACCTTGCATGCAGTAGGGATCTGATGCAGATCTTTTAAATGAATATTGTATGAATGCCTTGAGGCACCACACAATTTTAAAGAATATATTTAATATTTTAAAAAATTGCCCTCACATTTATATAATGTTTCAGCTTTTCAGGTGTTTTTCTAAACACTATTAATGTCACCAATAAGTAATTTATTATTTGGTGTTCATCAATTCATTTATTTTCAACTGTTTATCAGTTTATTGATGCATAAATGACATTTAAGTTATCACAGCAGCAGCATTTCCTCTCAGAGCCTCTTTTTCTGTCACCAGAACAACCCCTGGGCTAGGAAGGACAGATGTTTTCATTTCCACTTTGTAGAAAACTATAAATTGAAGCCAAAAGACAAAGCAGCCTCTACGTGCACAGTTAATTTTTCAGAGGTAGGACTAGTCTCTATGCTCATGCTGAATGTTAATAAAATATGATTTTATGGTATTCTATTGTTTTAAAAACTGGCAATCTCTTTAAATGATTTATAATAAGCTTCAACCAAAAACCTGACATCATTAACACCTCCTTCTAAGCCATGGCAGGTATGAAAGTGCTTGCTTTACCTTCAAGTGATATGACACCAATCAGCATGAAAGGAATCAAGCATGAAACAGAAGCAGGGCTACAGAAAATTTCAAATTGTGAAATTAGGCCTAGATAAAGAGGTTGGAGAAACTGAGCCAATATTATCTCCTAAATTACAAATTAAGGCTTACTGTTTAAAAGAACCTCACTCTAAGAATAAGGGGAAAGAAGGAGTTGCAAGGTGCACAGAGTCTCATGCCTCTTGTTTGGAAAGTTTCTTTTTCCAGGATTTGTGATTTCACAGAGTGAGCTTAGTAACTGAACTGGGGAGTGAATCGACACCAATCATTTTATGTAACTTCTTTAAATATTCCTAGTTCTTTGAGCCCAACAGTTTCATTAAACACTTGAAAAATAAAGCCTTTTAGTAACTCGCCATAGTTCATCCATTACTTGTGCAATTAATGGGATAATTTCCCTTCCACTTCCTTTTTCCTTTGGTTGATACCCAAGTTCATTATACCTCAGTAAGGGACAAGTCTTGCTGTACAGTGGTATACCCTTTGATTCAGTGATACAAACTTTTGAAGTCAATTTGATCTTGAGAGAAATCTTATGGCTAAATTTTATAAAAGGAGGACGAGGAGGAGGTAGTTTTGAATACATGTGTAAGCATGAAGGAAAGAAGAAAGGAACACTTAGAAAAACGTGGTGCCTCACTTGCTTATCTACATTTGCCCTTGCTGAGGGGATTTTAAGGAATAAATAGCTAATACTTGGTGTAGTCAGCTCTGCAGTACCTCTTCATTTACCTTCACATCCAACACAACCCACTCCCGAGCCCAGACATGACTCCCCGTAAGACGCATACAGGGCTCTACTTTACTCCCACTTGACACTGCACTGAATTCAGCACTTAAGAGTACCTCAAGGTGAATCTTACATTTACGCCTCATTAAATGTAATGAGCCAGAAGCATGACTTTGGTGAGGATGGCTTATTCATGAAAGTCGTGAGGTAGACAACTCAGAGCATAAAAACTGTATTTTTCAGAATCACCCGGCGATACACTAGTAGGAAAGAGGAAACTGCAAATGGTGTCCCTGGCTAGTGACCCTCTTTTACATTCCATCTCAGCCATGCTGGAGTCAAGGCACAGCTTGGGACCCACGCGGGTCCCCCGCACCCAGAGCGCAAGCGGCGGAGGTGGCGACCTCGGGAGGGAGCGAGCCAAGGGCTTCGCAGTTTGAGGCTGTGCACGTCTCAGGTTGGCCTCAATTTTGGGGCGGCATAAAGATCACAGATGAAGTATAAGAAATACAGACTTTGTGTATTTGGCTTTCTTGTTTGGAAACTTTGATTTATTAATAAAACGTTATAACATTTATAACGTTTTACCTGCAAAAAACTTCAGTCATGACTGGCAGTGCTTAGAAAACGTAATTTCCCTTAAAAGGTCAAGACTCCTTATCATTATTGGTGGAGATATAAAGTTTTCTTAAGAAATGCTTCAGGAAGTCCTGAACTCACACATCCCTCTCAAAGGAAGCAACAAATACCTCAGACAATGGCAAAGCAGGGCCTTGTGTTAAATTAGATGCCCTTACTTGATGAAACAGAAGATGTGGTCCCAGCGGTAGAGAGTTACAGGTTCAGAACTTGATTTTCTCTTGTTTTTCAGGTAATAAACCATTCAACTTCACTTTTCTCATTCGGCACAGAAACGCTGTGAAATGGCCACCCCCGTGCTTCAGGCGCACACTTGCTACTGGCAGGCTGACCCATGGGTAGGGCTATCCATAATAATTATATTTTGGTATTCTTTTTCCTTTAAGATTTGAAAAGACCGTGTAAATCTTCCAATTAAATTTTGTACCATTCCTTTTAAAAAGATAAATAGAAAAAAGCCTAAGCCTTTTTAGATGTAAGTTCCTTGAGGACTCAATTTTCACTCTATGTGTAAATCAAGCTTTGATACCCAACAAATATTTACCATCTGTTTTAAAGGTAAAACGTACAGTTGTTGTATCTACTCCATCTATATTTTTCCTGTGGTCTCACATAAAAATTCCCATTCTCAGGTACTTTTATATTATTTAGCTCAATTTCACTAAGAAAATAGAAATCTATTTTAACTCACGAAATCTGCAAGCTCAATAATATATTGCCATTGCCAAGGATATCCATATTTTGAAAGAGAAGCCATGTATTAATTTACTTAGAATAAATGATCTAATTATGTAAAGTCCTTCAGATGGACTTCATCTGTCACATATTTAAGTGCTCAGTTATTTGTAATTATTATAACAGAGTTAGTAATATAAAACTGATCTCTCTAAGTATATTTCTAACTTTGGAGTTTTGTGCAATCTTGCAGATGCTTTGGGGATGCATTTGGTGGTCAGGAATGTCTTCTGGCAGCTATATAAACCATACCATAAAATGCAGAAGAGATGGAAAGAAGATTGAGCTTACTTTAAGTGAAGTCAAGTCTACAGGCAGTAGAAGATGGTTTATTGCGATCCTTGCCTTACCTATAAACTGATCAAGCAACTCACAGAAGAACCAAGACAAGGGAAAATTCAAAGTAGATGATGGGCTAATTTGCTTAAAATCATTGTGAAATAAAAATTGATTCAAGGTACTAGATCAGGTACAAGCTATAATTTTATAAAATTTTAAGGGTACCTTAATAAAGGTACCTGTTGTTCCAGCCATTCGCCTCAGTTTTATTATCTGTAAAATGAGGGTAACAACAGCACCAATTTCACTACATTATTGTGAATACTAAATGAGTTACTTGATGAATAGGTCTGATGTGGTGGTGAGGTGGTTTCCCAAATCCAAGGTTGGAACATGTGATGAGACAAAGGAATGTTTTTCTGCTTCCATATCTCTATCTATCTATCATCTATCTATCTATCTATCTATCTATCTATCTATCTATCTATCTATCTATTATCTATCCATCTATTAGCATTTTTTTAGGGATTTCCACAGTTAAGGGAAAGAAATACTGGGTATTTGAAATGGGTGTACAGATAACTATGCTATGTTCATGCACTTCCAGTAAAATGTTTATTTCCAAAGGATGTGTTGCTGTATAGCTATCATCTTACTTAAAATAAAAATATGTAAAGATGCAGCAGAGAGGTTTCAAACACCAGTGCAAGAAAATAAGAAACATCAGAAGGCTAGGAAAATACAGTGGCTTTTTCTTGTTTGTTTTTTGTTTTAGTGTTTCAGGTTTGTTTTTAAGTCACAAGCAACCTTTGAATATTTATCACATGATTATCTTAAATTATTAATTACTAACACCTTCCCCTGCCTCTAGTTATTATGCTGACTGCTTTTGAGTCATCTCACCAACAACCTAGGCTACCAACTTACGAGCTCACCAGAGAAAATGCAAAAAGCTAAAATGAATCATTTTGTTCTTTGCTTATGAGTAAGGTTCAAAGTTGAAATGGACAAGCATGAAATTTTGGCACAAGTCACGTTGAAGGATTCTTTTTATTTATCCATGCTACTGTTTTGCTCTATTACTATTAAAAGTCCACTGGACATAGTTTAAATAAGATCTAAACACTGTACCTAAAATTTTACAGTTTAGAAACTTACACATCATGATCTGGACCATTTCTCACTTTGAGGTTAAGTGCAACATTTATATTCCTTGTATTAGAGCTCTAGCCTATACAATGAGGAAAATAATATCCACTTTATTTATTGACAGAATATTAAATATTAGTTTGTGAAACACGTGGATGATATATTATCCCACAAGAACAAATGATTATTCATTACAACATTGCAATTTTATTATAAATGCACTATAGGTAATTGTTGTGATTTCAATTCAAATGTATATTTCTCTCAGGCATTGTAAGTAAGGGCTTTGTGCTGTGATACAAATTCCTAATAGTCTACCTATCTAGATCATCATATCTAGTTCAGGAATTACAATATGTTTCTTACTTTTTAATCAATTTGCCTGAATACCAGGCATCCAATTTTCTACCTCAGAAAATCCAAAAAAATTTTTGAAAGACTCAGAAGCACAGTTCTTGACTTATTGATAATGAACAAAATCAAAACCCATTTTCCTCATCACGTGTTCTACATATGAATGTGTTAGAGCTGTCTGTAAACCTATATAAAAGCCTATGCAATATGGAACAAAAGGCATTCTGTAAGGCAACAGAACAGTAAGCCCCCATGACATCAACATGCTTAGTAGATCCATTTTAAAATGAGAAGCCTTCTTACCTAGCATGCAAACACATTTGACATTCTGATCAGGGTTTTCAAACAAGATTTCGCCACACCTCTGAAAGAGAAAGAAAGCCATAATTATTTTAAGATTTTATATCAGGATTCTCAGTGCAACATGTCCATGCATGCAACACCACCACAGTCTGCTACTCTGCGTGTTTTCTTTGGTTACCTGAGTCTTTGCTCAGGGACTTATGTCCTGAGCAAAGGCTTTCCTGGTAGTGAAGTGTTTGAGAGGTAACATGGGATAGATTGTTCCTGCATGCCTCATGCCCCCATCTAGAGCTGATTTGTTTGTGCTTCTATGAAGATGCATTTGGTGTCTAATGGTTTCCCTTTCAGTGGAAGATATGCAATCTATTAGATCTAATGATCTGAGCTTAATCACTCTCAAAATTGGTCTTTATTCAGCACCAAAATTATTCTAAACTATACACTCTGCAATCAAGCACAAAACTTATGGCTTATACTTAACTTACTTGGGGGTGGGGGGAGAAATCACGAAATAATGAAAAAGTAGCACTCATAATGCTTTTCCTAAACCCACAGACTCATGAAAATAACAATTTTCTTATCTATATCTTAGTTTTAATTTGCTTGTCAAAAATTGTGTGCAAGACAAACTCTAGAGATACAATTAGTTATTTAAGAATAGACTGATTACATCTATGTATATGACTGACAAATAGTTAATACCTGAATATATAAACAAGCCCTACAAATCAATAAGAAAATAAAAAATAATCCAATAGAAAAATGGATGAAGTACATGAACAGCAGTTCATGGAAATCTGAAGGGTCAGTAAACAGAGAGAATATATTCAACTATACTAATAATCAAGAACCAGCACATTAAAGACAAAATAAAGTCTAGTTTGAATTCATCAGTGTGGCAAAACTTAGAACTCTGATAACAAGTGTTATCAAGAATGTAGAGAGGAAGATGGCGGTGTGAGCAGGGCGGCAGAAATCTCCTCCCAACACTATATTTATCTACGAAAACACAGAAAATACATCTATTCCTAAAAGAGAGACGAGAATACACAGGAAAGCGCACAGCGTGCAGCTACACCCGAGAGGACTCGGCACCCCAAGAGGCGGGTAAGATACGGAGCCGCGACCCGGCGGGACCCGAGCCCTCCCCCACCCCAGCGCACCGGCGGGAGGAGAGGATTCAGAGCCGGGAGGGAGTGGAAGTGCACCCCGCGAAGTAGCCAGCCCCGGGGATCTGCGCGGGGAGCGCTGACCCACATTGCGCAGTGCAGCGGAGATTGGAGAGACAGAGGGGCAGGATCTGAGTGGGGAACGCGCCAGGGGGCTTGCAGCCGGCTCCGGGAAGGAAAAAAAAAAGCGCGCGCTTTCCTCAGCGGTCTTAAAGAGACAGGAGCCCAGCGGAGGAGCCGGATCGCCCCAGCACACTCAGCCCAGCAGGCTGGGAGTCCTGGGGAGTTTCAGACGCCTTAGCTGGCGACTGAGGAAGCGTAGCCATACTTAACACTTCTCACTGAGATCAACAGCCTCCTATTCGTTCCCACCCCTGCCAGAGCGATAAAGGGCCCTGCGGAGCGGCACAGTCACAGCTGTGGAATAGTGGGGCAATAGCGCCACCTAGAGCATTTCCACAGAATCTACGTCCGGTGGGCATTTTTTTTGTTTTTTGTGTTTTGTTTTTGTTTTTTCTTTTCTCTCTTTTTTTCTTTCTTTCTTTTTTTTTCTCCTTTTTTTTCTTCTCTTTTTAAAGTCTTAAAGAGCCCAGCTGACATACGTGGCAACTATCAGTGACCAATTACATAGCCATGAAAAGACAGAGGAATATGGTTCAGACCAAAATCAACCAGACAACCCCAGAGAGGGAGTCTGAAGGGATGGAAATGCACAGCCTCCCTGAAAAAGATTTCAGAATAAAAGTCATAACCATGCTGATGGACCTACAGAGAAATGTACAAGAGCTGAGGGACGAATTGAGGGAACTGAGGAAAGACAATGCAGAAATCAGACAAGCGATCGACGGGCTTAACAGCAGAATGGATGAGATGCTAGAGACTGTTAATGGAATAGAAAACAGAGAACAGGAGTACAGAGCAGCTGAGGCAGAGAGAGATAAAAGGATTTCTAGGAATGAAAGAATATTAAGAGAACTGTGTGACCAATCCAAACGGAACAATATTCGTATTATAGGAGTACCAGAGGAAGAAGAGAGAGAAAAAGGGATAGAAAGTGTCTTTGAAGAAATAATTGCTGAAAACTTTCCCTCACTGGGGAAGGAAGAAGTCTCGCAGTCCACTGAAGCTCATAGATCTCCCAACACAAGGGACCCAAGGAAGACAACACCAAGACACATAATAATTAAGATGGCAGAGATCAAAGACAAAGGGTATTAAAGGCAGCTAGAGAGAGAAAAAAGATCACCTACAAAGGAAAACCCATCAGACTATCATCAGACTTCTCAACAGAAACCTTACAGGCCAGAAGAGAATGGAATGATATATTTAACGTTATGAAACAGAAGGGCCTCGAACCAAGAATATTGTATCCAGCACGATTATCATTTAAATATGATGGAGGGATTAAACAATTTCCAGACAAACGAAAGTTGAGAGAGTTTGCCTCTCATAAACCACCACTACAGGATATCTTAAATGGACTGCTCTAGAGGGAAGCACACCTAAGGCTAAAAAGATGTCACCAGAGAAAATAAAGTCATAGCAAAGAAAGAAGACCACCCAAATTCTAACTAAAGGCAAAGAATAAAACACCTATTATAGAAAGAATGGAGGAGGAGGAATAAGAAGGGAGAGAAAGAAAGAAACATCAGACTGTGTTTACAATAACTTAACAAGAAATTTAAGTTAGATTGTTAGATAGTAAAGAAGCAACCCTTGAACCCTTGGTAACCACGAATCTAAAGCCAGCAATGGCAATAAGTACATACCTATCAATAATCACCCGAAATGTAAATGGACTGAATGCACCAATCAAAAGACACAGAGTAACAGAATGGATAAAAAGCAAGACCCATCTATATGCTGCCTACAAGAAACTCACCTCAAATCCAAAGATATACACAGACTAAAAGTGAAGGGATGGAAAAAGATATTTCATGCAAACAACAAAGAGAAAAAAGCAGGTGTTGCAGTACTTGTATCAGACAAAATAGACTTCAAAACGAAGAAAGTAGCAAGAGATAAAGAAGGACATTACATAACGATAAAGGGGTCAGTCCAACAAGAAGATATAACCATTATAAATATATATGCACCCAACACAGGAGCGCCAGCATATGTGAAACAAATACTAACAGAATTAAAGGAGGAAATAGACAGCAATGCATTCATCTTAGGAGACTTCAACACACCACTCACTCCAGAGGACAGATCAACCAGACAGAAAATAAGTAAAGACACAGAGGCACTGAACAACACACTAGAACAGATGGACCTAACAGACATCTACAGAACTCTACACCCAAAAGCAACAGGATACACATTCTTCTCAAGTGCACATGGAACATTTTCCAGAATAGACCACATACTAGGCCACAAAAAGAACCTCAGTAATTTCAAAAATATTGAAATCCTACCAACCAACTTCTCAGATCACCAAGGTATAAAACTAGAAATAAATTTTAGAAAGAAATCAAAACGGCTCACAAATACATGGAGACTTAACAACACTCTCCTAATTAATCAATGGGTTAACGACCAAATCAAAACAGAAATCAAAGAATATATGGAGACTAATGACAACAAGAACACAAAGCCACAACTTCTGTGGACGCAGCAAAGGCAGTTCTAAGAGGAAAGTATATTGCAATCCAGGCCTATTTAAAGAAGGAAGAACATTCCCAAATGAATAGTCTAAAGACACAATTACTGAAATTGGAAAAAGAAGAACAAATGAGGCCCAAAGTCACCAGAAGGAGGGACATAATAAAGATTAGAGAAGAAATAAATAAAATTGAGAAGAATAAAACAATAGAAAAAATCAGTAAAACCAAGAGCTGGTTCTTTGAAAAAATAAACAAAATAGATAAACCCCTAGCCAGACTCATTAAGAGAAAAAGAGAATCTACACACATAAACACAATCAGAAATGAGAAAGGAAAAATCACACGGACCCCACAGAAATACAAAGAATCATAAGAGAATATTATGAGAATCTATATGCTAACAAGCTGGAAAACATAGAAGAAATGGACAACTTCTTAGAAAAATACAACCTTCCAAGACTGACCAAGCAAGAAACAGAAAAACTAAACAGACCAATCACCAGTGACGAAATCGAATTGGTAATCAAAAAACTACCCAAGAACAAAACCCCTGGGCCTGATGGATTCACCTCTGAATTCTACCAGACATATAGAGAAGAAATAACACCGATTCTCCTTAAAGTTTTCCAAAAAATAGAAGAGGAGGGAATACTTCCAAACTCATTCTATGAAGCCAGCATCACTCTAATACCAAAACCGGGCAAAGACCTCACCAAAAAAGAAAATTACAGACCAATATCCCTGATGAACGTAGATGCAAAAATACTCAACAAAATATTAGCAAACCGAATTCAAAAATACATCAAGAGGATCATACACCATGATCAAGTGGGATTCATCCCAGGGATGCAAGGATGGTACAACATTCGAAAATCCATCAACATCATCCACCACATCAACAAAAAGAAGAACAAAAACCACATGATCATCTCCATAGATGCTGAAAAAGCATTTGACAAAATTCAGCATCCATTCCTGATTAAAACTCTCAACAAAATGGGTATAGAGGGCAAGTACCTCAACATCATAAAGGCTATATATGACAAACCCACAGCTAACATCATACTTAACGGCGAGACGCTGAAAGCTTTTCATCTAAGATCGGGAACAAGACAAGGATGCCCAGTCTCTCCACTGTTATTTAACATAGTACTGGAGGTCCTAGCCACAGCAATCAGACAAAACAAAGACATACAAGGCATCCAGATTGGTAAAGAAGAAGTCAAATTGTCACTATTTGTAGATGACATGATACTGTACATAAAAACCCCTAAAGATTCTATTCCAAAACTACTAGAACTAATATCTGAATTCAGCAAAGTGGCAGGATACAAAATTAACACAAAGAAATCTGTTGCTTTCCTATACACTAATGATGAACTAACAGAAAGAGAAATCAGAAAAACAATTCTATTCACAATTGCATCAAAAAGAATAAAATACCTAGGAATAAACCTATCGAAGGAAGTGAAAGACCTGTACTCTGAAAACTACAAGACACTCCTAAGAGAAATTAAAGAGGACACTAACAAATGGAAATGCATCCCATGCTCTTGGCTAGGAAGAATAAATATTGTCAAAATGGCTATACTACCTAAAGCAATCTACAGATTCAATGCAATCCCAATCAAACTACCAACAGCTTTCTTCAATGAACTGGAACAAATAATTCTAAAATTCATATGGAACCACAAAAGACCCCGAATAGCCAAAGCAATCCTGAGAAGGAGGAATAAAACAGGGGGAATTACACTCCCTGACTTCAAGCTCTACTACAAAGCCACAGTAATCAAGACAATTTGGTATTGGCACAAAAACAGACCCACAGACCAGTGGAACAGAATAGAAAATCCAAACATGAACCCAAACATATACAGTCAATTAATATTTGATAAAAGTGCCTTGGATATACAATGGGGAGATGACAGCCTCTTCAGCAGCTGGTGTTGGAAAAACTGGACAGCTACATGTAAGAGAATGAAACTGGACTACTGTCTAGCCCCATACACAAAGGTAAACTCAAGGTGGATCAAAGACTTGAATGTAAGTCATGAAACCATAAAACTCTTAGAAAAAAACATAGGCAAAAATCTCTTGGACATAAACATGAGCAACTTCTTCATGAACATATCTCCCCGGGCAAGGGAAACAAAAGCAAAAATGAACAAGTGGGACTATATCAAGCTGAAAAGCTTCTGTACAGCAAAGGACACCATCAGTAGAACAAAAAGACATCCTACAGTATGGGAGAATATATTCATAAAAAACCGTATCTGATAAAGGGTTGACATCCAAAATATATAAAGAACTCATGCACCTTAACAAACAGAAAGCAAATAATCCAATTAAGAAATGGGCAGAGGACATGAATAGACACTTCTCCAAAGAAGAAATTCAGATGGCCAACAGGCACATGAAAAGATGCTCCACATCGCTAATCATCAGAGAAATGCAGATTAAAACCACAATGAGATATCACCTCACACCAGTGAGGATGGCCAACATCCAAAACACAAACAACAACAAATGTTGGCGAGGATGTGGAGAAAAGGGAACCCTCCTACACTGCTGGTGGGACTGCAAATTAGTTCAACCATTGTGGAAAGCAGTATGGAGGTTCCTCAAAAAACTCAAAATAGAAATACCATTTGACCCAGGAGTTCCACTCCTAGGAATTTACCCTAAGAATGCAGCAGCCCAATTTGAAAAGGACAGATGCACCCCTATGTTTATGCAGCACTATTTACAATAGCCAAGAAATGGAAGCAACCTAAGTGTCCATCAGTAGATGAATGGATAAAGAAGAGGTGGTACATATACACAATGGAATATTATTCAGCCATAAGAAGAAAACAAATCCTACCATTTGCAACAACATGGATGGAGCTAGAGGGTATTATGCTCAGTGAAATAAGCCAAGCCGAAAAAGACAAGTATCAAATGATTTCACTCATATGTGGAGTATAAGAACAAAGAAAAAATACTGAAGGAACAAAACAGCAGCAGACTCACAGAACCCAAGAACGGACTAATAGTTACCAAAGGGAAAGGGGCTGGGGAAAATGGGCGGGAAGGGAGGGATAAGAGGGAAAAAGGGGCATTACGATTAGCAGATGTAATGTTGGGGGGGCACGGGGAGGGCAGTACAACTCAGAGAAGACAAGTAGTGATTCTATAGCATCTCACTATGCTGATGGACAGTGACTGTAATGGGATTGGTGGGGGGGACCTGATGAAGGGGTAGTTTAATAATCGTAATATTGCACATGTAATTGTAAATTAATGATAATAAAATAAATTATATTATTTAAAAAAAATGTTGGCAAGGATGTGTATAAATGGGAACCCTCCTACACTGTTGGTACGAATGTCACTTGTTGCAACCGCTGTGGAAAGCAATATGGAGGTTCCTCCAAAAACTAAAAATAGAAATACCATTTGCCCCAGGAATTTCACTCCTAGGAATTTACCTGAAGAAAACAAGCCCCCTGATTCAAAAATATATATACACCTCTATGTTTATCGCAGCACTATTTACAATGGCCAAGATATGGAAGCAACCTAAGTGTCCATCAATAGATGAATGGATAAAGGAGATGTGGTACATATACACAAAGGAATATTATTCAGTCATAAAAAGAAAATAAATCCTCCCATTTGCAACAACATGGATGGTCTACAGGGTATTATGCTCAGTGGAATAAGCCAGGCAGAGAAAGACAAATATCAAATGGTTTCACCTATTTGTGGAGTATAACAACGAAACAAAACAGAAGGAACAAAATTGCAGTAGACTCACAGACACCAAAAGACTCGTGGTTACCAAAGGGGAGGGGTTGGGAAAGGGGAGGGGTTGGGAAAGGGGAGGGGAGAAGGAGAAGGGAATTAAGGGGCACAATAATTCACAATCATAGTATAGGTTCGTCACAGGGATGGTAGTATAGCACACAGAATACAGCTAATGATTCTGTAACATCTTACTATGTTGCTGGACAGTGACCACACTGGAAGGGGTGAAGACTTGATAATATGGGTAAATGTTGAACCACTGTGTTGTATATTTGAAACCGAGATAAGATTATATATCAGTGACACTTTAATAAAAAAGAGGCTGTATTTTTGTTTATTTTTTCAGTGGATGATGGTACATATTCATTCCTGTATTTCCAACCCGCTGGATATTTTAAAAGAGTGATGTTACAGCTTTACATTAAGATGTTTACAATAATCCAGCTTTAAAAAAAAAAGTTAGAATAATCCACCAAGTACATCCTATGTGACCATTTAAAATTATAATGAGAAAATTTAGATACCTACTTTTCAAAATTATTTTGAATGTACATATTCAGAAGAGTTTGAATATAATGGACTTAAAAAGAGTAATTACACCACAAAAACAGTCCAGTGCAAGGAGGCAGGGCTCTGGGCTATAGGACCTGAAAGAAGTGCCTGGTCCTCCAGGGGCCTATTTCCTCACATGAACAATAGGAGGTTGGATTGTGATTCTGCTTCTGCCTGTTTCATGAGTCATTAACTAGATGGGTCAGGCCATTTGATATGTAACATCTACCAATATGACACCATTAGCAGTAATAATAGAGCTCACTACAATTTTTTGAACAATTAATGTGCACTTACATGCATCATCTCTGTAACTACATGTCTGCCTCTCTCACTCAGGGTAATTTGTGCTATTCATTCTTTCATCAGGCACCAGTGTCTACCCTATGCCAGACCTGGTTCAGGGAAATGCCAGAGAAAGGAAAAAAAGGTGTGGCTTCTGCCCAAGGCAGGCTCACAGACAAAAGAGCCAGATTTGTAGACAAACAGCTCTAATAAAGGACTAAACAGAAGTACTAAATACGAGTGCACCCAGCAATGCTGGTTAGAACCCAAAAAGGGAAGGAATTATTCTGACCAGGGGATTAAAGTATTTAGTATTGGAGTGAGGCCTTGAAAAAAAAATGGAGAAACTTGATAAGTGAAGATCATTCCCCAGACAGGGGAAGCTATGCGTGCAGAAGCACAGAGGCAAGAAAACACAGTCTTCTCAGAGAAAGGCATTTTGGATGGAGTACAGGTGAGAGGAGGGGTAGCAGGAAAGGGAGAGCTGGTAATCGGGGACCCAGTGTGAAGGTACTTGTGTGCCAGGCTAGAGCTGTTGCCTGCCAGGCTAGAGGGGTGCTGAACACAGGAAATTTGATGAATAGATGTGCATTTCCAGGAAAGACCAAGCAGGCACTCTGCCAACACAGGAGTGCTGGGCCAGGCAAACCAAAGTGAGTGAGGGCTTTGCCAATCTGGTGGCAAAATGCTGAAAATCCATGTATAACTCTGATTCCCCAAAACTTAACTACTAATAGCCTACTTTGACTGGAAGCCTTACCAATAATATAAACAACTGATTAACATATATTTTGTATGTTATATGTATTATGCAATTATAATAAAGTAAGCTAGAGAAAAGAAAACTATTGCAAATGCAAATATCCAAAATATTTTCCAATATTTACTTCCTGAAAAAAATCCACATGAAAGTGGACTTGCACAGCTCAAATCCACTGTTCAAGGATCAGCTGTAATCCTCTCCAAATGGTCTGTACAACTAGAACCTGGGGACCTGACAGGAAGTGGTGCTCTGATGAAATCAGTCAGAATGCACCAAAATTTAGGAATCTTGCCCACCCAAGGAGTAAATGTGTGTTGCTCACAAAGAAATAAAAGGCATCAGATTGGCAGAAAAGAAGTTAAACTGTCCCTGTTTGCAGATGACATGATATTGTACATAAAAAACCCTAAAGAATCCCCTCCAAAACTATTAGATCTAATATCTGAATTCAGCAAAGTTGCAGGATACAAAATTAATACACAGAAATCTGTTGCATTCCTATACACTAACGATGAACTAGCAGAAAGAGAAATCAGGAAAACAATTCCATTCACAAATGCATCAAAAAGAATAAAATACCTAGGAATAAACTTAACCAAGGAAGTGAAAGACCTATACCCTGAAAACTACAAGACACTCCTAAGAGAAATTAAAGAGGACACTAATAAATGGAAATTCATCCCATGCTCTTGGCTAGGAAGAATTAATATTGTCAAAAAGGCCATCCTGCCTAAAGCAATCTACAGATTCAATGCAATTCCTATCAAAATACCAACAGCATTTTTCAACGAACTAGAGAAAATCATTCTAAAATTCATATGGAATGACAAAAGACCCCGAATAGCCAAAGCAATCCTGAGAAGGAAGAATAAAGCTGGGGGGATTATGCTCCCCAACTTCAAGCTTTACTACAAAGCCACAGTACTCAAGACAATTTGGTACTGCCACAAGAACAGACCCATAGACCAATGGAACAGAGTAAAGAGCCCTGATATAAACCCAACCATATATGGTCAGTTAATATATGACAAAGGAGCCATGGACATACAATGGGGAAATGACAGCCTCTTCAACAGCTGGTGTTGGCAAAACTGGACAGCTACATGCAAGAGAATGAAACTGGATTATTGTCTAACCCCATACACAAAAGTAAACTCGAAATGGATCAAGGACCTGAATGTAAGTCATGAAACCGTAAAACTCTTAGAAGACAACATAGGCAAAAATCTCCTGAATATAAGCATAAGCAACTTCTTCCTGAACGCATCTCCTCGAGCAAGAGAAACAGAAGCAAAAATGAACACATGGGACTACATCAAACTAAAAAGCTTCTGTACGGCAAAGGATACCATCAACAGAACAAAAAGGCATCCTACAATATGGGATGATATATTTGTAAATGACATATCCGACAAGGGCTTAACATCCAAAATATATAAAGAACTTACACGTCTCTACACCCAAAAGCAAATAACCCGATTAAAAAATGGGCAGAGGATATAAAGAGACAGTTCTCCAAAGAAGAAATTCAGATGGCCAACAGACACATGAAAAGATGCTCCACATCACTAATCATCAGGGAAATGCAAATTAAAACCACAATGAGATATCACCTCACACCAGTAAGGATGGCCAGTATCCAAAAGACTAAGAACAACAAATGCTGGCGAGGATGCAGAGAAAAGGGAACCCTCCTACACTGCTGGTGGGAATGTAAGCTAGTTCAATCATTGTGGAAAGCAGTATGAAGGTTCCTCAAAAAACTCAAAATAGAAATACCATTTGACCCGGGAATCCCACTCCTTGGAATTTACCCAAAGAATACAACTTCTCAGATTCAAAAAGACATATGCACCCCTATGTTTATTGCAGCACTTTTTACAATAGCCAAGATATGGAAGCAACCTAACTGTCCATCAGTAGATGAATGGATAAAGAAGATGTGGTACATATACACAATGGAATACTATTCCGCCATAAGAAGGAAACAAATCCTGCCATTTGCAACAACATAGATGGAGCTGGAGGATGTTATGCTCAGTGAAATAAGCCAGGTGGAGAAAGACAAGTGCCAAATGATTTCCCTCGTTTGTGGAGTATAACAACGAAGCAAAACTGAAGGAACAAAATAGTAGCAGACTCAGAGACTCCAAGAAGGAACTAGGGGTTACCAAAGGGGAGGGGTGTGGAAGGGTGGGTGGGAAGGGTGGGAGAAAGGGATTGTGGAGTATTATGTTTAGTACACATGGTGTGAGGAATCACGGGGAAAGCAGTGTAGCACAGAGAAGGCAAACAGTGAATCTGTGTCATCTTACTACACTGATGGACAGTGACTGAATTGGGGTATGAGTGGGGACTTGATAATATGGGTAAATGTAATAACCACATTGTTTTTTCATGTGAAATCTTCATAGAGTGTATATCAATAATACTTTAATTTTAAAAATATGTGTTGCTGCTGAAATATAGGTCTTTCCTTCAAATCTTTACTAGGAGAACAGAAACCAGCCAAGTAAAAAGGTCACAATAATCAAAGAAAATAATCTAGGAAACTAAATTGCCAGTGACAAAAGCGAGGAAGGAAAGGGACCTGCATGGAGCACAGAGGAAAGAAGGTCAACTCTGTATATTCAGTCCCTAAGGATGGAGGGCTTGTCACCAGAGGAGAGGCTGAGAGAAGCAGCAGGGAGAATTCTCCAAGTCTGAGCCCTTTCAGAGCCAGAGGGAGGGGTCTGTCCCACAACAGCAGCAGGCACCTTGCCTCATTCAAAGCCTGCACTCTGCAAGCAACCTTCCAGGAGCTGAGAGGAGCCAGTTCACAAAGGTCTATAATCCCCGTGTGAATTAATCCACAGGCTCTGGCTTCCCCTAGTAGTCCTCTGGGAGTGTAGTGACTGCTGCGAGCACCCTGAAACTGGGGTCTTCTGAGTCTGCAAAGCCTAAACTATAATTCCCAGGAGAATGCTCACTTCCCCTCTGTGAACATACAGCCTTATGCCCACACCTCCAGCAGTCCACTTAGCACCAAGCCTCATAGCCAGCTGACCAAATGTTGCTCCCTGAGAGAGACTCTCACACTGAAGGCCAAAGACTGACTGTGTAGTTGATCCCAGCATTGTTCATGGTTGAGCTCAGTAAACTCTCTCTTCGAAATATGTGTGTGTGTGTGTGTGTGTGTGTGTGTGTGTGTGTGTGTGTGCGTGTGTGTGAAAATTCAGCTTATTTTTTAGTTTGGAGCACAGAGGAAAGAAGGTCAACTCTGTATATTCAGTCCCTAAGGGTGGAGGGCTTGTCACCATTCTGCCACAGGAACAGAAATCTCAGTTTTTTGGAAACCACCCACAATTCTTCCCTCACTCCATTAAGATGACGGAGGTAGGCGTCTGACCTTTTGGTCATCAGCCCATGCCCATTTCTCTCACTTCTCACAGCCAGGATGCTGCTAGCCTGGGTGCTCTTTTCCCTCTGTGCCATCTAAGAGTGTGAGAATCATGCTACTCTTTCCTTGGAGTAAAGAAATCTCCGAGTTTCAGCTTTGCCTCTTGGGGCTCTGTCCAGAACATTCACAACCAAGGTCTCTCTCCCCATTCCTCCCCTTTGTCCTTTTACCAGATGTACAGAAACCTCTGCTTTGTTTGAGGCTGGGGTTCGGGAAGCCCTGTTCCTTCTCATGGAGAGGTCGTCTATTCCTGGGGTCTTCATTTATGGAATCACACACATTTTTGGACACCAAAACAAGAAAGACTCCTTTGATTTTTCTTTCACCTCTGTCACATCCCTTCTTTAGTGACACAGACAACCAAAAAAGGCAGCATCATGAATGAAGAAGGGGGCTGGGAGGTGAGTTGAGGGGAGGGTGGTAAACTACAAGGACAAAGGAATATTAAACATCTCAAAAAATTATGTTCCGCCACACACATAACAATTTAATACATCATTAATAACTTGAATGAATAAGCATCCACATCTGCCAAGGAAGTAAGTGACCCTGCCCAAGTCCCCTAACTCCCTAACTCCATCTAAGCCGTAGTACTATGTGTACCTGACAGTCATGGCCACCGGGATATACCATCTGAAGGATCATCCACAGTAACTAGAGCCTACAGATCCCCCTCCTTGGGTAGAAACAAATCTTGGAACAGCTGTAACTCTCAGTTCAGACTCTATCCATGCCAGCCAGGATTCCCAGAATCCCTGAAGCTGGACTGGAAGAAGGAAGGCCCAACCTATTCACTCTGGGAAATATTTCTAGGTTAAAATGAGGCAGCAGGTCCAAGGTCAGAAAGGTTCAGGCCAAAACATGAGGACTAGATGGGCTGATCAGACACGTTTGGGCCTGGCTTCTCAGCCTCTGTTGTGCACACAGTCCCCTTGCCTCCCACTATAGCTATTGTGCACCCCTCCTTGCCATGAGTTCCTCACAGCAGAGCTTCCTTGGCTCTGCCTCCTTCACAGCAGGGCCAGCAGAGGACTCTGGGACATGTGCAGAACTGAACTAAAGGACAGGAGGGCTTAGGCTGTGCCTGCAGTGAGAAGGCTCACTGAAAGTCGTCTAAAATCTCCAACCCCATGGCCACCCATCACCACGCCCTTGGAAAGGGCATGCAAAGCTCTCAGGGGATCCCAGTGAGTTGACAACTGTGAGTTGGGTGGCAGTCATCGATGGTGAGAGTTGCCGACATCCTGAATAAATTTTGAAGGAAGAACCCACAGGACTTGCTGATGGATTGGATCTTGGGGAAGACAGATAACTCCAAGGCTTTTGAGCTGAGCAGCAGGGTGAGCAGTGCTGAGATGACTGTATGCAGGGGTAGGGCTGGGAAGAGGTCTGGAATCCACAGTTGTATTTGAGGCTTGCTAATTTTGGAGTGGCAAGCAGGCAGCTAGATAGATGGTTCTGGAACTCTAGAGACAGATGGGACTAGAGACAGACTTGGGAGTCACCCGTGTAGAGGTATCATTTAAGCTCCAGAACTGGATGAGATGATTAGGAAGGGAGTAGAGATGGAGAAGAGGTTTGTGAACTGAATGCTGCGATGTGGTCAGGAAGGGAAGGAGTGGCTGAGAAGCTACAAGGACAACCATGTGGTGACAGGGAAGTCTGAGAAGGAAGTGCTTCAAGGAGGACATCAAAAGCTGCTAGTAGAATAAAAGTAAGAAGAGAACTGAGAATTAATCCTTAGTTGGAAAGGTGGAAACTGTTCGCGAGGTACTAGGTTATTTGCCTCCCCAAAGCCGACTGAGGAGAAAGTGGACAGTGAGGGAGTCAGTGAGCCCCTGAGAGAATCCCACAGGAAACAGGCGGCACCTCAACTGCAATTTTCTGAGAGATATCTTAATGAAGGTGCCATGTACTGAGGTAGGGGAAATAAGGGTCCCGAAGGGGCAGTTGAGGTTCCCAGGGAATAAATAAAGGGAAGTTGTTAAAACTCTGAGACCAGAGAGGCAAGAGGAGAAAACTGTATTAACTGAAGCTGGGTGAGAAACCAAGGAAAAGGGCCACCTGGAGCAGAAGTTGTAGCTGTTGAGGAAAGTAGCCGCTCAAGAAACAGCAAAAGACAGAATGTATGAAGAATAAATTGGGCTGAATTCAATTGGAAGCCGTTGGGAGTCAGCAGACAAGGCAGCCTAGTGATAGAATCCACAAAAACCAGTTTCCAGGGCAGATATGGATGGAGAATGGATAGGGGGATGGAGGGGAGCAAGACAAACAGAAAAAAAAATAAGCACAACTTTAAGCTGGGAGAGAACAGCTGGTACAGGGGACTCCAATACAGACCCAAAGGGAAAGTAGTGAGGCACAGAACTGGTTAAGACATCAAGTGTAGACGTCAAATTCCAGCCTCACCACTGTTCTCCATGGACACGGTGATTTAATATTCCTGGGTATTGTGAGAATTAAATGAAATCATGGATATAAGGTTCTTGGGCTCAATAAATTGTAGATACTATTATGTGCTATAAACATGCTTTAAAAACACAAAATTCTTTTATTTTAAAATTAGCTTTGGAGTATCATGTTTAAGAATCATAGTAATTTAATGTAGGTTCAATGAGGAAGACAAGTTCCACCTTCTGGTATCTGACATGGAGAGGGTGTCTTGTTTTACTACTTGAACCTGTGGCTATGCCCACCATTACCACCTGGTGGCAGCATATCCTAATTGTGGATTCCATTGTTTGGCGAGCTGACTCCTTTCCAAAGGTCATAGGAAGATAACCACATGTCCCATACCTCCTGATGAAGTGCCCGGCACCATCTATGAAGTAGCCTTGCCAAAAAAATCAAACCTAAACCCAATTAAGGCTCTGGATCCAACCACCAGTTTACAGGAAATAGAGGAAAGAGACATGTTAAATAACCTCATGAGGATGTGAGCAGCAAAACCAGAGTATGGAAATCTCTACAAGGTAAAACACCTTAGTTTCTTTAAAAAAAAAACAACAGTCAAGGAAAATAAGAAGCCAGAAGAGGAATCTTCAGATTAAAAGAGACTGACAAGACAAATTAACGTAACACAATAAAAAAGCACTTATGGGACAGTCAGGGAAATGTGAATGCTGACTGGATGGTGGATGATATCAAGGAATCACTGTTAAACTTTTTAGGGGGCTGGCGTTAGTACTGTGGTTTTACTTTTAAGAGGTAGTAGATTAATATCTCTTTTTAGATAGATACATATTGAAAAATAGGTGTAATGATAGAACTCTGATCTTTACTGCGAAATAATTGGTGTGGGGGGTAGATGAAGAGAAGGTGGAAACAAAATTGGCCATGAGTTAATTATTGTTGAAGCTGTGTAATGGTGCTTAGATATTCATTATATCCATGTTTTTATGGGTATATTGATGTCTCTCCAGAATTCTTATGCTGAACCCCTAGCCCCCAGTGTGATGGCATTAGGAGGTAGGGCCTTTGGGAGGTATTAGGTTGAGAAGAGATCATGAGGGTGGAGGTCCCATGATGGGATTCATGCCCTTATAAGAACAGGAAGAGAAGCAAAGATTTCTCCCCTTGCCATGAGGATACAGCAAGAAGGCTCAATCAGAACTTGACCATGCTGCTGGCACCCTGATCTAGACTTTCCAGCCTCCAGAACGTGAAAAATAAATGTCCACTGCTTAAGCCACCTAGTCAATTGTGTTTTGTTACAGCACCACAAGCAGGCCTGCAATGTGAGTGTCACAGGGAAGCTTATTTTCAGAAATGCAGAGTCTCAGGCCTGACCCCAGACATCCTGAGTCAGATTTAGCAGTTTAACAAGCTCCCCTGGTGAATCATAGGAACACTGAAGCTTGGGAAGCACTAAATTACATTGTTCTCTCTACTTTTGTGTATGTTTGAAATTCCCACAATAAAAATGGAAAACCTAAGAACTTATAAAAATAAAAGTGACAATGTATAGCAAATATTACATCGAAGGTGCTCATTAAATATTGGTTAGGGTAAGTTAGATGCTGCCCAGATAGCCAATATTTCTAATTTTCTCATCAAT
Organism: Smutsia gigantea; assembly: GCA_032199065.1. Taxonomy (NCBI): domain Eukaryota; kingdom Metazoa; phylum Chordata; class Mammalia; order Pholidota; family Manidae; genus Smutsia; species Smutsia gigantea. The sequence goes on from JAVSCE010009123.1 coordinate 196,097, forward strand.
AATAATTGTATCATAACTGCAATGTGTTACAATAAAAAATATAGCACATATCAACATATTTAATCTTTGCCAAAAACTTCTAGAGCACCATTGTTACAAATTTAAGGGATGTGTAAAGAGGCCAAATGACTTATTCAAGAGCCCACAGCTCTTAAGTGGAAAAACCAGAACTCTAAACCAGGACTTCTAACTCCAAAACCCATTCTTTCTTTACAACACTTAAACTACCACTGTAATTCTAGGCATTGAAATATGTCCCAGGCATTTGTGGTTTGTTTTTCTATAATTTGGTTTGGGTTTTGGTCTTCTATACGTCTATTTTAGAAGTTTCTTCTTATAGCAGGACTTGTTAGGCCACAGTTACTTTGACTTCTCCCTTTGAGCTCTACTGACTTTTGCTGGGGAAAATAATGCAGCTCTGGCTTTTAAATCTTCCTTAGAAGAAAATTATCTCAACCCTTGAATATCAGTCATTCATAGGATCATGAAGATTGTAGACTAAAAAATTCTCATGAGAGTGGTATCACCTACTCATGAATTTGTTTCTGTTGAAATCACTTGGGATCTTTAGTTTAGATGTCCAGGTCACATCCCAGGCCAAAAAACTCTTCTCTGAAGCAGGAATCGCAATTCCCAACATTCCCCACTTTGAATCTCCCTGGTGGAGCTGGGCAAGTGCCCTTTGTTCAAAAGACGTTGTGAGCCTTCAAAATCTAAATGTGTGTAATGCTATCTCACTCTATCTGGTGTCCTAGTGGGTCTCTGAGAAGCTCTTCCCATGCCCATACCTTACACTAAGGCCTGACTCAGCCCGCCTGTGAGCCAACAGCTGGGATATTTAAATGAAGACTGATACTTGCATGTTCAACATCATTTGCTAGATTGCTCATTAGATAGGCAATGACCTATCTGGGCCAGATAGGCAGTCCATCTGTTCAGGGCTGGATCCTTTTGATACAATCAGAGATTGCAGGGTTCCAGTGGGCACCTCTGTCAGAGAAGAGCAGCAAGTCAGTGGGGCTGAACTTCATGGATGGCTATGCAGGGTAGAGAAGGTGGGGGGGGGGGTGTCACAAACACTTTTGAAGGTTAAGTCAGCTTTTCCTCCATATGGGAGGACTTCAGGACACCCAGATGCCTTCCCAAAGTGTAGGAGACACAAAGTTAGGAGGTCAGTTTGTAAGGGAACAGCTGCATTTGGCAGGGACTTTGGTGCTTAAACTCACACCTGGTTCCCTACTTCCTCTGTGGGTCAGAATTGAGTTTCTGTACTAACAGTTCCTGACATCCATAATCCCTGGGCTTTCAGGATTTTATTTGTGTGTGTGTGTGTGTGTGTGTGTATGCTTTTCCCTAAGTAGACTGCTTCATCTCTTAAAGGTAGGGGCTGTGCCTCTCACCACATACTCAACCTTGCTTATAATGGAAGTATTTTTTTTTATTAAGGTATAACTGATATACACTCTTACGAAGTTTTCACAAGAAAAACATTGTGGCTATTGCATTCACCCTTATCATAGAGTCCCCCCCCATACGCCCATTGCAGTCATTGTCCATCAGTGTACTAAGAGGCACAGAGTCCCTATTTGTCTTCTCTGATCTACACTGTCTTCCCAATGACCCCACAAACACCATGTGCACCAATCATGATACCCCACAATCACCTTCTCCCTCCCTTCCCACCTGCCCTCCCTCACCCCTCCCTTTTGGTAACCACTAGTCCCTTCTTGGAGTCTGTAAGTCTGCTATTTTGTTTCTTCAGTTTTGCTTCATTGCTATACTCCACAAATGATGGAAATCATTTGGTATTTGTCTTTCCCTGCCTGACTTATTTCACTGTGCATAAATAATATCCTCTAGTTCCATCCATGTTGTTGCAAATGGTAGAATTTGTTTCTTTCTTATGGCTGAATAGTATTCCATTGTGTATATGTACCACCTCTTCTTTATCCATTCATCTACTGATGGACACTTAGGTTGCTTCCATATCTTGTAAATAGTGCTGCGATAAACATAGGGGTGCATATGTCTTTTTGAATCTGAGAAGTTGTTTCCTTTGGGTAAATTCCTAGGAGTGGAATTCATGAGTCAAATGGTATTTCTATTTTTAGTTTTTTGAAGAACCTGCATATTGCTTTCCACAATGGTTGAACTAATTTACATTTCCACCAGCAGCATAGGAGGGTTCCCCTTTCTCCGCATCCTCACCACTATTTGTTGTTCTTAGTCTTTTCGATGCTGGCCATCCTAACTGGTGTGAGGTGATATCCCATTGTGGTTTTAATTTGCATTTCCCTGATGATTAGTGATGTGGAGCATCTTTTCATGTGTCTGTTGGCCATCTGAATTTCTTCTTTGGAGAAGTGTCTGTTCATATCCTCCGCCCATTTTTTAATCGGGTTATTTGCTTTTTGGGTGTTGAGGTGTGTGAGCTCTTTATATATTTGGGATGTTAACCCCTTGTCAGGTATGTCATTTACAGATATATTTTCCCATACTGTAGGATGCCTTTTCATTCTGCTGATGGTGTCCTTTGCTGTACAGAAGCTCTTTAGCATGATACAGTCCCATTTGTGCATTTTTTTTGTTTTTATTGCCCGAGGAGATGCATTCAGGAAAAAGTTGCTCACGTTTATATTCAAGAGATTTTTGCCTATGTTTTCTTCTAAGAGTTTTATGGTTTCATGACTTACATTCAGGTCCTTGATCCATTTTGAGTTTACTTTTGTGTATGGGGCTAGACAATAATCCAGTTTCATTCTCTTGCATGTAGCTGTCAAGTTTTGCCAACACCAGTTGTTGAAGAGGCTGTCATTTCTCCATTGTATATCCATGGCTCCTTTATCGTATATAAATTGACCATATATGCTTGGGTTTATATCTGGGCTCTCTAGTCTGTTCCATTGGTCTATGGTTCTGTTCTTGTGCTAGTACCAAACTTTCTTAATTACTGTGGCTTTGTAGTAGAGCTTGAAGTCAGGCAGCATAATCACCCCACTGTATTCTTTCTTCTCAGAATTGCTTTGGCTAGTCAGCATATTTTGTGGTGCCATGTGAATTTTAGAACTATTTTCTCTAGTTCGCTGAAGAATGCTATTGGTATTTTGATAGGGATTGCATTGAATCTGCAGATTGCTTTAGGTAGGATGGCCATTTTGACAACATTAATTCTTCCTATAATGGAGATTTTTAAATGGAATTTAATATATTTTAAATTCACATGCACTCAAGTACTTCAGGTTTCCCAGGGAGCATCAGGTGGTCCTGTCCACAGGACACATACCTCTGAGAAGCTAATTATATGAAGGATTGAACAAATATAAAACAATTAGTCAAAACTCTTCATTAGGGCCAGTTCCAGATACTGTTTGTAACAGAATTTTCTAAACGGTGAAATGCATTATTATTCAAGTCTGACTTCTCTACCCCAGGTTAATAGTAGCTTATCTTCTGACCAATTCAGAGATTCAGCAGCTCATGGGGATGGGATTAAATTCTAAACAATGCTCTACCTCCCCTCTGGCTGTGAGGTAGCAACCAGAGAAAATCCCACCTGATTTAACGAGACCAGATAAGAGAATAAGGCAGCTGTTCTAAGGAAATGGGTGCCGAGGTTATAACAATAATAGCTGAAGGAGTCACAACACATGTGCATGATTGGATACCCCCACAGCAATGAATGGCACATCTTGGCATGTATGGAATGTGCTGGAATGAGGGGGAATCCCAGGGATTTTTGCTGGCCCTAGCATGAGTAGAGGATGACCACCATCCCAGTTTTAGCACTGCAAGTCCCATGTCCCTAGAAGTCCCAGGTCCCTAGCAAACCGAGATGGTTGTTCACTCTACCTGGCTTCTGGGTGTCTTGACTCACACTCTCTCTTCCCATGACAACCTTTCAGAGATGACTGAATTCTTTATGTGGTACATTTCAGGCAGCCTTGGAAAATAAGAGAGCCAAGTCATCTATATAGATCTGAGCTTCTCTTCTCCCTTTAAAGTGTGTGCTTGGCAGTTGTAGATTTTTTTTCCCCACTTTTCAGATCTATGGCAGGAAACCAGCAGGTGGGGCAGTCCTAAAGTGCGGGAGATGCTCCTGTTGGAAGTAGACTGTGCCTCAGCAGTAGAAGCCAGACTTACCTAGATAGTTTGAGGCTTCTCCAGGTCCCTGCCCTCAACCTCCAGAGTGGCAGCAGGAGGTGGTGGGGTGAAGCGAGGTATCACAGTGGGAGTGCATATTAGAATGATAGTGTAAGAATTTTCAGGGTCTTTCCCATTCACTTGGTTTATCACTTCTCTCATTGCTAGGACATCTCATTAGGTATGTTTCCCTTTAGGGACTTATTAATACCATTTCACCATTGTCTGTCTAGTAGTCTAAAGTTGTGAAGCTCTTAGCTTCAGAATATTTGAAATAAAACAATGGGATGTGTTCTGAGTATGGTTTCTGGGATCAGGTTATTTGAATTTGAACTCTTCTCTCTTAATATGTATGACTTCAGGTAAATTTTTCAGATTTTCTGATCTTAGTTTCCTTACCTGTAAAATGGGGATAATAGTGTCTTTCTCATAGAGTTTTTGTGAGAATAAAATGAGTTAATATTATAGTGATTTTTTTAAGTTTTATCTTTTGTACTTTTTTGAAATACGGTTGACATATAATGTGCAACTTTAAGGTGTTCAATGTGTTGATTTGATACACTTATATATTACAAAATGATTACTACCATAGTGTTAGCTAACACCTCCAGCATATCATATAATTACCATTTCTTTTTTGTGGTAAGAACATTTAAGATTTACTCTCTTTGCAATTTTCAAGTATATAATGCAATATTGTCAATTATAATCACCATGCTGTACATTATATTCCCCAGAACTTACTCATCTTATTACTGGAAGTTTGTACCTATAGTGTAAGCCTTGGCAGTTGGTTTTTCTTTTTTGAAGTACAAGTGCCTGACTTAAGCTTTGATGGCCAAGGATCCACATCAAGGAGGTGTCCACTTCAAAAATGGCTATCTCAAATAAGCACATTGCTGGCCACATAATTAGATAAATAACCAGGCCATGCTGCCCACCCACTGCTCAGGCTCCCTTGTTCTAGAGATCTTAGTTGATTTAAATAACTGACTCTATGTGCTGCTTGCTGTTTTAGGCTTTCTGAGCTTTAAATTCCATTCTATGTTTTAAATTCACTAGTAAAGAGGAGGTCCTTGAAATCCTAAGCCCTCACACTTGACCCCAATAAAAGCAAAATCCAAGGCCCACACTTTATTTACCTATGAGCTCTCTGTGTGGTCCAGGTGTGCTGTGTGCTTTCCAGGACCTGTGAGTAACACACTTTCTTTCTTCAATGTTTCTTGATGGTTATTACTGAGAGTTTCTTACAATCATAATAACTATAATGGCCAGTGCAACCACAACACTCGCTACCAATAGGTTGAGACCTGCATAAAATAGTATCCTTCAATCAACATGTCCCCATGTCTCCTACCCACCAGCTCCTGATAACTATCATTCTGCTATGAGTTCAGCATTTTTTATGCCACATAAGTGTTATTATACAGTATCTGTCTTTCTCTGACACTTACCTAATGTCCTCAAGGGCTTTCCATGTTGTTTCAAATAGCAGGAGTTCCTTCTTTCTCACAGGTGAATATTATTCCATTGTGTATATATACTTCTTTATCTATTCATCCATTGAAGGGCAGTTAGGCTGTTTCCATATCTTGGCTCCTGTGAAAGATGCTGCAATAAACATGGAAGTGGTGATATCTCTGAGATGCTGTTTTCATTTCCTTTGGATATGTATGCCAGAAGTGGGATTGCTGGATCACATAGTAGTTCTATTTTTAATTTTTTGAGGAATCTCCATACTTTGTTCTATAGCAGTTGTACTAATTTGCATTTCCACCAATAGTGCACAAAGGTTCTTTTTTCTCTGCATCCCCACCAACATTGGGTATTTCTTATCTTTTTGATGATAGTCATTCTGACAGGTATGTAATAATGTCTGTTGTCATTTTCTTTTGCATTTTCCAAATGATTAGTGATGTTGAGCTTCTTCTCATGTGCCATGTCTTCTTTAGAAAATGTCTATTGAGTTCTTCTGCCCATTCTTTAATCAGTTTTTTTTTGGCTATTAGGTTGTATAAGTTCTTTTAAAATGATAGATAATTATATGATTTGGAAATATTTTCTCCCATTCCATAGGTCATTTTTTCATTTTGTTGGTTGTTTCATTTGCTCTTGCTCTTCAGAAGTTTGATGTAGTCCCACCTACTAATTTTTGGTGCTTGTGCTTCTGGTGTCATATCAAAAAAATCATTGCCAAAACCAATGTCAAGAAGGCCTTCCTGTTTTATTTTAGGAATTTTATGATTTCAAGTCTTATTTTTAAATTTTTGATTCATTGCAAATTATTTTTTGTTAGTGTCTTAAGATAGGGGTCCAATTTAATTCTTCATTTTGGTTATCCAATTTTCCCAGCACCATTTATTGAAGAGATTTCCTTTTCCCCATTGAGTATTCATGACTCCCATGGTAAACATTAGTTGGCATATAGGCTAGGGTTTATTTCTAGGCTCTCTTCTGTTCCATCAGTCTCTGTGTTTATTTTTATGCCAGTACCATACTGTTTGGATTACTATATCTTTGTAGTATAGTTTGAAATTGGAAACTGTAATGCTTACAGCTTTGTTCTTTCTCAGGATCGCTCTGCTGACTATTCAGTTTTTCTGTTTTTGTGTGTGTGTGGTTCCATACAAATTTTAGGATAGTTTTTCCTATTTTTGTGAAAAATGCAATTGGCATTTTGATAGGATTTGCACTGAACCTATAAATGGCTTTGGGTAGTATGGCCATTTTAACAATATTCATTCTTCCAATTCATGAGCACAGATTATCTTTCTATTTGTTTGCATCTTATTTATTTCATCAAAGTTTTGTTTTTAGTGTACAGATCTTTCATTTCCTTAAATTTATTCCTAAGCATTTTATTACTTTTGATGCTATTATGAATGGAAATAGTTTATTTTTCTTTCAGATATTTATTAGTGCATAGAGGTACAAGTGATGTTGTATGTTGACTTTGCACCTTGCAACTTTAATGAATTCATTAATTAGTTCTAACGTTGTTTTGGAGAAGTTCCTTAAGACCTTTATATAAGATCATATCATCTGCAAATACAGGCAGTTTTACTTCTTTTGATTTGGGTACTCTTTATATCTTTTTCTTGCCTGATTGCTCCAACTAGGACTCCACTACGATGTTGAATAGGAGTGGTGAGAATGGGCACTCTTGTCTTGTTCTTGACTTTAGAGGAAAGAGTTCAGTCTTTCACCATTGAGTGTGATGATAGCTCAGGGCTTTTTATATATGGCCTTTATTGTATTGAAACATATTCCTTTTATACTCAGTGTTGAGAGTTTTTAATCATGAAAGGATGTTGCATTTTGTCAAATGCTTTTTCTGCATCCATTGAAATGACTATCCCATTAATTATCTGTCATCCTTTTAATGTATGTGACATTGATAGTTTTGCAGATGTTGAAATATCCTTGCACCCCAGGGTTAAATCCTGCTTGTTCATAATGTGTGATCCTTTTAATGTGCTGCTGAATTTGGTCTACTAATATTTTGAGAATTTTTGCATCTAATTCATCAGAGATATCAGTATATAATTTTCTTGCAGTGTCCTTATCTGGCTTTGGTATCAGGGTAATACCGACTTCATAAAATGAATTTGGATGTGCTTTCTCCTCTTCAGTTTTTCAGAAGAGTTTTAGAAGTGTTGACATTAATTCTTCGAATATTTGGTAGAACTGACTGTTGAAGCCATCTGGTCCTAGGATTTTCTTTGAAGTCTTTTGATTACTGATTAAATTTCCTTGTTATTGGTCTGTTCTGATTTTCTATTTTTCATTATTTAGGGCTTGTAGGTTGTATATTTCTAAGAATTTATCAATATCTTCTATGTTATTGAATTTGTTGGTGTATAATTATTCATAGTGATCTCTTATGAGTCTGCATTTTTGTAGCATCCATTGTAATGTGTCTTCTTTAATGTCTGATTGTATCTGAGTCTTTTCCTTAACCTATCTAGAGGTTTATCAGTTTTATTTTTTCAAAAAATCAACTCTTAGCTTTGTTCATCTTCTCTATTGTTTTCCTGTTCTCTATTTCAGATATTGCTGTTGTGATCTTTGTTATTTCCTTCCTTCTGATAACTTTGGTTTTAGCCTTATGGGGGTTCCCTTTATGAGAATTTTTCCTGGTTTTAAAATTCTTTGTCTTTGATTTTTTAAAGTTTTATTATAATGTGTCTTGGAGATTATTTTGGATTGAAATTTTGGAGTGACTTGTTAGCTTCATGAACTTGGATATCCAAATCTCTCTCCAGATTTTGGAGAGATTTGGATATCCAGTTTGGGAGGTTTTAACCATTATCTCTTTAAATAAGCTTTCTACACCTCTTTCCTTTCTCATTCTTGGACTATAGTGATGGGTATATTTTTTTATTTTAATGGTGTCTCATAAGTCCCATAGGCTTTATTCATTCCTATTTAAAAAAATTTTCCTCTGATAATTTCAACTGACCTGTCTTTAGTTCACTGATTTTTTTTGTGACTCAAGTCTGCTGTTGAAGCTCTCTGTTAAAGTTTTGGGTTCCATCATTATATTCTTCAGCACTAAGATTTCCATTAGGTTCTATTTTTTATGTTTTTAAAAAAATCTTTATTGAACTTATTTTATTCTTATAATTCTTTCCTGATATTTTTAATTTTTTATCTGTGTTTTCTTGTAGCTCTCTGGGCATCTTTAGAACAATTATTTTGAATTCTTTGTCAGCAAATTCCTGGATCACCATTTCTTGGGAGCCAGTTACTAGAGGCTTACTATATTCATGTGTCCCTGATTATTCATGATCCCTGTAGCCTTGCATAGGTGTCTGCACATTTGAAGAATCAGTCACCTCTTTTGGACATATGGACTGATTTTGGTAAGGGAAGACTTTCACCTGAAGGTGGGAGGCACCCTGGAGAATGCTGTGACACCAGGTCTAAAAGTGCAGGGTACTGTGTGGTGGCATGTGGTAGCACCAGGTCCAAGGGAGCATGAAATCCTTTTGGGTCAGTCTGCTGAGGTCCACAGCATTGACAATCATGTGGTCCTTGAGGAATGACTTCAGGGAGTCTGCAATAGTTATACGAGCTTTTGGGGTCCTCAGTGCTACCTCCAGGCACAGAAGCTATGGACCAGAACATGCAATGGTAGTTCCCTGATTACAGATACACATGTAGCTGTGGGGCCGGAGCAGTCAGCAAAGGTGAGGGCCAACTATGGGCTTACAGGCAGCCATGGGAGCTTTGACTGTCTGTATGCTCTCTTGTGGCTGCACAGTCTTACCTCAGCCCTACAGCAGAGGCCTAGGATGAGGGTTGGGTCAGGGGTTTTTAGGTGCATAGATTCAAGGGTTAGCTGTAGGTGAACCTGGTGGTGCAGGCTAATGACAGAAAATAGGGTTTGAGCTAGGCACACAAGCAGCCGCTGGGACGCTGGCTGTCATCATGCTGTCCTGTGGTTGCACAGTCTTCTAGTTGAGTGCACTGTAGGGGAGGCTGGTGACAGAAGTTAGCTTGTTGACATACCAGTGCTCTGGAGGGGCTAGCCCCAAGTGCTGGCACTGCAGTAGAGTTAAACTGTGAGGATCTAGCCTGGCATTCTGCATTTGTACAGCCACAGATGTCTGGGCTAGCTGCAGGTTTAGTTCCTGGAGCAAGAGGGAGGGAGTGAGGAGGGATTCAGACAGCTAACATTAATGAACACAAATAACTGTGGGCCAAAAGTGGTGATATCTGTAGGAGGCCTACATCACCTGGGCTGATCATTAGTTGTTTCAATGGCAGAATCTGCAAGGTTTGTCTGCAGAGCAGACTGTGAACTGAGAGGGCTCACACTATGCAGCTGCTAGTGGTAACTATTGCTTTTCCTTCTTGTTCCTAGCTGGCTCTACACATTTCATCTTTGCTAGTGGGTGGAGTAAACTGAATTGGGACTTTCATGTAGTGTTGGGAAAGGCTGGGAAAGCTGCTTGCTCAGCCAGCTTCCTTTCCCGGCAAGGGGAATTCTTTCTAGCTACACAGTTCTCTCTTGGTACTGAACAATGCTGGCTTGAAGGATGGGATGATGTAAAATGAAACTGTCTTCACGGTCATTTCTCTTTTTGTGTCTCAGTGTTCCTCCACTCAACCACTATGTTGCTAAAGTTTTTTAAATGGTCTCCAGAGTTCCTCCAGAGCTGGATCTGCTTTTATTCGTGTATAGCTGTCTATGATCCTCGTGGGGGAATGGAGGCTGGCATGATGTCACCTCAAATTATATATATAAAGTGCTTAGAGCACAGAATGAGTGCTATATAAACATTTTCTGTAGCTATTATTACTATTAATTTTCCAAGAGGAGAGAGTTAAACAGACATGACTCCAAAATATACCTATATTATTTATTAGCTATGTGGTTTTGGGCAATTTATTTTACCTTTTGGAGCCTGAGTTTATAAAGTCATATTTCATAGGTTTGATGTGAGAGCTAAAGTATACACCTAGTTAAAATATCCAGCAAAATATCTGGCATCCTGCTTGTTTGATACATGTTGATACTTCTCCATCCATAGTGAGTTAACAGATTTAGTGCAAGAATTTAGTCACAATTATCAGGCAATTACATACAAGGCACTAACAGGGATAATCAAAACTGGTCCTTAGGTTGTCACTCATCTTCGCCGGGTGCAACATGTACTAACTTTCATGCTTGATTAATAGTGACATCCTTGGTCTCTTTGGAACTTCAGTAGCAAGGACTACTGAAAAATTTCTTGGAATTCTGTATTTTCTTGCAAGGATATAGCCTCACTTCATAACAAAGCAAATTTTCATGAAAGTCATGGATATCATTTATCATTTCCCAGGGTACTTGGTTATAACCCCTAAATTGCCTGCCAGCCGTGAATGAATGCTTTTGTCTGTCTGAAACCAGTTCAGTACCATGTAGTAGTTGGAACAGCCCCAATTATGGCACTAAGGTCTCTTTCCAGAAAGAGCTCATCACTCCTTGCTGGTTCCAAAAGATTGTCTTGTGTCTTCTGTTCCTTTCACCCCTTGTTTGCATGTCATGGCCTTAGACTCCCCATACTTTTTTCCCCTCTGATGCCTTTTCTGGCTCCCAAAGATGCATCCACAGCCCTCCTTGATACTGTCTGTCCCCAAAAGTCAGCTTCCATCCTGCATCATGAGGGATGGGATGATGCATGCAAAATGAAACTGTCTTGTCATGTTATACAAATGCTTCTCTTGCTCTTATTTCTTGGTAACCTAGCTTTCAGGCTTGATCTCTCACTCTGAGTGGCCAGACAATGAGACTCTTCCTGACCTGCTAGTAGGGCTAATGGCCCTACCACAGTTCCAAGGAAAGTCCAAAGCTGTTTTAGAATCCCTCTGAAGCATGGGTGAACTCCATGCCAGTCACCACACCAGAAAGGTCAATAGCATAAATTTCTCATTTATACTCTCATTATTTTCACTAGCTTCTATTATTATCAGAAGGCCAAATAAACAGATTGTGGATTCTAGGCAACTATTGTAAGCCACATTCTTGACTCTTTAAAAGAGTAGATCATGTCCAGGTGGTATTATCTGTATATTTTCATTACCTTAAACAGTGCACACTTGTGGTTATGTGATATGAATGTAAAGCTAAACACCCTATATGGCTATTTCATGGGTATGAGATGTCTCTTTACCCTGCTGTTGGTTGAACATTTATTAGCCACCTACAGTGTGCCATACCTTTGCCAAATGCTGTGAGAACAGGTCAAATAAGGCACAGCATATTGGCATGACATGGCATTATGGTGAGACAAAACTTATTAGTGATGACAGGACCATATAGTAAAATCTGTGCCAGAGCCGTGCTGAGGGGATCATGTTGAGTCCTAGTTGGAGGTGCTGTGGAAATAGAATAAGAAAGAGCTTTTGGAACACAATCACTCTAAGCTGACTCTGGAGCAGTGGTAGAAGCCAGAGAAACAATGACAGGTGGGAGAGAGGCCTACATCTTTCAACCTCTGTCTCTTCTGATTTTGTCACTGTAGATTTAACCCTGCTCTGTGAATGAGGGGCTCTAGAACCTTCACATAAGGGGATACAAATCCCTCAGTTTCTCACAGTGAAATAAAGAACCTTAAAATATTCTGTAAAAAACAATGACTCACAGTTTAGGGAAGTTTTGTTCCACTCTATATTCAGGCATGCCAATAATTTTAGTTTTGGTTTGTTCCCCAGCAACCTCTCATGATATTAGGGTTGTAGCTGAAGTAGGTTGCCCTAGATCTCTGAGCTTTAGAAGATATACCATTTCTATGTTGCCACCCTCATCTTTGGCCCTGCTCAGGGAGTCTGTAATCATGGCAATAGGGCAAACAAATTTCATGCAGGAAGAGTTTTCTGCTTGGAAAACTTAGGCCTGTGTAAATGACAGGAGAAGTGGCTAGGCAGTAAGGGAATGATATGAGGGTTTGGGATGCCAGGAGCATATAGGGAAAGAGGAGGAGGAAGCTTTTAAGTAAACAAGGCAGCTCCAAATATAAACTTGGCCTTCCTTGGAGCATTTTTGTGGAGTTCTGATTATATTACTAGCTAAATTGTTCTGGCCACTAGGAAGTGAGGTATAGTATCTCTTGAGACAAGAAAGCCTTAGAGACAATAGCTATAGTAGAACTATAAGGACTCCCAACCAAATTACCAGCTCTTTCCTAGGGAAAGACCTTGTTTTCTGGAAATATCAATTGTCCCTGGAAAACTAAATGCCTTTTGCAGTCTTATAGGCCTGACTGGCTCTGCAGTTTCAGTGCTGCTGATCTGCAGGTCAGGATGGATGCTATGGGAAGTACCCAGCACCTGGGGTGTGGGGTATCCTTATCCTCGGGGGATCAATTTCATTGAAAATTCTTTAATACAAGCTTATTGCCTAGGTTTCACTGGCTGTTTATGATTATAACCAACCATTATCTGAGTCTGAGAACCTCACATGATCTTATCAGAAATTCAGAGCTGGTATGGAATTTTGACTCCAGCATTAGAATTTCATACAAGAGACAATTAGAGAAAATGTTGTATCACCCCTCACAGTTCATGCTGCAGTAAAGTCCCAAACAAAATACAGACTGTGATTATTTAATATTGTCTGGCACATGGTCTACTCAAATGCAAAATGAACTGTAATTTATTCCATTATACTGAGAAAATTAAATATGTTGTAATGATTAGAATATGTTAGGAGAGAAGATGATTTGAAGTAATTTTTTTGATTAGTCAAAGTCATCTTTTCCAATGTATGTGTTACAAAACTATGTGACTAATACCATTCTAATTATTTAAGCAAGGGAGGAAATAGTAGATGAAAAAATAATTTCCCTTTTGAAGAATAATTCAATCAAAAGAATGTTGTGCAATGTTGACAGTAACACTGAAATAGGTCTTGGAACAATAAATTTAAAGTGCTGCAAATGTAAGGTGGTATATTTACGCAAGAAAATAGAAATGAAACAGTTAAAGAGTAAGTAGCATATTTCTGTAAGGAATTTTCAAAGAATGGTAACTATGATTCTGTTTTTGAAACAATCTAGAAGAATAGTTACAGCTAACATTTCAGCATCTCCAAAACCTGTTTTGGTCTGTTTTTGACTCAGTCTGTCTTTGAAATTAAAGATTCCATCCCCTTTTATAATTATCTTTTTTTTTAAAGAGGAGTTAAGGACTAGCTGAACATTAAGAACTGAGTGTCATTTCCAAAAGAAGATGAGTCAGGGAATAAAATGGGGAGCACCTTGAATCATGATAGAACTATATTGACTGGGGAAATTCAAGCAACTCCTTCTCAGACATGGAAAACAGTAGGCCATTATGTTTTCATTGGTGAAACTGTCCCAAACATAGTCTGGTGGATTTGGGAAAGCTGAACTCTCACTGGATGTTACCACTTCTCTTCTCATGCATCCAGAACTCTGTCATGGGTGAAAACTACTTTCCTTTTTGGCTGGTGACTTCTGCTAATTACAAGGGTTTAAGGATGATACATCCATGATGCCTGTAAGCCCTCTGATTGCGAGGACTGATGTGACTGATGTAGCTGGCATGTTCTCTTCCTCATTCCTCACATCATGACGAATACTCCTGAAGTTCTGAGAGAATGACTCTGGAGAAGGATTATTTTTCAGTAAAAGGCAAGCTATCGCAGCACTTGCCTGCAACTTTATTAGTTGAAACATTATTGGCTAATTTAAGCATAAAATGGTGATTATTGTGATGGTGTTGGGAATATCTTTAGAGGAAAATATAAAATACTTTTATGATCATAGGAATGGTGAGGAAATATTTCTTATGCAAGATGAAAAGCACAAACTACACAAGATTCATAAATCTGACTATATTAAAGGGAATTTAAAAATCAGTGTATCCAAAGATACCAGAGGCAAAGTAAAATCAACCATGAGCCTTAGGAAAATATTTATAAATACATACTTCACAGGGGATTAGCATCTAGAATGTATTAAAGAACCCTATAAGTAGAGGGGATTCAAGATGGCAGTGTAGGAAGATCCTGAACTTACCTTCTTTTATGGATCCAACAAATTTACAACTAGCTATGGCATAATTTTCCTTTCAAAAAGGGCCTTAGAACTAGATAAACAGCACCTCTACAACAAAAGATAAAAGAGAAGCATCAAGACAAGTAAAGGCAGAGACTAGGTCTTACCCAGGACTCCACCCCAGGCATAGGGGCCCACAATTGGGAGGGAATCCCCCAAATATGGAATTTTTCCTTGAAAAGTAAAAGGGCCTTATATTAGGCACTCCCACCCTTGGGGCCAGCATTGGAAAGATGACCTCCCAAATGTCTGGTTTTGAAAATCAACAGAGGTCAAGTTGAGGGGAACCAAAGAACTGTAGGAAATGCAGAACCCACTTGCCCTGACATCTACTACAAAAGTAACAGTTTGAAAAGTGCCAAGACCACAAGTAAGGGAAAACCACCTACTAATCCAAATGTGGCTGCTGAAGAGGCAGGAACCTACGGTGATTTTGGGGGGACAGATAGACTTGTGGGTGCCAATTTTGCAATCTCATTTTAACTTGCTGATGATGGGTTTGCTAGGTACAATTTTTGGTGCCTTCCCTCTAGCCTACCAGCATTGGTGGGTTTATGTGCTCTGTGCCCCACCCACCGTGCACAGCAGCCATGCCACAAACAGGCCAGGCAAGCACGCCATTCTCTATCCTTCCTTGCAGTAGCCGTGCCAAAACCAGGTGGGGTGAGCACCCTGTGCCATACATACCTGTGGTTCCATGAGAGCTGATGGTCAAATACAATCCATACAAGGGACGCCCCTGAGCATATGGCTCTGAAGACCAGGGGAGATGAGCTTCTGGACCCATGTATCATCTCCTACACAAGACCAGTTCTTCAAGGCAGAGAGGTAGCTGTTTTGCCCAATATACATAGACAAACAGTAAGCCAGGCAATATGAAGAGGTAATGAAATGTGTTCCAACCAAAGAGCATGATAAATCCACAGAAGACATTAATGAAAGGGAGATAGCAACTTACCTGATAAAGAATTCACAGTAATTGTTATAAATATTCTCACTAAACCTAGGAGAAGAATGGATAAACAGTACAAACTTCAACAAAGATATAAAATATAAGAAAGTATCAAACAGAAGTTATAATTGAACTGAAAAGTATGTTAAAAGGGATCAGTAGTAGAATGGATGGAGGAGAAGCAGGAATGAGTGAACTGGAAGACAAAGCAATGGATCTAACCCAGAGAGAGCAGGAAAATGAAAAAAGAACTTTAAAAAGTGAGGATAACATAAGGGATCTCTAGGACACCATCAGGTAGGAAAACATTTGCATTATGGGGTCCCAGAACTAGAAGAGAGAAAGAACCAGAAAAATTATTCATCAAAATAGTGGCTGAAAATTTCCCTAATCTGGGGAATGAAACTGACATCCAGATCCAGTAAGCCAAGATAGTTCCAAATAAGACGAACTCAAAGAGAATCACACTAAGAAAAATTATAATTAAAATGGTAAGAAACTAAAGAATCTTAAATGCAGCTAGAGAAATACAATTTATTATATACAATGTAAACCCCATAAGGCTATAAGCAGAAACTTTATAGTCCAGAATGGAGTGGCATGACATATTTAAGCTTCTGAAAGGAAAAAAATTGCAATCAAGAATTCTGTATATGGCAAGGTCATTATTCTGAATAAAGGACAGAGTAGGAGTTTTCCAGATAAGCAAAAGCTAAGGGGGTTCATCACCACTGAATCAGTCTGAAGAGAATGTTAAACAGATTTCTCTAAGCTGAAAAAATACTTTCACATTTTTCCTTATTAGTGTGATAATCTCACTGGAAAAGGTGAATATGAGGTAAAGACAGTAGATCAGTCACTTAAAAGTATGAGGGTCAAACACAAAAGTTTTAAGTCAAACTGGAATTATAATAAGTATTGAACGGATGCATAAAATAAAAAGATGTAAAATGTGTCATCAAGAATACAAAATAGGCTGGATTAAACAAAATGATGGCATGAGAAGTTAGGCAGAAACCTCCTCCCCAAACCACATATAACATGAAAATACAGCAAATACAACTAATCCTGAAAGAGTGACCAGGAAGAAGACTGCAACAGATGGCCTACATCTGGGGAAGAGAGAAGATCTCACAGAAAACTGTAAAGTAGCAAAGCCATGATGCACAGGACCCAAGCCCTCCCCACACCCCAGCTCACTGGCAGGAGGAAGAGAAATGGAGCAGGAAAGGAGTAGAAGCCCAGGACTGCTAAATACCCACCCCTGGAGATCTACTCTGGGAGCACACACCCACATTACATGGTGCTCTGGAGATTAGAGGGGTTGGAGAGCAAAGACAGGTGGAATACTTGGAGAGACAGAGATTCCAGCCGCTTGTGGAGAAGCTGTTCCAGGACAGAAGAAAGGCAGAACTTTGAAAGACTTCCCAATAGAAAGAGGGCTGCTAAAGGGGTAAGGATTACACAGGCTTGCTGCTCAGGAGAAAGGACAGGTGGACAAAATAGTCCTGGCACACTTAGACCAGCAGGTTGGGAGCTTTCAGGAGCTTCAGGTACTCCATCCCCCTAGCTGGCAATGCCAAGCCCAAAGACCCCTGCTGTGATATGCAGCCTGCTGCTCCTTCCTACTAGTTGATACTAGTTTGCAAACCTGCTGCTCCTCCCATCATGCCAGGTCAGTCGGACAGCAGCCGCGCCAATGGCAGCTACAAGGGCTTTAGGCAGAGGTTCCTCTCTGCATGCTCAGTGCACTGGAACAGGCAGTGGAGGCACTGCAGCCGGGAAGCAAGAAGCTCTGTCCTCCCAGCAGGCAGCAGCACTGCACACCTGTAACCCCAGTCATTGCTCCAGGTACTGGACAGCTCCAGAGAGTAGAATTTCAGGGCACTAGAGGGCACCACCTAAACAAAGTTATTATTTCATAGTAATCATTAGAAATATGAAACAGCCAAAGAATCTTGTACAAACCAAAATCCTGCAAACACCAGAAAGAGTGCTAAGTGAAACTGAAATCACCAACCTTCTTGATAAAGATTTCAAAATAAAAATCATAAACATGCTAATGGAGTTACAGAAAAATATTCAAGGTCTCAGGGAAGACTTCAAGAAGGAGATAGGAACTTTGAAAACTATAGTATCTGAAGTGAAACATACAATGGAGGGATTTAAAAGCAGATTAGATGAGGTAGAGGAGACAGTAAATGAAATAAAATTAGAGAACAGGAAAACAAAGACATTTAGGCACAGAGAGAAAAAAGGATCTCTAGGAATGAAAGAATAATAAGAGACCTGTGTGACCAATCCAAATGGAACAATATTTGCATTATAGGGGTATCAGAAGAAGAAGAAGAGAGAAAGAGGGGTAGAAAGTCTCTTTGAGGAAATAATTGCTGAAAACTTCCCCAATCTGGGTAAGGAAAGTCTCTCAGGTCATGGAAGTGCAGAGATCTCCCAACACAAGGGACCCAAGGAAGACCGCACCAAGATAGAATAATTAAAATGACAAAGATCAAGGACAAGGACAGAGTATTAAAAGAAGCCAGAGAGAGAAAAAGGTCACATACAAAGGAAAACCCATCAGGCTATCATCAGACTTCTCATCAGAAACCATACAGGCCAGAAGGGAGTGACATGATATATTCAGTGCAATGAAATAGAAAGGCCTTGAACCAAGAATACTCAGCAAGATTATCATTTAAATTTGAAGGAAGGATTAAACACTTTACAGATAGGCAAAAGTTTAGAGAATTTATATCCCACAAACCATCTCTACAGGGTATTTTAAAGGGACTGCTGCTCTAGATGGATGTGCTCCTAAGGCTAAATAGTGGTCACTAGAGAAAGTAAAATCACAGTAAAGGAAGTAGACCAATAAAATGCTAAGAAAATGAAAAATTAAATAAACTATCCACAAGTCAGTCAAGGAATACACAAGGAGTACAGAATATGACACCTAATATATAAGGAGTGAAGGAGGAAGAAAAAGAAGGGAGAAGAAAAACCCTTTAGATTGTGTTTGAAATAGTGCAATAAGAGAGTTAAGTTAAACTTTTAGATAATAAAGAAGCTGCCCTTGAACCTTTGGTAACTACAGAGCCTGCAATGCCAGTAAGTAGATATCTTTTGATAATCACCCTAAATGTAAATGGACTGAATATGCCAATCAAAAGACACCAGAGTTACAGAATGGATAAAAAAACAGGATCCATCTATATGCTGCCTACAAGAGACTCACATACACAGACTAAAAGTGAAATGATGGAAAAAATATTTCATGCAAATAATAGGGAGAAACAGGAGTTGCAGTACTTGAATGAGACAAAATAGATTTCAAAACAAAGAAAGAAATAAGAGACAAAGAGGGATATAATATAATGATAAAGGGGTCTGTCCACCAAGAAGATACAACCATTATAAATATCTATGTACCCAACAGAGGAGCACCTAAATATGTGAAACAAATACTAACAGAATTAAAGGGGGAAATAGAATGCAGTACATTCATTTTAGGAGACTTCAACACAACACTCACTCCAAAGGACAGATCAACTAGACAGAGGCACTGAAAAATACATTAGAACAGATGGACCTAATCTACAGAACATTCCACCCAAAAGCATCAGGATACACATACTTTTCAAGTGCACATGCAACATTTTCCAGAACAGATCACAACTAGGACACAAAAAGAGACTTAGTAAATTCAGAAAGACTAAAATTGAACCAACCAGCTTCTCAGACCACAAAGGTATGAAACTGGAAATAAATTATGCAATGAAAATAAAAAAGCCCACAAACACATGGAAGATTAGCAACATGCTCATAAATAATCAATGGATCAATGACCAAATAAAAACACAGATCAAGCAATATATAGAGATAAAGGAGAACAATTCAACACCCCAAATTCTGTGGGATGCAGTGAAGGCCATTCTAAGAGGGAAGTATATTGCCATACAGGTTTATCTCAAGAAAGAACAATCCCAAATGAACAGTCATATTTAATGAAACTAGTTGAAGTCATAGTTAATGAAACATCACAGAAATACAAAGAATTATTAGAGAATCTTACTAAAAATTATATGCTAACAAATTAGATAACCTAGAAGAAATTGACAACTTTCTAGAAAAGCACTACCTTCTAAGATTGACCCAGGAAGAAACAGAAAATCTGAATAGACCAATTATGAGCAATGAAATTGAATCTGTACTCAAAAAACTGCCTAAGTTAAAAACCCCCAAACAGAAGGCTTCACCACTGAATTTTACCAAACATTTAGAGAAGACCTTATACCCTTCCTCCTTAACGTTTTCCAAAAAGTAGAAGAGGAGGGAATACTTCCAATCTCATTTTATGAGGTCAGCATCATGCTAATACCAAAACCAGGCAATGACACCACAAAAAATATTACAGACCAATATCCTAATGAACATTACTGCAAAATACTCAACAAAAATTAGCAAACCAATTTCAAAAATCCATAAAAAAGATCATCCATCACGATCAAGTAGATTTCATTCCAGGGATGCAAGATTGGTACAATATTAAAAAATCCATCAACATCAAACACCACATCAACAAAAAGAAGGACAAAAATCACATGATCATCTCAATAGATGATGAAAAAGCATTTGACAAAACTCAATATCCATTCATGATAAAAACTCTCAACAAAATGGCTGTAGAAGGCAAGTACCTCAACATAATAAGGCCATATAGGACAAACCCACAGGCAACATCATACTTAACAGCAAAAAGCTGAAAGCTTTTCCTCTAAGATTGGGAACAAGATAAGGATGCCCACTCTCCCCACTTTCATTCAACATAGTAGTGGAGGTCTTAGCCACAGCAATCAGAAAACACAAAGAAAAAAAAGGCATCCAGACTGGTAAAGAAGAAGTTAAACTGTCACTGTTTGCAGATGACATGATATTGTACATAAAAAACCCTAAAGAATCTACTCCAAAACTTCTAGAACTAATAACTGAATTCAGCAAAGTTGAGGGATACAAAATTTAATACACAGAAATCTGTGTCATTCCTATATACTAATGATGAACTAGCAGAAAGAGAAATTAGGAAAACAATTCCATTCACAATTGCATCAAAAAGAATAAAATACCTAGGAATAAACCTAATCAAGGAGGTAAAAGTACTTTCAGGGTGAAAAACCCTGAAAACTATAAGACACTCATGAGAGAAATTAAAGAAGACATCAATAAATGCAAATACATCCCATGCTCATTGTTAGGAAGAATTAATATTGTCAAAATGGCCATCCTGCCTAAAGCAATCTACAGATTCAATGTAATCCCTATCAAAATACCAATAGCATTCTTCAATGAACTAGGACAATAGTTCTAAAATTTATATGGAACCACAAAAGACCCAATATAGCCAAACCATATCCTGAGAAGTAAGAATAAAGTCTGGGGGATTATGCTCCCCAACTTGAAGTTCTACTACAAAGCTACAGTAATCAAGACAATTTGATACTGGCACAAGAACAGACCCAAAGATCAATGGAATAGAACAGAGAGCCCAGATATAAAACCAAGCATATACAGTCAATATATGATAAAGGAGCCATGGATATACAATGGGGAAATGACAGCCTCTTCAACAGCTGGTGTTAGCAAAATTGGACAGCTACATATAAGAGAATGAAACTGGATTACAGTCTAACTCCATACGCAAAAGCAAAGTCTAAATGGATCAAATACCTGAATGTAAGTCATGTAACCATAAAAGTCTTAGAAGAAAACATAGGCAAAAATCTCTTGACTATAAACATGAGCAACTTCTTCCTGAACACATCTTCTCAGGCAAGGGAAACAAAGGCAAAAATGAACAAATGAGACTACATCAAACTCAAAAGTTTCTGTACAGCAAAGGACACTGTCAGAACAAAAAGGCATCCTACAGTATGGGAGAATATTTTCATAAATGACATATCTGACAAGAGGTTAACCTCCAAAATATATAAAGAACTCACACACCTCAATACCCAAAAAAGCAAATAACCTGGTTAAAATATGGGCAGAGGATCTGAACAGAAGCTTCTCCAAAGAAAAAATTCAGATAGCCAACAGGCACATGAAAAGATGCTCCACATTACTAATCATTAGGGAAATGCAATTAAAACTATATGAAATATGACCTTACACCAGTTAGGGTGGCCAACATAGAAAAGACAAGGAACAACAAATGCTGGCGAGGATGCAGAGAGCAGGGGACGCTCTTACACTGTTCGTGTGAATGTAAATTGGTGAAACTGCTGTGTGCAATATGGAGGTTCCTCAAAAAACTAAAAATAGAAATACTATTTGACCTGGGAATTCCACTTCTAGGAATTTACCTGAAGAAAATAAGATCCCAGATTCAAAAAAACATATGAACCCCTATGTTTATTGCAACACTATTTACAATAGCCAAGACATGGAAGTAACCTAAGTGTCCATCCATAGATGAATGGATAAAGAAGATCTGGTACATATACACAATGGAATATTATTCAGCCATAAGTAGGAAACAAATCTTACCATTTGCAACAACATGGATGGATCTAGAGGGCATTATGTTCAGTGAAATAAGCCAGGCAGAGAAAGACGAATACCCAATGATCTCATTTATTTGTGGGGTATAAACACAAAGCAAAACAGAAGGAATAAAATAGCAGTGGCCTCACAGACACTGAGAAGGGACTCGTGGTTACAAAGTTGGAGGGGCTGGAGAGGGAGAAGGAGATTAAATGGCATTATGATTAACACACATAATGTAGGGGTCTCACGGGGAAGGCAGTATAACATGGAGAAGACAAGTACTGACTCTGTGGCATCTTACTCTGCTGATGGACAGTGACTGCAATGGAGTATGTGGGGGGACTTGATAATATGGGTGAATGTAGTAACTACAATGTTGCTCATTTGGAACCTTATAAGATTGAATATCAATGATACCTTAATAAAAAATAAGAACAATCTAATATAAAAATATTCCAGTGTAGTCGTTTGACTATAAACCTATTATTTCTATTAGACATATGGAAACAGGGGTGCTTTAAGATATCAAAAATGACATTATGATGTTTTTCGAATCTTGTCAAAATGGTGGACTGAGCATACACATCTACTTCAAACATCTCTAAATTTTTACTTAAACAGGAGAATGAATTGAAAATACATGTGATAACAAGAATTCTAAAACATAAAAAAACAATTATCAGTAAACCAGAACATTTTGAGGAAATTCTGGGAAATATAAAGTAGATGGAGTCAGATTAATGAAAGAAAAGAAAAGCAAAAAGATCAGGGGATGTCACAGTTTCTCCTGAACAGACATAAACATACTTTTCTGGGAGAACCCTTATGGCCCCCATCTCAAAGTCAGGGAAGTGCTGGATAATTATTTATAGAACCGCCATTACTGTCTGTTTGGGCTGCACTAACAAAAACTATAGACTAGGTGGCTCAAACATTTATTCTCACAGTTCTGGAGACTGGGACGTCCAAGATCATGGCACCAATGATTTGGTGTCTGGTGAGGGCACGCTTTCAGGTTAATAGTGCAAGGGGCAGGAGACCTCTCTGCAGTCTCTTTAACAAGGGCACTAATCCTTTTCATCAGAGTTCCTACCCTGTGACCTTATCACCTCCAAATACAATCACAGTGGGGATTAGGTTTCAACATATGAATTTTAGTGGGATACAAACATTTACTCTATAGCATCCACACTGTGGAAGTAAAGCCTTTCACTACCCCTAGCAGAATCCCTTCAGGACAAGGCCTTATTATTCATTTACTAAGCAAAAAGTTAAAGTGCAATGATTATTCTCTAAGAATTTGATTAGTTAACCAGAGGAGAATCTCTAGAGTAGATGTTAAGTTGTGAGAGAAAAACAGAAAAACCTGAGATAATGCGGGACTTATATATCAGTAACTTTTTTTTTAAAGTCAGTTCTTTCAAGAGTAAAATATTTTAAGTTGTTCTACCACAGATAAAGTGCTCCTTATTTTGGCAATTTTGGAGTCCATATGCGGCCTCTGTTCTCCATTGCTGTTGATATGTTCTACCTAAATTTCCCAATGCATCACTCTTTTATTCCACAAAGATGTTTTACATGCCTACCAGCCACAGAGAAGGAAACTAGATGGACATACCCCTGCCCTCATGGTCCTTACATTCTAGAGGGGAAAGACACAATAATCAGGCAAGCCAGTATACAAACCAGAAATTCACATTCTGAAAACTGCTAAGAAGGAAATAACCAGAATAATGTGTAAGGTGGTATGGAGGCTGCTTCAGAAAGCATGTCAGAGCAGAGACATGTGAACTAAGATCTGTAGCAGGAAAAGGAACCAGGCATGAGAAAAGCTGAATGGAAGTGCACCCTAGGCAGCAGGAGGGCTATCCCTATCGGCTAACCAGCCCTCTGGTTTTTAAGGGTATGTTGAAGAAAAGTTTGGGCAAATCGAAGGGGGAAAAGTTTTATTGGACTTCTGTTTGTCAACTTTTTGACCCCTTTTATTTTTCTCTTTCGGGAACTATGACAACACCCCCCCCCACACACACCCATTTGCTGGTAGGATTGTAAATCATGGGTTTTTCCTCTCATCCCTGCTAAGAGGTGCACCTATGGTCCAAACAGGTGCTTTTGCTAGGCATTTGTATTCTGAGTGGAGTGGCTTAAGGAGGGGGTTATTTGGTGTGTCATTTTAAAGGCAGCTCCCTAAACATGCTTGTCCACTACTTTCTTTTATGGTCCCCTGTACCTTTGATAGGCAGTCTATCTATTGCCTAGTACCTTTCTTTCAGGGGCAATTTTCTATCTTCAATTCTTTGTAATCAGTCTGAATCCTCCCAGTGAATTCCTTATCTGCTTAAGTTAGCTAGAGTTGATTTCTGTTTTTTATAACCAAATTACCCTAACTTTACAGAAAACCAGTCTAGGCTCCAATCAACCTAGCTTTTCGATTATGAAACAAAAAACACTTGACAACCAAGGATCACACATTTGGAGAAAACTAACAGCAGAAAAGAAAATCAAGATGATTACATAGAAAAACTGACCTCAGAGTTAACAGAAACACAAAAGAGAAATCCATGATTATAAACCATAAAATAATTATAAAGTTGGACATGAAAAACTACAAAGAACAAAAATAAGGCTAAAGAGATGGAAGTTGTTGGGTGTATAAATGTGTTCAATTTCTCATCTTTCACAGTGGAAAGTCAATAAACTCCTTAATATTGATAATTCAGGCCAGGAAAGTATGAAGATATTATTTAAACTTATGCCAACAGCAGAAAATCTAAAAACCACTGTGGGGAAGTTGGGGTTCCTATGGCCAGGATCCTCACTGAACTTAAACCACTTGATGATGTAACTGGCCTGTTGCTAGGCTACCGCTTCCACACCTTTAGGCAATAAACTATTACTGTGCTATATAGAGAGCTCGGCCCAGTACTCTAGGCAGAGGCAGAGACGCTAGTGCTCGACCTACCACCAGGAGAACAAGCCGGGTAATAAACCCTTTCACCCCAAAGAATGTTTTGCTGTCAATTTCTTTGGTCACATTGAATCCATAGCGAACTTGCCCAGGGCTGAAAACCATTGGCAAGACAACCAGGAACAATTTAAAGCAGTTACTTGAGACATGGATTTGAAGGTGGAAAAATGGGGATTTTAAATTTTAGATTTTTCTCATGGTTTGAGTTTTTTAAACTACATGTAGGTATTAGTTTAAAAGTTAAACCTAGTACAAATTTAAAATTATAACTTGTAGTATACAAATAATGCATATTATAAGTTAGCACCTATATTTAATTTTTAAATAAGAAGTTATGTCTATTAAGGATATCCAGGAACCTCCAAGTCTCATTCTTCCCTGTGGGTCCACGAGTATGAAGTCTGTACACAGGAGGCAAAGCAAGGCAAACAGAAGGCAAAGTAACACTTTAGTCTAAGCTATGGTCTTATCTTACAAACCTATGCTCAGCATGGTGACACTAGTTATCTGGGCAATGACACACTTGGTAGGCCCTTTCTTATGTAAATAATGTACAAGTCAGTCAAGCAGGCAGGGAGAGTCAGATCATACACAATGACAGGACAGAAGACCAGTCCAAAGCCCAGCTGCTATCACCAAAACATTTGATGCTTCAGAGACAGAACCCACAAGACAAGTAATTATCCTCCTGCCCACCTGATGTGGGGAGGAGTGGCTTACCCAGGAACAGTGAGCTGCCTGTGCTGTACCTCCACCACCTTGAAGCAGCCCCCAGTCCTTCCCGTTTCAGTCACATGGAAGCAAATAGCAGGGAGAGAAAAGCGAGAAAGAACCTGCCTACGTGTGCTGATCTTTAAACTCACTGGCTCTCAGGCTGACTATTCATTGAAATCACTTGGGAAACCCTAAGACTTCTAAGGTCTGGGCTGCAGTCCCAGGAATTGATTTAATTGTTTTCAGGTGCCTTGGACATCAGGCATTTTTAAATTTCCCCAGGTGGGATATGGATCAAGAACTCTGAAACTGCTTTTTCTGTATACTGGAATAAAAAGAGTAAGTAAATGGATGGTGAATGGTTGGAGTCCATTTTCTCAAAGAGGGAAGTAACAGATAAACAAGAAGGGAAGGTTAGAATGAACCTTATGCTGGAGTTGCAGACATTGGTATGAGCTCATGTTTAGCTACACACACACACACCGATGAATAGATACAGAATAACAGATATTTGTTTACCCATAAGCTAGTATACAAATCTCTATTACCTAGCTCTGTCCACTGAAGGTAATGCCACTCTAATAGCAATGAACACTACTGGTTCCTAGATCTTGGTTACTAATTATCATTCTCCAATAAAAGGAACCAGATCTCTTTGAATAAATAACGGGCAGGGGGAACACAAAATAAGCCTGTAGCATTTTGTACTACTGGAAAGTAAGGTATTGCTCAAAAAATAAAAGGATGGAGTCTTGCCAAAGGGACACAGGAACCAATCTGAAAGAACTCCCAATGGCCAAAGCTAGAAATATTTGAGGAACAAAATAAATAACATAGTACTGGATTATAATCCAAAATATAAAATGAGCACACAGGAGTCCATACTAATATGACTGAATACATGGGGAGAAAAACACATATCTTTCTTATAGGATGCTTCCAAGTAATATATGTAGCTCCTTCCCATCCAGGAGGTGGAGTTTTATTCTTGTCTCATCTGCTTAGACTCTGTGACTTGCTTTCAAAGAATGAAGTAGGGAAAGAGAAAAATAGTAACTTTATGGTAGAGAAACCTGGAAAACACTAACCAAGGGATGAAGGTTCATATTGCCCCAGATGGCTATCTTGTATACCCTGAAGTGATGAGAAGGGCATTTACCTCTGTGGTGCACTCTCCATAAACCTATAATTCCAGTCTAAATATGCGAAAAATATCAGATATACCTAAATTGAAAGACATCCTACAAAACACCTACTAGTATTCCTCCAGGCTGTGAAGGAAAGACTGAGAAACTGTTACAGACCAGAAGAAGCTGAGAGACGTGAGATCTCAGCAGTGTGTTGCCTTGGATTGGATCCTGGAAAATAAAAGGGCATAATGGAAAAATTGGTGAAATATGAATAAAGTGTGGATTATAGTTAATAATAATGTACCAATGTTGGTTTCTTAGTTTTGACAAATATACCACAATAATATAGGGTTATAATATGAGAGAAAACTGAAATTGGGTCCAGGGTATATGAGAACTCTGCATTATCTCTGCAACTTTTCTGCAAATCTAAAATTATTCCAAAATAAAATTTTATTTAAACAGCAACAATAACAAAACAAGCAGATAAAGTATTGGCCAGTAATGCCCAGGACAGAAATAGAGATGAGCACAATGATCTTAATAAAGCTCTTTTAATGCAGTAAAAACAAACTTCTGAGGTGATTCTAATTGCAGCCAAATATGAAAACACTGTTTTTAACCCTGTTGAAAGCTTTGACACTAGAACATGTGCCCAAATTGGCATCTTTTATTTTGACCAAAGATTCCTTCTTCTGTGAAGTGGAAAGGGAAGGAGGCTTAAGAAAGTGAAAACAAGGTCTTTAAAGTACTTATCACACAGGCCACTGATCTATATCAAGGTTGTGGAGGAACGCTGAAGACTGTGGATAACTTATTTTTCACTAAGTGAAATGTACGCTTCAAGCACATTTAGGAAAACAGAGAACTCAGGATTAAATCCACACTGGCTTATAGTGGGAAACAATACTGAGAATTAGGAGGTTCCCATTCAGCAATTTAAGTAGATTCTGGAGAAGAAACATAATGTAAGGGCTGCTCTGCGTGTTCACCAGTTTAAAAATGTTTTCTTATCAGGGCACATAGAAAGCATTCAATAGAAATTTATTGAATAAATGGCTTAATGTCTTCTGTGGTCAGTGCGAGAGATTAGAGAAAAAGAAATCTTGATCCTGAATCACAAAGACAGTACTTATGGATAAAGTGGCAGCATATACTTTAAACTTGAAAAGATGTACAGTCCTGGCATACATTAAAAAGGCATAATAATGTCCCATATATACTACTTCAACCAAACTTTGCAATTATGTATTATACCATGGGGAAAAGAAAAAATGTTCCTAGGTTGAGAAAAGGCTACTCTTACTTTTCCAAGGATTTGTTTCATTTCCTTTCCTGAGATGCAAAGGTATTTTCAGAAAACACAGCCTTCCCTCTTAAATATCAGTAAACAATACACCACTCTCTTTGAATTCAAGAATTCTTGCCATCCCCTGGGAAATGTGGTAGAGCACTTAAAACTTTATTCTTGAGGCCAAACCCATCTTGACATATGATCTCATGGTTTATGTTTTCTGGGGGAGAAACAAGACTGAAAATATTTCAGGGAGAAGAAAGAAGAAAGAGGAGGGAGAGTGGTGAGCTGTGAAGCAGGAAGAGCCAGATGGTTCCCAATGAGAATGAAGAATCAGCCTTTCATTCCTGTATCAGAGAAATTGGTCCTGGCCTAAGAGGATGTCTAGAAGGACAAGGGGCAAAGAAAATGAGAAGATTTGGTCTAGGACATCTCCAAGGAAAATGTTTTAGAAAAGTTCAACAGGGAAAAAGAATTCTGAGTTTTGCCATTCCCCCTGGGGCTTTCTTTTGTTGTTTTGAGCTGAGAAAAAAAGGATTGAGTCAAGAAAAGTTTAACCATAAGTAGAAGTACTCACAGGCTGCCCACTCCCCAAATTCCTGAAGTTGGAAACTTAGAAATGTGGGAAGTTGGAGTGATGGGAAATGTAACTCAAAGATGAAGGGAAGGAGCAAGGGGTGCATTTATCAACCTCAAACCAAGCACTACAGAGTTTGTCTTCCCAGATCCTGACCAAAATGGAAAAATCTTTCATTATCTGAAATAATATCTAATTAGTGGTCCCTTTTTTTCCCACAAATGGCAAAAAATTTTTGGCATACAAAAACTATACATAACTCATGTATATAATTTGACAAGTTTGGAGATACACATCCATGAAACCATCACCACAATCTATGCCGTAAATCTATCCATCACCTCCAAAAGTTTCCTCCTGCCCTCCTTGTTATTGTTTGGTGATAAGAACACTAAACAGACGTTAACAAACTTAAAATAGTAAGTGGTTCTTTATAGGCCAGGGAACTGGGTCGCATGGAGGACTGAGAACTACAGGATTCTGTTAGTCGCAATGGGAACACTGGTGAAATCTGAATAGCAACATAAGAATCCACTGTATAGGAGACAGTATCTTTCAAACCAGGATGAACGAGGAAAAGGTAATTTCTTTCCTAAATGAAGGTTAAAATTCAACTCCTTGCTTCAGAGTATCCCATTTCCCCTTTCTGGAAGCCAGTTTGGCTTTCTTAAAAATTCAAGAAGAAATTATATTAAAATCACAATGGGCTTTAAATACGACTCCGAATTTATTAGATAGAATTTATTAATCAATAATTATTTACTGAATACTCACTATATCTCAGGCACTGTTTGAGGCACTGGGGAAATAAGAAGAACATCACTTCTCCTCTCCTAGGTTGTAGTTATCTCCTAGGTAGCAACAGATTGTTTGAGAGCGACATGGACTTAGCTCTCACTTCAGAATCTATACAAAGCACAGCTCCAAAGTTCTGGTAATGCATGTCTGGGTTCTGACCTAATTATATGTCAGGACAGAGTCAAGTGTTATAGTGGGGGGGAGGTTTGAGTTATAAAAAGATGAAACTTATGCCTCTAGCTGTCTCCATTAAGAACATAGACATGTTGGAATTGTGCAAGTTGTAAACATGACCTGTCTCTGACATTTTAGAGTGAATATATCATTTTTGGAGATCACTCTATTTTAAACAATGTTGTGGGAGCTTGTGAAATTATGTATCACCTGAGCTCCAGTTTCCTTGTCTGTAAAACTGGGATAATACCTATTTTATAGAGCAGTCATATGAATAAGTATATCTGTACAGTGCTGGGTACACAGTTAATCCTCAAATCGTTAATTTTTCCCCTTTTCATTTTTTTGCAATTAAATGGCTGATTGACAGAGGAGCAATACTTCTGTATTTGGAAATGTTAATACCTGAGAGACTGGAATGAGTAGCCATGGACAGAGAAGATGTAGAGACAAATCATTCATTAGGGAGGACTGGAGCATATCTGAACTGTTTTCAAACTTTGAGATTCTATAAAAGACTTGATTAGATGTTGCCAAGGAACTACAGTTTCTTTTTCCCTAATTAGCAAGTCCAAATACCCAGTCTACTTTAGAGGCTCAGATTGTCCTACTTGTTTATTAAGTGTCTGATGTAGGAGGCACATTTCAGATGTCTCCAATACATTAAATGCATTCAATCATTCCAACACCTTGCCAGGAAATTGATTTTAAAGGTTTCAAAAATTCAGGGTAAATTTAATATAATAATAATTAATGGAAAAAGTAAATGTAAACTCAATGAGTGAAAGGGGGTTTGAGCTCAAGACTTTCTACTAATTCAAATCCACATCTTTTCCCCCAATAATACTGAGGTCAGGATGAGGTTACACTGGAACTTGATTTATCTGGCAGAAGGGGCCATAGGTAGTAGGTACTTTAGAACTTTTGGCTTCTGATAACCAAACAGAGTATCTTCTGCTAATTTAATGTCATCAAGGGCCACTTGTGTTTCTTGCTATTGCTGAGGCTACTTGGACAGCATTCTACCCT
This sequence comes from Smutsia gigantea, assembly GCA_032199065.1. Classification (NCBI taxonomy): domain Eukaryota; kingdom Metazoa; phylum Chordata; class Mammalia; order Pholidota; family Manidae; genus Smutsia; species Smutsia gigantea. The sequence goes on from JAVSCE010009123.1 coordinate 226,987, forward strand.
TTGGGTTCTGGAAGCACAGGTGTGGGAACTAGTGTAGAAGCCAAAAGTCTAACAATTTTGAACTCCCAAAGCACGGGGCTCTGGGATCTCAAGTCCCCAACTGAAGACACAATGGAAATAATGAGAAGCAGCTGCATTATTCATCTTTTTTAGATTTTAGAGGGCCCAGGGTTAAGGAGGTCATTATAGGTCATGTTTTTTGTAAGTCACTGGTTTATAGAAGAGGCCTTGAAATATTGTGTCATGTCATAGTTGAATATGGAATCCAAATTGCATTTAAATTTTCTCATCAAGGCTGAGGAAAGCAATTTTGCTCAGAGGCATCCATCTGCAAGTTCAGCAAACCAGGCACCAGCCATACTTTAGAACAGGCTGGAAAGATACCCCAGAAATCAAGGGTGTTCTGGCAGAAGTGCTAATTCCCACTAGGTCAGCTGCAGATGGTAAGAATTCCTCTGTGAGCCTTTGCAGCCCATTTATCCATGAAGCAAGCTCAGCCTAAAGTTCCCTTCTCCCAAGTAACCGAGACTGAGAGTTGAAAACAGAAGAAACCAGCTCTTTTCAAAGGTGTGATGGGCTTTGTTGGTTAAACGCACAACATCTAGCAGATTATTTAGACCCTATTTTACATATTGAACTCAAGGTTTGCACTAAATATTTGCAGCATGAAAGGCACTATATTTAGAAGATAAAATCCCCAGATAAAAAAATTCTCTATTGCCATCTAAGTAAATGAATCCTGCTCCAGTATTTGCAAGGATATGTGTGTTGTTGGGACCTTGTGCAGTTACTATGGAAATAACAAGTTAAAAAAAAAGCTATGATTTCTGTTAGTACTGCAAGAATGACCCCACTTAGCACTATCAACTGATTGAACCCTCCCCTGTAATTTAGTAGATGGTGCAAAAGCTTCCAATCTCTTTCACGGCTCTTCTTATGAAAAGCAGTTGGCTCAAATAGTTTGTATTAGAGAGTATTAAACAAATGCAGTGGTTTAGCTAAAAACTAGAGCACATATTTAAGGCTGCATATTTTTTGGAATTATAATATCAAAATGAGTTATTTATTTTGGAAGTTTAGGAATGTGAAATGGTTAGCCAGCCTCAACTGCTAGTATGCCATTTAATTTTACTTCTCAGCGAGAAATTATCGTTTTTTTCATCCATTGCAAAGTTATTCTGAGGCTCTAACGTATCAGAGAAAAAAAATGTTTAGAATCTGGGTAATGTTTGAATTGACTAAGAAATTGCAGAAGCAAAATAGATGTGTTGTTATCAGATTTGATTTTTCATCATTTTAAATGTGTCTAAACTTGTTACTGTTCTTAGTGTACTTTTCATCAAAGGAATGGATGCATAAATTATACACCAAAGTGACCTGAATATTAGAGAGTTGAAATCCACTCTTCCCTATTTGCTGATGGATGATGAACTATCAAGGAGGCAAATAATTCTGCCACGAAATGAAGGGAATAATGTTTTGTTTTTAGTTGTATTGTTTGCTTCCATATCAGTTCCATCCAATTACTCTGATGTCTTTGACAGCCTCCCTACTTACATCAAAGATGTGGTCCTTCTTTGCCTGTCATTTTATCACAAGTCCATAGCTCCACCCAGCATCCCAACCCCAACACACACCATTCAAATCCTACTCCTTCTGTAAGTCCCAGGTCAGATTGTTCTTTGTGATGCTGTCTCAGCTGGTCCAGCCAGCACTGTTAAAATTTCTACAAATAAAACTTTTTTCCAAACCATTAAGCCACTTATACTCTGTGGCATTAGTTGAGTTTTCCCCAATGAATCCAATAGCCTCATTTTAGTTTTCAATTTTCAGTCTCGGTAATATTGCTGCATCATTTAACACCATTCACCAGACCTCTGCCCATATCTATTGTGATTCTGTTCACTCTTGGTTCCCTCTTATCTTTCTTAATGCTCCTTCTCAAATCCAGGTAGGAGACAGAGTCTGGGAAGGCTTCCTAGAGGAGATGACCCTTGATGAAGTCTTTTTGAGGGGTCAAATGTATTCAGATGAATGAAAGGGTGAGTTTTCAGGCAGAAGGAACAGCATAAAACAAGGCATAGCCACAAAGATAGCATGTTTGGGGAAGTAAGGACCTTAGATTGGGAGGCAGTGTGGTTTAGTGGGGAAAATCGTAGTCCCTGGAGTTGGATATGGGGTTGATCCTGGTTGTGTGATCATGGACAAATTGCTTAATCTCTGAGAGCCTCAGTATTGTCATCTATTCAGTAAGAATAATAATATCTACTATGTAGTATTTTTTGGGGGTAGTTTAATGATAAATAACATATGCTACCTGCATCATACCTGGCAACACAGTAGATACCCAGTAAACTGTAACTTCGGTTATTATAGTGATGACAGTCTACAATGATTAATTTTATTCTCTCAGTTGGGCTGGGCTGCAGTGCTCAGATATTTGGTCAAACATTATTCTGGATGCTTTCTGTGAAGGTATTATTTGGATGAGATTAACATTTAAATTGGGGGACTTGAGTAAAACACATCACCCTTCATAATGTGGGTGGGCCTCAATCAGCTGAAAGCCTTAAGACAACAAAGACTGACCACCCCTCTGAGCAAGAAGGAATTCTGCCAGCAGACTACCTTTGGACTTAAATGGCAACCCTTCCCTAAATTTTCAGCCTGCTGGTCTACCCCATAAGATGATGATGATGACGATGATGATGATGATTTGGACTCATCAACTTGGACTCCATGATCATTTGATCCAATTCCAAAAAATCATTTTTTTCTCTCTCTATACATACATGCACACATACACACGCCTGGTTGCTTCAGTTTTTCTGAAGAACCCTAATACAGATGGCTTAACTGACCCATATCCAATTGCCTACTCGAAATCTCTATTTGGATTTCTAATAGGTATTTCTAGTTTAACATGTCTAAACTGAGCTTCAGATTTCTCCTCCAAACACTACTCTTCCTGCAATCTTTCCCATCTCAGAAAATATCATTCATATAGTTGTTGGGGCCCCAAACCTTGATATATTCTGGACTCTTCTTTGTCTCACACTCCACACGTATTCATTGGCAAGTCTTGTTAGCTCTACATTCATATCTAAATGCAACCATTTTTCACCACCTCCAGCACTATCTCCATGGTGCAAACCACTTGGATTATCAGAATATCTTCTGAAATGGTCTTTCCTTCTCAGAAGCCAGAAAGATCCTGCTGTTCTCTGTTCGAAACCCTCCAGCATCTTTTGGGGAGTAAAAAGGCTGAAGTCTTTACCTGACCCACAAGGTGCTATGCCATCTGACCCCCTCCCCTCTGGCCTCATCTCTTTTTACCATCCTCTTGCTTATTATTCTTTATCCTCTATTGTTTTTACTTGAACTCATCACATTGCAAGTATCTAAGGCTCCCTCCACTTGCTGTTTCCTCTGCCTTGAATACCTCTCCCCAAATTTTCACATGGCTTTCCCATTCTCTCTTTTAGGTCTTGGCTCAAGGCAGTGAGGAGGCCTTCCTGAAAATCTTGTCTAAAATTATAACTCCCTTTTCTTAATACCCTCTCCACACACAATTCCTATCCTCTCTCTTTGCCTTTCTCTTCTCTTTCGCACTTATCACCATCTAACTTGCTAGATTTTACTTATTAGCTTCTTAGCTCTCTGTCTGTCTCCACTAGAATTAGGCTGCATGAGAGCTGAGGTTTTGGTGTCTTTTGTTCAGTGCTGCATCCCTAGTGCTTAGAGCAGAATCTGGCACATAATAGGAACTCAATAAACATTTGGTAAATGTTCAAGATGATCAAGATGATGATGACAATTAGGAGGAGGAAGAGGAATACCTAAAATATTTGCTAGAGGGCTCACCAGGTTCCTGATATTTGTGCTATTGGACCATATCCATCTCTCAGATCTCCTAGGCTCAGAAAATCCAATACCTCAATGTTGGGCCACCCTCCCCTTTCATTTCCACCAAGAATACTTAAAAGTGCTCACTGCTGCATCTTATTTCTGGAGATTCTGATTCAGCAGCTTTGGGTAGGACTATAAATCTCCATTTTAAAAAATGACACTGATGCAGGTGTTCCTTGGACCATACCTTCGAAAACATTGACTAGTACTGTGTCCCAAATTGTATAAGCCACATCTGGTTCACAGATGTATTTATTTGGTTCAGAAAATATTGGCTTACAAAGCGCTTTAAGAATATATATATATTACTTAACAATATTTAAAAAATAAAATATTTGCTACAGCATCCTTATTTCCAGATTTGTATTTTAATTTGATGTCCTGGCAACACTGGACCTATATTCCTAATTGGTAATAATCGGCTCAAGCTGGGTGGCAGCTGAAGCTTTCTTTTCAAAAGGACATGTGAACTCCAGATTACCACAGATGCCCCTCCTCAGGCCTTGAGCACTGTGCTTATCTACATTCACAAAGCTGCAGAGGTTGCATCTAGGCTTCTTGCCTAACCAAATCAAGCCCCAGATGGGAATGGTCACAAATGGGCACAACTCTATATACATCCTGAAACTCAGAAAGAGCTGTTGGCCACTACCTGAAGCCAGGAATCCCAGAACAGGAAACAAAGATCATTTTTGTGAGGGACATGAAGAAAATAGGCTTTTTATTATTCTGTTGATGATTCTGTTCTGGAGGAAAAATAAACCACTGGGTAATTTCTATGCCACACTTTTAATACATTAGTCAGTAGTTTTGTTGGTAAGGAGAAATTTTTACATAAAGATGTACATTGATTTTTTCATCACTCACCCACGTGGCTCCGCAGAAGAACCAGAAGAAAGCCAGAAACACTTTGAGAATCACACTCCAGATGGAATATTCTGACTGGAGCAGGCCCCTGCTCTGAGTTCTCTCCCAGGACTCTCTCTCATGGTCAGCTTGGCAGTATAGTTTTGGCTATGATCTGGGTTATGGCACTCAAATGTATGCCAACCCAGTCCTAAGTAAAGTTGTCTCAATTGCTTCAAGTGTCAATTAAAAGAAAATGCAGTCCACCCTTTGGGGAACCCAATATAAACACAGATAAACCCCAGTCTGGGAATGCTAGCCTCTGAGGAAGTGACAGTGCTCTGGCAGTGAGAAGGAGCCACAGTTCTGACATTGAAGGACCATTATTGGCAAAACTGGTGGTTCACCAGTTGGGCTGGGGGGTAGTTGGTGAAATTTGAGGTCGACAGTTAACACAGGTAACAGACTCTCCGGGGCACACTGAGGCATTTGAGACCATGCTAAAGGAAGGGAGAATATTCTAGTGACTATAATTAGTGCAGGCTTACTCAGAGATAGTTTCCATTGTTGTTACCCCTGGCCTTGACTCTCTCTCTCTCCAGCTTCTAAAGCCTAGGAAGCAGTGGCTACATAAGAAAAGCCAGCCTGAAATATGAGTTCAAATATCACTCTTTCCCTATTCAAAGGTAAAAACCCTGAATATCCTTGTTTCTTCATTTTTAAAGGAGTTTGAAAAAGCAATCAGTCCGTGCCAAACCCACTATATTAAAGTGGCTATTAACTTTTTTCACCATCCCAGTGTCTGTTGTAGGTTTCCCTGAGACTAAGTGCAGTAGACAAGCGTTCAGCCTGATGGTGTCTCCGGGCCATAGCTGGCAGCCCCACTCTGGTCAACTGATTTGCAGATGGGTGCCATTTTTATATTATTATTGGTCACAAAGAAAACTCAACAGCATGTAGGACAGCAAGAGGAAAGACACTCCACTCCTGGAAAACCATCTGAGGACGAATGGCTTATTTCCTGCTCCATACAGAGGAACAAACAGCATGTTGGAAAGAGCATAGGGTTGAGGTTTCGAGGATTTGGGTTAAGATTCAACTTCTGCCACTTCCTTAGGGATATAGCTTCCAGCACTTTATTTGCTCTCCTGAGCCTTGGTTTTCTAATCTGTAAAATGAAGATAATGATGCATACTCCACAGAGTTTGGGCTCAAATGAAGAACATATGTAAATGACCTAGTCCACCGCCTGACTCATGTAGGCTCCATAAAGAGTTACCAGTTTGATTTTTGTGGTTGTTCCTACACAAAGAATGTCTAAGGGTATCAGAGAGCCATAGAACTGAAAGGGACGTAAAGTTTTCTAATCTTACTCTAAGAGGCACTAAATATTTCAGACAATAGATTACCCAGGCTTTGCTTCAAATTGTCATTTCCATTAATTAGCATTAATAATAACATCACCTAACATTGTTTGAGTACTGACCATATGTTAAGTTCTGGTATTTAATGCTCACTCTGAACATATGATACGAATACTATTATTATCATCTCCCTGCTTTATAACCAAGGACTTGAAGCTTAGGAAAGTTGCATCATTTGCCCACGGTTGCACTGTTGGCCTTGATCTCTGATGCTCTTACTACCATTCTGTGTTGTCCCCTATGTTCAGACTCCCAAGGTCAATCTTGCTGCCCACACAAGCCCTTATTTTTTGTTTTTCTAAATAAAAACCAGACAAATGGAACACATGTAACTTCCAGGCATATAAAGCCCCTGCTGATTCCAGAGCCACAAAAAAGTAAACCTACTTGACTTGTCAGCTTTCTGTTTTGTGACCTCTTTTCATCCTAGCTGTGTCCCACCAAATTCAGAAGCTAAAACAATTTTAAATTCCCTTGGCTTTTTCTGTGATATGTACACCAGTCATCCTTACTGAAATCTCGGTCTTAGAGATACTGGTCTAAAGTTCTACCTCATAATTTTACATGTTGAAGGGCTACATGACTATATCTAATTGGGTTATTTCGATGGAGGTCTGGTGACGACATCACTCCAGGTATAGCTGTGAAAAGTAAGTAGGGAATTTGAGGGACAAGGTGAACCTGGCGGAGCTCTTGAGGGTGCTGTCTGGTTAGAGGGATGGAAGGGCTCAGATGGTCTGGAAGGAGGTGGTAACACTCGTGTGAGGATCTGTTGCCCGTGTGCAGGCAGAGTCTGGGCAGTGGAGGGCAGGTGGCTCTTCTGCAGGGACTTTCTGTGTCTGCAGCTTTGGGGTTCAGATTGTCAACAGGGGTAGTGGTCTGGCTCTTTGGAGGAAAGATTATCTGGCTTATACCAGCAACATGTTCCCCATAAATATTTGTGGGATCAGTGAATAGGAATAGCTGAAGAAGGGAGGGGAACGTGAAAACAAGGAGAATGTTTCCAGCAGTGGCAGCAGAAAAGAGAAACTTATGTGGTGACAAGCAGAAAAGGAGGTGACTCTTTGGATCAGGTGGCCAGTCATATATAAGTTTACTGCAAAAATATGACACAAACTCAGTAGTAAATTGTGGATGGATTCATCCATATAAAGTTTGCTGTGTTTATAACTAGGGTGCAGATTATGGATAGTTTTATTTCTTCTGTTTTATCATTATTTTATTATTTCAGGTTTTTGAGCATTTACCTAACTAAATGTTATGCTTGAGTCTGTTGCATCTTGCAATTAACTCTGGCAAAGCTTTTGTCCTTTTCTTTCATGGGGAGCTGACTGTAATCTGTAGGTCAGTTGAGCCTTAATGAGGAGCCTTTTTCTTAATTATCTAGGGTTTGTTTAACTCTATCTGCTTGTCCACATTAGCCAGCAGTCAACAAATGTGCACTCCGTAATGAGCCTGTCAGTTCTTCACATCCCTTTTGTCAGATGCTTTTCCTGGCGCTCCCAGACATCAGTTAGGAGAGAGAGGTTTATGCTATCTCTTTGAAGGACAATGCCTTAATTCCTTTTTGTATATGCAACCCTATGGACAATAAAATCCTATTAAATTTAAGTTACTCTTACAAATACAACAATGACATAAGAAAAGCTATTTCCCAGCCCAAATAATTTGGAGAATACTATTGGCTCTGCCGGTGAAATGTGTCTAGCTTGACTTTGGTATTTTCTTCCTTGTTTGTCTCACCTTCCTGCTTTTAGCCTTAGAGATGGTGTAACCTGGGACTCAATGCCAGCCTGTTGGTGCTCAGCGGGATTAAGAAGCCTGCGGAAAATGCAGTTGGACATTAAAGAATGTTTAATTCTGAATGTTGTTGTGTACAGGGCAATTACACTACACACTGCTGACCTCCTTTTTGCTTGGATTATGTCTTAGCTCTTATTTGTCTGGTATTTATCTACATTAAGCCTTTCTCTCTCTTTCTCTCTCTCATTTTCACTCTTGTTTCTTTCATAAATAAAGTACCTGAAGAAAACAGAGGTGAAGAGTTCAGATGGGGAAGAAGCTGTCTGGAGATTTTTCTGTATGATTATTATAATTTGAGGAATAGATCTGGGGGAAGATTCCCCTGCTTTCTGTTGAATCTAAAACTCAGGCTTGTGTATAAGCAGTTTAGAACATATGTAATTTCCGTTTTTAAAGACTAGTGTCTGGGGTAACAGTCACCTTTTACAGGGAACTCTGTCTTTGAGGTCTAGGGGTGACCAGAGACCAAAGGACAATGCAGTAGTTTGTTTCTTCTTCACTTTCCCTTTCTATCCCATTTTTCCTTCTCCAGGGTACTCATGTTTTCATCAAGACCTGTCCCATGGAAAGAACTGTAATCAGTCATTTCTACCTTAAAATGAATGGAAGTCTCTGTGTTAACATTTGTGGGTATTTTGAACTTCATCTTTCATTTTGTATCAAAAGATGGTACTCTGAGAAAGCATTTAGGAAAAGATGAGAAATACAAGTCAAAACTGATGAAAGCTGATTAACTTCTTCAAGGCCCTGTGTCTGTTAAAGTAGCAGGTTAGATTCAGGTGTGGATAAGTGAATAAGGCCATAACATACTCTCATGTTTTTTTAATATAAAAGAAGAATTATGCATTAAGAAAATGATACATGTTTATTAACTTAGGTTTCCTGATCACAAGCCTAATGCAAGAGAAAGAATGAAAGGAAATGTTAACCTTACATTAAAAACCAGAGGTTTTTTTTTTTTTACTTCTTCAATGTGGTATCCATTAAGCTAAGTATTTTTTATGTTTACAAGAAGGCTGTTATTATAATTATTATATATGTCTGTGTTTGGGTACTTGTTTTGGGAAAATAATAATTAACTCTGTTACCCTTTTCTGCCCACCTGCAAGAAGAAATTTTAATATTTGCCTGTTCCATCTCCCTTACCCCTCTCCCTCTCTCTCTGTTTAATCAGTTCTCCAGTGAAAATTCTTTTTGAGTACTGAGTTTTTGAATGTTTGTAATGCAGAAAGGAACTGCATCAGAAATGGCCAGTTTCACTCGTAAGAGTAGTAATTTCAAGAAAGAACTGAGCAAAACTGGGGAAAAAGGGGATATTAGAGAAGGGTTGAGAACATGATTTGGAAGCATGGAACTGGGAAAGAATTTTAAGTATACTGGGGTTATATATTTGAGAGAATGGAATAAATATTTTGATTAGTTTTGATTGCTAGGGTGTTTTCTTTTGATATGAGAGAACCATAATATATATTCCTAAATAATTAAGAGCTTCACAAATAAATATATATATATTCTGTTTTTCATGTAATCTGTAATGACCATCTAATTGATGATTATTGATTTTAAGATGCACCATTATTTCATATATCTACCTTTAAGAAAGAGAAAAATACTGCCAATTATTATTTTAACACATCATTAATTATATAAGATGCATCTGTTTCAGGCATATTAAAATGTTGCTAAAAGTGTATCAATAAAAGAATATGCAAAATACTACAAGAAAATACAGCAAAATATTAAGAGTACTTATCACAGGATTTTGGAACTACAAGCTATTTTTGTTTCCTTTATGTTTTTATGTATTTTCAAAGTGTTTTACTCTGATCATGAATTACTTTTCTAAAACCAAAACACAGCTCAGATATAATTTTGTCAGAAATTCACAGGGAATGAAGCCCTTTGCTTCTGGGAACTTCTGTTCTCATTGGCAAAATCCTGCAACTGCTACCATCATCAGATAATTCTGTTCCAAGGTCCAGCAAAAGAGTCTTTGAAATGATTGTTACACTTTTTTCTTTGGATTTCCTAGGAACTGTGAGTGTCCCTGCCAATAAATCAAAGAAAACTTTACTTAGTATAACTTATTTGTGCATCTACAAATGTAGGCATATCCATTTACAAAATATAATGGTGGGTCAATTTCTAATACTGCAGGGCACAATTTCTTTTCAACAGCCTGTAAAATATTAATCTATCAATGTTCCCCAGGCCTCTGGCCTCTTAATGCTTTCTTTAGCTCATCTAATGGCCCACTGGATTCAAGGTTTGAAGATTCTGCCATGTAACCTGAGGGCTTAAGTCCAGCCCCCATCCACACTGAGGACTCCTCTGAAAGACTGGGGTCAGTGCGTTAAAGGGTACATGTGTCATCTACTACCTTCCCTTGATGAACAGTCCAATGTAACACAGAAGCTGAACTGGGAAAAAGCTTTAATATTTCCTATAGCAGGGCTTCCAGTTTGAGCCAAACTCTGCTTGCCTGAGAATACAGATGAGTCTGAGTCAGAAGGGAGGGAGGAGGATGGTGATTGTGTTTCTGACAAATTTTCCCTCAAAGCATCATCTTTTAATGATGTTTTTAAGGTTATCATCAAAAGAACTCTTGAGAAAAATAAATCTATATGAAATACATAATAAAACATTAATAGTTCAAACAGTGAGGCATGCAATCAAAGGGTGGTGGCTGTTTTACGTGCTTGCTTCCAGCCCAAAGTGCTTTCATTCCCAGCACCATCAGAACCTCACTTTGCTTAGAGTCTGGGCATGTCTGGAGGGCCTGGAGGGCTGATCCCCAGAGCACCAAATAGGAAAAAGAGTCATCCAACTGGAAGAGGGAGTCCAGTTCACAAGTTTAAGCCAAGAAAAACAGGTCAGAGTCAGAGAGCCGAGGTAATTTTGCATACAGTGTAATGTCTGCCTCTCAGTATGTCCTCTGGATCAACCCTTGCAGAATCATGGATTGTTTCTGGAAAGAGACTACTTCAATAAAGAGGAAGTTTAAAGGAAAAAAAAAAAACCTCTAATAAAACCTCAGTAAGACCAGAGAGCAGAAGCCAATGCTGTGTAGCAGAGCATGTGCAAGTGGGGATGAAAGGAACTTTTTTGACTTGAGGAGACCTTTGGGACATGGAACAGGCAGGCTTACATTTGGGCTAGAGACAAGAAGCCAGGGAGTTGAGCACTGGGGTGGCTGCCACACAAGAAGCTCTGCCAGAGAAAAGACAGTTTACCTCAATAGTCTGAACAGGAGCAGAGAGGGGAGAGAACTTAAATTGCAGCCTAGAGTTTAGGCTAATGAGCATTGTGATACATTCTGTAAGGAGGTTTGGAGAGGCAGTCACAGGTGGTCAAGGCAGTCTGCACTGAATAAATACCAGTGAGGGCAGAACCAGAGAGATACTGTTTTGTTATTCTTTTAATAATGCTGTTGTGACTTAAAGAATTTGGGTTGCATACTTAAACTAATCCCCTAAACTTGGTGCAAAGTGACTCCTGACTTTGCATTTAATCAGTGAGGCTGTGGACTGTGTTTGTCCAGTGATCTCGTCCATGAGGTGATGTTCTTTGTCTAAGGTAAGACTCACTGCTGGGCATTGCCCCTCTTCCAATACATGGAAGCTGTGCCCCCCTCTAATACACAGGACTTCAGGACTCTAAAGTTGGCAACCTTCACAGAATTAAGAGTGCCCCAGATTTCCACAGGCTCTCCAGCCTTCAGAAGGAAATCTTTCCTCAAACTAGTATTACTAGTATTTCCAAGGAACCTTAAATACTTTAAAATGTGGCTCTGGTTGTTTGTTCCTGAGAAGAGAACTACAATGCAGGAAAAAACATGCTTAAAACTGGATATATATATATATATCACTCTTTGTAGAGCCATCGGAAATTCCCCTCCACAGGGTTCTTTACTTGATGATCACCTGCCACCAGTTTCCAGAGCTAAGCCTCTCTCAGAAACAAGGCTTTTGATCAGAAATTCCCAATATGCAGACTCAGTAGCTCACAGTCCCAGGGAGAACAATGTCATTTCCTCCTCCAGGCCTTTAAGGTCTACTCCATTTTTTTCTCTTCAGGAGATTTGACAGAAGAGACATGGATTTTCTTTAGGGGAATGTCCCACTCTTGTTTATAGGATATGGTCTGGACAAAAGTGGTGTTCTCTAGCTTGCTTCACTTCTAAAATATTCTGAATTAGGATCTGTGAGGAGGAAGAGAATAAGCACTTGGATTTCATTCTGGAATAACTTTCTTATGAACCAATAGAACTTGTGAACTAATAAATATGTCTATGGCTACTACTTTTACATTTAAAAAAGGGCTTTTTCTTGTCTTTTAAATCTTTCTTTGGAAAAGTATTTTAAATCTTCCTGAGTCTTTTTAATATTCCAATTCTTGGCCTAACCTTTTGAATTGCTGCTTTCTAGCTTATCTTTGGGATCATGTTTTTCTGTTTGATTGTCCATAGTGCCTACAGACTGAATGTAGTCAAAATTACAGAAATGACTACCTAGGGGGAGTTCTCCAATTTAGTGCTTATCACGTCAAGAAGGGGATTCTGAGGTTATACCACCTGGACCCCTCATGGCCTTGGGGATAAAGTCTCTGCATTTTATTTTTATCCATCCTTCTGGATTTCACTCTACTTCCACTTTTATTCCTCCAGGTCTCTTTTGTTTCTCTGGTTTTTACCTATCTCCTAGACAATGATATATCTCCTAGACATTATCTTCTAGACAGTGATATAGCTGCCTGATTTTATGTATTAAATAAACATTTACACAATGTTTTTCTCACTTCCTCTTTCTTACATTAGTTTTCTCTCCTTTCTCCTTTATCTAGTAAAGACCTAAAAGAGATAAGAGCGCCAGCAATATGGATGGATATCTGGTGAGAAAACATCCCAGAAGAGGAAACGGCAAGTTCAAACACTGAGGAGGAGCATGGTTTGGCTGGGGTGGATTGAGCAAGGACAAGAGGGTAGAAGATGAAGTCAGAACTTAACTGGACCTTTGTAAGTCATGCACGGGCTTAGGCTTTTGCTGAGTGAGACAGAAAGCCACTGGAGGATGCTGATCAGGTTTAGCTTTCAGCTTGAAGAGCCCCACTGACATTAATGGGTATTTTGAGAATATACTATGACCAACAAAGATGGAAAGGTCCAAGGATGGGAACCAACTGAAATAATTCAGGAATGGGATGATGGTGACTTGGACCAGTTAAAAAGACTGAAGAATTGTTTGGAGTATGGATATATTTTGAAAGGAGAGCCCACAGGATCTGACAACCAACTGGATGTGTAGTGATCAAAGAAATATAAAGAACAAATGCAAGATTTTGGCACGAGAAACTGGAAGAAAGGAGTTGCCACTAACTGAGATAGGAATGGCTGAGGGTAGAACAAATCTGGGAGAAGGACAAAATCAAGAGTTCAGTTTCTTTGGCTATGTTCACAATGGTAATCTAAATAGATACCTAGGTGTACATGTCAAGCAGGCAGGTGAATTTATGGGTCTGGAATTCCAGGGGTTGTTCCAGACTGTATATACAAATATAAGAATCCTCATTATACAGATAGTATTTAAAGATAGGAGACTGAAAGAAATTAGCAAAAGAGTAAGAGTATAGATGAAAAGGAGAGGGGGATGATGGACAGTAGTCTGACATGTCCAAGTATTTTCTTGGATTATGTCCCATTACTGCAAATGTCTCACTGGCATAATAGTCTGTCCTTTCTTTGAGGTAAAATGCCCAAAGAATAACCATCCCATCGAAGGTTTCATTTTCTCTCCTACAGAGCACACACATTCAATGGCAGTGACCCAAGAACTGGTGTGGGCACACATTTTTCTTCTGGTTTTGAAATATGTTGAGTGCATTGGATTGATTGGAAGGGTAATCTACTGGAGGCGGAAAATAAATCAAGATGTTTCAGAAGAAATAAAATAAATTAATTGATAAATCTAGAGAAAATGGTAAATAAAGTCTGTGGATCTTTGTGGAGAAACTGATGTCGTAAGGGAGAAAAATTTCTGCTGAATGTGTCTGTGGTTAATATGAAGGTTCCTGTGGCCAGGATTCTCACCTGGCTCTGGTTGGCTAGCTCACTGCACATGTGTGGGAAATGCATTGTTACTGACTCTATATAAAGCTCCGCCCAGTGCTCTGGGTGACACGGTGGCACGGCTGCAAGGCTGCAGGAGAGCAGAGGCTGGTGTGGTGACAGTGCTGAGGACAGAGGCCCAGAGGACGGCTGTGTGAGTCGAGAGGCCCAGAGGCAGAGACCGGCTTGCTGCATGTAGACTCGCTCTGAGTGGATGGGATTCTAGTGATTGACCTGCCATGGTGGAAATAAAGTTGGGTGTAACCCTTTCACCCCAAGAATGTTCTACTATCATTTCTTTGGTCACACTGAATCCATAGTGAACTTGCCCAGGGCTGAAATGCACTGGTGAGACAGTGTCCTTACTGCCACAAGAGTGAGGTGAGCGAGAACACTGTTGTCAGTCTGCCAGATGGAGGAGACACTTGGCAGGCTGCACAAATGCCACTCTTGGTTGCCTTGGTTACAGGCAACTCATAACACTTGCAAAGGAAGTAGATGGTAATTAGCAGTGGAGCAACAGGTGATCTAGCTGGCATTAGCCTGGAGGAGGGCTGTGTGGCAGGAAAAGGATGAAGACGAGAGACAAGGAACTTGTAAATAAATAATAAGGGCAACACTGGGCCTGCCTGTTCAGGAACCTCTCAGGGCTACAGAGCTTTTTATCTCTTCCAGCAACTTCGGTCAATCGCAGTGTAGATAACCTGCAGCATTGCCATCCTGGTCCCATTTGATGCCATTGCTGAATAGAAGGGTATCCGGTAGAGAACAGGGTGGGTGGGTGAAGTCCTCTTTCTTCTCACAAAAGGGAAGAAGACATTCTAAAATGTACCTGGACATTTTAGCATTAATTTCCTGTAAATCTCTGTGAGTACATGCCCTCAGATATTAGCTATGCATTATTCCAAGTTAAAGAGAAATGGAAAATAAATCATTTAATAGAATATATGCATGTCGTACTGACTGCTCAAGCCTTCATAATAAACCCAAATCTCACAAGTAACATAGGTAACATTTAAGAAATGAGACCGTTACTTCCTTTAAAGGGATTTGATAGGTTGATCTGAAACAAGTCAGAATTTCTTTGGAAGCCTGGTCTTGACACTAACTCCCTCTTCTTTCCCTGCTGGCCTCACTGCGTTAATAAAGTCCCAGGAAGAAGCCTGCGTGCTTGCTGTGAGGGTTCTGGCACAGCTTCCCAATCTGTGGCTATCAGAGGCCATAATGAGTAACAGTATTATAGTCAAGGCTCCTTCTTGAAGCATTCAAAGCCAATTTTATTTTTATTCTTTCTGGCACAAATGTACTTTGGAAGCTATAATTTGGATAGTTCAGTATTTGATTCACAGGAATCTTAAAATGCTTTGAGGATTGGACTGAAGAAATAAAGGAAGCAAGTAAACAAGGGACTATATTGCTGTTTCTTATGTTGAACTTCTGCACATGGATGGAGCATTCGTAAGGGGGAAATGATGCACAGTGCAGATTTGGCCCAGAAAAATTGGGAAGTTGATTACTTTGTCCCATATTGTTTCATCAGGGGAAGAAGAAGAGCTACTTAAGGAGCATCAGGACAGAATGCCAGTTCTCAATGCATCCACAAGTGATAATCACATTGGTCCCATTCTTTGAGCAAGGGCAGAAGCTCCGGCTATAAGCACAAGCAGATGGTATTTCAATTTTTACTCTTGCCAAAATAATAAGCTTAAAACTTCAAAGCTTTAAAAGCTTGTCAAATTATTCAACATCTTAAGGTACTCACTCAAACATCAATTCTTGCTGTTAATGTTTGTTCTGACAGGGAGAAGTACCTCTTGGCCAAATAAAGCCCACAGATGTAGTACAGCAGTACATGAGAGATACTCTGTTTAAGGGAATACTTTAACCAGTGTCCCTGTCCCTTTATACAATATATCTTTTTCCCCTCTACAGTGTGAAGAAAAATCCCAACAACTTGCTTAACTCAGAAATAGCATTAATAACAGCTTAAAAAAGAAATTCTTATGTGTAGAAGCTAATTATTTTGAGAAAACTAATTCTTACTCCAAGCAAACAAAAACATTTGGAAATCAAAGGCAGAATCTAGTTTTCTTTAAATGAGACAGAAGGAAGCATAGGGTATTTTCTTTGTTGCATATATTCTTTCAAAGAGAAAATATTGAAAGATGACAATTTTTGTCAGGTTACTTTTAAATAGAGATGATGACCCACACACTCTTTTTCTGCAGCAAGTGTTCATTGATTATTATCACTCTCTTTAATAGGGTCTGTGCCATGCACTTTGTAATACGTTTGACCCTAGCCCCTGCATCTTCGATGTGCCTTAGTGACACATCAGCTTTCACACTGACTGACTTGTTCCACATTCTTGCTGCCTGAGAAAACCTAACACAGTTAGCTTTCTGACTAAACTTGAGGACATAAACATTTATAAACTTTTCCTACTTAGAATTACTGTAGATGGAATTCAAATCTTGTTTAGATCTATATGTAGATCTTGTTACTTAGTATGTTAATAAACATATATCACTATATCATGAATTCGCTTTATTAGGCATTTTTTTATTTGACTAAAATGGGCTTCCTTTGTGATTTTATGTATTTAAGGACCAAGTGATTATAGGTCTCACCAGAATGCCAAAGGGGCCATGGCACAAGAAAAAGTTAAGAACTCTGATAGTCTTTTTTTTGTAGTTTCTGCTTATCTGAAAATGTTTCCTTTTGCCTTTTGAAGTTTTTATTTTTCCCTGGATCTTAAATTCTAGGCTGCCTATTATTTTCTTTCAGCATATTGGCTATATCTAGCCACTGTCTATTGGCTTTCATCATTGCTATTGAGGAGTCACTATTATTCTAATTGTCGATGCTTTGAGGATATTCTCCTTTTTTCTAAGTGCTTTTAAGATTTCTTTCTTTCATTTTTCCACTTTTAGTGTAATGGATTCAGATATGTTTTTCTTTTTAAAAAATTTGTTTGGCTTCTTGAAGCTATGGCTTGATGTCTTTCTATAGTTTTGGAAAAATTCTCTAAAAATTATCTTCAAATTTTGCCTCTGTGCCATCATCTTGTTTCTTTCAGGGACTTTCTCACTCTGCGGCGGCAATTCAAAACACTTCCCTTCCAGGTGTTCTCCCAGTTTTTTGACAGGGGATTCACCAAGCTTGAGAAGCCTTCAGAACCCAAACAAATTAATCACTTGTCATGGAGTTTTAAAAACAATGGTCAGCACCTGGAGAAGATATTTTAGGACAAAACATTTTTATTGAGAGCTGCTGGAATCATACCCCTGAAATGTACAGAAAAATACACACCATGTTTTTACTAATGGTGGTTTGTTAGAAGGAAAATAAAGGAAAGATGAGAAACATTTCAGTATTCAATAGTCAGGCGTCAGTGAAAGCAAGAGTGTCACCCTGACAACTTAAGATACAGTAGTAGCCACAGTA
The DNA here is from genome assembly GCA_032199065.1 of Smutsia gigantea. Classification (NCBI taxonomy): domain Eukaryota; kingdom Metazoa; phylum Chordata; class Mammalia; order Pholidota; family Manidae; genus Smutsia; species Smutsia gigantea. The sequence goes on from JAVSCE010009123.1 coordinate 244,519, forward strand.
GTCTGAGGCCAGTGTCATGATCTAAACACAACTCTGATTTTTTAAATAAGGTACTAATTATGATTTAAACAATGTTTGATGTCTAGAGTTAACCCTCTGCTGCTCTCCATGAGCTGCCTCTTCCTACTCTGCTACCATCTCTTCACTTTCTCTTTCTCTACTTCACTCTACTTGCTATCTTTTCTTTCCGGGAATTCCTTCTTGCTGCTACTTTGCTCTCTGCCCACGCTCAATGTAAATCCCATTCAGGTTCTCCAAAACATGATTAGATTGATTTGAACATCTGGTCTGAAATGGCCCTGCTGGACAGAGGTCTCACAGTAGACCACCTCAAAGGCCACAGACCACAGATAACTATCTCTAGCTAAGATGTTAACCCTGGTCAAATTGGGTATGCCCAGGATAGCTGGAACCCATGGTACGGTGAGGTGACTTTTGGGTAAAGAACCACTAAAAAGGGGGTTATAAGAATGACAGACACTTAGTGTGAACTGTTAACTACATATTCCCTGAAGACACAAGACTGTTCCACCTACTTCATCTGATTCCTGTTCGGATGCACTACTGAACAGGGCTGAGGGTGAGGCAAGAGAGGCCTAGGTGCAGAATTTTAGGAGATACTCATTCTCCGGTGGTGCAAGATGAGTCACCTGAGAGTGAAGGACTCCTTAAATTTTGCATCCTAGGCACTTTTGCATCTGTCTCACCCTAGTCCTGGCCCTATGCTGCTGAGAGGCAGTTTCCTTTGTTTTGACTTCCTTTTAACTTCCAGTACTTGAATTTTCATGGTGTGCTTACCACTAACACTGCTATTTCCAATGTAAAAATCCAGAGGAGTTGAAAAAACCTGTCCACAGGGTTGCATTTTCTACGGAGAAGTAGAATTTAGTAGTCTTTCTACAAGAAGAAAAAAAAAAAGATAAACCACAGGTTTTATTTCACCTTGATGAGGGTTAATTAACAATAATAGACAACTTGGGAATTTTACTATCAGTTTTGTTTCCTTCTGTATTGAAAGGAATACAACAAATAGCCCATGTGGTGATTTTTCTGAGCTGAACTGCACAAGCTTGTACTCTTTCAGAGGTGAAGAATCTTGTGGGCGGAGCGTCAACTCTTCCTCACAGAACAGAAAAACAAAGATAATTTTTCCCAATGGATTGCTTAAAATATTTGAATCATGTGGTCCACAACTAGAATTATTTGCATCCAGGTTATAAGCTGTTCTCAGCAACTGCAGTATTCCTACAGAAATGACCATTATATGATAGCTTAGGGGCACACCTCAAATGTTGAACTTGAAAGTAAACCAAACGGCAGTTATGGGGCAAACACTAAGGGTAAGTGGCAATTTTCTTCCCTAGTAAGTTGAATGTAGATCATAAGAGTTTCTTTGGTAAAACATAATAAGACCTGTAGTGAATGCTCCAACCAGATCTCTGTTTAGGCATTTATATCTCCAGCTGACAAGAGTGTTAGCTGCTGAAGGCTCATAACAATGTCCCTATTTTAGGAATTGTTTTCAGCCTACTAGCACTGCTTTCATCCAGGTTATGCTCCTTCCAAGGGAGAAGCTTGCATTCAATAACTGGCCAATGCAGGGACACAAAAGCCTTTTTCCTCTATTAATGGCATCTCTAATGGATCATCTCATCTTCAGAGCATCCTGTGGGATCTACTGAAAGTACTGCAATTGCATTACAGTTCAACTTCACCCTCTGCCCAATCCTTCTTATTGTGCACCCTCACAGGTGTTGTTCCTGAAAGCGTTCCCAAAAGATCTCTCACATGCAAATCCCAAAATTTAGGTGTCTGTTTCCTTGATTTGTGACAATGGGAATCAGAAGTTATCCTAAGAAGCAGACTCTAGAATGAGATTTTGGAGCTAGATAACACCAGCTGAATTGCCATGAGAATTCTATCAGTGGTGGTTGGTGGAGGATGAGTAAGTCCTGACATGCTATAGGAATGCAATTGTTCATATTTCTTTGGTGGGAACAAGAATGTGATAGTGTTAGAAAAAAATGCACTGAGAGGTGTAATATCTCAGGTGTATAAAAGATACAGGTTGTGGAGTCTTTAGAACATAGCAGTAAATTTTTTTTATACTCCTCCCATTATTAAGTAGAAAGTATGTCCACTATCTCTGAATTTGAATGAACTTGAGATTGCTTTGACCAAAAGATTATGGTGGAAGTGATCCTATGTGTCTTATGAGAGTATGTCATAAAAAGCCATGTGGTTTTCTACCCTTGTTTATTCTTTTTTCAAACAACGTATTTTGTTCTGTTTTATCACTTTAATCATTTAATGTGTACAGTTCAGTGACAACCTTGTTATTCTTAAAACTTTGTGCTATCTTGTAAAAACTCAACTACCCTGAGGTTGCCATGCTATGAGGAAGGCTGTCATATGAAAAGGTCCCAGATGAGTCCAGTGGTTGAGTTATCTTATCCCAAGTGCCCAGTATATGATGGAAGAAGCCTCTACATCAGGATATTTCAATTGCAGTACTGTTCACATTCAAAGCCAGATAATCCTTCATTGCAGAGTCAGGGGCGGCTGTCATGTACACTGTGAGATGTTTTGCAGTATCTCTGGCCTCTACCTACTAGATACCAGTAGTATTCCTTTCTCCCAACTATGACAAACAAAAATATCTCTGACGTTGCTGTGTTCATTTGGAACAAAATCCCTCCCAGTTAGGAACCACTCTTTCAGACAAATTCTGCTCTAACCCTTTGAGTAATGCCAAGATATCTGAGCTATCCCAGCCTATATCCCAGATATCCTGAAGCTGAGAAAAGCAATTTCTCCCTTCCATGTCATGGCCAAATTCCTGTCCTGTAAAATCTGTGAATATACTAAAATTGTTGTTTTACACCAGTAATTTTGGGGGTATTTTTAAATATAGTATTAGATAACCAGGACAAGGGAGAAATAGCTATTATAATGACTATGGAATTAGATAACTATAGCTGAAGGCAATCAATACATGGAGAGGATAATAAAAGTGAGGATGTTTAATTACCAATTAAAAAGTGAGTAGGAAAGCCAGAGGTTCTCCTTGGCAGTATAAAGAGATTCTCTTCTCTAGAGAGCTGAGGACTAGGTACCAGAACTTAATTATAAAAGTAGCAGAATTATAGAAAAGGCTGAGTTCTCAAATTTGGCAAGTTTCCTATGCCAAAGACAGAGCTACATTTGGAGAAGTGGGACCCTTAGACATGGCATGGGGAAATCTAGATGGATAATCTCAAAAATCTTGAATCCCCAGGTTCCCCTTAACTTTATGGGCCTGAAAAAGTGGCCCAATCCTCTCTGTGAAAGTCCAGTTCTCTCCACTTGCCTGAAGACCATGCAGAGCCTCTGCCTTATTTTCACTTCCCTCCTTGGCCACCAGTTCAGGTCCTAGGGCTGAGTCACTACTCAGCCCCACTATGGAAGTGCTGGGATTGATAAGAGAGGAAAGGGGCAATAGTGTGAGAGGCTGCAGGTTCTAGCCAACACATAACAGCAGGAATTGGGAGAAATAAATGGAACTGGATCCTGAGGCTGCTGGGTCAAGCAGGGAAGAACAAAAAGGCATGTAAGGGGGAGTTTATATAGGAGCACTTTTGAGCAATACAGCATTTAGCACCCTGGAAAATACCTTAGAGATGGTGTTAATGTTATCTTTGAGGATGGGTCTTAGAGGCTTGGAGGAAGACAACACCAAGCAAAAAATGCCATACCTACCATGGCAAAAAGAATGTCATACCTACCATGGCATCAAAAACGAAGTGGGCCAGAAATGCTAAAGTAGATATGCCACATAGTTCGGGAAAACCCACCAGCCCACTATATGAGAGGGCCCAGAAGATGCTCCACTTATCAATGGCATGTGGAATGCACCAGTGAAAGGGAACAGCATTGATAAAAAGCTGAGTTATGACCTGCTCTGTATGCTGTGCCTGATGATATGAGATGCTGTGCAGAACTGGGCCTCCCTGAGAGCAGTTGATAGGAGAGTGATTTCTGGCAAGTGATTAGTATTAGTACCTTATTAGCTTTCATTCAGTGTCAGTGATAAAGAATTACTGTAAGTATTAAATTAGGTAAAAATTTCAAATTATTTCATAAACTACAAATACTATTCATATAAAAGCCCAGGACTTTTATCTACTAAGTTATGAGGCTGAATCATATTAATTCTGTATCTCAGTTGAATAGCATAGTGCCTGGAACCTAAAAGGGGCTTAATAAAGGTTGGTTGATTAAATTATTGTGAAAATTGACCATTAATATGCCAAAAAAATCTCAGATATATTGATGACATGAAAGACGTAGTTACGTTTTATTATTAAGTTTACCTAGGAACCCAATCCTCATGCTTATCACTGTAGGGTCTACTCACTTCAGTAAAAAATAAACATATGATTTTTATTCTCTGCCCTTGAGGAAAAGCTCTGCAGTCAGAAGCTATACTTGGAGATATTAGACTCACAGCAGAAACAGTAAGAGAACAGATAAGAAAGACTGTTAAGTGGTCAGCAGTTCAGAGACTATGGAGATCAGTGTCCATGAAGGCTTCCAGGAAGAAGTGTGATTTAGAGTGGGTTTAAATGAGAAGGGAGGACTCTGGGCAGAATGAGTGGAATTGGGGTGGTGGTGGGGAAGAGGTGTGGTGCACGAGGACAACTAGATTGAAAGCCTAGAGGCAATATTGAGCCTGGTGAGCTATAGACAGAGAAGACAGATTCTACCAGAAACTCTGGTAGAGTATATGTTGATGAGTAGTGGAGGATTTGTTATTAAAAGAAATGAGGAGTCACTGAAAATCTTTAAGCATTGGAAGTAGTTATGGGCAGTTTCTAGCTCAATCATTTATCCTTGCCCCTACACAATATTTCTCAGGTACCTCCAGTCACCAAGATAAATCATTCAGGGCATTTTAAGATTTCTCTGTATTTTTCCTTTACGTGTGTGGCTTTTATGATGATACCTAGTCCTATATTGTTTGAGGATAAAATTAAAATATTTTCTCAATTTCTCCTGTATCTTGCAGCTCATCTATAAAGATGTGAAGAAAAGGCACTTAGCATCCATCTTTGACCTGCTTTACCACCAGATCCTACTCACTGGCTGGGTACATTCCTATTATAATGATTTCCACTACACTGTTTCTGGGGTAAAGCATTAAAGGGCTTATTGAAACTTAGGATGGTCAATGTCTAAAACAATGTTTAGAAATCACTTCATCAGCCAAATTGGTTCTTTATCATATATTAAAAATATGCACCCTATTAAATCAATTCTCCAGGCTTACATATTCTGTAGAATATATAATTTGTGAGTAAAATACTCCTTTAAAAATGTTATGAAGCTTAATAGCAGCTTTTGATTAAAGGAAAAAGAGGAAAAGGAAGGAAGGGAGGGAGGGAGGGAGTAAACAGACAGGGAAAGAGTGACAGGGGGAAAAAGGCGAAGAAGAAGAGACATGTCTGACATAGACGCTGTCAAGTCCCTGGTATTTTTCCTCGTGTGTGGCTGTGTGTTGGTCATTAAGTTTTAAGGTTTCATCCAGAAGATTTATCCTGTAGTGGCTAGTTCATTTTGCAAGGGCAATATTCATGGAGTTTTGTTAAGAGTCATCTGGTGGAAGATTTTGTCTTTTTAGGATATATTTTTCTTTTCAAGTTATTTCAGGCATGAAGGGTAGCTGACAGACACCAAAGTATACACTTCTGTGCTTGTGCATATCTTAAAAAAAAACTAAAACGTAGCCCTTTACTGTTTGAATACTGATTAAACTGAGAAAAGATGGAACATGATGTACGAAATGTCTTTAGTAAGCACAAATTGGCATATTCTCTAATAACCACTTAAAATTATTGATCATATAAAAACTGCTAGTGTCTGTGATCTAAACTATAAACCATTACATCTTGTTTATGGTTATTACTGTCTGAAATAGGTTTCCTCGGTGGGTAGCTGAGAGTTCTTTCCAGCTGCTTGGCCACTTGCATTTCATTTTGTTCACTTAAATATCCTAGGTGGGACCCTGTCCGTCTGTGTCATATTAATGTGGGGATCCTAATCTGCTGAAAAGAATGGCCTATTTCTGTCACCTCTGACTGAAATTTTGCCGTCAAATAATATGGCAGTCCCCAGAGACAGAGAATAAGGAAACAGTAGGGTGATAAAGACCTTTAGACATCTGTTTCACATCTTTTATTTATAATGATAGATGAGAGACTAAGATCTGGAGATTCATCCACAGAGACGGGAGAAGAACTCAGAGTTCTTAACTCCTGAACTAATTTATCTTTCCTGTCTTTATCTGCTCTTCTACTTGCTAAAGTTTCTCTCCTCAACTCACTCACAGTTGCTTTGCCCCCTCACACCTAGACATCTGATGATTCTGTTAAAACATTCATTTTGGCGCATTCTACCTTGGCCTTATCAGATATCAGTGGCTTAAATAAATTTCTATTGGAGTATTTTCTGAAAAGGGCCTCCCTGCACCATAATTTAAATATACAATATTTAGAAACAATATAAAACAATATATAATGGTGTATATGTGGCTTGTTTTGCTTTGTTTTATAGTAGTTTACTCACAGAAAACCCTTAATGTGCTTTTTGATCCTGATGCCCTCAAATAATTTAAAAAAATGTTAGAACCCCATGTTAACTAATCTTCAGAACTTTCCTATTTTTCAGGTTACCAAAACTAAAGTGCTCTTTTGTTCAAACACTTTCCTATCCATGACCACCTTTCCTTACCAAGCACAAAATCTGTACCATTGATTTTTGACAATCAGTCCTCTTTTGTAAAACTTTTCCCCTTCTAAACTTGAACCATTATTTAGGACTTGTTAGATATATGGATCTTTAGAATTTTGATGTTACTGATGGAAGACGTACAGCTTTTCATCAACTCCACTGTTCTGGAATAGCTCTCCTATGATTGCCTTTCTTGTATACCAGAGAACTTCTTTTTCATTTTGACTTTTAGTCCTGTTAACCTTGAATCACACTGGTCCAGGTCAACCATGTCAACAATTCAATGAATTCCAAATTATACCTAGCAGCCAGACTGAATGAGCATTAACTGAAATAAACGGCCTTGAGGGTATGGGTAGTACAGGGGAGACAAAACAAAAGCCACAGTTGAATTCCAAGGATAGGTCCAAAGAGCCTCCTTGATTGAAATTCTATCAGGTTGTGCTGCTCATACTGAAGACCATTTTGTTAGGGGAATAAAAAAGCTAAAGTACATATAAAGCCATATTTTTGACTGTCTCTTTGTTGTCTAATAGTTTAACACTGCGATGTTTCTCTGTAGATTTAGAAGTTTCTCTGGATTAAATTTTTATTAACCAGTCTCAGAGGTTTTCCATGACTACAAAAGTAACATATTTTCTTTGTAAATTGTCTGTTGTTTACTAAAAGGCATAAAATCACTTGTAATCTTGTCATTTAGAGATAACAACTGTTATTATTTTGGTGTATAGCCTTTCAGAGTTTTTCTATGCACAAACACACATGTGCATATCACAAAAACTGAATCATGCTGTAATAATGCTATTTTCACTTGATCATCTTTCTATATCAAAACTGTCATTTTAATGAAAGATCTCATTGAATTCTATTTTATGGACATGGACCAATGTCATAAACTTGTACTCATTTTTTAAGTAGCTTCTAACTTGAAGCTGTTATAAATAACACTGCAGTGACCATCCTTTTTATTCATCCTTGCCCATTTATCTAATGCTTCTTAGGATTAATTTTTGTATTTTAAATTTCTGGATCAAAGGAAATATACCTTTTAAGGGCTTGGATGTATACTGTCAAATTGCCTTCCAAAAAGTCTGTGCCAATCTAGACTCCTGGCAGCAGTAGAAGAGGGCCCTTTCCTCACAGTGCACCCCAGACCCACAATGGGATTCAGCCTTCCTTTCACACCTGCTACTCTTGGGTAAAAAGGGAATTTTGATATTTCAATTTGCTCAAATACTGGTAAGGTTGAACATATTTTCATGTATACTTTGGGTTAAGCCTAACAAGAAAGCAAAGAGGAACTTAAGTATGAATTGTGTCTAAAGTTGATTTTATTGAACTGAAATAAGTAAGATGGTGAATATACTCTTCAAGGCTATTAAATGAACTGAAATTAGGAGATATTTTCATTGCTAAGTCTCTTCTAAGAGGTGATGTTATGTTTATTGAGTACTTGTTTTATGCCAGGAATTTTCCCACATTAGTTGAATGTAGTCTTCATAGCAATAGTGCACAGTAGTTTCACTATTTTATCCATTTAATTGATGAGGAGACTGAAGAACAAAGAAGGTGAGTAACTTATCCACATTAAGTGGCAGGGCCAAGATTTGAACTCAGGTCCTACCTCTAAAACTCATGCTCTTAAGCCCTATGGCATTATGGTGTTTTACAGGCATACCCAAGACACCTTGGTGGAAGACTGTTAATAGTGCCTTCCTCTACACTATACAAGTTATTAATAAATATGTTTTATTTTTGAAATAATATTAATAAAATAGGTATCTTCTTAGAAAACCCTTTTTCAGAAAATATTTTAAATTATTTTACCAAATTTAAAAATCTGATATATTATATATAACAAATTGTATATATAAAATTAAATTATATGTACATATAAGTTAAATCTGTGGTCTGTATTACCAAAAGCTTCTGAAATATAGATTTAAACTTTCTTAAATTTAGGTAGTTTAAGCTAAGTGTTGAAGCCTTCACTGGAAAACAAAGCTCTTTGTTTTTTCACTGACTTCTGCCTTCTAATGAACTAGTAGTTGTCTTTTCATAAATACCCGAATTTTCAAGATGAACTGCTATTTTTTGAGATTTGGACCACATACCCAAGGCTATAAGATTGGATGTGAATATATAAAAGAAGTTTATGCTTGAACAATGTTTAAATGCATAAGCACATGTGTGTGTGGCTAGTGATACATAAGTTAATGAAAAGGCTGCTACCATGAATGACACCAAGAGTCAGGATGAAAAATTACTTGATATTGGCTTATGGTAATGAGAATTAAAATATAAAAACATGGTTATGATTTAGAAGACCAATCATCCAACACACACCAGCAAATAGTGATTATTTACCCTAAGCCAGTATAAAGTGAGAGATCTGAGCTCCAATGGGCAAAGACCTCTTTATCTTTGATAAGATGAAGCTGACAGGTCATGTCATTCAAGCCTCACTGAGTGCACTAAGTGCTTCCTAGTCTTATGGAAATTGATCTCTTTTTTTGGATTTAGGAGGCTTTGATCCCACCTCTTGCCTGAACTTGCTGGGATTACAATTCACTCTAAGTTTAAGGGGGTGGGGCGACAGTCTATTTGTGCCAGTGATGCTTCATTTTCTGTTTGATTCACAAAACAAAACCAAATGAACAAAACAGTAGAAGACTCATAAACACTGAGAAGTGACTGATGGTTACAACAGGGGAGGGGTTTTGGGGTCACAGGGTGGGGTGGGTGAGAAGGATAAAGAGGCACTAAATCTCAAATCATAATATAAATTGGCCAAGGGGATGGAAGTACAGCATGGGGAGTATAATGGTTCTGTAGCATCTTCGTATGTTGACAGATAGTAACTGCACTAGTTACTCCAGTAGTTGGGATGAGGATTTAATGTGTGTAACTGTTGAACAACTGTGTTGTATACTTGAAACCAATATAAATTGTATATCAACTATACTTCAATTAAAAAAAGATTAAAAAACAGAAAAGAGTTCGATTTACAGATCTGAGGAAGGCAGCAAATAGTATCTTTTCAGTACCAAATAGTGGTATATTTAACCTTTAGTAACTCTATGGGCAGGTCATGGTGCCCTCATTTACATATAAGGGCACTCAGGTTGGAGAAATGAGGTCCTTTATTGAAGGAGCAGAAAGATTGCTTGGGAGACTGGCAGGCACTCCCTCTGTGATACTCCTCATCACCCACCTTACCCTGCTAACTTTTTAAATACTTAATACTAAAATGCTTGGCCACAAGAATGTGATGAAAATAACTGTAGCTAAAAAACTTAAAAACTTAAACAGACAACTTTACTAATACCCTTGGAGATATCCTAGTTATCTTTCTGAGACCAAAGGAGATGAATAAGATGCAAGGATTATCACTTCAAAAATTCATATTTTTACAAGATGTACATTTCATTTGAGATATGAGCTTTATACAAATTCTCTTCCAAATCCCAACTACTCTCCTTTCTGTACACCACACAAGTAGTTAAAATGTGAAAATTTACAGTCATCTCTTGCTGTTTCATTTTATAAAGAATCTCCTTTTCAGTCTTAATATTATAAAACAGTTTATTTGATTTTTTTTATTGTTGCAAGAAGATGGATGTAAGAAGTCATAAGTATAAGCCTCAACATTGTTTTCTTTTCCCAGAGGGCTAACAGCAACAATAACCAACAGTTGCATATGTAGTGCTACCCTGTGACCTGAGTATTTATACTTCAAAATCCCTCTCTAAGGCAGTTAGTGGGGTCCAAATAATTTAATATGCCAGAGAAGCATTATTGAAAGGTTATTGTTAGCTGGCTAGGAATACTCTGGGACAGTTATATCTATCCTTGCTCTGGCTATGGATTTCATGCCATCTGGGAGCAATGGTTCTGAGTCCTGAAATCCTGGCTGGGACTTCCCAGACAGTCTGAGTGATTTGAGGAATTTCCTAATTAGATGACATCCATTTCTTCAGCCCAGTCCTGAGATATGTGGCCACTAGACTTCTGAGGATGTGGGCTGAGCAAAGGTTGGGAATGAATCAGGTTATGTGTGAACATGCATTATTGTGGAAGAGTTACTCTAGGAATTGTTTTCTATATTAACTCACTAAAATCCTAAGGTAAATACCATTATTATCATACCCATTTTTCAGATCAAGAAACTAAGGCTTTGAAGGTCGAGCAATTTTCCCACATGGCTAGTAAGTGGAGGAGGCTGGGATCCAACCCAAGAAGTCTGGCTCTACTTTACTGTCCCTTTTATCTTTGTCTACTCTTGATTTCCAAGGACAAACCATGTATTTACCTTGTGAATTATTATCCAGGATCCACCCCCCAGGGTTCTTCAAGTGTTTTGGTAATAGCAGAGGGATTTAATATTGGTGTAGGCAACAAGATTATTGCATCTCTGAGAGAAGAAAGAGAAGAGGGAATACAGCCACCCCCTAATAGGAGTACCTGAATGGAGCATCAGAAGGGCTAGCATTGGTGAGCACTGGCTCAGGGAGTCTGTAAAAGCCAATCTGCAGATTGGGAAGAGTCGTGATCCCGTCACTGGTTAGATTGAAGTCTCCCAGAGTCACACCCATCAATATTCCTACAGCATGACAAGCCCAGCAAGGTTCCAGAGTGCTAACCAGGTAATTATTATCGTACTAGGGCTATTTGTGTTTTCTTTGGCTGAAAACATTAATGAAATTATGTTGCCATGCCTTTTATTCTTTATGTCTTCTGGCTGTTAGGTTCTTTCTGTCTACTCTTTCCCTGCTGTTAGTAAGATGAAAAAGGCTGCATATTCCAAGGCTTTCTGTTGACCTTTGAGACTTAGAAGTCTCCCACAAGGGAAAGAAATAAATGCAAGTTCACGAAATACCTCAGGCTTGTGGAGGAAACAAATGACTGGGTTCTTTTCAACTTACAGCACACAGCAGGCAGAAAAGCAGCAATTTGAGATTTCAGTGAGTCTGAGAGTCTCAGAAGATAATGCTGAGGGTTGGTAGTCAAAGATACTAGTGAGGTATTAGTGCTGCAAGTTTAAAATGCCCATACTTCCCAGGGTTTGAAGCACAAGGCAGCCATAAGCTTATTAAATTCTGGCTGCCAACAGAGTTTTTTTTTAATTTATCATTTTGGGGGGGATTTGCCTTGTTTTGATTTGGCAAAAAGATAGCACTGGTTGCACATACTCATAAAGAGTTCTAGAGAAATTGAAAATGTTATGCCATAAAAGAAGGGTGGCATCACATGGTGCAAATATCATCAGCTTGGAAGACACACTTGTGTTTAAATAGCAAATTGAACAATTAATGAGTCTATCTTCTCAGGAGAGCCATTTAATACCATCACTGTTCCTGATTTAGTGCAATAGACTCTTAAGTTGTTTTCCTCCTTTTACTCATACCTGTCATACATTTGTTTAAACCTAAAGTTAAATACAAAGTTCTCCCTACAGCCTGTAAGGATCTACCTCTCGCACTTTATTTCTGAGTGATCTCCTTTCTCCCTCTCTCAGTTCTAGCCACACTGGCTTCCTTGTTCTTTACACACACCAAGCATAAATACACCATGGAGCTGTGGATTTGCTGTTTCCTCTGCCTGGAATTCTCTTTTCAATTTCATCTCTTTAGAGCAGGTTTCCCTAAACTAGCTATATAAAAAAGTAACCCTTGTCATTCTAGATTCCTTTACTTTGCTATACTTTTCTTCTCAGCTTTTATCTACATATGAAGCTGTATTGGTTTACATGGTTGTGGGTCTCCCCCCACTACCATATAAACTCCACATGGACAGAGAACTGTCTTGCTCACCAGTCTAGCTCAAGTGCCTAGAACAGTGCCTGGTATATAAAAGGCACACAATAATCTACCAGTTGTGTCTTCGTTTCTTTCTCTTTAAAGATAGAAAAAAACCTTGTAGTGTCTGTAAAGATTATAGATAATGCATTAAATGAAATCTTAGAGTCCCCTAACACATTGCCACAGAATCTCCCTGTGTCCCATTCTTTTCCTTCAGACTTATCAATTGTGTGCACTGTGGTGGACTTTCAACTGCCAGTATATGCCATTCTTTGCCAGAGGGTGTTTTTGAAGCGTTGGAAGGACTGATATGCCTTGGAAATAACACTCTCAACCCAGAAGACCTCAAATTATGACTTGGGTGATGGTGCATGAGTACCCTAATTTCCCAAGGATAACTTCCTAAGGTGTGTAAGTATCCTAATTTCCTAGGGATAATTTCTTTAGTATAACTATGAGGCTTTTGTTTTTCACCCTTCCCTGAGTTTCACCCTTCCCTGACACCCAATCACAGTGGCAGCTAGCTTGATAACACATACTTTATGGGCTGCCTGCCTTTTCCTTTATCATTTCTCTACTTCCCTACTGTTCTTCAATAAAATAATTGCATTGAATTATTGTCTCAGGATCTGTTTCTGAGGGAGCTCAAAAAGATATTTAAAAATGGTAGTTGCTAGTATACAATGATGTCTTCTAGTCTACCAGGTAGAAGTCATACCTTTTAATAAAATATCTGTGCCTTTATAAATGTGTGCCATTCTATAGGTCTTAATAATTATTTAAAATAATAGTATATTTCTATGATATTTAGTTTATACCCAGGTATCTTATACTGTAGTCCTCAACTCTGCATTTCATACCTATTTTGGCATGTAGGGCTAGTGAGTTGAGATGCCTCAAACACACTGTTGATCTCCCCTTCAGACTCTTTACAAATCTGAAGCTTTGTCAGGAGGCTAAAGAGAAAAACTAAAAAATTCTGAATAATAGAATTACTGGTCTTATAGGTTCAAGAAGACAAAGACTCATTAGGCTCTTATAAAATAAAAATCCTAGAGGACTGTGTCCTAGAAACACTGGCAAATCAGGGTTAGACTGCATTTTAGCAAAACGGAGTCCAAAGAGGAACCATTTCAATTCCTGAATGGATTCAGGTAAGTAGTCCCTTGCCTTATTTAACAAAGAAAAGGGAAATCCGTCTACAGTGGGAAATAACATCATATAGAGACTCTATGGTTCTTTTGTACATACTTTTTGGCATAAAAAAGTGTGAGAGGAGATAAAAGATGGTGGCATGAGAGGTGAGACAGAGGCTTCCTCCTAAAACCGCATATAATATGAAAATATAACTAATACAACTACTCTTGAAAGAGCAATAGGAAAGAGGACTGCAACAAACTGCATAAACCTGGAGACGAGCAGACCTCACAGAAAGGGTAATGTACTAAAGCTGTGGTCCCGCGGGATCCAAGCCCTTCCCTCACCCCAGCTCACTGGCAGGAGGAAGAGGAACAGAGCAGGGTGGGAGTGGAGATCTGGGACTGCTTAATACCTAACTCTGGAGATCTGCTCTGGGAGCACAAACCTACATTTCATGGTGCTTGCATGATACTCTCATAATTAGGGGGTTGGAAAGCTAAGACAGGCAGAATTACTGGAGAGACTAAGATTTCAGCTGCTTGTGGAAAGCATGGATCCATATCCAGCTGCTCTGGGACAAAAGAAAGGCGGGCAGTCTGAGAGACTTCCTAACAAAGAAGCCCTTAGGAAGAGGGCTGCTAAAGGGGCAAGGATTGCACAGAGCGTACTGCTCAGGAGAAAGGACAGGTAGACAAAATTGTCTGGGTGCACTCTGCCCAGCAGATCGGGAGCTTTCATGATCTTCAGGTGCTCCAGCTCCCTGGCTGCCTACACAGCTCCAAGAACCCCTTCTGTGACAGGAACACTACTGCGCCTTCCTCCTGGGCAGCCCCAACCGGTTTGCAAACCAGGAAACCCTACCCTGGCACTAGGCCAGCCAGAGGGAAGATCTGTCTACAGCAACTAAAAATGCAAAGCACAGAGGCTTATACCTGTGTGCTCGGCCCACTGGTTCAGGCAGTGGAGACAGGCATAGCAGCCAGGAAGCAGGAAACAGCTCTTTCCTCCCCCCAGGAACCAATACCACTCTCCTGAAATCCCCAACATTGCTTCAGGGGCTGACAAGCTCCAGAGAGTAGAGCTTCTGGGCACTAGAGGGCACCATACACAAATATGAAATGCCAAAGGAACCTGGTCCAGAGTATAATTATTAATATAACTCCTGAGAAAGATTTAAATGATACTGACCTCACAACTCTCCCTGAAAGGGAGTTCAAAATAAAAATCATTAACATGCTCTTGGAGGTATGGAAAGATATTCAAGAACTCAAGAGTGAATCACGGTCGGAGATCCCATCATTGAAGAGCACAATGGATGGTATTAAAAGCAGATTGGATATGGTGGAGGAGACAATAAATGAGATAGAAACGAGAGAAGAGGAATACAAAGAAGCTGAGGCACAGAGAGGAAAAAGGATCTCTAAGAATGAAAGAATATTGAGAGAACTGTGTGACCAATCCAAACAAAACAATATTTGCATTATACGGGTACCAGAAGAAGGAGAGAGAGAAAAAGGGATAGAAAGTATCTTTGAGGAGGTGATTGCTGAAAACTTCCCCAATGTGGGGAAGGAGATAGTCTCTCAGGCCATGGAGGTGTGCAGATCTCCCAACATAAGGGACACAAGGAAGACAACATCAAGACATACAGTAATTAAAATGGCAAAGATCAAGGATAAGGACAGAGTATTAAAAGCAGCCAGAGAGAGAAACAAGATCACATACAAAGGAAAGCCCATCAGGCTATCATCAACTTCTCAGCAGAAAACTTACAAGCCAGAAAGGAGTGGGATGATGTATTTAATGCAATGAAGCAGAAGGGCCTTGAACCAAGATTTACTTTATCCAGCAAGATTATCATTTAAACTTGAAGGAGGGATTAAACAATTCCCAGATAAGCAAAAGCTGAGAGAATTTACCTCCCACAAACCAGCTCTACAATGTATTTTGGAGGGACTGCTATAGACGGAGTGTTCCTATGGTTTAATAGCGGTCACCAGAGGTAATAAAACCACTGTAAAGAAAGTAGAACAGCTAATTACTAAGAAAATGCAAAATTAATTTAACTATCCCCAAAGTCAATCAAGGGATAGAAAAACAGTACAGAATATGATACCTAATATATAAAGAATGGAGGAGGAAGAAAAAGGAGGAGGAAAAAAACAGAAACAAAAAAAGAACCTTTAGAGTGTGTTTGTAATAGCATATTAAGTGAGTTAAGTTAGACTCTTAGATAGTAAGGAAATTAACCTTGAACCTTTGGTAACTAGGAATCTGAAGCCTGCAATGCCAATAAGTACATACCTATCCATAATCACCCTAAATGTAAATGGACTGAATGCACCAATCAAAAGACACAGAGTCACGGAATGGATAAAAAAACAAGACCCATCTACATGCTGCCTTCAAGAGAGTCACTTTAAACCCAAAGCATACACAGACTAAAAGTGAAGGGATGGACAAAGACATTTCATGCAACTAATAGGGAGAAAAAAGCAGGAGTTGCAGTACTTAGACAAAATACACTTCAAAACAAAGAAAGTCACAAGAGATAAAGAAGGACATTACATAATGATAAAAGGGTCAATCCGACAAGAAGATATAACCATTATAATATCTATGTACCAACACAGGAGCTTCAACATATGTGAAACAAATACTAACAGAATTAAAGGGGGAAATAGAATGCAATGCATTTATTTTAGGAGACTTTAACACACCACTCACTCTGAAGGAGAGATCAACCAGAGAGCCTCAGTAAATTCAAAAAGATTGAAATTGTAACAACCAGCTTCTCAGACCACAAAGGAATGAAACTAGAAATGAATTACGCAAAGAAAATGAAAAATCCCACAAACACATGGAGGCTTAATAACATGCTCCTAAATAATCAATAGATCAATGACCAAACAAAAACAGAGATCAAGCAATATATGGAGACAAATGACAACAATAATTCAACACTGCAAAATCTGTGGGACACAGTGAAGGCCATGCTAAGAGCAAAGTATATGGCAATACAGGCGTACCTCAGGAAAGAAGAACATTCCCATATGAGCAGCCTAAACTCACAATTAACGAAACTAGAAAAAGAAGAACAAATGAGGCCCAAAGTCAGTAAAAGGAGGGACATAATAAAGATTAGAGCAGAAATAAATAAAATCGAGAAGACTAAAACAATAGAAAGGATCAACAAAAGCAAGAGCTGGTTCTTCAAGAAAATAAACAAAATAAATAAACCCCTAACCAAACTTATCAAGAAAAAAAGAGAGTCTACTCACATAAACAGAATCAGAAATGAGAAAGGAAAAATCACTATGGACAGCATTGAAATACAAAGAACTATTAGAGAATACTATGAAAAATTATATGCTAACAAACTGGATAACCTTGAAGAGATGGACAACTTTCTAGAAAAATACAACCTTCAAAGGCTGACGCAGAAAGAAACAGAAAATCTCAACAGACCAATTACCAGCAACGAAATTGAACTGGTAATCAAAAACCTACCTAAGAACAAAACGCCTTGACCACATAGCTTCACCACTGAATTTTATCAAACAATTAGTGAAGACCTAATACACATCCTCCTTAAAGTTTTCCAAGGAGCAGAAGAAGAGGAAATACTTCCAAACTCATTCTTGAGGCCAGTATCACTCTAATACCAAAACTGGGCAAAGACACCACAAAAAAAGAAAACTACAGACCAATATCCCTGATGAACATAGATGCAAAAATACTCAACCAGATATTAGCAAACCGAATTCAAAAATACATCAAAAGGATCATCCATCATCATCAAGTAGGATTTATTCCAGGGATGCAAGGATGGTACAACATTCGAAAATCCATCAACATCATCCACCACATCAACAAAAAGAAGGACAAAAACCACATGATCATCTCCATAGATGCTGAAAAAGCATTTGACAAAATTCAACATCCATTCATGATAAAAACTCTCAACCAAATGGGTATAGAAGGCAAGGACCTCAACATAATAAAGGCCATATAGGACAAACCCACAGACAACATTAAACTTAACAGCAAGAAGCTGAAAGCTTTTCCTTTAAGATCGGGAACCAGAAAAGGATGCCCACTCTCCCCACTTCTATTCAACATAGTACTGGAGGTCCTAGCCATGGCAATCAGACAACACAAAGAAATAAAAGGCATCCAGATTGGCAAGGAAGAAGTTAAACTGTCTCTGTTTGCAGGTGACATGATATTGTACATAAAAAACCCTAAAGAATCTACTCCAAAACTACTAGATCTAATATCTGAATTTAGCAAAGTTGCGGGATACAAAATTAATACGCAGAAATCTGTAGCATTCCTATACCCTAACAATGACCTAGCAGAGAGAGAAATCAGAAAAACAATTCCATTCAAAGTAGCATCAAATATAATAAAATACCTAGGAATAAACCTAACCAAGGAAGTGAAAGACCTATACTCTGAAAACTACAAGACACTCATGAGAGAAATTAAAGAAGATACCAATAAATGGAAACACATACCAGGCTCATGGATAGGAAGAAGTAATATTGTCAAAATGGCCATCCTGCCTAAAGTAATCTACAGATACAATGCAATTCCTATCAAAATAACAATAGCATTTTTCAACGAACTAGAGAAAATCATTTTAAAATTCATATAGAACCACAAAAGACCCCGAATAGCCAAGGCAATCCTGAGAAGGAAGAATAAAGCTGGGGGGATTATGCTCTCCAAATTCAAGCCTTACTACAAAGCCACAGTTCTCAAGACAATTTGGTACTGGCACAAGAACAGACCCATGGACCAATGGAACCGACTAGAAAGCCCTGATATAAACCCAACCATATATGGTCAATTAATATATGATAAAGGAGCCATGGACATACAATGGGGAAATGACAGCCTCTTCAACAGCTGGTGTTGGCAAAACTGGACAGCTACATGCAAGAGAATGAAACTGGATTATTGTTTAACCCCATACACAAAACTAAACTTGAAATGGATCAAGGACTCGAATGTAAGTCATGAAACCATAAAACTCTTAGAAGACAACATAGGCAAAAATCTCCTGAATATAAGCATGAGTGACTTCTTCCTGAATGCATCTCCTCGAGCAAGGGAAAGAAAAGCAAAAATGAACTCATGGGACTACATCAAACTAAAAAGTTTCTGTACAGCAAAGGACACCATCAACAGAACAAAAAGGTATCCTGCAGTATGGGAGAATATATTTGTAAATGGCATATCCGACAAGGTTTTAACATCCAAAATATATAAAGAACTTACATGCCTCTACACCCAAAAAGCAAATAACCGTATTAAAAAATGGGCAGCAGATATGAAAAGACAGTTCTCCAAAGAAGAAAATTGTATGGCCAACAGACACATGAAAATATGCTCCACATCACTAATCATCAGGGAAATGCAAATTAAAACCACAAGGAGATATCACCTCACACCAGTAAGGATGGCTACAATCCAAAAGACTAAGAACAACAAATGCTGGCGAGGATGCAGAGAAAGGGGAACCCTCCTACACTGCTGGTGGGAATGTAAGCTAGTTCAATTATTGTGGAAAGCAATATGGAGGTTCCTCAAAAAACTAGAAATACCATTTGACCTGAGAATCCCATTCCTTGGAATTTACCCAAAGAATACAACTTCTCAGATTCAAAAAGACATATGCACCCCTATGTTTATCACAGCACTTTTTACAATAGCCAAGATACGGAAGCAACCTAAGTGTCCATCAGTAGATGAATGGATAAAGAAGATGTGGTACATATACACAATGGAATACTATTTAGCCATAAGAACGAAACAAATCGTACCATTTGCAACAACATGGATGGAGCTAGAGAATATTATGCTCAGTGAAAAAAGCCGGGTGGAGAAAGGCAAGTGCCAAATGATTTCCATCATTTGTGGAGTATAACAATGAAGCAAAACTGAAGGAACAAAATAGTAGCAGACTCAGAGACTCCAAGAAGGAATTAGTGGTTACCAAAGGGGAAGGGTGTGGGAGGGTGGGTGGGGAGTGTGGGAGAAGGGGATTGTGGGGTATTATGTTTAGTACACATGGTGTGGGGAATCATGGGGAAAACAGTGTAGCACAGAGAAGGAAACAGTGAATCTGTGTCATCTTACTACACTGATGGACAGTGACTGAATTGGGGTAGAAGTGTGGACTTGATAATATGGGTAAATGCAGTAAACACACTGTTTTTCATGTGAACCCTTCATAAGGGTGTGTATCAATAATACCTTAATAAAAATAAATAAATAAATAAATAATATGAAACATGTGAAGAGGAAATACCATATAATAGATAATCTAAAAAAATCCACAGATAATTGAAAGTGTGATATTAAAGTTAGCATATAAGAAAACAAATTAGCTATAATAATATGTTAAATAAAAAAGAGAGAAAACAGATAAAATAGCTGAAGGGATGGAGAATTTCACTGGAGTATTGTAACTTTAAAAAGGGAATCTAGTTGATAGTCTAGAACTACAAAATATAATAACTGCAATTAAGAGTTTAATGGATGGGTTTAACAGCAGATTGGAGACAGAAGAACCCAAGATCAGTGAATAAAATAGGTCAGTGGGAAAGATCAAAAGAAAATCAAAGAGAGAAAAAAATGGGGGAAAATCTTAAATATGCCATAAGATAGGTGAGACATAATCAAAAGGTCTAAAGTGTATGTAATTGGAGTCCCAGAATAGCGAAAAGAAAATGTGGAATAGTAGCAATATCTTGGGCATTTTATCCAAGAATTTCCCTAAACTGATAAAATTCATCAACCTACAGATTTAAGAAGCTTAGAAAATGACCAGCAGGATTTAAAAAAAGAAACCTTGACACATCATAGTCAAACTCCTGAAATGAACGTAAAGAGAAACTTTATCAGAACTTAAAAGACAAATTAACTTCAAGGATTGTCAAGCTGAATAACTGATTTCTGAACAACAGAAATAATGGAAGCCAGAAGAAAATGGGAAGAGTCTATAAAGTACTGAAATAAAATTAACTTCTAGCCTAACATTACATACCTAACAAAAATATCCTTCAAAAATGGAAGTTAGGACATTTTCAGACAAATACTGAGGGAAATCATAGTTAGTATGACCTACTAAGAAAATAAGAAAAGAGAGTTTCCAGCAGAAAGAAAATGAACACAGACAAAAATATCGAAATTGGGAAGAAAGAGAAAATACCAAAAAGATGTAGAAAATAGAAATAAATTTAGGCTTATAATCATGTTTATATAGCTTAAAATAGAATTAAACATATGAGAATAATGAAAAATTCAATAACGGGGGATTAAAGGAATGAAAACGTTCTAATGTAGAATTGGGGAAGTAATAATTATGTGAATTAGCTATAATAAATTAAGAATGCATGCTATAATCTCTGTAGTAGTCATTAAAAGAATAACAAAATAATGTTTCAGTATATTTTTACTATTTAAAAGGGGAGAACTGAAATAATAAAAAAAAGTGATGGATATGAAAAGCCAGAAGAAAAGAGGAACATAAAACCTGTGAGAAACAGAAACAAATTGAAAAATTGTAGCTATAATACCAGTTATATCAGTAAATATATTAAATGTAAATGGATTAATTCTTCATATAAAAAATGAAGTTTAACTGGATTAAAAACACAAAACCCATTATATGTTTCTTATAATGGAAACACTTTATTTTAAATAACATTATAGAAAAGTTACAAGTGAAAAAGGATAGACTTGGGGGTCCAGAGATTACAAAGAATGTTACTCCCACACTTACAGTAAGAACTAAAAAGCCTGAGGAATATGCAAGTTCTTGCTTTTCCCTGAACTTATCAGACTGCTAAGATTGCAGAGTTGAAAGTGAAAGTGAAATATGGAAAGAGATGGGACACCTTCTGCTTACTCTGTAGATGTAGCCAGCCTCCAGTAAGAAGGTTTCAACTAGAATAGTTGATGAATTGGCAAAAGTGAGTGTGGGCTAGAGGGAGAGTTGGAAGACCTGAAGTCCACAGACACGAGAGAGAGGAAGAATTTACATTCTCTTGCAAGTTTTTCCCTACAAATCCCTACAAATTAGAGGCACTGACCGGGAAGACTAAAAAGAATCCTGAGAAAGATTCCTTCCTGCTACAAACCAGAGGAAGAAGAAGAGTACCTGCTGAGAAAGGTGCATAAAACTCTACCTAGATCTTTCTCCTTTATCTCTCTATCTCCTCTATGGAAACAAGCCTTAATGTACAGGGTGGGGGGAGGGCAATAAAAACTGTTGCTCCTAGGGTAATAGAAAAAACTTGCAGCTGGAGGAAGGAAACATAAAATACTTTCTACACCAAGGGAGCAGCAGGAATATACGCTGGGCCCAGAAATATAGCTGGAAGATAAGCAAGAGAATTCTAAACGCTACATTCCCCAACCTCAAGGAACAGTGCCTATTCAAAACTGAGGTGTAAACATACCATCAGAGAATACCACTCCTGCCCCACTCTGTCCACAAAGCTAATAAGCATTGAGTAAAAGAAACAGTGGAGGGAAAATATGTTGCACATCACTAATCATCAGGGAAATGCAAATTAAAACCACAATGAGATATCACCTCACAGCAGTTAGGATGTCCAGCATCAAAAAGACTAATAACAACAAATGCTGGAGAGGATGTGGAGAAAGGGGAAGCCTCCTACACTGCTGGTAGGAATGTAAACTAGTTGAACCATTGTGGAAATCAATGTGGAGGTTCCTCAAAAAACTAAAAATAGAAATACCATTTGACCTGGGAATTCCACTCCTAGCAATTTACCAAAGAATACAAGTTCTCAGATTCAAAAGGACATATGCACCCCCCTATGATTTTTGCAGCACTTTTTACAATAGCCAAGATATGGAAGCAACCTAAGTGTCCAAAAGTAGATGAATGGATAAAGAATAAGTGGTACATATACACAATGGAATACCGTTCAGCCATAAGAAAGAAATAAAACCTACCATTTGCAACAACATCGATGGAGCTAGAGGGTATTATGCTCAGTGAAATAAGCCAGGTGGAGAAAGACAAGGACCAAATGATTTCATTCATTTGTGGAGTATAACAATGAAGCAAAACTGAAGGAACAAAACAGCAGCAGACTCACAAACTCCAAGAAGGGACTAGGGGTTACCAAAGGGGAGGGGTGGGAGAAGGCAGGTGGGGAGGGAGGGAGAAGGGGATTGAGAGGTATTATGATTAGTACACATTGTGTGTGTGGGATCATAGGGAAGACAGTGTAGTACAGAGAAGACAAGTACTGACTCGGTGGCATCTAACTGCACTGATGGACAGTGACTGCAATGGGGTATGGGGGGCTCGATAATATGGGTGAATGTAGTAACCACATTGTTTTTCATGTGAAACCTTCATAAGAGTGAAGGGGAATATAGAAATATACACACAGTGGAGGGAAAGAAGAAGAAGAAGGAGGAGAAAAAAAACCTTTAGATTGTGTCTGAAATAGTGTAACAAGCAAGTTAAGTTAGACTGTTAGATAGTAAGGAAGCTATCCTTGAACCTTTGGTAACCATGAATCTAAAGCATGCAATGGCAATAAGTACATATCTTTTGATAATCACCCTAAATATAAATGGACTGAATACACTAATCAAAAGACATGGAGTGTCAGAATGGATAATATATCAGGACCCATATATATGTAGCCTAGAGTCTCACTTGGAACCCAAAGACATACACAGACTAAAAGTAAAGGGATGGAAATAGATATTTCATGCAAATAATAGGAAGAAAAAAGCAGGAGTTGCAGTACTTGTATCAGACAAAATAGACTTCAAAACAAAGAAAGTAACAAAAGACAAAGAAGGACATTACATAATGACAAAGGAGTCAGTCCAAAAAGAGGATATAACCATTATACATATTTATTCACCAAACATAGGAGCACCCAAATATATGAAACAAATGCTAACAGAATTAAAGAGGGAAATAGAATGTAATGCATTCATTTTAGGAGATTTCAACACATCACTCACTTCAAATGATAGATTAACCAAACATAAAATAAGTAAGGAGACAGAGGCACTGAACAACACATTAGAACAGATGGACCTAACAGACATCTACAGAACACTCCACCCAAAAGCAGCAGGATAAACATTCTTCTAAAGTGTACAAGGAATGTTTTCCAGAATAGATCACATATTAGGCCACAAAAGGAGCCTCAGTAAATTCAGAAGGATTGAAATTGTACCAACCAGTTTCTTAGAACACAAAGGTATGAAACCAGAAATAATTTATGCAAAGAAAACAAAAAAGCCCAGAAACATATGGGCTTAACAATATGTTCCTAAATAATCAATGGATCAATGACCAAATAAAAACAGACATCAAGCAATATATAGAGACAAATGAAAACAACAACTCAACAGCCCAAAATATGTGGGATGCAGCAAAGCCAGTTCTAAGAGGAAATTAAGAACCTCAAGAAAGAACAACCCCAAGTGAACAGCCTAACTCACAATTAATGAAACTAAATGAAGAAAAATTAATGAGCCTCAAAGTCAGTAGAAGTAGGGACATAATAAAGATCCAAGAAGAAATAAATAAAATGGAAAGAATAAAATAATAGAAAGAATCAATGAAACCAAGAGCTGGTTCTTTGAGAAAATAAACAAAATAGATAAGCCCCTAGCCAGATTTATCAAGAAAAAAGAGGGTGCACACATAAATGGAATCAGAAATGAGAAAGGAAAAATCACTATGGATATCACAAAAATACAAAGAAATATTAGAGAAAACTATGAAAAGTTATACGCTAACAAATTGGTTAACCTAGAAGAAATGGACAAATTTATAGAATAATACAACCTTCCAAGACTGATCCATGAAGAAACAGGAAATCAGAACAGACCAATTAACAGCAATGAAATTGAATTGGTTATTGAAAAACTACCCAAGAACAAAGCTCCTGGACCAGATGACTTTACTGCTGAATTTTATCAGACGTTTAGTGAAGACCTAATACCCATTCTCCTTAAAGTTTTCCAAGAACTAGAAGAGGAGGGAATACTTCCAGACTCATTCTATGAGGCCAGAATCACTCTAAAACCAAAACCAGACAAAGACATCACACACAAAAAACATTACAGACCAATATCCCTGATGAACATAGATGCAAAAATACTCAACAAAATATTAGTAAATTGAATTCAAAAATACATCAAAAAGATCATCCATGACGATTAAGTGGGATTTATTTTAGGGATACAATGATTGTGCAATATTTGAAAATCCATCCACATCATACACCACATCAACAATAAGGACAAAAGTCACATGATCATCTCAACAGCTGCTGAAAAAGGATTGAAAAATTTCAACATTTGTTCTGGATAAAAACTCTCAACAAAATGGGTATAGAGGGCAAGTACCTCAACATAATAAAGGCCATACATGAGAAACCTACAGCCAACATCATACTTAATAGCAAAAAGCTGAAAGCATTTCCTCTAAGATCAGGAATAAGAGAAGGATGCCCACTATTACTACTTCCATTCAACATAGTACTGGTGGTCCTAGCCACAAAAATCAGACAACACAAAGAAATAAAAGGCATCTGGACTGGTAAGGAAGCAGTTAAACTGTCACTGTTTGCGGATGACATGATATTGTTCATAAAATACCCTAAAGAATCCACCTAAAAACTTCTAGAACTAATAACTGAATTCAGAAAAATTTTAGGATACAAAATTAATACATAGAAATCTGTGGCATTCCTATATACTAATGATGAACTAGGAGAAAGATAATTTAGGAAAACAACTCCATTTACAGTTGCATCAAGAAGAATAAAATACCTAAGAATAAATCTAACCAAGGAGATGAAAGACCAATACCTTGAAAACTACAAGACACTTGAGATAAATTAAAGAAGACACCAATGAATGGAAATACATCTTATGCTAATGGATAGTAAGAATTAATATTGTCAAAATGGTCATCCTGCCTAAAGCAATCTACAGATTCAATGCAATTCCTATCAAAATAAAACAGCATTCTTCAATGAACTAGAACAAATAGTTCTAAAATTTATATGGAACTACAAAAGACCCCAAATGGCCAAAGCAATGCTGAGAAGTAAGAACAAAGCTGGGAGTATTACACTCCCCAACCTTAAGCTCTACTACAAAGCCACAGTAATCAAAACAATTTGGTATTGGTACAAGAACAGAGCCATAGATCAATGGAATAGAATAGAGAGCCCAGATATAAACCCACACATATGTGGCCAATTAATATACGATAAAGGAGCTATGGATATACAGTGGGGAAATGATACCCTCTTCAACAACGGGTGTTGACAAAACTGGACAGCTACATGTAAGAGAATGAAACTGGATTATTTTCTAATTCCATACACAAAAGTAAACTCAAAATGGATCAAAGACCTGAATGTAAGTCATGAAACCATAAAACTCTTAGAAGAAAACATAGGCAAAAATCTCTTGAATATAAACATGAGAAACTTTTTCCTGAACACATCTTGGGCAAGGCAAGCAAAATAAAATATGACCAAATGGGACTACATCAAACTAAAAAGCTTCTGTACAGCAAAGGATGCCATCAGCAGAATAAAAAGGCATCCCACAATATGCAAGAATATATTCATAAACAACTTATCTGATATGGGGTTAACATCCAAAATATATAAGGACTCACATGCCTCAACACCTTAAAACAAATAACCCAATTAAAAAATGACAGAGGATCTAAACAGAATCTTCTCCAAAGAAGAAATTCAGATGGCCAACAGGTACATGAAAAGATGCTCCACATTGCTAATCATCAGGGAAATGCAAATTAAAACCACAATGAGATATCACCTTGCACCACTTAGGATGGCCAAAATCCAAAAGAAAAGGAACAACAAGTGCTGGCAAGGATGTGGAGAAAGGGGAACCCTCCTACACTGTTGGTGAGAATGTAAATTAGTTCAACCGTTATGGAAAGCAATATGGAGGTTCCTCAAAAAACTAAAAATACAAATGCCATTTGACCCAGGAATTCCACTCCTAGGAATTTACCCAAAGAAAACAAGATCCCAGATTCAAAAAGACATATGCATCCCTACGTTTATTGCAGCACTATTTACAATGCCAATATATGGAATCAACCTAAGTGTCCATCCGTAGATGAATGGTTATAGAAGATGTGGTGTATATATACCCAATGGAATATTGTTTAGCCATAAGAAGAAAACAAATTCTACCATTTGCAACAACATTGATGGAGCTAGAGGGTATTATGCTCAGTGAAATAAGCCAATGGAGAAGGACAAGTACTAAATGATTTCCCTCATTTGTGGAGTATTACAGCAAAGCAAAACTGAAGGAACAAAACAGCAGCATCCTCACAGACTCCAAGAAGGTACTAGTGGTTACCAAAGGGGAGGCATGGGCAAGGGTGGGTAGGGAAGGAGAGAGAAGGGGATTAAGGGGCATTATGATTAACAAACATAATGTAGGGGGGCATGGGGAAGGCAGCATAGCATGGAGAAGACAAATAATGACTCTATAGCATCTTACTATGCTGATGGACAGTGACTACAATGCGGCTGGGGGGATACATGATAATATCGGTGAATGTAGTAACTACAATCTTGCTCATGTAGAACCTTCATAAGATCGTATGTCACTGATTCTTTAATTCTTTTTTTTTTAAAGAATCTTTTTGAAAGTATAACCCACCCACCCCACCCAAAACACACACACAAACAAAAAACCAGTGGACCATTGCTAGGGCAGCAGATGCCCTCTGTAGTACCATGTAAAGGGAAGACCTAAAGCTGAGGGTGGAGCAGATATTGAGAAATGTCCACTGGCCAAATAGCCCCCAATGTAAGTACAAGTTATCACCAGAGGAATCTGAAGTCTGGTACTCATTGAGAGTGAATAGAACAACAACAAACTGAAATACAAGCTGACTCTCTGGTTAAGACAAATTCCCCTACTAAAGGCCTAGTAAAAGGAAAGGTGTGTCCACTTCCAAGGTCAAAACCTACTTACTTTAATCTCTCTTGTTCTGCACAAGTCAAGCACATAGACGTGCACACACACACACACACACACACACATTCCCCAGAGGCAAAACAATCAGTAGAATCAGATGTGGCTATTATAGAGATGTTGGAATTGTGTAACAGATAACTTAAAATAACTGATCAATATGGAAAAGGCTTAATGGAAAAATTGGGTAATGTGTAAGATTGTATGAGTAATTTCTACCAAGACATGGAAACTATAAAAAAGAAAATGAAATAATAGAAGTGAAAACCACAGTAACAGAGATGAAGACTGCCTTCTATGGACTCATTAGTAGACTGGACATATCCAAGGAACGATTCAGTAACTTGAAGATACATCAATAGAAATTGCCCAAACTGAAACAAAAGAATAATAAGTGCAGAGAGAGAAAAAAAACAAACAAACCAAAGCAGCCAAGAACTGTGGGAGAGTGTCATATTGTTTTATAAATGTAATATTGGAATGCTAGAATAAGAAAACAGAAAAATGGACAGAAGAAATATTTAAAGAAGTAAAGTTGACAATTTTCCAAATTAATGACAGATACCAGACCAGATTCAGGAAGTTGAGAGAACACTGAGCAGGATAAATACCAATCAAACAAATAAGCAAGTGCATACCTAAGCATATTATAAACAAATAATTGATAACCAAAGATAAGAAATTTTGCAGGTAAAAGACATTATATACAATTGTACATACATAGACAAAAACAAAATACAACTTGAAACCATATCCCATATATTTACAAAAGCTAACTAAAAATGTTTTATAGACATTAAATTTAAATATAAAACTAAAAAACCACTGGAAGAAAACTTAGGAGAAAATATTTGTGACCTTAGATTAGGCAAAGTATCTTTAGATATTATACCAAAATCATGACGCATAAAAGAAAAATGTGCAAGTTGCATATTATCCAATTTGAAAAGTTCTGGGCTATGAAAGACACTGTTCAATGCTTAAAAAGAAAAGCTCAAGATTGGAAGAAAATGTTTGCAAATCACATTTCTTGCAAAGGTCTTATATCTAGAAATTATAAAGAATTAAAAAAACTCAACAGTAAGGCAACCACAACTAATTTTTTTAGCTCTCCAGGTGATTCAAACATATAGACGAGTTTGGAACTCTTCTATAGAATCCTCTCTCACTTTTTTGAACAATATAGCTCTCCTTTTGTCTTAGATTAGAGTTGGCTATGCAACACGATTCTAAACTCCAGACGCATTCATATTCCCTAGAATTTGTCTGGGGTGGTTTTCTGATGTGTGCATCACAGCCTACAGGCAGCTAGGCTGATATCTCTTTTTTGGTTCTTCTGTCACTTCTGCTTATTCTGTTCTTTCTTGGTACTTGAAGGCTTAAGTGTGACTAGGTTTCAGGCAGGCACCTTTCTTTTTGAAAGGCAAAATATAGAATGTAAAATATGTGATATTTACTTCAAAAGATCATTAAATGAAAATTCATCTCAACTTGTCCATATGATTTCTAGCCTCATGGAGTTGATACACTTTTGAGCACCTTCCCAGGAACAATTTGGGCATGCCTCTTTTCACTCAGGATAAACCTTCAGGCAAATCCACGGAAGGTGGATGAGTTGCAGTAAGTTAATTCTTCTAATACTGATTTTTAATGATTTGCTCATCTGTTTTTAAGGAATATTTTCTATAAAAGTGGTGATAGATTTCAGCAGGCATGAAAATCACCTATGGAGAAAGTTTTTTAAAAAATGTAGGTTCTTGACCTTCTATCTCCAGAAATATGTGCAGTTAACATTGGGGTGAATCCCCCAAACCTACATTTTTAAATAAATACCTTTCCATTATTCTAATGCAGCTGGGGCTATAAAACACCCCTTAAGAGTCCTGTGTGATCATCTCTGAGAATTTTATGTGTTTATATTGGTCCTATAACTGAAAACAAGCACAGACACTGAATTTCACCACTGCATATATTCTGAGGCAAAAGAGAGTTTGTTAAAATATAGAAGGAGAAAAATCTAGCTTTGAAAATAAACTTCCATTGCACTGACTTTTTTTTTTTGTAAATGAACTTTTGTGAGATGACTCACTGGAAAGTTATTATGGGCCAAGTATGATAATAGTCATTAATATCCTGGCCACAAATGCAATTCATTTGGTAAATGCCAGGCTATGTAGTACCTAATATAATTGCATTCTGAAGCTAGGATGTGGCAGTGGACCCTGGGTGACCATGTGTATCAGTCCTTCGAAGCATTAGATAGAAACCTCAATGTGTGGCCAAGAATTGGAGGTGTTTCAGTTACCATCTTTCCTCCCATCCTATTTTCTTTTAGACTGAGATATATTCAGAATAAAGAAGGAAGAAATATTCTTTCTGTCTTTTTCATCTTAGAGTCCTGACTCCGTATGAAAATATTCTGGCTGTTTAGAAGGTTTGTGTAAGAAAACAATTTAGTTTCTCATATGTATATAGTAATTAATATGAAACCAGCAAAGGGAAATTGAAGACAATTTGGTTATCACCAGTATTGTACTGCTTTTTTCTTTTTTCTCAAGTTTTAGCCTTTTCTTTAGTGAGGACTTTCAGGATACACTGTCGTTATATCCACCCCAAAAATACTTTTCCTCATCAAATGCATTTTCTTTTGTACTTTATTTTCCATTTAGCTTTTGCTAAATACAACTGAGAATGGCATTATGGTCTCAGATAAAAGAAGAAAAATTAAACGTGTTAAAAACTGTCTGGTGCCTTTTCTAGGAGGGTGAGTTTCATTGTCATGCATGAGCCTATTGGTTGACTTCTAATGGAGGACACAGGAATGTGATTCTAGAAAATCCTATTGTGAATTTTGAGAGCTTAAGTGAGCCGCCTGGTCACCACTGCTCATCCTTTGCATTTGTTAAATTGTATTTCTCACTAGAGGTAACACTTGTAACAAGCCAGAGGAAAATAGGTCTTGCTGCAGCTTAATTTGAGGAAATTGATTAAGATAAATTTAAGACTGTGCCCATTTTGTAGAAAAATGAAACAACCCATTATGAAAAGAATGGGCAGTTTGCTATTATTCTGATAGGGAGCAATTTAATGAGCAAGTTTATGAACTGTTGAAGCTATTTTCTTGGCATTTGCATTTTGCTTGGTGTTTCCTAAAGAAAAAAATTAACCCACATTAGAAGGTGAGCAGTTGTCGACATAGAAAAATTTGAAAAATATACAAAATTACAAAAGCAAATGAATAGTATTGTTAATATTTTGATGCATGTGTTTCCAGCCTGTTTTCTGTGTATGCATGTATGTTTTTGGCATCATATTTTATACACTGCTCTGTATTCCACATTTTTCCCGCTTGTAAGCATTTCCAATGTTATTAAATTTTTTTCACAAACATATACTTAATCATGCTTTCTTTTTTTATGCACTGTAATTTAATTAGCCATTCTTTCTTAATTGGACATTTAAGTTTATCTGTAATATTCTAATTATCTTGATCCATCATAGGAGGCCTAAAATATCTGTGAAAGATCCCATATTTCCAACAAACAAATTAAATGGCAGATGATGGGTCCTGGATCTCCTTGTTTATAGTAGCTAACGGGCTTCTTGAGAATATTTAAAATGTTGGATAGGATTGTAGGCCTTAAGAACTGGTTACTTTGGGAATGTCTTTTTGTTACATTTGGGGTTGATTGTTTCCATGCTTGAGGTAAGAGGATTAAAGTAGGAGTCCCAGTTTTTTCTGCAGGGACTAGAGTAGGCAAGGCAGGCAAGAAGGGATAGGTTTATAGCTCCAAATCTGCAAAGTTGTTGAAATTCACTGTGAAGTTTCTGAGCTCAGTATTGAGAAGATCTGGTCTTAGTAACTTCTCTCACAGGTAGTTTCCCTACCTAATTGGCTAAGTGAAAAATACGGAAGTCTGGGAAGTAACTAGGACTTGCATGGAGATACTTTGGGGAGAGAAGTGTTAAAATCAGCTTTTTACCAGATAGAAGTTTGAGATTTTCTGATGCTATAGATTTTGGTTGCTGTGTTTGGAGTTGGGAGGAAGACTCACCAAGATTCCCAGATTGAAAGTGTGAGTAAAGTTTGCCTATCATGAATGAATGAATGAATGAATGAATGAATGAATGAATGTCTCTGAGTCTCCCATGTTACAATTTTGATAATTTTCTGGAATGACTCACAGAACTTGGAACTCACAGAACTCTATACTTACTGCTATAGTTTTTATAAAGGATAAAAGTAAACAGCCAGATGAAAAGGTTTATAGGGTGAAGTCCAAAAGGGTCCAGACTTCAGGAGCTTCTGTCTGCATGGAGTTGGGGCCCAACACCATCCCAACAACTTGCTGGGTTCATCAACTTGGAAGCTTTCCAGACCCTATCATTTAGGTTTTTTTGAAATTATATTTTTTATTGAGGTCTAATTATGTATAGGAATAGTTGATTAAATAATTGGTCAGTGAGGATTGACCTCAAACTGCAGCCTCTTTCCACCCTTCAAAGTTTTACCTTAATTGAGAAAGCAGTTTAAGTTAGTTAGGGTTTACCTTGTAAAGTCCTTGAGACTGACCTTTAGCTAAGTTCTATTCAGAATTGCAAACTGGCACTTTACCGTAGTTATAACACTATTAATAACAACATTAAAAGCCAAAGATACTTATAGAGAGCTTACTAAGTGTCAGGTATTATGTTAAGCACTTTACATGCATTATTTTAATTAATTCTTACAATAGCCCTATAAATTGCTACCACCATTTTACAGATAGGGAAACTAAATAGGTGGAATTAATAGGATTCAAACTCAGTGATTCTGACTCCAGGACCAAGGCCACATGAGGCAGCACTGATAGATCAGAAAAGGAAAGGAATGAATTAAGTAAGGCTTCTCGGAGAAAGGTTATAATGTCTCTAAGCAAATAAGGACATAGGCCTGAGGACAGGATGGGAGGGGATTGTAGCTCTGGGCCAGAGGGGGTTCCCAGCTCCCGGCAAGTTCACTCTGGATTCAGTGAGATCAAATAATGACAACAGAATACTGTTGGGTCTGGGTAAAAAGGTTTATACCAAGCTTTATTCTCATGATGGCAGACTGAGCACTAGAATCACATCTGCTCTGGCAAGTGTGCATGCAGCAAGCCCATTTGCATGTCTGCCTCCACTCCAGGCTCTGCAACAAGCACTGTGCAGAGCTCTTTATATAGCAACACAGGCAATAATGGCTTATTGCCAACGCGTGTGCAAGCATGTGCCTGTACAATATGCCAAGTATTACATCATTGCACATGCACAATGGGTGAGTAGATCAGGATCAGGTTAGGATCCAATCTGTGGGCCTTCCATTTTCTGTACAGGGATGTTCCAAGTCAAGAAAATACTGTGCACCCACGTTCCTAGAAACTACTGTGATTTATCTTAGATTAATGTTTTTGCACGTGCTAGTTCCTGCACTTACAAGGCTTTCCCTTTTTTATTAATTTGACTGACTGCACTTGGAATGCTTTCTTTTTTTTCATTTGACTGATTCCTGTCCATCCTATAAAACTTAGCTTAGCAACAACCTTGTCTTGACGCTGTCCTTGTATGTGATGCTGTTGGTTTACTGCTCTCTACTCACCCTGTGCTAACTTCTGACATAGCTTGTGTAGATTGATTATAAAAAATATCCCCAAATTGAAGCCTTTTTCTTTATCCACACACTTTGCCGTGTAACTTTGCAGCCCCATTAAAGGTTGTATCTATTTCTCTGACCCCTTGAGCATGGTCTGGCCTTGTGACTTTCTATGGCCAGGTGAGACTGTTTTGAGAGATGGTGTGCCCAGTTTTAGCCTGCCAAAAATCTTGTGAGTGGTGTCTTGGAGCTCTACATCTCCCACAAGAACAGGCTAGGATGCCTTGCTAGAGGATGAGGAAGCACATGGAGGACAGCTGAGCTAACCCCCAAGAAACAGAGCCCTTGGCCAACCTACCAGCTGATCATAGATGCATGAGGAAGCCCAGAAAACTGTGAAGTCTGGAATCGGCAAAACTGCCTTGTCAGCCTTAGGGCTCATGACAAACAACAAATGCTGTTATTGTTTAAAGCTGCTAAGTTTTGGGATGATACATTGCGCAGCAATTACTAATGGATGCAGAAAATGATGCCCACAAAAAAATTGTAAAGCATGTAGCATTGGCTCTGTGTCTGAGTAAGTGGAGGCTAGAAAAATGATTGGCAAACTGAAAGCTCAGGCTGGAAATATGATGGGGACATTTTTAGGGGAGACTGGAAAAATAGCAACTCATGTTATAGTAATAAAATGACTAGCAGACTATCTGTGGCACCTTGGGGGATGGAACATGTTTGTAAGGAACTTTTGGATTTGGCTGAGAAGATCTTTAGGCACAATGTTGAAAGTATCAGTTGGTTACTGCCTGATAAAAATGATAAAGTACAGAAAGAAAAATACGAACTGGAAAAAAGGGCTGGTCATGTTGCAAAATGTGAACTTTGGAACATAAAACATTTCTTCTCTCTAGCCTGTGAAGCCAGCAAACGATCAAACACAAGGTGTGCCAGAAAGACATGGTCTTGGAGTAAAGATGGGCAAGGAAGCAATTTGTAGAATCTAGGCCATCACATTTTGATTAACTAAAGAAA
Source organism: Smutsia gigantea (assembly GCA_032199065.1). NCBI lineage: Eukaryota > Metazoa > Chordata > Mammalia > Pholidota > Manidae > Smutsia > Smutsia gigantea. The sequence goes on from JAVSCE010009123.1 coordinate 278,932, forward strand.
CAAACATAATTGGTTAGTAATGAGAAATTAATATGCAAGGAATCTAGGAAGCTCTGTGGTATCTACAATTTGAACATGTGCTTATTTTTAAACCTGCCAACTTCTTTCTTATCTTTTATTACTATAAATGTCACCCTTTTATCTGCTTTTTTCATTTGGTCTGTTTCTTTTTGCTTACTCCCCCCCTATTTTTCAAGGATGGGAGCAACATAACAATTTAAATATAATGACTCTTGTTACATTTTTCCAAACCATCCATTTTAGGTAGCAGACTCTGTATGATGAGTTTTAAACATTATTATAATTGAACACCTGGTAATTTATTGCTGAATAAATTTATAAACTTATACAGGAAAGTGTAACTTAATATCCAAGTATGATTGTGGTGGTCAAATACCTTTTAAATTGTGAAGTAAAGGCAAAGCAATTTATCAGGTCTTAGGTGTCAAGTGAAAGTGCCTTAAAAAAGAACATAGTAAATTTCTTCTTTTAATTTTTTTTGATAAGCACAAGAATTTCAGAGTAGTGTTTTTGTTTTTGTAACCATTGTGGAATTGTTTATAGTTTGAAGCCTAGTCTTTCAGGCTTCTGCTTTCTACAAGTGACAGAGGGGGTATTGGTATTTGCCAAAATTGAAAAGGGCAGAATATAAAAAAAATTCATATGTTGCAATATTCTGTTCCCTTTGCAAAAGCAGGCCCAGTTTCTTCCTAGTCAGACAAGGGCAAATGGAGACCTTCATCTGAGTCACTTCCATAAAAAGCAATTTGCAATTTCCACATATTTGTAGTGAGCAGGGGATGATGATGATGATGATGATGGTGATGATGATGATCATGATAATAATAAATTAAGACTTTTCTGAGTAATTCTTGGAGCACAGTTTCCTGCTGCACAAAGTGGATGAAAGATGTGATATTTGGATTCAGAATAGTTTATCAGTGTGATGTGCTGGCTAGCCAGGCAGGAAGCAAACAAAGGAACAGTGAAATATGATAGGCAAATCTCCCCTTTCATCCCTGTCATGGCTGAAAGTTCACTAAAACTAGCATCAGTTCTGAGTCTGTGCTCTGGAAGTTGTAAATATGTTGGAGGGGTGTAGAAGCAGTGAGGAGAGTCAGAAGTTGATTCTATAAGGCATTTAAAGACAGGTTCAAGAAGAACCTAAGACTACTAGGAGTATTTGGGTTTCTATTGGTCACCAGCACTGGGTCACAAGGTTTCTGACCATTAGGACTTCTATTTGACTTGAATCAAACTAACTCTCCTGTCAGTACAAACTGTAAAAGTTGGATAAAACAAAAGCTTGAAGGCACTGGGAAGGAGCCAAGTGAGCCAGGACTTGAAGGGCCAAGAACTCTGAGAAAAATTAGGTGCACTGGGGAGAGTCTATATCTATTTATGTATCTTCTCTTGGGTTATCTGTCAACTTCACAGATTGTGGAATAGAAGCCTAGTGTGTAGAGGCAGCCTGGGATTTTGACAATTTCATTAAGCTGAGGAAACAGATACTGGTGTTGAAGCCACGACGGTGCCAAGGAATTGAAGATCCAACATCCTGGAGGGATTCCTGGAGACATGAGTCTGAAATTCTGTGTGGAGTTTCCTGAGGCACGCACCAGCTCTTAGGTGTGAGATAAAGTGAGCCAAATCTCTGAGGAAACTAGTGGATAGCAGCAACTGGGAAACTAAGTAGCTGAGCAGAGGTTTTTGTTAATCACCTAACAATGAGTAAGCAGAGGTTGGGGTTCAGGGACCAACAAGGCAAAGAAGCCCTGGGAAATACCCTAATGCTTTTAGCTGAGACTCCATAAGGTAAATGCACTAAGGGTTAGGGCTAAGTCATAATATTAAAGGCAATCCTGAAATAGACAATGTTCTTATTACCTATTACTGTTTTATAGACCATCTCCTAACTTAGAGGCGTAAGACAATAACTTATTATTCTCTCATAGTTCTAGAGGTTGGCAGATTAACCTGGGTGGTTCTTTTTTGGTATCCTTTATGTGCAGCCAGATTGTGTTTGTTTTCATTTGACAGCTCCTTTACCTAAGTATCTGAAGTCTGGGCTGGGACATCTGGAATTGCTGGAGAATTTGAGAATTCATCTCTATAGGAATCCTCTCCACATAACTAGTTTGGGCCTCCTCCCACATGGAAGTTGCTGTGTAGCTGGACTTCTTATATGGTGAGTGGAATTTTAAGAGAAAGTTGAGCTGGCAGTCTTAAAACCTGAACCCCATAATGGCACAACATCACTTCTGCCATATTATATTGATCAAAGCTATCCCAGTGCCCACCTAGTTATAAGAGAAGGAGAACTAAACTCCTCAACTCAAAGGGAGAAGTGTGAAAGAATTTGAGACTATCTTTATATTGCCACAAACTACTTGTAGTAAAGCTTTGAGCCCAGCCTTGACTGAATGAAATTGATTTTCACATATTCTACCTGCCTTTCAGAAAAAAATAAACCCTCCAAAGAGAAAGATTATTTCACCTAGAGATCCTGCAGATTGTCTATGCACAATGTTTGATATTCAATGAAAAATTACTAGGAGTGCTAAGAAATAGTACCACACCAAAAAGAAAAAGAAAAAGAAAACAATAGAACCAAGTCCATATGTTGGAATTATAATATAGAGAATTTAAAATAACTATGATTACTATGATCAAGACAGTTTTTTTTAAAGATAGAGAGTTTTGCCAGAAAACTGGTATCTATAAAAAAGAATATAGTCAAATGGAAATCCTAAAAGTTAGAAACATAATATCATATACTATGAATTTAGCAGATCAAACATGGAATAAGAATGGGTCATCAACTGAAATATAGATTAACAGAGAATATCCAGCTATGAACACACAGAGAAGAAAAGGGTTTAAAATATGGAATGATTATAAGAAATATATGGTAGATGGTTAAAATGACTACCATATGTAATTGGAGTTACAGGAAAAGAAGTGGAAGGAAACAGAAACAATTCATTTTTAAGACTACTGGCCAAGAATTTTCCATAAATTGGAAACATTAAGCTTAAAGAGTCAAGAAGTGCTATAAACCCCAAACAGGATTAACACAAGGAGGACCACACCCAGACACATTACATTCAAACTTATAAAAACAAAGAAAAACATCTTCAAAGTAACCAAAAAAAAGACATCCTCCTTAAAAACAGATTGACAGTTTTGTTCCTTCAGTTTTTTTCTTTGTTCTTATACTCCACATATGAGTGAAATCATTTGATACTTGTCTTTTTCGGCTTGGCTTATTTCACTGAGGATAATACCCTCTAGCTCCATCCATGTTGTTGCAAATGGTAGGATTTGTTTTCTTCTTATGGCTGAATAATATTCCATTGTGTATATGTACCACATCTTCTTTATCCATTCATCTACTGATGGACACTTACAGAACCCAAGAACGGACTAATAGTTACCAAAGGGAAAGGGACTGGGGAAAATGGGCGGGAAGGGAGGGATAAGAGGGAAAAAGGGGCATTATGATTAGCAAATGTAATGTTGGGGGGGCACGGGGAGGGCAGTACAACTCAGAGAAGACAAGTAGTGATTCTATAGCATCTCACTACGCTGATGGACAGTGACTGTAATGGGGTTGGTGGGGGGGACCTGATGAAGGGGTAGTTTAATAATCGTAATATTGCACATGTAATTGTAAATTAATGATAATAAAATAAATTATATTAAAAAAAAACAGATTGACAGTTGACTTTTTAACAGAAATCTTTAATGTCAGAATTCAACAGGATAATTGATATCTTTAAAGTGTTAGAAGAAAATAACTGCCAACTTAATATTCTACATGTAGTGAAGATATCCTTATAAAACAAAGCAACATAAAGATAGATTTAGACAAACAAAAATGAGAGAATTTGTCTCCAGAAGACCTGCACTAAAATTACTAGAAGGAAAACTTTAAGAAAAATATGACCTCCTGTGGAAACAAAATAATGCAGGAAGCAATGGAGATCATTGTTGGTGAGGAGATAAGGGAAATCTAAATAAATATTGATGATTGATAAAAATAATTACAAAATATTTTATGGTTTAAAATACATAGAGAATGATAATACATAAGAACAATAGCATGGAAGGCAATGTGGAATGATAAGAGTTGAAGTGCTCTAAGATCACATTGTCTGAGAAGCCATAAAAGAACTAATGTTAGGAAGACATAAATTAAGAATGCACCTTGAAATGTTTAAGATAACTACTAAAACCAGTATTAAGAGAGAAAATAGAAAAACAGTTTTAAAGATACTTGATGAATTCAAAGGAAGGCAAGAAAGTATAAAAATAACAAAAATAGATACATTAAATAGAAAATAAATAATGGTAAACTTAACCCCAAATTTATTAGCAATTATATTAAATGTAAATGAGCTAAATATTCCAATTAAAAGACAAAGATTGCTAGAGTGTATGCAGAAAAAACCAGATATATACTCCTTACAAGGTGCAAACTTTAAATATAAAACACAGAGTAAAAATATGGTAAAAGGGTATCATGCAATACTAACCAAAGAAAGCTGACAGAACTATTCCAATACACCACAAAGTTTAAGGCAATAGCATTATTAGAGATAAATATTTTACCATAAGATGGGCATACATAATATAAAGAAAAAAATCAACAAATAAAATAGAAAATAAACAAATCCAATATTATAGCTGGAGACTTAAACCAATAGTCTCAGTGATAAATAGAAAAGCCAAAAAAAAAAGAAAAGAAAAGAAAAGGAAAAAGAAAAAAGCTCAGAAACAACCGATAAAGTTATAGGGAATATGAACAACACATTAACAGATGTGAATAACTGGCCTGCAAAGAACAGTATACCACAAAACTACAAAAAAAAAATGTGTTCTTTTCAAGCACACGTGGCCTATTTGCAGACACAGAAATATGTTCAGCCATAAAGAGAGTCTTAACAAATTTCAAACAGAGGAAAACTTAATACTATGTATTCTGACAAGAGTGGAAATAAGATTGAGATTTAAAAAAAGAAAAATAGCAAAAATCCCCAAATTTAGGATATTAAGTAATATACTTCTAAAGACCCATATGTCAAAGAAATAACAGTCTTGAAGAGAAAATATTTTATCTGAATAACAATGAAAATATGACATGTAAGATGTGAAGATGTAACCAAAGCAAATAAATGTATCACCTTAAATGTTAGTCTTAGAAAAGATGTGCTGAAAATCAATCATATAAACAAATATCCCAGGAAGAAAGAGAAGAGCAAAGAAAAAAGAAGGTGAAGAGAAGTAAATAAGAAGGAAAAAACTAGAAATCAATTAAATAATAAATATACAACGGAAAAAATCAGCAAAGTTAAAAATTGGTTCTTTGAAAAGATTAACAAAATTGACAAGTCTTTAGCAAGACTGATCAGAAGAAAACACAAATTACCAATACTAGTAATAAAAAGGGGTGTATCAATACAGATTCTACAGGCATTTAAAATAACAAAATAATATATGGCAACTTTGTGCTGATATATTTCACAGCACAAATTTGAGATTTGGAAAAAATATACAAATTTATTGATAAAAAGAAATAGAAAGTCTGGACACTCCTGTAACTAAAAAAGAAAATTCCACAGCCTGATGGTTTCCCAGGCAAATTCTACCAAACACTAAAGAAAATTAGCCTCATTGTTACCCAAACTCTCTGCTACTGCCCAGTAGTCTGTTAAATGCTAAGAATACAAAAAAGAGTAGGACAAGATCCTTACCCTCAAAACTCTTTTGGGGTAACTGACCTGCAAACAAATAATTAAAATAAAATGTGCAGGGCCCTACTGCAGAAGCATAAGGATAGTATTTTGACTGCATGCAGTTAAGTTGTTCTGGAGAAATCTGGACAGCCTTGCAGAGAAGGTACAGGTGATTAGGTCTCTAATGTTAGGTAGTGGAACCTGACAGACAGAGTAAAGGAAGAACTGGCATTCCAGGAAGGTGAAAAAGGAGAGCAAAGGTTTATCCTGAGTGAGCAGAGTATGTTAAGATCAGGGTGAGCAGCCTGGTGTGACAGGTGTAGGTGCATGAGTGAGGATGTGGTAAGGAAAGGTGATCATGAGCCACCCCCCATCTTATTTCCTTCACTTGTACTCTGTAGGCTTGTATAGTTGAACTCGTCACTTTTGTCTTTATGTCAGTTTGAAGTGAAGCAAGCAGCATTTAAAAAGCCTTGACTAGAGGCAGGGACGTAAGGTGCAATAAAGTAGAGTTGTGGGGATGATGGTAGAGGGACCCTAGGAAGTAAGAAGAGGAAAGATAGCCAATGTTTGCCACTGTCCCAGATATGTGATCCTGCTGCCCCAGCAATGACAACTGCACTCAGATATTAATCCAGAGTCCCAGCTCTCCCCATTCCTATATGTCCCAGTTTCTGTAACTTGGCTTCCAGTTTGATTCTTCCTATTGACTCTCGGTCTTTTCTTCCCTGTCTCTTGGAACTAGGTTGCAATCCATAGTCAGGGCTGAAATTGACCTGTTATTGTATGGATCACTGGGATGATTACATCAAGGCCCCACAATTCAAGCAAAGCTTCAGCATTTTATCTTGAAGTTACAATGGGACAATTAGATGTGCTGGGGAGACCAGACCAATAACCATTAGGGAACAAAACAAGGTAGTATGTAACTAAGCTATTATATGGTAGATATAAGCTTCCAGTCACGTGAAACAAAATCACTAAGAACAATAAAGCCTTCTGAAGTCAGGAAAGGCCTCAGATATGTGATATTTTTCATCATTACTACCCAGGAAAGAACAGAGTATACTTTTATTCTCATAAAGAAATCAAGTTAGAAAACCCTGGGGAAACTACTAGAAGGGGAAAAATATTGGCTATTCATGTCACTTAGGCTGTATTGATAGGAAACCAAACAATCAGTGTAGTTGATGCAATGTCAAAAGAAAATGTCAAGCTTGTTGCTTAATCAATTTTGTAATTTAACAAAGCATTGAAGAATATCTTATCTTCATGTTAATGGGGTAGGTTCAACAGCTATTCAAAGGGGTTAGCTTCAAACAAACAGTTTGAAAGTCCAAGAAGGCTAGGAGGGCCAAAGATCTTGAATGTGCTCTGTGATTTTTCCCCTTAATTAATTGGCCTCAGTCAGACTTGCGTTGTGTTTTTGTCTGGGGTTATTTTGGATGACATTCCACTTGTCACATATCAAGGCTTTCTAGTGGGATGCTGCTGGGTTATTACTAGCATCCCCTCAAATGCCTTCTATTTGACATCATTTTCTCTCCCTCTCAAAGATAAATTCAACAAACCAACTGAACATGTCAAGAATATTGAGTGTAATTGACATGAGGAAATAGTTGGCCTCTTTTTGACTAGTTGGCACTAAGTTCTGGACCAGAGTAGTCTAACTGCTTGCAAACATTTTGTTGACTTGAGAAAAATAGGTTCATGGAACCCATTTGCATTTTTTGATAAAGAAATGTGGTAAAAGATTTTGTTTGGTTATTTTGGAAATTTTGACTCTCATTCAGCAGGCAAGTGTTTTTTGAGAGCCTACTATATTTCAGGTTTGATGTGTTTTGTGGGAATATTTAGGGCCATGTTTTCCAAACTGAACATCAAGATATTAATAGATGTTCCTTTGACAAAATGGTTTCTGGCCAAGTGAGTTTGTAATGTAAACTTTCCTCTTTGAGTCATATTAGAATAATAAAGTTCCTGATAAGTCTTGCTGCAAAGAAACATGCTTAATTTTACTTAGCTTAACCTAGTATTTTCTTTTCTTAAATCATTTATGACCATGGAACCCCTTATTTTGAAACATCATTAAATCTCGTGAGATACTAGAGAATTTTGAGCAAAGGGTATTGAATTAAACTTCTCTGCCCCCAGACCCCATATTTATTGAGGAGTAGAAACTGAATAAACTTCATGGTATATCATATATTAGACAAGTGCCCACAGAAAATGTTTGTTATGAAGAAATTGTAATAAAACGTGTTAATGGCAGAAAAAGATCCATGTAAATGTTTGGCCAAATCATTTTGTCTCTTATTTTATCTCCTTATTTTAACCTGTTACTTTTATTGGACCATAGGCAGAGAAGCAGTAGTTCCTTTTACTTGAATTCTCTTATTGATAGTCATACTGTTCCTTCTCTTTCTTCCAGTTTCTTAAATGAATTCTATGTTAAAAGAAGTGATTTAGCCTTACCTTCTCATTCATCATGGATGAATGACCAAGCCTCATTAAGTCAGAATATGACCAAGAAATTTGAAAGAGATCATTTTGGAGAAAGATTCCCAATGTGGTTAGTGGGTGCAGCCAGAAATCTGTCCCAAATATAAAAAATGTCCTTACAGTGGTTAGAAGACTGGAGAACTGCCCCAAGTACAAGGTCAGATTGAATATTCCAAGAGTCAAGAGGACCATTAAAAATCCTAGGGGTGTGAGTCACACCTGGTGAGTATGACAGCACTTTCAGGAGCATGGGACATATTGAGAGGAGAAGAAAGACTGACTGAAAAGGAGAGCATTGGTAGCTCCCAGAACTGTGAGAGAATAAAAAAAATTTTTCTGGGAGCAAAAATGCCACAGTTTAGCTCTTTTGCAATTTTGGACTTAAAAATAAACTCTAGGTAAACATCTGCTTAGACGAATGTGATCTTTTGTGAATGTTCAGGTGCCTTCGGGTATGGAGGGTGGTAGTATCTTGTCTTCTAATAGAGTTCAAAGCCAAATGGAGCTGTCCTGAACAAGTATTTTGAAAAGTGTTTTAGAAAAACTAAAATTCAATAAAACTCCTGAAATGTAATGTGGTATTGCTAGAAAATTGGGAGTATTTAAAAATCTGCTATCTCATTTGGTTTGGGATATAATTAAAGATACGTGTATCCTCAAAGCCTGGTTCTCATTTATCTTCCATCACAGGCCTACTGATGGGAAATTTGCAAGGATCTTGGCCTTGTAGGGATATCCTTTCTAAGGAAGGGGAGACAGGCTATAAACAGACAGTTTTAATACAGTGGCATAGTAGACATTTGCACATGGCCTGGTACGAGCATAGAGATGGGAGTGATGGAGTTGACCTGGGTTTGGGGAAGAGAGAGATAGCTGGGGAATTTGGAACTGGCTCTCTGGAGATGGGGATGTTTGAGCTAAGTCTCAATACAAGAGTAGCTTTAGTTTGCAGGGGTGAAAAGACAAGACTGGGAAAGGCACCCTGGGTGAAGGAAGCAACAGGAGCCAAAACACAGAAGCAAGAAATATTGCTGTCCCCTAAGACTGTGGTAGAGAATGTAAGTGGACCTACAGGCTGGGCAGTGTATTCATTTTCCAATCCTGCCATAACAAAGTCCCACAGATTTGGTGGCTTAAAACAACACAAATTTATTATCTTACAGTTCTGAGGGTCAGAAGTCTGATAAGGGTCTCATTGGGCTGAAATGAAGGTGTGGGAGGGTTGCATTCCTTTCAGTAGGTCCTGGGGGACAACCTGTTTCCTTGTGCTGGCCAGCTTCTAGAGGCCACCCTCATTCCTTGGCTAGCAGCCCTCTTCTTTGATCTTCAAAGCCTGCAATGTAGCATTGTGTGACCCTGCTTTTGTGGCACATCTCTTTGACTAAAGTTGGAAGTTCCCCACTTTTAATGATTCATGTGATTAGAATGGGTCTACCCGGATAACCCAAGATAATATCTTTATTTCAATAACTGTAATTATATCTGCCTTTTGCAGGCAAGGCAACATACTCATAGGTTCTGGAGATTAAAGTGTGGGCATCTTTGGGTGGGGGTAGGGTCATTATTCTGCCTACCACAGGCAGGGATGACTGGTGAGAAAGACAAGGACCACCTCATAGATGGAAAGACCTGTGTGCTTGCCACACTTTGGAACAAGGTTCTGATTCTTCTTTTCTAGTTTGGATTGACTTTCTCACCAGTGCCCTGCTATGTGGAGGCTGAAGCTGATCTCTCCATGTCTGTGGCTCATTGTCAAAGAGAGTGATTTAGGACTGATTACTATACATCACTCAGTGGTGCTCCTGACCCAGGTTACTTAGCCCCTTACAACAGTAATTAGAAAGCTATTTGTCATCTCTTCACTGTTTAGCTGAAGACACACACCAAGATAAAAGGGACTTTGACTACCAAGCCTTTGTTTCTGCCAGCTATTGCCATCCTTCCCTTTATATTTGATTTTCAGTTATGTGCACATAAAAAAGATATGACATATTCTACATATATACCATTCAAGTCAGTTATATGAATTAATAAGGGTGAATTCGATTACACACCAGTTCTTCCAATATATATTATAGAAGAAATCTTTGAGAAGGTCCAGTATTTCTAAGCTTTTGTCCTCTTTCCACACTGTTTGCCAGCTCCATCAATCTTCTTCAGTAACATCTCTCCTTAGAATAAGCAAATCTTAATGCGACATAATCCACAGTTTATCTAGTCAACTCAATAATTTTATGAACCAGGAAAGTGATACTCAGGTTAAGAGCAAGTTGATCAACATTACATAGCTACTTAGCTGAAAATCTAGGCCTTTACCCCAATACCACTTCTGTCTACTTTTTAAAATTTTAGAGTTTATATCAACTTAGTTTCAAATTTAATTTTATCTCAGGTCTTCCAATTATTCCTTGGTTAAAAGCAAAATAATTTTTGCATTTCAGTCTCCTGTGTTTTTTTTTTTTTTACTTAGTCCTATTTTTTAGAGTCTTAACTATTTTTACTGGAAAAATAACATTCAAGAACCAAACATTGACAGGCGGTCTCTGTCTATGCCCCAAGTCACCTTATTTTGACAAGGAGAGATTAGCTTTGTTGGCTCATGTTTCTTTTCTTATCTTGTTCTTTTTATCTTCCTTGTAAGACGCACACACCCCTCACTCCCTCCCCTCTTGTAGTTCTCCTTCCTGTGATAATACCCCACACTCTGTACCCTCCTCATTTCCTCCTGGGTCTAAGACTAACAGAGGGCAGGCACACAGTACTGCGGCAGTGGATGCTGATTTAATTGCTTGGCCACGTTTTTACTTGGGTCTTCTCTGAGTCTTTCCTCCAGATGATTACCTAATATTCCTCCTCCTTGCTCTATTTTTTCCCTTTTAAAGAAAATGTATCCAGCTCCATCCACATCACAGTTTTCTGTCAGCACAAGCAGGAGTTAGCTTCCCAAAAAAGATGGCTATATCGAGCATTTATGTAGCACCTTCCCCCTCAGCAACTAAAAATCTCCCATAAAAGAGAGATTTGCTCTCTCTGTTACATTGCTGAGGCAGGAAGTAGGAGGAGAACAATACTAGAAGATAGGAAGAAGATATATTGTCAGTCATACTTTACAGATGGAGCAACCAAAGTACAGATTTAGGTCTATCCAACTATTTCCCTTTATCATTTGAGGCCTTAGGGGAAGTCATAAGGTTGGAGCATTGATCAGCAGATTGGCCTGCCAAGAAATCAACTCAAACCTCTAGTGAAGATACCTAAATATCTACAGCCCATGCATGAGAGTGTCTTAGTATTTAGGCAAGACCAGCTGCTACAGAACATAGCATGGCACCAAAATGAAAGGGCACTGGGCAAGGCTGTTTTTAGACCTTATCCTAGCCCTTCCTCTTTAATCTCCATGAACCTCCATTTTCTCACCTGTGAAATGGAGAACGGCAAATATGCATTTCAGGGTTGTTTTCAGGTTTAAGTGATGAAAAGGCTTGAGTATGTCTAAAAGCTGATGAGAATGATCCAGTAGCGAGCAAGAGATTAAGATACAAGTGAAGGTGGTTACTTATAAAGCCAGGTCTCTCCTTGATAAAGTATGGCAGGAGACTGGTGGAGGGATAAGCATTAGTAAGGAAAAAAGGTCCCTCTGCTAGAGTGGCAGGAGGCAGGGTAGAAGAATGGCTGCATAAGTACATAGGTTTGTAAATGTGCTGCAAAATTGAAGGATGTCCCTTCTGAAGGTCTCTGTCTTCTCTATGAAGTAGGAGTTGATGCCACTTGCTTTGAGTATTGAGGAATGTATAGAAGTTGGAGCCCTGAGGACAGTAGAAAAAATGGCATCCTCAGTGGGGAGAATAGGAAAGAGAACCAATAAAACCCAGTTTCTTGGCAATGTTTCATGTCCTACTGAGTTTGCTGACCATGAACTCATAATGACAACAATCTGCCCTATTGTATTTTCTGCAGTGATGCTCAGCAACTTTTGGTCCATGACTGGATTCACTGAGAAAGGCCAAGTAGGTGTGATGGAAGGACAGTGGGGCAAGGGAATTGAGGAAACTGATAAGAGAGTGGCCACAGTACAGGCATTCCTTGTTTTATGTGCTTCACTTTATCACACTTTGCAGATATTGTGTGTTGTTTTTTTTACAAATTGAAGGTTTGTGGCAACCCTGTAGCAAGCAAGCCTATCGGTGCCATTCTTTCAGTAGAATTTGCTCACTTGGTGTCTCTGTGTCACGTTTTGATAATTCTCACAGTATGTCAAGCTTTTTCATTATCATTGTATTTGTTATAGTGTTCTGTGATCAGTGATCTTCAATGTTACTATTGTAATTGTTTTGGGGTGCCACAAATTGCACCCATGTGACAATGAATTTAATTGATAAATGTGTGTGTTCTGACTACTCCACTGACTAGCCATTTCCCCATCTCTCTCCTTCTGCTTGGGATTCTCTATTCCCTGAAACACAACAATATTGAAATTAGGCTAATTAATAACCTTACAATGTCCTGTAAGTATTCAAGTGAAAGGAAGAATTGCACATCTCTCACTTTAAATCATAAGTTAACAATGAGTAAGCTTAGTGAGGAAGGCATGTCAAAAGCTGAGATAGGCAAAAGCTAGCCTCTTGTGCCAGTTAGCAAGTTGTGAATGTAAAGGAGATGTTCTTGAAGGATATTAAAAGTGCTACTCCAGTGAGCACACAAATGGTAAGAAAGTAAAATAGCCTTATTGCTGATATGGAGAAAGTTTTAGAGATCTATATAGATCAACATTCCTTTAAACCAAAACATTCCCTTAAGTCAAAGCCTAATTCAGAGCAAGGCCCTAAACTCTCTTGAATTCTGTGAGAGCTGAAAGAGGTGAGGAAGCTACAGGCTGAAGCTGGCAGAGGTTGGTTCATGAGGTTAAAGGAAAGAGACCATCCCCATAACATAAAAGTGCAAGATGAAGCAGCCAGTGCTGTGTAGAAGCTGCAGCATGTTGTCCAGAAGATCTAGTTAAGATCATTAATGAAGGTGACTGCACTAAACAGATTTTCAGTGTAGACAAGAAACAGCCTTATATTGGAAGAAGATGCTACTGAGACTTGCCTAGAGAGAAGTCAACGCCTGGCTTCAAAACTTCAAAGGAGAATCTGATTTGGTAGATAATAGTGACAAAGAGGAATAGGGGGTGGTAGAGCCAAAAGCCTGAGTCTAGATGGAGCAAGGTTTTCATAAGAGTGTGCAGAACAATAGTGTAGGAATAGCAATGTGGAACAAAGAAGGTGCTTTCCTGCCTCTGGACTCTCGGGTATGTGGCTGAGCAAATTCTCCTTGAGAAAGCTGTGTAGAAAAAGCTGTATGTTCAGAGAGAACCAGCAGTCTACAAAATGGGGACAAAATGCCTACATTACGAAGTTATGAGGATTAAATGAGATAGTGTATTTGAAATACCTGCTATATAAAATGATGCTTTTATATATTAAAAAATATACGACTTGCAATGCACAAGCTACTATGCAAAGTAAATTTTGTGCATTATCTCATTTAATCTTAACAGGCTGATGGGCAAGTACTATTATTTTCTGCATTTTGTAAGTGAAGAAACTGGGTTTTGGAGGGGTTGAGTAACTTGTACATGTCTCCCAGCTCAGAAGTGGCAAACGTGAACCAGAGTCCTCACTTTTAAACACTATTATATACTGATATTTTTGTTTTGAGAACAACTGTATCACATTGTCCATATGAATGAACTCCAGATATGAATTTATTTTGAAATAATTCAAGGTAATCCTAAATTAAGTTGGGCAAAATTTGGGGGTAAATATGAAATTCTCAAAAGTGTCTTGTTTATGTTATTTTCAGCATGAAAATCTTACTACAATCATACCCTATTGTAGGGCCAGGAAGGGGAATTAAAGCCAGTTAATAACTTTTTTGAGCCTAGTGCATCAAGGCATGTCTACAAGGCCATTTGGACTGTTTGATGTAGACTGATGACTGGGAAATAACAGAGCCAGTCAGGGAAGAGATAAAAATAAATTTGGAGTAAATGTAGCTAATAGTAGGAGGAGGTAGAAATAAAAGCAAATGTGGTGGCAAGTATGGAATGATGGGAGGGTTAGAAAGGGAGAACCAGAGGCTCTAGTTGCCTGTGTCTCCTTGATGCGGATCAGAGAAGGGATGGTGGAGGGGACTGAGTGCTCTTATGTCCCTCATGGGCCTTGGCAACGGGAGAATTGTCACCTGTACTGAGCAGTGTCTCTAGGCTATCAGTGACTACCAAGCATGATTTAGAATCCAGAGGTTCCAAGAATCCTGAGTTCATCCCTAAGGGGGAAAAGGGGGTGGTTGTAATGGTTAAGTCACAAGAACCTTCACCTGACCTTGGGCACTCATTTGGACCTCCCAGTCCTTATATAACCAACACAATGAAATTCTGGGTAAACATTCTCATTCTTTTCTTCTCTGAAAAGCAAAGTTCTCCAGGTAGCTCAACACAGTGCTCTATAATTCTGCTGTCAGGACAGTGCCCCTGTCCTTGTCCATGGGCACTCTGCTGAGACGGAAAGGGTGCAAAGGGATTTAGGTTCAAATTAAGGACATTCCAGATCATGTCTGAGAATGGGGTAATGGTGAATATCACTCTCCACACTAGCAGTTGAGACAGGAGGAGAGATTATCATGACAAAGGACTAATTGAATGAATATTGACATTTCCCTTAGCTCTTCCTTTCTTTTTGCCTTCCTTCCTCCCTCCCTCCTCCTTCCTTCCCTCCCTCCCTGCCTCCTTCCTTCCTCCCTCCTTTTCTCCCTCCCTCCTTCCTCCCCTTTCCTTCCTCCCTCTAGCTCTTTCTTTCTTTTTTAGGAGAAGATTGGTTTTTTTTTTTTTTTTGCTCCCTTACCTCAATTGATCCTTAACCCATTCAGGACCCTGTACTATTTTCCTTAACAGGTTTGTCCCAGGTGTATGAAGTAAAGGTGTTGCTTTTCCCACTTATGGAACAAAATGACCACCCTCAACATGTTTATTAGCTGGTGGTATTATTTTGAGTAAAGATTTTTTAAAGTACATTCAGAGCCCAAGAGTTCCAGGGATTTTTCCAAAGCACCCAGTGAGAATTTCCAGACAGCTACATCTTTCTTTCTTTGGTTTCTAAAGCCCAGTCCCTGAAGTGCTCTGTTCTGAGAATCATTAGGGAAAGACGAAACTCTTTCTGGCAGGTATTGAGATGTTTGG
The DNA here is from genome assembly GCA_032199065.1 of Smutsia gigantea. Classification (NCBI taxonomy): domain Eukaryota; kingdom Metazoa; phylum Chordata; class Mammalia; order Pholidota; family Manidae; genus Smutsia; species Smutsia gigantea. The sequence goes on from JAVSCE010009123.1 coordinate 294,391, forward strand.
TTTATTTTGACTCTGCATTGATCCCAGGAATGTTAAGAGGCATGTTTCCACATGCAAACCACACTATAATAAAAAGATGACTATGGTAAATCCAGCCCCATGCGGTAGCTAGAAAATAAAAATATGTATGTATTTGAAAGTCTAGTACTTCTGTACCCAATTCTGCCAGGTTCAAAGAAGGTCCTTTCTGGAAGGTTTTATACCAATCCTGTCTATTCTGACTATTCTGATTAGGATGGTAGTTCTTTTGGTTATGTTTTGTCAGTTTTTCCATTAAAGATCACAGCTTCTTGGAACACAAATTTCTGAGTGTGTTTCTAATCCCTCTGAATCTTGGGGATGGCATGCAATCCAACGGCATGCAACACACATCTTGCACCATATTTTTGCTTAACTTTTTGGTGTGAAATTTCAAGTTTTGTAAATCTGGTCTTTCCCACATGACCCCATAGAGCTGTCTTCCAGGAAGACCTTGGACAGAAAGTGGAAAATCAAAGTCTTTGCTTTCTGGAATATGAAGAGGTTTATACAAGAGGGTAAGAGATTCCTGGTGTGTAACCTGGAACTAGCCTCAATTGCTTCATTTCCTTTTGAAAAAAGTTAGCATTGTTGACCAAATGTACCTCTGTAAGCATCTAGAATTATGATTAAGAATAAGAACAAAAAAGAGGGTGATTTTTTCAGAAAGCCTAGATTAGAGTTTAAGCCCTTCCACGGATTAGCTGTGTGGCCTTGGGGGATCATATGCTCTCCATGGGAAATGGCTTCTTCTTTGGTAAAATGAAGTGGTTGTGCAGGAATATAAGCGCCTTGTAGCTTTCACAATCCGGAAGATTCCAGATCAAATGGAAATATCTTGTCCTAAATTTCACAGTACTACCCATAGTACCAGTAGATGGCAGACTCGCACCATAGTCTGAAATTGATATGCACCATGATACTGGTAGTCTCAAAAGTGATGAAGTTTACCAAAGTAGATATAGTATAATGACCATTAAAAAGTTGTTGTTCTTAACCAGCAGGTTCATGGGCTTTCAGGCAAAGATTGTCTGTTTCCATTAAACTTGATTGGGGCTCCTCACTTGCACAACTGACATCCTTTCAAACTATGCTTCTGAAGGCAATATACCCTTTGGGGCAAACCATGCATTTCTTCTCCTACTCTCATTTGTTAATTCATTCAACAACTTTTTGTCAAGTCCACTGTGTTTCAGGTCTTGCACCACATGCTAAGAATACAGAGATAAATAAAAAAAGATACAGTACTAGTACTCAGGAAGTTTATCTTCCAGAGGGACAGATGTACCATTAAACAATTAATTGCCATTGTAGTAAGAGTCTACTGAGAAGTCCATAGTGGACCATGTAACACTGGTGCTGGTGGGGGTGGGGGTGCATGTCAAGAACAGCTTCCTTGGTTCTAGATGGTTAAGTACTAGATGGCTAAGAATGAGTGAAGTTTGGTTTAACAAATTGGAAATTAGTTGGAGAAAGAAGTGGTCTAGGCAGAAGAAGAACGTGTGAAGATTCATAGGCAAGAGAGGGTGAGGAAATTTCCAGGAGCTAAAAGAAGAGAGAATGACTGTAGCATAGACCCAGAGAGAATGCTATGAGAGAAGAAGACTAGATCTCACAGGACCTTCTCATGAAAAGGAGAAAACTGTTTTCATAGCATTCCTGATTTCCCCATAATGGTGCTGGCAAAGGTGTTTTATCAGACTAGCTAGCTGGCACGTTGGTGGGTGAAGAAGCCTGGTTCAGTAATAATAGAAGAGACTCATTTTGACTGGAAGGTAGAGAAGTGGAACATGGAGACCTGAAGAAAAAAACTATCTTGGATCAGTTTAGATACAAAAATATTCATTGTTTTTCTGGGATTAATTAATCTGTCCCTTGCTGGCCAGCACAGCAACTAGCCTGTCAAAGTGATTCAACAACCTCCATTATGTCTGTGCACCAACTGGGTTTATTCTCTTTCACACAAATCATGGCTGTGTGCCAGAAACTAGGATTGGCACTTTCACTGCAGGTATTTACAACACGATGCAACCACAGCTTGTCTGAAGCGTCCTGTGCCACCCCTCATTGGCCTATCAGCCCCTCACCATCATGACTCTGTATCAATTAAGCAATCGTTTTTCTCTGAAAAATCTCAGCTCTTCAATAACATGGCTGCTTAGCAAATGACACTGTGAATTAGCTCCTGGAGTGTTTCTATGCAGTAGAGGGAAAAAAACATGTCATTATGGATTTTCTGGCTGTAAAACCAAGACAGGTATTAGATTTTAAAGAATACAGGCTGAAAAGAGGCTATCATGTCATTTTAAAAGCAAAGTTAGGTTTGTGATCTGTTGTGAGTCTTCAAATGCCCATGAAGCTGAAAGTAGGCAGTTTGTACTAGTCCAATGACTGCCCTCCTCCCGTTATGTTTTCAGTGCCCAGAATAGTGAGTATTGTGTACCTAGACATTTGCTTTTTAAAGTATGCAAAATCCAAAGTCAGTGACTGTTTTTCTCACTGCCTTCATGTGGACCTAAGCACATTCATACAAAGCAATTCTGTGTGTGAGAAATCAGAGATGCTTTGGGGCTACTGGAAGATTTTCAATTATCTTGTAGTGACATTCTTAGACCACACAGCAAAAAACATCAGGAACTATTTATTTTCAGGGCCTAGCTGCAGTTTGGCAGAATAAGTGGCCAGCCATTTATTTTTACCCATCACTTTGCTTAATTTAACCATACATTTAACTGTAGGAAACTATAAATATAATGAGGATCCATTTCAGGATGTGAGGCCAGAGTCTTAGACAGTTTTATTAGCATTCATATAAATATTTATGTTCCAGATATAATCATATTATTTTGTACATACTCACACATAAAATTCATGAGGCTACTTATTTCATCATTTCATCAACTCAGCCATACCCCCACTCCTAGGCAAAAAAGTATAGTAGAGATGGTAAAAATAAAGACCTGTCAGTAGCTTGTACACATTGTTTCAAGTAGAATCCATTTTTACCAGAACCATAGTGCTTAGGGTCAGCTAGTCCCATTGGTCATTCAAAAGCCCCTCCTTTCACCATACCACTCTACCTCCTTTCTGGCCTGAAATCCTCACCTTTAGAGAAAATCATGGATGGTACCATCAGATAAGAGATTGTTTTTCCACTGGAGGAGAACTGAGGGATAATTTCATGCATTACACATAACTATGGGTTTTAAACCTAAAGTTATGTACAATTCTCAGTGTAATAGTTAAACTACTTTCTTCTTTACTCAAAAAAAAAACAATTGTATCCACTCTCATTTATATAAAATGTGGACTGTTAGCAAACCAATACATGAAATAGCAGTAGTAAAAAATCATCTCTGATACAGCCCATGTTACTGATGTCAGGTCATAGTTTTCAAGAGGTCCAAGGTAAGATTCCAGTAAGGGACCTAAAAGCTTCACTGACTGTTTGAGAATAATGAACTTCATAGCAGTTATTGTCTCTGGATTTCTGAGGGAAAGGAAATGAGCAGCACCGGGCAGCTTCTTAAAAAGTAGAAATGAAGATTAAAGCACTTTCCCAAAAGAACTGTGACTATTGAGATTGTGATGTTTTCTCTGCAGATGTCCAGACACTCCTGGCTGGACAAAATTTGGGTGCATGGATTGACTAGATGATTTTGAAAGGTCAGATACAGGAGGAGCTAAGGAGAGCCATTTTCTACATCTTTTCCATGAGGCTGATGGATTATTAGAGCTATGAGTGACTTATTTTAAGAAGTCTTCACAGTTACCAGGTAATTGTACCAAATCCAGACAGACTGAAAGTCACACAGGATTTGTAACACAGACCTGCTAGAGCTGTGGCTTGACCCCACTTCTCTTTCTTTTCAGTGATGTCCAGTTCCCTTTGCACTGCATATTAAAGCAAGCAAAAGCAAGGAAAATAAAGAAACAGTTTAGCTGCGTGCCTAGGAATTCCTTAGCTTGGTGAAATAGATACTTTCAGGAAAGCCAGTTCCCCTGAGAAGAAACAATAAAATGCAACCCTCAGATTACCCTTGACTAAATGATATAAACACACTGAGCCTTTGGTGTGACCTGTTGGATACAGTCCTTTCTCTAAAATAGTCCATGGTCTAGGATCTGTCCTCTTTGTCCATTTGCTTCGTACACACCCAATTCTGAGCCCCATATGTCTGTTAGAATTCCCCACCTGTGCATGATCTACTACTTCTTTTAGCTAAAATAAATATGTCCGATTTGAAACATACATCTTTTTAATGCTGTCCTTCAAGGTCAGGTGTCTTTTGCCCATCAAGTCTCTGCAATTTGTTAAACCTATCCAAGTTATCATGCTGACGGGGGTCTGAAGGGCACTCCTAGAGCCATCCTTCCCTACTTAGCCACCATGCCCTGCCTATCTGTCGAGCACAAAATGGAAAGAAGAATTGGAAGACAGAACTTGAGTCTTAATTATATAACCTTAGGCAAGACTCAATGTCTTTGAGCTTTGACCTCATCTATACATCACAAAATAAATCCCCACTGTCCATGCCTTAAAGAATGGTTAGGTCCAAATGTGGAGAGGTGCATGAAGGTGCTTAATAAACTTAAAGCACTTTGTGAATGTAATGTGTTGTCAGTAGCCCCTAAGAGTGACACTGTGGTGGGAATCTGAAGCCAGGTATAGAGGAATTCTAAGTATTCATAAGATCCATGCCCTGGTGATTGATCCCTGTTCAACCTGCTCATAGAACTAAGCTCTGCCTCTCTTAGGTTTTCTAAGAGAATTACCACCTTCATGCAGATACACAATTGTACACTGTCCTTAATATATCATAGAGATAAACCTTCCCTCTGTTGCTACTAACCCAGAAGCAGAAGTAGTTCAGGAAAGAACAAACTTTTTCTCATTATCAGACAACCAGGTGGGTTGTTATTATAGTATCTTTCCAGAAGATGTTTGTCTGGTACCTCAAAACTTTCTTGCAACCTCCTTGACACTACAGCAAATTCCTTGACAGAAACTTCATCTGGTAGCCCAACTTTTTCACCTGCCATGTGCACTGGGCCATAGCAAAACATTCTGTCTCATTGCCTTTTGAACCCAAAGTGCCAAAACTTGGAGCTTGCTTTTTCTGAATGATTTCCTCTGAATCTTTGTAGTAAAAATTCTCTTGAACCTGGCAGATCATTTTCTTTTTACACTTATCCTGTAAATTCACATCTTTGTTTTCTCACCTCTCTGACATCCTGACAGATGGTATAATTTACATATTGAATTAAAGCTGCCCTGCCTTTGCCCTTCATGGGATGTCATCTGAGCACAGGCCATGTACCTGTCCTTTCGCACCTATGACATTTATGGCAAGAGCTCCATCAACTAATAGTGTTTGTCTCCTTCCAGATCCAGTTAATGCTTGACAATCCTGGAATACAAATTAGACCAAGTGTTGATATCTGGCAAATTATTTGAACTGTCAGCCCAGTCTGTGCAGAAACCATGGAAAACAAGCATTTTTAGGCAGATGAAAGGATTTGAAAATATTAAAAGTTTAGGTAAATGGAAGCATTACGTATATCCAGTAAATGTTACAGGGCACCTGGTGAAGTTCAGGTAGTAGCCCAGAAAGTTGCTGAAGGGATCCCGTATTTCCCATTATGCTTGACCAGGGTTTTTCTGAGATATAAAATTAATTTTTTTAACCCTGTAGAAAGGATGAGTTGCATAAACACCTCCTATGATAAGAATTATATAGAGGAAATAGACATTTATCCATAAACAAACTAGAGAGAATGTGCAGTGATAGTTAATTTCAGTTTCCTATTCTTTTTGAAGAAATGATTGCTAAGGGAATAGCTTTTTATTTCATTATTCTGATTTATTTTTACCCCAACTATTTATTTTAAAAAATTTCAGACTTACAGAAAGGTTTGTAAAAAGTACAATGAACTGTTGTTTATAACCTTCACTTAGATTTACTAACTGTTAGACTCTGTTGTGTTTGCTTGATCTCTATTTCACCCTTTTCCCCAGAATCATTGAAAAAAAGTTGTAGACGTCATGATGCTTCACCCACAGATACTTTAGAGTATTTCTATTAACTACAATATTATTATGATCATGGAATTTAACATTGATATAATTTTTAAATAAATTTTTTGTTGAAATACAGTTTACATGTAGAGAAATACTCAGATTATAAGTGCACAGTTCAGTTGGTTTCAACAAATGCATATAATCCATGCCCTTATAAAGATATGCCTCTATCAGGATAAAGGGTATTTCCATCACCACAGAAAATTCCCTTATGCTCCTTTCCAGTCAATCCTCTTTACCCCAAGAAGCAACCATAGATCTGATTTCTATCACTGTAGATCCATTTTGCCTCTTCTAGAATGTCATATAAATGGAGTCATACCATATGCATATTCTAGTTTAGCTTTTTTCTCTCATACTTCTGAAATATCCATCATGTTGTAAGGTGTATTGGTAGTTCATTCTTTTCCTTTTTATTATTGATTAGTATTATACTGTATATAAATATAGCCCAATTTGTTATCCATCTTATCTGAGCTATTCTGTTTTTTCCTACTATGAACATTCTTGTATAAAGTTTTGTCAACACACCAATACAAAAATATTGCCTAATATACAGTTTATATTCAGACTATCCCAATTGTTTCCCAAATGTACTTTATGGCTTCTTTTTCATTCTCGGATCCAATCAAGGATCACACATTATATTTGGTTGTCCTTTCTCTCTGGTGTCCTTTAATTGAGAACAAGTGTACCTTTTAAAACATGTTTTAGGACTTTAAAAAGTTTGAGATAATTGTCTTACAGCATTTCCCTCATTCTGGATTTGTTGATTATTTCTTCATGATTAGGTTAAGTTTAAACTTTTTTGTGAAAAACACAAGATGAATGGTCATGAAGACCAGCCTCTAAATAGCCCCCAGTGATGCTGACCAACTTGTGGCCATACCTTTGTGTAGTGTCACCCACACTGGATCAGTTCTGGTCTGTGTGACCAATAGCATACTGAGGATGTGGTGATGCATGATTATAAAGGTTATAAAGGTATTGAGGCTTCTGCCTTGAGCTCTTCGTTCACTACTTGTAGGAGAAGTTTGCTGTGATGACGAAAGAGTACTCAAGTAGCCCTGTGGAGAAGAAATAACTTTCCAGTACCAACTGGCCAGCCATGTGGTATTTTACAAGTGGACGATCTGTCCCCAGTCAAGCCTTCACATGGTTATGGTTCCAGCTGACATCTGATTGAAACCATATGAGAGATCCCAAGCTAGAGCTTAAACCTCCCCAAATTCCTTATCAACAGAAATCAGAAACAACAAATAGTTACTATTGTTTTAAGCCATCAAGTTCTTGGGATATTTATTATGCAACATTAGATAATTCATATAGCAACATTGTATATTTCCCACTGAATGACAGTAACCATTAAATTCCATAATTGGGGGTGCTAAGTTTGATAATTTATTTAGGTTAGAATCCATCCTCTAGACCAACAACTCCATCTGCCAACTCCATTGTAAAGTTATCTTTCTCCTTTGGAGTAAATAAGCAATCAGTGGAATAAATAAATAATGTTTAAGATTGTCTGAATATTCTGATTCCCAACAACATTTCACCCAATGGCTTTAGAAACCCTAATGAACTGTATTTCAATCAATGATTACACTGATGTTTGAAAATGGAGATTTTTCTAATTTAGTCATTTCTATTACAATTAGTACCTGGCATTCTTCTATAAAGACAGCTTTCTTTACACTTTGCCAACCTTCCTCCTCAATCTCTTTTTTCCCTTTTGAGGATCACCATCATTAAATAAGGAGCATGGATTCATGGATTCATTTTTATTGAATGTATTATAATCCAAATTCTCATTTTTCTCCACACATTCAAATTTGGTCATAGGAAGCCTCTTCAAGCTATCTTCTAAGTTATTTGGAAATATCTGCAGTGGTCTTTGAGCATTCAGAGGAAATAATCTTAATGCTAGTATGGTGTAGATCTTCTCTGTGGATCCCATAGAGTCTATACAGCACTGAGGTTTCTGATTCATGTTTCAGGTTCCTTAGTAATAATTGAAGAATTACTTAAACAAATATTTATTGAGCACCTACCAGCACCAGGCATTGTTCTAGGCACTAAGGATACAGGCCTAGATAAGAAAAAAGAAATCCTTTCACTTATAAAGTTTACATTCTAAAGAGAATGTTCTCACATTTTGCTTGTGTAATTTTTCAAGTGGTTCAGAATACCAAGGCTTCATTTCCTGTATCTATAGGGCTTTTGTTTCTTTCAAATGCAGCTTATTTGATTTTCTTCTTAATTAAGATGGCTGCTTATTGCTGTAGATCAATCCCTCTCTCTCTCATCTTGGGAGTTCACTTTGGCAGTTATGTCTTCTCCATGAGATCAGCTATCTTTTGTGTACTATTACAGTGACAAAAGTATTTTGGAACTTTTGGACATGGGAAAAGTCATTTCCATCTCAGAGTTCAGCTGAGACTAACTTCTATATTCTGCTTCTTCATGATACCTCCTATGTAATACCATTAAACCTCTCCCAGAAGTAGTCATCTGGGGTATTACTGTTTAATCAGATCACTCTCATCCTGTGTGGGCTGCATGAACACCTAGACAATGCTAAGCATGTAGTCAAAGCACAGATGATGCTTACTGAATGTAATATAATAAACCATTGGGTTGATGTGATTGGACTGAATGACTATACACTTGGCTTGCTGTTTTTGTGTTACATAGGTCTTTTATCTTAATGTTGAAGGTTAAAATTCTATCTAAGGCCATGGTCATTTGAAGCTTCTTTCCTGTATGAGAACTGCTAATTGTAAGCAACAAAGATTATTGATCCCTTTCTTTTTCTCTAAAGATTTCATATCAAAACATTTTTTTCATTTTGCCTCTATACCAGTGGTTTTCAACTGGAGGCAATTTTACCCCCAGGAGACATGTGGAAATAACTGGAGATCTTTCATCAGCATGAGCAGAGGGTGCTATTGACATCTAGCAGGTGGAAACCAAGGATGCTCGTAAGCACACCTCATGCACAGAAGAGCAGCACCACTACCCCTAACCAAAGAATGATGTGCTCTAGAATGTCAGTAGTGCTAGATTTGAGTAATTCTGCTCAACGTGTGTGGTCTAGGTCACCCTAGAATATGTGAAAGCATTAATACCCAGAGTCTAATGGGAGGTTGATTGAATGATGCCTGAACACAGTCTTGAATAATAAGTAATAGCAGAATAACATTTTAGGAGCAAATTAACATTATATGAGTTTCTTGGAGGACTAAATTCCACAAAGAATCGTCTAGAAAAGGTTTGATTTTTTTGCTGCTTTCTATAGGCTATAAAGAGAATTCCAGTCTGCCACCTGTGGTCATTCTTCACTGTTTTCCTCTTGAGTACATCTAGGGATGAATGGTCCAGGAACCCCAGCAAAAGATGCCTTTATCCTCTCCTTGCCTTGCAAACCCTTTGTTTCTTTAACCTGGCTTGGCCTGACAGTCCTCACCTTGTAGATTTCAAAGTACCAACTTCATTCTTGAAGAGATGCCACTCCACTCTATTTAGGGACCCACTTCAGTCGCTGGGCCATCAGCTGCCTCTACAGCCAATGAGCAACTGAGGTCACACAAGCTGTGGTGGCAGAGATTATGTCAGCTTTTTGCATTTGGCTTGGAATTCCATGGGGCATTCAATCACTCTCCTGTGGTGCCTCGGTGGGCCTCCCCCTAACAAACATCTACTTGTTCTTCCTCAAAGCTCACAGGGTGTCAGAAGCCAAGACTGAGCCCTCGTTTGCATTCCCGGCACCCACTGTCATGACCTCAGGAATCCTGCAGCTGCAGCATGAATAGGACCATTTGATGGTTTAGCTGAGGGCTTAAGTGGAGTTGGATGGCACAGAATCCTCCCATTTAACAGCACTGTCAAATCTTCAACCAGACTCAAACTAATGCTCCTTGAAAAAATCACTTGCTTGTCTGAGTTTCCCACCTTGAGACTCTTTGCAAAGGGAGAGCATGAGGGATCTGGATTCAGCTCCCAGTGTACCAGCACACCAGCGCTAGGCCTGGTACACAGTGCTCAGTGAATCCTGGTTAAGCCAAACGTTGGAAACTAAAGTGCCAAAATGAAGTTTTATGAATTGTTTGGTACTGTAGGGAAGGGAAAAAAGTCTTTTTCCTATACCTTTTTACCTTCCATGTCTGGGGCTGTAGATTAGGCTGACAAAAAATATATTAAGAAGAGAAAAACAAACAGAAATTTATTAACATGTGCATCATGCATACACATGTAGTACTCAAAGATGAGTTAACTCAAAGGGGTGGTTAGAATTTGGGCTTACATAGCATCTTAACAAAGGAACATGACATTTTTAGAGAAGGGACAAGAAAAAGGAATAGGACTTTGAATTTCCAGGGGTGGCAGATTTCAAGAGGGCAAATACATGGGAAAACTAATGGTAGATAAGGGCTAGTTTAGTAAGGTTTGTTATGTAGATTCCTCTTGTGCTGTCTCTGGGCTAACAAAGGTCTAGAGCTGTCTCTGTTGATTAACTTCTGTCCTTCCTTGTAGAGAGGTAAGGGGGAACACTTTTATAAATTTATGTCCTGCTTCTAGGAAAATAGGGAGAAGGTGGAGAGCTTTTCTTATATCTGCTTCTTCTCAATTGCTTTCAGCTCAAAATAATCCTCATGCCAAAGTGACATATTCTGCTACCCTTCAGTACTGTTTTTCTTTATCCCCACCCTCATCCTTTTGCCCTCATCTTTACAGGAGAGTGTATTCTGAAAAGAATAATTTTCAGTAAGAGCAATATGTTTCTTTATAGTCAAAGAAATCCCAGCCTTAACACCAGGCACATTTTTCCCATGCAGCCAACAGACTAATCACTTTAAATATGCAAATCTGAGTGTCCAACTATCAAAGAAACCCAAAGACTTTAGTCAGGTTCTGGAGTCTTCCACTCCTGGCCTCTGTAACCCTCTAGCCTCAATGTTCTTCACTTCTCTCTCTCTATCACTTTACTCTGAGCTCACCAAACCCCTTTCCATTTACTGAACCCACTGTGCTCTCTCTGCCACTGAGTCTTTGTACATTATGTTTTCCATAACACTCTTCCTGCCTTTCTCTGTGGAGCTAACTCCTACTGAGGTTGCATTTAGCTTAGGCCAGGGGTGCTCAAAATTTGCCACATATTGGAGTCACCCTGGATTACCCGGGGCAGCTTTTCACAACCTATGCCAATTAAACGAGAATCTCTGGGGTGGAAGCCAGACATTACCATTTTTTTTTAATTGCCCAAATGATTCCAGTGTGCAGCCAAGTTGGAGAACCAGCTGTGTAGAGAGGTATTTCTCAAAATTTAATGGGCATAGGTATCACCTGGGGATCTTGATGCAAAGCCTGACTCAGAGATCTGGAGTAAGATTTGAAATTCCACATTTCCAACAAGTTCCCTGGTGAGGAGTGCATTGTGATGCTGCTGGTCTGAGTAGCTTTAGTTTCTCTAGGACCTTAGTTTTCAAAGTGTGGTCTCCAGACCAGCAGCATCAGTATCATCTGGAACACGTTAGAAATGCACATTCTGAGGCTAAATCCCAGACTTACTGAATCAGAAACTCTGGGGCGAGGGCCAGTAGTCTACATTTTAACAGGTGATCCTAGGTACACTCCTTTGTGAGAACTGCTGCTCTGAGAAATATTCTTGAGACCCCCCCAAGACTGAAGTGATTTTTCTTTCTCTAGTCTCCTCTGCTTTCCAGAGCATTCTGTGCCTCCCTCTGCTTTAGCATGTTTTATATGCACTGTTTAGTTTTCTGTTCATTGGCTTATATTCCAAACTAGAGGGAAATGTCTGTGACTGTTGAGCATATGGGATCCCATGACTTAGTGCTGTGACTAGCACTTAATAAGCACTCCGTAATATTTGTTGACTGTATTACAGAAGGAAAGGAAGTTAAACTGCACCTTACTGTGTCATTCTTCCCAGGTAATTCCTCTGTGGCCAGCAGAGACTATGGGGAAAAGAAAAAGAACAAAGTTATAAAATACCATCAAAGTCACCTTGGTGCCTGAACTCTGTCTCAAAGAGTGGCCCTTAGAGGGCAGGGTCTGAGTTTCCACAATCTCTCTCTGTAGCAGAGCTACAAATGGCAGTTTAATAAACATCTTTCTGTAAGGAGGCTGAGCCTGGAAATAAAAATTGGAGAAGGGGGAAGGGCAGTTGTCTAGTAGATTTTCTGCAGAATTCCCTAACAGTGGTTTCTTCTCTCTCATGCTGCAACACGATGAAAAGAGAGAGTAATTCAGATTCCTTTCACACTCTCCTCTCTGAGGTTTCTCCCTTGCCTGATGGGGTCATCTCTTTGATATTCCTCTCAATAGGAACATCTCCATTTCTGCCTGGGAACAAAGGTGAGGGTATGCCAGTCGCTAGGGCCTAAAAACACCATTTTTTTTTAGCAGTAAGAAAGGGAGACTCTTGCCATCTCTCAGACATGACTGTCGGCAGGTTTCAGGGAGTATCCCTAGCATATTCATTTTGGTTGGTGTAATTCTATTGGAAGATGTAAAATTGCTTCTAATTTAGCAGGAGAGGCATAGCAAACATCCACAATTCTCCTCCCTAGAATCACAGAACCCAAGGCAGGCGCTCCAAATCTAGACCAGTGAAACTAAATCTCAGAGGATAGGGCCTGGGCATCCACATTCTTAAACTGTCCCCAGGTGATTCTAATGTGCAGTTTGAAAACCATTGGCTTGGAGTTAAGACCAGGTAGGGACTTAGAAATCACCCAGTCCAATGTCATATAGTGGTAAAAATGAGTGAACTAGATCTCTACATAGGACAAATATCACAGTATGGAGTGGAAAAAAGCAAGCTGCAGGAGACAAGTGCAGAAAGATACAAATTACAAAATGCATTTCCAATATTATATATTCTCTATATTGTTCATGTTTAGGTAAAAGTCTGCAAGTGGATTAGAAGGAAACGCTTTAATTTCTTTCAGAGAGTTGCCTCTGGGGTAGGGCTAGGGGGCTAAGGAGTGAGGATGTAAGAAGTAAAAGTGGCAGTCCATTTTCTGTTTGTGCTTTACTTCATTTTTATTTGAAAAACAGGTCTTGAAACAAACATTAAAAATATTAACAATGGTCTCATTTGTCTTGAAGCTATGTACATAATTATATTCTATTGTGCTTTTCTATTTTTTTAATATCCTCAAGACAAAATGATAAATTAACACAAAAAAATAAAGATCTAGCACCTAGATTTTTCTAAATGAGAACTGTGAGGCCCAGGAGCACAAGTTATGTGATACCATGTCAGGGGCAGGGCCTCGGCCTCTGGACTCCATCTGAGGGCTCTGCCATAACCTCTGCTGAGTCACAGATTGCCCTGCCTGGAAAGCCCTTCTCAGGCTGCCCTCTGCATCCCCTTGACATCCTCTGCTAGAAGTTCCCAGCCTCCCTGACTCAGGGGCTTTTGGCTAGGGGGTACAGGTTTTCTCCTAAGACCCTGGAATTTTCAGCGCAGGGGGATAGGCAGTGACTGCTGCACTAGCCACCAAGGACCCAGCACTCCGGTAGGCGTTCCCAGGCAGTAACCCTGCAAGGAAGGCAGTCAGTCATCTTGTATCCAAGCCACAAAGCTGGCTCTGAAGGCTGGGACTCAGACAAAGCTGGATGAATGTGCTTCACTGCAGAGCATGCAGCTGGATTATTGCCTGGGGCTGAGAAAGGCACTGAAATGAACAGGAGACTGGGAAGATCTGCTCTTTGATTTGGGCTCTTCCAGGATTTTGAAGGTTCCATATGTACAGCCCTGGTCCAAGCAAAGTATCTTTCTGTGATGCTAACTAAAATTTGTGGGAGTAGGCTGCGTAAATCCTTTTCTCTTAATGAAAAGCAAGTAGCTTTTCTGTAGCTCATGCTGGTTTTTCCCTCCCTGCACCCCCCACCATGCGTGGTTGGCTCACCTGTCACTGAGCTGTGTGAATGAGCTGGGTTTTTCCTCCCTCCCAGCAAGCCCTGGTGTAAAAACAAGCCAGTGCCTGAGAACAGTTGAGGAGCCATGTTCATGGAGTAGGAGTTCAGTCTGCAATTATGCCAGGCAGTCAAAGCATTTTTAATGGATGAATAACTGCCAAAGCATTTGTTTGAAAACCTCTAAGGCTGCTTATTGTGAGTGGAAACCACAAGGTGAAAAAGGAGACAGGAATGGATGCGCTTGTGTTTCTTTCCCCTCCTTGCCTTTGAAGAGTTTGACAATCCTCTCAAGTACCCTCTGGGGAGGGTGCTCCTGGGAGCCTAAGGATTTTAGTTTGAGGCAAGACTAGGAGAGCCACATAATTATGGAAGAATGAGCAGAAGTTGGGGGCAGGGCTGCACATTTAGTGCAGGAATTCAAAGCACAGAAGTCTCATGGAGGGGGAAGAGGAGATAGTAAAATAAAATAGGATCCTCCCTTCAGAGGAGTAGCTGGAGATAGTAAGATAAGTTAGGATCCCCACTCAAGGTCTCCAAACAGAAAATAGGGAGATGGAAACATCTGCTTCACTTCTGAATCTGTCTCTCCTAGAATTTTGGCTAGCTCTGGAAATTAAGCTCAAATGGTGTTATAGGCATCAGAGTGTTTTATTTCTGGATTGCAGTAGGAGGAATTTTCTTTAATGCCTGGAAACAAGAGGGCATTCACTCTCTAATGCAGAGACTTCAGGTAGAGCTCCATTTGCTTGCCAACTCTAGTTGAGTGGCAATAACTGGCTGGAGCACGCTGTTGGGAAGGGTGTTTAAGGCCCTGTGGGTGAACAGTGCCTGACTGATTAGTAATGTCTGACTTAGATGTGGGATGGTAAGGCCACATGTGAGCTTCACGTTTGTCATCTCTGCTTTGGGGTGCCTTTTCCTTCTGTAGGGGCACCACCTCCACTAACAGGAATGTACAATAATCTCTGTGTAATAGAGCTTTAGACTCCTCTGCTAAAAAGGAAGCAAAATCTAAAAGGAATGGTAAAACAGGCCAGCAATGATATTTTTTTCTAGGTCCTCCAGGTCCTATGGAATTGGCCATGTGCATGATTCAAGTTGCAATGAAATTTGCTCTTCTACTGGCTTGCCTCCATTACCAAAATTCCTACAGACCTTATGCCAGAAAGAACAGATTTTTGTTGTTAGGTTCACCCTCTGAAAATTAAACAGATCTTTATACTTAGGCTCATCTTCCCAAAATTAAGCAAACAGAAATTTGCAATTATATGGCTAAAATAAATCTTCAGTGACTAAGTCTCCTTGCAAGGGTCTAATATAGGTAGTTTTGGGCACAGTGGGTTCTGGGCTTCAAAAGCACTAATAATGGTTATGGTGAAATAAGTAAGAGTAGCTGAAACAGAGCTCTGCAACCAATGTTTTGCTGCCTGTGGGAGGAAGAAAAAGCCCAGAAAGGATGATTCAGACCTTGAATATAGACAGAGCTGAGAGGAAGGACTGTTGAGAGGTTGTGGAGGGAGGAGAGAGAACAGAATGCAGGAGGAACTCAAATCCTTAATGACAGCCCAACTTGAGAAATAAGTAAAATACTAAAATTTTTCTTTAGATACAGATAATCTATCCTTCCACCCACAAAACATCCAGGTCCTAATCCATGCTCCCTGTACATTGTAAAAGGGACTTTGCAGATGTGATGAGGTTAAGGTTCTTAAGATGGTGAAATTATATTTGATTATTAAGGTGGGTACAGTGTAATCCCAAGGGTCCTAGTAAGAGGGAGGCAGGAAGAATGCAGTCAGTGAAGGAGATGTGATAATGGAAATAGAGGTCAGAGTGACCGAGGTCATGAGGCAAGGAATATGGGGGTGCTCTAGAAGCTGGAAAGGGCAAGGACAGATTTTCCTCTAGAACTTCCAGAAGGACCACAGTCCCACAAACCCATTTCAGACCTCAGACGTCTAGGATTTTTTGTAATTATGGTGTTGCTTATAAGCCACTACACTTGAGGCAATGTGTTACAGCAGAAATAGGAAACTAAGGCAGAGCCCCTGGCTGACTCATGATGTTTCCTCCAGCCCCACTGTCTTCATTCTTCCAGTAGCTTCAATCCCATAAACACCTATTCTTAGGAAAGAAGGTCCCCACAGGTTTAGAATGAGTTTTAGGTCATACATTTCAATCAACTTCAGCAGTGTTTGACTAATGGCAAACTTTGTCCTCATCAAAGGAATCCCAAGCACAAGGACTCATTCCTAATCCCTCTATATGCAAGGCTGCCAGTTTAGCACTAGGGGAATATCTATGTCCTAGACAGAAAGGATCTTTAAGGAGGGAAATCCCTGAAATCCCAGCCTGTGAGCTATGTTTGCCATAAGACTCGTACTTTAAAGTAATTTTTTATTGCTGTCATTTACAAGGCTATGAGACCTGTCTGTATGGACTCTCCATCTATCACATTGAGGGGGAAGAATTATTTTGGTTGGGCATATAGATTAAAGCATCTGTGACTTTTCAGGCTAGGTGAAACATATTGAAACCTTCTCCCAATGAATTAGTCTGTAGATTCCATGAAATCAGCACGAGGGCCTATCTTTAACCATCAGTGAGTTCCAGCAACTAGCAGAGCAACTGGCTCAGAGTAGACATTCAAGCAATAGATCTCAGTTGAATAAATGAATGAACTAAAGAGTAAATCTTTGATGGTTGTCATTCACTATGTGAATTCCCCTAAGGAAAATGACACATGTAGAAAATACTAAAGACTATTGTTCATTTTTGCAGGAAATACAGTGATCTTTAAAATGGAAGAAAAAAACAGAATTTTCTGCATGAACGCCTTAGTATAATTATAAGAAATTTTTATTTCTCCTTTGTCCTTGTTTTAAAATTTTGCATAATGACTATAATTACATGTAATCAGAAAAAATTACTTTTAAAAAAAGATTTTAGGTAATATGATTAGTTGGCTAGAGCTGGATGATTTTCCCTGGGGATGTGTATAGCTATCAGAGGGAGGCATTAAGCTCATGAATACAGTTGATTATAAATCTCTGGTTTTCTTACAGGAAAGTGAGACACAGTAATAGCTAAGAGATATGGGTTAGTGTTATGGTAAAGAGCAATGACTTGAGTCAGAACTTGGTTTTGTCCCTTACATGTTTGGCTATATATGAGTTACCTAGTTTCTTTCAACTCATGTTCTTATCTGTAAAATGGGGTAAAAATGCCGTATAGGACTATTTAGAGGTTAATAGGAGTCACAGGTTGTAAGGCATTTCTTCCCATGCCTGGCACATTATAAGTACTCAATATATGTCAGCTTTTATTACTTTTATTATGAACAAATCCAACATCTTTGGCATTGATGATGTTACATTTCCTGCTGGTATGCAAACTGATTTTTCAGTGCACAAAAATGGAGGGCACTGGGAATTCCTGTTTTTTTTTTCCTACCAATAATTAGAAATGACAGAGTGATTAGGTAGTTAGAGGAAATAATTAACCTCTCTGGCTCTCAGCACTCTTCTTTATAAGAGATGGGGACGGAATTGGAAGACCTTTAAGATTCTTTCTTTCTCTAAAACATTACGTTTATAAGATTTATTTTTGCATTGGAAACCTGCATTTGAAGGATAATGATTTTTTGTGAAATTCATTTTTTTTCTTTTAATGAACTGCAATCTATTCCCTTCTAAAATCTATTATCCTAGATAAATATACAGGAATATAATAAGAAAGATCCTGGTACCTGGCAATTGTCTTTGCATTCCACATACAAGGCTGGAGGCAGATCTTAATTTTTTTTGTCATTGTTGCTTGGGAAAATTAAATTATATTTCTCTTAGAAATGCACTAGAGGATGAGGAAGTCAAAGGATTTAAAAAGAAGCAGGTACAGAATTAAAGAAGGAAATAGAATGCAATGCATTCATTCTAGGAGACTTCAACACTCCACTCTGAAGGACAGATCAACCAGACAGAAAATAAGTAAGGAGACAGAGGCACTGAACAACACATTAGAACAGATGGACCTAACAGACATCTACAGAACTCTACACTCAAAAGCAGCAGAATACACATGCTTCTCAAGTGCACATGGAACATTTTCAAAATAGATCATATACTAGGCCACAAAAAGATCCTCGGTAAATTCAAAAAGATTGAAATTGTACCAACCACTTTCTCAGACCACAAAGGTATGAAACAAGAAAAAAATTGTGCAAAGAAAATGAAAAATCCCACAAACACATGGAGGTTTCACAACATGCTCCTAAATAACTAATGGATCAATGACCAAATGAAAACAGAGATCAAGCAACATATGGAGACAAATGACAACAATAATTCAACACCGCAAAATCTGTGGGATGCAGCAAAGGCCATGCTAAGAGGAAAGTATACTGCAATACAGGCCTACCTCAGGAAAGAAGAACAATCCCATATGAACAGTCTAAACTAACAATTAATGAAACTAGAAAAAGAAGAACAAACGAGGCCCAAAGTCAGTAGAAGGAGGGACATAATAAAGATTAGAGCAGAAATAAATAAAATCAAGAAGAATAAAACAATAGAAAGAATCAGTGAAAGCAAGAGCCGGTTCTTTGAGAAAATAAACAAAATAGATAAACCCCTGGCCAGACTTATCAAGAAAAAAAGAGAGCCTACTCACATAAACAGAATCAGAAATGAGAAAGGAAAAATCACTACCGACATCACAGAAATACAAATAATTATTAGAGAATGCTATGAAAAATTATATGGTAACAAACTGGATAACCTAGAAGAAATGTACAACTTTCTAGAAAAATAGAACCTTCCAAAGCTGACCCAGAAAGAAACAGAAAATCTGAACAGACCAATTACCAGCAATTAAATTGAACTGGTAATCAAAAACCTACCTAAGAACAAAACCCATGGACCAGATGGCTTCACTGCTCAATTTTATCAAAGATTTAGTGAAGACCTAATACTCATCATCATCCTTAAAGTTTTCCAAAGAGGAGAAGAAGAGGGAATACTTCCAAACTCATTCTATGAGGCCAGCATCACTGAAATACCAAAACCAGGCAAAGACACCACAAAAAAAGAAAATTACAGACCAATATCCCTGATGAACACAGATGCAAAAATATTCAACAAAATATTAGCAAACCAAATTTAAAAATACATCAAAACGATCATTCATCATGATCAAGTAGGATTTATTCCAGGGATGCAAGGATAGTACGACATTCGAAAATCCATCAACATCATCCACAACATCAACAAAAAGAAGGACAAAACCACATGATCATCTCCATAGATGTTGAAAAAGCATTTGACAAAATTCAACATCCATTCATGATAAAAACTCTCAACAAAATGGGTATAGAGGGCAAGTACCTCAACATAATAAAGGCCATATATGACAAACCCACAGCTAACATTATACTTAACAGTGAGAAACTGAAAGCTTTTCCTTTAAGATTGGGAACAAGACAAGGATGCCCACTCTCCCCACTTTTAGTCAACATAGTTCTGGAGGTCCTAGCCACAGCAATCAGACAACACAAAGAAATAAAAGGCATCCAGATTGGCAAGGAAGAAGTTAAACTGTCCCCATCTGCAGATGACATGATATTGTACATAAAAAATTCTAAAGAATCCACTCCAAAACTACTAGATCTAATATCTAAATTCAGCAAAGTTGCAGCATACAAAGTTAATACACAGAAATATGTTGCATTCCTGTACACTAAGGATGAACTAGCAGAAAGAGAAATCAGGAAAACAATTCCATTCACAGCTGCATCAAAAAGAATAAAATACCTAGGAATAAACCTAACCAAGGAAGTGAAAGACCTATACTCTGAAAACTATAAGACACTCATGAGAGAAATTAAAGATACCAATAAATGGAAACACATCCCGTGCTCAGGGATAGGAAGAATTAAAATTGTCAAAATGGCCATCTTGCCTAAAACAATCTACATATTCAATGCAATTCCTATCAAAATACCAACAGCATTTTTCAACGAACTAGAGAAAATCATTCTAAAATTCATATGGAACACAAAAGACACAAATAGCCAAAGCAATCCTGAGAAGGAAGAATAAAGCTGGGGGAATTATGCTCCCCAACTTCAAGCTCTACTACTAAGCCACAGTAATCAAGACAATTTGGTACTGGCACAAGAACAGACCCATAGACCAATGGACAGACTAGAGAGCCCTGATATAAACTCAACCATATCTGGTCAATTAATATATGATAAAGGAGCCATGGACATACAATGGGGAAATGACAGCCTCTTCAACAGCTGGTGTTGGCAAAACTGGACAGCTACATGCAAGAGAATGAAACTGGATTATTGTTTAACCCCATACACAAAACTAAACTCAAAATGGATCAAAGACCTGAATGTAAGTCATGAAACCATAAAACTCTTAGAAGACAACATAGGCAAAAATCTCCTGAACATAAGCATGAGCGACTTCTTCCTGAACGCATCTCCTCGAGCAAGGGAAATAAAAGCAAAAATGAACTCATGAGACTACATCAAACTAAAAAGTTTCTGTATGGCAAAGGACACCATCAACAGAACAAAAAGGCATCCTACAGTATGGGAGAATATATTTGTGAATGACATATCCGACAAGGGGTTAACATCCAAAATATATAAAGAACTTATACACCTCAACACCCACAAAGCAAATAACCCGATTAAAAAATGGGCAGAGGATATGAAGAGACAGTTCTCCAAAGAAGAAATTCAGATGGCCAACAGACACATGAAAAGATGCTCCACATCACTAATCAACAGGGAAATGCAAATTAAAACCACAATGAGATATCACCTCACACCAGTAAGGATGGCCAGCATCCAAAAGACTAAAAACAACAAATGCTGGTGAGGATGTGGAGAAAGGGGAATCATACTACACTGCTGGTGGGTATGTAAGCTAGTTCAACCATTGTGGAGAGCAATATGGAGGTTCCTCAAAAAACTAAAAATAGAAACACCGTTTGACCTGGGAATCCCACTCCTTGGAATTTACCCAAAGAATACAACTTCTCAGATTCAAAAAGACACATGCACCCCTATGTTTATCACAGCACTTTTTACAATAGCCAAGATATGGAAGCAACCTAAGTGTCCATCAGTAGATGAATGGATAAGAAGAGGTGGTATGTATACACAATGGAATACTATTCAGCCATAAGAAAGAAACAAATCCTACCATTTGCAACAACATGGCTGAAGCTGGAGGATATTATGCTCAGTGAAATAAGCCAGGTGGAGAAGGACAAGTGCCAAATGATTTCCCTCATTTGTGGAGTACAACAACGAAGCAAAACTGAAGGAACAAAATAGCAGCAGACTCAGAAACTCCAAGAAGTAACTAGTCATTACCAATGGGGAGGGGTGGGGCAGGGCCAGTGGGGAGGGAGGGAGATGGTGATTGAAGGGTATTATGTTTAGTACACATGGTGTGGTGTGTCATGGGGAAGACAGTGTAGCACAGAGAAGGCAAATAGTGAATCTGTGGCATATTACTACAGTGAAGGACAGTGACTGCACTGGGGTATGGGTGGGAACTTGATAATATGGGTAAATGTAGTAACCACATTGTCTTTTCATGTGAAACCTTCATAAGAGTGTATATCAATAATACCTTAATAAAAAATTAAATAATAAAAATAAATAAATAAATAAATAAAACGGCTTAACAGTGAAAAAAAGCATGCACTGTTAAAGAGAGTGAGAGCTAGTCATATCAAGGTTAGCAATGGATAACTTGGTGATGGAGAAATTTAAGATTGTACAAGACTAAAATGAATAGTAACTTTTTGTTTTATAGATGACTGCCCCATGACTGCCCAGGGCTATCAATTATGGTACCACCTCTCTATCTTCTCACTCTGTTCCTTTTCTCTTCATCAAAATTTACCTGCCCAAAGTTTCACTGCCCCAGGGCTTTGCTTCTAGTTTCTATGGCAACACCCAGTTAAGCCAAGCTTAATGTGCCCTTCCTGACTTCTCAAGCAAGGGAGACTTCTGGAGACAATCTCTTTCTGTAAGTGAAATGATGCTAATGGGGAAATCTCAAATGAAGATATAAAACTGATATTTTGAAACTGCCTGTGGTACAGCATGGAAGCAGTCTTCCTCCTTACCTACATGTATAGTCAACCTGATACTTTGTTACTGTTTTCTTTCTTTTTGCTGAAAATCTATGTCCTATCTGCTGTGATAACAGTGATATGGTGGCTGTGGTCTATCCTGTAGAGAACTGCTGAGTGCTGTAACTGCACAAATCCAATCAGCCAGTACCTTTTCTAATTTCTCATCTTGTGCTTGAGTGACTTCTTTTATACCTGAGGGAGGTACTGTCAAAGCACCAATCTCCCAGAGCTATGCTGTCATGATGATGCTAAATTGCAAAGAGAAAACATCTCAGTGTTAAGGAGGAAGAGAGCTCTGGATGTGGAATGATTACAAGGTGGAATAACCTTTGGCAAAATGCTGCAGTATCTCATTATTCTTATATGTTAGTGTCCTGGCTCTAAGATTTCTCATCTCAAATGTTCAGACCTCCAAACTCTATCTCTTTCTCCTCAACCCTATTTCCTAGTTGACATGTACCAAAGAGGGTAAATGCTAACAACAGCTTTATGTTAATCATCCCCAGAGGTATTTGTGTTTTGACATGAAATAGGCAGTTCAAAATACAGGAGAATTTAAGTGATGAAGCGGGAGACGATGGGAAGGAATTGAAGATGTATATGATTCTATAGTCCAGCAACCTAGAATGAATCCCATCTGCACTTCTGCTTTTGGGCAAGTTACTTATTCTCTCTAAATTTTCATTTTCTCACCTATATTTGTGGGTCATAATTGTTCCTATCTATGGATGTTCAGAGTATTAAATTACTCATATAAAGTGTTGAGGGATCAAGTAAATGCTTAATGAATGATAGTTCTCTTTCTAAATAAAGATTTAAAGGAAGGAAATTAAGACTGGTTGTTGAATTTAAAATATTCTTTATACATTTATTCAACAAATACTTGTTGAGCACCTGTCAAATGTGTCCAGGGATTGTTCTAAATGCTGGGCTGGGAGAATGGCAGTGAATAAGATGGAAAATGCTCTGCAATTACTGAGCCACATATTAGTGGGGTAATGCAGGGAATAAACAAATACATGCAAAACATAATTTCAGGCAGCGATAGGTGCTATGAAGAAAAACAAGCAGGATAAGGAGATAAAGAGTAATAAGGAGGGGAATTATTTTAGATAGGATGGTCAGGGAAGTTATGTCTGAGAAGGGGGCATATGCACAGAGCTTTAAATAAAATAAGGGAGCAAGTCAGGTGAGGCTATGTTGGAAAGAATCAGCAAATAAGTCATGTTTTGTTGGATTGTTTATTTTTGGGGGTGGTCCCTGTTACTTCTAAAATTACATCAAAATGGAACTTTACTGGGATAAAAGTAAGATTGACCTTGAATCTGAGATTAGGGCTAGGTGAAAGAAGGAAACCAGAATTTTCTGAGTCTCCCCACTTTAAACAGGTTCATTTTGTCCTGTAACCACCTCGTCACACTGTCATGAGCCTTGAGAATATTCAGCAACTTGCCCCCAAATGATAAGGGGCTGAAACGGAACTCAAACAGAAAAGGAATGAAATGAAATAATTGGAATTCAGAAATGAAATGGAATTCAATTGCTGGTAAGCTCCCCAGACAGTACCATGACAGAGCAGGACTGTGCCCTGGAATGCCTTGGAAAAGCAGCCTCCACCCCTCACCACAGAAAGTCTTTAAAAGCCCTCATCTGGTCATTAAGAATGTATCCAAAAGCTCCAAGCTTAAAATCTTTAAGTCTATGCACAGGCATAGATTACAGTAATCTGGCCTTGAGCCATCCTTAAAAAGAGTATGGTTCCTATTTGAAAGCAGAGAACTGCCCATTTCTAGATTCACCCAAGGGAAAGCAAGAATGGAGGCTATTACTGTAAGATGGCATTCTATTGCTACCTTCCAGCCTCCACATTTGTGGGCTCAAAGAATTTCACAGAAGATCAGCTGTTCTGCCCTGTGGGGAGTTTTCAGAGGAGTTAATGATTTTTTTGAATGTACAATTAAATGGCAGAGAACCAACATTATGGGCTTTGGTCACTTGCAAGAGGCATAATATTAAAAAATCACTTTTTATTGTGTAAATGAATGCACATGGAAATAATTGTAAGAAATTGACTCTTGGAAAGCTTTACATTTATTTAAAATGCTGCCTTTGCTTAAAATATTCTACCTGCCATTTAATCTTGTCTATTTAATCAATGAAGTAGGTGATTTTATCCCCTTTATGCAGATGGGAAATATGAGACTTAGAAATATTTTTGCTGAGTTACCTAATATTAGAAATCCAGCAAGCTTAGATTTGAGTCCATATCTGTCCAGATGTGCCAACGTCTGTGTTTTCCACTAAAGCATCTACCTCATTTGGAATTTACCTTCAGAAATGGCAGCACAATTCTTTCAAATAACCGCACTGGTAGTTGGCCATTGTGTTTTCAATGTAGATATAATTTTGGAGAGTCAAAATCATTTGAAGTCAAGACTGAGTGGATGACTGCATTGTATGATATCATTTTTGTTATTTTGACAAGAAAAAATAAGAAAGGGCTAGACAACTTCTCATTCATCTTTGCTTTCTTATAGCACAAGTGTTTTGTTTCCTATAGCACAAAGAGATCTGCATGTGCTTTTTTATTTAAAATTATTTGTTGAAATGTAACACAATGATCTACCATCAGCCATCTATCACATTAACTTGTTCACCCGATTTTCTGTTAGAAAGGTGAATCCTGAAAGAATAGGATATAGGACAGGTGAGTTTTGATGGTGGGGTTAGGATGCAGGGACGTCAAACCCCAGTGGACTAGTTGCAGGAACTAGGAGTGCAGGGTGGGGAGGCTAGGAGTGCAGGGTAGGTAACCTGAGGGATGGAGGTGAGCAGGATGAAAACAATAGAGACTTGAAATACAGGATTAGACCCAGAAAGGGGACTGGAGGGGAGAGAATGGAAGGAATAGGGAAACTTGCCTTTCACATCTTAAAAGAGAGAAGTGTTCTGGGAGTAAAATATAATAAAATGTTACATAAAATTGTATTTCCAGGAACCCCTTAGGACCTTGGAAGAGGTCATGGTCACCTCATTTGCCTCAGAGAGAGCTAAGTATTTTTCTCACTTGATTCACCATGGAATTAACTCCAGCTAAAATATAAACTCCTCTGTTTTTTGGGAGGCTTAATAACCTCCCTGCCTCAAATGTAGTTGTGGCTGTTGTGGAATGATCATCTACCTTTATCCTCATCCATCACCAGTAACCAGGAAGGGAAACGTAATTAATGAATGTCTAAATATACCTTAAATTATGCAAGCTACTTAGGTCAGGAAGTAGCAATGTGTAGGCTTCTTTTTCTAGTTAAATGTTTTCTAAGAGCAAGTAGGTACATGCTAAATCATGGAATTTCAAAAATGTGCATATGGAAACCTGTATATTTTACCTTAAGTAGGGGGTAGTTCTTAGAAATGTAACTTCAAAATAGAGCCACCCTCATTTATGCATCTATAAAAAGCAACTCCAATTTTAGTGAGCCACCTAGAATATATTATAAAATATCGGCACATAATTAATTCAAAGTACTCTGTCATTAAATCATGTAATGATGCTTTGTGAGCATACATAAGCTTAATTGGGAGTAATGAAACTAAGGAGATTGAAATCCAGAGTATTGTAAATAAAACAACGGTTGGCAGCTTCTGCCGTATAAATATAGATCATCAGGAAATCTCGCAGTTTCCACAGTTTATTGTGGCTTGACAGTCTTTCTCCTCTATGAGAAAGATCACTAATCCCTAAAAGTTAGATACAAAAGGTTTCAGGCCTGCTGGATTTCTTTGTTAATGTCAGGTAGAGAATCGGTATGTCAGGTGCCCCAACAGGCAATGCCCTTCTTTTGGTTTTCAGCAGATGTGCAGGTACAGGATACTGCGACCCCTTGGGGGTGGGGCATGTAGTGAAATGAGTTCTGCAAGTTCAAGGACAACATATTTGACCTTGATAATTTCAGTTTCCTTATCTGTAAAATGAGCAGAGTAATAACTGTTTTGCAGAGTTTTTTGAGGATGAAATGAAAAAGCTTATAGTGTGCTTTGGTATATACAGTACCTGGCATATAGGGCATATTCAATAAACACTATTGGTTTTCCCATGCCTGTAGTACAGAGTGTCCTGAACAATGTAAGAATGATAGATAATTGCTGATGTGACTTAAATATGCCCACTGAGATGAGTTCCCCAAGGGGGTGGCCTATATTTTCTAGTTAGACACTGAAGGAACAAATGCAACTCAAATCAGATTTAAGACACAATTAGGCTAATGGTAACAGAAAGCGTGGAAAAAAATCACAGGGACAGTAGTAGTAGCAAGTCAACTCCTTGCTCTCCCATGATGAGATCCCAAAACTGAAGGCAGAAAAATGGCATTGTTTATCATTCTGCCATTTCCCCTTCTCATGACCATGCAGCCATTACTAACTGACTGTAGCCGTCTGCCCCCTCCACCCCTCATGGGTCCTCAGATGCCTGAAACAACATTTGAACAGGCATTCATGACTGGTTAGCATTGGCACTTGTGATAAAATCTATTTTCTATTCAGGCAGAAGAGTGCAGCCACTGCCTTTGTTGGCCTATCAGTTGAATACAAAAGGAGAACAGCCACTCTTCTCCTTTGGTCCCTTTTGTGAGTTCTTCCTAAAGCAAGAGGACAAGGGCACTGTTTCTTTCTCTTTGTAGAATGACTTTTTTATTCTGTGGGTGATTCCTTATCCTTGGTATTTGATATCTGGATACCACTTCAGAGTTTATATACTATTTTAAAGTGCACAACACAATCCTGATAATAACCATGGGTGAGAAGTGGGTTACATATTATGGCCCTTGGAGTACAGAGGAGAAAGTCAAGGCTCTGAGAAATTAATTATGTTTTGTATGTATTTAATATTTAAGATGAGAGAATCAGTAAGTGGCATAGCTGGAACTTGAAGATCGGGATGTACAACTCTAAAATCCAGCAGTTATTTAGAGACAAATGCTACCATTAATAAGTACTGTTAGGAAGAAGACTGTGGACAGTGATGGCGCATGAATACTTCATAAAGAAATACCAGGTTTCAAAGACAGGATAAGGTCCCACAAGACACAACTGGACAATATCTAGGCAAGGTGCTGTGGGCAATGGTACAGAAGTTCCATTTTGTGGGCATGGAAAGCAGTGGTGGGGGGTATCAGTCAGAGGATAGAGACCCCCATGACTGGTATGTGAGCTTATATAGGGATGCTGAGAAGTATTCAGAAGTGAGTGGTGGACCAGGATGCTAGCTCCCCCAAGGGAAGGCTTTGAATGTAAGCTTAAGCATGTTGCATTACTTTTCTTGGTTACTGACCTGTAATGTATGATTTTATCTAAACCCTTTTGGAATCAATTTATATTTATTTATATTTTCAGTTTGTCAAATATGGTAACCATCTAAATTTCCTTGGCTTGATCCTAAAATAATATCTTTTGAGATTCAAGTGGAAAGGAGAAGTCTGTTACTCTTGAGGTGGCAAACATGTCTGTATCCTTTCCTCCTACTCCCTTAGTGACTTTTTTATACTGCTATATCTTGGGGCCATTGGTCTTTCCCGGAAAATAAGAATACTGAATACACCAACATTCAAAACACAAACAACAACAAATGTTGGCGAGGATGTGGAGAAAAGGGAACCCTCCTACACTGCTGGTGGGACTGCAAATTAGTTCAACCATTGTGGAAAGCAGTATGGAGGTTCCTCAAAGACTCAAAATAGAAATACCATTTGACCCAGGAATTCCACTCCTAGGAATTTACCCTAAGAATGCAGCAGCCCAATTTGAAAAGGACAGATGCACCCCTATGTTTATTGCAGCACTATTACAATAGCCAAGAAATGGAAGCAACCTAAGTGTCCATCAGTAGATGAATGGATAAAGAAGATGTGGTACATATACACAATGGAATATTATTCAGCCATAAGAAGAAAACAAATCCTACCATTTGCAACAACATGGTGGAGCTAGAGGGTATTATGCTCAGTGAAATAAGCCAGGCAGAGAAAGACAAGTATCAAATGATTTCACTCATCTGTGGAGTATAAGAACAAAGAAAAAAACTGAAGGAACAAAACAGCAGCAGACTCACAGAACCCAAGAATGGACTAATAGTTACCAAAGGGAAAGGGACTGGGGAAGATGGGTGGGAAGGGAGGGATAAGGGGAAAAAGGGGCATTATGATTAGCAGATGTAATGTTAGGGGGGCATGGGGAGGGCTGTACAACTCAGAGAAGACAAGTAGTGACTCTATAGCATCTCACTATGCTGATGGACAGTGACTGTAATGGGGTTGGTGGGGGGGACCTGAAGAAGGGGGTAGTGTAATCACCATACTATTGCTCATTTAATTGTAGATTAATGATATCAAAATAAACTTAAAAAAAATTTAAGGAACAGATAATTCCTAAAGCATACAACAGAGATGCTCCAAATTACATGATGAAGCTAGTATAAGTTGCCAGAGCACAAAAAAGATGACTAGGAACTTAACTCAGGACAATATTCCAAGTGAAATATTAGCACATCACATCTAGCATGGTATTAGAAGAACATAACTGGTTAAGTATAACATTTCAATGGTTAGCTATTAGGAAACCTATAATCACTCATAGCCAAAATCAAAGGCAGTCAACAAAGAAAAACCATCTAATTCTCTTGCTAGACACTGGAAGGGCTTTTGGAAAAAATTCAAAATCCGTTTCTTGGAGGAAAAA
Organism: Smutsia gigantea; assembly: GCA_032199065.1. Taxonomy (NCBI): domain Eukaryota; kingdom Metazoa; phylum Chordata; class Mammalia; order Pholidota; family Manidae; genus Smutsia; species Smutsia gigantea. The sequence goes on from JAVSCE010009123.1 coordinate 323,336, forward strand.
ATCTCAATAAAATAGGAACAGAATGATATTTTCTTCCTACAATGAAGGATATATATATAAAAAGAAGAAACAATACCATTTTTTTTTTAGAATGGTGAAACATTAAGCCAGGAAAAAAGAAAAAGGAAAAGGGGAGGGAGGCAGTGTCAGACTCTCAACATTATGCCGGGTGTTACTGTCAATAGAAGGTACAAGATGAGAGGTACAGGTATTAAAAAGATGGAGAAAAATGATATAGTATCTGGACATGCTCCAGAGGAGCCAAAAAGTAGTAAGTTTTGATAAATGAGTACAGAAGGGGACAAGTAGCACAATGTACAAAATTCAAGGGCTTACTTATATACCAGCAGCGACCAGACAGGAAATACTGTGGACCTCAACGAAGGAAATGATACAATCTCACCGAAGACATAAGACTTGAATAATTGGAAAGATGCGTTCTTGGATAGGAAGATTTATTGTGAAGAAACAAAATTAAGCCATGTTAAATAAATAAATTCCAGTTAAAAAAAGAATACTGAATACAAATGTGAAATACAAAAATCAATAAGGTTCATATATACAAATCTTAGCAAGTTATATTTTATAAGAGAAGGAAAGGTCTTATAAAGGAAGAAAAGACCCTAAACCCATGCAATAGCTAAAAATGAGGCTTAAACAAGAAAAGTGAAAGTATTTGTATAAAGAACATTTTAAAATATTAATGAGGGGTACAAAATATGACTTGAACAAGTGAAAATACATACTTTGATTTTTGGAAAGACTCATTATAAATGTATCAATTTCCCATTAATTTAATGTGTACATTTAATGTAATCATGATCAAAATACCCTCAGAAATTTTTTTAGAGTTAAATAAGCTAATGGTAATTCATATTGAAAACTAGGAAGCAGTGATGGCCAGGAAATATTATTAAATAGAAGAGTAATGAGGTAGGCCTAGTCCTATCAGATAGAGAAAAGAGAGTAATTAAAACAGAGATAAATTAATGGACTAAAATACAGTCCAGAAATAGATCCAAATATATATTTTGTATATGATAAAAGTGGCATTGTTTTATCAATAGGAAAAGGGGATGATTAGTAAATATTTCAAAAAATAGAAAAAAGAAAAAGAAAACAAATCATAGAAGTGCTAAAAGAAAATAGATCTATCTATCTATTTACCTATATTTATCTATATATTTACCTATTTGCAGAGAAGGGAAGGCTTTGCTATGTATGACACTAAATCCAGAAAATCTTTAAAACTATCAACATGTTTATTGAAATAAATATTTTAATCTATGAGAAAAAAACAGCACAAATAGTGTTAAGTGGACTTTTAGGAAGAAGAATTTGCATTATATATCATAGACAAAGATCATCTTCTTAATTTATTACTATGAGAAAAAAACCTAAAAATTCAATGGAAAAATTAGGAAAGATATGAAGAAAGAGTTCATAGGAAAACAGAGTTCTTAAATATATAAAAAGATGTCCAATCTCACTGATTGTGAAAGAAATGAAATTTAAACTACAGTGATAGTCCATCTTCACCCATCAGAATGGCAAAGATAAACTAATTTGATACTACATTGCATTAGTTAATATATGAGGAGTAGTCCACTTCAGACATCAGTGGTGGGATAGTGATGAGTACAGTTCTGTGGAAGGTAATTTGCAATTATTTTTCAAAATTATAAATACATATTCCCCTTATCTCAGAAATTCCATTTTTAAGAATTTGTCCTACATATATGCTAGCATGTATGTATGTAGAATATATGTATGTAGAAACATATTGATTCCATGATTATTTATAATAGTGAAAGGGTGAAACACCCTAAGTGTCTGTAATATGGTGCTGGTAATTAAATATGGTAGATGTGTATAATGAAATACTGTACAGTTATTAAAAATTAAAAGTAATGAGTTTTAAATGTTAGCTTTATTTTGACCATTGCATATCTCCAAGGTTTCTTTTCTTTTTGACAAAATCTCAAAAAGTTGTCAGGAAGATGGGAGGGACTACAGTGACTTCCCTTTCCAGTTGAATTCATTATAATAAACAATAAATCATTATAAGGATAATCTATTAAATTTTAGACAGGCAGAGTGAATAGACTGGCTTTTTAATGTACATCCCTGAGAATGAAAAGAAGAGACTGAGAAAGATAGTCATATGTCATAGCCAGAAAATCCCTGGGTCCCATTGTACAAGAGGTTGTATAACCTGCAAAACAGACAATAAGAGAGACAGCCTCAGTATTGAGAAACAAAATGTCAGGATCAGGACCTGAGAAGTTAGACCTGGGGGTGGTGACTTGCTGAAAGTACAATGTTTGCCTTTCTGGTAGCTCTTTTAAGATATTTCCAAGTGCTGATATGGGTGGCAGGAGGGGCAGGAGGTAAAACTCTGGAGCTCTTTTCAGAGAGCTTCTTAGTCTTGATGGATTCTTTACTCCTCAGCAGCTTTCCACTGTCACCCCCCTGAGAACATCCATGTGAGGAACAGAGCGGGACACTGTGGATCCAAATTTATGCATACATATTATTTGATTACTCCAAGGGTTGTCAACCCTGACTTCCCATTACCTAGGGAATCACCTGGGTTGTTAATAAAATCACCTGTGCCTTGAATCCTGCACCAGTGGTTTAGAGTGAGACCAGGTATTGGTAAGTGTTAAATTTTTCTACTGTGCAACCAAGTATGAGAATCTTGGGACTGTGCTCTTTTCACATTTTTCTTCTCTTTCTTCTTCTTCTTTTTTTTTTTGCTCAATAATTCTTGGTAGGAGTTTCATTTCTGTTACACCTCAAACTCGTTTGGGTCTCTCATCAGGCCTAAGAAGGAGGAAAAGAGAAAGGCAAACAGAGAGAGAGAAATCATCACTGAAAAGAAAAATCTGAAACAAAGAAAATATGAAAGAAAAAGGGAGATAAATTGAAAGGGAAATGCTGAGTTCTTCACTGCAAACCCATTCCAGAATCTTTGAGCACAGTTTCTATAAATCATTAGTTTATAAACTTCTGAGTTGATTTTTATGTACACTTAAAGTTTGAAAAGTTTGACGTATTAGAGATCCATTTAAATCAATGAGGGAGGAAATAAGGAAAATGACATGATTGGTAGAGGGCAGTAGAACAGAGGGTTCTACCAGTTGGACTGAAAGACTAGGCAAAGGAACTTGTGAGGGCTGCTGAATTTTGCATAAACAACTCCATGAAACTGGGGAGCTTTACATGAAAATCACAACCTAACTGCATCCACTTTTCAATGGCAAACCTAGCAGAGTTGGGCACTTGGAATGAAGTTCACCAATGATACCAGTCATTGGATTTCGGGCTCATTCTAATCCACTGTAACTTCATCTTAACCTGATTATATCTGAAAAGATCCTTTTTCTAGATAAGGTCACATTCACAGATACCAGAGGTTAGGACTTCAACACATCTTTCTGGGAAGCGCAATTCAACCCCCAACAGACACCTTGTGCAAAGCAGCCTTGTTGCTTAAAGCTATTTTACCCATGAGACCAGCAATGGCTATACTTTTGAGATCCACTTTTCCTATCTCTTCATTTACAGACCTTTAAATTATTCTTCTGGAATTGTACTTCCACTTGGTAAAAATATAGTTAAGAAGCAAGAAATGGAGATTGGCTTAAAGATGGTGGCATGAGACAAAAGCACATATGATATAAAAACAGAGCAAATACAACCAATCCTGAAAGAGCAATAGAAAAGAAGTCTGCAGCAGACTGCTTACACCTGGGGAACAGAGCAGACCTCATGGAAAAGGGTAACATACCAAAGCTGTGATATGGTAGGACCCAACTGCCTCCTCTGCTCCACCTCACCAGTGGGAGGAAGAGAAACAGAGCAGGGTGGAGGCCTAGGACTGCTGAACATCCAGCCCTGGAGATCTGCTCTGGGAGCACAAATCTATGTTACATGCTGCTCTGGAGATTAGTGGGGTTGGAAAGTTAAGACAGGCAGAATACTTGGAGAGACCGAGATACGAGCCACTTGTGGAGAACAGGTACCCACAACCAGCCGCTCTGGGACAAAAAAAAGGCGGGCATTCTGAGAGACTTCTTAACAGCAAGAGGGCTGCTAAAGGGGCAAGGATTGCACAGAGCTTTCTGCTCAGGAGAAAGGACAGGTGGACAGAATTGTCCCAGCACACTCAGCCCAGCAGGTCGGGACTTCCAGGAGCTTCAGGCCATACCCCTGGCTGGCAATACAGCTGTGAGGCCCTCTACTGCAATACGCAACCTGCCACTACTTCCTCCTGGCTAGCACTGTCTTGCAAACTGGTTACCCCGTCATCACGGCAGCCCAGCCAGAGGGTGGCCCTGCCTATGGCAGCTACAAGTGCACAGAATAGAGACTCCTCCCTGTGCACTTGGCCCACTGGCCCTGGCAGTGGAGGCAGGCACTGCAGCTACAAAATCTGTGGGACACAGCAAAGGCTGTGTTAAGAGGGAAGTATATTGCAATACAGGCCTACCTCAGGAAAGAAGAACAATCCTTTATGAATAATCTGAACTCACAATTAATGAAACTAGAAAAAGAAGAACAAATGAAGCCCAAAGTCAACAGAAGGAGGGACATAACAAAGATTAGAGCAAAAATAAATAAAATAGAGCAAAATAAAACAATAGAAAGAATCAATGAAAGCAGGAGCTGGTTCTTTGAAAAAAATAACAAAATAAATAACCTCCTAGCCAGACTTTTCAAGATAAAAAGCGAGTCTACACACATAAACAGAATCAGAAATGAGAAAGGAAAAAATTACTATGGACCCCACAGAAATAAAAAGAATTATTAGGGAACACCATGAAAAATTATGTGCTAACAAACTGGATAACCTAGAAGAAATGGACAACTTTCTAGAAAAATACAACCTTCCGAGGCTGACCCAGGAAGAAACAGAAAACCTGAACAGACCAGTTACCAGCAATGAAATAGAATTGGTAATCAAAAAACTACCTAAGAACAAAACCTGTGGACCAGATGGCTTCACTGCTGAATTTTATCAAAGATTTAGTGAAGACCTAATACCTATCCTCCTTAATTTTCCAAAAAGTAGAAGAGGTGGGAATACTTCTAAACTCATTCTATGAGGCCAGCATCACTCTAATACCAAAACCAGGCAAAGACATCACAAAAAAGAAAATTATAGACAATTATCCCTGATAAACATAGATGCAAAAATACTCAACCAAATATCAGCAAACCAAATTCAAAAATACATCAAAAGATCATTCATCATGATCAAGTAGGATTTGTTCCAGGGATGCAAGGGTTCAAAAATCCATCAACATCATACACCACAATAAAAAGAAGGACAAAACCACATAATCCTCTCCATAGATGCTGAAAAAGCATTCAAAAAAATTCAACATGCATTCATGATAACTCTCAACCAAATGGGTATAGAGGGCAAGTACCTCAACATAATAAAGACCATATATGACAAACTCACAGCCAACATTATACTTAACAGCGAGAAGCTGAAAGCTTTTCCTCTAAGATTGGGAACAAGACAAGGATGCCCACTCTCCCCACTTTTGTTCAACATAGTTCTGGAGGTCTTAGCCATGGCAATCAGACAACACAAAAAAATAAAAGGCATTCAGATTGGTAAGAAAGAAGTTAAACTCTCACTGTTTACAGATGACAAGATATTGTACATAGAAAACCCTAAAGAATCCACTCCAAAACTACTAGAACTAATAAATGAATTCAGCAAAGTTGCAGGATACAAAATTAAAACACAGAAATCTGGTGCATTCCTATATACTAATGATGAACTAGCAGAAGGAGAAATCAGGAAAACAATTCCATTCACAATTACATCAAAAAGAATAAAATAGGAACTTCCGGGAAGATGGCAGTGTGAGCAGGGCGGCAGAAATCTCCTCCCAACACTATATTTATCTACGAAAACACAGAAAATACATCTATTCCTAAAAGAGAGACGAGAATACACAGGAAAGCGCACAGCGTGCAGCTACACCCGAGAGGACTCGGCACCCCAAGAGGCGGGTAAGATACGGAGCCGCGACCCGGCGGACCCGAGCCCTCCCCCACCCCAGCGCACCGGCGGGAGGAGAGGATTCAGAGCCGGGAGGGAGAGGAAGCACACCCCGCGAAGTAGCCAGCCGCGGTGATCCGCGCGGGGAGCGCTGACCCACATTGTGCAGTGCAGCGGAGATTGGAGAGACAGAGGGGCAGGATCTGAGCGGGGAACGCGCCAGGGGGCTTGCAGCCGGCTCCGGGAAGGAAAAAAAAAGTGCGCGCTTTCCTCAGCGGTCTTAAAGAGACAGGAGCCCAGCGGAGGAGCCGGATCGCCCCAGCACACTCAGCCCAGCAGGCTGGGAGTCCTGGGGAGTTTCAGAAGCCTTAGCTGGCGACTGAGGAAGCGTAGCCATACTTAACACTTCTCACTGAGATCAACAGCCTCCTATTCGTTCCCACCCCTGCCAGAGCGATAAAGGGCCCTGCGGAGCGCACAGTCACAGCTGTGGAATAGTGGGGCAATAGCGCCACCTAGAGCATTCCCACAGAATCTACGTCCGGTGGGCATTTTTTTGTTTTTGTTTTGTTTTGTTTTGTTTTTGTTTTTGTTTTTTCTTTTCTTTCTTTCTTTTTTTTCTTTTTTTTCTTTTTTTTTCTCTTTTTTTTTTCTTCTCTTTTTAAAGTCTTAAAGAGCCCAGCTGACATACGTGGCAACTATCAGTGACCAATTATATAGCCATGAAAAGACAGAGGAATATGGTTCAGACCAAAATCAACCAGACAACCCCAGAGAGGGAGTCTGAAGGGATGGAAATGCACAGCCTGCCTGAAAAAGAATTTAGAATAAAAGTCATAACCATGCTGATGGACCTACAGAGAAATGTGCAAGAGCTGAGGGAGGAAGTGAGGGAACTGAGGAAAGACAATACAGAAATCAGACAAGCGATCGACGGGCTTAACAGCAGAATGGATGAGATGCAGAGACTGTTAATGGAATAGAAAACAGAGAACAGGAGTACAGAGCAGCTGAGGCAGAGAGAGATAAAAGGATTTCTAGGAATGAAAGAATATTAAGAGAACTGTGTGACCAATCCAAACGGAACAATATTCGCATTATAGGAGTACCAGAGGAAGAAGAGAGAGAAAAAGGGATAGAAAGTGTCTTTGAAGAAATAATTGCTGAAAACTTTCCCTCGCTGGGGAAGGAAGTAGTCTCGCAGTCCACCGAAGCTCATAGATCTCCCAACACAAGGGACCCAAGGAAGACAACACCAAGGCACATAATAATTAAGATGGCAAAGATCAAAGATAAAGACAGGGTATTAAAGGCAGCTAGAGAGAGAAAAAATATCACCTACAAAGGAAAACCCATCAGACTATCATCAGACTTCTCAACAGAAACCTTACAGGCCAGAAGAGAATGGCATGATATATTTAACGTAATGAAACAGAAGGGCCTCGAACCAAGAATATTGTATCCAGCACGATTATCATTTAAATATGATGGAGGGATTAAACAATTTCCAGATAAACGAAAGTTGAGAGAGTTTGCCTCTCATAAACCACCACTACAGGATATCTTAAATGGACTGCTCTAGATGGAAGCACACCTAAGGCTAAAAAGATGTCACCAGAGAAAATAAAATCATAGCAAAGAAAGCAGACCATCCAAATACTAACTAAAGGCAAAGAATAAAACACCTATTATAGAAAGAATGGAGGAGGAGGAATAAGAAGGGAGAGAAAGAAAGAAACATCAGACTGTGTTTACAATAACTTAAAAGAAAGTTAAGTTAGATTGTTAGATAGTAAAGAAGCAACCCTTGAACCCTTGGTAACCACGAATCTAAAGCCAGCAATGGCAATAAGTACATACCTATCAATAATCACCCTAAATGTAAATGGACTGAATGCACCAATCAAAAGACACAGAGTAACAGAATGGATAAAAAAGCAAGACCCATCTATATGCTGCCTACAAGAAACTCACCTCAAATCCAAAGATATACACAGACTAACAGTGAAGGGATGGAAAAAGATATTTCATGCAAACAACAAAGAGAAAAAAGCAGGTGTTGCAGTACTTGTATCAGACAAAATAGACTTCAAAACGAAGAAAGTAGCAAAAGATAAAGAAGGACATTACATAATGATAAAGGGGTCAGTCCAACAAGAAGATATAACCATTATAAATATATATGCACCCAACACAGGAGCGCCAGCATATGTGAGACAAATACTAACAGAATTAAAGGAGGAAATAGACAGCAATGCATTCATCTTATGAGACTTCAACACACCACTCACTCCAGAGGACAGATCAACCAGACAGAAAATAAGTAAAGACACAGAGGCACTGAACAACACACTAGAACAGATGGACCTAACAGACATCTACAGAACTCTACACCCAAAAGCAACAGGATACACATTCTTCTGAAGTGCACATGGAACATTTTCCAGAATAGACCACATACTAGGCCACAAAAAGAACCTCAGTAATTTCAAAAATATTGAAATCCTACCAACCAACTTCTCAGATCACCAAGTATAAAACTAGAAATAAATTTTAGAAAGAAATCAAAAAGGCTCACAAATACAGGAGACTTAACAACACTCTCCTAATTAATCAATGGGTTAACACCAAATCAAAACAGAAATCAAAGAATATATGGAGACTAATGACAACAACAACACAAAGCCACAACTTCTGTGGGATGCAGCAAAGGCAGTTCTAAGAGGAAAGTATATTGCAATCCAGGCCTATTTAAAGAAGGAAGAACATTCCAAATGAATAGTCTAAAGACACAATTACTGAAATTGGAAAAAGAAGAACAAATGAGGCCCAAAGTCACCAGAAGGAGGGACATAATAAAGATTAGAGAAGAAATAAATAAAATTGAGAAGAATAAAACAATAGAAAAAATCAATAAAACCAAGAGCTGGTTCTTTGAAAAAATAAACAAAATAGATAAACCCTAGCCAGACTCATTAAGAGAAAAAGAGAATCTACACACATAAACACAATCAGAAATGAGAAAGGAAAAATCACGACGGACCCCACAGAAATACAAAGAATCATAAGAGAATATTATGAGAATCTATATGCTAACAAGCTGGAAAACATAGAAGAAATGGACAACTTCTTAGAAAAATACAACCTTCCAAGACTGACCAAGCAAGAAACAGAAAAACTAAACAGACCAATCACCAGTGACGAAATCGAATTGGTAATCAAAAAACTACCCAAGAACAAAACCCCTGGGCCTGATGGATTCACCTCTGAATTCTACCAGACATATAGAGAAGAAATAACACCGATTCTCCTTAAAGTTTTCCAAAAAATAGAAGAGGAGGGAATACTTCCAAACTCATTCTATGAAGCCAGCATCACTCTAATACCAAAACCGGGCAAAGACCTCACCAAAAAAGAAAATTACAGACCAATATCTCTGATGAACGTAGATGCAAAACTACTCAACAAAATATTAGCAAACCGAATTCAGAAATACATCAAGAGGATCATACAGCATGATCAAGTGGGATTCATCCCAGGGATGCAAGGATGGTACAACATTCGAAAATCCATCAACATCATCCACCACATCAACAAAAAGAAGAACAAAAACCACATGATCATCTCCATAGATGCTGAAAAAGCATTTGACAAAATTCAGCATCCATTCCTGATTAAAACTCTCAACAAAATGGGTATAGACGGCAAGTACCTCAACATCATAAAGGCTATATATGACAAACCCACAGCTAACATCATACTTAACCGCGAGACGCTGAAAGCTTTTCATCTAAGATCGGGAACAAGACAAGGATGCCCACTCTCTCCACTGTTATTCAACATAGTACTGGAGGTCCTAGCCACAGCAATCAGACAAAACAAAGACATACAAGGCATCCAGATTGGTAAAGAAGAAGTCAAATTGTCACTATTTGCAGATGACATGATACTGTACATAAAAAACCCTAAAGATTCCATTCCAAAACTACTAGAACTAATATCTGAATTCAGCAAAGTTGCAGGATACAAAATTAACACACAGAAATCTGTTGCTTTCCTATACACTAATGATGAACTAACAGAAAGAGAAATCAGAAAAACAATTCCATTCACAATTGCATCAAAAAGAATAAAATACCTAGGAATAAACCTAACGAAGGAAGTGAAAGACCTGTACTCTGAAAACTACAAGACACTCCTAAGAGAAATTAAAGAGGACACTAACAAATGGAAATGCATCCCATGCTCTTGGCTAGGAAGAATAAATATTGTCAAAATGGCTATACTACCTAAAGCAATCTACAGATTCACTGCAATCCCTATCAAACTACCAACAGCTTTCTTCAATGAACTGGAACAAATAATTCTAAATTCATATGGAACCACAAAAGACCCCGAATAGCCAAAGCAATCCTGAGAAGGAGGAATAAAACAGGGGGAATTACACTCCCTGACTTCAAGCTCTACTACAAAGCCACAGTAATCAAGACAATTTGGTATTGGCACAAAAACAGACCCACAGACCAGTGGAACAGAATAGAAAATCCAAACATTAACCCAAACATATACAGTCAATTAATATTTGATAAAAGTGCCTTGGATATACAATGGGGAGATGACAGCCTCTTCAGCAGCTGGTGTGGAAAAACTGGACAGCTACATGTAAGAGAATGAAACTGGACTACTGTCTAGCCCCATACACAAAGGTAAACTCAAGGTGGATCAAAGACCTGAATGTAAGTCATGAAACCATAAAACTCTTAGAAAAAAACATAGGCAAAAATCTCTTGGACATAAACATGAGCAACTTCTTCATGAACATATCTCCCCGGGCAAGGGAAACAAAAGCAAAAATGAACAAGTGGGACTATATCAAGCTGAAAAGCTTCTGTACAGCAAAGGACACCATCAGTAGAACAAAAAGACATCCTACAGTATGGGAGAATATATTCATAAAAAACGTATCTGATAAAGGGTTGACATCCAAAATATATAAAGAACTCATGCACCTTAACAAACAGAAAGCAAATAATCCAATTAAGAAATGGGCAGAGGACATGAATAGACACTTCTCCAAAGAAGAAATTCAGATGGCCAACAGGCACATGAAAAGATGCTCCACATCGCTAATCATCAGAGAAATGCAGATTAAAACCACAATGAGATATCACCTCACACCAGTGAGGATGGCCAACATCCAAAACACAAACAACAACAAATGTTGGCGAGGATGTGGAGAAAAGGGAACCCTCCTACACTGCTGGTGGGACTGCAAATTAGTTCAACCATTGTGGAAAGCAGTATGGAGGTTCCTCAAAAAACTCAAAATAGAAATACCATTTGACCCAGGAATTCCACTCCTAGGAATTTACCCTAAGAATGCAGCAGCCCAATTTGAAAAGGACAGATGCACCCCTATGTTTATTGCAGCACTATTTACAATAGCCAAGAAATGGAAGCAACCTAAGTGTCCATCAGTAGATGAATGGATAAAGAAGATGTGGTACATATACACAATGGAATATTATTCAGCCATAAGAAGAAAACAAATCCTACCATTTGCAACAACATGGATGGAGCTAGAGGGTATTATGCTCAGTGAAATAAGCCAAGCCGAAAAAGACAAGTATCAAATGATTTCACTCATATGTGGAGTATAAGAACAAAGAAAAAATACTGAAGGAACAAAACAGCAGCAGACTCACAGAACCCAAGAACGACTAATAGTTACCAAAGGGAAAGGGACTGGGGAAAATGGGCGGGAAGGGAGGGATAAGAGGGAAAAAGGGGCATTACGATTAGCAGATGTAATGTTGGGGGGGCACGGGGAGGGCAGTACAACTCAGAGAAGACAAGTAGTGATTCTATAGCATCTCACTACGCTGATGGACAGTGACTGTAATGGGGTTGGTGGGGGGGGGACCTGATGAAGGGGTAGTTTAATAATCGTAATATTGCACATGTAATTGTAAATTAATGATAATAAAATAAATTATATTAAAAAAAAAAAATAAAATAAATAAATAAAAAGAATAAAATACCTAGGAATAAATCTAACCAACGGGTTGAAAGACCTATACTCTGAAAACCACAAAACACTCATGAGAAAAATTTAAGAAGACACCAATAAATGGAAATACATCCCATGCTCATGAATAGGAAGAATTAATATTGTCAAAATGGCCATCCTGCCTAAAGCAATCTATAGATTTAATTCAATCCCTATCAAAATACCAACAGCATTCTTCAACGAACTAGAGCAAATAGTTCTAAAATTCATATGGAGCCACAAAAGACCCCGAATAGCCAAAGCAATCCTGAGAAGGAAGAATAAAGCTGGGGGAATTACACTCCCTGACTTCAAGCTCTACTACAAAGCCACATAATAAAGACAATTTGATACTGGCACAAGAACAGACCCATAGATTAATGGAACAGAATAGAGAGCCAAGATATAAACCCAAGCATATATGGTCAATTTATGTATGATAAAAGAGCCATGGATATACAATGCTGAAATGACAGCCTCTTCAACAACTGGTGTTGGTAAAACTGGACAGCTACATGTAAGAGAATGAAACAGGATTATTGTCTAATTCCATACACAAAAGTAAACTTGAAATGGATGAAAGCCCTGAGTGTACAACATGAAACCATAGAACTCTTAGAAAGAAACAGGAAAAACTCTCTTGAATATAAACATGAGCAACTTTTTCCTGAACACATCTCCTCAGTCAAGGGTAACAAAAGCAAAAATGAACAAATGGGACCACATCATTCTGAAAAGCTTCTGTACAGCAAAGGATGCCATCAGTAGAACAAAAAGGCATCCTACAGTATGGGAGAATATATTCATAACTGACATATCCAACAAGAGGTTAACATCCAAAATACAGAAAGAACTTATATGCCCCAACACCCAAAAAGCAAATAACCCTATTAAAAAATGGGTGGAGTTTATGAACAGACACTTCTCCAAAGAAGAAATTCAGATGGCCAACAGACACATGAAAAGATGCTCCTCTTCGCTAATTATCAGGGAAATGCAAATTAAAACAACAATGAGATATCACCTCACAGCAGTTAGGATTGCCAAAATCCAAAAGACAAATGACAACAAATGTTGGCAAGGATGCAGAGAAAGGGGAACCCTACTACATTGCTGGTGGGCATGTAAATTAGTTCAACCATTGTGGAAGCAATATGGAGGTTCCTCAAAAAACAAAAAATAGAAATACCATTTGACCTCGGAATTCCACTCCTAGGAATATACCCTAAAGGAAACAAGATCTCAGATTCAAAAAAAGATACGCACCCCTATGTTTCCTGCTGCACTATTTACAATAGCTAAGATATGGAAGCAACCTAAGTGTCCATTGGTAGATGAATGGATAAAGAAGAAGTGGTACATATACACAATGTAATATTATTCAGCCATAAGAAGAAACAAATCCTACCTACAATTTTCAACAACATGGATGGAGGTAGAGGGTATTATGCTCAGTGAAATAAGTCAGGTGGCGAAAGAGAAGTACCAAATGATTTCCCTCATTTGTGGAGTATAACAATTAAGCAAAACTGAAGGAATAAAACAGCAGCAGACTCACAGACTTCAAGAAGGGACTAGTGCTTACCAAACGGGTGGGGTGGGGAGGAGGGAGAAGGGAATTGAGGGGTATTATGATTGGTATACACGGTGTGTTTGGGGGTCATGGGGAAGACAATGTAGCACAGAGAAGACAAGTAGTGACTCTGTGGCATCTTACTACACTGGGGGACAGTGACTTCAATGGGGTATGGGGGTGACTTTATAATATGGGTGAATGTAGTCACCACAATGTTTTTTATGTGAAACCTTTATAAGTGTACATCAGTGATACCTTAATAAAAATAAAGTAAAATAAAAAAATAAAGAAATAAAAGCAAAAAAAAAAGAAGCAAAGGATGGTGACACCTCACCAGTTACTCCATCACAGACTAATAGGCATTAAATTACACTGACAAGCAGATGCCCGGGAGCAAAGGGCCAGTCTGCAGAGAAAAAAGAGTAGCAATCAGAGCACATGTGAATGCAGCTCATTTTTGAGCTCCTTTTCCTGCTCACACATTGGAATACTTATTCGAACACAGGAAGTTATTTGGCTTTACATAGTCATCAGTTTGTTCCCATAAAGCTCACTTAAGTCTTAGTGTTCTTTAATATATGAGTGTAAACTTAGAAATGACTTGATATAGGAGCAAGTAGACGAGACCTGTACTGAAGGGCCTGAATTTAAATCTCAGCTTTTCATGTCATAGCTGTTTTGATTTGGGGCAAGTTATATGCTTGTGAGGGTTATTTTCTTCATGGATAAAAGTAGTCATAACAGCATTGTTCTATTGATGTGAAGGCACATATGCTGCTATGCTTGGAACATAGTTGGGAGTTAATAAATGTTTATCTAATATGTGGATCACTGCTTTATGCTTTTCAAAAGCTTAGATAGAAAGATAGATATAGATAGATGATAGATAGATAGATAGAAAGATAGATAGATAGATTAGAACCAAGGACTTTGGAATTCCCGGGAGTAGATCTGTTGTTTCCCAATACTGTAAATTCAAAGGGAATAATAGGATAGCACTTCCATCTACTTAATTACTTAGGACTTTAAAAAGTTATATTGAAATTGTCAGAGGGTGAATGAAAGGACTTGCCCCTTGAACAAAATATTTAGCTTCCTCTCCTTATTCAGCAGATACATTCACTTTGCTCTCAGGTATTGGGCTGTGTCTAATCAGTGTTGCATTCAGGAAACTCATTTCAGGAGCTTAGCACAGCTAGTTTCCCATATATAACTCCCAACAGGCCATCTGAAGAATATGGGCAGTATAGCTTGAGGTCAGTATTGTCAGGCCCCCTGGGTCAGTTGATACAATGACTGACTTACTCATTGCCATTCATCTTTATCAAGTCACAGAATTTCTCAAATCCCAAGACAGACTCATATTTTCCTACAGTTAATATGCACTTGGAACATTTCCTTTGTAAGGATGCTAGTTCTCTTCCTCAAGCCAGGAGATTCAGAGATAACACTCACAGGGCTACAACTTGAATTATTGTCTTTGCTGGAAATGGTTATTCTCATCAAATGCTAGGATGAGCAGAAGGAAAAATATTGTTCTGTTTGTGGAATCTGATGAGTGAGAAGTGTATTTATCCCAGGGAAAGTTCCCTTCCATCTTTAAATTACAATAATTTGCATGAGTTCATGTGAGCATGGGAGCATAAATTAATATGCCTATGAATCCGGCTTTTGGAATATTTAGTTAGTTGGAAATGAGGACCAGATAATCCCAGAGTGGCATCTCAAACGAAGGGTAGTTTAGATTTCTAAGGAGATTTTTATTTTAAAGGCCACCTAGCCAAAAATCTCAACATAAACTTTGGTTGTTCTCTTTGGAATGGCTCTAAATAGTGCTATAAGTGTTTATCTTGTTTCAAAGATTCTAATTTTGAGCCTCAGACAGCTGCACTGGTTATTAATATGAGCACAATGGCTGATAATTTGACAACAGCCTCCAGTTTTCATTTACTGCTTTCATACTAAATGTCCCTTTTGTGCACAGAGTGTAAAAACCATGGTCAGATGACTGGCTTGGGATACACGCCTATAGACTGACCAGAATCTGAGAACTCCTTTTTTTTTTAAAAGAGAGTGATACCCTTTTAACAGGGAAACTGATCTCATACTAGATTATAAATGTTATTAGTCTTTCTACAGTGCAGTGAAAACGCAAGGAAAAGAA
Organism: Smutsia gigantea; assembly: GCA_032199065.1. Classification (NCBI taxonomy): domain Eukaryota; kingdom Metazoa; phylum Chordata; class Mammalia; order Pholidota; family Manidae; genus Smutsia; species Smutsia gigantea. The sequence continues at coordinate 339,150 of JAVSCE010009123.1, forward strand.
ATTCATTAATAAAATTAGTGAGGAGTAATGTGTACTTAGTGCATATTTACTCTAGATAAATTGACATATAAAAGTGTCATGGGACACTGGCCTAGAATTAGAACAAATAAGTTTGTCATTCAACCAAAACTGTGATTTAGAGGTGAACAATTTAAATCAAAGTTATTTTTTTGTAATTTTCCAGAAAATAATGCTATCTAAATGAAAAAAGCAAAACAATAACAGAAAACTATTCTCTGGTATGTATTTTCTTTTCTTATTTGGGCTTTTTGAGTCTGTGTTGGATTGATGTGCATTTGTGTTTGGTCTGTGGGTTTTTCTTACAGAGAATCATTTTGCTTGACGGAACTTTGTTTTGTAAGTGCACAAAGGCTTAAATCATCCTGTGGGCATCTCTGCGTGTGTCACATTCACCAGACAACTTGTCTAACTCTGTGAATGTGTTTCTTTTGAAGGACTCAGCTGATCCATTGTTTCAATAAAAGCAAATAACCAACTAAATACTGAAAAATATATGTTAGTGTCTTTGACCTAGACTGAGCCAAAAGCAGGATTATAAAACACAGGCATTTTTCTATAGTGTTGAAATTGTGCTTCAAATCGAAAGTTATTAAATTGTGCTTCAACTGAAAGTTACTAAAATGAGTTGATTAATTAAGAAACACACCTAGCATCAAACAGCCTGTCTTCTCAGCCAGAATGCTAGACACTGTGTCTATTTTCTCACGTTGAATCCTCTGTGTGTGGTTCAGCATCTGTCACATGGGTGAATGAATGAATAAATGCTTATAGGACTTGAATATTTGTATAGGACTTGAATGTAAGTTGTTTAATTTAATCCTCAATTCCAGTATGCAATGTGGATGATTCTATTATTCCATTTTATAGAGAAAGAAATTTAAGCACAAGTTGCAATGACATGCCCAACATTATCCAGCTGGGAGAGAAGTGAAACTTGAATCCCCATCTGTTCACTCCTAAGTCTAAACAATTTCTAAGTCCTCATAATGTCAAATCTCTGTTCTTTGAATTTACTTTTGCTGCTATGTTGATCTTATTCTACAACATCCTTTATCATTTAGTTGTCAGCAAATGTTCTGTGAAAGCCAGATAGTAAATATTTAAAGTTTTGTATGCCATATGATCTCTGTCACACAGCTCCTCAAGTCTATCATTGTAGCGTGAAAGCAGTCATAGATATATATACCAACAAAAGGGTATGGATGTGTTCCAGTAAAACTTGATTTATAAAACAGGTGATGGGCTGGATTTGGCACAGGTCCTTAGTATAATAGAGCAGAGGACCACTCAAAGAGAATAGTAGAGGATCTAAGTTCTAGTCTAGGCTATATTATTAGAAATGGGAATAGTAAGACAATAAAAATAACAACAACTAACATGAAACAATTCAAGAAATATATATGCTTCATCTAATTAATCTCATATTAAACGTACGTACAGAAAAGTTTTGCCACCCACTCAAGGTCATTGATCTGTTAGCTGTAGAGCTGGGTTTAACAAGGTCTGCCTCCCTCAGCATCCCCTCAAGCCTTTGGAACTATGATAGGGAGCTCTTGCTCTCCACCAAGATCAAACAGCGATCTGCAGGATCTGAAAGAAATGAGCCCATCATCTGTAGTGATAAGAAATACAGAGACAATGATGCTGTGTTCCCACAGGCTGGAGCATGGGGATGCTGGCTGCCTAGTGTGAGCCCACTGCTGCATGTTTCCACTGGTGACACAGGACTCTAGAGAAAGCAGACTCTGAGGAATGTCTGCTGTTCCTCTTGGCGCTTACCATCAGCTCTCTGTGAGCCCTGGCTACTTTCTCACACATAAATGTAAATGTTTTCCTTTCTTTGAGTACATACTAAAAAATTCATTTAAATAGAAGTATGCAAAGATTATATAAGACAGAGTAAGACATTGTTACTGTGCCAAATTCAAAGATGGGCAAACCCGCACTCTGGGCCACAGTGTTTTCTCATTCTAGCTCATCTTCAGGAATGCACATCTGGTGCCAAAGACAGATAGTCTCAGCTCAGCAGGCATGGCCACCAGGCAGAGTGCCCCACATTGGGCATGTGTATGTTACTCTCATGGAGCTTTGGAAGGATGCTGTCATGAGCTGCAGTTCTGAAATCCTGGCCACAGGAATGTGGCTGGGTGACAAAATGAGAATTTTGGACATGCACAACTGATTTTTCAGTGAAATAATGGTCTAAATTGAGAGCTTCCCTTAACACAGGAAAAGTATACAGGTGAATTTCCAGCACTGTAAGAATGAAATAATCTCCTGATCTTCTTCCACTGGCAGACCATTCCTTGTTGTTTGCTTCACAGATTCCACAGGGAAGATAACATCCTGAGACCTTAGAATCTTCAGGTCACTTTCCTCACTGTTGGAATAGCCCAGAGCAGCACAATGTATATGGAATGAAAATGAGAAAGCAGAAGAAGAATAAAGAAGGAGAAAAAGATGAGCAAAATACTCTCTTTGACTAGTTTATAAAAAGAAATGGAGGTGGGCAGGGAATGGAGAGATGGTGTTTAATAGGTATAGATTTTCAGTCTTGCAAGATGAAAAGTTCTAGAGATTTGTTGCACAACAATGTGAATGTTAAGTATACTTAACATTACTGAATTGTTCACTTTAAAATGGTTAAGATTAAAAAAATTTAAAAAGAAGAAAAAGTGGTTTAAAACCTAGCTCTGTGACTAGCTCTATGAATCTGAGAATGCCTACGAGCCTTGTCTTCCTACTGGTAAAAAGCAGAGTTACAATTCCTACCTCATTAGGTTGATGAAGTTAAATGAGATAATGTACATAAAGCACCAAGTAGAGCACCTCACACCAGTAGAATCTCAATGAAAGCTAAAATTTTTTTCCCACTTCCATCATTCTCCAACACCTCTTTTGTGCCCATTGCTTTGGTGGCAGATTTTATCTTCCTATGGAATATTTTTCCAGGGAGGCCAAAAATTGTGCCCATTTAATTTAGCTTGCTTCTCTTGCCCCTCATTAGTCAGCCAGTGTGCACCTTGTGTTGTGGTCTACCGAGTGCAGTGAGTACAAACAGTTATCTTTACTCAGCCTTAGTGCTCAAAACAATTAAATCACAAAATAGAACAACTCAGGGAATGCGGGATGAAATGAGGTAGAGTAGCATTTCCTGAGTATCCTGAGGAAAAATATGAGTTGCTGAGTCATAACTAAAAGGACTAACTCTCTAGGCATGATGACCAGATGACCCTTCAAGGAGAGCAGTGGAAGCTGGGGCCAAGTTGATGAGAGCTATCAGTAATGTTTACTAAGAATTCATACTTCACTTGATGCTTACTAAACTCAAGGTAATTCACCTTATTTTCCTTCTCAATAGTCTCAGAGTGGTCTTTGGCTTTATTGCATAAATTTGTACCTAGCACATACTCTGGGCATAGCTTGATGCTGAGAGAAATGGTGAGAATCCCTGTATGGTTCCTGGGTAAGGAGACAAGAATGGAAGTGTTGAGCATACAAAAACACAAATATGCACACTCACATGTATGAGTTAAGCACACTTCAGGCAGGGACACTAATAATTACCAAACCTAGAGCCTCCAAAACCCAATGTTACAGAAGTGAGAGATCAGGGTAAAGTGGATCAGTGTTTCTCAAATTTTAATGTGCAATTGAATCCTCTGGCAATATTGTTAGACTGTAGATTCTGATTTGGCAGGTCTTGGGTGGGCCCACAATTCTGCATTTCTAATAGGCTTTTGGTCCACTTTGTTTATTCATGCTTTTGTTCATTATTGAACCTGTCATGCACCATGCATTGTGCTATAAACCTGGGATAAAGCAATGAACAAAATACACGCTTTCCCTCAAGAAGAGTACAGGTAAATCAAAGATTATAGCTTAATAATTGATAGAAATATGCTCAGGGTTATTTCTGAGCCCAGAGGTAATAAGAAGCAGACTGATTTGTAAAGGATGTGTTAGAGTTTCCATAATAAATAAATTATGGGGACTGAGGGGATGGAAGCAGTTCAGGCAGGAGGAATGATGTGTGTGAAGGCTTGAAGGGTTCAACAGCATTATTAAGGTTGTTTTAAGTCTTGTGATATGGCCAAAGCAAAGGTTCTTGATGGAAGAGTGGAGGAAGAAAAAGCTGGATGGTAGTTAGGGATCACGTCATGGAGGGCCTTGTGTTCCAATCCAAGATGTTAGTGCAATGTTCTGAAAGCTAAGATGAGCTATGGAAGGGACTCCAGAGGCAGCCTGGAAGCTCTCATATCTAGATGTTGTATCTTCAGTCTTATTCTTTCGCTTATAGATGACCATGTCAACTACTGTCTTGGACTTCAGCACGTGATTATATTTTACCTGATTTGGTGGCCACCCTCTCAACCCGAAACATGTGAACTCTTGCTATTCCAGTTTCTGCTGCTCTAGTGGTTTTTGTTAGAAGAGGTTAGTAATGCACAAAGAAACAAAACTGAGTTGTCTGAAGCAGGGCCTCTCAGAAGTTAAGAGATGTTTTAGCAGCTTCCAATGTTTGAGTCTCCTGCTTTATTTAGAAAATGAAAATTCTGAGAGATGACTTCTGCAAGATGATGGAAGATCTTGAACTCACCTCTTCGCACAGATACACCAAATCTGCAGCTACATATGGATCGTTTTCCTCTGAAAAAGATATGAAAACCAGAAGGACTGTATCTCCACAACAAAGGATAAAAAGACCATGTTGAGACAAGTAGGAGAGGCAGAGACATGGTCTCACCAAAAATCCCACCCCAGGTGCAGGGACCCACAATAGGAAGGGATCTTATCAGTCCAATGCTTCTCCTGGAAGAGTGAGGGGTTGGTGCCCCCCATCAAGCATCATCCCAACCCTAGGAATCTGCACTGACAAGATGAGCCACCAAAACATCTAGCTTAGAAAACAAATGGGGTAATATATAAGGCATCCAAAGTTCTGTAGAAAACTGAGATTTCCCTTTAAAGGTTCATGTGTGATCTCACTCACCCTGAGGTCCAGTGAAAAAATAGCACTTGGAAAAGTGTCTAGATTCTATGTAAAGGAGATTCATTTGCTAATCTAAAAAACATCTGTCAGAGTGGCAGGAGACAGGGGAAACTTTCTCCAGAGACAGAGGCACTGCTAGATACCAATTTTGCACTTGCCACCTACTCTGCAAGCACAGATGAGAAAACTTGGGTGTGGCACCCTCCTGTCACAAGGAGGTGCAAGCAGTTGCAGCTTTGCTGAAGCGGGACATTGAGAATGATGGAGACATTCTCCCACTTCCAGTCTAAAGCTGGGGCACAGACACAGGCAAAGCAATTTTCCCCTCATTCCTGGAGCTTGTGGGTCTGCACATTCGAGACATTTTCCCACTGCCTTATTGAAGCTGGATAGCATGCCTCAACCCCTACACTCTCTAGCTGCTTAACTAAAGCTACAGCCATGCGTAATCCAAACAGGGGATGCCCCTTGATCACCTGGCCCTGGTAGCCGAGAAGGCTGGCATTCCTGAGCTCTGCAGGAAAGTAACAATTGGAAAGACAGTTCTTGGCAGGCGACTATCCTAGGGCACTGCACAGACAGTAGACTGAAACAATCCTTCTTCCTGTGAAAAAGTCTATTTATTTACCCTAGAGCTTCAATCTAAGGGATTGGCTTCAGGTTTTCCACACATTAGGAGTCTAAGGAGGTGCTCCCAGGGAATCTAAGCAGGGAGACACCATCATTGTGCACCTCTTTGGCTTCACTACAGTTCAAAGAGGCCTCCAAGAAAGGAGATTATACACTTGTGGGGAGCCCAGATTTGGGCAACTGTTGTCCAGAGGATATCTCCCAATCTCATGGTCTGGAGGCCAGCATGGATTTCAACTGCAGCCCCACAGGACTGCATATATTTGCATATTTTAAAAGCTGCAGCCTGAGGGTCTGTCTTCCAATCAATCTGGAAACTAGGTGCTGAATGAGATTTCTCCTATTGGAACACTAACTGGTCTTGGCACAGCCTCAATCAACAATGGGGATATATCAAGAAAATATCAGACAGTTTAGACAATCACAAAGGCTCAAGAGACACCCCAGAACTAGGGAAAGTTTGAATAAGTTTTATCACCTACACAAGGCCAGTTCTTCAAGACCAAGACCAGAGACCCAAGCAAAATGGGGAAGCAGAGAAATGTGTTTCAAATTAAAGAAGAAAAAACTTCAGACAAAGACATTAATGATATTGAGATAAGTAATCTATCCAATAAAGAATTCAAAGTAATGGTCATAAAGATGTCCACTAATGTGGAAGAAAGGACAAACATATTGAGAACTTCAAAAAAAGAAAATATAAGAAAGTACTAAACAGAAGTAACAGAGCTGAAGAATACAATAAATGAACTTAAAAATACCTAAGAAGGGTTCAACACCAGATTGGTTGAGCATAACGTAGCTCAGCAAGTGGGAAACAAAGAAATGGGATTCACCCAGACAGAGCAGAGAAAAAAATAATTTAAAAACTGTGAATATAACTTAAAGGACTTATAGGACCACATCAAGTGGGGAACAGCATTCACATTATAGAGGTCCCAGAAGGAGGAGAGAGAAAGAAAGGGGCAGACAATTTATTTAAATAAATAATGGCTGAAAACTTTCCTAGCCAAGAGGAGGAAACAGACATTCAGGTCCAGGAAGCCCAAGAGAGTTCCTAATAAGATGAACCCAAAGAGATCCACACCAAGGCACATTATGACTAAAATGTCAAAAGTTAAAGATAAAGAGAGAATATTAAAAGCAGCAAGAGAAAAACAAATTGTTATGTACAAGAGAAATCCCATTAGGCTATCAGTGGATTTCTCAACAGTAACTTTTCAGAACAGAAGGGAGTGGCATGACATATTCAAAGAGCTGAAAGGGAAAAAATTCCAACCAAGAATACTCTATCTGGCAAGAATAGAAGAAGTCTGTTTATCCAGAATAGAAGGAGAGATAAAGAGTTTTCCAAGCAAAAGCTAAAGGAGTTCATCACCACTGAACTGGCCTTATAAGAAATAGTAAATGGACATCTTTAAGCTGAAAGAAATGGCACTAATTAATAAGAAGAAAACATGAAAGTAAAAATCTCACTTGTAAAGGTAGTGGATTAATCACTTTTAAAGCTACTATGAAGATTAATTAAATGACAAAAGTAGTAAAATTAACTAAAACTACAATAATCAGATAAGGGACACATGAAATAGAAAGATGTAAAATGTGACATTAAAAATATAAAACGGGGGGGGGAGTAAAAATGTAGTGTTTTGGGATGTGTTAAATTTAAGTTGCTATTGACTTAAAATAGACCATTGTCTATTCATACGAAGGATGGCACCTATGAACATCATGGCAACCACAAAGAAAAAACTTATAGTAAATACACAAAAGAAAATGAGAAAAGATCTAAAAATAACACTGAAGAAAGTCATCAAACTACAGGGGAAGAGAAAAAGAGAAGAGGAAAGGAATAGAGATGAACTACAAAGATAGCCAGCAAATAATTAACAAAATGGCTGTAAGTATATTTAAAATGTACATGGAATAAATTTGCCAATCAAAAGAAATAGAGTGGCTGAATAGATAAAAAAGACACATCTATATATTGCCTATAAGAGATTCACTTCAGAAGTAAGGACAAATACAGATGGAAAATAAATGGACAGAAAAAGATATTCCATGCAAACAGAAATTTAAAAAAAGCTGGTGTAGTTATATTCATATCAGAAAAATAGACTTTAAAACAAAGTCTATAATAAAAGACAATGAGGGGCACTACATAATGATAAAGTGGTCAATCCAGTAAGGAGATATAACATTTATAAATATATTTGCACCTAACACAGAATAACTAAAATATATACAGTAAATATTAACAGACCTAAAAGGAGAAATTAGTGGCAATACAATAATAGTAGGGAATTTAGCGCTCCGCTTACATCAAAGAATAGATCATCCAGACAGAAAATCAATATGGAAACATTGGCTTTTAAATGACACATTAGACCAGGTGGACTGAATAGATAGGTACAGAACATTCCATCCAAAAGCAGCACAACACACTTTCTTCTTGAGTGCACATGGAAGATCCTACAGGACAGGTCACATATTAGGCCACAAAACAAGTCAGAATTCAAGATGACTGAAATCAAATCATGCATATTTTCTGGCCATAATGTTATGAAAGTAGAAATCAATTACAAAAAGAAAAACAGAAAAACTACAAATAAAGGGAGGATAAGCAACATGTTACAGAACAATTGCTAGATCATAGAAGAAATTAAGGAAAAAAATTCTAGACACAAATGAAAACAGAATTACAACATATCTAAATCTTTGGGCTGTAGCAAAAGTGGTTCTAAGAGGGAAGTTCATAGCAACTCAGGTCTACCTCAAGAAACAAGAAAAATTTAACTTTATGCCTACAGGAACTAGTAAAACAAGAAAGAATGAAAACCAAAGTTAGTAGGAAGAAAGAAATAGTAAAGATCAGGGTTGAAATAAGTGAATAGACTAAAATGACAATAAAGATCAAGAGCTGGTTCTTTGAAAACATAAAAAGAGTTGACAAGCCTTTATCTGACTCACCAAGAAAAAAAAGAAAGGGCTTAAATAAGTTAAAATCAAAAAACAAAGAGAAATTACAACAAATACTACAGAAACACAAAGGATCAAAGAGACAACCATGAACGATTATACAAACAACAAATTAGATAACACAGAAGGAATGGATAAATTTCTAGAAACTTAATTTTCCAACACTAAATCATGAAGAAATAGTAAATCTGAACAGACCAATTACAAGTAAGGAGATTGACTCAGTAAATAAAAAACCTTCCAACAAATAAAATGCCAGTACCAGATGACATCACTGGTGAATTTTTCCAAACACTGAAAGAAGAGTTAATACCTATCCTCAAATTCTTCAGAAAATGAAGAGGATGGGGATAAAATACTTCCAAAATCATTTTACAAGGCCAGCATTGCCCTGATAGCAAAACTCAGCAAGAACACAAGAAAAGAGAATTACAGGCCAAAATCCCTGATGAACACAGATGCAAAAATCCTTAATGAGATATTAGCCAAAATTCAATAATACATTAAAAGGATCATATATCATGATCAAGAGGAATTTATTTCTGGGAAGAAAGTATGGTTCCATATCCATAAATCAATCAATTTGATACACCATATTTACAAAAAGAAAAATCACATGCTTATCTCAATAGATGCAGAAAAAGCATTGTCTATATTCAACATTCATTCATGATAAAAACCCTCAACAAAGTGGGTATTGAAAGAACATACCTTAACATAATAAAAACCATATATGACAAACCCCACAGCTAACATGATACTCAACGGCAAAAGCTGAAAGGTTTTCATCTAAGATCAAGAACAAGACAAGGATGCCCACTCTCCCTACTTTTATTCAACCTAGTATTGGAATTTCTACATAGCAACTAGGCAAGAAAAAGAAATAAAGTGCATACAAATGGGTAAGGAAAAAGTAAAACTGTCACCATCTGCAGATGACATCACACTATATATAGAAGACCTTGAAGACTCTACCAAAAAGTTGTTAGAACTAATAAAAGAATTCAGTAAAGTTGTAGGATACAAAATTAATGTACAGGAATATGTTGTGTTTCTATACACTAATAACTATCAGAAAGATAGGACAAGAAAACAATCCCATTTACAATCACATCAAAAAGAAAAATACTTAGGAATAAATTTAACCAAGGAAGTGAAAAAGTGTTATACACAAAACTATAAGACACTGTTGCAAGGAACTGAGGAAGATATGAATAAATGAAAAGTTATTCCATGCTCATGGATTAGAATAACTAATATTGTTAAAATGTCCATATGGCCCAAAGCAATCTGCAGATTCAATGTAATGCCTATTGAAATTCCAACAGCATTTTTCACAGAATTAGAACAAACAACCCTAAAATATATATGGAACCATTAAAGTTCAATGAAGAGCCAAAACAACCATGAGAAAGAACAAAGGTGGAAGTACCACACTCCCTGCTTTCAAACTATACTGAAAAGCTATAGTAATCAAAGAAGTATGGTATTGGCACAAAAACAGACAATAGACCAATGGAACAGAATAGAGAGCCCAGAAATAAACTCATGTATACAATTAATTTTAGACAAAGGGGGCAAGAATATACAATGGGGAAAGCACAGTCTTTTCAATAAATGGTGCTGGGAAACTGAACAGCTACATGCAAAATAGTAAAACTGGACCACTATCTTACACTATATACAAAAATTAACTGAAAATGCTTTAAAGACTTGAATGTAAGACCTGAAACCATAAAATTTCTTGAAGAAAACATAGGTGGTAAGCTCTTGACATTGTTCTTAACAAATGTTTTTATGGATATGACTCCAAAGTCAAAGGGCAACAAAAGTAAAAATAAACAAATGGGACTAAATAAAACTAAAAGCTTCTGCAAAGCAAGGGAAACAATGAGCAAAACAAAAAGACAACCTACTGAATAGGAGAAGATACTTGGAAATCACATATCTGATAAGGGATTAACATTCAAAATATATAAGGAACTCATACAACACAACAGCAAAAAGCAAACAATCCAATTAAAAATTGAGCAGAGGTTCTGAACAGACATTTTTCCAAAAAAGATATTCAGATGGCTAATAGGCACGTGAAAAGTTGCTCAATATCACTAGTTATAAGGGAAATGCAAATCAATACCACAATGGGATTTCAACTCATACCTGTTAGAATGGCTGTTATCAAAATGACAAGAAAAAACAAGTGCTGGAAAGGATGTGGAGAAATGAGAACCCTTGTGCACTGTTGGTGGGATTGTAAACTGGTGCAGCCAATATGGGAAACAGGTTCCTCAAATGATTAAGAATAGAACTACTATATGATCCTGGAATTCTACTACTGAGTATCTATCTGAAGAAAATAAAAATACTAAATCAAAAAGAATATATGGACCCTTACATTCTTTGCAGTATTATTTACAATTGCCAAGAAGCCAAGATATGGGCACAACCTAAATATCCATGAATGAATAAATGGTTAGAGAAGGTATGATACTACTCAGCTATAAAAAAGAATAAAATCTTGCCATTTGAAACAACATGGATGGACCTTGAGGGTATCATGCTATGTGAAATAAATCAGAGAAACACCACAATGATTTCATTTTTTGTGGAATCTAAAAACAAAACAAAACCCAGATTCATAAATTCAGAAAACAGGTTGGGGGTTGCCAACAGGTAGGGGAACTTGGGGGAGGGGTGAAATGGGTGAAGGATATCAAGAAGTATAAACTTCCAGTTATAAAATAAGTAAATAAATGATGGGGATGTGATGTACAGAATATTGCATTAACTTTGTATGGTGACAGATGATAACTATACTCATTGTAGTGGTCACTTTGCAATGTATACAAAACACATGTATACCTAAAACTAAAATAACACTGTATGTTAATTATATTTCAATAAAAAGAAACTAGTCAACAAGTTTACAGTATATTTTAAATATTCCTTGAATATATTAAATATTTTACCATAACAAGCATACTGTACTTGTACACTATTTTAAAGATAATCACAGTTTTATAAACATTACAGTACATTAGAAGTAGAATGAGGCAGAAGATTAATGCCTGCTTTCTATTCTGTATCTCCATGATTGTATATATACCTAATTTACATATAAAAAGTAAAAATATGAGGACTTTTATAATATGAAGTTAGGCTAAGCTGTCACCCCACTACATTCCCTACCCATCTATCCTAATAAACCCTGATCCTGGAGTTTTAGAGCTTCTATTTTATTTTTTAATTATTGGAGAAACAAAGTGCTAGACCTCACAGAGAAAAGCACCACATTGACAGAAGGGTCTGCAATGTGACCAATGGCCAAACATCAGTGACCTTCAAAAGCCACCTTCAGGCAGACCAAAGAACACACTGTATTGCTCTAGCCTAATGCCAACATGGACATAGCAAAATGACAAAACCACTGAGCAGGCAACAGGCATGTCAGCATGTGAAAGAAAGACTGGCTGGTCCTCTACCATCAACCCTCACTTTTTGGGAGGGCTTAGTGGAAGATTTCCTGATTTGAAGAAACAGGTTTATTTTGGTGACAGTGAAACACAAATGAATGCACAAACAATAGGCATATCTGGCGGCATAAGAAGCAGTTTGCAGCTTAAAACACAATGATACAATCCAAATTTAGCTCCCATTCCCTGAATCAGCCAAAAAAGCAGCCATTGCACATGCCTAGCAAACTGCATGCAGCACACCAATCTGTCTCTGTGGTGCCTGCTGACCCTGTACTTTAGGATGGCAGATCTTTGTAGGTACAGTCCCTGTGCTTTAATGATTTGTTTTTCGAAAAATAAAACAAGATCTGGATCATACAGTCTTACCAGAAAGCTTTCTGAAAGAAAGAGCTTCATGGTGAGTTATAAAGAGCAAAGGAACATCCCAACAAGGAAAAAAAAATTAAACTATTGGCTAGTCACTTTGATAAATTAAAATTGTCTAGCCTGGGCAAAGATCTGACTGGCCAGAGTTAATTCTGGAGTGAAATTTTACGGTTATGTCTTTTAAAAGCCATGTAAATCGGTAATCATAAAGCTGACAGGACCTTGCAGGCTTCAGCAAGAACACACTGTCCCTCTCATTTATTTAAGAGAATGCCGTCCCTGCTCGAAGGCCTGCAGTAAGCCATGCCAGTGCATTTTGGCTCGGGCCATGAGTGCTTGATGCAGTCTGGTGGGAGGGGGGCAGTGGCGCAGAGAGCATTTGAATGGAAGAGGATACTGCTGTATAGAGATAATAGCCACACAGCTATTGACATTGGACCTGGAGGATTCACCATTTGCTCTTTTCCAATATAGCAAGAGGATTCCTGTCACGGGCAGAGAACTTAAACTTCTTCCACTGAGAATTCCAAAGACTTATTTTTGGAGTTATGTTGTAAGGACTGACAAAGCTGTAGTGATCAAAGTAGATTAAATTGATCATTTTGATCAATTGGTGATTAAATTCCAAGATGGGGTGTCTGGTCCAGAGGAAGAAAATAAGTGTGGAAACTGTGGTCAAAATGGGAACAGAGAGAGGTTCACAGACAATTAGGATGTCAGAGCAGAAGGGGCTTCAGAGATAATCTGGCCAGATGTCTTCATATGTACAGACAGGGCAATGGAGGGAGGCTCCAAGTGATTTCTTAAGGTCACACAACTTTGTTGGGGTGGAGTATTTACAGCAGGTAGAGCTCCTGATTCATGTGAGTGTGGCAGATTTATTGCCAGAGGCTCCAATGCTTTCCTTCTGTATCTCCCTCTGCAACTGGAGAAACACCCAGCCAGGCATGACCAAGATTAGCAGAAGCAGCCAGCCAACTGGATCTGTGAGCAATAATAATGGATATTGTTCTGTGGCCCGCAGTTTGGGGTGGTTTGTTTGAGGCATTATTGTGGCAATATGGCACTGTAATGAGAGGTCAGTTGTTGAGAGGAGAAAAAAGGAGCAGGAAAATCCCCCAATGTGTTAAATCCTGCAGTTTCTATCATCTGGGAAAAGTGGCCAGTTTAGAGGATGAAAATATATGTCCTGGGAATGGAATCCCCCCAAAATCTCCTTAGAGCCATTGTGACATTGAGCTCTCTAAATGCCAGATGACCTTGAAGCATTTGTTGTTACACTCTGGAGTTGAAATGATTCTGGAAATCTTCCAATTCTGGTTTTACAAACAAGGAAACAGAGGCTAAGGAAGGTTAAGGCACAATAGGCCACATAACTTGCCAGACTCAGAAAAAAATGAAAATGTGGAGTCTCTTGTTAAAAAATTAATAATATCAAGGTAATGACAGGAGAGCATTAAACCAAGTGCAGGGCCTTATAAGTGTGGGGCCTTTCTGGGACTGCATGGATTGTGCTGAAGATGACCTGGAGTTGAGCAGTTGGTTTAAGGATGCCTCTTCAGAAGTCCATCTGGTTAACTTCTACCAAAGAATGTAACCCATATTTGTTAACAGCTAGGACAGGATGGAGGGCAAGAATCTAAGGCTTTGAGTTCCTACTCCAGTGTTTCCTTTTCTTCATTTACGATAGACTGACAGAAAGAAAATCTGAACCAGAAGTAATATGGCTGGCTTGGGGTATGACTCAAGGAATAATTTATAATTCTCTATATAGGGTACATTGAAGCATGGAATTGGGATTCAAGCAAGTAAACTCTGAAACTAGAATTCTTACATCAAGTATTTGCTGTGTCCAATTATTTCTTCAGGATATTTTCTTTATATAAATTGATTGCAGTTCATCACAATAAATTACTTGAATTGCCTGTTTCTTTTTTAGCTATTTATTTTCTTCCTTTTTTTTCTTTTTTCTTTTGTAAGTAGAAAACTCTTAGGTGCTAAATAACAAGGATTTAATTTCTTTTTTATTTCTCCCAAATTTTGCTTACTTTATGACATTAATAATTTTGCAACAGCTCCGAACTCCTCTTTCTTCAGAGATCTGGGAAAATGATAGCTTAGTACATGCATTACCCCATCTCTAACCAACTTTGTTATTGTTTTGAACACTCTTTTTGAGTCAAACAAGATACTACAGTTGAGTATTATTGTCACCCTTGTTTCTATAGAAACCAATCTCCATTATTAAAAAAGAAAATGGAACTTCTTTTTTTAAGACAATGTAAGTGCCAAGGCAAGAACTTAGATGATAAAATTAAAGGCATCACTAAAGGCAAAAACCAGAGATGAAAAACTGTGAGAACACAAGTAAAAGCGAGTGGAGATATTATGAGTAACAAAGTTCGGTTTTGCATCAATGGTCAAGCTAACTGAACAGTACTGCTTGATGCCAGGCAGAGTTCTTGCTGTGTAGAGGCTGGTTGATTTCTGCATTAACACAGGTTCTTGTTACTTTAAGGATTACTTGCTAAACCATCAATGACTCATTGTCAGCCCTTTCATCAGCAGCATTCCTTTGTCAAGGCTCCCATCCACTTGGCTTTGTCTCTGCAGCAGCTGCAAATGAAGGCCAGGTTCTCAGGGCATTTGCCCCCCTCCACACATCTTTTCCTTCAAAAGTCACCATTCTGAGTTTATGTTTGGCCAATGACTTCTAACAGGATTAATGGAATGTCTAATTTAATTTGGAACAGTGAGCCTTGATTCTACTTTGGCTTCTTCAGGTTCTTATTGAATCAGAATAAATGTTCATACTCCCTAATGGAAACTCCAACTTTCTCTGTCAAGTTGGCAAAGAACTTCCATTACCAAAGAAGTTTTCAAACAAGTAGCCATAGATGTACTGTAGTGGTCAGGACTTGTCAAAGAGTTATGGGTCATAATAATCAAGACCTGGCTCTATTATCTTTACATCATGATTTCTCTTCTGCTATCTGCTGCTTCTACCCAATTTTTTTCTTACTCTCTCCCAATTTTCTCCCCAATATTTTACCCCAAATGCCAAAGTTGTGATCCTTCTTAATGTTTGCCAAGGTCACAGTGGCACAGAAATCTTTCTGCAAGCTTTCCTCGAGGACAAATCAAGCTGAAATATTCTGCCCTTAAATTAAAAGCTGTATAAGCCTCAAGCTGTTTGGCTTTTATTTTTTTCTTTCTCTTTTACTCTTTCCCCTTGCCTTCTCCCAAACTCCAGGTACCCTACATTCCTTTCTCTGTCTCTCTCTTGAATTCTTTCATTTGACCCTGAAAAAGAAAATGCTGATAAGCTCCTCTCCTCTGCCTCATTAAAAAATTGCCATAAAATTTATAGCTGGCTTTGGCTAGTCATCACTGATCTTCTTGATTTAGATACTGCCAGGAAGTATTTTATGATTATCCACTGACTTATTTACAACAAACACAACAAAGTCCTTGGTGTTAGTAGCCTGTATAGGTCTTCTTATTTGTTTGGAAAGTAGAATGGGTACTTGAAGTTCCCTGTGCAGAATGGAGTGGTTTGGGTTTTTTGACTTGCACATTTTATATGGGAAGATAAAATCCCCAAGCCTTAATATGTAATATCAAATCATTTTGCTGCTGTGTAGAAAATATATACAACCCTGAGACAACAGAAGATTTTCCAATACTCCCTTCAGCATTAGTTTCAGGATGCCCTTAGTGAGGCTGGTGTATGGAAACAAACTGTGTTGGTGATGTTAAAAATTTGTCTTTTGGTGAAAACTGTTTGACTATCTGAATGTAATG
Source organism: Smutsia gigantea (assembly GCA_032199065.1). Taxonomy (NCBI): domain Eukaryota; kingdom Metazoa; phylum Chordata; class Mammalia; order Pholidota; family Manidae; genus Smutsia; species Smutsia gigantea. The sequence goes on from JAVSCE010009123.1 coordinate 355,419, forward strand.
AGGTTAATAGATTATATGAATGATTTAGAGGCTGATGTAATAACCACCATAATAGCAGTCTTGAGTCTGCTTTTTGAAGGATTAGTCAGGGTAGGAATGGTTTAAATGTTTGAAACATTTGAATTGTGTTTATTGTTCAGCTGTATATTTGAAATACATGAAAGTGATCTTTTCCTCCTGTAACTCCTGGTATTATTTTGGTCACTACATAAATTTAAGATGCTCAGTAGTACCCAGAAGCTCTCTAACAGGTGATGTTTTGTCCTGAGAAAAGCAATGTATTTACCTTGAACAGATCCATAAAGAAGAGTTCTGATGGGTGTTTCCAAAGAGAAAAATCAACTGCATAATTTAAAATTAACCCAAAACTATGGTGCCAATGATTACCTGAGCATGTTATAGAAGGAATCTGATATCTAAAAAACAGTTTTATTGTTCTGCCTTTTCTAGCCACTTTCTCCAACTTGACTAAGGCTAGGTTTGGGATCTGGGGTAGAAAGAATAAAGATTGAGTGTCAACTGCACCACTGACCGCTGTATGTTCCTTTGCTGAGGGCAGTGCTATTTTATGCGTAGAAAAGAGCTTGGTGACAAAGGTGGAAGAATAAAAACTCATTTGCTATAAGTTTAAGGTGTAGATTGCCTAATACATACAGAAGCCAGGAGAAAGAGTCATCACGTCATGGCAAACCTGTCATAGCACTGTCAGCAAAGGGCCACTTCATGAACCAAGGACAAACGGCCCAGTCTCCACATGATACTCCATTAAAAAACACAGTTGAGGAACCAAACTATTTACAACTGCAAGCTAACCATAACTTTCACTCTTAAAGATCATCAAAGTAGATTCAATCTATAATCCACAGTAAAACACTTTTCCGAAACTCCCTTTGCTTCCTTTTCAGTTTCTCAGCCTCTAAAGGTGTCCCTAAGACCTCCAAAGGTCTTTCCTCATAAAACATGTAGCCTTTTATCTGCTAACCTACCCCTTCAGCTTTTCCTTTTACAGATCTACTCAGTCTCTCTGGGTAGTTGTGGGATAAATGGCAGAATTTCCAGAATCTCCTGCCTGACCTTAGCCCATTTACATATCAATGGGTGTTCACTGCAGCCTCCTGTGGATCCAGGGCAACTGAACTGTGGGTAGAAAACAGCCATTCCCTCCTCCCCTGTGTTCCTGGTATGTAATTGGTCTGGCATCTGTCTTATCGTCTGCCAGTGGAGTAGCTCCTGGGGATGGGGACAAAGAACTTGGGTAGTGTGTGCCACGTCCAGAAGGAATGGATAGAGCTGAGCCTGGCTAGTGAATTCGAGCAAGCTGTGAGCAATAAGGTTTCTCCCAGCCTGCCCTTCCCCTGGCCTTACTTCAGTTTCACCAGATTCATAGGAGAATTTGTACCGGGAGGGGAATCCCCTTACTCCCAGAGCTTCAGTAATGTTCTTGTTTCTTTTCTGTCTTTTGTTTAATGTGGTTCTGCTTATTCTTACAAAAGATTAGGAACTAGTTTGAAAATTCTCTTAGAGCATAAGGCAAGGGGAAGGGAAAAATGTAAGCAGATAAAGACAAAGTTCTCTTATTGGCTGAAGTGGGAGCAGGAGTCCCAATCATTGCTAAGATTCTACTTAAGATACCTTGTCCCTATCACTATACATAACAGCCAACCTTTACTAGTAGTTAACATGTTCCACTAATTTTGCTAAGAGTTTTTACATTAATTATATCATAGTAACTCTATATTTTGCACATTTGTAATATTACTGTAAAAATAAGGAAACTAGTCTAGAGGTGTTGAGCAACTTACCCAAAGTTACACTGTTGGTTAATGACAAAACTAAGATTTTTCTGCCTCTGTCTCCTTCCAAAGCCCCTGTTTTTAACCATCACATCTTTAGGTGTCAACATCTCCCAGTGACTGAGGTTATACTGAGAATAAAGCAATAATGTAAATATGACACTTGTTTGTATATAAGAAATACAATTTAATGCCATTATTTTATTATTTTTTTCCTTTTCACACAATTTTTCAACTAAATATATCTTTTTGGATCTATATTTGTATTTATATACTGGGAAATAAATGATAGACACTTGTCTACACATTAGTAGTAGAATTTCCCTACTATAAATACTTGTGATCTGGGAGGCAATTCAAATTTTAAATTTCTTTTTTTACTATTTAATTTTTCCTCCCAAAATATCAGAGTAAATCCTGTTGCCCAGTGTTACAATCTTGAGTCTGTTCCCTCTAAGTAGTTCACTCATCTCCACTGTAACTCATCTATGAGGTTGGAGGAAGGATTTAGGGAAGATGAGGAGCTTGTCAAAGCATGACACTGATGAGTGGTACACAGAGAGCATGTAATGAACTCCAAACGCAGTTGTCAGCTACACTGTCAAATATACAATCTCAAAAATTATCTTCACATTAAATCTGTACTTTTTGAGCAAATTTCCCTTTGAGTGTAAATGTTTCTTTGCTAGTTTTATATCCTTGATTGAAAGTGAAATGCTATGTCTCTGATGAGATTCATCATTATTCTTTGGAAGATAGGTCTTAATTCAAGCCTTCCCATTTTTCTCTTTTGGCAGATGCCTGCAACCTGGAGTACATGTTTTGAGTTAGTCACTTTCATTTTCAGTGTCTAGAATCTGTTAACTCACCGTCTTGTTGCTGAATTTTGTATCAACTTCCTTGGCAGCTGGTCCATTCTCTTTCTATTGCAATTATAAATAGGGCTAGTTATTTAAAGGAAATGGAAACAGAGATAGGGGAGGGTAACTATAAGAGCCCGACCTTATATTTGAATACTTTGACCTTTTGAGTTAAAATAAACACCAGAACTACAAAAAGAACATGCTTAGTCATAGTCATGTCCCCAATTTCTTGACCCTATTACAGAGTTTACGGAATTATTACAAGAGATCTATACATCCTTTAGAACAAATAAATAATACATCTTACACATACATGTACCATTCACTTTTTAACATGTGAACATGTTATTATAATCAATATGATACAATTTGTTTTAATGATATTAATTTTACTAAATTTTATATGTTTTTCTTAGTCAATATCTCAATTTAGGCAAGAGATTCAAGTACTGTATGATACATTTATACACATGCTTGAAAGGAATTCTTATTTTAAAACAGTTGGGAATCACTATTCTAAATAATGTTGGTTCCCATGTCATCAGCAAAATGGGAAGAAACATGAACAACATCATAAATATAAAGGCACTTCCAAAGAAAAAAGAATAGGAGGTCTCTACTCGAAGCTATCAATTCTTGTCAGGAAATTGGCTGACACATCCTTGCTTTACCTTGGAGCTAGGGAAGCCTGCTGCTTGATTTAGCATGGGTGTTAAAGCACTCATGTCAGCAAACTCACAGGAAGAACTTGTCAGTTCACTGATATTCTAAGCTTCAAAATGGCACAGCACTCAGCTGTATCACAATGTCTTTGACATTTCCCTGAGGAAAATCATAGATCATGAGTCAATGGGCAAAGGGGAGAATAAAGGCTATTGTGATTGTGAAATGTCTGCTTTTGGTTGATAATCAAAAGGATCATCCAAAAGGGCCTTGTAGTTCAGTTGTTTTGTTGGTTTTTACCTGCCCCAATTTCATGTCTCCCACTTATGGTAACAATCTGTTTTCCTTTAGAGAATTGTCCATACCCATTGCTGGCACATGTCCCAGACCTGGTCTCAAAACTGCTGCTGGAATTATGGAGAAGGAGGTGATCTCCTTCAGGTGAGGTTTTGAAGCTGGTTAGAAGTCAGTTTAGTACTGCTTATGGTCATCTTTGCCAACACTGGGGAGAGTCTGCAGGAGAAAGCTGGCCAACAAGTGGGGAGAAGGTCCAAAACACATAATTCAAACAACTGATCTAAGTATTTTTGATTTTGACTTCCTGGGTATGTGAGCTAATCAAGTTTCCTTTGTTGTTTACATATTTGAGTTAGTTCTTATCGCTGGAACCATAAAGAAACCTAATTATTACAGAAGTTTTTTTTTTAGCCCTTGATGGAAATTATCATCCTTTTTGTAATGTTACTTTCCACATTCCAAATCCAAGAGAGTCCACTTTGTGATGTCAGGACTGCCACAGTCTCACTGCATTACAGACCCCCTCAGTGTGGAGCAGGAGAACACTTGCCTTGGCACACCAGCTGATTTCTAGGAACGAGGTTCTCTCAGCCACACTGAACAGATCCAAAAGAAGGTGGGGAGAAGCAGCTATCCTATAGTTCTCCTGGGAAATTTGACCTCAGATGGCATGAAAAAAGTCACATCAAACTAGAATGTTCTAAAATGTAAATTGAAGCTTTCATTCCAACTAGCAATACACAGTAAGTGATGCACTGCAGTACACAAAGATTGCCAAGATTTGATAGAGCAGCCCAGTCTCAGCTGAGTATTCTGCGAGGTGGAAAGACTATAATAAGCATTGTTTTATGAAGATGAGGGTATTTTGGTGCTGACCCTTGGATTTTACTTCTATTCCATTTTTCTTTTCCTTTTGCATTCTTGTTTCTCCTGCTGTGTTCTGTCTATTATCACTCTTTTTTTTGTCACAGAAATGAAGCTATAATAAGGGGACATGTGAAACCCTAAATTGCTCTCATTTTGATTTTCTCCTTTATTAATATTTCATCATATGAAATATACTGGAAGTATTTTAGGTTACTGTTCCTTCAATTAATCATTCTACTGTTTGATCCATTGCATGGAAAATTTGAATATGCATCATAGCATCTAAAACTGGCATTGCTAAATCTGTTATTGGTACAGTATGTAGAAAATTAGTTCAGTCTCACTAGTACTTGTGAAACCTTCATCATATGCCATTCCAACATCCTAGAAAAAGAGACAAGTGGGGAGATTTGTATATAAAGGAAAAAGAGGAACAGAAATTTTGCAACCCACTGATAAAGATTAAACTGGCTTTCTATGCTTAATTGAACATGGCTCATCCTTGATATCATGTTGCCTTGTGTGCTTTTGTCTCCTTTGTGTCTCCTTAATATACAAAAAAAATAAGATAATTGTTCTTCATTGATCTTTGTACTGTTTTAAAGACTGAAATTAAAGTCTTTATAACAGAATGAAATTGCCTTTCCCCCAAGAATATTCAGAAGCTTCCAGTAAGTTTTTAAAAGCAATACTTCAAGTGTATTGAACACTTTCTATTTGTCAAGCATGTTACCTCATTTGGTCTTTAGAACAATCCTATGACACAGAAACCATCAGTCATGTCATTTTATAAGCGAAGAAACTGAGAGTTAGAAAGACTGAACAATCTGCTCAGAGCCCAGTGCAAGGTCTATCTCAATGCAGACGCCAAGCTCCTAACAGCCACAGAGAGGGTGGGGAGAGGGAAGGATGAGATTCCAGTTCTCTTACTGTTTCATGGATACTTAAGGACCTAAAGTAAAGGGTGAATGGAGGTCAAAACAAGGCAAGGCCACTAATTATGTTGCTGGTTTGAGGCCATGGACTAGGAATAAATGAAGGCTACATTTTAGGTGCAGGGGTCACATGTCCTAAGGTGATTTTGAACTTGGTGAGCACTTCCGCAGCAATTTGCACAATTGGCAGTGGCTTTTTCCTTGCTGATGAGCTGACAATAGCTGGCACCTAAGACGCCCTGGCCGCCTCTCCAGGATCACCTCTTCCATTGCTCCCTCACACTGTACAACTGCAACCATGATGGATTTCAGTACCTTGGGTTCAGTTTTCTTTCTCTCACTTCTGAGCCTTCATACATTCTTTCCTTCTGCCTGGTATAGTTACTCCTCTCCTTTTCTCCTTTCCCAGGATATCTCTTGTTCAGCCTTCAGGTCCAAGTATACATTATTTTTTCCCCATGAAGCTACTAATCTACCCCTAAAATAATCCAAGTTTAGAGGGACACTTGGCTGTAGTTCTTTTTACTTTTACCTTATTACCTATACTAGGTAGAGTAAGATACTACAGAACCCTTGCATATGCTGATGGAGAACTTACTGTTTTGTTACTGTGGGTTTGATATCCGTTTTCCCCACTGAGCTGTAGCTCTTTGAGAGTAGCAACTGTGTCTTTTGTTCACCATTAAATCCTCTGTCCCTAGTATAAAACCTGGAACATAGTAAGCACTTGATCTGTATTTGTTAAATAAATGAATAAGTAACGAAATTATTCAAGTTAAAGTCACTGTCACTTAATATTAGAATGGATCAATAAGTAGTTATCAAACTAATGTGATAACATTTTCCTTGCCCTTAAGGGTGAAACAATGTGACATATTACTTGGAAGGGGAAGAGAATGATCCATGATTGAGAGCCTATCACTGAGAGCAAGTACAATGCAATGTGAATTCTTTTCATAACCAACAGTAAGAAAGACTTTACAGCAATACCCAGTACTCATGTATGCACAATTAAAACAGAATTTTCATAGAATATTTACCTTTAGTATGTAGGGCATGATGATTCAGTGATTCTAACCTATTTTATGCTTTCTCTCCTATTTCATTAAAAAATACTGGTCATGACCCACTAAACCTTTCTCATGTCTCTTTCATGGGCCTCTGTGGTGGTGAAGTGTGGGTTCTGGAGCCAGATTGCTGCTGGTTCTGCCACTTACTGGTGGTGTGACCTTGGTACTACCATCCAATTCTGAAGGCTGCCCCATGTGAAAAATGAGGATGGTGTTAATAACTACATCACAGGGGGGTTGTGAGGATTAAATTAAATAATGAGTGGAAAGCACTTGCCTCAGTGTCTGGCACAGAGAAAATCCTCAGCAAACACTAGCCACTAGCAAGCATCAGACACTATACGCATGCTTCTCCGGCATTTCCCTTTACCCTCTGGAAAGGGTGTCCACCATGACACAGCATTATTACTTCTATTTAACAACAAGGAAAGTGAGGTTTAGAGAGGTTAAATTAATCATACAAAATCAAATAGTGAATAAATGGCAGAGCTGGGATACTCAAACCAGGTCTGTCTGACTCTGAAGCCCACAGATTTTCTAGGAAATGCAAGGAACACTCAAAGAAGGCTATATGGAAAAGGTGAGACTAGAGGTGAACTTTGAAGGATGAGTGACTGTTATAGAATAACATACCCAAACAGTATATTGGGCATGTGGTTGCAAGAAGATAGGATTTGGCATCAGCCACACTTGGGCTCTATCCTGACTCCACCACTACCAGCTTAGCAATGGTATACAATTTTTTTACTTAGCCTCCCTAAGCCTCAGTTAGTTTTATGCTATTGGTAATATCAACCTTTCAGAGTTCTTGTGAATAATGAGCTACACAACACACTTTTCATTGTCTCACAAATAAGTGCTCAAGAAATGGAAGCTGTTTTTATTGCATAGAATTTTCTCATAGGGTGTATGAATCAGAACTTAATCTCTTACCCAGGGGCATAATTAAATTTGTAATGTGTAGGCTTCAGCAGATGCAATTTGCAGCCATATTGAAAGTATGGGTAAAAATGTACTGTAAAAATGGGTCTGGTAAGTTTTATTATTAATCATCTGAAGTAGTTCCAAATAGAATGACTATGAGTCACACTGAGATTGCAGCTATTGATTGTCCTTCTAGTGGCAGAGTTTGTCCAACATAATCTCTTCCAAGTTACTGGCAATACTGTTTGGCTTCCTGGGGTTAATGTAAAGTATATTTGCCTCTCCTAGGAGCCATCAGAACTTTTCAGTGGCCTTTTGACAGTATTATAGAGTATCAAATGACAATGAGGCCAACTTGACCCATTTGTTCATTTCCACCTCAGAGTAATGACCAACTGTGTTGCCTGCTTTTCAAGCCTTGAGGCCAGAGATTAATCAAATACTAGAAACATAAAGTTGGCTTCCATTTCTGTCCCCTTTCATTTGTACCCTTGTGGCTTTGAAGACAGAAAAAGCCAAATTTCTTGCTCCTGAGGGTACCACCGAAGGTGTTTTATGACTTAACTAAGCATGTTGTTTCAACTGGTATTTGGCTCTAATTACTCTGAAATCATTCCATTTAATATTTCCCTTGGGGACTCCATGGTGTGTTAGGTAGTTACTAAACCCATGGACATCAGGTGGAGGACAACTATGATTCTAAAAGGCTCACTCACAGGTAGAGAATGGTGATGGCAGCAGAGTTTATGAAGTTGAGATATCCTGTTAAGGCTGTTAGCTGTCCAACCAACACTGGACAAACTCTGTTCTGCGAGTGAATTATAGAGATTCAGGAAGAATGGATGTTTTAGTCTCATGGGCAATTCAAATAATCCTCAGAAATACCAGGGTAGTGCAAACTATTTGAAAGGCAATTTTACACACGTATATTTTCTTAAGTAGGGATATAATTCCACATATCAAAGAGGGTCCTGAAAAGCTTTAGTTTTTGTTTGTTTGGTGACATAGTGAAAAATGCTTTAGTAAAACATACCCCTCAAATACCTTACTTATTATCAAGTAGCAGTAAAAAGCACTGAAGTCCTGAGAATGAAATTTGAGTCCTCCTATTGAAGCAGTTTGTGTTCATCTGGGTAAATCACTTTCGTTTTGGTGTTTTTTTCCCCTAATTTGTAAAACTCAAATTTGTCTCCATCGAATATAGAGTCCATTTCTAAGATTATAGTCCAATTCTATAATTGTCTGAGATCCTGAAAGTCTAATGTAATTAAGCTGAGATTTTTTTTTATTAGGATTAAACTCCATTAACCTTTCTTGAACACAAGGAACCTTTTGCATTGTGCTAACAGACTCTACCTACATAAGTTAGCATGTGACTTGCCAGGTAAAAGAGTGATTTATAGAATATTTCAATAAAATATACCCCTTCAGATACTATATTATTAATGAGTAGCAAAAGAATGAAAACTAGAGCGTTCAAGATTTCCATTCATTATCTTATTTGATCTTCATAAAAACTCCACAAAGTATGTCATCATTCTAATCTAATAGAAGAAAAGAACAATAATTTCTTGCCTATGTTTACATAGATAATAAGTAGCAGAAACGGATCTTAGCATTCACCCTCTTAACTTCTATTCCACTGTGAAATGCCTATGGTTATGATGATATTAGGAATCTTTTGTACTTTGCCATGTACCTTTCAATTTTCAACCAAGTGCTAATGACCATACACATTTTGGAATAGCTAAAGCAGGAGTTAATCTGTGAGACGCAGACCTCTGGGGAAGCATTGGAAGGTTATTTTTAAAGACATTTGAATCCTAAAGGATAATAAGTATTACCTTTCATCAGATGTCTTAGTCTGGGCTCCTAAAACAAAGTGCCATAGACTGGGTGGTTTATAAACAACAAAAATCCTTTTTTCTCACTGTTCCAGGGGTAGGAATTCCAAGATCAGGGTGCCAGTACAATCAAGTTCTGGTGAGAGCCCTCTTCAGGTTGCAGTCTGCTGGCTTCTTGTGATATTCTTTCATAGTGGAAAAACCATAGAGGGAGCTCTTTAGAGTCTCTTTGATAAGGGCACTAATCCCATTCATGAGGTCCCAGGCTCATGACCTAATTACCTAATTAATTCCCAAAAGCCCCATCTCCTAATGCCATAACATTAGAGGTGGGAATCTCAACATATGAATTTTGGGGAACACAAACATTCAATCCATAACACCAAGTAAGTAATATTTCAAGTAATATTTTTTATATATTCATATACATTTAATATTTCTTCTATTACTCAAATATTTCCACACAATTATGATTATTAAAACAAACACTTATGTGGAAACATTACTGAATTAGTTAACAATTTTCAGTCGATATGTATTTTCTTAATCAATAGATATTGACAATACAACTCATATTGTCTGGACTCTGTGAAACTTTGGATATTAAAATGAGGCTGGAGTTACGGGAATATTCTCTGTCATGATTTGGGTGTTCGCTGCATGGGTGTACACTTCTCAAAATGTATTGAATTATATCCTTAGGAATGATATATTTCACCTCAATTAAAAAAGTGTGGCTTCACATACCTGGAAAGTTGACAATCCAGCTTTCAAGTCCTAGTTAAGTTTCCCCTTATAGGCAGCATTTGGGGTGATGGTGAGGTGCCCTTCCTCTATTGCCCTCAGTGAGCTACACTACTAAAAATCACCATCATTGGATGAAATTGGCTTATCTGTAAGTGCAAACCAAGGAATTTCCTGCAAATGTGTGTTTCGAAGTGTGAAAACAGCTGTAATATCAACCATGGTTATCAGAACACAGATTTGTGAAGGCATAAGGAGAATATGATTGCAATTTGGGAAATGGAATCTTCTGAATATTTGGAGAAAGGAAAGAATCAATAAAATTGATTAGGGATAGTTGATCTGAAGCATAAAAAGAAGTCTGAGGATTATTTAATGCTGCCCTGGGAAAAAACTGTCCTGAATCTAGTAGATTCAAATTCAGATGTTCTCTTCAGCAGCAATGTGGATTGTAAGACTTCATCTTGGTCCAGATAAAATAGATCCGAATTAGCCACCTCTCTTTGTTCTGATTTCCAATCTTGAGACAACCTTTTATTTGCTGATTTAGCTTCTCAGTAATCTAATTATGGGAAATGAATGTCCTAGGTAGATGTAAGTATTTTAGATACTTGCAAAGGTCTATTCAACTAGTATTCTGTATTATTCATCAGTCTCTTTCTCTTTTAAGTCTGGGTAATAGAAATCAATTTCTTTGTGTCTAATCATTTCTACAGACCTCAATTTTAAGTTTGTGGATTTGCAACACTGTGATGATTCCTTATATTAGTCAGGAATTTTGGTCTTCAAGTGACAGAAGCACACCTTAAACTTGCTTAAGCAAAAGCAGGACTTTACTGGCTCATTCAACTTAGAAGTTCAAGGTGGCACACAGCCCTCAGATGATCAGGATCAAGGGGCTTGAGTAATTCAGTTAGGAATATTGCTCTTCACTGCTAGGCTCTGTTTTACCTTTCATTAGCTCTACTTTTAGCAGTCTTTCCTTTTGTCCTGACAAAGTAGTTGCCAACTGATCTAAATTAGCCCTATATTCTAAGACATTTCAGTGGAAAGAGAACCTCTATTTGCAACAGTTCTCCCCAAATCCTGGACCAATATCTAATTGTCTTGATTTGGGACAAGTGGCTAAGTTTGATCTAATCACTGAGGCCAGAGAAATAAGATGTAACAATTGGCCTGTAACTTGTATCCTACATCTCCACTGCACCTGGATGGTGGGACAGCGCCTCACAATTTAAAGGATGAAGAATGGGGGAAGGGAAATTCTCAAGTAGAAAGTATAGGTACTGATATCAGGTGAAAGAATGGAAGGTAGGAAGGTAAAACACAATAAATATCCACTATCTCCCTCAAAGTCACACTAGTCTGTGAGGGTTTGCCTGGCCTGTTAACCAATACTCTCGACTCCTCCTTTTTGCCTCCTTCCTTTATCCCCTCCTCTTCTGCCAACACCCTAGAAGATTAAGCAAGTTCAGTGGTCATGATTGTAAATGTCTTTTTAAAAAATCAATCTGTTCTGAATTTTATTTAGGAAGTAAATCAAACATAGTCATTCTTATATAATGGGGATCTGCTGAGAGCAAAAAGATATTTTGAAACTAAAATAATATTTTTTAGATGTGATTGTCTGCTTTGGATTTTCTATTCTCCTCTTCTAGTTCATTGAAATTAACTGTGATTGGGATTTTTTAGGGTCATGATAAATAAACAAGCAAACAAATACATAAAGGCTACTTTGTAACAATGGGTCATCCATTAATTCTTTCATTCTGCAACCATTAAGTGCCTATGGTGTGCCCATAACTGGTCCTAAAAGAATAGAGTGTTAAAGTTCTATTTGTGTGATTGTGAAGTGGAGACAACTAGTGACAACTAGATGATTTTGGAAGTCATTTTGTCAATGTTCAACATGATATATTCCATAGTTAAATAGTCAGGATTGAAACAGGCAGAAATAACTGAACTACTATTTATTAAATACCTATGTGAGCATGCACAGAAATATGTCATGAGCATAGAAATACAGGTTGTAGTGTATCAGATACCTCAATACCGGTGGATATTTAATAAATATTTTTTAATGAATTAATTTGGAGTTAAACAGACCTGGGTTCAAATCAGAGGTCTAGTGAATCCTGGAACAGGTTAAATCTGAGTTTCTCTAAGCCTCATTTTCTTTATCTGCAAAATGGTTATAAAAATATCTTTAGAATAAAGTTGTTATAAAATTTCGATGGGCTTAAGCAAATTATAATTATAAACTAACACTCACTGAGTGCCAAGCCTTTTGAGGAGTTTCATATTTATTACTTCATTTGATTCTCACTGATACTCTAAGTGGTAGGTAGTATTATTACATACACTTTATATATAAGGAAACTGAGGCATTAAGTGTATTGCTTTAAATTATATAGCTAGTAATTTGTAGAGCTATAATGTGAACACCCCTTCAGAATCTCTGTTCTTAACCACTTGTAGTTCTACTTGTAGTGAGTTAATTGCCAATTTTGGTGTCTGGTACATAACTGATGCTCAAGAAATTGTAGGGCAGAATTATCAGCAGTTAAATTCCAGGAGCAGGTGATGTGCAGTGATCCAGGAACAGGCCAGTTGCTGTTAACAGCAAGGTTTGAAACAAAATCCCTGGTGTGTAGTGACACTTTTGGTTCTTAGAAGGATGTGACAGGAATAAAATTGAGCTTCCATCATGGAAAACTGCTAGATTGTATAGATTATGGGCATAAAGATGGTGGTACAGGGGACCAAAATAGGGGGCCAGGTCCTAGAATAGTGTCATAAGGTGGAAATGAACAAGGCAGAAACCAAACAACTAAATTGTAGCTCATACTTAGAAATGGGCTAGCAGGAAGCACAGAATGATTCTAAGTCACCCAGAGAACTCTGACCAGCATGAGTCAGCCTGGAGGATACTGAGCCTTAGCTGGGTATCAGGGGGCCAGGCTAAATGAAGGGCAGTGGGAAGAGATATCAGGCAAGTTGTTTCACCCTATTATCAATGACAGTAAATTGCTGGCTTAGCAATACTGTGTGTGTGTGTGTGTGTGTGTGTATGTACACATATTTGTGGTGTTAATCAATCTTCTAGCGCATATGGAGCTATTTTTAGAATGTATCCTTTATAAGCCTCCTTTGGATTCCTAAAACATTTCTACAGCCATCTTATTAAGATGATTTTCCAGAAAAATAAGCTCATTTCTTGCAAGAAAGGAAACCACAAAAATAGTAAAAGATCATCATGATAAAAATAAGTCTTTTTTTAAAAAGGGAGACTAGATTTTTCAAACAACTAGCTATTTAGACATCATCTTTAAAATACGTAGGATCTTTCTAACCTTTCACCATATGAGAAAATAAATGCAGTACCATATAGAAAGACTAACCAAGGGATATGCTTAGAAAAAGATCATGAGGAAATCAGTCAGAAAACAATAAAAACCTCCCTCTCATTATCATTTTTCTTCCATCCTTCTTTCTTCTTTTCCACCTCCTTTCCTTCCTCCCTCCCTCCGTTCCTTCCTTCCCTCTTCCTTCCTCCCTCCATCCCTCCCTTACTTCCTTCCCTTCTTACTTTCTTCTAGAATTTGACAAGAAAACCCTGGCCTGGACTTCAGAAAGGAACACTGGATCCTCATTCTTCTGGCTTTTCTTCACCTCTAAGGTGAAATTGGGACTGAGCTAATATGGGCAGGGTGAAGGGTAGCTTCACTTCCATTAAAGTTTGCATCTGTTTCAAACTCAAAGCACAACTGGATGTGTTTCTTGAATATATTACTAAAACTGAGGCTCTTTGAGTCTTACATAAGTATCCCACAAACTAGTTTTTAAGGAATAAGAAAATCCAAATTCTGGTTGTAATTTATTTTGACAAGTATTTAAAATTTTCTGGGCCTGTTAATTCCTTTGTAAACCAAACAGTTTTCACTAGATTCAAATTTTCAAAAATCCTGGCACTTTGGCAACATGGTAAAGTTTTTATATTCATAGGCTAAATACAGAGAACATGCCCACATATGGCAAATTATAATGAAGCAAAAATTATGCCAGTTTTAATCCTATGATCCATGTTAAAAAAAATTCTGCAGAAATGGTCAGGAGACTCCCAAAATAATAGTAACAATGTTAATGAAGTACTAAAAATAAGATTGGGGTGGATGTTACAATATTATTCTCCATTCTTTTCATGTCATTCCTTTTTTGTGGGATGTCAAGTTAAGCACTGATTTTTTACCTCTGGCTGGCAATGTATAGCAGTCTGGTCCAGACACTGATAGTAATAATAATAGCAGATATTTCTTACTGTATGGTAGGTACTGTCCCAAACAATGATCTTACTTAACCCTTACCAAATTCTCCCCTCAACACACACACCATTTTACAGAACTAACAGCATCAGGCTAATTAATGACTACCTTGAGTATGGATCTTGATTTGTTTGGCTTCAAACCTATGATCATTCCACTGTGTTGTATGGCTTCAACACTGGAAATGTGTCCTGCACCAAAGGGACGACGAGCGTGTAATTTTGGAATTGAAGAGGAAAATGAGAACGCAAGCAGAATGAAAGCCCTTGCACAAATACATATTTTTTTTAAGATTTGTGATTTCACAAAATCATCAAAACTCTGTCTTTCTGTAAAACAACTCACAGAGCCCTAGCAAGCATCCAAGGTGGCCCTGAGCACCACAAAATGGTTTGGAAATACACTGTCTACATGATCTTTAATTAAGACTTCTCAGTGCTAAACCTGAATTTTCCCTTTGTTCATCTTTAATTATTAATATAGGATAGTCCCTATTTTTAGAAGGGCAGATAGGTTACCCTTCTTAGTTTCTCTTCTAGGACCCTAACTTTACCTCAGAGATTTGTCCATGGATGATCACAATGATCATCCCAGGTGAAATTTGGGGTGGGTGAAGCAAGAAGAGAAGAGATGAGCACTGGATTTATTTATTAGCTCAGGAGTGAAAGAGGGTTAGACTAAGCAACCGACCCTCTCAACCCAACCAGTCTCCCTTTGAACAGGGAAATTCTTGTGTGAAGGACTGGCTGGGCCTACCCATAGAAGGGGGCTGGATCCATGATTAAAAATGACACTGAATGTCTGCCTGAGACTCCACTCTAGTGCCTGATGAAGGAACCAAACCAAGCAGAGACTAAATGCTGGCCAATCCCTGAAGAGGAAATATGCTTTTTCTGGGGCCTGGAACCTGAAGGCTTTACATGATATCCTTTTATATGATATCTGAGGCATCTACCTGAAAGATTAGGTCCTAAGAATTGCTTCTTGATCATATCTTCTTGATTGGCTTCCTAAGTCCCAGCTCCATCATGAGATAGCCCTGACAGAAGTTCAGATGTTTTGAGATATTTCTGGCACATGGAAGTCCAGACTGTTGCATCCTCAAGAAAAAAAAGAAAAAATATATACATATATATGTATGCATGTATGTATTGACACACACGTGCGCGCACGCACACACACACACACACACACACACACACACACACACACATATATGCAATTTCTCTCACTCTCTTTTATCTCTCTCTCTCTACATGCAAAATGCATACGTATTGGGTTTTTATTCTATGTTCATACATACCAAGAGCAACAAGGGAAGAAAGAAAAGCCTAGACATAACATGGAATCAAGGCTTCCAGATTCATTCTCCATTACTTATGTGTGTCTTGGGTGAGTCTTTGAAAAGTGACCTTCTGTTAGCATTGTATGGTATTGTACAATCAGACATAATAAGTGTTGAAAAATTTTTAAATAAAAATTCAACAACACCATTCTATTAAGGTGCCACCATGAGCACAGAATACCTGGGAAGTGGAGAGATTGCAACCTTGATTCAGGACAGTTTTGTTTTTTCTTGGGTCTCACTATAGATCTGTTTTTCTTACTGTCAAATAGGTAATCTAAGTCCAAAAGGCATTTTTAAGCTTGGAAAGTACAACTCAGTAGGAGGTATAACTACAAAGAGATGATCACTGTTAACATTTTTGTGTCTTTTTCTAATCTTTTTTGAATGCACACATGTATATAAGTGTGTGTGTGACTATCTATCCTCTCTGCATAGTTGGAGCCTGTCAGCAGCCTGTGGCTTCCCCCAAATCACATAGCATTCCTTACACGATGAGCAATTGCTATTTTATTGATAATTTCAAGCAGATGGGAGATAGGGATAGAAGCTACCTCAGACAGCACACAGCATTTTGCTTTAAAAACTCCTGTTCTTTATTTAGCTCCTAGCTAAACCCCCTCTCCTGCTGGATATAGTTCCCCTATGTAGGCATTTCTGTTCCTCTACTTGGCTAACAAATATCACAATTCAGTGGGAAAAAAGGGCAGGTATCTTGCTAAACAGCTGCCATGTAAAATCCAGGTGAAGGAAAATCATGATGCTAAAAAGTATCAGACATATAAATGTACAGATGTATATTATTTTCTGAAAACTATACTCATATTGTACATTTTAAAACTTTTTCACTAATATATTCTGTTTATTTTCTCATGTCAAATAAGCTTCAAGAAAACATGATTTTCAATGGCCACCCAATAAGAATATGAACTTTTCACATGAAAAAAGGAGTGTGGAAGTGAAATGGACTCTGGATGACATAAGATGATACTCATGATAAGAGACCTTTATCACCTATGCTGCTGTGTGAGCAAACTGAGCTTTCCCTGGGAGAGCAAGAAGGAGAAAGGGAACCTAACACTGAGCCCTACTTTGTCCTTTATGTTCATTATCCCATTTAGTGCTCCAAAAATCCTTATAAACTATTACTATCTCATTTTACATATGAAGAAACAGGCCCAGAGATCAAGATAGTTAATATGGAATAGATATTGGACTTGGGACCAGAATTTCCTGAGTCTAGACCTTAGTTCTTTCCATTTCACCACACTGCACCTCTGAAAGGTAAATGGAATCTTAAAGTCAGATAAATTGCCTCATAGAATGACATGAAAAAATTTTAAATGTATTGAGTAGGAATATGATATTCAGTTACTCAGAATCAGAGGGACAAATGCAATGTCAATATGCTTTATATTTAGTTCTTGATAGTAGGAGTCTTGTGGCTGAGCAGGGAAGCCTCTCTCTCCTCGGGTGGTCTGGACAAGGGGTACTGGACAAGGGTGCAGTAGCTGCTGACATGATGGACAGAGTGGAGCCAGTTCAGCTCTACATAAGACAAGTTCTGGAAGGGACAAGATTCTTTGTAAATCCTACATTACTTCCAACAAGCATATTTGCTGGTCGAGATAGCATTCCAGCAATGTAGGGTTGAGGACATGAAGAGAGATCTTTTAATTTACGTTAGCCAAATGTCTTTGGAAATATCTAACAGTCTTGGCAATAAAGTTGTGTACTCTATAAAACCATGATTTCTTAAAACATTTAAAAAAATTTTTATTTGCTCAGTCTTTATTTTTCCCCTTTGCCTCTGTTGAACTACTCTTTCTAGCTGGGCTTGACACTGACACAAGCAAGGAAGAGGACAAGCATTCAAGGAAGTGAGCTGCCCTGAAGGCCAGAAACCCAAGCCATCTGCCACAAGTCACCAGGAGAATCAGCTCCCCACATTGACTCCAAGGTTTCTGCCATCCAGTGATGGTGGGAGGCGGGACAGGCAACTGCAGACACCACTATACAATGCTCCTTAATCTGATGGAGAAATAAGGCAGGCTTGATGCCCCGAAGGCCTCAAGTGTGTCACTTCCATTCACAGCCTGAATGTTCCCTATCAGCTCTCAGAAATGAGGCTCAAACTCCCTCCAGACACACTGTAGCTCTTTAAGTCCCCTATATAGTTCCTTCTCCTTTAACAAGAATCTGTACCCAGTATACACTGCAGAGACATATTCATATTACTGACGTGTTCATTTTTTGCCTTATTCTACCACCTTAATACATTGCCTTCTACCAAAAAATATAACACAAAGTATTTCCAAGCATGGATAACCACATGAATTATGCATTTTATGTATAGAACCTAATAGAACATATCTTTTTCTTCATAGTGCTTATAGTAACAATTTCTCTATTCCAGTATAAAACAAATAGCACCACTACCATCTGCATCCTACTTTACCAAACTAAGGAGAAAGGTTACTTTAAGCCAGGGAGATCAGACCAACCACAACAGGTGCAATGACAGGATTGGGCTCAGGATAAAACCAGTGACACTGGAGCAATTTCTGAGGTGGGTTTCCATACTGAGGTGGATGGCGGGGACAGCTGTGTCAGGTACTGCCTCTCTACTTGTGAGCATCTTCAGCAACTAATGGCTGCCTTGGCCTACCAACCCTTACTGAATCTCCCCTTTACTTTTCTCTCAGTGGCTCCTTTTGGCTGTAATGATACCCTTGGAGACTGAAAGGGCCAAGAGATGTGCACAGTTACACAGCCCCTCTTCACTCCTTTCAAAGTTCTTACTTAACTTCACAGTCTCTTTGGCTCAACAGCACATCCTATCAAAAGCAGGAGGTATCAGAGAAAAAGAGGCAAAGGAGGGCCACAGAGCAGACACCCTGGCTCTCTTGAGCCTTGTCACTGATTTCTGTCATTTGATAATTATGTGAACTTCCCCTTTCCCAGCCTGCCCTCCTCCAGAGGCACTCACATCTCTGTGACCCAGACAGCAATTACAATAAGCTGCAGACATGCAGGTAAAGAGAGGACTGACAAGATTAGTCTCATGTCATAAGGACAGGGTGTGAGAGAGATAGACATGAGCTTCCTTTACTCCAAAGCAGCACTTTATTTCTATTAAAAGATCAGTTACCCAAATTCTACTCCTAGATATATACCCAAAAGAATTGAAAACAGGGACTCATACAGACACTTGTACGTCAATGTTCATTGTAGCATCATTCACAGTAGCCAAGAGGTAGGAACAACCCAAGTGTCCATCAACAGATGCATGGATAAACAAAATGTGATATATACATACAATGTAATATTATTCAGCCATAAAAGGAATAAAATTCTAATATATGCTACAATGTGGATGACCCTTAAAAACATTATTCTAAGTGACTAAGCCATATGTAAAAGGATGAGTATTGCATGGTACCACTGTTATGAAATATCTAGAATAGTCAAATTCATTGAGACAGAAAGTATATATTAGAGATGAGCTTAGGTTCTGGGGAGAGAGGAATGGGGAGATGTTTGTTACAGAGCTTCTATTTGAGGTGATGAGTAAGTTTTGGAAATATAGTTGTTACACAACATTTTGAATGTAATTCACGTCACTGGATTGTATGGTTAAAATGGCAACTTCTAGGTTATATATATCTTACCACAAAAAAAAAAAAGATCAGTTACTCAGTGAGCACTTGGTTTTTTCCAAGTTACTCAAAAATTGTCTTTTTAGATTCTGCCAAGTTGCTGAAAATTTTTTGCTGTCGTCAGACTGGCACATATTTTCTTTTCTCTTTCTGCATTTCTCCATTGTCTGATACTCTGAGCAACTATTAAAGCAAAAATACTTAACATTTACAGAGTCCCAAGCACTCTTCTGTTTCACATGAATTAATAGAGTTAATTCATGTGTAAAGTACAATCACCAGCATCTCTTTTTTACAGAAGTGATATCTTTTATGGTGTCATCTAACAAATAAGGGCAGAGCCAGAATTCAGCCCCTGACAGTCAGACTCCAAAACTCACATTATTTTTTTAAATTTTTTAATTAAGGTATCATTAATATACAATCACATGAGCAACACTGTGGTTAGTAGATTCCCCCCATTATCAAGTCCCCACCACATACCCTATTACAGTCACTGTCCATCAGCATAGTAAGGTGCTATAGAGTCACTACTTGTCTTGTCTGTGTAACACTGCCTTCCCCATGCCACTGCCTACTATGTATGCTAATCATAATGTCCCTTAATACCCTTATCCCTCCCTTCCCACCCACTGTCCCCAGTCCCTTTCCCTTTGGTGACTGTTCGTCTGTTCTTGGGTTCTGTGAGTCTGCTTTTGTCTAAAACTCACATTCTTAACTATTACTTTATGGAATATTTGGAACTTCCAATAGACACTTTAAGGGAACTTGTGAAAAATCAGACTCGTGGTCCCTCCCAACTGACTGAATCAGAATCTCAGAGGGTAGGGCCCAGGAACTTACACTTTTAAAAAGATCCCCACATCTTTTAGTTTCAAACTTATTACAAAGCTACTGTAATCAGTGCCAGTGTTGTACTGGCATAAAGAAAGACATATAGATCAAAGGGCAAGTGAAAGTGCTCTATACTCTGGCAAAGCATAGAGGATGGATTGACAATGGTTGGAGGTGGTTATATGAGATTGTAGGAAGAAAAATTCTTAGGAAACTACTTAGTAGTTTCTTAATTCTTAGTAATTTCACCATTTGAGAGCTGATGAAGACTGAACTATGACAAAGAGTAAGAGAGAGGAACCATTTCAAAATAACTGTGGCATTTAGCTTCAGTAACTGATAACAGAGTAATGTCAGTAACTGATAATAGAGTAATTCTAATAGAAAACACTAGAGAAAGAGCAGATTCTTTGAAATGAGGAAGAGGAGAATGAATTTTTTAATTTTTTAAAATTTAAGGGTCTGTGAGGATATCCAGAGTGGGTTGGCAATACCAGTTAAGAGACAGGGGCTAAAGATACAGATTTGGGATTCAGGTGCTTGTAGCTATTAACTGAAACCACAAGGAGGTGAGATTCTTTAGAAAGGTCAGAGAGACAGAGATATGGGTTGAGCACAGAGCATTAGGGAATACCTAAATTTAAGGGGCAGGCAGAAAAAGAGGCCCAATTAATGGAGAAATAGATGGAGAGGTAGGAGAAAAAATAAAAGAGATTGCAAGGCAGACATTTCAAGGAGAATGTGGACCCAACAGACCCATCAATATAGTACTTATAATGATACTTTTAGTAGCAAGTGGCAGAAACCCACTTGAGCTAACTTAAGCAGAAGAGAATTTAGTAATAGAATTCAAGAGTGTTTTGCTCAGTCTAAAGGCAGACCATGTGGCCACAGGGGCCTGGAACCAGGAACTGGACAGCTGTTAAGAACCAAGGGAGACACTTGCTCAGTTCTCTAAGCAACCATTTTGTTCCTCTCTCTGCAGACTGTCTCTTTCCTCCTGCCCACCACACAGTGCCTGATTTACATATTGATTAGTCTTCTGGCCAATTCCAAGTCCTTAGAAAGAAAATCTGGGCCCAGTTGAGTCACTTGTCCACCTGTGATCCAATCAACAATGGCCATGGTGGGGATGGGGAAAGACACAAAGAACAAATATGGCAACCATGATTTGCTTCTGTGAACAAAAAGAGTAGTTCTCAGAAAAGCACCACTCAGAATTAGGTAGATGTACCCAAAGATATCTACTATAAGATTAATCAAAATGACTGCACAAAGATTTGGTTGCCATTTCACAGAAGCATCAATTACAAGGAAAGCTGTAAAAACCTTTACTCTTTTCTCTCTTCTCTGTTCCTGTTTTCTCTGTTAGCCCAGAGGGAAAGTTGCATTAATGTCTGTGTTGATTTCTCTATAACAGAGACAAGAATAAAATAAATTGCTTGTGAAATGCCTTGACATCCTCAGGTCAAAGGACCTAACAAATACAAAGTTTTCTTGTTTTTTTCCCTAGGGAGAGCTAGAGCTTTCCAGTTGTTTTTGCCTTTGCCAGGGTCTCACTGATTTCCCAAATTGTCCTAGCTGCTTTCTGGCTTTCATTAGTCAAACGGCCACCGGTGATAGACTGCTGGTTCCCTGTCTTATTTTGATTAATTCCATTCTCACATTCATTTCTCCACTACAGTTTGCAGTGGGTGATTTGTTAGGGGCTGAGCAGGGTGGGGGATGACTAAAGATTTGGAGTAGTGGAGTCATCTCCTGAAATCTGATTGAATCTATCTGTTAACAGAAATATTTCCCCCCCTCATTCCTTCCAGATCTAAGGATAGCAGTACTAGCTGTACTTGCCTGAGCCATATTTAAATTAATAAAATAAAGTGGGATTATTGACATTTTCTTGCTATAACTAGCAAATGTGCATCTTTGAATTTTTATCAACTAAAATGCTGTTAAAATGGAACATTCACAGAAATGGGCTTGACATAAAAATCATAACACACACTTTACTCATGGTAATTATGCATTTGTATTTCTCTTATGTTGTCCTTTTAACTACTTTGTATTTCAGAAATTAGTGTTAAACTGAGGCAGCTAAAGAAAAGCAATGCAGCTTAGTAGTCAGAAAAGGGATTTTGTGGTCAGACTTGTGTCTGTTCCTAGCTCTGTTACTTAACACCTGGATGACCTGAAGGAAATTATTTAATCTTCCCAAGCCTCCATTTTCAAACCTTTTAATTATGCTGTTTTGAGGTTCAAATAATATAGGTGAAGAACGCACCATAATCTGACACATAACAAAGACTAATTAGTGTTAGTTAAAAAACAGGTGTTCTGGTGGGAAGAGAGTGACTTCTCAGCCACATTATTCAGGATCATTGTCTCAGAGGTTGAGACAAAGGGAGAGTTTAATATGTGGATAAACCCAAGAGAGATCTGGGAGTCTGGTTTAGCAGGTGAGAATAGTGGACTTCTTCCTGGTGGGAATATTGTCATGCTGTCTTTTACATCTACAGCACTATCACATCACATAGGAGAGTGTGACAAATTAACCATTTGAGAACCTGCACGTTCTTTACACTTGAGATTGAGCACAACTGCAGGTCTCTGGGGCTGATCCAGCACTGTCTATTGACATTAAGGCCTGAGGAGTCTCCTGGGCAAGAACTCTTTCAGATTTGAGTTACTAGAAGCTACAGACCAGGCTTAGCAAGGAGGGCAATGTTGAATACATGTGCTACTCAACCATCCTGGGGTTTACACTATGGGTTTCATGCCTTACCTGAGAATAAAAGAGAAATGGCCTTCGATTACACTTTTGTAGGGCATTCCAAGCACAAGGCCACATGGCTTTGTAATCAGCATAGTATTACAAATCATGGTGAACTAAACATGTCCCCCTTCTAGATAATTATTGGTTGACTTCTGGGATCTAAACAGGCCAATAACACAGTGGCCCAGGCAACACGCTTGATCACCCAGAAGGTAAATGAGCAAAACAAGAGACAGCTTAGGACCCTTGGCAGCTGGGAAGACTACCTCACAAACACAGGGAGACTCAGATAGGAGCTGCCTTGGTAGGGGTACAGGAAGAGCAAATGAAATATTATTCATTCGCTGTTGCTATGATGCTAATTTTTTTTAATTAAGGTATCATTGATATACAATCTTAATAAGGTTTCACATGAGCAACATTGTGGTTTCAACATTCCCCCATATTATCAAGTGCCCTGCACCCCATTGCAATCACTGTCCATCAGTGTAATAAGATGCTATGAAGTCATTACTTGTCTTCTCCATACTATACTGCCTTCCCTGTGACCTACCTATACTGTGAGTGTTAATTATAATGCCCCTTAAGCTATGATGATAATTTTACCCTCTTGTGATACAGTCTGGGAAATAATCAGCACCTAACAAGTGTTGTGGAGTAAATTCCTACCCTTTAAGCAACTTATATGCATCATACTTGTGTATTGTCATGTTTAATTTATTTTGCTTCTAGGAATTAATATTGAAGTTAAAAAGTTCAAAGGAGTCTGTGTGGTAGAAACAGTCTTTGGTGATGAAAGGGATGTGAACGAGTTATTTCATGTCTCCATGCCTTTTAATTTCATCTATAAAATAGGATTATTGGGAGATCTAATTGGATGATGTGTGAACATGTGCCTGACCCCAATAATGGAGTTTGCTGGATAGCAATAACCAGCCATAAACCACTTAACAAGAATTCATATATACCATTGCATTCCCTTATTCTCATAGTTGAAGATAGAAACGTAAAAAGGAGCATTCAAAATTAATGTAAAATTAACGAGGAAAGAAGTCTGCAATGAGAGGAGCAATGTGATTCATTTGTATCATAGATCATAATTATTTAATTGTAAAGAATGTGTCTTATATATGCTATGCTTTATACTTTTCAAAGTTTTTATCACAGCTCTAGGTCCATTTAGGTAGGTGCTCAGTAAATACATATTAGTGAATTGACTTGGGGTGTCCCTCACAGTTTTGGATAATAACAATACAGCAGTAAAGGCAGGAGACTAGGAGACAGGAATGTTGAGTCAAGACCCAGTTTTGCCACTAATTAGCCATGTGACCTTGGATAAGTCTTCAGGCTTCTTCCTCAAAATAAGGAGTTTCCTCCAGATTCTTTCCAGCTCAAATTTCCTATATTTTTACATAGGCTCTGAGGATCTAGAAGCTTGTTCTTCATGAGGGACAAGAGAAGCATAGAAAAAGCACACAGGAGGGCCCCTAATATAAAAACTCACAGTATCATGAGTACTAACACTAGGTGAGAACTAAAAAAATAACAACAGTGTGAACAACAATTTGAGTGCCTGTCAAGTTTTAAGCACTATTCTAAGTGCTTACATATTATTTCACTTAATCCTTATAATAACCTGTGACATAAGTATTAATATTTCTAATTATAGCTAAGGAAACTGAAGTTTAGATACTCAAAATTTTCCATTATTAAGTAAGCTAGCATTTCAGTGACTGCTTGCTTCATATACTAACCTGAGAATCTGGTTTGCCCTTTTTATTAACAAAGGAATTGGAATTTAGTATTGTAATTATGTCCATAATCCTGGTTTGTTCTTAATCTTTACTGAGTTATAAATTCCTTAGGAAATTTGATGAATATTGTGAGGATGGCAGCAGAAGTCACAGACCCTTTGAAGTACATTTATGGTTTACAACATCTATCAGATAAGAAGTAAAATTCTGCTCACAATCTTCAATGGCAGCCCAAGAAGATCGAAGAATATCTCAAGTAACTGTCCAGAGAGTGCTCCAAGGGTCTAGCAATGTGATAAAAAGCCTTGCCACTATTATACTTTCAGAATATGATGTTTTCTCACTTCTTAATTCTTCATCCATCCACATATTTATTTTGCTGAGGCTAGAGTGCTTGCCTTAGAGCAATAAAAGGTGAATGATTTGTCCTATCTTTCTGCATCATCTTTGATCTACTTCTCTATGGGCTTTAATTATGGATCTTCACCACATCCCCCCCAAACTCGCCACACCCTCCGGGATTCTGTGGGTGGAGATGATCACGAAAATCTCATGGAGAATTTGTAATAAGCTTGTTAATGGCACTTCAACATGCTTGTTACATTAACTACAATCTGCCCAATCTGAATTAGATTATAAGGGGCTGACATCCTGCCACTGAAAGACCCTTCAAATGAAAATGACTAACAACCAGATGGAACAGTAACTTGTTTATTTTTAACAAGGAGTTTGAATTATATACCAAGAGAAACAATTGGAGAATTTGAAGCAGGTGAAATGTGACATGATCATATTTGACTTTCAAAATTGCACTATGAGTACAGGAGGGAAAGACTTTGAGAAGATTAAGAACTGGCAAAATAAAACTAAGTAGGAGACTTAGGTCCTCCCAGTGTAGAGTAAATGAAAGTTTTCACCCAGAATTTCAAGAATTTCCCTCCTAGCCTTAGTCTGTTTATTTACCATGGGGGAGCTTTGGGCGGGTCCAGAAAATGGCCATTCTCTTCTTTCCTCTGTTCCTGGTAACTAATTGTTCTGATGCTGACCAGTCACCAGGAACACACTCATGGAGATCCCGCAGAAAGGGCTGGGCAGGAAGAGCAGTGGGCTCCGCAGCCACAAGGGACAGATGGAGCCACGGCCAGCTAGTGAATTTGAATAAGCTGTGAGACATAAACCCTTTAACACAACCTGTCCTTCCCCTGTCTTACTTCGGTTTTACCAGATTCATAGGGAACTTGTCCCAGGCAGGGAACCCCACCTTGCTCCGAGAGCTACACCCAGTTTCTCTCTGAGATCCTTGAAGGAGAGACCCTGTCATTCTTTCTCAGGGTGGTGTCCATAGCACCTAGCAAAGAGCCTGGTACATGGAGATTAGTCAGTGAAGACTGCTGAATTAATCCCTGAATGAATAAAGGACTAAAGGCTCCTTGAAGGTAAGAAGAGTTCTTTGTCACTGATCAATTTGTAAATGACTACTTTACACAGTGGTCACGGTGCAGAAAGCACAGAGCACCACAGCATCTTTTTTCAGTAAATTATAAGCTACTGAAAGTCAGCAGCTATAACTATTTTTCTTTGAATGTTTGCTTTCCCTTTCTCCTAGCACCTAGCACAGTTAATTATACATAATATGCTATTAACAAATGTTTACTGAATGAAAAGTTTTATTTGTAGACCAATGTAGTTTTTTTTAACCAAACTGTTGAAACATCTTCAACATCCTTTCTACACTTACCAGTGTCTCTTCATTGGGCTAATTTTGAGAGTTGTACCTATGAACCAATAAAAGTAGAAAAAAAGAATGCCCAAACTGGAGGAGGATTTAGGGGCCACCTGATCAACTCCCTGTACTGTGTGCAGCTGTACAACTGCTATGGGTATTACTTTCTATTTTGGTCTCATGCTTGACCCTGTCTGACTTATCTAAGCTCTGTCCTCATTTCTTTCCAGCCCTGGGTAGTACACATTTGCATGACTCTACTAAATCCATTTGAAAATTAGGATGAATTCTTGGTGTGATTCATTGAATGTCATTCATCTTAGCTTAGAGCAACTTCTTTAGCATTACTTAAAGGAGAGCCTTTTGGGCCAGGATATGTTGGGAGTTCTATTAGTTAAGAATGCACAACCAGAATGTTTGTGGTATCTTAGCAGGATTTTTTAGAATATGCCATTGATCCTCTCAAGTGTTTTAATAAGCAAAGCATAGGTAGCCAGGGTGGATGCTAGGATTATGTAAATTCATTTATTTAATAATTTTATCACTAATGTAGCATTCCTAGGGCTCTCCACTGAATTTTTATGCTCTTATCTACTCACAAAATGCTTCAAAGGAACTTATTTCTCTCTGTAAGTGCTTGGTTTTCCCATTCTTCAAAATATCATGAACACCTATTCTGTGACAAGCATTGTTCTTTTTATGGTGGGCTATACAAAGAAGTAGAGGATTTGCCCCTGAACAGCATGTTTTGGTTGTCAGCAACACAAAAACTGGCTAACTTATTGGAAGGCTATTGGGTAGTTCAGAGAAAGGCTAGAATAGCAGGCTTGATCAGAATAGGATCTGGTAGGTGTAGGAAGCCAAGGTAGCAGAAGGCAGACAACTTCCCCGTCATTGCCACTAGAATAAGTCAACTGTTTTACCTATGTTTGTGACACTTAGTTGAAGTTTCAAAGACCTGGGAGAGAAATTTAGACCTTGAATCACTTACTTACTCTTAGGAAAAGGAAAGGAGGAGAGCTCTGATGGACTGTCCCATCAAGACTGCATGCAATCAAAGAGAGAATTTCCCCAAAGAAAAGCAAGCTGCTATTTCCAAATTAGGAAAATGGATACTGGATAGCCAAAAAACTAACATGATTATCATAACTGGTTTCCATGGAGATTAACCATCATGCTTAGACGATATATGTCTATGAAGAGTTAAATAAAGGGATAAGGGTCAAAAAGACAAAGCATTAGCACAAATACTTCAAAGTAATGATCTGATTAAGTCTCTTATGGAGTTCAAGGAAGGGAAAAAATGGCAGAGTAGGAAGTCAAGGCAGAAGCTTCCTCCATGTACACACCAAGGAAGCGACTACAGCAAATACAATTAACCCTGAAAATTACCTGAAGACTGCAGAACAGACTTTCTACCCTCTTCACCTGTGAAGAAGAAAAGACCACACAGAGAAGGGCAAAGTGGCAGGGGTACAATTGATCAGGACCCAAGCCCTTGCCCCATCCCAGCCCACAAATGAGAGGGAAAGGAACAGAGCAGGGAGGGGATAAGCACTCAGGAATCCTGCACACCTGGCCCTGGAGATCTGCTCTGGAAATATGAGTTCACATTGCATTAGGCTTTGGTAATAAACAGGGCTGGATACCAGGGAGAGCTGGAGAACTCTAGGAGGCTGAGACTCCTATCATTGATGGAAGACAGGCATGTTCCATCAGTATCACTGAGACCCAATACAGAGACAGCAGTTTGAAAGATTTACCAGAAGTGGAAAGTGTGTAAGAGAGGTGGGGTTGGAGGGAGCTCTCTCTGGTGGAGAAAGTGCAGGTGGATGATGCTCCCCCAGCCTTCCCTCAGCCCAACTGATGAGGTGCTTGCAGGAGCCAGTGCTAAGTGCTCTATGTCCCTTGCTGTCAGGTCAGCCCCATGCAGGCACTTCCCTATGCACCCAGCCCACTGGACCTGCTTGGCCCAGCAGCAGTCTGATTTTGCTGCCTGGCACTTGGAGAAAGGCTCTCCTAGCTTTTTCTGCTCTCCTTCAATGGCTGGGGACTTGCAGGAGCCAGCTCTAAACTCTCCAGCTCCTGCACTGGCTGCTAAGCCCTACAGTGGTGCTGTCCCCTATACCTGTCCCACCTGGCCCAGCAGCAGCAGCCATTGCTGACTGGCATATGGAGGGTAGCCCTGCCCACAACAATCCCAGTAGAAACACCTCCCAGCACATAGAGGGCACACTAAGGCCAGCTGTCAACCTCTGCTGACAGAGATCAGTTACTGCTGGCAGACAGGCAGAAAGGTGGCCCCACCTGTGGCACCAACAGCAACTATACCAAAAAGGAAAACCAGGCACTGGTAATCAAAAAGTCTTGAGCTTCTGCATACAAAGCACACCTTCTTCATAAAGCCATTACTTTCTAGACCAGTAGGCATAACTGATATACCTAATACAAAGGAAGAAACCCAGAAACCCAGACAAAATGAGACAGAGGAATGTTCCAAGCAAAAGAACAAGATAAAACACCAGAAAAAAGGACTAAATGAAATGGTTACTTTCAATCTTCTTGATAAAGATTTCAAAGTAACAGTCATAAAGATGCTCACTGGCCTGGGGGGAAAAAACTGATGATCTCAGTGAGAACTTCAATAAAGAGAGAAAATTTGAAAAAGAGCCACTCAGAGCTGAAGAATAAAATAACTGAAATGAGAAATACAATGAAAAAAATGAATAGTAGACTGTGGGAAATGAGGAAAGAATCAATGAGATGGAAGACAGAGAACAGGAAAACAACCAACCTGAGGAACAAAGAGAAAAAAGAATTTCTAAAAATGAGAAGATGCTAAGAGAGTTGTGTGACAACTCCTAATGAAACAATATTTGCATAACAGGGGTCTCAGAAGGAGAAGAGAGAGACAAAGGAGTAGAAAGTCTCTTTGAAGAAATAATAGCTGAAAGCGTCCCCAATCTGGGGAAGGAAACAGTTACTCAGGTCCTGGAAAAGCAGACAGCCCATAACAAAAGGAACCCCAGGAAGATAATACCAAGATATATAGTAATTATAATGACAAGATTAAAGACAAAGGGAGAATCTAAAAGCAGCAAGAGAGAGGCAGACAGTTACCTATAAGGGAAACTCCATAAGGCTATCTATCATCAAATTTCTCAGCAGAAACTTTATAGGCTATAAGGGAGTGGCATGAAATATTTAATGAATTGAAAGGGAAGAACATACAACCAAGAATCCTCTACCTAACAAGGTTATCATTCAGAATTGAAGGAGAGATTAAAAGTTTCCAAGATAAACAAAGGTTAAAAGAATTTACCACCCATAAAAAATTTGCCACCCCTAAACTGGCCTTATATGATATATTAAAGGACTTCTGTACGTGGAAATGTTCTTAATCCTAAGTATTTTTCATCAGTGAAAAAAGTAAACCTTTAGTAAAGGTAGAGGCCAATTACTTACTAAGTAAGAATGAAGTTTTAAAAAGTAGCAAAATCAACTATACACAAAATCAGTCAAGGGATACATAAGATATAGATTATGACATTTTATAAAGTGTGGAGGATGAAGAAGAATAAAAAAGTAGTACTTTTAGATTGTGTTTGAAATAGTGCAACCATCAACTTAATTTAGAATATTAAATATTTAGGAAACTATCTATGAACCTTATGGTAACCATGTACCTGAAGCCTATAATAGAAACACACACACACACACACACACACACACACACACACACACACAAAGAAATCCAAGAATAACACTAAAGAAAACCATGAAATAACAAGAGAAGAATATAAGAGAGGAACTACAAAAACAACCAGAAAACAATTAATAAAATGGCAATAAGTACATACCTATCAATAATTACCTTAAATATAAATGGAATAAATGCACCAATCAAAATACATAGGGTTGCAGAATGGATATAGAAACAAGACCCATCTACTTGTTGCCTGCTAGAGACTTATTTCAGATCTAAAGACAGAGATGGAAAGTGAAGGGATGGAAAAAGGCATTTCATGCAAATAAAAGGGAGACAAAAGCAGGAATAGAAGTACTTATATCAGACAAAATAGACTTCAAAACAGACAGTAACAAGAGACAAAGAAGGACATTACTTATGATGAAAGGATCAGTCCAACAGGAGGATATAACAACTGCAAATGTCTATTCACCCAACATAAAGCACCTAAATATATGAAACAAATATTAACATTCATGCAAGGGGAAATAGCAACACAATCACATAAGGGATTTTAGCCCCCCACTTACATCAATAGACAGATCATCCAGAGAGAAAATAAATAAGGAAACAGAGGCATTGAATGACATATTAGACTGGATGGACTTAACAGATATATACAGAATGTTCCACCCAAAAGCAGCAGGATAAACATTTTTCTCAAATGCACATGGAACATTCCCCAGAATACATCACATTTTAGGACACAAAAAGAACCTCAATAAATTAAAAAAGATTGAAATTGTATCAAGCATTTTTTCAGATCACAATGATATGAAACTAGAAATCAATTATATGAAGAAAACAACCTCACAAACACATGAAGGCTAAACAATATGCTTCTAAATAATCAAAGGCTCAATGAAAAAATTAAAGAGGAAATCAAACGATACATGGAGACAAAATGAAAACAGAAACACAATAGTTCAAAATATGTGAGATTCAGCAAAAGCTGTTCTATAAAGGACTATCTCAAGAAACAAGAACAATTCCAAATAAACAATTTAAACTCAAAACTAAAGAAACTAGAAAAAAAGAACATATGAAATCAAAAGTTAGTAGAAGGAGGGACTTTAATAATAAAGATCAGAGCATAAATGAGTAAAATAGAGAAGAGTAAAACAATAGAAAAAAATCAATGAAACTAAGAGATGGTTCTTTGAGAAGATAAAAAAAATAGACAAACCCCAGCAAGACTTATCAAGAAAAAAGAAAAGACACAAATAAACCAAATCAGAAACAAAAAAGAAGTTACAACTGACACCACAGAAATACAAGAATTATTAGATGTTCTATGAAAAATTATATGCAATAAGTTGGACAACCTATAAGAAATGGACAAATTCCTAGAAAAGTACAACCTTCCAAGACTGACCCTGGAAGAGAAAGAAAATCTGAACAGACCAATTACCAGTAATGAAATTGAACTGCTAATCAAAAAACTCCCGACAAACAAAAGTCTCAGACAAGATGGCTTCACAACTGAATTCTACAAAACATTTAAAGAAGAGCTAATACCCATCCTTCTCAAAGTATTTCAAAAAGTAGAAGAGGAGGAAATACCTTCAAACTAATTCTGAGGCCAGTATCACTCTAATACCAAAACCAGATGAAGACACTACAAAAAAAAAAATTATAGACCAATATCTCTGATGAACATAGATAGAAAAATCCTCAAAAAATATCAGCAAACTGAATTAAAAAATACATCAACAGGATCATCCATCATTACCAAGTGGGATTTATTCCAGGAATGCAAGCATGGTACAATATTCATAAATCACTCAATGTGATAAATCACATTAACAAAAGGAAGGATAAAAACCTATGATCATCTCAAAAGATGCTGAAAAAGCATTTAAAAAAATTCAACATCCATTCATGGCAAAAATTCAACAAAATGGGTAAAGAGGGTACATACCTCAACATAATAAAGGCCATGTATGACAAACCCACAGCGAACATCCTACTCAATGGTGAAAAGCTGAAAGCTTTTCCTGTAACATTAGGAACAAGAAAAGGATGCCCACTCCACCACTTTTATTCAAGATAGTCCTGGAAGTCCTTGCCATGGCAATCAGACAAGATAAACAGATAAAAGACTTCCAAATTTGTAAAGATGAAGGTAAACTGTCACAATTTTCAGATGACATGATACTGTATATTGAAAACCCTAAGGATTCCACCAAAAAACTATTAGAACTAATAACTGGATTCAGCAAAGTTGCAGGATACAAAACTCAATATACAGAAATTTGCTGCATTCCTATATACTAGCAATGAACTAGCAGAAAGAGAAATCAGGAAAGCAATTCCATTTACAAGTGCACCAAAAAGAATAAAATAGCTAGGAATAAATCCAACCAAGGAGGTAAAAGACCTCTACTCTGAAAACTATAAGACACCGATGAAAGAAATCAAAGAAGACACAAATAAATGGAAATCCATCCCATGCTCATGGATGGGAAGAATTAATATTGTCAAAATGGCCATCCTGCTCAAAGCAATTTACAAATTCATTGAAACCCCTATCAAAATTCCAATGGCATTTTTCAATGAACTGGAGCAAATAATTCTAAAATTCATGGGGAACCACAAAAGACCACAAATAGCCAAAGCAATCCTGAGAAAGAACAACAAAGCTGGGGTTATTACACTCCTTGACTTCAAGCTATACTACAAAGCTACACTGATCAAAACAGTATGATACTTGCATAAGAACAGACCCACAGATGCGTGGAACAGAATAGACATCCCAGATATAAACCCACACATATATGGTCAAGTAATATATGATAAGGATCCATAAATACACAATAGGGAAATGGTAGTCTCTTTGAAAAGTAGTGTTGGGAAAACCAGACAGCTACACATAAGAGAATGAAACTGGATCACTGTCTTAAACTATACTCAAATGTAGACTCTGAATGGATTAAAAACCTAAAGGTAAGACATGAAACCATAAAACTCTTAGAAGAAAACTTAGGCAAAACATAAGCATGAGCAATTTTTTTCCTGGACACATCTCCTTAGGCAAGGAAAACAAAATAAAAAAGTGAGCAAGTGGGACTACATCAAACTAAAAATCTTCTGTAAGCAAAGGACATCATCATCAGAACAAAAAGACAGTCTTCAGTATGGGAGAATATATTGGTAAATGACTTATCTGATAAGTGGTTAACATCCAAAATATATAAAGAACTCATATACCTCAACACCCCCCAAAAAACAAAACAAGTAACCCAATCAAAGAATGGGTGGAGGACCTGAACAGACACTTCTCCAAAGAACAAATACAAATGGTCAACAGGCACATGAAAAGATGCTGCACATCACTAATTATCAGGGAAATGCAAATCAAAACCATAATAAGATATCACTTCACACCAGTTAGAATGGCCACTATCCAAAAGACAAGAAATAACAAGGGGTGGTGAGAATGTGGAGAAATGGGGACCCTCCTACACCATTAGTGGGAAGGTCAATTGGTGCAGCCACTGTGGAAAGCAGTATGGAGGTGCCTCATAAACTAAAAATAGAAATACCATTCAGTCCAGTAATTCTGCTTCTAAGAATTTACCCAAAGGCAACAAAATCCCTGATTCAGGAAGATATATGCACCCCTATGTTTATCACTGCATTATTTACAATAGCCAAGATATGGAAGCAACCTATGTGTTCATCAATAGAAGAATGGATAAAAAAGATATGGTATATATATACACAACAGAATATTATTCAGTCATAAAGAAAGAAAGAAATTCTTCCATTTGCAACAACATAGATGGACTTAGAGGGTATTATGCTAAATAAAATAAGCTAGGCAGAGAAAGAGAAATACCATAGGATTTTACTTATTTATGGAATCTAAAAACAAACAAAACAAAATGAACAGAACAGCAGTAGACTCACAGACACTGAGAGATGATTGGTGGTTACTATGGGGGAAGGTCTAGGATGGGTGGGTGAAATAAGTGAATAGGATAAAGATACTATTATCATTATTATAAATCTAGTACTATTTTTCTAATTATACATCACATTAGTTTTTATAAATGTGTCTCCAAATGGCTAGGTATATATCTCTGCCCTACATGTTAGAGAGTCTGGTATAAACATCTCTCAGAGACTGTGTCCCTGAAGTTATTGAAAACTTATCTAGGGGATTCAGATTTAAAAGGTCAACAACAGCAGCCACAACTAG
The DNA here is from genome assembly GCA_032199065.1 of Smutsia gigantea. Classification (NCBI taxonomy): domain Eukaryota; kingdom Metazoa; phylum Chordata; class Mammalia; order Pholidota; family Manidae; genus Smutsia; species Smutsia gigantea. The sequence goes on from JAVSCE010009123.1 coordinate 389,778, forward strand.
ATCTTTAGCTAAATTAGCCAAGATATTTTTAGATGCACACAGGTTGATATAGCCATACCCTCTCTAGCATGCTGTGCTAGTATTGTCGCTTTCCCTGACAAGACATTCTTATTTGTGTCAAATCAAGTTATTTTGCTGTAATATTTATGTGTGCTAACCTCATAGAAATGGAAAACAGCCTGTCAGCCTCTTCCCCATAATAATTCTTACACTTGAATGGTTTGTCACTTTTCAACTTCCTCTTCTCCAAGCTAAAAACACCCTGGCTCCTTTCATCTTTCTTTATAGCTCCGCAGCTTTTTTAAAATGCCTTTGTTGTTGCTTTTTTCAGAATCACTTTTAGTTTCTCCACATCTCCTTTTATACTTTCTAGAACAAAATTACATAGAGTAGGTGATTATAGAGAGTTCTGATAAATAGGGCCAAAAGAAATAATAATAACGAATAATTGTAGAGTACGTATTATGCTCCAGGTATTGTGCTGAGCAATTTACAACATTTTTTAGTAGTCAAGATACTCCTATCAATGAACTATTATTATCCCTATTTTACACTTATGCAAGGTTTCAGAGCAGTAAATTGCATAGACAGGACAAAAACCAGGTCTGTTCAATACCATAACCTGTGCTTTTAACTCCCTTTCTATATTATAGCCCACTGATGTTGGAATCATGGTAACAAACAGATGACTGGATGATCAAGACCCCAAAGTGCTCTACCTTAAAGCAGTGCTTCTTCAATTTTCTCTCTCTAGTATTCAAAAGACATGGGAGATCACAATGTAGTCTATCAGAAACGGAGAGATTCTTTGGGAACTCATGTTTTATCTTAAAAATTCATGTATATTTTGCACTCTATTTAATAATACATTCATGTTTATTCAAATATAAAAAAATTTAAAATTACAAGCACCAAAGTCAAACTGAATCTCCAAAAAAGGTACATATATTTAGTCTGTTACTTCAAGTTCTCCAGGACTATGGGAAGCTCAATTGAAAACTAGAGCATGGGAAATATTTCAGAGTAGTTATAATGCTTCTCCCTAGAATCGTCCTCCCTAAATCATCTTAGTAAAGCAACATAGATCAAGCATCACTTTGTATTGCATCCTGATATGACCTCCAATAAACACAGTTTGTAAAATGTCTGTTAATAAAACTCAGTGTCTGTGGTATGGCATTATTTAGAATAATCTAGGAAAATTTTGGGGAACATCTATTTAAAACAATGATTTTTATTTTAATATCATTGATAAGTTGCCTTTCATTCTCATAATAATTAAACATAATAGAAGCTGCTGTTTGTTAAGCTCATTCTGAATTTGTAACAATAGACTATGTCACCCACATTGAAGAGAGGTTTTTCCTTCTAATATAAGAGTGGGGATGGGGAGGGTGACAGTACATCAAGCTTATCCAAAAGTGTAATCAAATAGTTATCATGTGAACTTAAAGGAGAAGGAAAGTGTTTACTGCTTCATCAATTTAACTTTCATGTTAGTATAGGTGGTACTGGTAGCTCTATGTAAGAATCAGTTGTTGGAGGTGAATGGGACATTTGCACTGAACTTCTGAAATTTGGCCTAAGTAAGGATAATCCTATAATTTGTCATTCAAACTGGGGCACTTTTGAGAAAGAAAAGGGGCACTATTAAAAATTAAGCCTAGAAAACCATCATGAACTGTGACTATCCTGGGCAATCTGGGACATGTGGTCACCCTACCCATAGCTAATTCCTCACATAGAGTCAAAGGCAAAGGATAGTTGATTATGCCAACAACCTAATGGCATCCCATGTAATTTCAGGTTGCTTTTTTGATGACACTCACAACTAAGTTTTAGATGTGGGTGAGAGCTGTGGATTCTCAAATATAAAAAAGCACCCCCCAACCAATTATTTTACCAATATGACTTTGTTCTTCCCGTAACTTAGGTATTTGCATTTATGTCTATTTACCAAAGTAGGAAAATGGATACTGGATAGCCAAAAAACCAACATATGATTACTATAACTGGTTTCCATGAAGATATACCATCATGCATAGACAATATATGTCTATGAAGAGTTAAATAAACGGATAAGGGTCAAAAAGACAAACAAAGCAATAGCACAAATACTTCAAAGTAATGATCTGATTAAGTCTCTTATAGAGTTCGAGGAAGGGAAAAAAATGGTTGAGTAGGAAGTCAAGGCAGAAGCTTCCTCCACGTACACACCAAGGAAGCAAACATAGTATACGTTTCTGTTAGGTGTATATCCAGAAGTGAGTTGTTGGCTCAAGGTTATGCATAAATGTGACCTTAGCGGATATTTTCAAAAACTTTTCCAAATGGTTGTGCCAATTTATACTACTATCAGCAGCATATGGAAATTCCAGTTTCTCCATCCTCACCAGCATTTGGGATTGTTGGTCTTTATTTTAGCCATTTTGGTGGGTGTGTGAATCTCATTTGCATTTTCCTGGGGATTAATCACCAATCATTTTTGCATGTTCTGATTCATTGTGTTGGTGCCATCATCCACCCAGTCACAGACTAGAAATCTGAGTATCATCCTTTTGCTCCTCACCTTCCTTTATCCTCATATGCTTATTTTACCACATAAATACTTGTCAAATTTCTCAGCTCACTGCCATCAGTTAATGCCAAAAGCTGTATTCAGAGCTTCATTTTTAATTCTCAATTTGTCTAGCTCTATGGCCACCTATGTGGTTTCACCTTCTCTTAGTCCTGAAATAAATTATCTACAAAGCCACCAGAATGATCTATCCCAAACCCAACCTGCCATATTTCTTCCATGTTTTATCAATTGCATGGCTCCCCACCTGCACTAAGAGAAAAGTCTAAAGTCTCTTAAAATAGCATATAAGATCCATGAGAGTCTGGCGCCTGCCCTGCCATTTGACCTCCTAGCTCATCATTTTCTGCCATAGCTCCACACTCCAGCAATGCCAGATTCTCTGCTCAGTGCCACTTTTCCTCCAGAAATGTTATATCTTCCACTTCTCACTCCCAAATCCTCAAAAGAATTAAAATTAAAAAGAGTAATACCATTTGATCCAGCAATCCTACTTCTGGGTGTATAGCCAAAGGAAATGAAGACAGGATATCAAAGAGCTATCTGTACTCCCAAATTCACTGCAGCACTAATCACAATAGACAAGATATGCAAAGAACTTAAGTGTCTATTAATCAGTAAATGGATAAAGAGATGTGCTGGATAGATGATGATAGGTAGATAGATAAATTGATAGAAAGATAGATAGATAGATAATAGATAGATAAACACACTGGAGTATTATTCATCCATGAGTAAAGGGAATCTTGTGATTTGTGACAACACGGACGGACGTTAAGAGTTTTATGCTAAGTGAAATAAGCCATGCAGAAAGACAAATACTTCATTGTATCACTTACATGTGGAATCTAAAAAAAAAATTCAAACTTATTGGAAAAGACAAGAAAAGTGGTTGCCAGGGCTCGGAGGAGGGGGAATGGGAGAGGCTGATAAAAGGGTACAAACTTTCGGCTATGGCATGAGTAGTCTGAAGATCTAATGTAAAACATAGTGACTACAGTTGATAAATTGTGTTGTATAATTGAAATTTTCTAAGAGAGTAGAACTTAAATGTTCTCACCAAAAAGTATGAATTTAGATGATGGATGTGTTAATTAACTAGATGGCAGGAATCCTTTCATAATGTATACGTATTTCAAATCACCACAATGTACACTTTAAATATCTTACAATTTTGTTAATTATACCTCTAAAAAACCCCAAGAAAGCAAAATACATCCTTCATGTTCTGTGCTGCTCCTAGGAAAGTTTCAGTTTACACTAAGTCAAAGAAATGATTGCCAAACCCTGAGGTATTTCCTCTCCATAAGATGTTTATATTGTAATGGAAGATGAAAAACCAGTCTCTAATTGTGGAATTTCTAGCATTAGTATGCATGTGGAAGACATACAAAATTATACCATGAAGCTTGCAGTCTATGCATAAAAACAGACCTCTGAAATAACAGTTCTTAAGTATATTTAAGACTAAATCTGTATCCTTACGCAAATCATTGCACTAAATTAAATTCCAGATGCATCAAAAGTTTAAATATAAAAAGAGAAACCAGCAGAGTATTAAAAGAAAATACCTTTTAAAATAATTTCATGAGAGGGAAAGGCTTTCTAAACATCATTAAAAAATAACTTTGAAAGAAGAGATGGACAAATTTGATTCTATGAGAAAAAAAGCAAAACATGAATGTAAAATAATCACTATGAATATGCTTGAAAGATAATGGCAAACTGGGGGTACGCCACTAGGTTTTCCATACATAATTATTGCCTGCTCAAGTTGGTATGGCCTCTTTGGAGAACACTGTGGCACTTGGTGCCAAAATGCAGTGTTGATTCACTGAGCAATCTCATTTTGGAGCCATTAATATGATGATATATATTGACAGAATGTTTATGCCTTATTATTGAATGGAGCAATAAATAGATACAAGTTGTTTTTTTAAGTTTATTTTGGTATCATTAATCTACAATTACATGGGCAATATTATGGTGATTAAACTACCCCCTTCATCAGGTTGCCCCCACCAACCACATTACAGTCACTGTCCATCAGCATAGTGAGATGCTATAGAATCACTACTTGTCTTCTCTGAGTTCTACAGCCCTCCCTGTGCCACTCAACATTACATCTGCTAATCGCAATGCCCCTTTTTCCACCTTGTCCCTCCCTTCCCACCCATCCTCCCCAGTCCCCTTCCCTTATGGTAACTATTAGTCCATTCTTGGGTTCTGTGAGTCTGCTGCTGTTTTGTTCCTTCAGTTTTTTTCTTTGTTCTTATACTCCACATATGAGTGAAATCATTTGGTATTTGTCTTTTTCAGCTTGGCTTATTTCACTGAAAATAATACTCTCTAGCTACATCCATGTTGTTGCAAATGCTAGGATTTGTTTTCTTCTATGGCTGTATAATATTCCATTGTGTATATGTACCACCTCTTCTTTACCCATTCATCTACTGATGGACACTTAGGTTAATTCCATTTCTTGGCTATTGTAAATAGTGCTGCGATAAACATAAGGGTGCATCTGTCTTTTTCAAACTGGGCTGCTGCTGCATTCTTAGGGTAAATTCCTAGGAGTGGAATTCCTGGGTCAAATGGTATTTCTATTTGGAGTTTTTTGAGGAACCTCCATACTGCTTTCCACAATGGTTGAACTAATTTGCATTCCCACCAGCAGTGTAGGAGGGTTCCCTTTTCTCCACATCCTCGCCAACATTTGTTGTTGTTTGTGTTTTGGATGTTGGCCATCCTCACTGGTGTGAGGTGATATCTCATTGTGGTTTTAATCTGAATTTCTCTGATGATTAGCGATGTGGAGCATCTTTTCATGTGCCTGTTGGCCATCTGAATTTCTTCTTTGGAGAAGTGTCTATTCATGTCCTCTGCCCATTTCTTAATTGGATTATTTGCTTTTTGTTTGTTGAGGTGCGTGAGTTCTTTATATATTTTGGATGTCAACCCCTTATCTGATATGTCATTTATGAATATATTCTCCCATACTGTAGGATGTCTTTTTGTTCTACTGATGGTGTCCTTTGCTGTACAGAAGCTTTTCAGCTTGATATAGTCCGACTTGTTCATTTTTGCTTTTGTTTCCCTTGCCCGGGAAGATATGCTCATGAAGAAGTCGCTCATGCATATGTCCAAGAGATTTTTGCCTATATTTTTTTCTAAGAGTTTTATGGTTTCATGACTTACATTCAGGTCTTTGATCCACCTTGAGTTGACCTTTGTGTATGGGGTTAGACAGTAGTCCAGTTTCATTCTCTTACATGTAGCTGTCCAGTTTTTCCAACACCAGCTGCTGAAGAGGCTGTCATCTCCCCAATGTATATCCAAGGCTCCCTTATCAAATATTAATTGACTGTATGTGTTTGGGTTGATGTTTGGATTTTCTATTCTATTCCACTGATCTGTGGGTCAAAATGTTTTTGTGCTAATACCAAATTGTCTTGATTACTGTGGCTTTGTAGTAGAGCTTGAAGTCAGGGAGTGTAATTCCCCCTGTTTTATTCCTCCTTCTCAGGATTGCCTTGGCTATTTGGGGTCTTTTGTGGTGCCATATGAATTTTAGAATTATTTGTTCCAGTTCATTGAAGAAAGCTGTTGGTAGTTTGATAGGGATTGCATTGAATCTGTAGATTGCTTTGGGTAATATAGCCATTTTGACAATATTTATTCTTCCTAGCCAAGAGCATGGGATGTATTTCCATTTGTTAGTGTCCTCTTTAATTTCTCTTAGGAATGTCTTGTAGTTTTCAGAGTACACATCTTTCACTTCCTTCACTACGTTTATTCCTAGGTATTTTATTCTTTTTGATGCAATTGTGAATGGAATTATTTTTCTGATTTCTCTTTCTGTTAGTTCATCATTAGTGTATAGGAAAGCAACAGATTTCTGTGCGTTAATTTTGTAACCTGCAACTTTGCTGAATTCAGATATTAGTTCTAGTAGTTTTGGAGTGGAGTCTTTAGGGTTTTTTATGTACAATATCATGTCATCTGCAAATAGTGACAATTTGACTTCTTCTTTACCAATCTGGATGCCTTGTATGTCTTTGTTTTGTCTGATTGCCATGGCTAGGACCTCCAATACTATGTTGAATAACAGTGGAGAGAGTGGGCATCCCTGTCTTGATCCCTATCTTAGATGAAAAGCTTTCAGCTTCTCGCCATTCAATATGATGTTAGCTGTGGGTTTGTCATATATGGCCTTTATGATGTTGAGGTACTTGCCCTCTATACCCATTTTTTTGAGAGTTTTAATCATGAATGGATGCTAAATTTTGTCAAATGCTTTTTCAGCATTAATGGAGATGATCATGTGGTTTTTATTCTTCTTTTTGTTGATGTGGTGGATGATGTTGATGGATTTTCGAATGTTGTACCATTCCTGCATCCCTGGGATAAATCCCACTTGTTCATGGTGTATGATCCTCTTGATGTATTTTTGAATTCGGTTTGCTAATGTTTTCTTGAGTATTTTTGCATCTACGTTCATCAGGGATATTGGTCTGTAATTTTCATTTTCGGTGATGTCTATGCCAGGTTTTGGTATTAGAGTGATGCTGGCTTCATAGAATGAGTTTGGAAATATTCCCTCCTCTTCTATTTTTTGGAAAACTTTAAGGAGAATGGGTATTATTTCTTCTTTATGTATCTGGTAGAATTCAGAGGTGAATCCATCAAGTCCGGGGGGTTTTGTTCTTGGGTTGTTTTTTGATTACCGCTTCAATTTCATTGCTGGTGATTGGTCTGTTTAGTTTTTCTGTTTCTTGCTTTGTCAGTCTTGGAAGGTTGTATTTTTCTAAGAAGTCGTCCATTTCTTCTAGGTTTCCCAGCTTGTTAGCATATAGATTCTCATAATATTCTGTTATAATTCTTTGTATTTCTGTGGGGCCTGTTGTTATTTTTCCTTTCTCATTTCTGGTTCTGTTTATGTGTGTACATTCTCTTTTTCTCTTAATAAGTCTGGCTAGGGGTTTATCTATTTTGTTTATTTTTTCAAAGAACCAGCTCTTGGTTTCATTGATTTTTCTATTGTTTTATTCTTCTCAATTTTATTTATTTCTTCTCTAATCTTTATTATGTCCCTCCTTCTGGTGACTTTGGGCCTCATTTGTTCTTCTTTTTCCAATTTCAGTAATTGTGTCTTTAGATTATTCATTTGGGAATGTTCTTCCTTCTTTAAATAGGCCTGGATTGCAATATGCTTTCCTCTTAGAACTGCTTTTGCTGCGTCCCACAGAAGTTGTGGATTTTGTGTTGTTGTTGTCATTAGTCTCCATATATTCTTTGATTTCTGTTTTGATTTGGTTGTTAACCCGTTGATTAATTTGGAGAATATTGTTAAGTTTCCATGTATTTGTGAGCCTTTTTGATTTCTTTCTAAAATTTATTTCTAGTTTTATACCTTTGTGATCTGAGAAGCTGGTTGGTAGAATTTCAATATTTTTGACTTTACTGAGGTTCTTTTTGTGGCCTAGTATGTGGTCTATTCTGGAAAATGTTCCACGTGCACTTGAGAAGAATGTGTATCCTGTTGCTTTTGGTTGTAGAGTTCTGTAGATGTCTGTTAGGTCCATCTGTTCTAGTGTGTTGTTCAGTGCCTCTGTGTCTTTACTTATTTTCCGTCTGGTTGATCTGTCCTTTGGAGTGAGTGGTATGTTGAAGTCACCTAAAATGAATGCGTTGCTGTCTATTTCCTTCTTTAATTCTGTTAGTATTTGTTTCACATATGCCGGTGCTCCCATATTGGGTGCATATATATTTATAATGGTTATATCCTCTTGTTGGATTGACCCCTTTATCATTATGTAATGTCCTTCTTTATCTCTTGCTACTCTCTTCTTTTTGAAGTGTATTTTGTCTGATACAAGTACTGCAACACCTGCTTTTTTCTCCTTGTTGTTTGCATGAAATATCTTTTTCCATCCCTTCACCTTTAGTCTGTGTATATCTTTGGGTTTGAGGTGAGTTTCTTGTAGGCAGCATATAGATGGGTCTTGCTTTTTTATCCATTCTGTTACTCTGTGTCTTTTGATTGGTGCATTCAGTCCATTTACATTTGGGTGATTTTCGATGGATATGTACTTATTGCCATTGCTGGTTTTAGATTCGTGGTTACCAAAGCTTCAAGAGTTGCTTCTTTACTATCTAACAATCTAACTTAACTTTCTTGTTAAGTTATTGTAAACACCGTCTGATGTTTCTTTATTTCTATCCCTTTTTATTCTTCCTCCTCCATTCTTTATATACTAGGTGTTTTATTCTTTGCCTTTAGTTAGAGTTTAGATGGTCTGCTTTCTTTGCTATGATTTTATCTTCTCTGGTGACATCTTTTTAGCCTTAGGAGTGCTTCCGTCTAGAGCAGTTCCTTTAAAATGTCCTGTAGAGGTGGTTTATGGGAGGCAAATTCTCTCAGCTTTCACTTGTCTGGAAATTGTTTAATCCCTCTGTCATATTTAAATGATAATTGTGCTGGATACAATATTCTTGGTTTGAGGCCCTTCTGTTTCATTCCATTAAATATATCATGCCTTTCTCTTCTGGCCTGGAAGGTTTCTGTTGAGAAGCCTGATGATAGTCTGATGTGTTTTCCTTTCTAGGTGATCTTTTTTCTCTCTCTACCTGTCTTTAATACTCTGTCTTTATCTTTGATCTTTGCCATCTTAATTATTATGTGTCTTGGTATTGTCTTCTTTGGTCCCTTGTGTTGCGAGATCTGTGGGCTTTTGTGGACTGTGAGACTATTTCCTTCCCCAGTGTGCGAAAGTTTTCAGCAATTATGTCTTCAAAGACACTTTCTATCCCTTTTTCTCTCTCTTCTTCCTCTGGTACTCCTATAATGCGAATATTGTTCCGTTTGGATTGGTCACACAGTTCTCTTAATATTCTTTCATTCCTAGATATCCTTTTATCTCTCTCTGCCTCAGCTTCTCTGTATTCCTGTTCTCTGATTTCTATTCCATTAACAGTCTCTTGCATCTAGTCCTGTCTGCTGGTAAGCCCATTGATGGCTTGTCTCATTTCTGCATTGTCTTTCCTGACTTCCCTCACTTCCTCCCTCAGCTCTTGTATGTTTCTCTGTAGATCCATCAGCATGGTTATGACTTTTATTCTGAATTCTTTTTCAGGAAGGTTGTGCATTTCCATCCCTTCAGTCTGGTGTTGTCTACGTCTTGGTGAGCTTTGTCTGTACCGTATTCCTCTGTCTTTTCATGGCGATAGAAGTGGTCGCTGGTAAGTGTCAATGTCAGCTGGGCTCTTTACGACTTAAAAAAACGAAAAAAAAAGAGAAGGAAGAGAAAGAAAAGAGAAAAGACAGAAAGAAAAGAAAAGAAAGAAAAAAAAAAACTGCCCACCGGGAGTATATTCTGTAAGGACGGTGTAGGTGGCGCTATTGCTCCACTATTCCGCAGCTAGGGCCATGCAGCTCTGCTGGGCCGTTTGTAGCTCTGGCCTGGGCAGGAACGAATGTGAGGCTGTTGTTCTCTATGTGAGGTCTCAGTGCATCTACTTTTTCCCAGTCGCCAGCCAAAGGGTCCGAAATTCCTCAGGACTCCCAGCCTGCTGGGCTGAGTGTGCTGGGATGATCGTATTCGTCCTTTGGGCCTCTGACTCTTTAAGACTGCCAAAAAAAAAGCGCGCCCTTTTGTTTTGTCCCGGGGAACCTGCTGCAAGGACCCGCGCGCGTTCCCAGCTCAAAACCTCTACTTTCTGCCTCTCCAATATCTGATAGACCGCGTGATGTGTGTCAGTGCTCCCAGTGCAGATCACCAGGACTGGTTATTTCATGGGCCTGTACTTCCAGTCCCTCCTGGCTCTGAATCCTCTCTTCCCACCGGGGTGCTGCATTGGGGGAGTGCCCGGGTCCTGCTGGGACGCAGCTCCGTATCTTACCTGCCTCGCGGGGTGCCAAGTCCTCTCAGGTGCAGATGCAGGCTGTGTGCTGTCCTGTATATTCTGGTGTCCCTTTTAGGAATAGTTGTATTTGCTGTATTTTCACAGATATATATGGTTTTTGGAGGAGATTTCCATCGCCCTGCTCATGCTGCCATCTTCCCAGAACTCCAGATTACAAGCTGTTTTTAAGACAATTTCATTTGTATAAAATTATACATTTTTAAAAATTATCAGAATCTATCTATGCATGTGCGTGTTTATGCACAGAGAGGTGAAGATCTTAAAGGACCACTAGGTTCTAAGACAAGAGCATAGTGATGCTCTTTTCTCTTGCACACACCTTTGAAATGAAGTGCCTGTCACACAGTGCGTATTTAATCAATATTTGGGGGAGGAAAGGATACAGGAAAAGAGGGAAATTGGGAGGAATGGAAAGATTATTTGTCAAAATATTTACAGTGATTATGGATTTCTGTTTTTTTTATTTTTAACATTGCACTTTTCTGTACCTCCTTGATTTTTTTCCTCCAAAGAGCAAGCATAGTTAGAAAAAGAATAACAAAGCTATTTTTAATAAATAAAAGCCTTGTAGATGGATATGCATTGGTCAGATTTGGGCATCTGTGAGGTATCCCAGAGTAGTCAAAGACCAAGGAGGAAGGGCTTTCACACTGCCAGCCAGCAAAAAGGGGTTTTCATTTCACTTGCAGTGTCAGTGCTCTCTTGCCAACCAAAAAGGTAACCATTTTACCCTCAGGTAAAAACAGAAGACTTTCACCCTATGGCCTGCTTTCCTGTGCCAACAGAAGCCCCTTGGGCAAGCTGGCCCCATCTCAGCCTCCATCCAGAGGCCTCTTTCCAGTATTAGCTGTACCCATGAGATTTGCACTGCTGATCTGAATTAAAGTGCTTTCTGCCCTCCTTCCTCTCTCCCTGTCCCTATTATATAACTTCCTCTGCAGTTTTTCCCTCAGTCACTGATTTCCATCTTTTAGGTATCCCAGGCACATGATCCAGTTCTAGTTTCTGCAGCAGACAAAAAGAAAAATGTCTGCCTGCCAGGAGAGGAAACAGGATGCTAAAGCAGTGCCTCGTTTGCCCCACATAAAGTGCTTCTGTCTGGATCTTCTCCCAGAATTCTGGGGAGAAGAGGCTGCTGCCAGTGGGGTATGCTTTTTCAGATGGGGTTTGGCAAGACAGAGATAGTCACACTTCCTTCAGTGCTGTGGGAACAGTCTGGCTGGATTCCAGGAATGTGGTTTCTTTAGGGTTTGCTCCTGAGAGCTGAGGTCAGTGCTCTGGCATGTTATCTACCCAGACAGACAGGCTCCAGTCAACTCAGTTGGGTAACTCAGCGCTTTGCTTGCAAAGTCCTTTTCAACTTGACCTCTAAAGTTGATAGAGACCACCTATTTCTAAATGAACAGAAGCCAAGTTTAGTTCCAAGGCACTTATTCAAGCAATTGGTCTTTGAGCTAGGAAATGGATGCACTTTGCCCTTGACTTAGTATCTTATTATATTTTTTGAATATTTATTTCTGTATTGGTCAGTGCTTTTTGGGAGCAAGCATGATTTCTTTTTTTCCCTTCTCAAACTGTATCCTGTATTTCTTATTTAATATTTTCCAGCTTTATTGATATATAATTAACATATAACATAAGTTTAATGTGTACAATATAATGATTTGATGTATGAATATATTGTAAAATGATTCCTACAAGATAGTTAACACATTCATAAATTCACAGTTTCAATTTGTGTGTGTGTGTGTGAGATGAGACCTTTAACATCTACTCTCTTAGGAATTTTCAAATATATGACAAAGAATTGTTAACTACAGTCACCACACTGTATATTATATCCCCAGAACTTATTCATCTTATAACTGGAAGTTTGTACTCTTTGACAAGCATGGTTTCTAATTCTCCTAATCATGCACTGGATAAACTCACTTTATCACTCTAAAGAACTATAGCACAGGGATTCTCCAAGAAATAAATAAAAAAACTTATTAAAATGCACATCTGATCATGTTGTTACTGCATTAATGTTGGGCAAAGAACGAATACACACAACATTCTAAGCTGGGTCTCTGTCATCTTCAAGCAGGTAGACAAAGTGGGAGAGGCTCACAAAGAGCAGTGACTCCATGTCTATGTCTACTTGGTGTTTTGGAGTTACAGCTTTACTTTTATTTGCTTCTTAAAAAAATGGTTAGGGGTATCTTTACAAATGCTGTCATTTTGTTGTTGTTAGAGGTCTCCTTCCAAGAATGACATTTTTTTTCAAAGTATTCTTTTGACACAGAACTTTTGGACAGTGGTTTATTAAGGTATGTGGGGTCTTTACCCAAAGCCCAAGGTGGGAAGCCATGGGCATTTCTGATAGAGGAGGGGTCAATGAGGACTTCATCATTAGTCAGTGTGCCTGGGTTCCCTTGCCAAAATCCAGACCCAAAGTATCTTTAGCAATTTAAAGTGTAATTGGGCAGTGGTGGGAGGGATAGAGAGGGAGATGAAGAGCAGAAGAAATCTCTTAAGATTTAGGAAGGGGGAGCCAGGGCAGCTTTGGACTATAAGGACGCATCATCAGAGCAATTTGTATTGGAACCTTGTATGTAAATTGGAGGTAGTAGTTGCAGAGCAATCCCCAACATTGTATTTAAATTAATTAAGGCACACCTAGCTGCTGGTATGCTGGGGATTGGGGAGACTTGGAACAGCTGAGAGATATCATTTTGGGGGATAAGAAAACCATGGGATTTCAGATAGAGGAAAGCATATGTTTTGCATTTTCCAGGGCAGTCTGCTTTTAAACATTCTGTCCCATTGTCTCCTAAGCATACAAGCTCCTGTTGGGTTGTTGTTCTGATATCTGGGTAGGAAAATATGGTAACAGTATATAAAATTAATCTATTTGCTAACAGAAACAAGGCATGAAGTGAAGACAAAAAGGGACTGAAGGAATGAATGAAGGTCTCCTAATTTGAGCCTTGTAGAATAGTCTGCTGATACAAGGCAGAAAAAAGCCAAGGTGTGGAAATTATTAAATTATACATCCAATGTTATCATTTAAGGATAAAGCATGCGGGCATCACATTTCATTGGGGCTCTTGACATCTTAAATAAGTGTTCATTTTCACAAAGAAAGCATATTGTTTCCCTGTTTTTGCCAGATTTATGGGAATCCTGGCCCCCAAATCAAAGAATTAATTACCACATGTGTATAATGATTTTTAATTTTAGGGAAAAATAAAATTTACCACAGTGGTTCCTAATCCTAAATGATCTTTCAAATCTGCTTGTCCAGTTTTCACAGATGAAGAAATGGTAGGGGACCCACACATGAGCACTGCAAAAGTCAAAAGAAAGTTCACTGTGGATAGGATTTGTGGGGATAAGTATCTGAGCCCTGTGTGATGCTGAAAGGATAACGTTCTTCTGAGCACACGAGATGCAAGTGCTGGCGACTTCCTGGAATCACTGGGGAAGCTTTATGGAGATGGTGGTTTTTTTGCAGACAGCAGATGTGCATGAACTGGGAAATACTCCTTTGCTACTGTTTTCATGAGACTCATAATGCTTAAGGAAACAGGAATTATACATGGATTCTTGGTTGGAAATCATTCTAAAATGCTATGTTCCTGCCATAGTAATTGGAGTAGAGAAGATCAACTTGCAGTAATAAGAAAGAGCACTAAACTGGGCATCAGAAGCCTAGTATTCCCACGCTGGGTCTCATTCTCTGCTGTGAGATGGAGCAAATTTTAGTTTCCTTGGTGAGTTACTGCCTAGGGTTCTGTTATAATTAAATTAAATAATAAATGTGAAAGTGCTATACAACTGTAAGGTGGACTGATTGTAATTGAATTTGTGTTTGATTGAGGAGCCTTAGTGATTAGTGAACAGTTCTCTAGAGCAGTTGTACTAGGGGTTATACCTATGCCTGTAGGACATTAAAAATATGAAGGATGCCTTGGATCTGACCTTGGATATTCTGATGTGCGGAGAGAAGGCATCTACACATAAATTTAAAATTCTTGTGGTGAAATTAGGGACCCCAGAGGCTGAGAGCCACTGCTTTAGTGTGGAGATCAGTGTGGTAAGTCTGGCTCTGTCCCCAACAAATATTTCTGTGCTGTAGGAGGAAGCCTGGCAGAATCTTGAAAAGTTGACTAAATTCTCCATGCTTCATTTTCCCATTTGTAAAATGTACAGCTGGACTAACCAGTGACCGTCTGCCTTTGTAAAGCAACAGACTCTTTTTTTCAATGAGAATTTTCTAGGAAGGTTTAACATGTAAAACAAACAAAAGAAAGCAGACTACTTTGATTTTGCTTAGCAGTCCCCACAGGATTTCAGAAACCATTGGCCCAGATAGTCACTAATATCCCTTCTAGCACTAGAATTCCATTCCAGGTAGAGAAAATTTTCATAAATTTGTACTGATCCTCTTTGGGAGACTGGAAGCTTAATGATATTTGTTCTGAGGACTATGAATTAAGGCAAGTAGGTAGACAGACTGGACTTTTACCTGTTCTTTGTTTTATTTTACTCCTGCCATACTCTGTTTTTCAGACACATTTGCCAACTGACTGCTAGATAGGTTTGGCCAAAAGGATGCACTTGCAGGGGATTAGAGGACAGGAGAGAATGTAACCAGGATATTTCAACCCTTCATTCTCATTGAGTGGTGTCCTGGCAGGGAGAGGTTCTCCTTCTTTCTTCCAGAGCAAGCCTGATGGAGACAGGAGTCTACAAGCACCCCCATTACTCTAATAACACCCCTTTTCCCACTGGTCTGCTAGCCCTAGGGATGGTCTATATTTGTGTGCTAAGACTTCTGCTGACTCACTACCACCCACCTTAGCCTTTCAACAATTCCAACAGCTGTGTAACAAGCTCCCTGTATTAATTTTCCTCTCTTGAACTACATGGCAAGGATTCTGTTTTTCTGACTAGATACAATTATCCTGATAGTGGTGTGTTCGGGTTACAGCATGAGGGCCTTGAAAAGCATGCTAAGGAGTTTTCATGTTGAGAAACTGTGGTTAAGGAAAATTAGTGGTCCCAGTGTATATACTGGACTAAAAAAAAACAAATGAGAGGACATGAGGGACAACAAATATTACCATAATACAGTGGAACTGTTTCACTATTCAACTTTATCATAAACTGTTTTACTCATTTCTGGCTATGTTTTCTTCTTGGGGAAAATTTTTTTTGTAGCACTTTGGGGGAATTTTACCCCTAAATATCTCTTAGTTACCTGAGCCACACTCTTTTGTACTTTGGCTTACAAAAGAAGGAGTCAGATGGCCCATAGTGACCTGAGTCGCCTTGTGAAAGCAATTTCATGATAAAGGAGGTAAGTATAACCTAAGAAAAGCAAATCCACTCCTAGGTATATTTATATATATTTCCCAAGAGAAATAAATATATACATCCACACAAAGACTGGCACACTAATGTTCTCAGCAGCATTATTCATAATAGCCCCAAATTGGAAACAACCTATATAGGTCCATTAACTGGTGAATGGATGAACAAAATGTATATATTCACACAGTGGAATACTACTGAGCAACACAAAGGAGCAAACTACTGATATACCCTACAATGCTGATGAACTTCAAAAACATGCTAGGTGAAAGACACCAGATATAAGAGACCACATGCTGTATGATCCCGTTTAGGTGAAATGTCCAGAAAAAAAATCTATAGATCAGAAAATAGATCAGTGGTTGCATGGGGTGGGATGGGGATGGGGATGGCAACTGACCCATAAAATGGCATAAGCAATCTTACTGGGGTGATGGAAATGTTCTACAGTTGATTGATGGTCATAGTTGCCCAAGTTGGAGAATGTACTAAGAAATCATTAAATCATTCACTTAATGTGAGTGAATTAGATGGTACGTAAAATATGCCTAATAGTCATTTTTAAAAAGGAGAAAGTAGAAAGGTAGCAGTACTCTTATTAATCTAGGCCTTTTTAGACACCAATTAGTTACTATGTTACTTTCAATTATGTTATCAACATATTTATGTCATTTTCATGGACTTCCATCCCAAAACTGTGTTGACAGCTATGCTGAAGTCTAAATAGGCTATCATTAGTCTGGTACTCCTCTGCACTCATTCAGTTTCATCAAAATAGATGATAAGGCCTAATGTGGTACAGGCGCTTATAAATGTGTACTCATAAAAATAAGGGTCATTTTCTTGGAGGTTTAAGACTTTAAACTTCCATGATTATCTAACCCAAAAATGGCTCAGAAGCTCGTAGTTTAATACCAATTCCTACCAGAGGTCTGGAAAAATATTAACTGGTGCCGGATAGTCTGCACTCAGAGGTTTGGAAGAGAATGTTTGCCTTTGTTCTCTGTATCCAATAGCTGGGAGACAGGTGATAAACAAATGCTTTTAAAAACAATTTCTGCCCAACATGGTAATAGTTTTAATTCCTTTGATCTGAAGAATAAGAAGTCCTGTTTCTCTTGCTGTGTTGTGGCAATAAGGTGTTTGCTCTGAAAGGCTGCTGTTATAACAAAGCTCAATGACTCACTTAATAATGTATTGATTCCTTCCATACTGGGTTTGTCATTACCTCAGATTAAAGCCCCCTTTTCCGATTTCAATGCTCTCAGATCTGCCATCAACAATCCAGTGAGTACTGGACCACAATCTTTGTGTGACTGAGCTGGATATTTAGTTTATTAGTTTTATTATTCTTTCATGCTTTCTTTCTGAGAGGGAAAATAATAGGCCTCTACCTCTCCACACTCAACCCTGTACCTCAGCATGGCTAGAAGAGGGAAGATTTAACTCAGCCATAGCTCTGAAGGACCTCAGGAAAATTACTGGACCTGAGATTATTCACTTACAAAACAGACGTCTTATAATGTCTGTCTTCTTCATAGCAAGGTTGTGAAGACAAATGTAACAGATGTAAGCATCTTTTAAAAACATTTACTGAATGAGAGATTCAGAGACTTGGTTTGAAATCAAACTGATTCTGGGCTGAAATCAAGCTGTATTTCCAACTTTGGAGGGATATAGGAGGAAAGCAGAACACAGAGTTAACCTGAAATTTTCCAAGTGCTGCATCACTTTTAGATTCTGAAAGCTCCTTTCTTGGTCCTCCCATGCTAGTATCTTTGCAGCTGATTATAGAGTAAAGGAGAAGCGGCTGCAGAGTCTTTGATAATTGAATCTTAAGAGGACTGACAATAGATGCCACTACATCCCCCTCCAGCCACACATTACTCCCACTAGCAGACGTCCATCCCCGATAAAAATCCTGCCCCCTGTACTTTTCTCCATTTCCTTTCCTCTGCTCGGCCACATCTAATATTCTTTTCATCTTCCCTTAATAGATGCCTAAATGCCTGACATGTGAAGGCAATGCCTATTCCCATGGGGCCACTGCTTCGAAGGAAGCTCATTACAGACACAGACAAGGTGGAAAATGGCCTCCTCACTGGAGACGAAAAGAAGCTGCCCTGATGAAGAAATCTGTTCCCAGCTCCTGCCACTAAAATTCCTCTCTTCTGCCCTGGTTTTCTTTATTGTGTACCTCGAGAAGTAGTTTCTCCCTCATAAGGTAACACACAATAGAGAGAATATTGCTTCTATAACCCAACTTTGGTAAATGTGATCAAAGTGGAGAGAATGATCTATGCAATGATAGGACCTCCTAGTTACTTTAAGACTAAGGTTTCATCTGTTGGGCCATTATATTGTTGCCATCTATGGATCTAACATTTACTTTAGAACATTTAGAGGAAAACAAACATTACCTATGTATCAGCTTATGCAGGTGTGTCACATGCCTGTAACTGCCTATCAGTTTATTAGAATCAATGAATTTTAAAGTACCTAACACATATTACATATAATATTGAGCACTGAGGAATCAAAGATGACAGGGCCCCTGCCTTCCAGGAATTCACACTTTAGAAAGGTAGGCATATGAATAACTATCTGTAGAATATTATGCTAAGTTATTTAGAAAATGCAATAGGAGCACTGATGAAGTGGCAAAGAACTGTGGTGGAGAAGAGGAGAGTGAGAGAAAGCTATAAAAGAAAGGACATTTATGCTGGGCTTCAAAGGATGAATTGAAATTTTCTGGTTGGACAGGATAGAAAGGACATTTCAGCAGAGGTAAACTGAATAAAGACCTTGAGACACGGAAGTGCATGGCATGTCCAAGGAACATGCAAATCTGAAGGGTTAGAATACGAGGGTAGTATTTTACCAGGTGTGGTTATCATCATCATCATCATCATTTGAAGCTGTTTAATTTTTCAGTTTCCTGAACTTCAGCCCAAACCCTCTGAATCAGAATATCTGAAGGTGGGGGCCAGGAACCTGAATTTTAGAGGTACATGTGATTCATAAAGGTTGAGGACAATCTAATTGAGGCTGTTCTAGGAAGGGTGGGGAATGCAGGGAAGGACACATTGACTTACAACTACAAGTCATTCTGGGGTTATATGCCTATATGCTATCAGATAGACTGGTGAATTC
This sequence comes from Smutsia gigantea, assembly GCA_032199065.1. Lineage (NCBI taxonomy): Eukaryota > Metazoa > Chordata > Mammalia > Pholidota > Manidae > Smutsia > Smutsia gigantea. Next base: position 408,796 of record JAVSCE010009123.1, read on the forward strand.
AGTTCCAAATGTGTTCAATCAAATAAAGAGAATTCACTATTTGTAAATTTATTAAAGTAAATTATAAAATGTCTGTTAACAGAGGTCCACTTATTGTAAATTGACAGAGTAAAAAGGCAAAGATTCAACTGAGCCAATTCAAAATGGGAAAATGCTTTCCTGACTGTTCTCAGCTTCAGAGAATCTTCTCATATAACACTGGGAATCTTGATTAAAATCTCTCCCTGCTCAGTAGCACAATCTCTCAAAGAGTCTCAAAAGGGAGTCATCTCAGAGTTGTTCACAGCAGTCTTTCTCTATCCTTGAGCTTAGCTGTATCACTATAAAGGGTGACAGCATAGCCACCATGGGGAAGACAGGGCAGAGAGCAAGCTGGAAAGTTGATGGACTCCTTGTCTGAAGCACAGACCCTGGAACAGAGCACTGGATGCTTCAAAAAGAGATGGACCTCTTCTCAATGGGCACCTCACTGCAAACTGATGTTCCCAAATAAGAAGCCGACAAGAGTCAGGGAGAGCAGCACAATTTAGTCAGAAGGAGGCAAAATATGGGTAGCCACTCAGCACTATGCATTTTCCCAGCCTGTCCTCAGCGTGATCTGTTGCCTATTTCAGAGCCATAGCATAGTCTTAGCTACCTGTCACTACAATAATTGCACACACAAATACCTGCAAATAAAAAACTGGCTTCAAATTGATAAAGAATTCATTCAGTGTTGACTTAATATTTCTGAACAAAGCATTTTCCCCTCTAATGTAGTATTTCTCATATAATGCCAATTAAGTCCTCCATCAGACTCTCAACTAAACTTGTTAAAATGCAGAGACCTGGATGCCACTTCCAGCCTTCAGAATCAGACTCTCTGAGGTCAGGGCCCCGTATTCACTTTCACAGCCTCATGCAGGTGATTCTTAAGCACATGAAAGTTGAAGGAACTATACTCTAAAATCTCTAGTTAAATAGCTCTTCTCAGGTACTGTTGCAGTAAGGTAATGGAACCAGGAGCCACTCTGACTGGGACCAATTCAATGGGGTAGAAATGGTTTGCAAGGTGAATGGAACTGGCCCCTAACCAGGTGCAGCTTCATTCAGGACATGAATGGAACAGGCCAGTTTTGAAAATATCTGAATAGATGGTTAATTGAATTAAAAGAATCAAGTTATTTTGATATTGTGAAACCATTATAAAAATTCAGCTCTTTATAATGCCCTTGCATCATTGGAGCTGAGTATATTAGGGAGACTACTATATCAAACGTGGCTCATAAAGAAGAGAAGCAATCATAAAATAATAGAGCTGGAAGAAACCTAAAATGGCCTGATACAGAGTTTTACTTTACAAATGAAGAAACCAGAACCTAGGGAGGCCAATTGATCAAAGTCATACATTAGTGGCTGAGAACCAAATGTCCTGACTTCTGGCCTACAAAGCCTCCCCTGAGACTAGAATTCCCCACTACTAAAAAGGTAATCTTTTTTTCCCCCTTGAAAAGTGGTACCATGTTCTCATTAAAAGACAAAAATCACTAAACTATAAAGTATAAACAAAGATGCTGACTCATGGACCAAAAGGAAACAAAATGATCTGATGATTCCAAGTTGAAACAGTCATTCAATCATTTATTCATTCATTCAATAAGTACTGTGGAATGATAGTTCCCTTCATACCAGAGAGAACAGGAAATGCTCTCCAGAAAGAGAGGCAGCACCACTTTGATTACAGGACGCTGAGGAGAGCTTGCCGTTTGGCTGCCAAGCCTCCTTTCACCTGTCTTCACTTGCCCCATCCAATCATCTGTCTCACACCATTTCTCAAATTCAACTGTCCGCCCCAAGACACCAGGTTCATTCTCCCTCCTTACCTTTCCTCTTGCTACGCCCCATTCTGGTATACCTTCCCAACTACTGTCATTCAAAGACCAAGCTCAAGAGTCTTTGCCTCATTCTTCAAGACTGTTCTCTCTTCTTGGATCTCAAGGGCCTTGCCTTCAGTGAACTCTTATCTTCCTGTTATACCATTCTGAATAATATACTGATATTTTTGTTTTCCATTTGTAAGAATTTGCTAGTGTGGCTTTAGTAGGCAACAGGATGTGGTTTAAATAGCACAGCGATTGTAACCTACATTGCTACCTAACTTGCTGGGTTCATTGTGAAATGCCTCACAGGTATCTCCAGCTTAGCAACTCCCCCACCCTCAACCCATGCTCCCCTGCAAAGCGGCTCCTCTTCTTTTGTTTCCTGTCTCACTAAATTATGTGCCACATTTGGCAGAAACTGGGGGCCATCTTTTATCATTGTCTCTCCCTCAGATAGTAACAATCATAGAGCACACTTTTCCCTCTTAAAGATCTTCAGAATCCATCAACTTCTCTTCACCACCACTCCTGCTACCATTCTTAGGGCTGTCACCCCTTCTTACTTAGATATCATAATAACTCCTAACTCCAACCTCATCCCTTTTAATGTCTGCTCCATTCTGTGGCCATGATGATCATTCTTAAATTCTCATACTGTGACATCCCTTGAACTGCTCAAACCTTTTGGCTCTACGGATAAGGCTCCAATCTTCTTGATTCCTCACTGAAAAGTAATAAAGAGTCTTAAGGTTTCTTTGAAACCTGATGCACACCTCAGTCTCTAGGACATAGTTGCTCAAGAATTAATGGGTGAATGATAAGTCCAACATTATAAAAATGAACTGAAATATTTAAAAACCTTTAGCAAATCTCCTGATATGGAGAAGTACTTGGTGAATGTTAGTTGCCTCCCCTTTCATCATTGCAATAGTTAAAATCTTCTAAGGAGCAGAACTTAGCCTTCTTCTTTCTTATGCTCTTTCTTAGCACCTGAAACAGTGCAACAGGGACCATTAGGGCTCTCTAACCCTCCATGTGCTCCCCCATATGCTCCCCTGGCTTTAGGGCTAGGGTCATGTACTGGATTCTGGTCAGTGTGGACAGAAGTAACAGCAGCCAAATCAACCCTACTTGGCTTCTTCCCGTGCCATGGCAACCCTAAGGGCCCACAGACTGAGAAGCTGCAAGATGAAGCAGGATGACCCAATATGCATAGGCTTCTATATGAGTGGAGAATAAATCTTTACTGTATTAGCCACTGAGATTTTGGGGATTACTTATGACCATAGCAGATTCTATCCTATTTTGATTAATATACAAAGCAATTTGAACACCTGGGAGGTGCCAAGAAGTGCCTGTTAGTTGGCAATTAATTCACCACAACAAATAAAGATATCACAGACTCCTGAGTAAATAAAGACTGTTTCAGAAATAAAGGCATCTTTATGTTTCCTCTTGGCAAGCTTTGCTGGTTTTAAAAAGTGTCTGGGGCTTAGACATTATGATTGAGAAGAAGCTGCCCAGACAAGACAGCTGTCTTGGTGAGGCTGTCTTGTCATGACACTGGATGGGTCCATGTGCCTAGGATTTAAAATAAATTAGTTCACTGGGACCAAACTTAATTGAATGTTGCCTGCTTCACCGTTCTCCTCTCTCTGCAGGTGAAAGGGTTATAATATTTATATTGTCAAGCATGTTTCTGTAAGAAGTTATTGCTATGCTGCAGCTTTTGTCATAAAGTTAATAAGGATAGTTAAGACATTAAAATTTAAGTCACAGTAATTATCTGGGAGTAAAGTAAATGTAGTAAGTGAAAAAACAGAGCATCACCAATAAAAGACAAAAATTGAGCAGACTTCTTTCATAATACAATCAAAATTTTACAATGTAAACTGGATAGCCACTTGCTACTAAAATGTGAATATGAAGCTTCATGTGCTCAGAGACATAAACCCCAGAACATTTAGGTGGAAAGTGCCAGTGAGTAATTGGATCCACTTTACTTGACTTCTGTATCAGATGCTCCTGGGGTGATAAAGGGGACTTGTTGACCACAGTGGTTCATCAGAGCCCAGAGGGAAGACTCAGTAGCATTCATTTATTATGACTGACTCAATAATATTATGACTTGCTTCATAAAGGGCAAGTATGAGTGTATCTGGCTAGGAGTACTTACTGTTAGGACTGTAGCGATGCTCAGTTCAACTGTTTTCTCTGGCCCATTCACTCTCCCACACAAATGGATGACTATTCTCTACCTTTTCTTCTCTCTTCAGCTTCCAATACCTCTTTCTTAACTTCACTTTCAGCTAATAACAATGCTTCTTATTTCACCAAGGAAACAAAAGCAAAGGCAAGAGAATGTCTACACATTCCCACAACCACACTAATTCACCTCCCTGCATCTGTTCCCATTTATTCTGCTTTCTCTTCTATTACTATGGAAGAAATGTCTGAGATCCCATACTCATGCACTAGATCCTAGCTCCTTCTACCTACTCAAGGCCTACTCCAGAAATTCTCCTCTGGTTCTCCTCCATCAACAGGTTTTTCTTGTCTACTGGATTGTTCTTACAATGTACAAATATCAAGAACTGTGAGGGGTCTGACAAAACCTGAATTATTTATTACACTGGACATTAAATATGTCTGATTTTTTTTAGAGGAAGACACATTGTCTTCAAAAGCTGTTCATTATACAAATATCCTTGAAAAGAAAGTCCAGAACAGAATCAACTAGTGCCTCTGCTCACAAGGCATGCAGAAATGCAAGAAATCTGTGGAAAACTGCATTCAAACAGCAAGCATGCTTTAATTTCTCCCCATTAATAAAACTTCTTTCTTGATGGTATATCCTCTCTACCTACCATCTCATTTCTCTGCTCATCTTTATATCTATTATCTTCAAAATAATTGTCTATGGTTGCTGACTCAAATTTATCTTCTGTTCTCTCTTGAATACACTACTATTAGGCTTTCATCCCTACACTGCTTTGTTAAGGACACCAATGACCTTTGCATGCTAAATCCAAAGCACAATTCTCTTTTCATATTTCTTAAAGAATTTGACACAGTTGATTTCTCTCTCCTCCTTGAAACACTTTCTTTCCTGGGATTCCAGGACAACATTGCTTCCCTGTTTCTGTCTTCTACCTTACTTACTGTTCCTTCTCAGTTTCCTTGTTTTTTTTTCCTTCAAATCCATCATACTGGAGTGCTTCAAGGGTCAGAACTAGAGCCTCTTATTTTTTCTGTCTACCAGGGTAGGTATGGATATCTATATAAAGCATACGTAACACCCTTGGATATCCAGGATTAATTAAGCCATCAGTGGGATAATGACTCTCTAGTCTGGGCCTATCCTCTGAAATCTAGACTAATATACTGAACTGCCTATTCCACATCTCCTCTTGAGTGTCTCTTAGACATCTCAAAACTATTGGGCACAACACAGAATTCCTGATCATTTTTTCCCTAAATCTGCTCCTCCCACAGGCTTACCCATTTTACCAAATGGTGACTGTATTATTCCAGTTCTTTAGGCCAAAATCCTTAGCACCATTCTTGTTTCTTCCCTATGTTTTATATTCTTCATTTCATCAGCAGCAAATTCTTTTGGCGTTACCTTCAAAATATATTCAGAATTCAACCATTCTTTACAACCTCTACTGTTAACACTATGGTCTGGACCACCATCATCCCTTCCCTGGATTATTACATGAGCCTCTGAAGTGGGCTACCTGTTTCCATTCTTGTTTCCTTTTAGTCTATGCTCAACATAGAAGATCTTGTTAAAACATAACTCAGATCATGTCACTCTCCCCACTCAAAACTCTACAGTGGCTTCCTACATTCAGAGAGAAAGACACAGTCTACAGGATCTGCTTCCCACTAAGTCTTTGACTACAGCTACTACTGCTTTCCCCCTTGTTCCATGGACCTCCTCTATTCCTCATCCCTAGCCTTGCTCCTGCCTTTATATCCTTTGTGCTGCTCTTCTTTCTGTACGCTATGCCCTTTCCCCCAGATATTCCCATGGTTTCTTCCCTCATCTCTTTTACATTTTTGATTAAATGTCATCTGAACATATAATTACAAATGTAAAACACACCCCAACACTGAAAACTTCCTATATACCTTGTAAGTTTACTTTTTATCTATAACATTAACTACAATCATATCTAATATATACAGTTGTTTCTCATAATTCATGGCAGTTATGACACTGTGAACAATGAATTAGCAAATACTGAACCACTGCTCTTACTGTGAGCCTCTGTCACAATGTTTTCTTCAACCATCAACACAAAACCCTGTTTTATGTATGCTTCTGTTTAAAGACACTTTACCTAATATAAACTGTTGATTCATTAATATTGAACTTACAACTTATGACTGAACAAAGCTTATGTAACACATTTTTTATCTCTCTAAGGGACATCATAGTATTCTTGCATTAAGAAACACTAGACAGCACTTCAGCACTAGGCCTGGGGGACTAATTTAGACAGCAAAATCACTAACAACACAAAAATGAGAAAAACATGGTACTAAATAGACTGAAAAAGGACACCTAGTAGGATGAAATAGTGTGAGAGAAGAAAGAAGAAGGCAGAGTGCTGCCTTGTTGACTTCACCTAGGAACATGCCTGTTGGGTGACTCAAGTCTTTCACTGCTCTGACATGTTTACAAATGCCATCAAATCACGGTGAGTATTGATTTTGGAGTTACAAATAATTTTTATCAAGTAGGAGAATTTGCAAATATGAAATCTGAATAATGAGAATGGACTGTGTTTATTCATATACTGTTTGTGTGTTTGTATATGTAACTACTATGTATTTATTGTGAATTTCCTCCTACTAAAAGGTAAATCTATGAGCCTGAGGACTTTTGTCTGTTTACCTCACTATATATTCTCGCTGCCTAGAATAGTACCTGGCACACTCAATAATGTTGAATGCATAAATGAAAGTACCTTTCTCCCTAGGTCGGGAACTGCAGTGCTATTGAGGATTCTGAAGGCCAGGAGTGTTGTTGGGCGCCAGAAATCCAGAAGCACCAAAAACATGGGAGAATCTAGAGTCAAATATCCAGGGGAAATGTGAGGGTGGAATGCCAGAAAAAGAAATCCAAAGCGGGCAGAAACATATATGGAGAATCAGGGATGGAGCCCAGGAGCTGAGGGTCAGTTCAGGAATGTCCTGAACACTAGACAAAAAGACAAAATAGAATAGCAGTCAGGAAAAGCTCTCAAACTATAGTTATTACCTTTGGCTAGATAGTGAGGTTTGTGGGAGAGCCAGTTAGGTGAAAAAATCCAGCTGTATGAAATACACCACTAGCTGTGAGCTGCTTGAAATCATCACGTGTGTCTGATTCAACATTGTATTCCAGCTCCAGGCAGTACTTGGCATACAGCAGGTGCTAAAAAATGTTTATTGCATTGAAGAAATCTCTATTATCTTGATCAAGACAGAAGAAGAAAGTGTTTCTGCAAACTCTTGGGTCTATAATTCTTAAAAAGAAGGCCTTCATTCAGACTGGATTCCATGTTACTCTGGACCCTAACTTCTCCTTCCTGTTGTCAGTCCCACTCTAGATCTCTGAGCCACACTTCTCTGTATTTCCCTATCCCAGCTGTGTCCTGGAGTAGACCCATCAAGACAAAATGTTTACTGAAGTTGATCAACTCAGTCACCTTTTCCAGGCAGCAGTCTTTAATCTGGCATATGGGAATTGGCCTCAAGTCTGTGACCCTCCTAAAATGTAAAATGTGCATATGTGCCTATGTGACATTTTCTAGGGAGCAGATTCACAGATGTCCCTAAGGGGGATTCATTATTCAGAAGAATTTGAGAACAATTTCTTAGAATTATTCTGATGGTTCCTGCAGATCAGGGATAGAATTATGATCAGAGAAATGAATAGATTGTCCGTCGAGGCAGTTGATTACTCTTTCATATAGAGAGAGGTTCTAAAACTTCAGCATGCACAGAAATCTCTTGGGGACTCATACAAAAGAGATTACTGGAGACACTGAAATTCAAATTCAGTAAATCCAGATTGGGATCCTGGAATTGGTCTTTTGAAAAAGCTTAATAGGAGATTCTGATGTAGGTGTTCAACTGAGCACACTTCTGACTTTCTAAAATGTTTGGCTAAGTAAAGACATGGACATCCTCCATTTCTGAATCAGATGGGACCATTTTTTTTGCTCTGGTAAGTAGTTCCTGAACCTGGCTTGACACAAAAATCAGTGAGCTCGTGGTTAGTGGTATTGGTGATGGTAATTTTAAAATACAGAAGCTTAGGTCATACGCCAGAAACAATTATTCACTAGGGTAGTTTGGGGCTGACAATTTATTTGCAAATATTTCCCAAGGTTATTCCATGTACAGTCATGATTAGTACCTGCAATAGAAGCCAGGACCAGAAACATTCATGTTGAAATAATTCCACTCAGTGGGGAAAGCTTTCCTTGTGGATATGCTCCCAGAAACAAACTGGAAGTTAAATATTACAACCAAGCTTTGCTGAGAAAACATTTCCATTTTGTTAACCTTCAGACTCCTCTTAAAGACAAGTAACAATTTAACACTTGTTAATGTTTTAATTTCACAGAAAATCAGTGAAGGGAAAACATAACCCATGGACTGAATTTCAAAATGGAGTATTAGCTATGGAAAGGCCAAAGTGAGATGTGTAACTAGGACTTCCTATAGTATTATAAGAGCTCCAAGCAACAGTTTGATTAAGATGAAAATGACTCAATTAAGATGCTAAGTAAAATCCCAGAAGGAATAATGGTGCCAGGGACTCAAACTTTTTAAAACATTATGTTCTCCAAACACCAAATAAGAACAATTCAAATGCAGCATTAATGCTCAAAATCACCTCCAGTTATAGACAAAGAGTCTTTGGTAATTACTTTTGTGCATAATGCTCTCAAAATTATGAAGAGAAACTAAACAGTCAATATCCAATAACAAAACTCTCAAGCACTATGTACCATTTAAACAAAGGACAGGCTAAAACTAAAATCCAATAAAGTTTTAGTATTATTTTATAAGACAGTTTAATTGAACTGATACTCATTCAGTGCTTCTTTACTGATTCAAATGAGGTAATGTACATAGAGCCCTTATCATGGTATCCATTGTCTAATAAGTGTTGAATAAGTTATCATTCTAACACATTAGGATTCTGGAATCTTGTGACAAGTCAGATGTGCATGAAAGCTCCTAGGTGACATTGGACTAGACTGTGTGACTGGTGGCCAGGCTTCTAAAAACACAGGTAAAAATCTTTTCTAAAGTATGAGAGAATCAAGGTACACATTCCCCACTTAGAGCACAGCTCTAGTATTAATGGAAAAGGGTCAAGCAGTTTCAGATTATTAGTTCCAAACTCCTAGGAAACTTGATATGAAGTAACTAGACAGAGAAATATTAACCATAAAAAGTAAGTCAAACACCTTTGGTCCCCTGGATTTGTCTAAAAGAATGTTTATTTGGAGGGAAAATCTCTTGTGAATCTCTCTAGTCTCCTCATGTCACTCCTCTTTTTCCCACTGGAGCTGTTCACTGGCTTTTCTTCTACTTCCCTCCCACCCGCAACAACAATTTAATGCTTAAGGTTCTTCTCTGGTTCCTAACTTTCATTTTAAGATCTTGCCCTGGTCTTGCTCTGAGAAAACTTACTGAATCAGAACCACATTTTTTATCAAGATCCCAGGTCATTCATATGTGTATTAAAGTTGGAGAAGCACTGGCCTAAGACTCATAATTTAGTTCTCCTTTGCTTCCTGGTGCCCATGAAGAGCTTTAAATTGCACATTAATAAGTTTGTGGCTAATTCAGTAAAAACAGGGAGCCATGGAAAATTTCTTAGCAGAGAGTAAAACAGCACATGACTGAAATTTGCTCATCTTGATGACCCATGATAGAAACCCACTAAGGTTTCTAAATTACTTTGGCTTGTGGGAGAGTTTGAGTAGAAGCTGAAAAGTTTATATTAGAGCAAATATTCATGCACTGTTTTAAAAAATTAACTGGCTTAAACTCATAATTGAGAACTGAATACAGCTACATGAAGTCATGTGTTCAAGTTAAGCCAACAAGAAGTATCTGCAACAAGAGCATTAATCATTTTCAACCACAACTTGAAGAGGTCATGATAGTTATTTTTTCTGACATGCTTGTGATTTAGTCTTATGAATCATCCTTTGTAGCAAAACCAAAACTGGATCTGGAGCCATGAACTCATACAGAAGTAGCTCATGGTTCAGCTTCCTAGATCTCTCACTCTGCTTTGAATTTTCTTTGAAAAGAAAATTCTCCCAACTTTGTGATTTTTGATCCTAGAAACCACAAAATCCATATACATACCATTTGACCTTTTCTCAGTGAACTGGCCACTTGGCTCAGCAAACAAAAGCCAAATCAACCAACAGCAGACACCAATAGATGGTAGGCAGAAATAACACTTATGAACAATATGAAGAATAAGAAAAGAAAAGCGAAGATTTAAAGCACCAGAAGACAGAGGGGTTAAATCTGTTCTCAACCCAGGGAACAGTTAGAATAGGAGCAGCAGTAATAGCATAAGCTAAAATTCTGAGCCTCCCTCATGTAAAAGTATCAGCTATAATTTGTTGCTTAAGTACCAGACACTTTATACGTATTTTCCACAATTCCCTAATAACCCTGCATGGTGGGCATCATTATTTGCTCCTCAAAGAGGACCACACTGAGACCCAGAGTTTACTTAACTTGCCCAAAATTATAGACATACCAAGGGCAGAATTAGTTTATTGTCCCAGGCTTTACTATCTTTGAAGCCCATGACTGTCTCCTCCATCACAATGCTTCCTTGGAGAAAAGGGTCTACTTCCATTTTATATCTCATCAGAGTTATCTCACTGTGAAGAGGAAGAGCTCCTGGGTCTCCTACCACCATTTCCCAGACTGTACTCAATGGAGCACCAGTCCTGAGAGATCCTCTGTGAAAAAAGGGATTCTAGAGCGAGGTAAGTTAGGAAACATAGAGTACTGGAGGAGTAAATGCACATTTTAGAAGGCCTTATAAACTGTTTGACCTTAAAACATTTCTTCTACTTATTTTTAGTATTTTAAAGAACACTACAGGAAAGTCTTGCCTTAATCTCTTTGAGTTACATATGTCTAAGTGCTTAATAACAAAACAAAACAAAGATCTTAAGCATTATGTGAAAATAATGGAACATTACCTGAGAGCCAGATAAAGGGCTCACACATTTGTGAAGGATCTTCAAGATAATAACTAACTCCTGAACTCCTCCCTCTACTCTCTCTCCCATTCTGAAATCCACTGGACTATAATCTGTTCTTTCCATGCCCTCAAATCTGGTCTCTTCTACAAGGGTAGAGTATCCCTGCTGCCACTGCTTTGTTTCAGAACCTTCATTTCCATATTTCATCTTCCAAACTTCATTTTTCCAGTCGATTTAATTTTCCACACTTCATCTGGAAATCTTTCTAGAAAATTAAATCTTTAAAAAACAAATTTGCTTGTGCCAAATTTTGCTCTAACACCTACCTGTATTATCTCTCTGCTGCTTACTAAACGAAGTTCAAACCTTTGAGTTAGCATATGAAAACTTCACATTCTGGTTCCAGCATATATCTTCATACTTTCCAATCAAGCTGACTTTAACATTGCTCTCAACACATTCCAGGCCCTACATGATTCCTTAGTGCATAGTGCTCCTCTACTCAGAATGTTCTTTTCTGTTTTTCACATGGAAAACTCCATTCCTCCTTCACAACAGTTTAATTATCAAGTCCTTATTACATCTTTTTCAGCTCTCTGGGGCTACTTTCTTTTTTGCTCTTATAGATTTTTGTTACTTTATAGATTTACCAGGTAGTTTTTACTTTAATTGCTTTCTTATTTCTCATCTTCACTAGACTGTAAACTCCTTGAAAGTAAGAACTCTACCTTATTTATTTTTACAGTCTTGTTTTTAAGTTATTTATTAAATATAGCACAATTGAGAGCTTGTGATATGAAGATTGGCTATAGCGGCTGCTCTGTTTCCTCTCTCATGCTCATTTTGAAGTTAAGCTTCATCATACTTTGATTTTCATGACTTTCCAAGTTTCACAATTATTTCTTTAGGACTCCTGCCTAAAGTGTGACAGTCCATAATATCATTTATTTGGTCATCTAGAGCCTCTTAAACCAGGCTTATCATTTCTTGCACAAGTATTTTTGATCTAAATCTTGTTTTTCATGTAGAGGAGTTTGTTCTTGAGAGGCATCCAAGTTGTTTCCCAAGAACTTGAAAGTTAGTGAATTGGGCTTGACTTCCCCCATAGTGATGCATTTCTTTTACTTATCTTGGAGATCCTTGTCAAGATAAAATAATGTATGTGTAAGATGGCAGTTCTCAAAGTGTGATGCCTGAGTAACATCACAACATTACTTAGGAATTGAGGAAAATGCAAATTCTCTGGATCCATCTCTGAATCTCTGACCTACAGAATCAACTCTAGAAGTGGGGTTCTGAAAGCTATTTCAACAAGCTCTCCAGGTGAGTCTGATACATGCTAACTTTTGAGAACCACTGCTGTAATACAGACTATCTGGACTCAAATCCTCATTCTGCCTCTGCACCTTGTGTGTTTCCTGACACCTCTTGTGCCCCATCTCACATCCTCTTGGCCTGTATTATAACTTCTTACATTGCTGTGATAACTGTCTTGACCACACTTTGCCTCATCTCTTGTTTTCTGTTCTGTCATCACATGGGACACCTGTAGGAACTTGTTCAACACTCTAATGCATGTGCAGATCTGCAAGTGCAAGGCAGTTGGCCACTTTGTGGGACCTTTGACCAATAGGAACATGGGATCCATTTATAAAACAATCCCTTCTTCTGTCTCTTGAGGACAATTTTGTGGATTCTTCTCCTTTGCTCCTCAGAAAGTTCCAGGTAGACTGAGACCCTGTTGGCCACTTGGTGACTATGTCAGTTACACAGCTTGGACTGGCTTTCCCTGCTTCCTTCTCTCACTCTTCCAAGCCCCTCATTTCTGGTCCCTGGAGTCATTTCCCAAAATAAACTCCCTTGCAGTCAACCTCTTGTTTCAGGCTCTACTTTTAGGGGATCCCTGGCTGAGATATCAGGCAATTTCCTTCACTTCTCCAAATAAGCCTCAGTTTCTTTACCAGAGTGAGCATAATAATGACATTTACCTTATAAGTTTTTCAGAGTATTAATATAACACAGGTAAAGTGCTTCAAAGAGTATTTAGAATAGTAAGTATCAACAAAAGTTGGGGTTACCATCATCCCTTTTTTTCTTTAATTTTTCATAACTATTTTGTCTATATCAGTGACACTATGTCTGTTCATTATTTTATAGATAGAAAGCCTGAAGTCTCCAAAAACAATCTTTTTATTTTGGGAAACATATCAACTTTGAGATCAATTCCCATGTTCTCTTCCTCATCTTTCAAGGGAGGTAAAGTTGAAATAGGGAGATTGTAGCTTTTTGAGTTGGAAAACATTGAATTCAAATATTGGCTAGTCATAGTAGCTGAATAAATTTCTGAAAGTATTACTACTTCTTCTTTTTCTGTAGCCTTGGGATAATCTTACCTACTTTTCAAAGATGTCATGAACAGTAAGTAAGATAATGCATGTGAATGGTCAGGCACAAAGTAGGTGCTCAATAAAAGCTGGTTCTTTCCTCCAACTAAATATGCCTTTTTATCTCCATTTTTTTTTTGTCATCCCTCTTATCCTAGACCTCATCAACTCCTCACTTCATCTCTTGTTGGATTTTCACAACAGTTTTTTGGGTCTCTTTTCTTGCTGTAAACATCACAGCCTTATTCTGTACTGCATACTCCTATAGACACTTCAAGAAACTTACTGTTTTGATAGTCCCAACCTACCTAGGCAATCCTATTTTTCAGTACTTCAAATTCTACTTTTCATAAATTCTTCATTTCCTATCACACTGGATAGCCACATTTTTTATGTTTCCTCCTCCCTGCCCATCCTCACACTCCTCCTGGACACTCATCTCCAACAATCCTTTCCTCAAAATCCCTCATCTGAAATGTTCCTTTGTTTCCTTCTCAAACTATAGTGTTCTTAAATACCAAATGTCACCATCTCCAACCACTGCTCTGGTCTCTTCCTTCTCTAACTCCTCCTGCATTTGTATTCAGTGACACACAATTAGGTACATTTAAGGTTCACTCTCCCAGGGCTCAGTGTCAGGGCACTGGGACAGCACCAAAGAATGATGATAAGAGGTCACCTAAATGTAGGGAAGTTAGAGTAATTTATCTTCACTGTCATTTCAATTTCACACAGCCATTTAGTCCAACAGCAGGATTTGAAATAAGAAGTGATTGCTCACCAAACAAAAACATCCTAAGGAGAATTGCCGAGGCCGAAGAACATTCCAGCTATTGAAACTATTTCACTCCTACTTGTCACAGAAGCCGTTATAGAAGTTGTGCAACTGTCTGCATTCATTTAATTTGAGGAAAAGCTAAAGGGAAAAGATCACAATTTCATGGCTCTCTCTCCATGCTCACTCTGGGTCATTGGGTCTGAGGGGCACCCAAGGTACAAATGATTTGTTCACGAGGTAAGAGCTATAGCTGCTTAGTGTTTCTTGGAGTTCCATCACAGTGACCTTGTTTTGGTGGTGGGTTGAATGTCTTAGAGAGATAACTTATGATTACTGAAATCTTAATGCCAAATATTTATAATTCATGACCATTTATTTATAATTTACAATCTTCCTTCTTCCCAAAATAATTTTAAGAATCCTGCAATAAACATGAATACATACTCTTACATGGACCTTAAAATAAATAAGAAAAGGACAACAAACGTCGCAAAGAGGAAGGTCCCAAATCTCCAAGGACTTCACTGAGAGAATAAAAGCTTCCCTCCTATTGCAGTCTGGATGACTATCCTAAAAATGATTGCTACTTCTGGGATCTTGACTGACTCCCAGCCTCAATTAGCTGATCTCGTCATAGATAAACCCCTTTTCACCCAGGTGATCTGGGCAGTCAGTGGGAACAAAATAAAGAAGATAATTAAAGCAAGGATGAGCTATTGATGGTAATTAAGTACTGAGTTATCTCCAAGCTCCTGACATCGAAACCAGGAATGAGAAAAAGGAGGGGAAAAAAGTTAAATATAACTCTCATTCTAATAAAAGGGAAAAAAATACCTCATTTTCAGAAAAGGAACTTTTTTTGGTCATTGAGATTTGGATAAATTAATTATAAGAATAAATGTCATAAAGCCAACTCATGGGAAATATCTTTAATAATTCTGTGAAGGATTCTTTTCAATGGCCATTTTTCATATGAACCTGTAATGAAAAAAATATGCTATAGGTTGATAAAGGCATTTCTATAAAGAGATAAGTTTTGGTAATATATTCAAAGTTGTTCTTAGCAAATGGAACATCAGGATGATAGCCCTTGAATAGTCTGTGAGGGAAGGACGGGTTGTCAGTAACAGGATGCATCAAATTTAGCTTGATGGTCAGTGACTGGGGAAGGCATCTAAGGGTAGCAAGGAATTTGTCTCTATGGGCTAGGAAAAAACAACTATGCACAACCAAGCCCTAAACCTACCCGGGATCAACACTAAAGCAAAGCTACTCCCCAACAGGATTTTCCTCCTGAGATCAGCAGGGTGCTCCCTTGGGACAATTTTCTCTCTGGTCTTTCTGTTCACTTTGTATTTAATTATATATATGTAAGAATGGAGGTGGAGGTTGGAGCGCGGTCATGTAATGAAATTTTGCTCCAGATCCACACCCTTGTGGAGATGATTAGATGATTCTGAATGCAAAAGCTTAATTTATTGGACTCCCAAGGACCCACTGTAATACAGTTTGTGAGCATTAAGTCTGGCTTTTAGAGGCAATTCATCAGTGTCAGAATTTTCTGCAGGTTCCTACAGACTTTTGGAGGTGAAACAACTTAGTAGGTATATGGCCAACCTCAGAAATTTCCAGCTCAGTCAATAGAAGAATACTAACAATAGAAAGAGTGTTAAGGAAAACAGTGCTGTGTGATGGGGGGAAAAAAAACACTTGGAGTCAAAAGATATGTGGTAATCACTTCTCCTATCCTGGTTAAGTCATATTACCCTTTGGACTCAATTTTCTCACCATTAAAGAAAAGGCTTGAATTACATCATCTGTAAGCCATAGCTGTATTATGACATGATAATTTGTAAATTATGGATATGAGTATGCTATGTGTAGGGAGATGATGGGGATATGTTTCTGTGTGAGCATGTTATTCTACTATATAATGGCCTTCAGTGGATTTGGGGGTAAAATCCAAACTTTTTAGATTTAGTATATAAAAGACTTCATGATCAGAATATGGTTTATGTCTCTTGCCTCTTACCTTTTTTTTTTAAGCGAAGACAGTGGGTTTATTTTTATTTATTTATTTATTTTTAATATAATTTATTTTGGTATCATTAATCTACAATTACATGTGCAATATTATGGTTATTAAATTACCCCTTCATCAGGTCCCCCCCACCAACCCCATTACAGTCACTGTCCAACAGCATAGTGAGATGCTATAGAATCACTACTTGTCTTCTCTGAATTGTACAGACCTCCCCATGCACCCCCAACATTACGTCTGCTAATCGTAATGCCCCTTTTTCCCTCTTATCCCTCCCTTCCCACCCATTTTACCCAGTCCCTTTCCCTTTGGTAACTATTAGTCCATTCTTGGGTTCTGTGAGACTGCAGCTGTTTTGTTCCTTCAGTTTTTTTTCTTTGTTCTTATACTCCACATATGAGTGAAATCATTTGATACTTGTCTTTTTTGGCTTGGCTTATTTCACTGAGCATAATACCCTCTAGCCCCATCCATGTTGTTGCAAATGGTACGATTTGTTTTCTTCTTATGGCTGAATAATATTCCATTGTGTATATGTACCACCTCTTCTTTATCCATTCATCTACTGATGGACACTTAGGTTAATTCCATTTCTTGGCTATTGTAAATAGTGCTGCGATAAACATAGGGGTGCATCTGTCTTTTTCAAACTGGGCTGCTGCATCCTTAGGGTAAATTCCTAGGAGTGGAATTCCTGGGTCATATGGTATTTCGATTTTGAGTTCTTTGAGGAACCTCCATACTGCTTTCCACAATGGTTGAACAAATTTGCAGTCCACCAGCAGTGTAGGAGGGTTCCCTTTTCTCCACATCCTCGCCAACATTTGTTGTTGTTTGTGTTTGGATGTTGGCCATCCTCACTGGTGTGAGGTGATATCTCATTGTGGTTTTAATCTGGATTTCTCTGATGATTAGCGATGTGGAGCATCTTTCCATGTGCCTGTTGGCCATCTGAATTTCTTCCTTGGAGAAGTGTCTATTCATGTTCTCTGCCCATTTCTTAATTGGATTATTTACTTTTTGTTTGTTAAGGTACGTGAGTTCTTTATATATTTTCGATGTCAACCCTTTATCAGATAGGTCATTTATGAATATATTCTCCCATACTGTAGGATGTCTTTTTGTTCTACTGATGGTGTCCTTTGCTGTACAGAAGCTTTTCAGCTTGATATAGTCCCACTTGTTCATTTTTGCTTTTGTTTCCCTTGCCCGGGGAGATATGTTCATGAAGAAGTTGCTCATGTTTATGTCCAAGAGATTTTTGCCTCTGTTTTTTTCTAAGAGTTTTATGGTTTCATGACTTACATTCAGGTCTTTGATCCACCTTGAGTTTACCTTTGTGTATGGGGATAGAGAGTAGTCCAGTTTCATTCTCTTACATGTAGCTGTCCAGTTTTTCCAACACCAGCTGCTGAAGAGGCTGTCATCTCCCCATTGTATATACAAGACTCCTTTATCAAATGTTAATTGACTGTATATGTTTGGGTTTATGTTTGGATTTTCTATTCTGTTCCACTGGTCTGCGGGTCTGTTTTTGTGCCAGTACCAAATTGTCTTGATAACTGTGGCTTTGTAGTAGAGCTTGAAGTCAGCGAGCATAATTCCCCCTGTTTTATTCCTCCTTCTCAGGATTGCTTTGGCTATTCGGGGTCTTTTGTGGTTCCATATGAATTTTAGAATTATTTGTTCCAGTTCATTGAAGAAAGCTGTTGGTAGTTTGATAGGGATTGCATTGAATCTGTAGATTGCTTTAGGTAGTATAGCCATTTTGACAATATTTATTTTTCCTAGCCAAGAGCATGGGATGCATTTCCATTTGTTAGTGTCCTCTTTAATTTCTCTTAGGAGTGTCTTGTAGTTTTCAGAGTACAAGTCTTTCACTTCCTTCATTAGGTTTATTCCTAGGTATTCTATTCATTTTGATGCAATTGTGAATGGAATCATTTTTCTGATTTCTCTTTCTGTTAGTTCATCGTTAGTGTATAGGAAAGCAACAAATTTCTGTGTGTTAATTTAAGAAGTAGTCCATTTCTTCTAGGTTTTCCAGCTTGTTAGCATATAGATTCTCAAAATATTCTCTTATGGTTCTTTGTATTTCTGTGCGGTCCGTCGTGATTTTTCCTTTCTCATTTCTGATTCTGTTTATGTGTGTAGATTCTCTTTTTCTCTTAATGAGTCTGGCTAGGGGTTTATCTATTTTGCTTATTTTTTCAAAGAAGCAGCTCTTGGTTTTATTGATTTTTTCTATTGTTTTATTCTTCTCAATTTTATTTATTTCTTCACTGATATTTATTATGTCCCTCCTTTTGGTGATTTTGGGCCTCATTTGTTCTTCCTTTTCCAATATCAGTAATTGTGTCTTTAGACTATTCATTTGGGAATGTTCTTCCTTCTTTAAATAGGCCTGGATTGCAATATACTTTCCTCTTAGAACTGCTTTTGCTGCATCCCACAGAAGTTGTGGCTTTGTGTTGTTGTCATTAGTCTCCATGTATTCTTTGATTTCTGTTTTGATTTGGTCGTTAACCCATTGATTAATTAGGAGAATGTTGTTCAGTCTCCATGTATTTGTGAGCCTTTTTGATTTCTTTCAAAAATTTATTTCTAGTTTTATACCTTGGTGATCTGAGAAGTTGGTTGGTAGGATTTCAATATTTTTGAAATTACTGAGGTTCTTTTTGTGGCCTAGTATGTGGTCTATTCTGGAAAATGTTCCATGTGCACTTGAGAAGAATGTGTATCCTGTTGCTTTTGGGTGTAGAGTTCTGTAGATGTCTGTTAGGTCCATCTGTTCTAGTGTGTTGTTCAGTGCCTCTGTGTCTTTACTTATTTTCTGTCTGGTTGATCTGTCCTCTGGAGTGAGTGGTGTGTTGAAGTCTCCTAAGATGAATGCATTGCTGTCTATTTCCTCCTTTAATTCTGTTAGTATTTGTTTCACATATGCTGGCACTCCTGTGTTGGGTGCATATATATTTATAATGGTTATATCTTCTTGTTGGACTGACCCCTTTATCATTATGTAATGCTCTTCTTTATGTCTTGCTACTTTCTTTGTTTTGAAGTCTATTTTGTCTGATACAAGTACTGAAACACCTGCTGTTTTCTCCTTGTTGTTTGCATGAAATATCTTTTTCCATCCCTTCACTTTTAGTCTGTGTATATCTTTGGGTTTGAGGTGAGTTTCTTGTAGGCAGCATATAGATGGGTCTTGCTTTTTTATCCATTCTGTTACTCTGTGTCTTTTGATTGGTGCATTCAGTCCATTTACATTTAGGGTGATTATCGATAGATATGTACTTTTTGCCATTGCTGGTTTTAGATTCGTGGTTACCCAAGGTTCAAGAGTTGCTTCTTTACTATGTAACAATCCAACTTAACTTTCTTGTTAAGTTATTGTAAACACCGTCTGATGTTTCTTTATTTCTCTCCCTTCTTATTCTTCCTTCTCCATTCTTTATATACTAGGTGTTTTATTCTTTGCCTTTAGTTAATATTTGTATGGTCTGCTTTCTTTGCTATGATTTTATTTTCTCTGGTGACATCTTTTTAGCCTTAGGAGTGCTTCCATCTAGACAGTCCATTTAAGAAATCCTGTAGTGATGGTTTATGAGAGGAAACTCTCTCAACTTTCGTTTGTCTGGAAATTGTTTAATCCCTCCATCATATTTAAATGATAATCGTGCTGGATACAATATTCTTGGTTTGAGTCCCTTCTGTTTCATAATGTTAAATATATCATGCCATTCTCTTCTGGACTGTAAGGTTTCTGTTGCGAGGTCTGATGACAGTCTGATGGGTTTTCCTTTCTAAGTGATCTTTTTTCTCTCTCTAGCTGCCTTCAATACTCTGTCTTTATTTTTGATCTTTGCCATCTTAATTATTAAGTCTTGGTGTTATCTTCATTGGGTCCCTTGTGTTGGGAGATCTGTGGGCTTCCGTGGACTGTGAGACTATTTCCTACCCCAGCGATGGAAAGTTTTCAGCAATTATGTCTTCAAAGACACTTTCTAGCCCTTTTTCTCTCTCTTCTTCCTCTGGTACTCCTATAATGCGAATATTGTTCCCTTTGGATTGGATACACAGTTCTCTTAATATTCTTTCATTCCTAGAAATCCTTTTATCTCTCTCTGCCTCAGCTTCTCTGTATTCCTGTTCTCTGATTTCTATTCCATTAACAGTCTCTTGCATCTCATCCAGTCTGCTGTTAAGCCCGTTGATCACTTGTCTGATTTCTGCATTGTCTTTCCTCACTTCCCTCACTTCCTCCCTCAGCTCTTGCACATTTCTCTGTAGGTCCATCAGCATGGTTATGACTTTTATTCTGAAATCTTTTTCAGGGAGGCTGTGCATTTCCATCCCTTCAGACTCCCTCTCTGGGGTTGTCTGGTTGATTTTAGTCTGAACCATATTCCTCTGTCTTTTCATGGCTGTATAATTGGTCACTGATAGTTGCCACGTATGTCAGCTGGGCTCTTTAAGACTTTAAAAAGAGAAGAAAAAAAAGAGCAAAAAAAAGAAAAAAAAAGAGAAAAGAAAAAACAAAAAACAAAAAACAAAAAAAAAGAAAAAAATGCCCACCTTACGTAGATTCTGTGGGAATGCTCTAGGTGGCGCTGTTGCCCCACTATTCCACAGCTGTGACTGTGCCGCTCCGCAGGGCCCTTTATTGCTCTGGCAGGGGTGGGAACGAGTAGGAGGCTGTTGATCTCAGTGAGAAGTGTTAAGTATGGCTACGCTTCCTCAGTCGCCAGCTAAGGCGTCTGAAACTCCCCAGGACTCCCAGCCTGCTGGGCTGAGTGTGCTGGGCTCCTCCACTGGGCTCTTGTCTCTTTAAGACCGCTGAAGAAAGCGCGCCCTTTTTTTTTTTCCTTCCCAGGAGCCGGCTGCAAGCACCCTGGCGCGTTCCCCAGTCAGATCCTGCACCCTCTGTCTCTCCAATCTCCGCTACACTGCGCGATGTGGGTCAGCGCTCCCTGCGCAGATCACTGGGGCTGGCTACTTCGCGGGGTGTACTTCCACTCCCTCCCGGCTCTGAATCCTCTCCTCCCGCGGGTGCGCTGGGGTGGCGGAGTGCTTGCATCCCGCCGGGTCGCAGCTCCGTATCTTACCCGCCTCTTGGGGTGCTGAGTCCTCTCAGGTGTAGCTGCACACTGTGCGGTTTCCTGTGTATTCTGGTCTCTCTTTTAGGAATAGTTGTATTTGCTGTATTTTTGTAGATAAATATAGTGTTGGGAGGAGATTTCTGCTGCCCTGCTCATGCCGCCATCTTCCCGGAAGTCCGCCTCTTACCTTTTATATACATAATATACATAAACTATATGTGTATACTATATATATATAAATACTATGTATAATATACATACCTATACATATTATGCATGTTTATGTATACTATATATGTTTTATACACATACTAAATGTCCATTTACCCCAAGCTATGATCTCTTGCCTGTAGCCCCCACACATGCTATTCCTCTGACTGATAAAATTGCCATCCTTCCTCTGGCTCTCAGCTACCCATCCTTCAAGTCCCAGGAAATTATAAAAGCAATAATAAGAGTAGTAATAGTCTCCCCTTAATAAATTTGAGAGTAATAATAACAGAAATAATAGTATTAACTATATGTCTTCAGAGCTTAGTACATCCAGCAACTATGCCAAGAACTTTATATACATCATCTTATTTAATCTTCACCTCAAAGTTGTGAGGTAGTATTAAAACAGAGGCCCAAAAAAGTCACTTACCCCTTATTTCCTCCTGTAAGGCCATCCTGATCTGAATACCTCTCAAATACCCAATAGCTGCTCATCCTATGGACTAATAACAGCAACTAACACACTAGATTATGATACTCACAATGCCTCATGAATAAGTCTTGCTTATTTTCTCAACACATGGCATAGTCCTTGGATCAGAGTAGGCAATTAATAAATGTATATTAAATGGATGAACAAACTCAGAACTCTCCTTACACAAAATTGTGAATTAGGCCTAATTAGTCATTAGTACGTCTCACTACCCATTCTTTTGCTCATCCTCCCTTTGCTTTTCTGTTTCTAGTTATTTAGTGGATTACTTGTCAGTTTTTGCTGCTCAGCTTGTGAGCCCTCTTCAGGACTCATTGGACGGTATGGTCCTGTCTCTAATCACAGAAACCAAAAGACTTGTAAAAATGTTATCTGGACCATGGCTGGACACAGACTGCCATTGTAGATACAACATATGGAGCTTCTCCTTGCTCTGTCACTTTCTGAATCATAATAACCCTATGTAATACTCTTTCTGAGCTGTGGATGGCAGTCAGAGATACTCACACGTAGGTGCCTCCCACATGTTCCAGACTGTCTCCTTGTTTTTCCCCTAAGGAGCAGGACAATATTAAAACAAAGATTCTGCTTGTCTTGCCTCTGGAGTGGTCCTGTGTGTTGGCTACCCATTCCACTTGCCAGAAACGCCACATAGATCAGTGTTAGTTGTGAGCTGTATATAACACATTTCTCAGGAAAGGAATCATGTAACATGCCAAGGTTTGTTCTCATCTGAAGTAGTTTTTCTGGCTAATTTCCTTTTCCTTGCAATTAGATGGCAGCCAGATCCTTATTTTTTCAAAACCCAGAGATCCCATGACTTGATAGGATGATCCTCCTCATTAGTCAAAAGGAAAGTCAGCAATCTCTGACAAATCTGAATTCCTAGATACTGTTCTTGACTATGTGTGGATGTGGTGGTTCTTTAGGAATGTCCTGGCCCCACCGTTAGCATCTGTTTCAAGATGAAACTAAAGCTGCAGTAAGGGTCTAAGGCAATCCCTGAAAGGCAAAAAAAAATTTTTTTCAAATATAGCCTGTGAAGGGTTGGAGAGTAAAGTCAGTCATATACCACATTCTATGATCACAGGCAGGCAGGGCCTTCTTTAGCAACATCTGAAGCTCCAAGTGGCCCAAGTCTGTAGTCTGTGGGAATGTGGGAATGGACCTAACATTCCATCCCCTGGGGGAAGCTCTGAGCACAAGTCAACCCAACTGAGTTTAGGCAGCAAACTGTCTAAAATGAGAAAAACACTGTCTCCATGATATTAAAGTTTCCAACTCTAACAAGGGAATAAAGACCCCTGAGTCCAGATGTGTTACCACAGTGTTAAACAGTGAGATGTTGGGAAACAGCTGTCTCTTGGACTGATTTATCGCCTCTAATTTTTATCCAGGTGTGTGTAATCACCAAGAGCCAGCTGGAAAGTCTTACTACAATTGCCCTTCTCATAACTGCTCTGCAAATGCTGTCAGCAAAGTAAAGTGATGGGAATGGCAAGCAATAGGACTATTATGCTTTAAAAAACTAAGATAGGACACTTATCACCTCTGGTCTGCCACTTAACAGGAGAGAAAGGGCCTGGGACACATGACTTCACTAAGCTTCCTAACCATAGTCATAGCTGTTAGGGACATGCAATCTCAATTTCAAGTTTTCTGAGAATAACCATCTCGAAGTTCTTGTTAAAAACACATATTCCTTGTTCCTGTAGTTAATATATGGAATCAAATTCTGGCCAGGGAATCTGCATTTTAAACATTTCCTAGAATGATTCTTATGTACTCCAAAGTTTGAGGATTTCTAAATATTTAAGAGGTTAGGCACTATTTTCCAAGCACTGTGAAGATCCACTCATGCTTAACCATCATAAAATAATATTTTTAAGTAAAAAAATAGCCCCCAAGTCACTGTCTCAGTAGGCTCTCCAATCTCTGGCTCTTACCCCTAAATTCTAATCCACTATTGCTAACTCACATTCACATGTTATTATTGGTTCTTATTCAGCCTTCTTACTTGGTTTCCTTGCTCTACTTAGTGTCAGGAACATAAAATCTTAGAATGTAAGAGCTAGAAGGGACTTTAGTGATCACTTCTGCTGACACCCACATTCCATGGATTCTTGGCTTTGGTGACGTCCCACTGAATCTCTCTTGAGAGATTTTATTTGGGGGAAAAAATCAGTGTATTCTCAGTCAAACCCACATTTCTCTAATTTGAAAAATAAGTATTGAGATTTCAGCATTGTTTTAAAGTGGTCAGCTCTGAGAAGCCCGAGCAATATCAGTTCAGAGGCCACACCACCTAAAGAAAGCCATACATGTATTTTCCTCATTTTACTGCTCTTCTGTCTGTGACTCATTCTCTGTGAGGGCAGGTTTTATATATTATCAGTATTATACGCCTGTGAACTTAGTATAGGCCTCCTGCACATTATAGGCTTCTGGTAAATATCTATTTAATGATAGAAAGAAGTGAGAGAGTAAGGAAAGGAGGGATTCTGTAAGGAAACAGAATTTAGAGCTGCTCTTGATCATGAGGACCTGAGCTACCACTAATAAAATTGTTTTCAGAGTACTAATAATTTCAACTTTGAGCTCTAATCTTACTAATCTTAAAGAACTCTATATATCCATCTGCAAAATGTTTTAAACATGTGGTTAAGATTGCTGGTGTTCACCAGTATTCATGTTCTTCTCTTCATGGGCACAGAACCACACTTCCTAGTTTTGTTTGTAGATGGAAGTGGTCATAAAACTGAGTTTTGGCCAAAGGACTGTGAGTAGAAGTGATAGGTACTACTTTCAATCTTGGGCCATGAAGAGTTCCCACGAAGGATTCTTATTGTCTTTCTCCATCCACCAATTAAATGGAGTAAACTGCAAGGCCCTAGAAGAAGGAGGATCAACAAGACAGAAGGGCCTTTGATCTCTATGTGGGACAAAAGCTCCACTGGCCTTCACTAAATTGCGATGTGAGCAAGAAAGAAACATAGGGTTTTTATGCCCCTGAAATTTTGCTGCATCATTTAGTCCATTTAACTAATCATGCTTGGAAACATTCTTATTCTCACAAATATGCCACTTGCTTTGATGTTTCATTAGCCAGCATCATTGAAATCATGTGTTTCTCAGAGTCTCAAGTTTCCTGGTTCCAAGAAATCTTCAATTAACAGATCTATGGTCATCAGCCAAAAAGCCAATATTTTCCTGTCTTTCAAAGTTCATTTATGGGCGAATAATGCAAGAAAGGATCTGGTCTAAATAGAGGAAGGTAATACATTAGGCCAGGTTTCACCAATATCAAAGTTACCCATCATCAGGGTCAGTTCATGGGCATATCCTTGGTTTAATGTTTGGCCATTGAAATCTTGAAATTCTTAATATTTTTTCAGCAAGGAGCCTTACAATTTCATTTTGTACTGGGCCTTGCAAATATTTTAACAGTCTTGCTCATGATACTTAAGAGAAATGAAGAGTTGCCCTTACACTCATCTTCCACCTCTTCGATGACTGCCCTCAAGACTTTCTCAACCTCAGAAATATGGGCTCAAAGACTAGACCTGACCAGCAGTTGCCTTTGGACACAACCTCATCTCACATCTGCTCTGCAACATGGACAACTCTCTAAACTCTGACCTGCTTTACTCTTTGAAAGGTTCCTGGATGATGGAGGTGATGACATATTCCCATACAATTCCCCAGGAAGAAAATTGAAAGCCTCCTTTATAAAAATGGCCAGAAGGTATGCAACCATTTTAAGGGCTTTCTGTTTCTTGCTTTGCCTTGATTAAAAACTTTCTCCCCATCTTTAATGTTTGAATTACCTCCTATTCTTGTGATGCTCCTGGTTTCTGATTCCTGATTTACAGAATATCCTAATTTCTCATTACTGATATGAAACCTCAATTACCTGCTACCTCAAATGTTTCAGATTCTCCTCTGTGCCAACATACTTATCCATCATCAGCTGGCTCCTTATAAAGTACCTTATAAGTAAACCTTCTAGCCTGCCTGTAATTTAGGGCCAAGAATTTTCCCTCCTGTTCAAGATTGACTATCAGTTCTTGGTACAGCTTTTTGACTAAAGTCACACCTCAATTCTGCCATTACTATCAGAGGTATCCCTCCTTTGTTTATAAATGGCCCTATCCAGTGGTGGCTGGTAGATATTGAACAACCAGCTCTTCAGAGAAAAAGAGGATAAAAGCCTGACTGGTAGTATTGACATTTCTATGAGAAATACGTCCATCATAAGCAATCTCAAGCTATCAGTGTGATGTCACTGAACTTGGGAGTTAGGAAGAGATATGAGTAATTGACTCAACTTTAACAAGCTTGTGTGAGGCACTTCCAGCACACCACTGGTTTAAAGTTTAATTTGCTCTTTCTGAAGAACAACTGCACCACAAGTCACCCAACTGCCCAGGCCAAAACCCTCCTGTTTGCCAAAGTTCCCCTGAGGATGGATGTACAACTCATTTTATATTAGAGAAAGTCAGGATTATACACAGGAATTAAATTTGATGGTGGTGGGGGAGGCTATGTTTGACTTATTTTTCCCCTCCATCCTTACATTAATTCCTTACTAAGTTACATAGACCTTATTTCCTTAATAGATGATAAATTCATAATATTTTTTCCATTTCTCCTGACACTGTCATTTTTCGGCTACCTTACGTTTTTACTTGGATTGCTTACTTGATACTTCTGTCTCCAGTCTTGCCCCCTTCTAATCCCTATTCTATATTACTTTCTAAAGTGCAATATGATCATACTATGCCTGGGTCAAAATCCTTTAATAGTATCTCATTAACTACAGAAAAAACTTACACATGATTTTTCGAGACCTGATCCAACTTCACAGCTTCATCTGTCATCCATCCCTCCGTTTTTCTGTTCCAGCTAAGCTGAGACACTTGAAGTTTCCCCACAATGTTGTACAACTTCTTGCTTATGTGCCTTTGCATATGGTATTCCTCTTTTTAAAATGTTTTCTTCCTGCTTTTTTTCACATTGCTAACTCTCATCAACTTTCAGTTGGTCCATTAGATACCACCCCCTCCAAGAAGTCTTCCTGATATCCTCCAGGATGGTTTTACTTTTTCATTCCACCTCTGATCTCATAGCACATCACACTAATAATGACACATATTTATCAGGGTCTCAGCAGGAGGGTGGTATACTTCAACTGGGAAATTGGAAGAGATTTTAATAAAATAAAGGTATAAGCAGCATTTGGAGGATGCAACAGGGAGAATATAGTACCCTGGTGGTAGCATAAGAAAGTGTTTCCATCCTAAAGCTGATGAAGGAAAGGGAAGGAGCAGTTACTGAAACTCAGAGAAAACACATGATGGAGGTATTTTACCTTATGGAGGCTGTGGTCTTTGGTAGTAATAGCCACAGCAAATACACAAGGAGGGAGCCCAGGAAATACATACCCAGCCTCACATCTATCATGATTTCCAATCTGACATTGACTCCAATTGGGTAATTCCAACTATAAGCCAAAGAACAAATAGAGGAAGATGTAATTTATATATGTCATCCATAAAGGTCTGCCTCATAGGTATTAGATCAGGGTTAAGAAGTACAGTGTGGATTGGATTAAAGATGGCGGTGTGAGAGGTGAGACACAGGCTTCCTCCTAAAACCGTATATAATATGAAAATATAATCATATTTTTTCTGAAAGAAAAATCCTGAAACTAATCCTGAAAGAGCAACAGGAAAGAGGACTGCATCAGATGGCATACACCTGGAGAAAAGAGCAGACCTCACAGAACAGGGTAACATACCAAAGCTGTGGCACAGTAGGACCCAAGCCCTTCCCCCACCCTAGCTCATTGGTGGGAGGAAGAGAAGCGGAGCAGGGAGGAAGTGGAGACCTGGGACTGCTGAATACCTAACTCCGGAGATCTGCTCTGGGAGCACAAACCTACATTTCATGGTGCTTGCATGATATTCTCGTAATTAGGGCATTGGAAAGCTAAGACAGGCAGAATTCCTGGAGAGACTGAGATTACAGCCACTCGTAGAAAGCAGGGACCCATATTTGGCTGCTCTGGGACAAAACAAAGGCGAGTAGTCTGAGACTTCCTAACAAGGAAGCCCTTAGCGAGAGGGCTGCTAAAGGGGCAAGGATTGCACAGAGCTTACTGCTCAGAAGAGAGGACAGGTAGAAAAAATTGTCCTGGTGCACTCTGCCCAGCAGGTTGGGAGCTTTGCCATATAGACATTCATATTTAAGGAGGAAAAAGAAATATTCCTCCTTAGATGATCTTCAGGTGATCCAGCTCTCTGGCTGGCTACACAGCTCCAAGGACCCCCTCTGTGATACGCAGCCTACTGCGCGTTTCTTCGGCCAGCCCCACCTGGCTCGTAAACTGGCAAACACTACCCTGGCGTTAGTCCAGCCAGAGGGAAGATCTGTCTACAGCAACTACAAATGCAAAGCATAGAGGCTTATACCTGTGTGTTCAGCCCACTGGTTCAGGCAGTGGAGACAGGCATGGCAGCCAGGAAGCAGGAAAAAGCTCTTTCCTCCACCCAGGCACAAATACCACTCCCCTGCGACACTCGACATTGCTTCAGGAGCTGAGCAGCTCCAGGGAGTAGAGCTTCTGGGCACTAGAGGGCGCCATATACAAATATGAAATGCCAAAAAAACCTGGTTCAGAGTAAAATTATTAATACAATTCCTGAGAAAGATTTAAATGACATCAACCTCATGACTCTTCCTGAAAGGGAGTTCAAAATAAAAATTAACATGCTCATGGAGGTAGGGAAAGATATTCAAGAACTCAGGAATGAATTCTGGTGAGAGATCCAATAGTTGAAGAGCACAGTGGATTGTATTAAAAGCAGACTGGATATGGTGGAGGAGATGATAAATGAAATAGAAACTAGAGAAGAGGAATACAAAGAAGCTGAGGCACAGAGAGAAAAAAGTATCTCTAAGAATGAAAATATTGAGAGAACTGTGTGACCAATCCAAACAAAACAATATTCGCATTGTAGGGGTACCAGAAGAAGGAGAGAAAAAGGGAGAGAAAGTATCTTTGAGGAAGTAATTGCTGAAAACTTCCGCAGTATGGGGAAGAAGATAATGTCAGGCCATGGAGGTGCGCAGATCTCCCAACACAAGGAACCCAAGGAAGACCACACCAAGACATATAGTAATTAAAATGGCAAAGATCAAGGATAAGGACAGACTATTAAAAGCAGCCAGAGAAAGAAATAAGATCACATACAAAGGAAAGCCCATCAGGCTATAGTCAGACTTCTCAACAGAAACCTTTCAGGCCAGAAGGGAGTGGCATGATGTATTTAATGCAATGAAGCAGAAGGGCCTTGAACCAAGATTACTTTATCCGGCAAGATTATCATTTAAATTTGAAGGAGGGATTAAACAACTTCCAGATAAGCAAAAGCTAAGAGAATTTACCTCCCACAAATCATCCCTGCAGTGTATTTTGGAGGGACTGCTATAGATGAAAGTGTTCCTAAGGTTTAATAGCTATCACCAGAGGTAATAAAATCACAGTAAAGAGAGTAAAACAGCTAATTACTAAGCAAATACAAAATTAAATTAACTGTGCCCAAAGTCAATCAAGGGATAGACAAATAGTACAAAATATGATACTTAATATATAAATAAAGGAGAAGGAAGAAAAAGGAAGAAGAAAAAATAAAAAGAACCTTTAGATTGTGTTTGTAATAGCACATTAAGTGAGTTAAGTTAGAGTCTTAAATACGAAGGAAGTTAACCTTGAACCTTAGGTAACCATGAATCTAAACCCTGCAATGGAAAAGTACATACCTACCCATAATCGCCCTAAGTGAAAATGGACTGAATGTACCACTTAAAAGAAAGACACAGAGTCACTGAATGGATAAAAAAACAAGACCCATCTATATGCTGCCTACAAGAGAGTCACTTCAAACCCAAAGACATACGCAGACTAAAAGCGAAGAGATGGAAAAATATATTTCATGCAACTAATAGAGAGAAAAAGCAGGAGGTACAGTACTTGTATCGCACAAGATAGACTTCAAAACAAAGAAGTCACAGGAGACAAAGAAGGACATTACATAATGATAAAAAGGTCAATCCAACAAGAATATATAACCATTATAAATATCTATGCGCCCAACACAGGCGCACCTACATATGTGAAACAAATACTAACAGAATTAAAACGAGAAATAAAATGCAATGCATTCATTCATTCAAGGAGACTTCAAGACTCCATTTACTCTGAAGGACAGATCAACCAGACAGAAAATAAGTAAGGAGACAGAGGAACTGAACAACACAATAGAACAGATGGACCTAAAAGACATCTACAGAACTCTACATACAAAAGCAGCAGAATACACATTCTTCTCAAGTGCACATGGAACATATTCAAGAATAGATCATATACTAGGCCACAAAAAGAGCCTCGATAAGTTCAAAAAGATTTAAATTGTACCAACCAGTTTCTCAGACCACAAAGGTATGAAACTAGAAATAAATTATGAAAAGAAAATGAAAAATCAACAAACACATGGAGGCTTCACAGCATGCTCCTAAATAACCAATGGATCAATGACCGAATAAAAACAGAGATCAAGCAATATATGGAGACAAATGACAACAATAATTCAACACCGCAAAATCTGTGGGACGCAGCAAAGGCTGTGTAAAGAGAAAAGTATATTGCAGTAGAGGCCTACCTCAGGAAAGAAGAACAATCCATATGAGCAGTCTAAACTCACAATTAACAAAACTAGAAAAAGAAGAACAAACGAGGCCCAAAGTAAGTAGAAAGAGGGACATAGTAAAGATTAGAGCAGAAATAAATAAAATCGAGAAGAATAAAACAATAGAAAGAATCAATGAAAGCAAGAGCTGGTTCTTTGAGAAAATAAACAAAATAGATAATCCCCTAGCCAGACTTACCAAGAAAAAAAGAGAGTCTGCTCACATAAACAGAATCAGAAATGAGAAAGGAAAAATCACTACAGTCACCAGAGAAATACAAAGAATTATTAGAGAATACTATGAAAAATTATATGGTAACAAACTGGATAACCTAGAAGAAATGAACAACTTTCTAGAAAAATATAACCTTCCGAGGATGACCCAGAAAGAAACAGAAAATCTGAACAGACCAATTACCAGCAATTAAATTGAACTGGTAATCAAAAACCTACCTAAGAACAAAACGCCTGGACCACATGGCTTCACCGCTGAATTTGATCAAACATTTAGTGAAGACCTAATACACATCCTCCTTAAAGTTTTCCAAAGAGTAGAAGAAGAGGGAATACTTCCAAACTAATTCTATGAGGCTAGCATCACTCTAATACCAAAACCAGGCAGACACAAGAAAAATAGAAAATTACAGACCAATATCCCTGATGAACATAGATGCAAAAATACTCAACCAAATTCAAAAATACATCAAAAAGACCATCCATTGTGCTCAAGTAGGATTTATTCCAGGGATGCAAGGATAGTACAACATTCGAAAATCCATGAACATCATCCACTACATCAACAAAAAGGACAAAAACCACATAATCATCGCCATAGATGCTGAAAAAGCATTTGACAAAATCAACATCCATTCATGATAAAAACTCTCAACAAAATGGGTATAGAGGGAAAGTACCTCAACATAATAAAGGCCATATATAACAAACTCACAGCCAACATTATACTTAATGGCGAGAAGCTGAAAGTTTTTCCTTTAAGATCGGGAACAAGACAAGGATGCCCACTCTCCCCACTTCTATTCAACATAGTACTGGAGGTCGTAGCCATGGCAATCAGACAACACAAAGAAATAAAAGTCATCCAGACTGGCAAGGAAGAAGTCAAACTGTCCCTGTTTGCAGATGACATGATATTGTACATAAAAAAAAACCTAAAGAGGAATTCAAGATGGTGGCATGAGAGGTGAGACAGAGAGCTCCTCCCAAAATCACAAACAGTTCAAAAATATAGTTAATTAATCCAACTAACCTTAACACAGCAAAAAGAAAGAAGGCTGAACCAGAGTGCATACACACCTCATGAACAGAGCAGACCTCACGAAACAGGGTAACATGAAAGCCTTAATCTGGGGGGACCCAAGCCCTTCTCCCACCCCAGCTCACTGACAGGAGGAAGGGAAATGGAGTGAGTGAGGTAGAGAGATGGGAGGAAGAGAAAAGGAAGCTTGGAACTGCTGAACACCTAGCCATGGACATCTGCTTCATGAGCACAATCCTATATAGTTTGTGGTGTTCTGGACGTTGGGGAGCTCAAACAGGCATGAGAAATTAACATTCCAGCCGTTTGTGGAGGAGCGGATCCACACACGGCCACCGCTGTGTAACAGGAAAGTTGGGCAGTCTTAGATGCTTCCTAGCATGGAGAGGGCTGCTGATGGGGCAGGGTTTCCACAGAGATTTCTGTATGGGAGAAGGGAGAGCTGGACAAGGTTGTCTCGGTGTGCTATGCCCAGCTGGTTGGGAACTTTGAGGAGCTTCAGGTGCCCCATCCCCCTGGCTGCATACTCAGCTCCGAGGCCCCCCACTGTGACACACAGCCTGCTGAGCCTTCCGACTGGCCTGCAGGCATCTGCTTGCAAACCTGCAGTCACTGTGCAGGTGTCAGGCCAGCCAGAGGGAGGCCCCACCTACATCAGCTAGAGATGCAAAGCACAGAGGTTTACACATGTGTGCTTGGGTCACTGGCTCTGACACTGGAGACAGGCACCACAAATGGGAATCAGGAAACAGATCTTTCTTCCCCCCAGGCACCAGTTCCGCTCCCCTACAACCCCCAACCTCACTCTCGGGGCTGAGCAGCTTCAGAGACTGGAGTTTCTGTACACTAGTGGGCACCACACAGAAACATGAAATGTCAAAAGAACATGGTTCAGACCAAAATCTCACAAACCCCAGAAAGAGGGCCAAAAGAAACAGAACTCACCAATCTTCCTGAAAGAGAGTTCAAAATAAAAATTATAAACATGCTTATGGAGGTACAGAAAATTATTAAAGAACTCAGGAACGAATTTAAGTGGGAGATTCAATCATTAAGAAATTAAATATCTGAAATGAAACATACAATGGAGGGATTTAAAAGCAGATTAGATGTAGGAGAAGAGACGGTAAATGGAATAGAAATTAGAGAAGAGGAATACCAAGAAGCTGAAGCACAGAAAGAAAAAAGGATCTCTAAGAATGAAAGAATATTGAGAGAACTGTGTGACCGATACAAACAGAACAATATCCACATTATAGGGGTACCAGAAGATGAAGAGAGAGAAAAAGGGATAGAAAGTGTCATTGAGGAGGTAACTGCTGAAAACTTCCCGAATCTGGGGAAGGAGATAGTCTCTCAGGCCATGGAGATGCACATATCTCCCAACACAAGGGACCCAAGGAAGACAACATCAAGACATATAACAATGAAAATGGCAAAGATCAAGGGATAAAGACAGTCTTTTAAAAGGAGCTAGAGAGAGAAAAAAATCACATAGAAAGGAAAACCCATCAGGTTATCATCAGAATTCTCAGCAGAAACCTTACAGGCCAGAAGGGAGTTGCATGATATATTTAATGCAATGAAGCGGAAGGGCCTTGAACCAAGAATACTTTACCCAGCAAGGTTATCATTTAAATTTGAAGGAGGGATTAAAGAATTTTCAGATAAGCAAAAGCTGAGGGAATTTACCTCCCACATACCACCTCTACAGTACATTTTGGAGGGAGTCCTATAGATAGAAGATACAGTATTCCTAAGGCTAAATAGATATCACCCAAGGGAAGACAAGGACTACGGAATATGATTCATAACATACAAAGAATGGAGGAGGAAGAAAAAGGAGGATAAAAAAAGAACCTTTAGGTTGTGTTTGTAATAGTATATGAAGTAAGTTAAATTAGACTGTTAGGTAGTAAGGGAATTGCCCTTGAACCTTTGGTAACCACGAATCTAAAGCCTGCAATGGCAATAAGTACATACCTTTTGATAATCACCCTAAATGTAAATGGTATGAATGCACCAATCAAAAGACATAGAGTCACTGAATGGATAAAAAAACAAGGCCCATCTATATGCTGCCTACAAGAGACTCACTTCAAACCCAAAGACATACACAGACTGAAAGTAAAGGGATGGAAAAAGATATTTCATGCAACTAATAGTGTGAAAAAAGCAGGAGTTGCAGTACTTGTATCAGACAAAATAGACTTCAAAACAAAGAAAGTCACAAGAGACAAAGAAGGACATTACATAATGATAAAATGGTCAGTCCAACAAAAGGATATAACTATTATAAATATCTATGCACCCAACACAGGATCACCTACGTATGTGAAACAAATAACTAACAGAATTAAAGAGGGAAATAGAATACAATGCATTCATTTTAGGAGAGTTCAACACACCACTCACTCCAAAGGACAGATCATCCAGACAGAAAATAAATAAAGAGACAGCAGCACTGAACAACATATTAGAACACATGGACCTAACAGACATCTCCAGAACACTCAATCTACAACCAACAGGATACACATTCTTCTCAAGTGCACATAGAACATTTTCAAGATTAGATCATATATTAGGCCACAAAAAGAACCGCAGTAAATTCAAACAGATTGAAATGGTACCAACCTGCTTCTCAGATCACAAAGGTATGATACTAAAAATAAATAACACAAAGAAAACAAAAAAGCCCACAAACACATGGAGACTTCACAACATGCTCCTAAATAACCAATGGATCAATGACCAAATAAAACAGAAATCAAGCAATATATGGAGACCAATGATAACAATAATTCAACACTGCAAAATCTGTGGGACGCAGCAAAGGCTGTGTTAAGAGGAAAGTATATTGCAATACAGGCCTACCTTAGGAAAGAAGAACAATCCCAAATGAACAGTCTAAACTCACAATTAATGAAACCAGAAAAGGAAGAACAAATGAGGCCCAAAGTCAGTAGAATGAGGGGCACAATAAACATTAAAGTTGAAATAAATAAAATTAAGAAAAATAAAAAAATGGAAAGAATCAATGATAGCAGGAGCTGGTTCTTTGAGAATTAACAAAATAGATAAACCCCTAGCCAGACTTATCAAGAAAAAAGGAGAGTCTATACATATAAACAGAATCTGAAATGAGAAAGAAAAAATCACTATGGATACCACAGAAATACAAAGAATTATGAGAATACTATGAACAATTATATGGTAACAAACTGGATAACCTAGAAGAAATAGACACCTTTCAAGAAAAATACAACCTTCCAAGGCTGACCCAGAAAGAAACAGAAAATCTGAATAGACCAATTACCAGCAAAGAAATTAAATTGGAAATCAAAACCTACCTAAGAACAAAATGCCTGGTCCAGATGGCTTCACGGCTGAATTTTATCAAACATTTAGTGAAGACCTAATACCCATCCTTATTAGAGTTTTCCAAAAAGTACAAGAGGCAATAATCCCAAACTCATTCTACGAGGCCATAATCAGTTTAATACCAAAACCAGGCAAAGACACCACAAAAAAAGAAAATTACAGACCAATATCCCTGATGAACATAGATGCAAAAATACTCAACAAAATATTACCAACCAAATTCAAAAATACATTAAAAAGTTCATCCATCATGATCAAGTGGGATTTATCCCAGGGATGCAAGGATGGTACAACATTCGAAAATCCATGAACATCATCCACTACATCAACAAAAAGGACAAAAACCACATGATCATCTCCAGAGATGCTGAAAAAGCACTCGACAAATTTCAACATGCATTCATGATAAAATCTCTCAACAAAATGGGTATAGAGGGCAAGTATCTCAAATAGTAAAGGCCATATATGACAAACACACAGCCAACATTATACTTAAAAGTGAGAAGTTGAAAGCTTTTTCTTTGAGATCAGGAACAAGACAAGGATGCACACTCTCCCCAGTTTTATTCAACATAGTTCTGGAGGTCCTTGCCATGGCAATCAGACAACACAAAAAAATAAAAGGCATCCAGATTGGCAAGGAAGAAGTCAAACTGTCCCTGTTTGCAGATGACATGATCTTGTACATAAAAATTGCTAAAGAATCTACTCTAAAACTATTAGATCTAATATATGAATTCAGCAAAGTTGCAGGATTCAAAATTAATATGTAGAAATCTGTTGCATTCCTATACACTAATGATGAACTAGCATAAAGAAAAATTAAGAAAACAATTCCATTCACAACTGCATCCAAAAGAATAAAATACCTAGGAATAAACCTAATGAAGGAAGTGAAAGACCTATACTCTGAAAACTACAAGACACTCCTAACATATTAAAGAGGACACTAACAAGTGGAAATGCATCCCATACTCTTGGCTAGGAAGAATAAATATTGTCAAAATGGCCATCCTGCCTAAAGCAAACTACAGATTCAATGCAATCCCTATCAAAATACCTACAGCATTCTTCAATGAACTAGAGAAAATAATTCTAAAATTCATAAGGAACCACAAAAGACCCTGAACAGCCAAAGCAATCCTGAGAAAGGAGAATAAATCAGGGGGAATTACGCTCCCTGACTGCAAGCTCTACTACAAAGCCACAGTAATCAAGACAATTTGGTAGTGGCACAAGAACAGATCCATAGACCTGTGGAACAGACTAGAGAGCCAAGATATAAACCTAAGCATATATGGTCAATTAATATATGATAAAGGAGCCATAGATATACAGTGGGGACATGGCAGCCTCTTCAATAGCTGTTGTTGGCAAAACTAGACAGCTACATTTAAGACAATGAAACTGGATTACGGTCTAACCCCATACACAAAAGTAAACTCACAATGGATAAAAAACCTGAATGTAAGTCAGGAAACAATAAATCTCTTAGAAAAAAATATAGGCAAAAATCTCTTGGACATAAACATGAGCAACTTCTTCATGAACATATCTCCCTGGGCAAGGGAAATAAAAGCGAAAATGAACATGTGGTACTATATCAAACTAAAAAGCTTCTGTACAGCAAAGAACATCATCAGTAGAACAAAAAGACATGCTACAGTATGGAAGAATATATTCATAAATGACTTATCCGATAAGGGGTTGACACCCAAATTATATAAAGAGCTCATGCCCCTCAACAAACAAAAAGCAAATAACCCAATTAAAAAATGGGCAGAGGATCTGAACGGACACTTCTCCAAGTAAGAAATTCAGATGGCCAACAGGCACATGAAAGGATGCTCCATATCACTAGTCATCAGAGAAATGCAAATTAAAACCACGAGATATCTCCTCACACCAGTTAGGATGGCCAACATCCAAACGACAAACAACAACAAATGTTGGTGAGGATGTGGAGAAAGGGGAACCCTCCTACACTGCAAGTAGGAATGTAAATTAGTACAACATTGTGGAAAGCAGTATGGAGGTTCCTCAAAAAACTCAAAATAGAAATACCATTTAACACAGGAATTCGACTCCTAGGAATTTACCCTAAGAATGCAGCATCCCAGTTTGAAAAAGACAGATGCACCCCTATGTTTATTGCAGCCCTATTTACAGTAGCCAAGAAATGGAAGCAACCTAAGTGTCCATCAGTAGATGAATGGATAAAGAAGATGTGGTACATATACACAATGGAATGTTATACACCCATAAGAAGAAAACAAATCCTACCATTTGCAACAACAAGGATGGAGCCAGACAGTATTATGCTCAGGGAAATAAGCCAGGCAGAGAAAGACAAGTATCAAATTATTTCACTCATCTGTGAAGTATAAGAACAAAGAAAAAACTGAAGGAACCAAACAGCAGCACACTCACAAGAACCCAAGAATGGACTAACAGTTACCAAAGGGAACGGGACTGGGGAAGATGAGTGGGAAGGGAGGGATAAGGGGTAAAAAGGGCTATTACAATTAGCACACATAATGTTGCAGGGGTGAGGGTGTGGTGGGTGATACAGGGAAGGCAGTATAACACAGAGAAGCCAAGTAGTGATTCTATAACATCCTAATACACTGATCGACAGTGACTGCAATGGGGTATGTGGTGGGAACTTGATAATAGGGGGAGTCTAGTAACCATAATGTTGCTCATGTAATTGTATATTAATAATAGCAAAAAAAATCTAAAAAAAAAATAAAAAAAACCTAAATATTCCAGTCCAAAACTACTAGATGTAATATCTGAATTCAGCAAGGTTGCTGAATACAAAATGAATATGCGGAATCTGTGGCATTCCTATACACTAACAATGAACTAGCAGAGAGAGAAATCAGGAAAACAATTCCATTCACAGTTGCATCAAAAAGAATAAAATACCTAGGAATAAACCTAACCAAGGAAGTGAAAGACCTATACTCTGAAAACTACAAGACACTCATGAGAGAAATTAAAGAAGATACCAATAAATGGAAACACATCCCGTGCACATGGATAGGAAGAATTAATATTGTCAAAATGGCCATCCTGCCTAAAGCAATCTACAGATTCAGTGCAATTCCTATCAGAATACCAATAGAATTCTTCAATGAACTAGAGAAAATCGTTATAAAATTCATATGGAACCACAAAACATTCCGAATAGCCAAAGCAAGAATAAAGCTGGGGGAATTATGTTCCCCAACTTCAAGCTTTACGACAAAGCCACAGTAATCAAGACAATTTGGTAGCGGCACAAGAACAGACCCTAGACCAATGGAACAGACTAGAGAGCCCTGATATAAACCCAACCATATATGGTCAATTAATATATGATAAAGGAGCCATGGACATACAATGGGGAAATGACAGCCTCTTCAACAGCTGCTGTTGGCAAAACTGGACAGCTACATGCAAGGAATGAAACTCGATTATTGTTTAACCCCATACACAAAAGTAAACTCAAAATGGATCAAGGACCTGAATGTACGTCATGAAACCATAACACTCTTAGAAGACAACATAGGCAAAAATCTCCTGAACATAAGCAAGAGCAACTTCTTCCTGAATGCATCTCCTCCAGCAAGGGAAACAAAAGCAAAAATGAACACATGGGACTACATCAAACTAATAAGTTTCTGTATGGCAAAGGACACCATCAACAGAACAAAAAGGCATCCTACAGTATGGGAGAATATATTTGTAAATGACATATCCGACAAGGGGTTAACATCCAAAATATATAAAGAACTTACATGCCTCAACACCCAAAAAGCAAATAACCCAGTTAAAAAATGGGCAGAGGATATGAAGAGATAGTTCTCCGAAGAAGAAATTCAGATGGCCAACAGACACATGAAAAGATGCTCCACATCACTAATCATCAGGGAAATGCAAATTAAAACTACAATGAGGTATCACCTCACACCAGTAAGGATGGCCAGCATTGAAAAGACTAAGAACAACAAATGCTGGCGAAGATGTGGAGAAAGGGGAACCCTCCTATACTGCTGGTGGGAATGTACACTAGTTCAACCATTGTGGAAACCAATATGGAGGTTCCTCAAAAAACTAAAAATAGAAATGCCATGTGACCCGGGAATCCCACTCCTTGGAATTTACCTAAAGAATACAACTTCTCAGATTCAAAAAGACATATGCACCCCTATGTTTATCACAGCACTTTTTACAATAGTCAAGATATAGAAGCAACCTAAGTGTCCATCAGTAGAAGAATGGATAAAGAAGAGGTGGTACATATACACAATGGAATACTATTCAACCATAAGAAAGAAACAAATCCTGCCATTTGCAACAACATGGTTGGAGCTGGAGGATATTATGCTCAGTGAAATAAGCCAGGCGGAGAAAGACAAGTGCCAAATGATTTCCCTCATTTGTGGAGTAAAACAATGAAGCAAAACTGAAGGAACAAATAGCAGCAGACTGAGAGAGTGATTACCAATGGGGAGGGGTGGGGGAGGGTTGGTGGGGAGGGTAGGAGAAGGGCATTGAAGGGTATTATGTTTAGTACACAGACACATGGTGTGGGGCGTCAAGGGGAAACAGTGTAGCACAAGAAGGCAAATAGTGAATCTGTGGCATCTTACTACGCTGTCCATCTGCATTGGGGTATGAGTGGGGACTTGATAATATGGGTAAATGTAGTAACCACATTGTTTTTTCATGTGAAACCTTCATAACAGTGTATATCAATAATACCTTAATAAAAAAAGAAAAAAGAAAAAAGAAGTACAGTGTGGATCCAAAGGTATTAAAACTAGTTATCCAGCATAGCCAATGCTTACTTCTTGAACACATACTTTACTTGAAAAATGTTATTCCTAATTCATAAAAGTACCCTATATTAAATATATAGTTATGTCCATTTTCTGTGAGAAAAGAGGCTCAGCTAGCTAAGCTAGTGAACAGGTCTCAAGACAAGGATTCACATTCAGCTGTGTCTAGGCCTGAAGGCTGAGTTCCTTCCACTTTCCCTTTTTCTGATCTCTTAACCATAATGGAGTGTAACAAAAGCTGACAGTAAGTGAGTTCTCTGTATGCTGATCCTCTTCCATCTTCCCTCTGACTTGGCTAAGAGGTGGGGTAACAAACAATGGATTTTGCTCTCGCCAGTCCTTCCTCTATGACTTTTCTTCTGAGTTGCCATGCCCCTTTCTAATGGTTCACTTCTCTTTTCCTTTCACTTAACTCAGCTTTTATGTATCTGTCCATCATTGACTCTCTAACTACCAGTCAGGATAGCTTGGTTCTTCTTTAACTTTCAAAGGAAGCTACCTGCTCTGAATGTGTGATGCTAGAGAATGGGTTTTGTTAAGTCCTTAAGAACAGTTGTTTATGTTCTTTCAAAGGTTGCCAAGTAATAAATAGTTGTTTGAAAGTGAAGGTAGAGTGGTATTTTATCATGCTGTTCTTGTAGTGGCTCAAACCATAAAACATTGTGTTTCAACCTTTATAAAGCGATCCCATCAGTCTGCTGTTACTGAGTGGAAGAGACACTTGCTTTCTCACTCAGTACCCAGGGCACTACTCAATCCCTGCCCAGTTGGAACTCTGCCGGTTAAACCTTTCAAACTCTGAGGCTGATTGAAGCTTTTGGGCCAACAAAAGAGGCAAAGGGCCTTTGTACTTCAGCAAAGAAATGTTCCAGTTCTTTTGCACTTTCCTAATGAAGACTGGCCTGGCAGCCCTGGTGTCCCTGGTGCACAGAAGGGGGTTATAGAGAATAAAGGCAACTTGACTCTCTGGGATCACTCCTCTCTTCCCAGGACTTTTATAGATGGCCTTCCAGCCACTGAGAGGGGTTCCCTACTCATTCAGATTTCACAGCTTTGGGTTTAGATGACAAAGAGGACTATCTTGTAAATTGCTGAATTGCATCAAATATTCCAGTGTATGAACTCTTATGAATGCCTTGTCTCATTTACATTAGTCCTCACTTACTTTCACTCATTTAGGTCACCTGACCAGCCTTTTAGGGATTTCATTTTGCCATCCTGAATTTAATTTGTAAATTACAGTGCTAAGAAGATGTAAATTGTTTACTATTGTTGGACCAAGTTAAAGCACTTCATTATATGGATTCACATACTAATATCTGCAGCAAGCTGAGCGAAAAGAGTCTTCCCTCCTGATATAACATTAGAAAATGTGATATTTTAAAAAGCCTAGGACACAAATTTCAAATTCTCTTGTCACCTGTTGTGTTATATATCTGGATACTGAAATTGGAGTAAGTAGAATTGCAAATAAGAGGTCTGAAAGGAGCTTTAGAAATGATTCCTAATGCTTGACTTTATAAATAAGCTATTTGGGACCCAGAGTGACTATTGGACATAAGTTAGTATATCGGATGATAACAGTGTCCTACTGGTAATCAACTAGATATCTCCAAATGTGTAGAACTCATTAAATTATTTATGGTATAGCATCTATGCTTACAGTGGAAGAATACAACATAAAAGATGGTCCTGATGCCACTGAGAAGCATCTGACATTAATCAGACTCCAATTTTAGACATAGCCCTATCTAAAGTTTTCTATAATTTATTACAACAGAAGACTCAAAGGGTTATTTTTATGTAGAGAAAATTGGGCTCAAGTAAAAGTTATTCTCTTTACTCCATCTAATTACAAAGCTGAACACAGAACTATGACTATTCAAATATGTTGCAGATATAACAAAGCAAGTGAAAAGAAATGAAAAGCAGTCTTGACTAGCTGCCAAGATAAGCAAAGATGGGGAAATGACTCCCATGATTGAGGGGAGAGCAAAGAAGCAGCAACTTCTCTTCAAAATGTTTGCACGCTTTTTCTTTTTCTTTTTGCTATTATTAATGTACAATTACATGAGCAATATTATAGTTACTAGACTCCCCCTATCATCAAGTACCCACCACATATGCCATTACAGTCACTGTCCATCAGTGTACTAAGATGCTATAGAATCACTACTTGTCTTCTCTGTGTTATACTGCCTTCCCCGTATCCGCCCAACCCACTACATTATGTGTTTTTGCGCCCTCTTTTTATTTATTTTATTTATTAATTTTAATAATTTATTTTGGTATCATTAATCTACAGTTATATGTGCAATATTATGGTTATTAAACTACCCACTTCATCAGGTCCCCCCCAGCAACCCCATTACAGTCACTGTCCATAAGCGTAGTGCGATGCTATAGAATCACTACTTGTCTTCTCTCAGTTGTACAGCCCACCCCGTGCTCCCCCCAACATTACATCTGCTAATCGTAATGCCCCTTTTTCCCGCTTATCCCTCCCTTCCCACCCATCTTCCCCAGTCCCTTTCCCTTTGGTAACTATTAGTATGTTCTAGGGTTCTGTGAGTCTGCTGCTGTTTTGTTCCTTCAGTATTTTTTCTTTGTTCTTATACTCCACATATGAGTGAAATCATTTGATACTTGTCTATTTCGGCTTGGCTTATTTCACTGAGCATAATACCCTCTAGCTCCACCCATGTTGTTGCAAATGGTAGGATTTGTTTTCTTCTTATGGCTGAATAATATTCCATTGTGTATATGTACCACATCTTCTTTATCCATTCATCTACTGACGGACACTTAGGTTGCTTCCATTTCTTGGCTATTGTAAACAGTGATGCGATAAACATAGGGGTGCATATGTCTTTTTCAAACTGGGCTGCTGCAGTCTTAGGGTAAATTCCTAGGAGTGGAATTCCTGGTCAAATGGTATTTCTATTTGGAGTTTTTTGAGGAACCTCCATACTGCTTTCCATGATGGTTGAACAAATTTGCAGTCCCACCAGCAGTGTAGGAGGGTTCCCTTTTCTCCACATCCTCGCCAACATTTGTTGTTTGTGTTCTGGATGTTGGCCATCCTCACTGGTGTAAGGTGATATCTCATTGTGGTTTTAATTTGCATTTCTCTGATGATTAGCGATGTGGAGCATCTTTTCATGTGCCTGTTGGCCATCTGAATTTCTTCTTTAGAGAAGTGTCTATTCATGTCCTCTGCCCATTTCTTTTTTTCATATAATTTATGTTGGTATCATTAATCTACAAATACATGTGCAATGTATGGTTATTAACTACCCCTTCATCAGGTCCCCCCCACCAACCCCATTACAATCACTGTCTATCAGCATAGTGAGATGCTATAGAATCACTACTTGTCCTCTCTGAGTTGTACAGCCCTCCCCATGCACCCCCAACATTACATCTGCTAGTCGTAATGCCCCTTTTTCCCTCTTATCCCTCCCTTCCCACCCATTTTCCCCAGTCCCTTTCCCTTTGGTAAATATTAGTCCGTTCTTGGGTTCTGTGAGTCTGCTGCTGTTTTGTTCCTTCTGTTTTTTTTTCTTTGTTCTTATACTCCACATATGAGTGAAATCATTTGATACTTGTCTTTTTCTGCTTGGC
Organism: Smutsia gigantea; assembly: GCA_032199065.1. Lineage (NCBI taxonomy): Eukaryota > Metazoa > Chordata > Mammalia > Pholidota > Manidae > Smutsia > Smutsia gigantea. The sequence continues at coordinate 452,783 of JAVSCE010009123.1, forward strand.
TTATTTCACTGAGCATAATACCCACTAGCTCCATCCATGTTGTTGCAAATGGTAGAATTTGTTTTCTTCTTATGGCTCAATAAATATTCCATTGTGTATATGTACCACATCTTCTTTATCCATTCATCTACTGATGGACACTTAGGTTGCTTCCATTTCTTGGCTATTGTAAATAGTGCTGCGATAAACATAGGGGTGCATATGTCTTTTTAAACTGGGCTGCTGCAGTCTTATGGTAAATTCCTAGGAGTGGAATTCCTGGGTCAAATGGTATTTCTATTTGGAGTTTTTTGAGGAACCTCCATACTGCTTTCCACAATGGCTGAACTAATTTGCAGTCCCACCAGCAGTGTAGGAGGGTTCCTTTTTCTCCACCTCCTCACCAACATTTGTTGTTGTTTGTGTTCTGGATGTTGGCCATCCTCACTGGTGTGAGCTGATATCTCATTCTGGTTTTAATATGCATTTCTCAGATGATTAGCGATGTGGAACATCTTTTCATGTGCCTGTTGGCCATCTGAATTTCTTTTTTGGAGAAGTGTCTATTCATGTCTTCTGCCCATTTCTTAATTGGATTATTTGCTTTTTGTTTGTTAAGGTGCATGAGTTCTTTATATATTTTGGATGTCAACCCTTTATCAGATATGTTATTTATGAATATATTCTCCCACACTGTAGGATGTCTTTTTGTTCTACTGATGGTGTCCTTTGCTGTACAGAAGCTTTTCAGCTTGATATAGTCCCACTTGTTCATTTTTGCTTTTGATTCCCTTACCCGGGGAGATATGTTCATGAAGAAGTCACTCATGTTTATGTCCAAGAGATTTTTGCCTATGTTTTTTTCTAAGAGTTTTATGGTTTCATGACTTACATTCAGGTCTTTGATCCACCTTGAGTTTACCTTTGTGTATGGGGCTAGACAGTAGTCCAGTTTCATTCTCTTACATGTAGCTGTCCAGTTTTTCCAACACCAGCTGCTGAAGAGGCTGTCATCTCCCCATTGTATACCAAGGCTCCTTTATCAAATATTAATTGACTGTATATATTTCAGGTTAATGTTTGGATTTTCTATTCTGTTCCACTGGTCTGTGGGTCTATTTTTGGGCCAATACCAAATTGTCTTGATTACGGTGGCTTTGTAGTAGAGCTTGAAGTCAGCGAGCATAATTCCCCCTTTTTTATTCCTCCTTCTCAGGATTTCTTTGGCTATTCGGGGTCTTTTGTGGTTCCATATGAATTATAGAATTATTTGTTCCAGTTCATTGAAGAAAGCTGTTGGTAGTTTGATAGGGATTGCGTTGAATCTGTAGATTGCTTTAGGTAGTATAGCCATTTTGACAATATTTATTCCTCCTAGCCAAGAGCATGGGATGCATTTCCATTTGTTAGTGTCATTTTTAAATTCTCTTAGGAGTGTCTTGTAGTTTTCAGAGTACAGGTCTTTCAATTCCTTCGTTAAGTTTATTCCTAGGTATTTTATTCTCTTTGATGCAATTGTGAATGGAATCGTTTTTTTGATTTCGCTTTCTGTTAGTTCATCGTTAGTGTATAGGAAAGCAACAGATTTCTTTTTCTTTAGTTTATTTTGATATCATTAATCTACAATTAAATGAGTAATATTATGGTGATTACACTACCGTCTTCATCAGGTTCCCCCCCAACCCCATTACAGTCACTGTCTATCAGCGTAGTGAGATGCCATAGAGGCACAACTTGTCCTCTCTGGGTTGTACTGCCCTCCCCGTGCCCCCCTAACATTACATCTGCTAATCGTAATGTCCCTTTTTCCCTTCACACCCATCCTCTCCAGTCCCTTTCCGTTTGATAACCATTAGTCCTTTCTTGGGTTCTGTGAGTCTGCTGCTGTTTTGTTCCTTCAGTTTTTTTTTCTCAGTTCTTATACTCTACATATGAGTGAAATCATTTGGTACTTGTCTTTATCTGCTTGGCTTATTTCACTGAGCATAATACCCTCTAGCTCCATCCATGTTGTTGCAATGGTAGGATTTGTTTTCTTCTTATGGCTGCATAATGTTCCATTGTGTATATGTACCACATCTTCTTTATCCATTCATCTACTGATGGACACATAGGTTGGGAAAGCAACAGATTTCTGTGTGTTAATTTTGTATGCTGCAACTTTGCTGAATTCAGATATTAGTTCTAGTAGTTTTGGAGTGGAGTCGTTAGGGGTTTTTATGTACAGTATCATGTCATCTGCAAACAGTGACAATTTAACTTCTTCTTTATCAATCTGGATGCCTTGTATGTCTGTTTTGTCTGATTGCCATGGCTAGGACCTCCAGTACTATGTTGAACAACAGTGGAGAGAGTGGGCATCGCTGTCTTCTTCCCGATCTTAGATGAAAAGCTTTCAGCTTCGCGCTGTTAAGTATGATGTTAGCTGTGGGTTTGTCATATATGGCCTTTATGATGTTGAGGTACCTGCCCTCTATAACTATTTTGTTGAGAGTGTTTATCATGAATGGATGCCGAATTTTGTCAAATGCTTTTTCAGCATCTATGGAGATGATTATGTGGTTTTTATTCTTCTTTTTGTTGATGTGGTGGATGATGTTGATGGATTTTGGAATGTTGTACCATCCTTGCATCACTGGGCTGAATCCCACTTGATAATGGTGTATGATCCTCTTGATGTATTTTTGAATTCGGTTTGCTAATATTTTGTTGAGTATTTTTGCATCTACGTTCATCAGGGATATTGGTCTGTAATTTTCTTTTTTGGTGAGGTCTTTGTCCAGTTTTGGTATTACAGTGATGCTGGCATCATAGAATGAGTTTGGAAGTATTCCCTCCTCTTCTAATTTTGGAAAACTTTAAGGAGAATGGGTGTTATTTCTTCTCTATATGTCTGGTAGAATTCAGAGGTGAATCCATCAGGTCCAGGGGTTTTGTTCTTGGGTAGTTTTTTGATTACCACTTCAATTTCATTGCTGGTGATTGGTCTGTTTAGTTTTTCTGTTTCTTGTTTGGTCAGTCTTGGGAGGTTGTATTTTTCTAAGAACTTGTCCATTTCTTCTAGGTTTCCCAGCTTGTTAGCATATAGATTCTCATAATATTCTCTTATAATTCTTTGTATTTCTGTGTGGTCCGTCGTGATTTTTCCTTTCTCATTTCTGATTCTGTTTATGTGTGTAGATTCTCTTTTTCTCTTAATGAGTCTGGCTAAGGGTTTATCTATTTTGTTTATTTTTTCAAAGAAGCAGCTCTTGGTTTCATTGATTTTTTCTATGGTTTTTTTCTTCTCAATTTTATTTATTTCTTCTCTGATCTTTATTATGTCCCTCGTTCTGATGACCTTGGACCTCATTCGTTCTTCTTTTTCCAATTTCAATAGTTGTGTCTTTAGACTATTCATTTGGGAGTGTTCTTCCTTTTTTAAATAGGCCTGGATTGCAATATACTTTCCTCTTAGAACTGCCTTTGCTGCGTCCCACAGAAGTTGTGGCTTTGTGTTGTTGTTGTCATTCATCTCCATATATTCTTTGATTTCTGTTTTGATTTGGTCGTTAACCCATTGATTAATTAGGAGAGTGTTGTTAAGTCTCCATGTATTTGTGGGCCTTTTTGATTTCTTTCTAAAATTTATTTCTAGTTTTATACCTTGGTGATCTGAGAAGTTGGTTGGTAGGATTTCAATATTTTTGAAATTACTGAGGTTCTTTTTGTGGCCTAGTATGTGGTCTGCTTCTGGAAAATGTTCCATGTGCACTTGAGAAGAATGTGTATCCTGTTGCTTTTGGGTGTAGAGTTCTGTAGATGTCTGTTAGGTCCATCTGTTCTAGTGTGTTGTTCAGTGCCTCTGTGTCTTTACTTATTTTCTGTCTGGTTGATCTGTCCTCTGGAGTGAGTGGTGTGTTGAAGTCTCCTAAATGAATGCATTGCTGTCTATTTCCTCCTTTAATTCTGTTAGTATTTGTCTCACATATGCTGGCGCTCCTGTGTTGGGTGCATATATATTTATAATGGTTATATCTTCTTGTTGGACTGACCCCTTTATCATTATGTAATGTCCTTCTTTATCTCTTGCTCCTTTCTTCGTTTTGAAGTCCATTTTGTCTGATACAAGTACTGCAACACCTGCTTTTTTCTCCTTGTTGTTTGCATAAAATATCTTTTTCCATCCCTTCACTTTTAGTCTGTGTATATCTTTGGGTTTGAGGTGAGTCTCTTGTAAGCAGCATATAGATGGGTCTTGCTTTTTTATCCATTCTGTTACTCTGTGTCTTTTGATTGGTGCATTCAGTCCATTTACATTTAGGGTATTTATTGATAGATATGTACTTATTGCCATTGCTGGCTTAGATTTGTGGTTACCAAAGGTTCAAGGGTTGCTTCTTTACTATCTAACAATCTAACTTAACTTTCTTGTTAAGTAATTGTAAACACCATCTGATGTTTCTTTATTTCTCTCCCTTCTTATTCTTCCTCCTCCATTCTTTATATACTAGGTGTTTTAGTCTTTGCCTTTAGTTAGTATTTTGATGGTCTGCTTTCTTTGCTCTGATTTTATTTTCTCTGGTGACATCTTTTTAGCCTTACGCGTGCTTCCCTCTAGAGCAGTCCATTTAAGATATCCTGTAGTGGTGGTTTATGAGAGGCAAACTCTCTCAACTTTCGTTTGTCTGGAAATTGTTTAATCCCTCCATCATATTTAAATGATAATCGTGCTGGTTACAATATTCTTTGTTCAAGGCCGTTCTGTGTCGTATCCTTAAATATATCATGCCATTCTCTTCTGGCCTGTAAGGTTTCTGTTGAGAAGTCTGATGATAGTCTGATGGGTTTTCCTTTGTAGGTGATCTTTTTTCTCTCTCTAGCTGCCTTTAATACTCTGTCTTTATCTTTGATCTTTGCCATCTTAATTATTATGTGTCTTGGTGTTGTCTTCATTGGGTCCCTTGTGTTGGGATATCTATGGGCTTCCATGGACTGCGAGACTATTTCCTTCCCCAGTGTGGGAAAGTTTTCAGCAATTATTTCTTCAAAGACACTTTCTATCCCTTTTTCTCTCTCTTCTTCCTCTGGTACTCCTATAATGCGAATATTGTTCTGTTTGGATTGGTCACACAGTTCTCTTAATATTCTTTCATTCCTAGAGATCCTTTTATCTCTCTTTGCCTCAGCTTCTCTGTATTCCTGTATTTCTATTCCATTTACAGTCTCTTGCATCTCATCCAGTCTGCTGTTAAGCCCATTGATCGCTTGTCTGATTTCTGCATTGTCTTTACTCACTTCCCTCACTTCCTCCTTTAGCTCTTGCACATTTCTCTGTAGGTCCATCAGCATGGTTATGACTTTTATTCTGAATTCTTTTTCAGGAAGACTGTGCATTTTCATCCCTTCAGGCTCCCTCTCTGGGGTTGTCTGGTTGATTTTGGTCTGAACCATATTCCTCTGTCTTTTCATGGCTATAGAAGTTGTCGCTGGTAGTTGCCACGTACGTCAGGTGGGCTCTTAAAGACTTTAAAAAGAGAAAAAAAGAAAGAAAGAAAGAAAAGAAAAAACAAAAAACAAAGCAAAACAAAAAAACCAAAAAACAAAACAAAACAAAAACTGCCCACCAGGATTAGATTTTGTGGGGATGCTGTAGGTGGCGCTGTTGCCCCACTATTCTGCAGCCATGGCCACGCTGCTCTGCAGGGCCCTTTATAGCTCTGGCCGTGGTGGGAATGAATGGGAGGCTATTGATCTCAGTGAGAAGTCGAAGTGGGGCCACGCTTTCCCAGTCACCAGCTAAGGGGTCCGAAACTCCCCAGGACTCCCAGCCCACTGGGCTGAATGTGCTGGGGCGATCGGGCTCCTCCGCTGGGCTCCTGTCTCTTTAAGACCACTGAAGAAAACACGCGCTTCTCTTTTATTTTTTTCTTTCCCAGGAGCCAGCTGCAAGCACCCTGGTGCGTTCCCCGCTCAGATCCTGCACCCTCTGTCTCTCCAATATCTGCTATACCATGCTATGTGTGTCAGCGCTCCCCGCACAGATCACCGGGGCTGGCCATTTCACGGGGTGTACTTCCATTCCCTCCCGTCTTTGAATCCTCTCCTCCCGCTGGTGCGCTTGGGTGGGTGAGTGCTCAGATCCCACCGGGTCGCAGCTCCGTATCTTACCCGCCTCTTGGGGTGCCAAATCCTCTTGGGTGTAGCTTCACGCTGTGTGCTTTCCTGTGTATTCTGGTCTCTCTTTTAAGAATAGTTGTATTTGCTGTATTTTCGTAGATAAATACAGTGTTGGGAGGAACCTTCTGCCGCCCTGCTCACGCCGCCATCTTCCCGGAAGTCCTGCACGCTCTTTTTAGTTAGGTATTTTAAGGGTATGTGTTAGTATGATATTGATTATTCCTTAGTAGCATGTAGATTACACCAGTAATGAAGTGTGTTTTTATCACAACTGACTTCAAGGACTATGGTCTCCCACTGAGGAAAAAAAAAGAGGAATTTATGGCTGGGACAGGGTATGCAAATCTGAGCAAACAGACATAGAGTCTAGATTTGGGCTACAGGTCCATATCCTAAGGGACAACATAAAACTACATTAACGTTGAGCCAGGAATCAATTAGCACTGAAGGAGAAAATTTAGGCAAAAACAGTAGCTTGTGTTTAAAAGTGAAATAAAAGAAAATTTACCAGGAGGAAGGGAGCTTATAAGTCAGTCAACTATTTTGAGATCCTAAAAGAAACAATTCTATTTGGTCTGGAGAAAAAGTTTAATTCTTCTGAATGCTCAATTACCTCTGGGCAGATTAAAAAGATTTTAGCTTATCTAGTTTCCTTGTAATATATATTAGTGCTGAGAAGCAGTCTGCATACAATTCAGAGAAAACTAGAATAAATCCAAATTGCATAGTTTACAGCCATGTGACCTTGAGCATATCACAGTCTCTCTAAACCTCAACTTCCTCATCTGTTAAGTAGTATAAATAACAGCTATTTTTATGGTTTGCATGAAGGGTAAGTGCAAAAAGGTAAACCTCAATAAATAGTAGTTTTTAATTTCTGATGAACAGATTGTTGTTTGAGACTCAGCACTGTCAGTACATTACCATTGTCTCTGCAAGTAACTGGAAAATAAGTTACTTTCTTATTCATTAATTATTCTTGCTGCCCCAGGACCAAAAACTTAGAAAGAATGTATCTCAGGTTTCCATTCGTCCAGGGTATATATCACTTCCAGGAATATGGGAAAAGTCAGAAAGAGGCTAGAACAAGTAATTTTCAGGGTTTTATGAGCTAGAACCTTTTTGTGCTTGCAGTCTGGCAAATTCTCATGATCTTAGACACAGGGTACATGAACATATATTACTATACAAACAGAAATTCTGTGTGTGTTTTTGGGGTGAGGGGTGTGCTGCAAGGCAACACTCCATGGACACACTTTTATTTTGTTTAAATTCTTATTACTGAGCATCTGCTATGTGTTCAACACTGTTTTAGGGGCTTTAAATATGCCATTTCATTTAATTATCATCACTTCCCTATGGAAAAACAGTGTCCTCATTTTGTGCTTGAGAGAACTAACAGAGGGGTCAGCCTGGATTCATGAGCAATGATGTCTACATTATAGTGTGTGGTAGGGAGGTCAGTTAGGACTCTTGCAGTAATCTAGTTATCCACCGAAAGCATAATTTTAAATAGAATAGCATTCTACTGTACGGCTTTAGAAACAGTGAATCATTCATTCATTTAGTAATTGTAGTGAACCTCTATGTGTCATGCACTGTGCTAGGTGCTAGGGATAAAACTGAAAAGACATATATGGGCAAGAAACTGCCCTTATGAAGCTGGAGAGACCAACAAAACAAATATATAAAATAAAAGAGGAGGATTGGCTTAACACTTTCTAGGAATACAGGCCTTGGCAGCTAGCAGAGGTGGATTAAGACAGATAAGGATAGAAAAGTGAAGAGTAGCTAGTGCTGAAGACAAACTGTTTTCCTGGTGATCTATGTTTCCTTCCATGCATTTATCATTATACTGCTTAACAAATTATTGAAAAATCTATATTTTTATACGAACTTCAACATCTCAAATCATTCCTACCTATAGAGTATAGCTAGAACTTTTCAAGTTTTTATAGAACAGAGAATATGCTCCATGAGGACTTATTTCTTATTTCCTAACACATAGTGGTTTCTCATCTGATATTTACGGATTAAACTATACCCAAACTTCTCTTCAAGGGGATAAAATGCTTTTGACCTATATAAAATTCTAAGCTTCAAATTTTGATTTGTCCCTGCCATCTAGTTTAAGGAGATACTTAAATTAACAATCCCTGAATACTAAGAGTGGAAAGTTTTTATGCACAACAGGGGAATATGAGCTTTATCTTACTTGATCCTACCACAGCCATATGAAAAAGGTTACATTGTTATACCCATTTACAGCGCTTAGGAAAGCACTAAAGCCCCAAGGCTTAGAGAGGGGGAGTCCACAATTTGCCTAATCACTTCGTTACTAAGCAGCATAGCTGGGGTCTGAACTGGGACAGACCGGCTTTGAACCAGAACCCTAGACCCTGTACGCTAATGCTCAGTGACTCTTGGAAGGCTCATGGGTATTCTTGATGACATTTGTCTCCTGAGTTCTGGAGTCTTTCTCTCCAGCTGACTAAGTCTCTTGGAAGGATTGTTACACAACGTAAGTGAGGAAACCTCATCTTTGGTCCATGAAGATCCATAAGGAAATTATCTTATTTCTTAATGCAGGTTTAGTAGGTTTATTTGTACTCTGGAGTTCTGTGCAGCAATTTTTTTGGTAGTAGTCACAATTTTTTTTAATGATTGGATTTGGACAGCTGTGGCATGCTACTAATGTGAGAGTAGCACTAATATACTTATGTGTGAAGATTGACTTTTTATGGTAAAGAAAGAGTTGATTCTGATTTTCTTTGATAATCAAAACCTACCACTCCCATTAAGATACCCCAGAAGAGAAACTGCTTCTTCTCCATTCCTTACATTAACCCAGATGGAACTGAAGAAGATTCACAAGCCATCTGGACTTAATTAGACAGTACACTGTGTGGATATGCTGGTGGCAGCATTGCTGAGGGGAATTAGCTTTAATGGAGAGAATCTTAGATTTGGAGTCAGGAATTCTGATTTTTATCTGGCCTCTGCCACTAACTTCTCACTCAATGTTTGCTTTTATCACAAGAAAGGAATACCCCCTCGGCTACCTCACTGGATTTATCTTTACTTTGGGTATCAGGTAAAAATTGTTTGCAAATATTTCAAAAAACAAAAACCATTGCAGAATGCAAAAGATTGTTTTGATAGTACTGCAGAATTTAAACCACTTTTTAAATAACTTTTATTATTATATGATAAATTAACCCTCTTCCCCATTTGTGACGACTTGATCACACCAAAGATGGAGGGCATGGCATTTTGAAGCTCTAATTTTGGAGTCTAGTATCTCTGTATCCCCTCCCTCAATCATAGAAGCTATCTATAATGCAATTAGTTTGCTTTTATTTTGCAAACTTCCCCTTTCCCTTCCTTTTTCCTTCAAGTTTCACAAGTTGAAATATTCAGGCGTGTTTGCCAGAAGTCACGAGTTATTATTGATTTCATATTGGGCTGAGGATTCTAAAAATGGTTTGAATGAGAGAAAAATAATCTACATAGAGCTTGTAATTAGCCAGCTGTGGCTGGTAGGGGGAACCAGCTTCTATTAGGGGAAACTTCATCTGGATTAAATAATAGCAGTGTGCAGTTCCCTGATTCAGTTTGGAGATGTAGTGACTCTGCACAGAGTTTTATCTTATAAAGATATTTGTGGTCATTCTTATTTCGTGGCCAAATGTTTGGAAGTTTAGGACATAGAGTGTATTCTTGAAAATACCTCAGCTGTAACTATTTATTAGGCAGCTCACAGAAGGAGGGGTGAAAGCTGTATCTCCACTTACTTTAGACTCTCAGCACAAGTCTTGCTCATTTGGGAAGTCAGAGGAAAACAGACAAGGAACAAACAAGCAAAAAAATAGCACACAGGCACTGAAAACCTAGAAGCATCAAAGATTTTTTTCCCCAAACCTACTCTTTCAGAAGGTTAGTCTGATTTAGTAGCTGGAAAACAGCTTTTCATTAGTTTTCTTCCCCAGCATCAAACATTAATTTTGGATTTCTCTAATTTCTTCTTTAAATGTTTTAGAGTATTATTACAAAGATGGTATGTGGTCTCAAAAAATTTTCTGTCAATAAACAAAAATGAATCAAAATGAACAAAAATGCAACCAACTTGGACAACCCATGGGGTTAATCATCATTCTTGCTGAACTTACCTCACTGGATCAATGAAGATTCAATTAGATAAGAGATATGATAGTCCTTCAAAAGGGTCAGTTGAATACAGAATAGTAAGAGCTGACCCTCACTGAGAGCTTATTGTGTGCCAGCAACTGTTCTGACTGCTGTGCAGGGCCTTCTGACAACCCTGGATATGTACCATTATCTCCACTACAGAGATAACAGATGTAAGGTACAGAGATGTTTAGTAACCCTGGGTGATACTAAACCCTGGGGCAGAACCTAAATTCAAATACAGCAGACTGACTCTAAAACAAGAGTCAACAAATTATAGCCCAAAAGCCAAATCTAGCCCTGCCACTTGCTTTTGTAAATAAAATATTATTGGAACACGTACACACACACAATCATAATCTTAAAACACAGGAATAATCTTGCTGATTATCAGTGAGTATATTCATGGTCTTCCTGTTGTTTTTTTTTTAGGGGAAAGGGAAAATACAATAATAGTTAAGAATAGAGCATATGTTAATATTTATACCCAATCCAGACAATTACCACTCAAAGGATGTATAAGAAGGAAATGTTCTACATTAGCTCAAGGAGAACAGAACATGAGTTCATTAACCCTTTGCATCTATGTATTAAATAGGGCCAAATCCTTAGGCAGATTTTGATAATGCTGACTTTGTTAAGTGCAGCTGGCTGTATTGTGGCCATAGATCAACACTCAACTGACACTGATTTATGCCTTGACCCTAAGTATGACTCTGAAAATGCTACTAAGTTTGAGATACTGGTTAGAGAGTCAAGAACTCTGTGATGTGAATATATTTTTGAAATCTAAATGCCAATTATTCTTGAAAACAAAACAAAACAAAATGAAATGAAAACTCTAAAGTCCAAAAATGAATCAAGTCAACATTAACATGTGTTTATTAAGCCCCACTTTCAGAACTATAAAATAAGCATTAGAAAGATAACATCTCTATTTCTTAGAAGCATACAAATTTGCTGGAATAAAGGTAAAGTTTATTCTCTTCACAAACAGGGCTACTTGCCAGTACATATGCCTTGTTTAAAGCATGTTCTTCCAGGTTATTCCATTCTGTGAGGACTATGAGTCTTTCATTACCTTTGAACAATTTTACAACACTATAAATTGTAGATAACTGATAGCAGTAAAAAAAGAATTCCTGTCTATAGATTATACAAATAAATTCTGTCCAGTGAAAGTTCAAAGACTTTACTGACCCACTGTAGAAGCAGCCAGTTTTGTATCCATTTGCAAATTCATTTCAACACTCTGGTCTATAATTATGTCTGTCTTTGGATATTCTTTTGAACTGGTCACCTGTTCTCTCATTTATTTAATGGTTAAATAAAATCTTTGACATGTTTTCATATTATATTTGTTAAAAAATTATCCTTTAACATGAGGCACTGGAGTCAGTCAGACATAGATCAATCTGAGTTTATCAGTTTACCTGCTGTGGTAACATTAGGCAAAAACGTAACCTCTCTATTAATAATACTTGCCTCACTGAATTGTTGTGGGATTATATGTGACAGTGTTACTTCAGTTCTGAACCTTAGACACACTCAATAACAAAAAAAATTTTTTAAAGACTTATCAGAGCCAGTGTATGGAGTGGCTGCTGTATAACAGCAATAAAATGGACCTCTTCAAATATCACCTAGGAAGTACAATGAATGTGATATCTCTTCTTTTAGAACTATGAATTACCTGCCTTAAGGTTCATGTTTGAACTACCAAAATAGATCAAAATGTTTTCCAGGGTCATATAAATGAAACAGGCTCACGATTTTCAAATTCTAGTTAGGCATATTTAATATGTAAACGTTAATCAGTAAGTAATTATTGCAATCATGTTTGCATGGGAAGACACCCATAATAGTCAACTTCATGCATTTCCTAAGTTTTCCTGAGGTTTTTCCTCTGAAATGCAACTCTTATCTAGTGCACATTAACTATGAGTTCTTATTGAGCAGACTGAGAACACAGACTATCCTCAAAAGATTAGTAATCCTCAGCCTTAATTCTAGCTTAAATCATGAATATATTTAATTCCTCCTACATTTATACTTTGCTCTTTACATTTAGAAATATTGAAACAAGTCCCCCCTTTTTTTTGAAACTGGAATAAATCATTAAATACTTTTTTAAGTAATGAAGAGCCAGCTGACAAGACTGAACATATTACTGTGGTATTACATGTCATTTTTGTAAACAGCCATTAATTCCAATTTGAGGTCCTTTTCAAAATCCTTCAGAGATTAAGATCTCTGGATTTTAGAAGATTTATTACCAATTTTCTTAACTTCTGAAACAAATTATTCCTCCCACACCACTTCAACATTCCCTACCCATATAATCCATTCTATACTTAAATACATACAGGCAGTATTTCCTAAATGGGAAACAGAGTCTTCATAAATTCTATGTAAAAGTAATATTGGAATATTGTACACAATATCCCTCTTGGAGATTCATGAAACATTACATTACTGAAGATTCTGAGAAGGCCTTAGCAAAGAATCCTGCTTAATTTTGTTAAACACCTGTTAAATCCAGTGTTTCTCAAATCCCAGGGCTCACCTCACACTCTGCTTCTTTGCCATCTTTCTCCAGCCACATTCGCCTTCTCTGATTCCCATGAAGGTGCTTACCACAGAGCCTATATAAATGCTATTTCCCAGTAGACCCACACTGGATCTCAACTGTAGTTCACAGCAGACTCAATTCCCAGCCTAAAGCACATCAAGGATCAGTACTTTGTTAAAGTTCCCCAGGTACTCCCTATTCAGCCAACCTTGAGAACCACTTTCCTGGGCTCAAAGCCCCATGAAGACAAGGCCTTTGTCTAATTTTGTTCATCATTAATATTCACATAATAAATATTTAAAAATTTGTCAAATAAAGGGATGAATGAATTAACACATTTTTCAAATAAAAGATGAATGAATGAGAGTCACAAATAGTGTCCCTTGGGAAATACTGCCTTAATGAAACACTGGCTGAGCAGTCACATTGCTTGATACACATTTTTTTTATAGATGGGGGGAGGAGGCTCAATTTGGGCATTTCAGGAAGAGATGAACTCTTTTGGATTTCTTCCTGCTGAGTAGTTTTGATTAAACTACTCAGATCTCAGCTCAAAGTCTGGGGCAAAGCATAATCCTGGTCATACTCTGGGGCTGAGGGTTGCTGTCAGAGGAGACCTTGGGGGTTTCCTGAGGCCACTGTTGACCTTATTTCTTGAGGGGCTTCTGAACCATGGAGATTCACATGATGAACTCCTCATGGCCAGAGTCTTTATTTGCACTCAGAATTCTTTCCATGGACAGCTGAAATCACACTACCACTGTGAATGCTTTCTTTGCTCATTACATCTCACACTACTCTCTAATTCCTCTGAACAATGATTGCTGTTACTTGTACATCATTGCAAAAAAATGGCTCTGAAAGCCAATGATGTAGAATTTGCAGTCAGATTGTCTGGTTTCCAATCCTTCCTTTACCATGTTCTAGCTGTCTAATCCTGTGCAAGTTACTTAATCTTTTCACATCTCAGTTTCTTCATCTGTAAAATGAATATAATATAAAATGTTCCTGCTTCATAGAGTTGTGAGTATTAAATGAGATCATAAATATAAAGCATTTGGCACCATGTGTGGCACACGGTAAGCATCCAATTATTAGTAGTCATTATTAATTCTTTCTTTCCATAGCTGTGATTTTTTACCTTGTTTGCTTTGCTTCATAGGCTTATATCTTAATGTGCCTTCTGGGATTATAAACTGATTGAAAGCACTGTCTTGCTATTATATGCTGCACAGCTGGTTTTCAGAACATAACTGTTGGTTATTACATATGGATCCTTGGCAGGATTTAGGTTTAGGATTCTTTTCTTTCTAATTCTCACATCCCTTAAATGGATGGAACTTCTAGTATGTGAAGAAGATTTACCTAGATCTTTACAGATGGCCTGGACTCAATGCAGAGACTTCCTGCTTGTCTGTAAAGTCTTAATGTGGCCCACCAAAGAATACCTCTAACCAAGGCTTGGGATTTAGGTATACAAGCTAAGTATTCCCTAAGGCAAGCAACACCTGATACATCTAAGACAGGCTGAGATATCTCAGTGTTCTGAGAGGTCACTGAGTGTCAGAGAACTTTTAAGATTGTCAGGTAATTAGGACCTGAGAGGAGCTTATTCAGTTTATGTATCTTCCAGGCCAATATGAAAAACTCAGGCTGCTTTCCTCTCACCATTCCCTCTTTCTTTCTCTACCCACTTTTACAGAACTTCTCTTAAAGGGCACACAGCAGTGACAGACTAGAATCATCTGAGGAAAATTAAGAAAATACAAATGCCCAGATTTTATCCAAGACAAATTAAATTATAATCTCTAGAGATGGGGTTGGACATTAACATTTTACAAAATGCCCCCAGGTGAATGTAGTGTTTCGCAATCACTAACTAGAAGGAGAAGCTCCCCTGAATAAAATTAATAGGCAGAGCACAACATTGTGCCAGATACTGCAGAATATACAAAAACAACCAAAATAAGACTTTTAGCTACTTGTAGGAGGAAACTTAAAGAAAAAGATAAATAGCCTAAAGGCTACAAGTTAGAAACTAAATCCCATAGAAATTTAGAAGTGAGAAGTCAATGAAAGTTGGCCAAAAGTTTCATGGCAGAGGAGGGAGGTGATGAAGATTTAGAGGGACATAAGTTAAGAAAGACTCTCCCTGACTTTTTCACACCAACTTTGGGACATGTTTTCAGGAGTGCAGGGACTGCTTGAAACACTCATATGTTTGTGGCCTAAGTTTTCGGGATACCACAAAGCCTTTGTAAATATAATTATTTTTTCTGTGAAGTTTCAACTCTCAAAATATCTTTTGAAGGTTATGCTACTGTTATTTTCAGTTTAAGAAACTGACACTTAGAAGAGGCGACAGCTTTAAGTATGGTACATCTTCAGGTACATATTAGATTGAGGGAACAAACAGGTAACCTTCAAGGAACTCATATTCAGGCCACTTGTCAACATTTTCGGAAAAATCAATGTCCCTTTTGCCTTTTTGGTTTCTTCCTAGGTCACGCAGAAAAGACCAGCTTCCTTACAAGTAGCTGAGCAAAGCCCTAGTGGCATGATTCCTATCTAATGACCTACAGCCTCCTTTTTCCCACATGGCATTGAAATTAGACCTTCACTAGTTCTGTGCTCCTCTTGGTAAAACCGGTAATCTCATTTCTACTCATTTCAAAACAGTTTCTTGACTATTGGACCTAAGAGTTTTATGCAGGAAAGAAGCATTGAAATTAATGTCTCCTTTAAAGACATGGAGTTTGAGGTATCTAGACTTTCATTTCTGAGATTCACACCTTTGTAATGCTTCTGTCAAAAGAAACTCATTAACTTTCCCTAATGAAAGCTGAAGTTTTATTCTAACAGAAGACACTGCATGACATATACTGGTTGGGGGGATCGGACTGAACATTGACCCCAATTACTGTCATTTTCTTCGTGCTTCAGTGCTGCTGTTTCAGAATAAAAACTAATAACTCTACCCCACAGAGAAGCTTTATAAACTTCCCCAGTGAGTCCGTAGCTCATTTATCTTTTTTTCATAGTCTCTGATTTTTTTCCTGTTGCTTGGACATAGTGTTCAATTACAGTGAATTGCCAGAAACAGATGACAATCAGCTGTCAGAGAAACTATAGAACTTGAGGGGAAAATACAAAATGTTAAGCCTTCTCCATTGGTAATTTCCCAGCCTTTGGCTTTCTCACCTGGAGAGCTTGTCACCATTTTTAGGTTGTTCTATCAGGTTGTTTTGATTTTGCCTTGTGCCGGAACATATCAGTTACCACTATTAAGAACATGCATTAATTGGTTTACTTTTCTAGTTTGGGGTCTCTCTAAAATATAAATGAAGGAATTGTATTTTCAAGAGTCCTGTGGAGATGATCTTAAAAATCAAGCCATTAAAAATGGGTTAGCCTTTACTAAAATAAAGTAAAACCAAAAAGAAACCATGGGCCCTGGTTACAGGATTCAATATGGGAATGGAAAAAGATTAGAGCTCTGGAGTTTCCTTTCTAGGAAAACAGATCAAATTGAAATATGGGACACAAAGTGACTCTAGGAGTTAATCTCTAGAAGAAAATGGAAATGAGAAGTTGTCTGATAGATTATATTTGTGAGTGATTCTACTGAAATGCTGATGCCAGCAGACATGGAAAGACTTAAGCATAAATTTGAAGAAAACCAACTGAATTTCTTTAAAAAATGCAATGAAAAACTAGGAAAAACAAAAATTTTGTTCAGGGAAGGAAAGAAAATTTGTGCATGCATGTGCATGACTTGGCCCAGTAGTGAGTTATATTTACATAGTTAAGTTAATCTCAAAGTTAATCCTTAAAAACATGGAAATAAATAAGAGGAGAAACAGATATTTGAAAGTAGTTGCCTTTGGAGAGTGGGGTTAATGTTGCTGGGGTTGGGGAAGAAGCTATCTTTTTTTTTTTTAGCATAAACTACTTAGCACTATTTGACTTTTAAAACTTTGTACCTATATGGTTTTTTAAAAAATTAAACACTTAAAGATAAAATTTATATTTCCAGCCATTTTAAACATACACACGAACTTGACATGCTTTTCCCAATATTTTGTGGAGTGGTGCTACAGAGGGCTGGCTTTATAAGCATATAGATTAGGAAGGCGTTGGTGGGTTTGGTGAGTTGGAGGAAGAGCCTTAGGGCTGTGATTCTGTCTGGAAGGGCTCTGGTTAGATGTTAATAACTGCTGTTGGCAGTGATCCAGGCCTGCTAAATAAGGGGAGAGACTTTCATAAACCTCAGAGGACTGAATTCTGTGTATTCACGTGGAATGCTGAGCTTCTCCTTACTATTACTGATTGGCTTGAACATAATTCTCACTTTGAAAAATGTTTCTCTGGGCTGGTTGCATGTGCATCAGGCTTGTGTTTAAATCCTGGATGTGTCAAGAGAATCTTGCTGGATCTAAGGCCTTTGGATGAATATGAATACGAGAGGCTAAGGAACCAGAACACATGTTGAAAAAGTGGAAAAGGATTTACTTGCCTTGGATATAAGCAGAAATGCTCTGTACCTTTTATTCACCCTTAAAGCATTTTTTTTTCAGCTTGCAAAATAAGACCAAAGCAGGGTAGTAAGTTTGGGTTGGTAATTACACTTAATTTTTTTATTTTAATAAGTTTCAAAATCATACATCTGCTGGCTTTTGTAACATGAATAATTATATTCATGCATCAATGTTCTGCCATGCCTTAGTCACTCAAACAGCAAAATGTTTCTGAGACTGGCAACTGGTTCTTTGAGTTGAGGTATGTGTATTTTTTTTTTAAGATTTTCAATATGTGCAGTTCTCTATAAACAGATTAAGAATTAAGAGAGACACCATTATCATTTAAATTTGAGGGAGGGATTAAACAATTCCCAGACAAGTGAAAGCTGGGAGAGTTGGCCTCCCATAAACCACCTCTACAGTATATCTTAAATGGACTGCTCTAGAGGGAAGCACTACTAAGGCTAAAAAGATGTTACCAGAGAAAATAAAACCATAGCAAAGAAAGCAGACCATCCATATACTAATTAAAGGCAAAGAATAAAACACCTAGTATGTAAAGAATGGAGGAGGAAGAATAAGAAAGTAGAGAAATAAACATCAGACGGTGTTCACAATAACTTAACAAGAAAGTTAAGTTGGACTGTTAGATAGTAAAGAAGCAACCCTTGAACCTTTGATGACCACGAATCTAAAGCCAGCAATGGCAATAAGTACATACCCATCGACAATCACCCTAAACGTAAATGGACTGAATGCACCAATCAAAAGACACAGAGTAACAGAATGGATAAAAAAGCAAGACCCATCTATATGCTGCCTACAAGAAACTCACCTCAAACCCAAAGATATACACAGACTAAAAGTGAAGGGATGGAAAAAGATATTTCATGCAAACAACAGGGAGAAAACAGCAGGTGTTGCAGTACTTGTATCAGACAAAATAAACTTCAAAACGAAGAAAGTAGCAAGAGATAAAGAAGGACATTACATAATGATAAAGGGGTAAATCCAACAAGAGGATATAACCATTATAAATATATATGCGCCCAACACAGGAGCGCCAGCATATGTGAAACAAATACTAACAGAATTAAAGGAGGAAATAGACAGCAATGCATTCATTTTAGGAGACTTCAACACACCACTCACTCCAGAGGACAGATCAACCAGACAGGAAATAAGTAAAGACACAGAGGCACTGAACAACACACTAGAACAGATGGACCTAACAGATATCTACAGAACTCTGCACCCAAAAGCAACAGGATACACATTCTTCTCAAGTGCACGTGGAACATTTTCCAGAGCAGACCACATACTAGGCCACAAAAAGAACCTCAGTAAATGCAAAAATATCGAAATTCTACCAACCAACTTCTCAGATTACAAAGGTATAAAACTAGAAATAAACTGTAGAAAGAAAACAAAAAGGCTCACAAATACATGGAGACGTAACAACATTCTCCTAAATAATCAATGGGTCAATGACCAAATCAAAACAGAGATCAAAGAATATATGGAGACTAATGACAACAACAACACAAAGCCACAACTTCTGTGGGATGCAGCAAAGGCAGTTCTAAGAGGAAAGTATATTGCAATCCAGGCCTTTTTAAAGAAGGAAGAACAATCCCAAATGAATAATCTAAAGACACAATTACTGAAATTGGAAAAAGAAGAACAAATGAGGCTCAAAGTCACCAGAAGGAAGGACATAATAAAGATCAGACAAGAAATAAATAACATTGAGAAGAATAAAACAATAGAAAAAAATCAATGAAACCAAGAGTTGGTTCTTTGAAAAAATAAACAAAATAGATAAACCCCTAGCCAGACTTACTAAAAGGAAAAGAGAATCCACACACATAAACAGTCAGAAATGAGAAAGGAAAAAATCATGACGGACCCCACAGAAATACAAAGAATTATAAGAGAATACTGTGAGAATCTATATGCTAACAAGCTGAAAAACATAGAAGAAATGGACAATTTCTTAGAAAAATACAACTTTCCAAGAATGACCAAGCAAGAAACAGAAAAACTAAACAGACCAATCACCAGCAACGAAATTGAATCAGTATTCAAAAAACTACCCAAGAACAAAACCCCCGGACCAGATGGATTCACCTCTGAATTCTACCAGACATATAGAGAAGAAATAATACCCATTCTCCTTAAAGTTTTCCAAAAAATAGAAGAGGAGGGAATATTTCCAAACTCATTCTATGAAGCCAGCATCACTCTAATACTAAAACCAGGCAAAGACACAAGAAAAATAGAAAATTACAGAACAATATCCCTGATGAACATAGATACAAAAATATTCAACAAAATATTAGCAAACCCAGTTCAAAAATACATCAAGAGGATCATACACCATGATCAAGTAGGATTCATCTCAGGGATGCAAGGATGGTACAACATTCGAAAATCCATCAACATCATCCACCACATCAACAAAAAGAAGAACAAAAACCACATGATCATCTCCATAGATGCCAAAAAAGCATTTGACAAATTCAACATCCATTCATGATAAAAACTCTCAACAAAATGGGTATACCGGGCAAGTACCTTAAAATCATAAAGGCCATATATGACAAACCCACAGCTAACATCATCCTTAACAGCGAGAAGCTGAAAGCTTTTCATCTAAGATCGGGAACAAGACAGGGATGCCCACTCTCTCCACTGTTATTCAACATAGTACTGGAGGTCCTAGCCACGGCAATCAGACAACACAAAGAAATACAAGGCATCCAGATTGGTAAAGAAGAAGTTAAACTGTCCCTGTTTGCAGATGACATGATATTGTACATAAAAAACCCTAAAGACTCCACTCCAAAACTACTAGAACTAATATCTGAATTCAGCAAACTTGCAGGACACAAAATTAACACACAGAACTCTGTTGTTTTCCTATACACTAACAATGAGCTAAGAGAAAGAGAAATCAGGAAAACAATTGCATTCACAATTGCATCAGAAAGAATAAAATGCCTAAGGAGTAAACCTAATGAAGGAAGCGAAAGACATACCCTGAAAACTACAAGACACTCCTAGGAGATATTAAAGAGGACACTAATAAATGGAAATGCATCCCATGCTCTTGGCTAGGTAGAATAAATATTGTCAAAATGGCCATACTAACTAAAGCAATCTACAGATTCAACACAATTCCCATCAAAATACCAACAGCCTTCTTCAATGAACTGGAACAAATAATTCTAAAATTCATATGGAACCACAAAAGACCCCAAATAGCCAAAGCAATCCTGAGAAGGAGGAATTAAACAGGGGGAATTACGCTCCCAGACTTCAAGCTCTACTACAAAGCCACAGTAATCAAGACAATTTGGTATTGGCATAAAAACAGACCCACAGACCAGTGGAACAGAATAGAAAATCCGAACATTAACCCAAACATATACAGTCAATTAATATATGTTAAAGGAGACTTGGATATACAATGGGGAGATGACAGCCTCTTCAGCAGCTGGTGTTGGCAAAACTGGACAGCTACATGTAAGAAAATGAAACTGGACTACTGTCTAACCCCATACACAAAAATAAACTCAGAATGGATCAAAGACCTGAATGTAAATCATGAAACTATAGAAGTCTTAGGAAAAAACATAGGCAAAAATCTCTTGGACATAAACATGGTAGACTTCTTCATGAACATATCTCCCCGGGCAGGGGAAACAAAAGCAAAAATGAACAAGTGGGACTATATCAAACTAAAAATCTTCTGTACAGCAAAGGACACCATCAGTAGAACAAAAAGACATCCTACAGTATGGGAGAATATATTCATAAATGACATATCCGATAACGGGTTGACATCCAAAATATATAAATAACTCACGCACCTCAACAAACAAAAAGCAAATAATCCAATTAAGAAATGGGCAGAAGACATGAATAGACAGTTCTCCAAAGAAGAAATTCAGATGGCCAACAGGCACATGAAAAGATGCTCCACATCGCTAATCACCAGAGAAATACAAATTAAAACCATGAGATATCACCTCACATCAGTAAGGATGGCCAACATCGAAAACACAAACAACAAATGTTGGCAAGGATGTGGAGAGAAGGGAACCCTCCTACACTGGAGGTGGGAATGCGAGTTAGTTCAACCATTGTGGAAAGCAGTATGGAAGTTCCTCAAAAAACTCAAAATAGAAATACCGTTTGACCCAGGAATTGCACTCCTAGGAATTTACCCTAAGAATGCAGCAGCAGCCCAGTTTGAAAAAGACAGATGCACCCCTATGTTTATCGCAGCACTATTTACAATAGCCAAGAAATGGAAGCAACCTAAGTGTCCATCAGAAGATGAATGGATAAAGGAGATGTGGTACATACACGCAATGGAATATTATTCAGCCAGAAGGAGTAAACAAATCCTAACATTTGCAACAACATGGGCGGAGCTAGAAGGTATTATGCCCAGTGAAATAAGCCAATTGTAAAAAGACAAGTATCAAATGATTTCACTTATATGAGGAGCATAAAAGGAAAGGAAAAAACCAAAAGAAAAAAAAGAAAAAACATCAGCAGACTCACAGAACCCAAGAATGGACTAATAGTTACCAAAGGGAAAGGGACTGGGGATGGGCGGGAAGGGAGGAACAAGGGGGAAAAAGGGGCATTATGATTAGCAGATGTAACGTTGGGTGGGTGCGGGGAGGGCTGTGCAACTCAGAGAAGACAAGTAGTGATTCTATAGCATCTCACTACGCTTACGGACAGTGACTGTAATGGGGTTGGTGGGGGGGACCTGATGAAGTGGGTAGTTTAATAACCATAATATTGCACATGTAATTGTAGATTATTGATAACAAAATAAATTTTAAAAAAAGAATTAAGGGAGAGACACATCCTAGTTTAGGGTCAGATTATCAAAGAAAGTGATATGCATTTGGGGAAAAAAACTAATATCATTTAAATATCTACTATTTACCAGGCTATTTACATACATTATTTCATTAATCCCCACAAAAGTCTGCATTGTTCTTATTTTAAAGTTGAGAAACAGAAAGGTCTTGTGACTTTTCTAAGGATTTCTAGCTACAAGAAGGGAAAGAGGTTGAGCAATTTTTATCAACAGAAATCCACTTAGAACAAAATCAATTGTAACTTGTTAACAAGAAGAAATTGTGGGGCTCCACTTTCAGCCTACTAAATGAGAATTTCTGATAGAAGGGCGAGGGAATACCCTGTGACTTTTATATATCCTAAAGTTTGAGAAACACTGCTATGTCCTAATTTTAAATTAAGTTCCAATTATTTTGCAGAATACATGGTGTTATCCTTGATTAAACCTTCTTGAACATTAGCTTTATTTTATCACCTACTATTTCTTAAGCCCCATGGATGCAGTCAAAATTTCTGAAAATGCTATATATAGAAATGCCAGATGATTATATTTTAGACTCAT
The DNA here is from genome assembly GCA_032199065.1 of Smutsia gigantea. Lineage (NCBI taxonomy): Eukaryota > Metazoa > Chordata > Mammalia > Pholidota > Manidae > Smutsia > Smutsia gigantea. The sequence continues at coordinate 475,650 of JAVSCE010009123.1, forward strand.
ATTGGTCTGCAAAGAATTAGCATTTTCTCTTTAGATTAAGTTTATGGGTTAATAATACCAAACAATGACAGAACCAGAAGAACAAGAGCTAAGAAATTTTGTGTGTGTGCATTCTTGTCAAGAATCATGACTGTGATGCATCTGTTTACTTTGGTTTCTGAACAATTAATACAAGTTTTAACTGTTACATGCATAGATTTTTTTTCCACCAGCAGTTCTGATGGATCGACATCTGTGTGTTAGTTCCTTTTCTCCCCTTTTTTTTTCTTTTGGCAGCCCTTAGGCATATTTATGCCTTGAATAGTTGAGAGTTTGAAGACCCAGAATGCCTAGAAAAGTTATTTCCAAAAACTTAATAAGAAGATAAATGTAGGCAAAATCAAGGGATGTACAAAATTAAGGAAACACAGGAAAGGGGGAGAAAAGAATGGGAGAAGTTTATATTGGCCCATTTTTCCATAAATCAAAATATATGGGCCATGACCTAAATATAACAGAGCAGAAATGACAGGATGAAGAGATGAGGACAGTTTATGCTTTTCCTACTGTGTTCCTTTCCAAAAATAGAAACTTGTCAGTGTATAAAGGTGGAAGGTATGAATTTTGACACCAGAGTGGTTTTTCTTGTTTAATAATTTGATGTATTTTAAAATAGGAGATTATAAGAGCAACAGTTCAATCTGGGATATTCACTCTGCATTTAACAAATAATTTATTGAATGGGCTCTATTAAAGTCCCCTGGGTTTTGAAATACTGAACTCCTCTCAGCTGTGTGACTTCAAGCTGGCCACTCAGTTCCTCTGACCCTCCATCTCTTTCTCTGTCAAAGCAAACCAAATATTTCTGAGGTCCTTTCAAGCTCTGTTAGTCTGTGTGTGCATTTACAATAGTGCCACAAGGAAGGTCTGATTTTTTTTCTTTGTTGGATTGGGAGATTTTTAGTGAGGTTGACTTTGTTTAAATTGATGAAAATTTCTAATTATACAGAAAAATACTTAAAACCAACATAAGAGTCATTATTTTTAGATAATACATTCAGTTAATATGAGTTTAATGAAGGTTCCTAGTCAGCATCTGTCTGTTTCTGAGACAGTTATCAAGTTAGTTGTTCTGCTGATAAATAAAATGCTAATGTTTAAAGTGTAAAGTGGAGAGAAGAAAGTTGTAAAATATTTGCATTCTCATCTTCCTGAGGTGATTATCTTCTATACATACTATTGTATTCTATTTATTTTTTAATTGATTTATTGAGGTATAATTTATGTATAATAAAGTGTACATATATAAAGTACATAATCTTATGAATTTTGACATATGCTCAATATACCCTATGGAATCATCATCACAATACCATATTGAACATGTACAGCACTCTCAAAAGACTCCTTTCACCCCTTTGTCATCCCTCCCTTCCACCTGCTTTGCAACCAATAATCTACTTCTAGGTTGCATTTCCTCAAATTTTACACAAATAGAATTATACAGTATGCATTCTTTTTTATCTTATGCCTTTCAAGCTGAGCAATTATTTTGAGGTTCATCTATGTTGTTGCATGCATTGAGAGTTCATTTCCTTTTATTGTTAAATAATATACAATTTTATGGATTCAATATATATATTTTGTTGCCCATTCACTTATTGATGGACATTTAGGTTGATTTCAGTTTGGAGCTGTTATGGACATCTATATACAAGTCTTTATATGGGCATATGTTTTCATTTCTCTTGGAGAAGAAACACAAGGGAGTAGAATGACTGGGTCATATGGGTGTATTTAACTTTATAAAAAAATGTCCAAACTGTTTTCCGAAGGCCTGTTCCATTTATCATTTCCATCAGCAATGTGTGATCTTTTATAATCATAAAATGATTGTGTTAGCATGGTATATGTTTTTTCCATATTTTTACTTTTAACTTATTTATGTCTTTATATTTAAAGTGTTTTATGTACACATCATATACTTAGGTCTTAATTTTTTGTTCAATATAATAACCTCTGCCTTTTAATAGGTGTATTTACACTACATATCATGTGATTACTAACATGCCTTGATTTAAATCAACCTCATGTTTGATTTCTCTTTGTCCAATATACACTTTGATCCCCCTTTCTTCTTTTTCAACCTCCTTTAACATAAACTGAGTGTTATTAGTCATAACTCTTTGTTCTGTTATTTCAGGGAATGCTTTAGGAATAATAGTATATATCTTAAAGTTATCACATTCTATCTTCAAGTGACAGCATATCTTTTCAAGTGATAGTATATGGACCTTATAACATTTACCTCCATTTTTACTCTCTTGGTCTTTGTGCTATTACTGTCATACACTTTATTTCTATGTATCTTAGAAGCCCCACATGCCACCGCTATTATTTTTACTTCTGCAGTCAATCAAAAATTTTTAAATTTTTTTATCAATAATGTTCAATTACATGAAAACCATTATGGTTATTAGACTCCACCTATTATCAAGTCCCCACCACATAACCAATTACAGTCACAGTCCATCAGCGTAGTAAGATGCTGTAGAATCACTACTTGTCTCCTCTGTGTTTTACTGCCTACCCCGTGTCCCCCCCCCCACATTATATATGCTAAACGTAATGCCCCTTTTTCCCGCTTATCTCTCCCTTCCCACACATCTTCCTCAATTCCTTTCCCTTTGGTAACTGTCCATTCTTGGGTTCTGTGAGTCTGCTGCTGTTTTGTTCCTTCCGTTTTTTCTTTGTTCTTATACTCCACAGATGAGTGAAATCATTTGATACTTGTCTTTCTTGGCCTGGCTTATTTCACTGAGCATAATACCCTCTAGCTCCATCCATGTTGTTGAAAATGGTAGGATTTGTTTTCTTCTTATGGCTGAATAATATTCCATTGTGTATATGTACCACATCTCCTTTATCCATTCATCTACTGATAGACACTTAGGTTGCTTCATTTCTTGGCTATTGTAAACAGTGCTGCGATAAACATAGGGGTGCATCTGTCTTTTTCAAACTGGGCTGTTGCATTCTTAGGGCAAATTCCTAGGAGTGGAATTCCTGGGTCAAATGGTATTTCTATTTTGAGTTTTTGAGGAACCTCCATACTGCTTTCCACAATGGTTGAACTAATTTGCATTCCCACCAGCAGTATAGGAGGGTTCTCCTTTCTCCACATCCTTACCAACATTTGTTGTTGTTTGTGTTTTGGATGTTGGCCATCCTAACTGGTGTGAGGTGATATCTCATTGTGGTTTTGATTTGCATTTCTCTGATGATTAGCGATATGGAGCATCTTTTCATGTGCCTGTTGGCCATCTGAATTTCTTCTTTGGAGAAGTGTCTGTTTAGTTCCTCTGCCCATTTTTTAATTGGCTTATGTGCTTTTTGTTTGTTGAGGTGCATGAGCTCTTTATATAATTTGGATGTCAACCCCTTATCGGATATGTCATTTATGAATATATTCTCCCATACTGTAGGATGTCTTTCTGTTCTACTGATGGTGTCCTTTGCTTTACAGGAGTTTTTTAGTTTGATATAGTCCCACTTGTTCATTTTTGCTTTTGTTTCCCTTGCCCGGGGAGATATGTTCATGAAGAAGTTGCTCATGTTTATGTCCAAGAGATTTTTGCCTATGTTTTTTTCTAAGAGTTTTATAGTTTCATAACTAACATTCAGGTCTTTGATCCATTTTGAGTTTACTTTTGTGTATGGGGTTAGAGAATAATCCAGTTTCATTCCCTTACATGTAGCTGTCCAGTTTTGCCAACACCAGCTGCTGAAGAGGCTGTCATTTCCCCATTGTATGTCCATGGCTCCTGTATCATATATTAATGACTATATATACTTGGGTTTATATCTGGGCTCTCTAGTCTGTGTGCCAGTATCAAATTGTCTTGAGTACTGTGACTTTGTAGTAGAACTTGAAGTCAGGGAGCATAATTCCCCAGGTTTATTCTTCCTTCTTAGGATTGCTTTGGCTATTTGGGGTCTTTTGTGGTTCCATATGAATTTTAGAACGATTTGCTCTAGTTCATTAAAGAATGCTGTTGGTTTTCAGAGGGATTACATTGAATTTGTAGATTGCTTTAGGCAGGATGGCCATTTTGACAATATTAATTCTTCCTATCCATGAGCATGGGATGTGTTTCCATTTATTGGTATCTTCTTTAATTTCTCTCATGAGTGTCTTGTAGTTTTCAGAGTATAGGTCTTTCACTTCCTTGGTTAGGTTTATTCCTAGGTATTTTATTCTTTTTGATGTAATTGTGAATGGAACTGTTTTCCTGATTTCCCTTTCTGCTAGTTCATCATTAGTGTATAGGAATGCAACAGATATCTGTGTATTAATTTTGTATCCCACAACTTTGTTGAATTCAGATATTAGATCTAGTAGTTTTGGAGTGGATTCTTTAGGGTTTTTATGTACAATATCTTTTCATCTGCAAACAGGGACAGTTTGACTTCTTCCTTATCATTTCTTTGTGTTGTCTGATTCCGTGGCTAGAACCTCCAGAACTATGTTGAATAAAAGTGGGGATAGTGGGCATCCTTGTCTTGTTCCAGATCTTAAAGGAAAGGCTTTCAGCTTCTCGCTGTTAAGAATAATGTTGGCTCTGGGTTTGTCATACATGGCCTTTGTTATGCTGTGGTACTTGCCCTCTGTACCCATTTTGTTGAGAGTTTTTGTCATTGAATGGATGTTGAATTTTGTTGAATGCTTTTTCAGCATCTATGGAGATGATCATGTGGTTTTTGTCTTTCTTTTTTTGATGTGGTGGATGATGTTGATGGATTTTTGAATGTTGTACCATCCTTGCATCCCTCGGATATATCCCACTTGTTCATGATAGATGATATTCTTGATGTATTTTTGACTTTGGTTTGCTAATATTTTGTTGCGTATTTTTGCATCTATGTTCATCAGGGATATTGGTCTTTAATTTTCTTTTCTTCGTGTCTTTGCCTGGTTTTGGTATTAGAGTCATGTTGGCCTCACAGAATGAGTTTGGGAGTATTTCCTCCTCTTCTACTTTTTGGAAAACTTAAAGGAGAATGGGTATTAGGTCTTCATTAAATGTTTGATAAAATTCAGCAGTGAAGCCATCTGGGTAAGGAGTTTCATTCTAAGGTAGTTTTTTGATTACCAATTCAATTTTGTTGCTGGCAATTGGTCTCTTCAGATTTTCTGTTTCTTCCTGGGTCATCCTTGGAGGGTTGTATTTTTATAAAAAGTTGCCCATTTCTGCTAGATTATCCAGTTTGTTACCATATAATTTTTCATAGTATTCTCTAATAATTCTTTGTATGTCTGTGGTGACTGTAGTGATTTTTCCTTTCTCATTTCTGATTCTGTTTATGTGTGTAGACTCTCTTTTTTTCTTGATAAGTCTGGCTAGGGATTTATCTATTTTGTTTATTTTCTCCAAGAACCAGCTCCTGCTTTCATTGATTCTTTATATTGCTTTATTCTTCCCAATTTTATTTATTTTTGCTCTAATCTGTATTATGTCCCTCCTTCTACTGACCTTGGGCCTCATTTTTCTTCCTTTTCTAGTTTTGTTAATTGTGAGTTTAGACTGTTCATATGGGATTATTCTTCTTTCCTGAGGTAGGCCTGTATTGCAATATACTTCCCTCTTAACACAGCCTTCACTGCATCCCACATACTTTGTGGTGTTGAGTTATTGTTTTAATTTGTCTCCATATACTGATTGACCCGTTTTTATTTGGTCATTGATCCATTGATAATTTAGGAGCATGTTATTAAGCCTCCATGTGTCTGTGGGCTTTTTCGTTTTCTTTGTGTAATTTATTTTTAGTTTCATACCTTTGTGATCTGAGAAGCTGGTTGGTACAACTTTAATCTTTTTGAATTTACTGAGGCTCTTTTTGTATATGATCTATTCTTGAAAATGTTCCATGTGCACTTGAGAAGAATGTATACCCTGTTGCTTTTGGATGAAGTGTTCTGTAGATTTCCATTAGGTCCATCTGTTCTAATGTGTTGTTCAGTGCCTCTGTCTCCTTACTTATTTTCTGTCTGGTTGATCTGTCCTTCAGAGTGAATGGCGTGTTGACGTCTCCTAGAATGAATGCATTGCTTTCTTTTCACCTTTTAATTCTGTTAGTATTTGTTTCACATATGTAGGTGATCCTGTGTTGGGTGCATTAGATATTTATAATGGTTATGTTCTCTTGTTGGACTGACTCCTTTATCATTATGTAATGTCCTTCTTTGTGTCTTGTTCCTTTCTTTGTTTTGAAGTCTAATTTGTCTGATACAAGTACTGCAAGTCCTGTTTTTTTCCTCCATATTATTTGCATGAAATATCTTTTTCCATCCCTTTACTTTCAGTCTGTGTATGTCTTTGGGTTTGAAGTGAGTCTCTTGTAGGCAGCATATAGATTGGTCTTGCGTTTTTATATATTCAGTGACTCTATGTCTTTTGATTGGTGCATTAAGACCATTTACATTTAGGGTGATTATCGATACATGTGTACTTATTCCCATTGCAGGGTTTAGGTTCCTGGTTACCAAGGGTTCAAGGGTAATTCCCTTACTATATAAGTCTAATTTAACTCACTTCATATGCTATCCGAAACACAACCTAAAGGTTCTTATTTTTTCCTCCTTTTCTTCCTCCTCCATTCTTTATATGTTAGGTATCATATTCTGTACTCTTTGTCTATCCCTTGATTGACTTTGAGGGTAGTTGATTTGATTTTGCATCTGCTTAGTAATTAATTGTTCTGCTTTGCTTTGGTTTTATTTCCCCTGGTGACATCTATTTAGCCTTAGGAATACTTTCATCTATAGCAGCCCTTCCAAAGTGCAGTGTAGTAGTGGTTTGTGGGAGGTAAATTCTCTCAGCTTTTGCTTATTTGAAAATTATTTAATCCCTGCTTAAATTTAAATGATAACCTAACCAGGTAGAATATTGTTTGTTCAAGGCCCTTCTGCTTCATTGCATTAAATATATCATGCCACTCACTTCTGTCCTGTAAGATTTCTGCTGAGAAATCTGATGATAGGCTGATGGGTTTTCCTTTTATATGATCTTTTTTCTTTCTCTAGTTGCTTTTAATAGTCTGTCTTTATCCTTGATCTTTGCCATTTTAATCATTATTTGTCTTGATGTTGTCTTCCTTGGGTCCCTTGTGTTGGGAGATCTGTGCACCTCCATGGCTTGAGAGACTATCTCCTTCCCCAGACTGGGGAAGTTTTCAGCAATTACCTCCCCAATGACACTTTCTATCCCTTTTTCTCTCTCTTCTTCTTCTGGTACCCCTGTAATGCGGATATTGTTCCATTTGGATTGGTCACACAGCTCTCTCAATATTCTTTCATTCTTAGAGATCCTTTTCTCTCTCTGTGCCTCAGCTTCTTTGTATTCCTCTTCTCTAATTTCTATTCCATTTACCATCTCTTCTACTACATCTAATCTGCCTTCAAATCCCTCCATTGTATGTTTCATTTCAGATATGGAATTTCTTAATGATTGAATCTCCATTTTAAATTCGTTCCTGAGTTTTTGAATATTTTTCTGTACCTTCATGAGCATGTTTATGATTTTTATTTTAAACTCTCTTTCAGTAAGATTGGTGAGTTCAGTTTCATTTGGCCCTTTTTCTGGGGTTTGTGAGATTTTGGACTGAACTAAGTTCCTTTGATGTTTCATAATTCTATGTGGTGCCCTGTAGGGCCCAGAAGCTCTCATCTCTGGAGCTGCTCAGCCCCTAGAGTGAGGTTGGAGGTCATAGCAGAGCGGCATTGGTGCCTGGGGGGAGGAAAGAGCTGTTTCCTGGTTCCTGGCTGCAGTGCCTGTGTCCAGTATCAGACCCAGTGGGCCGAGCACTCAGGTGTACTCCTCTGTGCTTGGTGTCTCTAGCCGTTGTGGGTGGGGCTTCCATTTAGATGGCCTGATGCCAGTGCAGTGACTGCCAATTTGTGAGCAGGTTGCGGCAGGCCAGGAGGAAGGTACAGCAGGCTGCGTGTCACAGTGGGGGGCCTTGGAGCTGAGTAGGCAGCCAGAGGGATGGAGCGCCTGAAACTCCTCAAAGTTCCCAACCTGCTGGGCAGAGTGCGCCCAGACAACCTTGTCCACCCATCCCTTCTCCCGCGTAGCAAGCTCCGTGCAAACCCCGCCCCTTCAGCATCCCTCTCGCTGCTAGGAAGTCTCTCAGACCACCTGACTTTCCTTTGTCCCAGAGCAGCCCGATGTGGATCCCCATCCTCCAGAAATGGGTGGAATCTCAGTCTGTCAAGCACTCCACCTGTTCCAGCTCCCCAACCCCACCAACCTCCAGAGCACCACACAATGTAGGTTTCTGCTCCAAAGCAGACCTCCAGTGCTGGGTGTTCAACAGACTTAGGCTTCCACACCCTGCTGGCTCTGTTTCTCTTTCTCCCACTGGTGAGCTGAGGTGGAGGAAGGGCTTGGGTCCTGCCGGATCAAGGCTTTCATACGTTACCCTGTTTTGTGAGGTCTGCTCTGTTCGTGAGGTCTTTATGCAGTCTGGTGCAGCCTTCTTTCCTGTTGCTGTGTTTGGGCTAGTTGTAATAATTTTCACACTATATGTGGTTTTGGGAGGAATTCTCTGTCTCACCTCCCACGCTGCCATCTTGAATCTGTAGTCAATTACCTTTTAAAGATTTTTAAATGATACAAAACAAATCTTTACTGTCATTGCATAGATCCAAATTTCCAACTAGTATCATTATCCTTTTGCCTGAAGGACTTCTTAAAACATCTTTTCTAGTACAAACTTACTACTGATAAATTCCTTCAGTTTTTGGATGTTAGAAAAAGCCTTTAACTCACATTTTTTGGAAAGATATTTTCACTGGGTAAAGAAATCTAGATGGACAGAGTGTCTTGCCCTTTAAAAACTTTGAGATTGTTCACTGTTTCCTCTTGTATTGTTTTTGATGAGTAATTTGCTGTCATCCTTATCTGTGTTCCTATTTATATAAGACACATTTTTCTCTGGCTGCTTATAAACTTTTCTCATCATCTCTGGTTTTGGGCATTGATTTGATTATGACATACCTTGGTATAGTGTTCTTTACATTTCTTGTTCTTGAAGTTTTTGAACTTGGGAGGTTTATGGTTTTCAAATATTGGAAAATTTTGGACCCCCATTTCTTCAACTATCTTTTTCTGGTTCCCACCTTCCTTTGAGAACTATAATTACACATACACAAAGTCACCTGAAGTTGTGCCACAGGTCAGTAATTTTTATAGTCTCTTTAATTTTTTAGTCTTTTTTTTCCTCTCTGTATTTCATTTGGGTTAGCATCTGTTGCTGTTTTCAAATTCACTAAACTTCTATAATGTTTAAACTGTCATTAATCCCATTAATGTCTTTTTCATCTAGTTTTTATTTCTAGGATTTATTTTCTGGTTTTTATCTCCAGAAATTTGATATGGGTCTTTTTTATATCTTTATCTCTCTACTTAGCAGGTTCAATTTTTTCTCTAGCTTTTTGAACATAGAAAGACAGTATGATAATTTTCTACTGTTCTTATCAGCAAATTTTAACACCTTTGTCAGTTCTGAGTCAGTTTTGGACAATTAATTTTTCTCCTCATCATAGGTGATTATTTTCCTGTTTCTTTGCATGTCTGGAAATTTTTGATTGGATGCCAGATATTGTGTGTCTTACTGTGTTGGTGTTGGATGCTTTTTATTCCTATAACTATTCATGGGCTTTGTTATGGGACACAGTTAAGCAATTTGGAAATAGTTTGATCCTTTTTGCCATTGCTTTTAAGATTTATTAGGCAAGACCTGAGCAGTGTGTTCTCCTAAGTCTAATTATTTGCCACTACTAAGGCAAAACTCTTTTGAGTATTCTATCTAATGGTTTGTGAATTTGTGAACTATGAGGCTTTCTACTCTGGCCAGAGATTGGTCTAGTTCTATCCCCTACTTGATCTCACTAATCCTGGCCCCATGAGGGATCTGAGTGCTGTTGTTTCTAACCATTTTGAGTATTTCTTTCCCCAACCTTTGAAAGTTTCTGCCCATGTATGCCCTGATTATATTTGGCTGAATACTTGAGGATGACCCTCTGACAATCTTTAGAGTACTCTCTCTTTGTGGCCCTCTTCTCTCTAGAATTTTGCCTGGAAACTCTAAGTGGCATGGTCTCTCCAGATTTTTAGTTCCATCTTCTCAACTCAGGGATTTTTCCAGGCTCTGCCTATGTTTTACCTCAGTATGCAGTGGCCTGGAAACTCTCAAAGCAACAAATTTGGCAATCAGAGGGTTCCCTCATTTGTTTGCCATCTCTTAGGGATCACTTCATTGCCTGGTATCTACTATATTGAAAATCATTTCTTCATTTATTTTTATTTTTTAGTTGTTTTGGGCAAGAGAATAAATACAGTTCCTGTTACCTCTTTTTAGCCAGAAGTCTTCTTCACTACTTTTTTTTAACATAACCTGACAACATTAAATAGAAGACAGAGTAAGGACAAGGAAATCAGTGGGGAAAAAACTTCCACAGCATTTTGAGGAAAGGAATAATCCTAATGAATCTGACTGAGCAAATGCCTGTTTAAATGTATAAATGAAATAAGGAATGACATGCTTTTAAAATCCATCTTGCAGCAAGTGTAGCTTCAAGTAATATATCATTTACAAGCATTCCAATGTCATTATTTTTATATATTCTTAATGCAAAACATAAAAGGGAAAATATCACCCCAACTTTGTATAGTTTTAGAGAATGTGACTAATTCCTGCCCAAACTTGGCTGTGCTCATCCATTTACGATGAATTGGGTAACTTACATCTAAGGGCACTGTCAATGGCAATTGAGGTTTTGAATGCCCTCACATGAGACCAAAGTCTCATCTTTGCAAGATGACGCAAGTGATCATTACTGTTGATGAATTTTAAATAGAACAATCATTTTGATTGCTCTGCTTAAGTCTGACTCAGTAAGTCAGCAAAAGCATTTCCCTCATCATACAGAATCCTCGACAAATCTCAGAATTCTACCAGACATTTTCAAGAGAAAAATTTTTTAAATGTCCAGGGTTTCACATTTACTAACAGGCCAGTGTGACTCCTTTTCTTTTGCTATGGTTTATGGGCATTAAATGGAAGGAGAGAATAGAATACTAGAGAAAAAAGGGACATTAAAATAAAACATCATATTTTATTGTTGGTTCTTATACTTCCTCTCTGTCTTTTATATTTTACTCTCTTTTTCCCTTCCCTTTTGTGAATATTTTTTTGCCTTTAAAAATTATATCTTTTGGAAAGGAATGGGCAGTAATACACTTAGGACATATAAACAGCATTCTAGTCAGTTATAGCAGGTGGCTGACCTGCTTAGAGGGTAGAGACCAGCAGGCAGACTCTCCCATTGCATCAGAATTCAACTCAACTGTCTCACCTCAGTACCCCAGGCAGCCACTACCAACCACTCAAAATAGAGGACTATAAAATAAATCCTATTTACAATTCAGGATCCAGTCCAGTCCCTAATTTTATAGATATGGGAACTGAGGCTTCCAATCAACTACAGGGCTCACACTGGGGCCAGGTCCCTAACTCTGAGCATGGTTATTCCAGAATTTCTCCATAGTCTTAGAGGGCCAAATATTTTGCATGAACAAACAATGACAAAGAAGATGTACAGACACCGGGTAAGAGATTTGGCACAGAAAGAAAGATGAAGATATTTTCATCCTGTTTACTTATTGCCAGATTAAGCCAAGGTATGAAATGGAAAATTTTACCAAAAGAACAAAAAAACTTTCAACTGATTTAGAAACTAATCCTATTTGCCAAGCAACCCAAAAAAGAAAGGTAGCATGTGATTTTTGTTTGCTTTTTGTTTTTGTTTAGTTTAGTTTTGTTTTTGCCTATACCACTTTATATATATATAAAGTCACAGAAGAGGATATACATGTAAAAGTATTTCAGGATCTTTAGAAGTTTCCACTCATTTCAAAACCCTTCTCTCATTGTCATTACTGATATGTGAAGTTCTTTTAGTAGGTATGTAGCCTATCAGTACCTGCTGAGTGATTATATTGAAAAATAATTATCTGTGGAGAAACGAAACTCATTGATTAGGGTGTCAACAGGTATCAACAGACTATTTTCTAACAGCAGTCTGTGATTAAAAAAAAAAGTGGGGGGTAAAAAGAAAGTACATAGCTAGAGAGAGGATGTGGAAAATGGAGGCTAGGACAACATAACACTGGGTTTTTTTTTCTTTTTCTTTTTTAGCAATTTTGAGGATAAGTGAGGATTAAGTGAGTTGCCCAAAGTCTTCCAGGTGAAACTGAAGTTTGAACCCTGAATCCCTTGACCTAATTCACATTACACTCTGGCCATTTCATCCAGCCTTGGTCTTTCCTCAGACACCCTCTCCATGACCAAAAATGATCTATCACTAAAGGTTCCAGATAATCACTAATTTATGTGAACACTTACTATGTGCTAGGCTATATGCTTACTGCTTCTCATATGTATTAACTCACTAAGTACTCATAAAGAAAACTTATAAAGTACATTCTTTTATTACCCTTACCTCACAGATAAGGAAATTGAGTCTTAGAGAAGTAATTTGTCTAGGGACTCCTGCCTAGAAAGTGACAGGGCAGCGATTAGAAACAGAATCCCCTTAATTGCAAAGCAAACTTTTAATCACTACATTAATCTGCTTCCAGTCTTACCAGAACGAGATAGAAGAATTTTAGCCTTGTTTTATATTTCCCTCAGGATTAAGAACATAACATATAGTTAGGCAATATATAAAAATTCTAAGGAATTCATAGTCTTTCTCCACTTTTGCTAAAAATCAACCAAAAAGTAAAAGGATATTTGATGTAAGATTATGACTTCCAGCTAACTGCAGAAATCAACCACCAAACCAAGGCCCTTGATTAAAACTTGACCTTTTTATATTTAAAAATAAAAATCTTTGTTCAATGATATAGTCAAATGGCAAATATTATAATTCATTTGTTACAAACCTCATCCTCATTACCTGTTTACACACACATCTATTTACACACACACATATGATGCCAAACATATACAACAAAACTTCATAGCCCAAAGACCTTACAGAATTGTGCATGAGCCTCTTGCTGGATAGTTGAAGGCAGACTTCAGTCTGGGAGCTTTTTAAAGGCTGAGAATGGCATGCAATTGAATGTTTAGTTGAGGCTAAAGTCTTTGGGATACTGGTGGTGATTTTCTCTATACACAAGTTCTCAGTAAGTCAGTTGTTAGAAGGCAGAGGAAGCTGGAGGAATCTAGATACAATGAAGAGCAGGGTTTGGAAAATGAAGAGCTGTAATCTGGGGCCCTACTGTTAGATGAGTTAGTGTTATTTTCCCTTTACTGAAGGAAAGGCCAACAACTTGAAAACTGAGTAAGTATAAATAAAGAAAAGCTTTTGAGAAATGTACCTAAGTCTTCACCCAGAGAACCCTCTTTGGAAGAAAATTCAAAAACTTTCTAATAAACATTGAACTTATCTCTATTGAATCTACACCAGAGGATTAATTTATCTTATAGAATATGAGGCCCAATGATATCCCTGAAAATTATAAAGTTTTAGGATAATTATTTTAATTTGGTGCCACAAAAGCAAAAAACAAAAAACCCTGCTGCTATGTACCCATAAAATACAAGTCAGTTTGAGATGCTTGCCTATAAAAGGTGTAAGGTATATATGTACTGAGCATAAATATAAAAGGATAAAAATAATTAAAGGTGGCATATGCTAAGTTCCAAATGTCTAAGCCAACTAATAAATGCCATTCAAGTTCTGAGAGTGAATCAGAGACTGATAAGAAGGGAACAGGCCAAGGACCCTTTCCTATAATTTTATCTGAGAGGGAATAAGAGGAGATAGAACTTGTTGGCTCTGGCTTAAACAGCTAAAACAATTTCTTGCTGAGCCCAAATATCCTGAGTCCCTGGTCCAAGGCATCTGCCATTATATCAGGCTATCAGAGAAAGGCTCATGAAAAAGAAAGAATTAAGCTGACCCTTGCAGGGACAGTAGAGTATTTTAGTATTTTGTTGTTCTCATGGGCTTTGCTTTCTGGCATTATGCTAAATATTAAACCAACTGCAACCTTCAACAGTTGATTGAAAATGAGAACTTTGACCAATGTCTGCTGTTGCACTTGCAGGGACGCTAAATGAATCACATGCTTTATTCATAAAAATCATTCACTCAAAAGGTATTTATTTGAAAATCTACTGAGTTCTGGAAATTATTCTAAGGTACAAAGGCAAAAATATGTGACTACTGAATTTGAGAAGTTCAGAGCTTCCAGAAGTGTATGACCAATTGTGCCATTAAGAATTACAATCCTATAGGCAATTGTTATAAGGGATATAAATACACAGTACAGTGCACATATCAGAAGAGTGGCTCCTGTCTTAGTCTGTTAGGCCTATGGTAACAGAATACCACAGACTGGGTGGCTTATAAGCAACCAAATTTATTTCTTACAGTCCTGGATATTGGGATGTCCAAGATCAAGCCACCAGCAGATTAGGTGCCTGATGGGAACCCATTTCCTGATTCATAGGTAGCCATCTTCTCACTGTGTCTTGACATGGCAGAAGGGATCAGGGAGCTCTCTACTCTTTTGTAAGTGCATTAATCTCATTCATGAGGGTTTTGCCTTAATTACTTCCCAAAGGCCATACCTCTAAATACTATCACATTGGAGATTAGGATTTCAACATCTGAATTTTGAGGGGCACACAATATTCTGTCTATAGCAGTTCCCAAGTTGTCCAGCACAGTATGGGAAGGTGGGACAGAATGTCCACAGACGGCTTAGACAGAGGACGTGTCTCTGCTTCTCTGTTCTGGGCAGTGCTCCAAGGAGAAGGAAATCAGATGCAAGAGGGTGAAGTAACCACCCAGGAGAATACATTACTGAGTATCTCTAGCAGTTGGAAAGGGCTATCTTGTCCATGTAGAAAATATTAAAACCCTAAATCTCTATTTAAATAGCAATTTAGACATGTAAGTTCAATGATCCCAGGATCTCTCTCTGTGAATTCGTAGAAAAATCACTTAATATTAGTATCTTGATTATTTGCCCCAAGCTGCTACTGCTAATGAAGAACCTTTGGTTCCTTGCAAGATTCCTCAAAAAGATAATGGACATGTGTGAATTAGATGGTGAAGATGGTTGCACAACATTATGACCTATAAGTGTACACTTTAATTAAAATGGTGAATTGAACATTGTGTAAATTTTACATTGAAAAAAAAAAAGATTCCCCAAAGATATTTTTGAAACTCCTTTAAGGATATGGTACAAATGCTTACAAAACCAGTCCAAGACCTCTGCTCACTTTTGGCTTCTACTACATTTCACTGCTTTTTAAATTTTTAAAAATCTATATAGTAAAATATTTCAAACATGCCCCAAAATGCACAGAATATCCACCATCCAAAATCATATCACCACCCAGAATCAACATTAACATTTTTCCATATTCAGATTATTTCAATTTAGATTATTTTCATAAAAAATTAAATGTAACATACAGTTGAAGACTCTTCCCATCTCATTCTCTTCTCTCCCCAAGATAGCACTCTTCTGAAGCTGGCTTCCCATCTGTAACATATTTTGAAATACTTATCACTCATATATTTTTTTATAAATTGTATATGATATTATTTCATGAGTTTAAATTTGATAAATAAATGGTGTCTTACTGCACACAATATTTTATTATACATATTTTCAATATTTTTGATGAAACATATAAATGTCTGTAATTCATTTTAACTGCTGTATACTGTTTCATTATATGTATATACTACAATTATTTACCCATTCCCTACTGATGGCCAGGTAGTTTGTTTCCAAATATTTGTTATCACAAGATAGCACTGATCATTTTGGTGCATGTCACTCTGTGCACATTTCTATGAGTTTCCCAAGTATATATATATATATGAGAAGTAAAATGACAGGATACTACCAAATTCCTCTCCAAATATGTTGTTGCTATTTTTCATATCTTTTCCCACATTTTTTATTTTTACATTATTTTAACATTGCCCCCATTTTCTTTTTTACATAGAGTTCCAGAATAATGATAAGATTCCTTGCCACTTGTAGACCTATTTTACAGAGGGGGCAATCCTTTTGGCATCCTAGCTTTGAGATTTCTGCAAGAATTTCAGTTCCAGGGCAAGGCCAAAACTACACTTCTGGTCCTTGTCTAGCCACTAAACCTCAACTTTCTGGACATTAGGATTATAATGGAACTTCTTGGCCATTAGGACTATATTTAGGAATAATACCCCACTGGTCAGTCAGCATGGCATTAGCTCATGTGCTTACTATCCTGTTTTCATATCTCTTTTTTATTTTTAACACCTAATAATATTTTTTATGCATTTCATTACAATTTTTTATTATATTTTTAGCCCACAATTTCTATGTATTTGGAGCCATGGAGGTGGAAGGGAAGGGAGGGCTCCCCAGTGTAATCTCAATCCCAATGTTACTGGATTTTCCACCTCTTGTTTTGTCCCTTCTAAACTCTTCATTTGCCTGGCTCTGCCTCCAGTCACCTTGTTAATCTGGCTCAATCACTCCAAATTTACTTAATAATGCATAGTTTTGCAGTTGCTTGTCAAGCCAGAGAGAGAAGATTCTCTCCTCTGTGTGAACCTTAGGTGTTGGTACAGGGACAAGGCAGTTGACGTAGGCCTAAAGATGGCTCTTTCAGTGTACTTCCCACTAAGGTAGGTTTTAGCCACTACTCTGGGCTCTAACCCAGAGTCCTACCCTCAAGCCCTGTTGCCGAATCTCATTTTATCTAATAATGAACTGGATTTTAGTGGCTTAGTCAAACTTTCCAGCCACACTTCTGCTGGCACCTGTCCTCCAGTCAGCAGCCCCTCAAACCTCCAAAAGACTCAGTAGATGCAAACAGATACTGATGCAGGAACAAGAGTCAGGAGAAGAGGGGTAACACCTCACTCTCGTTGTGGACATACCCAACATCAGCTATGGCCCACAAAGGCCCACTGTTATGTGCTAAAAACAAAACAAGTCAAATATATGACCTGTACTTTGTTTTAAAAGAATAAATTAAAACTGTTATTTCAAATGGAGTTGTTTTATCTGCAGTAATGAGATTTCCTATCAGTTCTCTGTTCATAAAATATAAGTTAAGATGACTACAGAAGACCTGAATCTGGATCCCAACTTTACAATGCATGAAATCAGTATTTCAAGACAAAATGTTAAGTCTAGATAAGCTGTGAATATCCACAATTAAGGAGCTAATCTGGGTAGGGACCATTTCTGCTTATTTGGTAAAGACAAACTGAAAAACATTTTATAATTTACATACATAAAAAATCACTTTTTTTTCAGACGCAAACAGTTCTGTAAGTTTTAACACATGCCTAGATTCATGTAAACATGATCACAATCAAAACAGACAATTCTATCATTCCCAGAATCCCCTTGTGCTGCTGCTTGTAGTCATAACATTCCCTGACCTGTAACTCCAGCAGCCACTGATCTATTTTTGGTCACTGTAGTTTTACCTTCTACAGAATGTCATCTAAAGCAATCATATAATACATGCAATTTTTTTTGATTAGCTTGTTTTACTTAGATGAATGCATCTGAAATTCATCCATGTTGTTAGTATCAAGAGTGTGTTCCTGCTTAATGCTGAGTAATATTCCATTGTATGAATTTACCATGTACCTGTTGAAGAAAGTTCAGGTCATTTCCAGTTCTGAGCAATTATAAATAATTTCACTTAAATATTTTTGTACAGGTTTTTGTGTGAATGTAAGGGTTCATTCCTCTAGGGTTAATACCCTGGAGTGGGATTGCTAGGTCATATGGTAAGTATGTTTTACTTCACAAGAAGTTGCCAAATCATTTTCTAGAGTGGCTATGCCACAAGCAATATATGAAACTCCTTGTGGCTCCACATCTTTGCCAGAACTTGATAGTGCTAATTATTTTGGGGGGTGGGGGATGTTATTATGTTTTTTAACTTAGACATTCTATAATAAGTGTGAAGTAGTATGGAAAGCAAATAAGCACACAAACAAAATGCTGAACATGGTTAATCAAGGAAAATACAAATCAAGTTCTTTTAAAACTCTTATGAAAAGAGTACTAGATTTCCTACTAAAAAGACAAGTATTTTTTGATGTAAATAGCACAGCAATGTTGGAAATGTGACTGTCAACTAGGTATGACCTATGGATGGAGGGTGGAAAAAGGAGAAGCAATAAAGATTCTGGTAGAATACCTGGTCCAAAAATAAGAAAACACACACCATAGTGTCCTGAAAGTTACTTGCTGAGTATCTCTAATCTGTTGTTAGAAATCAGGTGTGGAATTGATTTTCCAATAATGGATTTTTGACAGTTGTTAGTGTAAAAACAGATATTACATTTTCAGTTGAAACGTGTAATTTTTCTGTGCTGTCTGAAAACTCAGTAGTCCCTTCACTACAGGAAACAATGTGTTATGTACAGATAAACAGAAGGAAACTGAATTATTGAGCACTAGTCCCACCAAAGGGTTCCATAAAACAGAGAGACCTTAAGTGGTTTGTATAAATTCCAGAAACTTGAAGTGAAATAATAGCCATAGACTTAAAATTCTGCCAGAAAAGCTCATCCCCTACAAGTTATCCTCCCTAACATGTTCCAAGAGCCTCTGTTCCTTTGGCTTTCTCTAATTTCCCCTCAGCACTTGGAATTGGGAAGCTTTCCCTCCACCATAGTTTTTCCCAAGTCCAGGCCTCCTGATCTTTTGTGTCTCATCCTGCCCCAGCTCTCCCAGACCTCAGCCCCAGGCTTCTAGCTAGGGGTACTTCGCACTCTTTCAGCCAGGCAGGCAGGCTTCCCAGAGTGTAAGGCACTATTTTTCTCTGTTGACCTCTTAAGGCTCTCTCAGAACTCCTCTAATTTTGCCTTCCTACTCCAGTGATTTCTTCTCCATGTTTTTTCAGTCCTAAGGATCTCCACGTTTTTTCTACTTTGAGCTTTGACTGCACTGTTAGCTAACCTCACAACTCACACTGGAGTCTCTCTTGAGTTACTTTTCTTTTCCTACAGACTGCGGTAACTTTTCAATTAGTTTCTTCCAAACTTATTTCATACCTTCTCAGCTTTCTTTGACCATTTCTATGCTAATATACACTGTGGATTATTTATTTAACTCATTTAAGAACAATCATAAATTGAGGGCCCCACTGACTATAATAAGAATTCTTGTTTTCTATTTGCTTCATTATAGTGCTATTTATGTGGTACATTGCATCAGGAAGGTACTTTAGAGTCACTTATTTTGATCTATTAATTCTTAAAGTAAGAGATAATATTCTTTGAGAGGAAAGATGGCCTGAGAATTTATAATAAAAGTTTGGCACATCAGGCACAGACAGATCATAATCCTTATTCTATTGTTGACCTATGATAGGACCTCAAAAAAAAGTCATTTAGAAGTACTCTTGTCATTTCCTGTAAGTGGCCTGAGGTGATATCTGAAAATGGTTTGCTATTCACATGATCCAGAAAACCTCACAAAATCACGCAAATCAAGAGGTTTTAAATCTTCATGTTCACTTTAAGAACACTCGTGAAAACTGCCCAGGCCATCAAGGGTATACATATCCAAAAACCCACCAAGTATCTGAAGGACGTCACCTTACAGGAGCAATGTGTGCCATCCCGTCACTACAGTGGTGGAGTTGGTAGGTGTGTCCAGGCCAGACAGTGGGGATGGACACAGGGTCGGTGGCCCCAAAAGACTGCTGAATTTTTACCGCACATGCTTAAAAACAGAGTGATGCTGAATTTAAGGGTTTGGATATAGATTCTCTGGTCATTGAACATATCCAGGTGAACACAGCCCCCAAGATGCAGGGAAGAATTTGCAGAGCTCTTGGTTGGATTGACCCATGTATGAGCTCTCCCTGCCACACTGAGATGATCCTTGCCAAAAAAGAGCAGATTGTTCCTAAACCAGAAGAGAAGGATGCACAGAAGAAAAAGATATCCCAGAAGAAACTGAAGAAACAGAAACTATGGCCAGGAAATAAATTCAGCATAAGATAAATGCAAATAAAAGTAAAAGCAGTAAAAAAAAAAAAAAGTATGCTTGTCTGTTAAGTGAGGATGAACTGCCTTTCAGGTCTCAGCTGATGAATAGATTGCTAAATCACTTTTCTAACACTTTGTGTTCTACAGCGCATCCATTGTTAGGGACCTGAGCCAAGAAATGGGGAAACTACTCTCTGGCTATCTTCACATACCCCTTATAGGTTAACGTCAATTCTTTTAGGCAATAGAACTCGTACATGGAACATAGAAAAAAATTTATCTAAATCAAAAATGAATTAATTCTTTCAGACAATGGAACTTACACATAGAAACTTAAAGAAAAACATTTTATCTAAAATCTTAATGTCAGTTTATCATAATTTATGATGCTGCAGAATTCAGTTAATCAGCCTGGAGACCGCAAGCCAAAAAACTTAAGGATATTTCTCCTTGTACCACTGAATGGCACTGTGGTTAATGAACCAATGATTTAATATCCATCTTGCTAATAGACTGTAAGCTCCATCAGAGCAGAGTTGGTGCCCTCTTATGTTCAATATATATTTCTAAAGAATAAATAAGTGAATAAATGACTTTTTATTAAACAGCCAAAATATGGCTTAAAGTGAAACTGATGTCAAGATTTTGTTTGTCAGGGATTTTGAGAGACTTAAGAATTGAACATTCAATTCCATTTGTCATGTGTTGTCAGCACAACTGACAACTACCATTTGGCGTGTGTAGGCAGGCACAGATTTTTAAAGGAAATTGGTGTAATTTTAGTGAGATGGAAGGTTCCTTTTTTTTTTGGTGTTTAAGTCTTCTAAGTAGAATTTATTTACTTGCCTACAAATCTTGGCCCCAATGTATAAAAGCATAAAACTCTATTTACATTAACAGAGGTAAATTAGATTGGATGTATAAATTGGGTTAGGACTACAGAATTTAATCATCAATAAAATATACCTATTCCCATGAATCTGGCCTCTAGCCCAGTCTTGTATGTGGAATTACCTATGTTTTTCCAATGTGTACCTGAGTGTTTATAATAACAATAGTTTCCGCCTACCACCAGAATTTTGCTGCTTTGTGCCACCAGAACTACACAAGTTTCTGTAGCTGTTGAATTCCCTTTGGACATAACTAAGGTTCAGTTGGAAGTGGATCATTAAGCCTGAGGATCAGAGCCATACTTGTTCTAATCTCATTGCTACAGCAGTCACTGGTTTGGCAACCCAGAGAATAACCTCTTCAGTGATTATCTGCAATGGTAATCCCATATCAAAGCAAAACCGTCACTTTGTGGTGTACCGATTTTTAGGACACTCTCTCACCTTCCTCAAATGTTTTCATCAGGTGGTTTGGTTTTTCCTTTTTGCCAGCCATCAACCCTTTAATCTTCATAATAAATTTTTATAGCACTTCCAACTCTGGTCTGAACCACCTAAACTGTAATCCCCAGTTTAAAGATCAAAACTACTCCAACATGCTTTAAATTCTGAACCTCAAACTCTAAGTACTTGAGGAAGTGTCATTCATGCTGAGATGGAAAGAAGGAACAAAAATGAGAATGATGATGGGAGAGGAATCCATATGTCTGAAGGACCAACAATGAGTGAAAGAGAGCCGGACTCTTTCAAGGAGCTGAAAGACATTCAACACGGCAGGGTCAAGATGAGGGAGGCAAACCAAGTTTAAAGTGGCAGGCAGTGCAGGGCACTGGGAGCCTCGGAAGCCACACCAAGGAGTTTGGACTTTATCTCAAAGCTGTTGAAGGATTTCCAGCAGGGTTGTAACAAAGATAAAATTTGTGATTTTGGAAGGATCAAATCTGGCTCATGTATACAGTAGGAATTTGAGGGGCATGAGAGATGTGGCAAGAGACCTGTAGGACAATGTTGTAGAAATTTGGAAAAGCCATGATACTGCCCTGAACTTAGGTATGGCAGTAAGAATGAAGAGAAATGGATGAATTGAGGAGGACGGGCAACCTTTGGTGATAAAAGGAATCAAAGAGTGAAGGAGAAGGACTTGCTAGGATTGACTCCCAGATACATAATTTAGGCAACTGGATGGAGGAAGAAAGTGGTTAATTTGATTTTAGAGAGTTTTACATACCTGTCAGAAATCCAAGTAGAAATGCTCATAGCACACGCACATCTTAATACAACCTTTCAGTAAGTATCTGGAACATGACTCTCTATTTCTGCTTTCTCTTCTCCCTCCCTTTGCCACCCTTATTCTTGCCTCCAATTCCTAACAACAGCAGTTCATTTTCAACTGATCACTGAAGAACACTATAGCTTTGTACTTGCAACCTTGGGCTTTAACTACAAGTAGGCCTTAGTACAAGGCAGCTCTACCACTTACCAGCAGAGTAACTGTGGGCCAATTAAGCCTCAGTTTCCTCACTGAATAAGAATAGTATAACTATTGTTAGATTCAGAGATAATATATTTAAAGCACATAACAGAGTACTTGGTACAGAGGTACTGCTCACTAAACAGAACTATGGTAATCATAATCATCATCATATATTGAGTATAACCTAGTCACAAGTCTACATTTTACATTTCAAAATAAGATTTGAGATTAACCCTTTATAGCTGTTAAAATAATACACAGCTTAATAAAGTTGTTTATATATCACATGGCTTTTGATAGGGATAGGGCTGGGTAGGGGTAGGCGTTTTCTCACTCTTTTGGAACCAGCATAGAAGCATTGTTCTTGAATATGGATGGATATGAAACAATAACCCATTCTTTAGGAGTTGTCCCCTAACCTCCTACCTTTCCCTTCCAATGACTAGGAAATTACGTCTTCTCAAATGAAAAGGGAGAATCTATTTGCTTTGTTTACATTGAGTTCCATGCTCTAAATTTCTAATTTTACCCAGGGACTGCTTTCCGTGAAAAAGATCACATGAAAAGGTCAAACTAATCCTTTGTCCAGAATTATGTTTTGGTATGTTGTTGGCACTGACAGTCCCTATGGTTACACACTCTGTTATCCAGAGCGCTTCCCGCAAGCAAGCAGAGAAGTGAGTACCAGAATGGAGGAGGCAGCAGGCAAACACCCAGCAAGCAGGCTTATCAGGGCAAAGTACTGGGGGAGGAATGACAGGTGAAAGAATGGCTTGTGAAACAGAGACAAGCAAAGGCAGGAGGAAAATTAACCAGGCTGAAAAGGACTCGAGATAAAGGGAAAGAAGAAAGAATTGGCCACACAAGGACATAAGGATAAACATACAGTAATTATTAATACAAGTATAGGTCACAAGGAACTTTAAGTTCCCAAATTTCTAGGTGGAGAAGAAAGGATATTTGTTTTGTAAACTTAAGGCATTTGGAGTTATTATATAGCTTTATTTTTTGCAGTAAAATAAAGGAAGAAAATACTGCTCTTACAATGTTTAAGCAATTACATTGAGAGCTTAAAAAAAACAGATCCACTGAACATTTTTATGTAATACAATAAAACAATCAGATGATACAGATTCCCCCACACTCCCAGTTTCAGAGAAATGGTTTGTCAGTTTTGGAACCATGAGAAGCTTTTAAGATTCTGGTAAGAGTTGTGGAGTCTCTGCCTTAGAAAAAAGAATACATTTAAGCAAAATATTACACACATACTTTTAACTCATTTATGGACATGGAATACTAAAGCCTATTCATGAATTCCAATTTTCTCTGATAAAGAGACTGGAATAAATTCTTTTATCCTCATTTGACTGATGGCTTAGTAAAAGAAATAACTATTTTCAGAAAAGAATTATAATAGTCTCAAATGGTAAACTTTGGGAAGGACAGAAATTTATTACTTAGTCCCAAATTCTAATAAAATATTAAAACCTTCACCTTGTTTATGTTATAATAAAACTACATATAACATTAACAAGACTGTCAGATTGACTTGACAACCTCTACTTACATATTTTTTCTTGGGGCCCAAATTATGTAAGGGAAAGTGAAAATTGTACATTTAACATGGTCTGTTTTATGTAGATTGCTCATCCTGTCAGAGGCAAGGAATTTTCAGAGAGAAGAGGCAAGACAGAGAAAGGGACCCAGAGAGGGACCAGGAATCGGAGAGAGATTTACAAACCTATTGTGTACGATGAATAAATTATGAGCACAACAAGTTCAGAGAATTAAAATAAGCAATGGCAAAAACACACAATTGACTTGACATAAGGGTCATGTGCAGCATAAATCTTCAGACTCAAAAATGAAAAATAAAGAACCACAAATTTCTAAGTGTAATGTGGGACTCCAGGTGGGGTCCTGGAACAGAAATAGTTTGTCAGTGGAAAAGCTGAGGAAATATGATTAAAATCTATGGTTTAGTGGATAATATTGTACCAATATTTTCTTAATTTTCATAAATATTATAGTTATATAAGATGTTGAGTTTGGGGGAACTTGACTATCTTTGCAATACTACTGATGTCTAAAATTATTTCAAAGTAAAGGTTAAAATTTTTTTAAAGAATCCTGAACAGAGGAACTAAAACAGATCATAAGAAATCATCAAATATGATTTCAGAAAACTAAGTGCCAATCCATTCTTGCTTTGAAAGAAAGATTCCGCCTGTATCCTGAGTAAATCTACCCTCGCATTTCATCTCCCTTACTGTTATAGTCCTACTTTTCACTTAACTTGGTACCTATGACCAGGTTTCTTTTCATTCATGAGGAAAGGAAAATGCCTGGTTGACCATAATTTAGCTTTTCATGTTCTTGAATTAGCTCTTCTATTTCCTGCACCAAAGAGATTCTTTAACCTTTCTCATAGATGAAGGTAATCCAGCAATTAATCATTTGTGGTCTGTTCAAACTTGCTTCAAAATTTCAATACTTTCAAAGATACTATATCTATGCATACTCAGTTTAATTGGGTGGAAAAATATCTAATGTGTGCTATTAAGTGGACAGCTTAGTGTGTGAGTAGTAGAGGAAGAAAATACTGCTCTTACAATGTTTAAGCAATTACATTGAGAGCTTAAAAAAAACAGATCCACTGAACATTTTTATGTAATACAATAAAACAAAAGTTTATTGAAAAACTTCTTGAGCTGTATGCTGTGCTAAATGATGGGAAAACAAGGCTAGGATGAAATCCTTGACTTTAAGGAGATTCCATTCTAGGGAGGACACAGACAGGGAAAGAGCTAATTTCGTGTATCAAGAGCTATCAGAGATGTAATAGGGTCTTATGGAATTGTATGAGAAAGGCATTGGGACTCATCCAAATTCATGTTGTCACTTTTTTGCTCAATGTTAAACACGTATAAAAAAATTAAAATGGTGTCTTTCCCTTGTTTTTTTTTAAACAGATGCTTTTTCCTTACACACAAAGGATCTTTAAATTGTTCTACTCTAGACACAATGCATCTATGACATGCCATTTTCTGTGAAATACATTGTTGCATTTTTGTCTAAGACTTATTTTCCCAATGACTATTTATCATCGACTCTATGTTTGTCTAATGAACAAAAAGTGCAAGGCAATGAAATAAACCTCAGCAAAGCAATGAGAAGGCAACCATGCATCATTGATTTAGCAGGGGTGAAAGAGGAACAAATAAAAAGAGCATAGAGACCCAGTTGCTTCTGAATACCAAGAAAAGGCATCTGTGTTTCTCAACAAGTTAATAGCACCAATTGTGCCAAGAAGCTGGAACCACTGACAAAAAAAATGCCAGCCAGATTTCAATATGAAAAATTACTTGGTTGTATTCAGGTACTCCAACAGTATACAGTCAATCAAGAAACCAACAAAGCATCTATAATAAGATTTCACAGGTGCCCACACACAGTAATTTCTCTTACCACCACCACTAATTCAACCAAGGGAAATATTTTGTTATCCAGAGTACTCATGTATCTGTGAGTACTTGTACTTGTGTTTGGGTTAAGGTCTCTTCTCTCCAAGTTAAAAAGAAATCATTATTTATTAATGTGTTATATGTTACTCTGTCTTAATATGATGTTATGGAAAAATATTTGCCAATACAATTCTATATAATAAATATGAAGCCTAGACACAGACAGCTTAAAATGTTCTACTTGAGGTCACTCCACCAATTCAGGATAGAACTGGAGAAAGCACACACACACACACTACAACCCCATTGCTCCTCTTAAAGTGCCTTTAAAGGTGCCTTTCACCCATGCTCTTCTAAAATACCACCGACAGGGTGGTGGCCTAAACAGAAATTTATTTTCACAGTTCTAGAGACTAGAAAGTCTAAGATCAAGGTGCTGGCAAGAGAATTTTCATTCTCAGTCTCTTCTCTTGGCTTGCAGGCAGCTGACGTCTTACTGTGGGCTCACATTGACCTCTTTGTGAAGTAGGTGGGTGAGTTCTCTAGTATTTTTTCTCATAAGAACATTTATCCTATTGGATCAGAGCCCTACCCTTACAGCTTCATTGATCTTAATTTCTTCCTCAGACACATATCTCCAAATACAGCCACAATGGAGTTAGGGCTTCATGATATGAATTTGGAGGGATGCAAATACTCAGGACATAACAACTCACAAAAGGAAGGGTAGTGGGGGGTGAGGGATAAAGAATTCAAACCATCAGTTGAAAATAACATAAAACTACAGGTTAAAAACTTTAATTCCTAGACACACATCAACTACAGTGGCATTTCTAGAGATGTCAGTGCCTTAGGCATACCTTCCTCACTGTCAGAACGAATAGACTGTCCTGTGAAACCAGCATATCACACATGATAGGGAGTAATGTAATGGTTGGATTAGGACTAAAAAAAAGGCAGTGGATGCAAAAAAGGTGCTAGCAGATGAATATTTTCCAGGAAAGAGTATTTAAAATTATGAGAAATAGGAATTTCTTAAGCTTATATTTCAATTAAAATAATATGTTGATGACTTTCTGAAAGTAGCTTTTAAAGCACCTTTAAAGGCACTTTAAGGGCAACTATGGGGTTGGTATGTGTGTGTTTTCTCCAGTTCTATTCTGAATGGGTGGAGTGCCCTAAAGATCATTTTAGCTTCCCTGTGTCTAGGCCTTGATATTTATTATGGAGAATGGTATTGACAAATGTTTATCCATACTTATGGCATTGAGACAGAGTAACATGTAACACATTAATAAAGAATGATTTCTTTGTAACTTGGTCAGAAGAGACCCTAACCAAACACACATACAGCTTGTACATTTGTACAAAGCCTATAGCATCAATAGTCATCAAATTCCTTGACTGTAAAACAAGGATGTTAAACTAAAATCTTATCTTTGAGATTCCTTTGAACTTAAGTCTCCATGTTTTTTATGTGCTCAAACTTATAAGTATAAAACTTATTTTTAAATAAAGCTTTAAACTTATTTTCTTATTATTCTAACAAAAATGCTACTTTACTTTTGTGTACATTTTAGCATTATAAAGCAATTTCTCTCATTTTATAGTTTTTCTCACTATATCCTGTGAGAAGGATTTTAGTCTTCATTTTTCAAACAAGGTAATTGAATCCAGAGAGGTGAAATAACTTGCTGGAGGTTATGGCACTAGTAAATGGCAAAGACTCAACCTGCCATTTTTACTCTAAATCCGGTTATCATTTCTACTCTACTTGTCTAATAGCAAATTCTACTCTTCAGTCCACATAAATACCATTTTCACATGGAAAATGAAAAACTATTCTTCAATAATTTATTCCATAAGCATTTATTTAGTTATTTATATTAAGGTATAACTGACATAAAAATTGTATTAGTTTGAATGGATCTAGAGTGTATTATGCTCATTGAAATAAGCCAGGTGGAGAAATACCAAATGATTTCAGTTTTTGTGGAGTATAAAAAACAAAGCAAAACAGAAAGAACAAAATAGAAGTAAACTCATAGACACCAAGAAGGAACAAGTGATTTACCAAGGGGGAGCTGTTACGGGGTGGGAAGGGATAAAGGGGCACAATAATTCACAACTACAATATAAGTTGGTCATGGGGATGGTAGTACAGCATGGAGAATAGTTAATGGTTCTGTAACATCTTACTTAGTTGATAGATGACTGCACTAGAGGGGGTGAGGATTTAACAATATGGGTAACTACTGAACCACTGTGTTATATATTTCAAACTAACATAAGATTATGTATCAATGATACTTTGATAAAAAAATTATATTAGTTTCAGGTATACAACATATAGTTCAATATTTGTATATTATGAAATGATCACACAATAAGTCTAGTTAACATCAGTCACTATACACAGTTGCAAAAAATTTTCCCCATGAACATTTATTGAATGCTTATTAAACACCTGTGCTAGGTTTTGAGGTTATATTAATTACATCAGAATCCCTGCATGATCCCTCTCTATGAAGCAAATATCAAATCTGTAGACACATCTGTAAAACTGAAGTTTCCACCTGTTTATATATTTTCTACACATCCCTAATTTCTGCCCTTTCTGTGTAAGATGTCTCTGACATAACTTAGAGTTTACCTAAAAGTGTGCATTGACTTAAAGATGCAAGTAAATATAAAAGCATGTATAGTGTTACGTATTTATTTTCTATGTGTGGTTTCTTGGCTCTGATAAATGGGTACTGCTTACTTTGTGCTATTAGGCTAATGCAAAATGATGGAGGGTAAAGATCAAGCCTTGGTTGCACTGGAAACTATCCAAATAAGAGTTCTAATGATGGTGGACATGATAGAAGTTCTGATGAAATAGAGCAACTTCACAAATAAGAATAATTCACTAAAGGAGACCTCATAATGTATGGTCTTGGTCTGAGAGAAAGAGAACCTCATCTTTGCATGTTCAATCACTATGAGATGAACATGCCATGTACCAGTATAATTACTGCACAGTATTTTTGTTGTTTGGCAAACAACTACCAGTAGCTGGGAAAGGTTTAGAAAGACCAATCCTAAATGATATTTCTTTTTATTATTAACAGAGAACTGGAAATACAGGGACTTGAAGAAAAAAGTATAGCTTGGTGGTTAAGAGCACTGACTAGAGAGACATGATGATGTTCAAAATGATGGGCTCAGAGTGGAGCTGGGTTTGGAGGTGGAGGGCTGAGTTCTAGACCCAAAGTTAATCAACTGAGGAGAATGAAAGCTCTCTTAGAGCCTGCACAAGGCTGTGGCTGTGAGACTGCCATGAAGGGATGGCCTGGACTTGAGATGGGGGTCACCAATGAAGCTATATAATTAGGAACGCTCACACCTCTTCAATTAATCACTTATTAAAATGTATTGAGGAGGACCAAATTCTGTTCAAATATCTCCACAGATTGAAACAAATTTCCTAGCAGGTTTTATCTCTAAGCCTTTTAGGCAAGACAATGACATGCTTACTTATGTTAACTCGGTAACTGAAGTCAGAGGAGTGGCTCCTTGAGAGTGTTGGGATCAGGGGATATTGCTAAAAATACATTTCATTTCTAGCCCAAAGGATCCTTAGCATGAAAATGAATTAATTACTTGGTTTCCATTGACAGAGTAAAACACATTTACTCGCTGAAATATGGCTGGGAAGCATTTGTGACAATTCTTTCACATGAGAGAAAATGTATGAAAACTGCCTTCATTAAAAGGTAAGCATTACTTATTAGTATTCACTCTTTGTAAACATTCATTCATGGCAATACTGGGAAGAAAAAAAGTGAGGCAAGGAAAAAGAAAATGCTAGTGGCTGTTATGTTTGTTTTATTTGCTATATATACCTAACTATGCTTATATAATATCAGGTTATATAAGAAAGATCTTAACATAATCATTAGCCAGATTATATATCCTTATGTTAACCACAGAATAAGCTATATTCAGCTCCTAAAGCTATGAAATACCATTTTATGGCTAAAAGGAAGCAAGTAATGAAGGCTAGAAATAAATTTTTATTTCCTTAAAATTCATAATTAATATTGATGATTTGTTGGATGTATTCAAACTCCTTTGATAACAGAAACAGTCCGATTAAGGCAACTCCACCCACACAAAAGGCACATACTTCCTAACACCTGGATTTTCTTCTAGTTTGTGTAACATAGATACAAGTGATGTGTGTTTTATTTTAAGTATTTAATCCGTAGTTCAACACACTGCTTTATTAATTGGGGCTATAACAACTTTACGATTTCTTTGAGCTTATTTGGTTTTATTTTACTGTTTGAAGACATTATAACAGTATGTATTTTGCTTTTGCTTTTTATTATATGTAACTTGTTTTGTAACATAAATATTGAACTATTACTTTAAAAGCTTTGTAAAATAACCAAGAGTTGTATCAACATTTAACTAAGCCATTCTTAGGGAAACATCTTAAGAATAAGTTATCCAAGTAAATTTTGGAATAGCACTCCCTGGAGATAAGCAACTAGACTGTTAATGCCATGACTCAAGGAATCTAGCCATGTCTAATAATAACCCAAAACTGTGAATATGAGCTGTGACCACAGCTTGCTCAGATCCTATCTCTGCAGAAGGACGAATAATCTCTGGTTTTTATTTTGCAATTCAATAGGATTTTTTCTATGCATGAGAAACAAAACTATGGTGAATCATGTGATTTTTCTAGTTCAACTAATGGAACTTGAAACTTTCAGTGTTAAAAATGAGAAAGTCTTAGGCAAACTGGATTGAGTTAGTCCCCATTCTGGTTGTCCTTGCCTCTTCTGCCTACTTGGAAAATGAATATAATGCCCAAGAATATAAATTTAATCTTGAGACTATAAGGACAAAAGCTTTATGCAGATAAAAAGTATAAATAGATAGGGAAAAGCCCAGTTCCCTGATGCCCTGAGTAGCCACGTCTGCTTGGAATTGTCTACCTCTGAATTTCATATTAGGTGAAAAAAACAAACAAACAAACCTGATTTTGGTCAAGTCATTGTCATAGTATTTCCTGTACATGCAGCCAAATGCATTCCCAATTCACAGACATATCCAGTTGAATCTAGAGATCCAGGGAAGCTTACTGGAAAAAAAATGATTAAGCTGAGTTGTCATCAATGAGTAAAAATTGAAAAGGCAAAGAAAGGCTGTTAGCCTGTGGTCAAGCCACAGTTAGGTACTGCATGAAGTGACTAAAACTCCAATAAGAAAACCTGTAGTCTCTCTGGCATGAAAAGCCAGAGAACAAAGTACAGAACAACCACAGTCACTGGAAAGTAACTATGTGTGTTAGGGCAGAAAGGTGGTACATAATTTCACAAAAGGAGAAATTCAGAAAATATTGAAGGTAGCCAGAGGAAAATGACCTATAAACAGAGAGAAACAATGATTCAAGTGATAGCTCACTTCTCCTCATAAAAATGGAGGCATGATAGTGAAACAAAATTGTTAAAGTGCTGAAAAGAAAAACAATCAATCCAGAATTCTACATCAAGTGAAAATATTCTTCAAAAACGAAGGTAAACTAAAGACATATTCAAATGAGAGAAGAAAATTCATGTCAGATGACCCACATTACAAGAAATGCTCAAGGAAGTTCTCAGGGTGATGGGAAATGGTATTAGAACTTGAGGAAGAAATGAAGAGAATCTGAAATAGTAAATACAAAAAACTGAATCTCCTTTCATTTAATAAAATGAATGTTTTAAAAATTATACCACTGTGTTGTAGGTTTTAAGTTTACACATGTAGTGATGACTATAGTATGAAGGATGGAGAGTTGCAATAAATGGGCCTATATAGGTAAAAGGTTTCTACATTTTATTTTAAGTAGTGGTAACTCTAAGCATACTGCAAAAAGTTTATCATGTATATTTAGAGGTATAGCAAAAACTCAATAGATGTATTAAAATAGAATTCTGAAAAAATTCTAGTAATTTAAAAAACGTAGCAAAGGAAGGACAAAGGGAAAAAACTGGGGAAAAGCAAAAATCAAATAGTAAAATACAAGACCTAAATCTAATTACATCATCAATTACAATAAATATAGAAGTAAATGCTTCAATTAAAAATTAGAGATAATCATAAAGGATTAACAAAATAGGACCAAATATACATCTCTACAGAAATGAACTTTAAATATATAGACATAGATAGGTTGAAAGTAAATGGATGGGCAATATATACTAAGTAAACAGTAAGTATAAGAAAGCTGGAGAACTCTGAATATCAGATACAATAAGACTTCAAGCCAGAACACAACCAGAGATAAAAAGGAATATTTCATATTTATAAAAGTATAACTCATAAGAAAGAAACAATAATCATAAATATCTGTATAAGTAACAATGGAGTTTCAAAATACTTGAAGCAAAAATTGGCAGAATTAAAGGGAGACAGACAATTTCATTGTCATAGTTAGAGATATCAACACCCTTCTCTCAGCATTTGAAAGAAGATCTGGGCAAAATTCAGACATGACAGAGATGATTTGAGTGATACTATCAACCACCTGGGCTTAGATGATAGTCCCAAAACCTACACAATACACATTATTTTCAAGTGTACATCGTATGTTCACCAATAAAAGAAATAAATCGTATGAAGTATGTTTTCTAACCACAACAGAATTAAAGAAAAAATCAGTAACTGTAAGGTATCAAAGAATCTACTTGAGAGAGACAAGGATATGAGAAGACAAACTACTGCAGTATGAACTGAAAGACAGTAGTGTTAAAAGTTACACTGAAATTTTGTCACATGGAAAATATTTATGAAAATAATATAGGACAAAACAATTATTATAAAATGTGAAAATTCAACATTTTGAGTAATAATCAAAGCCTACAAAGGATATCTAAGCATGAAGATTCCCAAAGGAAGAGAACAAATGATTAAATAGATTAACTGGCACATACAGTAAAATGTACATTTCTAGGAAAGGTCAACAATGGCCACTTCATTCAGGACCCATTGTAGAGCATCTATATTGAGAAAAAGGAGCTTAAAAACTGGCTCCTGTTCAATTTGGGAAATCCAGAGTGCATCAGTTCAGCTCTTTGTATTCTGGTTTCCTGTTTTTTTTAATCAACATTGACCATGGGCTCTTAGGACAATTAATGAATTAACAATCTGAAGCCATTTGGGGTTATTTGAGAAGATGGGTGTTCATTAAGCTTTTTGACCTTAGAGTAGAAGTACTATTGGATGTTCAGTGGTTATAGTGTGTGCTTTTCTTCTAAAGTATAAGTTTGTGGGTACAGTTCTTATCTGAGCAGTCTCCTCTATCTGATGTACTTAAAGCTAATTTTACTGTGAGAAGTTTAAAAAAAAGGGAAACCCTAGGGATTAGAGGCATAGATGTTAATCATATCCTTGTTGAGAAGAGTGTTTCTGTGAGTGAAAATTTCATATCTAGGCCTATGAGTGGTGGTTAAATTCTCAAGTATAGAATGGGCTCCATCCCCCAAGAGGCCTTGTGAGCCAATTCTTGACTAAAGACTACAGAGTATAAGATCCTGATCCAATAAATGGTGGCATTGTAGAGGCACATATGCTATGCATAAAAATAAAGCAAACTTTTCATTTCTTCCTTGGAAAACTTATTTAATTAAAAAATGTTAGAGTGGTTTGAAAGTGCTTATTGATTGCTTAATGTACAACCATATTTGGGTGAAATATATTCATTGGACAGATTCAAGCAAGCTAACTGCAATTTGACTAAAAACTGTAATCAGAATTATGGACTGGATCAGATTTTTTATTCTATCTTTTCATAGTACCATGTTCCCTGAATTTCTTGCAATTTTTCAGTTGTTTTCTAATTATTTGAATATGCTTTTCTCCTCTTCTATACTTTCAGTTATAAAGGCAGATAGCATATTGTTTTGCTAACAGTAACATTTACAGCCCCAAATGAAGCAGCAGAGAAAGACTTTACTTCCTTACGGGCAAGTGGTAAAGCCTCCTTGCAAAAGAGCACGTGGAATGGGCTATATAGTTGTGACAATCTTTGGAAATGAAATCTACCATACTTGGGTACATTTCCTATTGGGTAGCTTTCTTCAAATAACTTTGTGACCAGTATCTTCAAGAAAAGAATTTTAGAAGTTGCCTACCTTAACCAATCAATAATCCTATATAACAACCCTGGCAGATTGTTAACCTCTCTGTGTCCAAACACACTGTGACAGGATACATAGCATTTTAAGAAGCAGTCCATATATGGACTACTCTGATTTCTCCTAGCGTTCTTAATCAGGATTTAAACAAAATCTACAAACTGAATTTGGTTGATAAGTCTCTCAACTGTCTTTTAATCAATAATAGAAATCTTTTTTACCCTCTTTATTACTTGCCATTTATTTGCTAAAGAAATTGGCTCATCTATCTTACAAATTTCCCCCATTCTGGACTTGGCTTACTGCTTCCTTGGGAAGGTAAGCATATTTCTCTATCCTCTGTATTTCCTGTAAAATGGTAATTGATGCCTCATTGAATTCAATTTTCTTGGCATAAATATCACAGGCGATGCTTTGATACTTTTGATAAAAATCGTGTTGGGGGGCACATAATACCTGATTGTGTCTCTTTTTGTGATTTAAAATGTATCAATTGCTCAGGTGCTGTCAGTCTATTCTCCACAGTATAAAGTTCCAATGATTCTTTCTCTTAATTGTTTTAGCAGTCAAAATGCATTATTTCATAAGGTGTTGCAAGCTGATTACTTACTGATTCTGTTATTCTGCATTTATTAGCTGAAACACTTTTGTTAAGAAGAACTTTTGCTCATCAACTATTTGGTTACACGGTTTGTATAGCAAGAGAAAAATAAATGTTTGATTTTTTTCCTTTTATTTTCCAGTTTTTAGAGTAATGACTTGGTGCCCTAGCAACCTTTAAAGGTGACCAATGAGTTTTGTTTGGCACTCATGCATTTTAATGTATTTGCTTCAATCCTTTAGAGTCACAATTCTTTTGATGCACAAATTACCCATCTTTAGCCTGTAACAGCCCTTTCAAAATTGTCTCCTGAGTCCTCTTGATACAACATAATGGTCTTTGACCATTTCCCCATGCTTTTGAGCATATAAGTTCTTGTGCATTTCTTGCCAGGAATGTGGCTTCAGCCATTTCTCCAAGGAGCCTTGGTTCCTTTAGTAAGAATTGGTATTTAGAGATCTCAGTCTGGGCTCAGTGATTATGGCTAATGTGCCAACATTACTTCCAGGAAATTTTCTATGGATAGAGGTAGGAACTGAATATTTTTTTAAGGAAAAATGCATCATGAATTTATACTGATATTAGCAAATAACAAATTAATTTATACTGTATTAACAATGAACATATGAATTGTTATTGACATTAACAATCAAATTTAAGATTAAGGATTTTTCCTCAACTCATGTGATACCAGTATTTGTATCGTTTTTTTACATACTCTGAAACAATAATTCCTAGAGACATTAACATAATTATTTTGGGGTAAAGTAAATAAATAATGAAGTTAATGAATTCGATAAGAATCTAATACATATACATATCAATTATAAAATAGCAATATCAATATGATTACTAAGAATCTTTTACTTTTATACTTTGTTTGGTTTGTTTTGGTTTAAGGATATATTCCAGTCACTTCCCATGCCTCACCACCTGTAGGCCCTTAAGCCCTAAGCAATCGCTAAGCCACTTTCCATCTCCATAGATTTGCCTACTTTGGACATTTTATAAATATGGAATCATATAATACATAGTCTTTTATGACTGGCTTCTTTCACTTCGCATGTTTTCAAGGCTCATCCATGTTGCAGTGTCTATCAGTAATTCATTCTTTTTACTGATGAATAATATCCCATTATATGGATATTCCACTTACGGATCTTATTCATCTGTTTGTCAGTTGTTGGATATTTTGTTGTTTTCACTTTTTGGCTATTATGAATAATAATATTCTGAATATTTGGGCATAAATTTTTACATGGACAAATGTTTCTTATTGAGTATATACCTATAAATAGAATATATGAGTCTTTTAAAGGTACATTTCTCTCTGAGTAAAGAAAACAGTAGTGATGCTATCATTTGTCATGTTATATTGGACCTTCTATTGAGAATTTATGTACCACCTTATACAACAGTTCAGAAAAAAAATACCTTAGGAAAGTTTTCCCCTTTCTTATTTAGTAGATGTACAAAAGAAAGGAGTTGCCCACACACAGAAAGAAAAAAACAAAGAAAAGAAAACTCAAGGTTCAGTTATACCATCCATGCTCCCTTTGGTCTCCAGCTGGCACTTCACACCTACCTCAACTCATGTTTTTGATATGTTTTGAGCTTTCTTCCATGAATATTCTTTTCTGTATCTCTTCCTGATTGACTCAGTTTATCAAAAGAGACTTACTCAATAGGTAGAGGAAATGAAGAATCATGAAGTAGAAAAGGCATGTGGTCAAAAGGCAGAGGTCTGGATTCAAATTATGGCTCTGAAACTCAGTAACATTGTGACCCAGAGCAAATTACTCAGTTTCTCTGTACCCAGGTTCTTTGTCTGTAAAAAGAAGACAAATAATGGAGAATTCGTTAATATTGTGAAGATTAAATTTAAATGTCAAAAAGTACATACCAGGATGTCTCGCATGTTCTATGTACCTGACAAGTGGTGGTCATAAATTTTTATTATTGCATAATTTCAGTTTAAGAGTAAGTGATATTAAGATTTAGTGAAAAGAGTTTAGTAACTGCACTGAATTCTTATTCTCCAGGCTATGTAATTTATTATCTCCAACTCAATAGAGTTAGAACTGGCATGGTAATGGGTTCTACACTAGTTTGCCTTGACAAATTATTGTGGGAAAGTTGAAAATGTTCTGCTTCCAGCAATTTGTTTCCCTTCCTTTCTTTCACATACCATAATAAAAAAAAAAAGTTGGAAAGCTCAAGGGGACAGATGAGAAGGTGTTCTTAAAATTGACTACAGATAAGACTAGGGCAACTTGGCCCCAGCACAGAGTTTCCGCATTAGTTAAATGCAAATATCCCCATTCAGCTTTATCCATTGAGACTTAAACTTCTAACAATAGAATCTTCTATGCCTGTTATCCACAAGAGAAATAAAATTAATTTCTCTAGGTTGAGTTCCTTTTAATATCATCATAATAGGTCCTTGTGTTCAATCATTTAATCTAAATCAGCTGGTCATGACCCAGCCCCGTTTGTTTCAAATTATAATCATGTTTGCCAAATTAAGTTTATTCATAAAGCTTCCCAGGTCTCCAAAAGTCTTCATCGTGCTCATAAATTTGTTAAGAATTGGAATGAAAATTTAAGTTTAGTATCATTTTAGATTATTATTTTCATTTATTCTATTTAATATCATGCACTGCAGAGCTGGCAAATAAGCCAAAACATCTTTCATTTTTCTCAGGAAATCATTTTGTTTTACCAAATTGCTCTCTAGTTGACGTTTTCTTGTTTTCTAATGAAAAATAACATAAAATTTTCTGAAATAAAAATTATTCTATAGCAGTAACTTTTCAGAGTCCTGATTATCACTATGATTTTCATAATTAGAAATACATAATGCCCTGTAACTGGGGTCCATTTAAAGAATCATTATTTATCCCCTACAAATAAAACTTATGATATAAAAAATAACATTTGGCAAAATCAAAATGCATAGTTTTTAGCAGTGTTTTTGAGATATAACTGACATACAGTAAATGTACATACTTGTAGAACATAAGTTCACACATTTTGACATACATATCCCAGGAAATCATCAATACAGTCAAACGAAGAATCATTCTAATTAGTTTCTTCCCTCCTACTCCTCTCCTGCTCTCCCACTGCCAGCTCATCTCTTGGCCATCACTGATTTGATTTCTGTCTCTATACATTTGATTGTAATATATATGTATTACATGAATGAAATCAACAGGTACTCTTTTTTGTCTCTCTTCTTTCACCAAGCATATTTTTTCTGAGATTCACCCATTGTGATATATCACAGTTTCTTTATTCACTCACCTGTTCGTGAATATTTGAGTATCCTAGTTTGGGGTATTTCAAATAATGCTGCTTTGAACATTTGTCACAAATCTTTAAATGGTCAAATCTTTTTGTTCCTCTTAGAGAAATGGTTGGAATAGAGTGGCTAAATCATATGATACATGAATGATTAACTTCACAAGAAACTGCCCAAATGATTTTCAAAGTGGATGGACCTTTTACATTCCTATCAACAGCGTATCTGAGTTCCAGTACATCCATCCACAGGCTTGTAAATAGTATAATCACTCATTTTAGTGTTAGCCATTCTCACAGTGGTTAGTGGTAATTCATTGTGGCTTGATTTTGAAATTCCTTAACAAATAATGATGTTGATATCTTTTAAAATGCTTGTTTAGCATCTGCATATCTTTGAGTTACTGATTTCCTCACAACTTTTAGTTATTTCTTACAACTCTAAGTTTTGAGAATTATTTATATATTCTAGGTACAAATCGTTTAGCAGTCATATGCAACTTAAATATTTTCCCACTATCTGTGGCTTTTCTTTTCATTTGCCTAAATGCCTTTTGAAATTCTTTAATTTGATGAAGCTCTCCATTTTTAAATTTAAAAAATTTTTTAAACTTTTAATTTAAGTTCAGTTGATACACAATACATTAGTTTCAGGTGTACAAATAGTGATTCAACATTTACATATATTTAGAAATGCTCATCAGGATAAATATAGTTACCATTGTCACCCAAGTTAATATAATAGTATTGACTATATTCCCTATGTTGCATTTTTTCATCACCATGACTTACTTACTTTATAACTAGAAGTTTGTACCTTCCCTTGTGATTTGATGACTATCTTTGGTGTTATGCTCAGATTCCTTTTTCTTTATATTTATGCATCTATTACAGTTTTTGGTTTTGGTTATTGTGAGGTTCATATTTAACATTCTACGTATAACGCAATCTAAGTTGATGGCTCCTTAAATGCAAACACATTCCAAAATCACTACATTCTTACTCCCCTGTCTACATTTTATGTACATGACATATTTTACAACGTTTTACTTTTAAATAATTTTTGTAGATATAACTGATTTTACTACTTTTGCCTTTTAACCTTTACAATAGTTTTAAAGTGACTAATCTCCTTTACTGTATGTTTGATTTTACCAGTAAATTTTTTCCTTTCACAATTTTCTTCTAGTCCCTTTAAAATTTCTTGTAAGGCTGGTTTAGTGGTGACTAACTCTTTTAATTTTGTCTGGGAAACTTTTTATCTCTTCTTAAATTCTGAATGATAACCTTGCCAGGTAGAGTATTCTTAGTTGTAGGATTTTCCCTTTAAGCACTTTGAATATATCATGCCACTCCCTTCTGGCCTGCAGTTTGTGCTGAAAAAATCAGCTGATGGCCCTATGTACATAACTAACTGCTTTTCTCTGCTGATTTTAAGATTTTCTTTTTCTTTTTTGACATTTTAATTATAATGTGTCTTGGTGTGGACCTTCTTGGGTTCATTTTGTTTGGGAATCTCTGAGCTTCCTGGACCTGGATGTATGTTTCCTCCCCCAAGTTAGAGAAATTTTCAGCTAGTATTTCTTCAAATAACTTCTCTGCCCTTTTAAATTTCTTCTTCTGGGACCACTGAAATGCAAATGTTAGTATGCTTGATGTTGTCCCAGAAGTCCCTTATCCTATCCTCTTATTAAAAAAAATTTTTTTTTGCTATTTAGTTTAGAGATTTCCCTTACCCTGTCTTCCAGATTGCTGATGTGTTTTTTGGCATCCTATAATCTCCTGTTGATTCCCACAGGTGTATTTTTCATTTCAGTTATTATATTATTCATCTATGATTCTTTTTTATATTTTCTCTCTTTGTTGAAGTTCTCACTGAGTTCATCCAGCCCTCTTTCAAGTCTGGTAAGCATCTTTATGATCATTACTTTGAATTCTTTAGCAAGTAGTTTGCTTATCTCTGTTTCATTTAGTTATTTTTGTGTGATTCTTTATCTTGTTCTTTCATTTGGAACATATTCCTCTGTCTCCTTATTTGTCTGATTCTTTGTTTGTATAAATGAATTAGGTCAGCTATTCACCTGGTCTTCAAAGTAATGGCCTTAAGTAGAAACCATCCTGTGGGGCCCTGTACCACAAACCCCTGGGCATTAGTCAAGGTGATCCAGGCTTGTCCCTATGTGGGCTGTGTAACTGGGCCATAACTGTTGCAGGAGTGTTGGTGGGTAGGGTTGGCCCCTGGCACAGCTGGCTAAGAAACCAGCCACAACTGCTGCATGTATGCTGGTTGGTGGGGCTGCCCCTCCTCCCCAGGGCAGGAGTTGTTTTGGAGGGTCACTGGTCCCACTGGGGCTGTCTGCCAGATGTTGCAGGGCAGTAGTCACTTTCTGAGGAAACCAGTCCCAACTGAAGCTGCCTGCCAGGTGTGGCAGGGCAGGAGCCACTTTGGAGGGGTACCTGCTGGAGGAAGCTAGATGGGTGGGGTGGGTCCACAGGAGAATTCTCAGTCAGGATGAGTTGTGCTAGAAGGTAGATGGAGAGTGTCAGAACTCACTCCTGCCCATATCCAGCCAGCTAGGTTAAAGTAAGGCCATAAAGTGGCACCTGCAAACATTTCTGTTACTGGAGAAAGTTCCTACAGATCTCTCCCTCTCCAGCACAAGCCTTAAAGTTAGCTAATAAATCTCCATGTATAACCCAGGTACTTTTCAAACTGCTGCTTTTGTGTTAGGTATTGGAATAAGTGATATTGTGTGAGGGCCCTTTGAGTACAGAGTCTCAGTTTCCTATAATCCTATGGCCCTTCCAGAGTCGAGCCCTGATAATTTTCAAAGCCAGGTATTATGGGTAGTCACCTTCCCAGTGCAGTTCCCCAGGGCAGGGGTTGTCCCTTACTCTTCAAAGAGGACCTCCACACCTGTGTTATCCCTCCTGCTTGTGGGTCACACTTCATGGGGTTTGGGTCCAGACCACATCTCTGTACCTTATCCTTTTCAGTGTGGCTTTTTCTTAATATCTTTAGCTGTGGAACAGTTGCTCTGCTAGTCTGATGAAGCTCAGTTCTTACAGGTTGTGCTTTTGATGTCATACTGAAGAAATGTTTGCCTAACATGAAATCACAAAGATTTTCCATGATATTTTCTTCTAGAAGTTTTATAGTTTTAGGTATTACCTTTATATTTGCCATCCATTTTGATTTTTGTATATAGTGCAGGGTATGAACTGAAGTTCCTTTTGGGGGTGGAATATAAACTTGTAATTGTTCCAGCACCATTTGTTACAATGACCCTCCCTTCTCCACTAAATTAACTTTGAACTATCACTTAAAATCAGTTTCCCCAATATATGAGGATTAGCTTCTATCAGAAATATGAGACAGTTGCTTCACAGTCAATCTTTTAGCTCATAAATTTTCTGATTTCCCACTTCATCCTCTTTTCCCTAGATAAACACACCAGTTAGTTCAACTGCTATCCCTAGTTTGATAAAATGATGGATATTTTTCCTGACTGGGAGGGAGAAGAATGAGAAGCAGAAATCTATTTATTCTTGACTTAATTCTATTTTTCTATTGGTGTTATTTGTAGTATTATTTTATTATTTGTCTTTATAAATGTAACAATATTATTATTGTTGCCACTCTGTATACACTTACAACCAAAGCACTGGGTCCATTATTCATTGTTAATAATATACAAACAGGCATTAAAAGCCCTCTTGTGCACAGGTGACATCTCTTCAGAAAAATCAGTCTGATATAGGCAGTAAGGCCGACATTTCATAAACCTTTTTACATGTCTGCTGTGCCTAAACCAGCCATATGGATGAGTCCTCCCTTACCAGGACAGGACAAAAACTTGCACAGAACTGAAAATCTGCAGATAGAGAAATGGGAAGGAAGGTGCAAAAAGGGAAGGCAAAGAACTAAGATGAAGGTAAGGTAGGATATACCTATTCTTAGAATATGGGCTCCTAAGAGACTCTATTCCTAGAGAATCAGCAATCACCAACATCATATGCATATATTCAGCCTTTCATAGGACAATGACAAATCATGGTGCTACTGTAAAATGCCACCCAAATACACACAAACATACCACATTAAGTTTCTGAAACAAACATTTATCTTTGACTCACAAAAAAACTGTTGAGTTACTTAAGATAAAATTCTAATAATTATCCTGAATTGAGAGCTAAACTGGTTTTTCAGGGCATTTGCCATACTCATACACCTTATTTATATTTTTAAAAATATTTTTTCCTTATATTCAAATGCCTATTTGATGAGGGATAAAGAAGTAATTAGGGAACCCAAGAGGAAAAACAAATTAAATAATGATGGAGACTCCATATAAAAAAATATACTCATCCCTTCCCAAATGATGCACGAGTCATATTAGATATACTAGTAAATTCAGTCTCAAACTAACTAATTAAATGTAGTTTTTCTCATCTATAGTTTTCATTATCCTAAGTATTTTTGCTCCTTAGAACAAAAAGTTAAATTAGTGTCAGAATAAAAATTCTTGCATTATCATTATAAAGTAATAATGATAATGAGTTGGCCTACTATTCTTATATCTAAATTTTGTCATGCGGTATAGTTACATGATTGAAATAACAATGTATGAGATTCACATTCAGTACAATTTAGTGAGCAAATGTCCACAATTTTCCTTCTATGGAAACACACCACCTAGAAAACTCTATACATTCAAAATATACTAATAATTATAATCTCTAAATAAGAAGAGAATAAAAACAGATTATAGTTATAGCCGAAGGGTTTAATAGCCTAGAACAAAAGTAAACAGTGCATTGCTGTTGTCATTAGCGTTTCATAAAACACTGCAAAATTGTCCTTTGCTTTATGTAGTTTTTCATGTTTTTTAAACTTTGGTTACATATAAAACCTCAAATCAAATTATTCTCACCCATAATTACTCTTTAATCAGTAGATAATAGAGATATGTAAAAAAAATGACAACTCCATTGAGATCCTGTATATTTAATTACACTTTAACTATTAAAAATTCAGAGCTCTTTAATCATATTTTTAAATATTAGCACTATACACTCTAGAACAAGTCAACTGTGCGCTTTTGGGTTTTGATCCCAAGTATTCATTGCAAGGGCTTTGTCTCCATACAGCCAGACAGCCACCAGCTCATACAAGACATCATTTAGTTGGCTCTCTTAATGATTCAAGTAGGTCACCACACAACTGATTTGTATGTGGCATATTCAGATAGATTGAATAAATTTGCCAGTACCATTATGTTTATCCATTTTCCAACTGCAACAGCTCATGCAATGTGTACATAATTAAAAATTGAGGAATAATAGTTTTGGACACACATGCCCCAAAGTTTAAATTTTCTATAGAATAAATATATGAGCTACCTTAGGTATTACTGACTAACCAAAGTCTTGATTGAAAGTGTGTAAGAAATGACAGACCCACCTATTTGTTGTTTTGGGGAGAAAACTCCTATCTTTTGACATAAAGAGGGATTAGTTATAAACACATAATACCTACCATGTACCAGTAATTTTCTGCAATTTACATTCGTTATTCTTTATTGCACAGCAACTATATGAAATGGATTCAATTATTGTCCTCATTTCATAGAGTTGGAAATTAAGGAACAGAGAGGTTGAGTAACTTGTTCAAAGTTTCATTGTAGTAATTGGCAGAGGTGAAATTTGGATCATAACAGTTTGACTTCAGAGCTTGATCACTCAAATATTAAACAGCATTGCCTCTCCTTCCTTTTTCTTCCCTTTTAAACTTTTCCCTTTTACTAACTTTAAGTTTCCCTCTGGTTTCCTGAGACACTTTTTACCACTGCTATCCCTTTATCAATGTGCCCTCTTGCACTTATGTGATGAGCTAGAAAATAATCAAGAAGAAATGAGCTCGGTGACCAAAAATTATTTTTATGAATACAAAGAGCTAATAAAAAATGAGATTTCAAAAGTAGGAATGGCAAAAGTTTAGGGAAGTAAAAACTGTAAGTTGATTATTAGTTTCTCCAAATAAAAGCAAATATTATCTCTTTCAAATATTTTATTTGAAAAATAAAATTGTCAATTTAATGATCTATGTGAGATTCCTAAGAGAGCACAGAAATCCTCATTAAGCAATGTGAATCTTTAATAACACTGGCAAATCATGTTTCAAATATACTTCTGAAACCCTATAAATAGCAGTTCAAATGATAGTACTAGGGTATGGGATTAGCAGTGGGTTAGGACTACGGTCTGTTACTTTGTAGTGATGTGCAGATAAAAATTTAACAAACAGCTGCGAGGGAACAGGGGGAACCCTGATTTGTAGCATTAGTTAACTGATTTCTGTGGAATAAATGCTCCCTCTATGGCTAATTTCAAGCTACCAACTTGATGTCACTGACACAGAATTTAGAAGAGACATGCAATAGAATACTGTTTTATGTTGTTTCTAATATAGAGAAAATAGATGTCAATAACCTCAAGAACTAGATAATAGTAAAATGTAGTAAAATAGTGTATTTTGAGTATTTGTAACCCTTGTTTAAATATAATTTATTTGTATGTTTATATAATTTCTAATAATGGCTATGCTTAGCAATCAGCATGCAAAATTCCTGAAAATTTAATATGAAATGACTACAACACTGCCACCAAAAAATGTTTAGATGACTTTGCAGGCCATAATGTCAAAAAATAGAATTCTATTAAATTTCTTGGGCCTGATGTCAAGTAACAGGTTATAGGTGGGACACATCTCCCAGTTGACTTACTCTGGAGTCCAAAAACAAATTCTAAACTCTAATTAATCATCGAGAAGGCAAAAACATTTATTAAGAATGTTCTCCTGGCCAAAAATATTCAATGTAGAAGATGCTGCTTGGT
This sequence comes from Smutsia gigantea, assembly GCA_032199065.1. NCBI lineage: Eukaryota > Metazoa > Chordata > Mammalia > Pholidota > Manidae > Smutsia > Smutsia gigantea. Next base: position 520,548 of record JAVSCE010009123.1, read on the forward strand.
AGAAAACTATTTTATGGAATTGCCTTACCTAAAATAACTGTTTAGTAATTCTAGAATCACTGGTAAAGGAATATAGATTCACTGTCACAGACTACATAACTAGCTGATAATGAACCACTGATTCTAAAAGAGATGAAGTGTAAAAGGTATTGAAACCATGAATACTAGAGTTACAGCTTTGAATCCAGACTCTTGAACTCATCATTTGTATGGAATTCAGAAAATATCTACTTTTTGTCTGTTTTCTCATTTGTTAAAAGGGAATCACAATAATACCTACTTCAAAAGATTGTTGTCAGGATTAAGTAAATTAATATATGTAAGTTCTGAGAAAGTACTTGACACATAGTAAGTGCTCATTTAGTGATTGCCTATTATTAAGAATAGAAAATACAATTTTACTATATTTTTTATTTTTTTCCCATATAGACCATTCTTTTCCTTCATTTATTATCTTATAAGCAGTAATAAGAGCTGCCATTTGTTGAGCACCTATTTTTGCTAAGCCTTTTATGTATGTGTGTATGTTCATGCCTAAGTGTATTTTGCATGTAGTTCATAATTTACAACCAAATAGGTTTTTACCCCTTCTTTGTAGCTGAGAAAAAAAGAGATTTAGTAAAGTAACAGGACTTTCACAACTGACACAGCTACTAAGTGGTGGAGATAATATTTAAACCCCAATTTTTCTGCCTCCAAAGACTGAATATACCTCTCCTCTATTTAACACTGACCTCCTTATGATCTCTCATTATTTGATAATTTTAATCACAAACTATTTGATTTTTTAAAAATTTTGTTTAGTTTTTGGCATTTGAAAAATGTTAAATATTTAAAACATTTAAAAATTTAGATGCTAAAAAATTTTGCTTTAAAAATGTTTACATTTTAATTCAATTTATTTAAATAAAAAAAAAGGACAGGTCACCCATTACTCCCCTCATACCTTACCTCTTGCAACCACCAATCTGTTCTCTGTATCTAGAGATTGTAATTTTCCCCACATATAAGAGATCACATGGCATTTTCTTTCTCTGACTTATTTCACTTAGCAGAATGACCTTGAGGTCCATCCATGTTTTCACAAATGGCTTTCATTCTTTTTTATGGCTGAATAATGTTCCATTGTAGATATATACTACGTTTTCTGTATCCATTCATCCACTGAGACAGTGTATTGTAGACAATGCTGCAATGAACTTGGGAGTACATACATCTCTTAAATTAGTATCTTTGTTTGCTTCACAAAAATACCCAGAAGAGGAAATGCGGGATCACATGGTAGATCTATTTTTAATTTTTAAGAAACTTCCATGCTGTTTTTAATAGTGGTTGTATCAATTTACATTCCCACCAACAGAGCACAAGGGTTCCCTTTCTCCAAATCCTTGAGAACACTGGTTTTGTTTTGTTCTTTCTTCTCAAAACAGCCATTCTAACAGGTATGAGATGGTATCTCATTGTGGTTTTGATTTGCATTTCCCTGATGATTATTGATGTTGGACATCTCATGTGCCTGTTGGAATCTGTATATCTTCTTTGGAAAAGTCTATTCAGATTTTCTGCCCATTTTTAATTGTATTTGTTTTGTTTTTGCTATTGAGTTGTGTTCATTATTTATATATTCTGGATATTAGCACCTTATCATATAAATGCTTTGCAATATTTTCTCCCATTCAGTAGGCTGCATTTTCGTTTTGTTGGTGGTTTCCTTTACTGTGCAGAAGCTTTTTAGTTTGATATAGCCCTATATAGTTTTTTTTTGCTTTTGGTGTCTGATTCAAAACACCATCACCAAGACCTGTGTCAAACTTGGGGATGCATACAGAATTTCAAATTAGTCCTGTGGCAGAGGCTGCAGGAAGGGATTGTTCTTTGTTTACAGATTATTCTTTTTTCTAGGAGGTGCACACCCCCTCCTATCTCCCTGCCCAGGGGCAAATGCCCCGCCCCTCCTGCCTCTTTTCCCTCCTTGCAGGGATGGGCTTGAACTAATTATTCTGTTTCCTGTGTCTGGCTCCTAAGAATGCTTTTACCTCTTTTTGTCTTTCTCCTGTTCCTGCCCTCCCCTCATTTCCCCTTCACAGACTTGATTCTCCTCCCTGCATCTCCAGGGTGCCTGTAAATATTTCCAGCTTATTCTTTCTTCTAGGAGTTTTATGTCTAACATTTAAGCCTTTCATCCATTTTGAGATAATACTTGTGTATGGCGTAAGAATGGTCCATTTTCATTCTTTTGCATGTGGCTATCCAGTTTTTCCAACAGCATTTACTGAAGAGACTGTCTTTTCTCCACTGTATATTCATGGTTCCTTTGTCATGAATTAATTGATCCTATACATGTGAGTTTACTTCTGGGCTCTCTATTCTGTTTCATTGATCTATATGTCTGTTTTCATGCCAAAAGAAAACTTTTAATTATTACAACTTATCATATAGTTTGAAATCAGGGTGTGTGATGCCTCTGGCTTTGTTCTTTTTTTTTTATTAAGGTATCATTGATATAGACTCTTATGAAGATTTCACAAGAAAAATCATGTGGTTACTACATTAACCACTATTAACGAGTCCCTCCGATACCCCACTGCAGTCACTGTCCATCAGTGAGGTAATGCCACAGAGTCCCTATTTGTCTTCTCTGAGCTACACTGTCTTCCCCGTGACCCCAAACACACCATGTGCACCAATCATGATACACGACAATCGCTTCTCCCTCCTTCCCCCACCCCACCTCCCCCACGCCTTCCCTATGGTAACCACTAGTGCCAACCTGGAGTCTGTGAGTCGGCTGTTGTTTTGTTCCTTCAGGTTGCTTCATTGTTATACTTCACAAATGACGAAAAGCATTTGATATTTTTCTTTCTTTGCCTGTCTTATTTCACTGAGCATAATACCCTCTGACTCCATCCATGTTGTTGCAAATAGTAGGATTTCTTTCTTTCTTATAGCTGAATAGTATTCCATTGTGTATATGAACCACTGCTTCTTTATCCATTCAGCTATTGATGGACATGTAGGTTGCTTCCATATCTTGGCTACTGTAAATAGGGCTGTAATAAACATAGGGGTCCATATGTCTTTTTGAATCTGAGTTGTTTTCTTTGGGTAAATTCCTAGGAGTGGAGTTCCCGGGTCAAACAGTATTTCCATTTTTAGTTTTTTGAGGAACCTCCATATTGCTTTCCACAATGGTTGAACTAGTTTACATTCCCACCAGCAGCGTAGGAGGAATCCTCTTTCTCCGCTACCTCCATAGCATTTGTTGTACCTAGTCTTTTCTATGTTGGCCATCCTAACTGGTGTGACATAATATCTCGTAGTTTTAATTTGCATTTCCTTGATAATTAGCGACGTGAGGCATCTTTTCATGGGTCTTTTCACCATCTGAATTTCTTCTTTGGAGAAGTGACTGTTCATATACTCGGCCCATTTTTTAATAGGGTTATTTGCTTTTTGGGTGTTGAGGCATGTGAGTTCGTCATATATTTTGGATATTAACCCCTTGTCAGATATGTAATTTACAAATATATTCTCCCATGCTGTAGGATGCTTTTTGTTCTGCTGATGCTGTCCTTTGCTGTACAGAAACTTTTTAGCATGATGTAGTCCCATTTGTTCATTTTGATTTTGTTTCCCTTGCCAGAGGAGATGTGTTCAGGAAATAGTTGCTCATGTTTATATTCAAGAGATTTTTGCCTATGTTGTCTTTTAAGAGTTTTGTGGTTTGCTGACTTACATTCATGTCTTTGATGCATTTTGTTTACTTTGTGTATGGGGTTAGACAATGATGCAGTTTCATTCTCTTCCATGTAGCTGTCCAGTTTTGCAAACAGCTGTTGAAGAGGCTGTCATTTCCCCATTGTATATCCATGGCTCCTTTATTGTATATTAATTAACCACATATAGATGGATTTATATCTGGGCTCTCCAGTCTGTTCCATTGGTCTATGGGTCTGTTCTTGTGCCAGTACCAAATTGTCTGATTACTGTGACTTTGTAGTAGAGCTTGAAGTTAGAGAGCATAACCCACCCCACTTTATTTATTTTTACTTTTTTAATATAATTTATTATCATTAATCTACAATTACATGTGCAATATTATGGTTATTCAAATACCCCTTCATCAGGTCCCCCCACCAACCCCATTACAGTTACTATCGATCAGCATAGTGAGATGCTATAGAATCACTACTTGTCTTCTCTCAGTTGTACAGCCCTCCCCGTGCCAACTCCAACATTACATCTGCTAATTGTAATGCCCCCTTTTCCCTCTTATCCCTCCCTTCCCACCCATTTTCCCCAGTCCTTCCCCTTTAGTAACTATTAGTCCGTTCTTGGGTTCTGTGAGTCTGCTGCTGTTTTGTTCCTTCAGTTTTTTTTCTTTGTTCTTATACTCCACATATGAGTGAAATCATTTGATACTTGTCTTTTTCAGCTTGGCTTATTTCACTGAGCATAATACCCTCTAGCTCCATCCATGTTGTTGCAAATGGTAGGATTTGTTTTCTTCTTATGGCTGAATAATATTCCATTGTGTATATGTACCACCTCTTCTTTATCCATTCATCTACTGATGGACACTTACGTTGCTTCCATTTCTTGGCTATTGTAAATAGTGCTGCAATAAACATAGGAGTGCATCTGTCTTTTTCAAACTGAGCTGCTGCATTCTTAGGGTAAATTCCTAGGAGTGGAATTCCTGGGTCAAATGGTATTTCTATTTTGAGCTTTCTGAGGAACCTCCATACTGCTTTCCACAATGGTTGAACTAATTTGCAGTCCCACCAGCAGTGTAGGAGGGTTCCCTTTTCTCCACATACTTGCCAACATTTGTTGTTGTTTGTGTTTTGGATGTTGGTCATCCTCACTGGTGTGAGGTGATATCTCATTGTGGTTTTAATCTGCATTTCTCTGATGATTAGCGATGTGGAGTATCTTTTCATGTGCCTGTTGGCCATCTGAATTTCTTCTTCAGAGAAGTGTCTATTCATGTCCTCTGCCCATTTCTTAATTGGATTATTTGCTTTCTGTTTGTTAAGGTGCATGAATTCTTTATATATTTTGGATGTCAACCCTTTATCAGATACGTCATTTATGAATATATTCTCCCACACTGTAGGATGTCTTTTTGTCTACTGATGGTGCCCTCTGCTGTAAAGAAGCTTTTCAGCTTGATATAGTCCCACTTGTTCATTTTTGCTTTTGTTTCCCTTGCCCGGGGAGATATGTTCATGAAGAAGTTGCTCATGTTTAAGTCCAAGAGATTTTTGCCTATGTTTTTTTCTAAGAGTTTTATAGTTTCATGACTAAATTCAGGTCTTTGATCCACCTTGAGTTTACCTTTGTGTATGGGGCTAGACAGTAGTCCAGTTTCATTCTCTTACATGTAGCTGTCCAGTTTTTCCAACACCAGCTGGTGAAGAGGCTGTCATCTCCCCATTTTATATCCAAGGCTCCTTTATCAAATATTAATTGACTGTATATGTTTGGGTTAGTGTATGGTTTTTCTATTCTGTTCCACTGGTCTATAGGTCTGTTTTTGTGCCAATACCAAATTGTCTTGATTACTGTGGCTTTGTAGTAGACCTTGAAGTCAGGGAGCGTAATTCCCCCCGTTTTATTCCTCCTTCCCAGGATTGCTTTGGCTATTCGGGGTCTTTTGTGGTTCCATATGAATTTTAGAATTATTTGTTCCAGTTCATTGAAGAAAGCTGTTGGTAGCTCGATAGGGATTGCATTGAATCTTTAGATTGCTTTGGGTAGTATAGCCATTTTGACAATATTTATTCTTCCTACCCAAGAGCATGGGATGAATTTCTATTTGTTAGTGTCCTGTTTAATTTCTTAGGAGTGTCTTGTAGTTTTCAGGGTACAGGTCTTTCACTTCCTTCGGTAGGTTTATTCCTAGGTATTTTATTCTTTTGGATGCAATTGTGAGTGGAATTGTTTTTCTGATTTCTCTTTCTGTTAGTTCATCATTAGTGTATAGGAAAGCAACAGATTTCTGTGTGTTAATTTTTTATCCTGCAACTTTGCTGAATTCAGATATTAATTCTAGTAGTTTTGGAATGGAGTCTTTAGGGATTTTTATGTACAGTATCATATCATCTGCAAATAGTGACAATTTGACTTCTTCTTTACCAATCTGGATGCCTTGTATGTCTTTGTTTTATCTGATTGCCGTGGCTAGGACCTCCAGTACTATGTTGAATAACAGTGGAGAGAGTGGGCATCCCTGTCTTCTTCCTGATCTTAGATGAAAGGCTTTCAGCGTCTCGCCGTTAAGTATGATGTTAGCTGTGGGTTTGTCATATATAGCCTTCATGATGTTGAGGTACTTCCCATCTATACCCATTTTGTTGAGAGTTTAAATCAGGAATGGATGCTGAATTTTGTCAAATGCTTTTTCAGCATCTATGGAGATGATCGTGTGGTTTTTGTTCTTTTTGTTGATGTGGTGGATGATGTTGATGGATTTTCTAATGTTGTACCATCCTTGCATTCCTGGGATGAATCCCACTTGATCATGGTGTATGATCCTCTTGATGTATTTTTGAATTCGGTTTGCTAATATTTTGTTGAGTATTTTTGCATCTCCGTTCATCAGGGGTATTGGTGTGTAATTCTCTTTTTTGGTGAGGCCTTTGTCCGGTTTTGGTATTACAGTGATGCTGGCATCATAGAATGAGTTTGGAAGTATTCCCTCCTCTTCTATTTTTTTGGAAAACGTTAAGGAGAATGGGTGTTATTTCTTCTCTATATGTCTGGTAGAATTCAGAGGTGAATACATCAGGCCCGGGGTTTTGTTCTTGGGTAGGTTTTGATTAGCAATTCAATTTCGTTGCTTGTGATTGGTCTGTTTAGTTTTTCTGTTTCTTGCTTGGTCAGTCTTGGAAGGTTGTATTTTTCTAAGAAGTTGTCCATTTCTTCTATGTTTTCCAGCTTGTTAGCATATAGATTCTCATAACATTCTCTTATGATTCTTTGTATTTCTGTGGGGTCCGTCGTGATTTTTCCTTTCTCATTTCTGATTGTGTTTATGTGTGTAGATTCTCTTTTTCTCTTAATGAGTCTGGCTAGGGGTTTATCTATTTTGTTTATTTTTTCAAAGAACCAGCTCTTGGTTTTATTGATTTTTTTCTATTGTTTTATTCTTCTCAATTTTATTTATTTCTTCTCTAATCTTTATTATGTCCCTCCTTCTGGTGACTTTGGGCCTCATTTGTTCTTCTTTTTCCAATTTCAGTAATTGTGTCTTTAGACTATTCATTTGGGAATGTTCTTCCTTCTTTAAATAGGCCTGGATTGCAATATACTTTCCTCTTAGAACTGCCTTTGCTGCGTCCCACAGAAGTTGTGGCTTTGTGTTGTTGTTGTCATTAGTCTCCATATATTCTTTGATTTCTGTTTTGATTTGGTCGTTAACCCATTGATTAATTAGGAGAGTGTTGTTAAGCCTCCATGTATTTGTGAGCCTTTTTGATTTCTTTCTAAAATTTATTTCTAGTTTTATACCTTGGTGATCTGAGATGTTGGTTGGAAGGATTTCAATATTTTTGAAATTACTGAGGTTCTTTTTGTGGCCTAGTATGTGGACTATTCTGGAAAATATTCTATGTGCACTTGAAAGGAATGTGTATCCTGCTGCTTTTGGGTGTACAGTTCTGTAGATGTCTGTTAGGTCCATCTGTTGTAGTGTGTTGCTCAGTGCCTCTGTGTCTTTACTTATTTTCTGTCTGGTTGATCTGTCCTCTGGAGTGAGTGGTGTGTTGAAGACTCCTAAAATCAATGCATTGCTGTCTATTTCCTCCTTTAATTCTGTTAGTATTTGTCTCACATATGTTGGCGCTCCTGTGTTGGGTGCATATATATTTATAATGGTTATATCTTCTTGTTGGACTGACCCCTTTATCATAATGTAATGTCCTTCTTTATCTCTTGCTCCTTTCTTCGTTTTGAATTCTATTTTTTCTGATACAAGTACTGCAACACCTGCTTTTTTCTCCTTGTTGTTTGCATGAAATATCTTTTTCCATCCCTTCACTTTTAGTCTGTGTGTATCTTTAGATTTGTGGTGAGTTTCTTGTAGGCAGCATATAGATGGGTCTTGCGTTTTTATCCATTGTGTTACTCCGTGTCTTTTGATTGGTGCATTCAGTCCATTTACATTTAGGGTGATTATTGATAGATATGTGCTTATTGCCATTGCTGGCTTTAGATTCGTGGTTACCAAGGGTTCAAGGGTTGCTTCTTTACTATCTAACAATCTAACTTAACTTTCTTGTTACATTATTGTAAACACTGTCTGATGATTCTTTATTTCTCTCCCTTCTTATTCCTCCTCCTCCATTCTTTCTATAATAGGTGTTTTATTCTTTGACTTTAGTTAGTATTTGGATCTTCTGCTTTCTTTGCTATGATTTTATTTTCTCTAGTGACATCTTTTTAGCCTTAGGGATGCTTCCCTCTAGAGCAGTCCATTTAAGATATCCTGTAGTGGTGGTTTATGAGAGGCAAACTCTCTCAACTTTCGTTTGTCTGGAAATTGTTTAATCCCGCCATCATAATTAAATGATAATCGTGCTGGATACAATATTCTTGGTTTGAGGCCCTTCTGTTTCATAACATTAAATATATCATGCCATTCTCTTCTGGCCTGTAAGGTTTCTGTTGAGAAGTCTGATGATAGTCTGATGGATTTTCCTTTGTAGGTGATCTTTTTTCTGTGTCTAGGTGCCTTTAATACCCTGTCTTTATCTTTGATCTTTGCCATCTTAATTATTATGTGTCTTGGTGTTATCTTCATTGGGTCCCTTGTGTTGGGAGATCTGTGGGCTTCGGTGGACTGCGAGACTATTTCCTTCCCCAGCGAGGGAATGTTTTCAGCATTTATTTCTTCAAAGACACTTTCTATCCCTTTTTCTCTCTTTCTTCCTCTCGTAGTCCTATAATGCGAATATTGTTCCGTTTGGATTGGTCACACTGTTCTCTTAATATTCTTTCATTCCTAGAAATCCTTTTATCTCTCTCTGCCTCAGCTGCTCTGTATTCCTGTTCTCTGAATTCTTTTCCATTAACAGTCTCTTGCATCTCATCCAGTCTGCTGTTAAGCCCATTGATCGCTTGTCTGATTTCTGCATTGTCTTTCCTCACTTCCCTCACTTCCTCCCTCAGCTCTTGCACATTTCTCTGTAGGTCCATCAGCACGGTTATGACTTTTATTCTGAATTCTTTTTCAGGAAGACTGTGCATTTCCATCCCTTCAGACTCCCTCTCTGGGGTTGTCTGGTTGATTTTGGTCTGAACCATATTCCTCTGTCTTTTCATGGCTGTATAATTGGTCACTGATAGTTGCCACATATGTCAGCTGGGCTCTTTAAGACTTTGAAAAAGAAAGAAAAGAAAAGAAAAAAAAGAAAGAAAGAAAGAAAGAAAAAAGAAAACAAAAAACAAAACACAAAGCAAAAAAAAACCCAAAAAACACCCATCGAGTGTAGATTCTGTGGGAATGCTGTAGGTGGCGCTATTGCCCCACTATTCCGCAGCCGTGGCTGTGCCACTCCGCAGGGCCCTTTATAGCTCTGGCAGAGTTGGGAACGAATAGGAGGCTGTTGATCTCAGTGAGAAGTGCAAGTATGGCTACGCTTCCTCAGTCGCCAGCTAAGGCGTCTGAAACTCCCCAGGACTCCTAGCCTGCTGGGCTGAGTTTGCTGGGGCGATCCGGCTCCTCCGCTGGGCTCCTGTCTCTTTAAGACAGCTGAAGAAAGCGCGCGCTTTTTTTTTTTTCCTTACCGGGAGCCGGCTGCAAGCACCCTGGCGCATTCCCCTCTCAGATCCTGCCCCTCTGTCTCTCCAATCTCCGCTGCACTGTGCAATGTGGGTCAGCGCTCCCCACGCAGATCACCGGGGCTGGCTACTTCGTGGGGTGTGCTTCCACTCCCTCCCGGCTCGGAATCCTCTCCTCCCGCCGGTGCGCTGGGGTGGGGGAGGGCTCGGGTCCCGCCAGTTCGCGGCTCCGTATCTTACCCGCCTCTTGGGGTCCCAAGTCCTCTCGGGTGTAGCTGCACGCTGTGCGCTTTCCTGTGTATTTTGGTCTCTCTTTTAGGAATAGTTGTATTTGCTGTGTTTTCGTAGATAAATATAGTGTTGGGAGGAGATTTCTGCCGCCCTGCTCATGCCGCCATCTTCCCGGAAGTCTATGTCAATCCCCCCACTTTATTCTTCCTTCTCAGGATTGCTTTAGCTCTTTGGGGTCTTTTGTGGTTCCATATAAATTTTAGAATGATTTGCTCTAGTTCATTCAAGAATGCTATTGGTATTTTGATAGGGATTGCATTGAATCTGTAGATTGCTTTAGGTAGGATGGCCATTTTGACAATATTAATTCTTATCCATGAGCACAGGATGTGTTTCCATTTATTAGTATCTTCTTTAATTTCTCTGATGAGTGTCTTGTAGTTTTCAGAGTATAGGCCTTTCACTTTCTTGGTTAGGTTTATTCCTAAGTATTTTATTCTTCTTGATGCAATTGTGAATGGAATTGTTTTCCTGATTTTCTTTCTGCTAGTTCATCGTTAGTGTATAGGAATGTAACAGGTTTGTGTATTAATATTGTATTCCACAACTTTGCTGACTTCAGATATTAGACCTAGTAGTTTTGGAGTGGATTCTTTATGTGTTTTTATGTACACTATCATGTCATCTGCAAATAGGGACAGTTTGACTTCTTCCTTGCCAATCTGGATTCCTTTTATTTCTTTTGTTGTCTGATTGCCGTGGCTTGGACCTCCAGAATTACGTTGAATAAAAGTGGGGATATTGGCTTCCTTGTCTTGTTCCTGATCTTAAAGAAAAAGATTTCAGCTTCTTGCTGTTAAGTATAATGGTATGTACTTATTGCCATTGCAGGCTTTAGATTCTTGGTTACGAAAGGTTCAAGGGTAATTCCCTTACTATCTAACAGTCTAATTTAATTCACTTAGTATGCTATTACAAACACAACCTAAAGGTTCTTTTTTTCCCCCTCTTCTATTCTTTATATATTAGGTATCATATTCTGTATTCTGTCTAACCCTTGATTGACATTGGGGGTAGTTGATTTGATTTTGCATCGGCTTAGTAATTAATTGTTCTTTTTTCCTGTGGTTTTATTTCCCCTAGTGACATCTATGTAGCCTTAGGAATACTTCCATCTATAGCAGTCCCTCCAAAATGCAATGTAGAGGTGATTATTGGGAGGTTAATTCTCTCAGCTTTTGCTTATCTGAAAATTATTTAATCCCTCTTTCCAATCTAAATGATAATCTTGCTGGGTAGAGTATTCTTGGTTCAAGGCCCTTCTGCTTCACTGCATTAAATATATCATGCCACCATTCTGGCCTGTAAGGTTTCTGTTGAGAAGTCTGATGATAGCCTAATGGGTTTTCCTTTGTATGTGATCTTTTTTCTCTCTCTAGCAGCTTTAAAAGTTTGTCCTTATCCTTGATTTTTGCCATTTTAATTATTATATGTTTTGGTGTTGTCTTCCTTGGGTCCCTTGTGTTGGGAGATATGTGCACCTCCATGGCCCGAGAGACTATTTCCTCTATTTCCTTCTCCAGATTGGGGAAGTTTTCAGCAATTACCTCCTCAAAGATACTTTCTATCCCTTTTCTCTCTCTTCTTCTGGTACCCCTATAATGTGAATATTTTTCTATTTCAATTTGTCACACAGTTCTCTCAACATTCTTTCATTCTTAGAGATCCTTTTTTCTCTTTATGCCTCAGCTTCTTTGTATTCCTCTTCTCTAATTTCTATTCCATTTACCGTCTCTTCTACTACATCTAATCAGCTTTTAAATCCCTCCATTGTATGTTTCATTTCAGATATGGAATTTCTTAATGATTGAATCTCTGTCCTACATTTGTCCCTGAGATCTTGAATATTTTTAAATACCTCCATGAGCATGTTTATGATTTTTATTTTAACCTCTCTTTCAGGAAAATTGTTGAGTTCAGTTTCATTTGGCCCCATTTTCTGCTGTTTGTGAGATTTTTGTTTGAACCAGGTTCCTCTGACATTTCCTATTTGTATGTGGTGCCCTCTAGTGTCCAGAAGCTCTAGTGTCTGGAGCTGCTAAGCATCTGGAGGGATGTTGGGGTTCACAGGGGACTAGCACTGGTCCTGGGGGGAGGAAAAAAATGTTTCCTGATTCCCGGCTGCTGTGCCTGTTTCCACTGTCAGAACCAGTGGGCCAAGCACACAGGGGTAAGTCTCTGTGCTTTGCATCTATAGCTGCCATAGGTGGGGCCTCCCTCTGGCTTGCCTGATGCCAGGGCAGGGACTGCCTGTTTGTGAGCCAGTACCAGCAGGCCAGGAGGAAGGTGCAGCAGGCTGCATTATCACAGTAGGGGGTCCTCAGAGCTGAGTAGCCCACCAGGGGGATGCAGCACCTGAAGCTCCTGAACGTTCCCAACCTGCTGGGCAGGGCGTGCCCAGACAACCTTGTTTACCTATCTCTTCTCCCACACAGCAAGTTCCATGCCAACCCCACCCCTTCAGCAGCCTTCTCACTGCTAGGAAGCATCTCAGACCGCCCGCCTTTCCTTTGTCCCAGAGCAGCTGAATGAGGATCCCTGTCCTCCACAAATGGCTGGAATCTCAATGTTTCCAAGTATTCCATCTGTCTTAGCTTTCCAACCCCATTAATCTCCGGAGCACCATACAATATATGTTTGTGCTCCCAACACAGATCTCCAGGGCTCGGTGTTCAGCAGTCCTAGAATTCCACAGCCTCCCCACTCTGTTTCTCTTCCTCCTGCCGGTGATTTGAGGTGGAGAAAGGGCTTGGATTCCACCAGATCGAGGCTTTGGTACATTACCCTGTTTCGTGAGGTCTGCTCTGTTCTCTAGGTGTATGCCTTCTTTCCTGTTGCTCTTTTAGATTCGTTGTATTAACTATATTTTTGTATTATATGTGGTTTTGGGAGGAGTTCTCTGTCTCACCTCTCATGTTGCCATCTTAAATCTCTCCTTGTTCTTTTTTAAGATAGTTATAGGAATAGTTAAGATAGAATAGTTTTGGCTATTCAGTCTTCTGTATTTCCATACAAATTTTATGATTGTTCTGTGAAAAATGCCATTGGAATTTTGACAGAGATTGCATTGAATGCATTTATTACTTTGGGCACTATGGACATTTCAATGATATGGACATTTTAACAACAACAATCATTCTTCCAATCCCTGAGCACAGCATAGCTTTCCATTTATTCATGTCTTCTTCAATTTCTTTCATTAATGTCTTGTACTTTTCAATCTACAGGTCTTTCATTTCCTTTGTTAAATTTATTCCTAGGCATTTTATTCTTTTGCTGCAATTATAATGGGATTCTTCTTAATTTGTCTTTCAAATACTTCATTATTATTAGCATAAAGAAATGCAATGGATTTTTGTGTATTGATTTTTTATCCTGCAACTTTACTGAATTCCTTTATTAGTTCTAAAAGTTTTTTGATGAAGTGTTTGGGTTTTCTCTATGTAATATCACATCATCTGCAAATAATGAGCTTTACCTATTCCTTTCCAATTTGGATGCCTTTTATTTCTTTTTCTTGCCTAAGTGCTCTGGCTTGGTCTTCCAATAGTATGTAGAATAAAAGTGGCAAGACTGGACATTCTTGTCTTGTTCTTGCTCTTAGAGGAAGAGCTTTCAGGATCTTGCCAATAAGTATGATGTTAGCTGTGGGCTTGTCATGCATGGTCTTATGTTGAGGTACATTTACCTTCTATACCCATTTTGTTGAGTTTTTATTATAAATGGATGTTGAATTTGTCAAATGCTTTTTCTTTCATTTTCTTTATAAGGTATATCACATTGGCTGATTTTTTTAATATTGAACCATCCTTCTTGTATCCATGGAACAAATCTCACTTGATTGAGGCATATGACCCTTGTAATGTGTTGTTGATTTTTTTTTTCTAATATTCCTCAAAATATTTTAACGTATTATTGAATTTGGATTTTTCATCTGTCATCAGGGATCTTGTTCTGTAATTTTTGTGTATATGTCATGCCCTTGTCTGGTTTTAGTATCAAGGTAATGCTAGCCTGGTAAAATATATTTGGAAAATTTCCTCTCTCTTCTAATTTTTGGAAAACTTTGAGAAGAATTCATATTAATTTTTCCTTGAATGCTTGGTAGAAGTCACCAGTGAAGCCATCTGGTATTGGACTTTTGTTTCTTGGGAGGTTTTTTAACTGGATTAAATCCACTTGCTAGTAATTGGTCTGTTGAGATTTTGTATTATATCATGATTCAGTGTTGTTTCTTGGAATTTCTTTCTTTTAGGTTATCCAATTTGTTAGCATACGATTATTCACAGTAGTCTCTTATGATCCTTTGCATATCTGTAGCAACCATTGTAACATCTCTTTCATTTCTGATTTTATTTGAGTCCTCTCTTTCTTTGCAAATATAACTGAAGGTTAGTCAATTTAATCTTTTTAGAGAACCACCATTTAGTTTCACTGATGTCTTGTTTTTTTTTTTTAGTATCTATTTCTGTTCTAATCTTTGTTATTTCCTTTATTCTACTAAGTTGAGGCTTCATTTGTTCTTTGTCTAGTTCCTTGAGGTATAAAATTAGGTTATTGATTTGAAAATTTCTTGTTCTGTGAGGTTAGCCTGTATTCCTATGAACCTGCCTCTTAGAGCTTCTTTGGCTGTATCCCATAAATTTTGGCTACATTACCATTTTATTTGTCTCAAGGTATTTTTAAATTTCTCTTTGATTTTCTCTTTGACCTATTGCTTGTTCAATAGCATGATGTTTAATCTCTACAATTTTGTGAATTGCCCTGTTTTCTTGATGTAATTAATCTCTAGTTTCATACTACTGTGGATGAAAAAGATGCTTGGTATGATTTCAATCCTCTTAAATTTATCAAGACTTGTTTTGTGACCTAACATTTCATCTGTCTTGGAAAACGTTCCATGCACGGTTAAGAAGAATGTGCATTCTGTTGCTTTTGGTTGGAATGTTCTGTAAATATCTCTTCAAAAAAGCCTATCTGGTCCACTTATCATTTAAGGACAATGTTTCCTTATTGATTTTCTGTCTGGGTGATCTATCCATTTATATAAGAGGTGTATTAAAGCCACCTACTATTATAATGTTGCTATTTCTCCCTTTAGGTCTGATGATGTTTACTATATATATTTATGTGTATTTATTTGCTGGGTGCATGTGTTAGGTGCATAAATATATACAAATGTTATATCCTCTTGTACTGACCTTTTATTATTAAGTAATGCCCTTCTTTTTCTCTTATATAAGATAGTCTGTTTTCAAGTCTATTTTGGACAATATAATATAGTTACTCCAGTTTTCTTTTGGTTTCCATATGCATGGAATATCTTTTTCCATCCCTTCACTTTCAGTCTGTTTGAGTACTTACATTTAAACTGTGTCACTTGTAGTCAGCTTAGAGATGGGTCTTGTTTTTTATCATTCCGTCACTCTGTATCTTTTGACTGGAGAATTTAGTCCATTTACACGTAAAGTAATTACTGATAGGTATGTGCTTATTGTTATTTTGTTAATTGTATTCTAGCATTTTTGTATGCATTTTATTGCTTTTTTTTTCTCTTGGTCTCTTCCCTGTGGTTTGATGACTTTATTTAGTGGTTTGCTTATATTCCCCCCTCTTTATCTTCTGTGTATTCACTATAGGTTCTTGCTTTGTGGTTACCATGAGGCTAACATGTAACAACTTATATCTGTAATAGTTATTTTTACTATTTTTGTCTTTTAACCTTCATAGTGGCTTTAAAAATAATTAAACCACTACCTTTACAGTATGTTTACTTTTCCAATGAGATTTATTCTTTCATATGTGTTCTTGTTATTAATTCATGCCTTTCTTTTCCACCTAAATAAGTCCCTTTAACATTTTTTGTAAGGCTAGTTTAGTGGTGACAAACTAAAGAGATAAAAGAGTATTAGAACCTATTTCTGGAAATGTCCTTTCCATGGTTGCTGTGATACTTAATTTCTCCTGATTCTATTTCTACCTAATCATCCTATCTCAATGAGTCCTAACTACATATTATAAACCATATTCATATGATATTTACTCTGTGTGCTTGTCTAGTTCTGTGTCCAAATTTGTCCCTTTTTATAGGAACACCAGTAAAATCAGATTAGGGTTCATTCTAATGACTTCATCTTAACTTGACTATATCTGCAAAGACCCTATTTTCAAATAAGGTCACATTCTGAGGTACTGGGTTTAAGACTTCAATTTTTTTGTCAAAAAGTATACAACATCTGAGATTTTACCCTTCCTACAATCTAATAAACTAATCTGTTACTGTTTCATGGAAGCTGGCAGAAGAGATGACATCCCTGTATTAGAGACAAAGGACTTCATTACTTATAACAAAACATTACCCAAAACTTTCTGTTGGTTTGCTTTGGCTCTCTATGCCCCTCCAAGTTGCACAGGGATAATGCAAGTGGGCTTAAATGGGTGCTTTCATAAGGAGTGGGCTGCTTTTGAGGAGAGGAACACTGAGCTTGGGGAATTTGCTACTTGCATAGTAGGAAAGAATAAATCTGCTCTTTGTCTGAAGAAAGATCAACTCATCCTCCAAAGCTGCTTACAACAAACACACAACTGAGGAATGACTTGGGCAATATACAGTCAGGGACTTATTCTTGGCAGTACCAAGCCTGAAAAATGCA
Organism: Smutsia gigantea; assembly: GCA_032199065.1. Taxonomy (NCBI): domain Eukaryota; kingdom Metazoa; phylum Chordata; class Mammalia; order Pholidota; family Manidae; genus Smutsia; species Smutsia gigantea. The sequence continues at coordinate 537,278 of JAVSCE010009123.1, forward strand.
GCAACTCTCACATCCCATAGAAGAATGCTCTCCTATTTCTGTTTTCCAGTAATTAAGTAAATCTCACCAAATCTTGGTATTTATGAGACTTTTTCTCTCTTCAGTTTAAATGTTTAGGTATATATTTTAATTTAAAAAATTAGGCATTATTTCAAAAGTATTCTAGCACTGTATGTATATTTAACCATCTATAGTTATTGAGGACTTATTTTGTCAGAAAATGTGCTACATGCTGAACTAACCTTGTTCCTGATTCATTTCTGCTATTTTCTCTCAAGAATTACTAGACGAGCAATATTTTTTCTTTGATATTTTCCAAAGTATCTGATCTTGTAGTGTTTTCTTCATATATTTTCTTCCTCAAATTCAGTCTTTAATAATCAGGAATCCATCACTGTAGTGTAACAAATTATAAATAAAATAAAACTGTATTTTCCAATAGCATCTGCAAAAGCAGTTTTTAACTTTTGCATTCTGCTTTTTGTGCCAAAATCACAATCTTCAACTTGAGATCTAAATCCATCTGTGTCTCTCTTAGTCTTCCAGTTTCCCTTCCCAAACCAAGTCACTAAAAAATGTTCCAGGTTTCTTCTGGCTCTCTCAATCCTCCTATGTAAATCTGTCTCCACGGTGAATAGTTGGTAGGTTTCATATATCTTGGCAAGCTTGCTGATGTATCTTAGGTGCTTACTCCAGGAAGGGGGCACATATTCCAAATGTCAATTCAATTTCATGCCTCTATATGCCTGCCACATTCCACTTCTGATAAAGGAAATACATACTACCCTATTTTTCTCTTCCTACAAGAAGTGGTAGCTACCCTCTTCTTGGTGTATGAAGCAAAGGATGTTGAGTCATCTTCAGAATGTAAAAATTCACAATTTACTGAATTCCTACTCTTTCTACTCTGTGGCAGGTTCTATTCCATGTTAACCTCTTGGCACCAGTTTTGATTATCTCTTATCTCCTTGAATCTTTTTCTTTCTGACTTGCTTTCTGATTTTTTTTCATCTTGTCTAAGAAGGCTTTATCCTACCAAAGTATTGACTGACATTCTTCAATTCCCTCAGCTTCTCCCTTAGCAGAAAAGCTAGTCTGCATGAGTATGCTAGATAGAAAGGTAAAAACATCATATCCCTGTTAACAATTTAAACAGACCCCTAAATTTACTTATGGGACACAAGTTAAAATTTCCTCCTTGGAAGCTGTTAGAATAAAGATTTGATGGGCCAGTTTTCCAGAGATTAAAGGGACTCCTACAAACTTGCCTTACTCTTGTTTAGCCAATTGGCTCCTCAAAAAATTTAAAAATAACTCATTATTATAACTAATTTTACCAGTACATCAACTTCATTTTTCTATAGTGAACAAATAACTGTTACATGATATTTACCATTTAATGAATACCCACTGTATTCCAGGTACTTTATCAAATTCTGGTATAGATAGCTCTTACAATGTATTAGCTTTAAATGAAAATTATATAATTCTAAGTGCTTTCAAATATTAAAATGGTACAGCTGGAAATCACCCCTAGGCAGTCAGTTTCTAGATCCATGCTCTTAATTACAGACATTTATATATTTGATTTTTACAGTAACCCTGCAAGTTGAGTTATCCACAACTGAAAAGTGAAAAAACCGAAAGAGCAGTTAAATAAATTTCTCAGGGCCATCCAAGTGTAAGTGGCAGAGCTCAGATTCAAACCTAGGCTTGGCTGATCTGTCTTCACAAAACACACTGCCCTCTCTGTATAAATTTTTTCATCCCAATTAAAGCCTGCCAATTAATAGCATCATTGTATTGACAAAATAATGCTATATAACAACCATGAAACCTCAATGACTCCATTTTAAAAGTATATTTATCCTCACATGTCCATGTGGCTCCAGTTACTTGAGCTAGACTTGCTCATGCATCTGTGCTCAACAGTAAGTCAAGTAAACAGATTTGTAATCCTGGCTGGATTGCTCACATATTTTGGAATGGTTGGCTGCCAACTGAATTAGGATGGTATTAGTTGCAATGACGAGAACAATCTGGCTCTGCTAGCCCACATGTTCTAATGGCAATGGCAGAACTTAAAGAGAAAGGGTGGAAATATGAGGGTCTTTTTCAGGCTTCCACATGTGTCACGTCTGCTAACATCTCATTGATCAAAGTAAGTCATTTGGACGGGTCCAGAATGACAGTGGGAGGACACTTCAAGGTTACATGGCAAAGGGTATGGATACATGAGGTGTGAAGCATTGGGACCATAATACAATCAATCTACTGCAGTCATTGTCACTGGGACTAAGTAACTAAGTCATAGAATTATGCATTTAGTTGTGAGAACTGATTATCACATTTTCAGGAATTGTGTGAGCCAGTTGTTAAAAAATTAGTAGCTTGAAATCTGCCTATAGTGAAAGTATTTATACCATCAAAATCAGTGAAATACTACAAATCAGGGCTTTGTAGAGTCAATTTACCAGCACACTACTTTGTGTATCTGCGAACTCTCAGTCTAATGCTTCTATGTATAGAAAATTGCAAGTGATTATGTGATCAAGTTACATTTCTATTTTGCATCAGGGAAATTGTATAGGCATTATGATCAGCTTGCTATTTTGATTTCTTTTCCTCAGTAAACCTACTGTATATACAAATAGCCTAAAATTAATAGTGCTAAAGATAGATGGCTCACCATATCTTGAACAGGTACAGTAAGAATAGTAGGTAAATGAACATCATCAAGGAAATTCCTTATGAGTTTAAAGATTCCAATTTGTTATTTGTAAGGGCATTTTAATTCTCATTATATGTTTTCTGAAAATCAACTGTAGGTAATTCCAGGGGCAGCATGAGATTACAGAATGAACTGCCTATAGATGGTTGAAGTTGCAATTTAGGCTGATCTAGAATCATAGACTATGTGTGCTCCTTCTATCACTCAAGGGATCTGAGCATACGTGTGTCTTTTTTTATAAAAAGTAGTCATTCTATTTCAAATACAAGTAAAAGTGTTTTATAAACTGACTGATGCAGCTGGGGATGTAGGAAATATGAATCTTTGTGACCTTTTAGCCATTCCTCAAGTCTCTAGCATTCTATCACTGTCACCACAGAAAGAAAGGAATGAAGCAAGGAAGGAAGGAAGGGAGGGAGGGAGGGAGGGAAAGAGGAAGGGAAGAAATAAAAAGGAAGGATGGAAAGAGAGAAAGAAAATTTGCCAATAGGCCATGATTAAAGAAATTATATAATACTGTAAAGAGTTGAAAATTACTCAGTATGGGTATTTTTCTTTCCTCAGTAGGTAAGAAAAGTGTGGAGTGATTTTTTCTTTCTCTGAAAATCTTAACTATAGTATTAAGTGGTGAAACTATGCTCAGTATTTTTTCTTACTAAGAAATGAAAACACTCAATTTGAGCACATACATATATATTCTCCTCTATCACTCCATATATTTATTTATTTATTCATTTTTTAAATATTTTGTAGAAAGTAAAGGTAAGGACTATGCCTGAAGCCAAACTGTCTCAGTTCAAATTCAAGCTTTGTGACTTTTAACATGTATTTAACCTCTGTGTTCATTTCCCTTATCTGTAGGATGTAGATTAAAATAGCATCCACCTTATAGGTTTGTTATGAGTATTAAAAGAATTAATATATGTAAAATGCTTAGAACAATGTCTACAAATTCTCAAAAAAAATGTTGCCTGCCATTATGATACCCAAATATTTTTCATTCAAGTCAGTTTTTTAATACTAATCAGTTAACTCAGTTTAATCTTATTAGTTGTCATTATTTAAGATATTGGTTTATTCTCAAGGATTTGTGTGTTACATCAGTACAGTTTAAGAGTGTGTAGACACAGTCTGAGGAGGGCATCAGCCATTCAGGCTCAGGGTAAATAAGAGGCTCCCATTTCAGCTTTGAAGTTCACACATATTAAATTATACAGAAGTATATACTATAAAGATCTTATGAAAACATGTTCTATCTATGTCACTTATAATCCTACATCCCTGAAATATAGGATATAGAACAGATCTAAGTGTGCTTAATAATTATCCTTGTTTTAGGAATCTTTTAACTAGGAAAATATATAAGATATATTAGAAATATTTCACTTGTATTTTATCTTTCAATAACTGTAACTTCACACTGGGGTCAAAGAGAAATTGTGAATTGTTATCTCCTGGTAGCACATGCCTGGCAAAAGTTCAGAAGACACAATGGGAAAAGAGAAGAGTAAACGGTCCTGGTAATAAAATATGAATTACTATAAAAAATGATTTTATAATTTTATAATGTATAGCTGAGATACAAAGACTGTTTCATATTTTATAAGTATGGAGCTTAATTATACAAAATAGATCAATGGAAACCTCAAATGTACAGAGGCATATCTCAATGAAAAACCAACTGAGATAAAAATTGGTGATTGAAAAGATATTCTATAAAATCATTTTATTTTACTGGGCCTATAGGTAGCGGAACAGGTATAGACTAGTGATGCTATTTATAAATTTGAGAAATCATGTGCTGTGGCAATGTTAGGTGGCATCTATAAAGCAGGTCCAGTTTGTTTTTCTAGGCTTTATTTGAAGACATGTGCAGAGAAAAGAATTACTGAGGTTATAAACATGGATATTGCTATAATATAATATAAATATAGATATATTCTCATGTAATTTTTATATATCTTTGGTTATAGAATATAAATTTATTCTATTTATGTTTTAATTAAGAGAAACATGACTGTATATTTATAGGACATTAGGTTAAATAGACTTTGACACCTTTAATATATTAATCATGGAATATAGTGTAAGGAAACAATATTATATAACCTCATTTTTAATTTGAAAATAAAAACTTACAGTACAATAGGTAATCTCAAAATCAACCAGAGTTGAGTCAATAATCAGAAACCCAGATTTTCAAAGAACAGCACTGCTAGACCAACCTGAGCAATCCTTACAGATAAAATAAGAAAATAGAGAAGACTTTAAATACTAGCCTTTATAATAATATGGCAGTATTTTACAGCATACACAAGTACTTTCATTATATCAAATGAAATTAAAGTTGTCTATATAACTGGTCTTATTCTTCATCATTGTTAATTGGCTTCTGTATACAGAGCAGCCATCATCTCTGCTCATTAGAAGGACCCAATCTAAAAGAACGTATCAGGTATGCTGACACTGGGCCATTTAATCAAACAATTTTTCTCTGATACATATACAGAAAAAAACGTATGTTTTTAGGGGTAAGATAAATGCTTTTGTGATCCTTCTATAGGTTAAGAGGGCTGAATCAACAGCACTTTCAGTACAATGTAGAGCCCAGAGAAGCAACCTGATGGCACTTTAGTTTATTGTACTTCACAGCACTCAGGACAAGTGTCTTATTCACACAGATTTCCTCTCGCTGAAACTGATTTCTCCCTTCATCGTGCTTGCACAGCACATTCTTTCTTTCTCTCCTACACATTTGCCACATTTTGCCTTACTCTAAGCTCTATTTTTCTGTGTGTAAAAAGGTGAAACAACAGTACTTACAAATACCTTGATAAAAATGTTTAAATTTTCTATTTCTTCCCTCTTCCTTCATATATCCTTCTCCTCTAAATCGATAATATAAGCACGTGTACTTCACAGGATGCCAAGCAATTGGTATCACCATAAAACAACATGGCAAATGAAAGAAGAGAATTAAGATTGAAGGCCCAATGTCATATTTTATATATTTTTAGCCTATACACTGGCATTGTAGAAAACTATCAATGTCTCTCTTTTTGACCTAAAACAACGACAAAATATTTATAGTGTATACCATATCATGAAAAGCAAATTACTTGTGTGAATTTGAAGTCTCTTCAATGGCAGCAGACTGTTATCTTTTCATGAATTACTCAAGGAGAAATTCAATCTCAGAATAAAGTCTTAACACTTCTCTGTGTCACAGTACTTAGAATAGTACACAAAATAAGTACTAAGAATCTTTGTTAAATTGCATTAATCAAACCAATGGAGTTTACATTTGTTGATTCCAGTCTTTAAGCTAATGATGTGGCAAACCTCCTCCTTGTACTCAGTAGCCACAGACCATGGACATTAGAAAAAGAGAGAGAGAGAGGAAAAAGAAGTTTCTAATTGACAGCTTTAGATGTTTTCTTTGTAGTTTGGGGAACTGAGGGACAGAGAGCAGATAAATCTAGTCAAGGCATCAAGGATGAAACTTTAAAGTATTTTATGACTCAGCTGTATAAAAAATTCCACAAGTTTACCCTTCCAAATCATTTAGAGGCCATTATCTTGATAAAAAACATTGAAGCCTTAAGAATGAAAAATAAAAGACAAAAGGCTTGAAATAGAAACTAAATATATTGAGATTAAGTCTCTATGTGAAGTGGCAAAGAAAAAAATCAATCATAGGTTTTTGACCCATAAGGCTATTGCTTCTCATGCTAAGGTGAGACCAGGAAGTATCATTTGTACTCTCCATGACTGTACACGTGCCATCTCTTATGAAGACACAGGACAAAATCATTATGAACTGTGTTTTAAGAAACTCTAGCATGGTTTCAATAAGACACTCAAAAAATATTTTAAAAGTATAAAACAAATTAGATGCTGCATTAGTTCATGTGACACCAAACAAATTAGTTTGACTGAATACATACTGATTTCCTGAAGTAAACAGTTTTTTGGGTCCCATATAAAGACACCCTTATGAGAGAAATAGAGGAGCTAATGAAGATGATTAATCATTCTATTGAGTATCATATCTGTTTGTTTTGTCATCTTTTCCTTCTCCCCACTTCTCATATGGGCATTTGGCTATTACAATTTCTTTTTAAAAAGAAAAAAAATTAGAAAGAATGACTGGTCCATGGATGTAAGACAGTGAAATAATAAGGAACAGAAACCAGTGCAACAGAACATAGTATGTGGCAAGAATGAAATTAAATATGCCTACTCTGTCTTAAAAGTTCAATTTTGTCAGGTGATAGCTTAGAATTTAACTTCATATTTGTATCATTCTGCTTCCTTGGAGTTTCAGGACCTTTTCTGTAGGCTTATGTCTATGTAGTGTCTCTGTAGATTTAGTCTCTCTTTGCCTATGTTTCATTAAGGGTCACTTACTGCCCAGGTTTGTGATATCTAAAAGAGTCAAACTGCTATTTTAGCTGAACAACATTTTTGTGGAGGACAAAGTAAATGCAATGTAGGACTCTTCTGCAATAAAAGAAATATCACATGAGAGAGCAAAGAAATAATCTCCCTTATCGTTATAGTAGCATCAACTAAATCCTTATAAGGCTGTCAGGTTTGCTCTGTGAGTATCTGAAATAACGCTTCTTTATTCCATTTCATGGATCCAACACTTTCACATCATGGAAGATTTGCCCATGATCTGTCCCATAAAATGTGTGAAGCCACAAATACTTTGTAGTTATATGACACTTATCATAAATAGAAAATCTTATTATCAAGCTTCATGACATACCCTGATTTGAAGGTCTTAAGGACCACAGAGTAATCAAGAGACTACATAAAATGTAACTACACTACAGTAGTTATTTCATTTTTGATATGTTATACATAAGTAGTTTAAAAATCATCTGTGATTTGTAAAAATGAGACCCATAGGCATTTTTTTCAGCTTAGAAATATAAAACTTCAACAGGCTATCATGAGGAATAATAAATGAAAGTAACTGTGAAGGATTTTACAATATGATAGCTATACACTGTCAAATGATAAAGAACATTTTTAATATGAGTGAATTGGAAATTTATGTAAAATTACTTATTTGTAATCAAATAGTTCAGATGAGTTTCTCTTCTGTGATCAGACCACACCCATTATATTGTTTAGTTCTGAGTATGGCATTTTAGGGGGGAAATACATAATTTTAGAGCATATTCAAAGGAAAACAAGAACTCAGTATCTTTTGAGAAAAGCTGCAGTATTTGGGATGATTTAGACTAGAGAAAAGACTAATCAGAAGAGATATGACATTTTGAATCATATATATATATATGTGCCTGTCACATGAAAAATTGTCCAATCTCTGTGTCTCTAAGCTAAATGGAGAAAACACTGATAGTGAGAGGAAGCTTTTGATTGCATATAATATTGACTCTGAAGCTCTCTATAGACAGAACAGTCTACCTCATGAAGAAATAGTATTGTAGTTGCTAGACATAGTCATATACAACTTGGGTTAACTATCACGGAATATGAGTTTCAAACAGGATAGGCAGTGGTTCAAAAAAACTTCCAGCCTTTAAAGAATTTAACACCTTTAAGAATATTACACAATCACTATGAGCAGTCCCATTTATGTGTCCTAATATGGGGACATTATTAGGAAGAGCAGAAGGCGATAGTTACCTGTTCATAGCCCTCACATGACACTCTCTAGTTGAAGCCCCTCCTGTGATAGCTAATATGCTAATTTTTATGATGCCACCTCCTTTTGCTAAAACTAGTTAACCAGAAACAACTCCATTTATTTGCATCCTAGGATAACAGCAATAATTTGGGTTAGGGAGAGATGTTGGCAAGGACAGTGCTGTTTTTGCATCATTACAGAAAACCTAATGGCCACTCAATAATGTGCACTGACTTCATACATACATACACAGCAATGAATCGTCATTCAGAGAATGTTATTAAGTAATCTCTTTAATAAGCCTATGCCCATTCTGAAGTTTTTCTCATTATGAATACTGGAGCAGGCTTAGTTAGGATGGAGTCAGGAAAGTTAAGCTGCCCTCAAATGCAGTGTTAGTTTTCTTTACACAAATATTACAGATAAAGTCTCAAGGCAAAATATGGTTGTTGAATTAGGGCTTCTTAACCTACTAATGAGATGTATAACATCACCAATGTTACAGTACAATTTGAAGGAGGGTTGGGAGTTCAGAAAAATGAGAGGGCTTTTTAGAGATTGTACAGGCATCTCTTTTAGCTTAGAAAGAATTTTGGGAAATCAAAATGTGTTATTATAAGAGTCACAGCTCCAATTCTGATAAGGTAAAAATCCTACAAAAAGACTCATCAGACTATTTCTGTGATTAGATTAAGGGGACTGACTAAATCAGGGTTTCAGGAGAGCAATTTGAGCTGTGTTTGAGGGGAACTGACTAGAGACCCATTTGTCAATAATGTAAAGATAAATAATAAGTGAATTCATTTTGAGCCTGTTGAAAAACTCATTACTAGAAAAATACATACATACATAGCAATGAATCATCATTTGGAGGATGTTATTGACTGAGTAATCTCTTTAATAAGCCTCTCCCCATTCTGAAGGCAAGAAAAACCTGGAGCTTGTGGCAAACTGATTGTGGCTATATACTTACAACTCTGCTCACCATGTATAAATAATTTTCAAGATTCTCTGAAATGGTACCTACAGAGGATTGTGTACTTGAACACATTCTGAAAATACTCTACTGTAATACATATTGAATAGAAGGAGAGGGACCAAATAAGCGAGAGGCTCTCAAAGTGGTTCAGTCTATAGAGAAATTCTTCTTCATATCTCCCAACATTCTTTCCCCCACAACCAACTCCTTCTCAATTTTGCCTAATGACAGCAGAGGGTATTCTGAGACATGCTATTCTGAGAGCTATTTTTATTTTTTAGTTGAGCTTTTTTTATTCACCAATATAAAGACTCGATGTTGCTTTATTTCTTAAGGTTAATCTACTTGTGTATCATTGGAAAATAACTATTGGGTTTTAAATATGGAAAAAGTATGTACAATAAATTGTTTCTTGTTTCATGTGATATATGATATGAAAATATAGTATTAAATTTATAGTGTTAAACCATCAATATTATGAGTGAATAATTTTTTTAATATCACAATATTAAAGGGCCTTTCCTTTTTGTGTTTCTTTAAAAATAATCTCAGAAACACAATAGTGTAACATCACTCACTACCAATCTTACTCTCCTAGTCTACAATACCTAATCATTTCTTGCCTGGATTATAATAATCTAAACTCCTGTTATTCTCCATTCCATTCATCCTATGAAATATGGTCAGATTAATCTCCTTATAACACTGTTTTCTAATTGTCATATACCTGCCTAAAAAGCTTCAGTAGCTTACCATTAACTATAGAACAAAAATAGGCAGCCATTGTAATTTATTGAGCATGTTCTGATAAACAAAGTGTCTTACCAGACTGATGTTAGTAGCAGCATAGGTTGAATAAAATAGGAAGTCTATGTACATGGTAATTTTAATAATCTGGCCAAAATAATGAGAGCCTTAATGTGTACTTGTAATTCAGGAAAAAGTGACACATCCAAGAAGTATTGCAAAATTTTAGTTGTTTTGAGGATAGTTTGATTTAAAGAGGAAAAGAAAATTTGAAAGGTAGGTGATGCTGGGTGACAGGATACTGCTGAAAATAGAAAAAGGAATCAGTTTTGGGGTTACTCGTTTAATGAGAAATGGTATGGGAATGTAAATTAAAATGTTCATTGGTATTAGGGCAATGGCTTTTGTTTACAGTTGAGGACTTGAGATAGAGATTTGATGATAAAGATGAGAATTTAAACATTAAGAAGGCATTAAAATTCATGGAAATATATGCATTCTCAGAGGAAATGCTTTAAACAGGGAAGAACATAATGTCAGAGGCTGAACTTTAAAGAACACCTACAGTCAAGAGGGCAGCTTAGAAGGTAGAGTTATAAACATTAAGCACACATGTAGGGAGAGAGCCAGTAGAGTTCAGTGCTATAGAAGTTCAGCAGAAATAAACTGCTGAAATATTGAGGAAGATGCAGATGGTAAGAGGCCTTTTTATTTGGTGATGTGCAAAATCTCACCAAATCCAAAGATGACATTTGAAGAGTAAGAATCAGCATGGTGGAGATGGGTATAAGCATGAGGATTAAATGGAAATGGAGGCAATGAATAACACTTGTATAGCACTTCACAATTTATAATGTGAAGCTCTTTATATACCTTACAATATTAAGAAATTAGTAACTGATTCATGCAAGATAATTTTTTAAATCAAGGAGAAAATAAAGAAAAAGACCAAAGCAGCTGGACGAGGTAAAAACCAGAAGCTAACTCTATTCTTCACTACACAGGCACTGAATGGAGAGCACAGATGAGGGAAGGAACAGTAGCAAGCTTTACCAGGACCTACTGAGCTAAAAATAAGGATAAATGAGAAACTTCACTCTACTTTCATTTTTTTTTTCCAGGAAAAATAGGGAGACATCCATCTTTTGAAAGTGATAGTGGAGGGAGGTGTTTTAAAAAGAAAAGATCAGCAATAGCCACTGAATTGCCAAGCAAGCTGAACTCTGACAGCAGGAATTTATAACAAACCAAGTCATCACAGTTCTTCACCATCTCCCATCAGTGTTTGGTGATACAGAATTAGGAGTGTAGAAATCAAATACTGGAAAGAGACTCAATATTGATATTTGCTTACAGACCTGGCAAAAATCTACCACTGAGATAAAAACAAAAGCAAACATACCCTGATGCAATTTTAAGGGTCCCCAACACACTGAACCAGGGTCCCCAACACACTGAATCATAAAGCTAAATATGTAAGTTCTTAATGCTTAAAGTAGATATTAAATATTTCGTTATTAAACTATTTCCAGAAATGTTTACTGTAAAATATGTTAGATATCATTTTCAATGGCATTCTTAGTGTCTCATAATAACAATCTTCTAACTTTGTGAGGCGCTTTGCAGTTCATACAACACTTCCATATGTATTCATATTCATACAAAACTTTCATTGGATCTTCACAAGTCCAGACACTACTCAACTTGAGTCAGAATAAAGTATTTAGAACATTTGAGTTACTTTCAACTTTGTCTTTATCAGTCATGAGATATCCTTTTTTCTGACAGTTATAATAAAAACAGGAAAAGTTACGGTAATAAGAAAGAAAAAACAGTTTCATTTACCATGCACTTTTTTTGGAATTTGCTTCTACCTGTGGTTTTGGTTCTCACTCTTTGCCTTCTGCCTAATAAAAAACTAGGTTGTGCCTAGGGCTGCAGGTCATATAACAATGACCTCTGCAATTATCAGCTTACCTAAAGGACTTCATAACCTACTTTTTTCTTTGGGTTTAATAAAATTCCAGGCAAGTTGCAGCAATATAATTAATCAAGGATATTGTACTAAGTATTTTCTCTGTGCAAATACTAAAATATGTGCCTGAAACTTACATCACAGGAGAAATAAGAAATGTTCAGGGAAGAGGTATAGGTTTTATGTGACTGCAAGTTCAGGATGTCTAGGCAGTGATATCACTGTCCGAAAAGCTAATGTGCCCATGGGCTGTGTTACAATGTCTGCATATACAGCAAAGATGGTGATAAGACTACTGTGTTTTCCTTTATATTCTTAACAATATTTCCACATCTGGTATGTTCACCTATGGAATCTGAGAAAAATGAGCCAGCCAGAGGAGAATGTCCAGAGTGATGGAGGGATTCAAAGCAGTGTGATATCAGAAATGTTAGAAAGAATTAGGAGTACTTGGCCAGAAAATTGAATATATATGGGCAGAAGAAGGATTATCATCATCATGTATGACCAACAGAGGGGAAAATTAAGGCCTTTGCATTGACCTTATAGGAGGCATATTTGGGCTCAGAATGAGTAAAACTTTGGATTACTTTATGAGGATTTTAATTAACTATTTATTAGAAAATAAACAACTTCTTGTGGGGGGGACTTGATAATAGGTGCTCTAGTAACCATAATGTTGTTCAAGTAATAATACATTAATGATACCAAAATAAAAAAAAAAAAGAAAGATAAACAACTTCTTGTCAAGAGCTTCAACATTGGATAAGGGATTAAATTAGGATATATTTAAGGTCCTTTTCAAATTTGAGTTTGATTCTTCATGTATACTAATAATGTATAAATCATAGTGTGATTATATCTGTAGATAACTATAAATAAATCCCTATGGAAATAAATAAAGAGATTTTTGGCAGAGGGAATAATAATTACAGAGAAATGTACCTTTTGAGTTAGAACTTGAGTTTTTGTTATGATTTTGACAGTAATTGTGGGCACATCAAGCTAACAATTAAATAATGTAAGTGTATGGGGACTGCAATTACACTACAGCTTAGAAATAAAAAGAGAAAGAAAGATATTCATTTTATCTAAAACTGATTTGGTCATCTTCATGAAATCTCATTCACACTGATACACAGAGAAGGTGAAATAATGTGGCTTTAGTCTAATCCAGGAATCTAGGTTCAAATAGGTTTTTTAATCAGCTCCTTTAGGTAAAGTTAAGCTTTTTAAGGTAAGATCCTCAGTGTTTCAGATTTCTGCCTTTCCCCCCACATCCTATTTTAGATGGCATTTGGGACTATCAGGAGAGGGAAGCTTCCATTATCTTGAAGCATTGGTACAAAGGGCCATTGGATATAAACAATGTCTTTTGCCTCCTCTGGTCTCTGTGGTAACATCCCTTATAGATGCTCTTTCATTTGAAGTGGTAGCTAAAGAAACTAATGGTCTGTGCTTTACCAGTTTGATCAGGGCCTGATAGTTTCTGACTGACAGGTCTCATCTTTTTTAGTACTTTAGACATTCCTGGCCTAGAAGGTCTAACCTGCAGTTTCTACTATATTATCACCTTGTTCTTTTTAACATCAGGCTTCACGGAAAGTCGGCTAGCGCTCAGCTCAACTATCTTCTAAGTACAAAGTGACTGTCAGCAGTTTTGAAAAGTAAACTCCTGTCCTCCCTTTGATGCTCTATTAAACTTATTTGAATGTGCCCCTGCCTCAGCCTGAGGTGATACCTCCCAAAGATCTGAGAATTGGGGCAGAAATTCCTCTGTCCTGGAGTTTTCCCATACCTACCTGGATATTTCTAAAGTTTACCACACATCCTCAAAGTGAGAGTGAGTAAAAATCTTGGTTGCTTTCCTTACGCACCTCTACCTCTTTTCCATAATTCTCTGAGCCAAAGAGAATTCTACTTTACCTACCTCATAGCCACTATTTTCCTTATACAAATCCTGGCTTAAGCATTTATGGTAGAAAGGGATACAAGAGTCTTCACTATGGAAGAAATGCTATAATTTGGACCACTAGGCCTAGCCTTGATATGTTAAACAATAAACAAATTTATATTTTATTTCTTGTTAATACCTTGATTTGAAGCCTAATGACATGCTAAAAAAATTCTAGATTGTCAAAAACAAATATTAATTCTTTCCTCTGATTTCTCATATAATAATCTAAATCCTCAGCAGAAAGTTGTCTTGTATTGAATAGGTCATATGCCCAGGAAGTCACAATGATTTTTCTCAAAAACATTACCCCCTTTTCCCATTACACAAATATTCTGGTCCACAAATCTGAACATGCTAATTTCCCAGTTAAAGCCTTTCAATAATTTCCCATTCCCTTAAAAAAAGCCTTTTAGAGGCTTTCCTGACTTACCAGACTAGGTTAGGATCCTTGTGTGTACTTTCACAAGCTCCCATACTTCTTCTTTCATAACACCCATCATAATTTTATTTTTCAATGTCTATCTTTCCTGATAGATTTGAACTCAAAATTTCCAACATCTAGCATATTGTACTTGGACACTGAAGGTGCATATAATACTTATATGAGTTATAGTTTTAGTTACATGTATTAATGTTATATTTCTCACCTGTACATCAATAAAATGGTAATCTAGCTTATACAGTTTATTTTGAGATTTGTAAATATGACACTACTTGGAAAGACGAACCCACTCTGGTTGGGCTCACAGTATCAGTTTCTAGTTCTCTAGATCCAGGTTTCAAAACACAGGAAATTCACCAGGAAGTGCCATCCCTTCATATGTCTTGACAAGTAATAATTTATCCCCTCCCTGGGAACACCCCTACCTTAACACAAGAATTCTCTGAAGCTACAATAAGGGGATCCATCTTCATTATTACCTAAGTTCATAGTGAGGATGTTTCCTTTTAGGATGCCAAATTATCTTCTACAGATTTTTACCAACTTGCAGTTGTGCCAAGTTTTCTCACAAGGTTATTTTACCTTAAGCAAGTCCTTCTGTTTTATGAGGCTCCAATTAACTAGATTTAATCATGTTATGGCTACATGGATGTGACTAGAAAAGGTAGCATATAGCAATCTGACTGTTAATTTGTTGGTTAACATGTTTGAAATTGGAAGATCAATAAAAGGGAACTTTAATTTCAAACAAGCATACACATTAAAAAAAGGTGTGTGTGTGTGTGTGGGGGGGGTCATTATTTATCATGAGATAGCAACAAAACTAAAAACTATTCCAAAGAAGCAAATGGCAACAGAGGTCAATAGGCTGTGACCTGTATCTGTTTTATTTTAAACTCATTTGCACCTCCGCTTAGTGCATTGCAGAATCTTGACGTTAAAAACAATGGGCAGACAAGTTTAGGGTTACTCAAGGAAGCACAATTTCTATTGTAGAAAATGTTCCTTCCATGCCCATGAAGGCAGGTACTGTTTTTTCTCCCTTCACTGGCACCTAGAACAGTACCCGGCACAGAATAAGCACTTAACACTTCCGTGCTGAACGAATGAAGCTAGACTGCGAAGTCTGAAAGATTAGGCCCCAAGCACGTCTGCTGCCTTTCCAGCACGCTGGCTGGCATTTCCTCATTCCGTCACTTTTCTGACAGTTCTTAATTCCCATGTTTGCCCCTCCTTTAGGATGGTCAAAAATCTGTCCTTAAACCCCGCCACTCCTCAATGAATCCGCTCCTTTCTCACAGAGACGCAGCTGTTTCCACAAATGTCCTGCTGAACAAGCAGAGTACCTGAGGCAAGTGGCCCCGAGGCCTTGAGGAAGCGAAAGTAGCCTGCTGGCTCCAAAACCCCTATACAAAGGGTCTGGACCCTTATTTTTCCAATCTTTGGTAATCGACTAACCTGCTCCCTCTCATCTCCCCGTGCAGACGCCGGAGTACAAACCTAAGCTCCGACCGCCACTGTAAGAAGGGAAAGAACGCCAAATAGCCCTCACCGGGAGAGAAGGCGGGGCGAGCGCGCGGCCCCCCAGCAGCCAACCATTCCGCGCGCTCCGCTGTTCGACGCCTCTCGCGCGGGGTTTCAGTGGCCTCGGCGCGAGGGCAGCGGGGGGTGCGTGCGCGTGAAAGGGCTGGTGGGGGGAGGAGCGCCGGGCGCCGGCAGGTGGTCATATTCTCGCGCGCGTGCGCGCCGCGTCCTCCTCACGTTCCCCGCGCGCCCTGTCCCCTCCCTGCCGGGAACGCGCGCCTCTCGCCCTCGCGCCGGCTGCGTCTTGGTCTCTCAGAGCCGCACGTTCTCCCGAGCTCCTGCTCCCGGCCGTAGCCTAGGCAGCGGGTCTCTAGTCCGGCGGCTTAGCCCCTGCCTCTCAGCGTCGCGTCCTAGGCCTTTACTCTCCCTCCACCACTCCCCTTCCCTTTCCCGCCCTTCTTTCCCACACGGTCCACCGAGAGAGCCTGGATACGAAGCAGGCGAGCTTGAGAAGGGGGTTGGAAAATGGAGGTGCCGCGCCTGGATCATGCCCTCAACAGCCCCACCAGCCCCTGTGAAGAGGTGATCAAAAACCTCAGCCTGGAGGCCATTCAGCTGTGCGACCGGGACGGTAAGAGCGGCGGGGACCGTGAAGGAGAGGGGCGAGCCCGCGCCTGGGCGCTGTGGCCGTGGCTCTTCCGACCCTGCCAGCCGGGGCAGCAGGGTCTTTTGTCCCCCCCCCGCCCCCCGTGCACATAAATGCAGGTGGGAGCTCTCCTCCTCCCTTTCGCCCTCCTCTTGGACCCCAGAAACAAAAGAACTCCGGGGCTCGCGCGTTGGAGCGGAAAGTAGCCGTCGTTCGCGGCCGCGACGCGGGTCGCCGTCCTCCTCCGCCTGGTCCTGGTCCAGGAGCTGCCCCGGCGAGGCTGCCGTTCGCGCCCGCAGCTCTTGTCCCGGATCAGGCATTTCCGATCTTTGCTGCAGTCCCGATTTCCTGGGTCTCCCAACGCCCAAGGGAAAATAACCTCTGGATGTTGCTAGCATCCCCTGCCGCCACACGCACACGCTAGTTAGCATTCTCTGCCCAGAAACTTAATCCGTTTTCTTTTTAAAACCTCCCATCTTCAGATCCCCCAAATTTAGAAGTCTTCGTTGTCTCAAAAATGGGTTTGGGACGACGGTTTTTTCTGTGAAGGGGAAGGAAAAGTGCGTTTCAGCACCAAGGACAGCCACAAGCTTTTTGATTTTAGGCAGTGATTCAGAAACTCTCAAAATCTGTAAAGGAAGTGGCCTAATATATCTGCTGTGATTCAGAATATGTGGTGAGTACTCACCATTGTATCTTGACATTATATCGCTATTCTGTTGTTAAAGTTGGCAGTCTCCTAAAGAAGGAAACTGATTGAACACAGGTCTGAACATTGAAGAAATAAGCTAGTACTGTGTGCAGTATGAGTAGCTATAGTGCTTCTGTGTTAGTTGGAGTAGTTGGAGAGTCAGTGCTATTTCAGTAATAAAACTTAATTTGTAAAGAAGTCATCTGATTAGCAATTGATTGGCCAAGTAATTGTAAAATTGGACATTTGCCAAAGGAAAAACAATTTACATGTCAAATGAACACTTTTTGGCTATAAATGAAATTAATGTTGAACTGTGTATAGAGATGATTTTAAAATATTTTTAAAGCCAAGGTTATGTAGAGATACTAATATGCTCACAATAATATCACAAATTTTATCAGTATGTAATCCAAATAGAGAGCAGAGGTTTTGGTTCCAAAGTCATTTAAATGGTAATAACCTGGTTAAGCATTGCTATACCATTTAGTTTAGGTCAATTGAACACTGAATTTCTGTTTATTAATAAATTTAGGGGACAGAATAATTACTCTTTGAAGCCTAAGACACTTAAAGAATTTGTGGAACAGGTGAAGTACAGATAAATACTAATGCAAAAGCTGCTTTTATTTCCTTTATCCTTAGACTGTTTTGGTCATTGTAGTAAGAGGTGCGTATATTTATGGCCTCTAAAAAATTAATCATTTTGGTATTCCATATATAAGCTTATTCTAGAGATTATTTTTAATATACCATATAGGAAGTCCTATGGGTTTTAATTTATACTTCAATGAAATGACAAAAAGTAATTTCTTTGTGTAATGTTACCATTGTAAATATTTTGATTTTCCTAGATTGGTTTGACAGAAAACCAAGAATATAATAAAAGTATATTTCATTTTCATTTAGTTCAGTGATCTATCAAAAGCTCATCACTGTAGTTATTGGAAATAGGTAATTCATGGTTGCTCCTCAGAACCCATTAATATCAGTAATTAAAATTGCATTTACCACATGTTTCAAAGATATTAGGAAAAATAAAACTTTTCTCTTCTATGAAGTTTACAGAATTAACAATGTAAAGTACAAAAATTAATGCTGCATTTACTGTGATCTCTTAGAGTAGTAGCTATTTTATTGTGGTAATTTTTTAGTTGTTTAATTTCACATTATGAATCCTACAAAATATGTTAACACTTAATTTTGGGGAAGGTGCTGGTACTAAACAGTATCTATGAAAATTACTCCTTTTTTACAGACTTGTAATTGATTAAATAGTCTTTTCATTTTATAAAACAGCTTATCCCAGCAAATACAAGAGCTATCTCTTCTATTAAGAGAGATGTGTAAAAAACTTGGAAATAGCTGTTGTAGAGATGTTAAATGCATAAATTTTTATTTTGTGACTCTACATGTCAATTCCAAAAATGTTAATTAAGATGGTTTCACAAGAAAGAGGAGGTAATATAGTTGTTTTTAAAGGACAATCTTTAAATGCTGCATTAAGGTCATCAACCAGACCTTATTTATCATAATTTTACATTGAGAAATTTTCAACTAATTGCTATTTATTCCTTTCACTTTCTCTCAGGTCTCATTATTTTATTTCTGTAAATATGTAACATAGAAATATTAGGGTTGGAAAAAGACCTATTATGTGCTTAAGTACATAATAAGTGCTATATTTTCATATTCTATGATTATAGAAATACATTTGTCTTGTTCTTTACTTTTCTCACTTTTACTCTACTATTATTCTGGTGATAGGAAAAATGAGAACAACATTAATTTCTTTGAAGTGGAATAAAATAGAACAAGAGGAAGTATAATATGATTGTTAAATTTACATTTTCTTTTACCCTCTCTATTTATAGATGCTTTTTATTTTATAATGTTTTGCATATTGCATCAAATACGAGCTGTAGCTAGTGTTTTAACTGTTCCTTATGTTTACTTCACACTCGTCTTTTGTTCTTTTCTGTCACTTGCCTATTTTCTTATAATCTATTTACATTATTGGCAAAAATTCATTATTTTTTTTCACAGTTTCTCAAAGTGTTTAAGGGTCTCTGATGAATATGGAATAGAGTCCAAGTGGTCATATAATTGGATTTTTCAGTTGAACAAGAGGGTTATTATACACACATACGTTATCTCATGTGTGCTTTTATCCTAGGTATGTGTGCTTTGATTGCTAGTTCATGGTCCCTGACTAGATGTTCCTTGTAGTTCAAAATAAGAATTCCGGATAGACTTTTATTAGGAAACCTCTGAAGACGTGCGGTAGATCTAGTACTTTCTATAATCTCTATTGCAAGTAGAAAAATGTTCCTGTTCCTCCATCTCTGTTGCACTGAAGTATCCTCAAGTTACATATACCATGTATTTTAATTGTGGCTTTTCAAAAAAATTGAGAAACAGAAACAGTTTCTCATCTGGAAGCATCTATAATATGGGAACCCATTTCCAGTTTGTTTCTTCACATAGATACTTTGGACTCTAACTGACCTCCGTCGAGATAAAACAGCCACCAACCCCACACATAGAATTCTACATTACTTCTCTTCATCTTTTTAATCAAGCATATAAAACTTGCTTTCCTTGCTGAAAAGGAAAGATTTATCTCAATGTTGCTTTGCATGCATCCAAACTTCTTCTGCACCCTTATTATAATAGGAAGAAAATACACAGTTACTTTGTTGGGTAGCACTTAAACCCACCCCCAAGGCTGTCTAGCTTTAATAAGTAGTATTTCCATGATTAGGGCATTTTATGACTACCTAGATACAGTTTATGGAGTTTTATCATGTTTATCAGCAAGGGAACACATTTTAAAGAAATTACACAGAGAGAAGATGACAAATTTCTCTGTCTCTGTCTCTAACAATAGTTTTATGGAGAAAAAGAGAAAAAGGTCTTTCTCTTTTTTACATATTTAAAAAGACAAAGTCCATTGACTTATCATATCTATTTATATTATAAATTGGTTAGGACTTCTTTATTCTTATGGAAGTCTGAATTAAACAAATCTTAACTTTGAAAATATAAAGCAACACAGAAATGTTTAGTAACACAGTGCTGTATTAGATAATCCTTAATAACATTTTCTGAAGCCGACATTTAGGAGAAGTACCCATAACTGTTACCCATAGTACAAGAATGTTAAGTAGTCATTTCTCAGTCTTACTGACATGCATATAGCGTAGTGGTAATACCATTTTAAAATCAGACAATTTTATAATCTCAGGTCAGAGAATCAGATCTCTTACAGAATTTGGCTCTTGAAAGATGTTACTTTAAGCAAACTATTAACCTTTCTTTAGCCTCATGTTTTTTCATGTAAAATGGGTGTAGTAATGTCAATCCTGCAGGAGTGTTAAAATTGTTAAAATAATTAAATGAAGTGTTATACAGCATTTCTCAGAATTCTTGACAGAAAATAGAGAATGATCATTACTGTAAATGGATTCTTGTTCTCCACATATCTTCAACTACTGCTTTTTTCTTTTTTTGCCAATGTTTAGATCTTTGTTGTCTTTAATTTCAGTTGTGTTGTTTTATACTTAATAAATCCTTCTTATGTCACTTCAACTTCATGAGTAGTCAATGGAAATTGTAAATTCTGAATTTTAAAAGAAACTTAAATTTAAAAATTATGGTTACATGGCTATCCTTTGTATTTTTCTATCCCATTAGTGATATCCTTGTCACCTTAATATTAAAAGCTCTTTTCACCTTCTACTTTAAACCAAACCTTCTGTTTGCTGCATTTTATGTGCCTTGTGACCTTGATTTAAGAATTTTTTAATGTTTTTTTTCTAAGGATATGTCTATACCAGGATATGTGACATATGGATTCATTTCTTTGACCCAGATGTGACTATAGAGATGCTATATATTTTTATTAGTGAGTATGAACCAAAATAAAAATAAAAACTAAAACAAACAAAAAACTTGAAATCAGATTTGGTAAACTAAATCATACTCTTGGTGGGTGTTCTAATTCATTTCCAGAGAAGACCGAGAAGTTAGAGTAAAAAGTCACATCAAAGGATATGTGACCAGACTCCCTCCAGTGGTAGAACGCCTGATATATCATAAGTAGTAACTGGCAACTTGCTTTATTGCCTAGGTAAGCCAGTCAGAAATTCATTCTATAGAACACTATCTAGGCAACTTCTTTGGATTATTGCTGCTGGCTTTTCTCCCTCACTTAGGCAAAAATCTTGATTTTTCCTTTACTTTATGAGTTTAGTTTTCCAAAGTACTATCATATTTTATCCTGGGCTCCAGTAAATAGCATCTGCATCAATGACTACAGTAAGCATGATCCTTCTGGTTTCTGGCTTTCCTTCTCTACCCTTAATAAATGCATAATTTAAGTTGTGTCTTACAGTATCTGCCTCTTACTTGGATTTGTTTTCCATTTCTGTTGAATTTCTCTATTTTCATCTTTTTATTATTTATTTAAATTTTGTTTTTACTATAAACAGTTGCCTCATTCATTAGCTGTTTAAAATATTATTACTAGCCTCATTAAACTGTCTTATTAAGCAAGATATATATTATACACATACTTTTGAGAAGTAAACTCAGTATTTAAGGAAGACTTCTATCAGAAATGTATAGAAGAGGTGAAGGTCTTGACAGAAAAAATAGATAGGAAGCATTACCATGTTCTCTGTATCGAAGGATAGTGAGTGGCAATGGTATAAAATAATAATAATTACCAAGAATTTGTGATTGAATTTTCAAGTAAAATGATTAGAAGTAACTAGGATCTGGGAAATCAGAGGAATCATTTATACGAAGGGGAAAAAAGGAAAAAGGAAATAGTATTTAGACATCATGATGACAGTTTTTTTACATCTCAAGTTATAGGTCTCAGTCAGTGGATATTGAAATAGGTCCTATGCCCTTCTCCAAGAATACTTCCCTCTCTCACAGAAATCATATTCCCAGAACAATATTATATACTGCTTTTTCATTATTGTTTCAACATGGATCTCTATAAGAGAACAAACATATCTTTTTTAGACTTCTTTTTCTTGATTCCTACTCTTCAAAGGCTACTTATAATTGATATTTTGAGAACCATTACTAGATAGAAACTAACCACTTGATACTTTATAGAAGACTTTATAGATGATTTTTGAGTCATCTGCATAAAGGAGACTTTTCAGGGGGATTTAGTATAAAGTGAAAAGAACGTTTATGTTAAGATATTTGCAATGTAATAGTAAGAGACTCCCTTGGAAACTTATATTAAACATTAGAGTGACCTCTAGTGAGTTTTGTGTCTCACCACTTGAAGGAAAGGAGTGACTACATCCTGGGGAAGGCCAGCTTTGAACCCCAAAAATGAAATAATCTACATTCCAGGTTTGTTAAAAATGCAAATGAGAGCTCTGCATTTTGAAATTGCTCAGTAGATGTGAGTTAAACAAAAGCATCACACTAGAATTGTGGTTAGTTTTGTTTGTGATATTATGGGCCAAGTTTGTGGTTGGTTCATTTTAAAAGGGATCCTCTAGTGATTTTTGCATATACACTATTTGTTGTAGTGGTTGTGGCAAATAGTATAAATAAATCTGTCTTTTTGTTTTCTATAGCCTATAAGAGTGTTGCTATCTAATAATAGTATGAAAGGCTTATAGTTTCCCTAGATATATGCCATTAAAAGCAAGGCACAAAAAAGTTTTCTATGTAATTACTGAAGTTTTCTTGAAAAATAGTGGCCCATCTTCTGTAAGCCTGAGTGTTGGTGAATCACTCTTTAAAATTTTAAAAACTGATGATAAATGCAAACAAGTATGAAAAATTTTGAGAATTTTTTAGTATCTATTATGTGATAGGTTCTTAATGATTGCATTTTAGAGTTATATCTGTGATGTAGAACATGGATCAGCAAGTTACAGTCCTTGGGCCAAATCTGAAAACCTGCTGCCAGTTTTTGTGAACAAAATTTTATTGGAACACAGTCATACCCATTTGTTTGTATATTGTCTCTGGCTGGTGCTTGTTATAGTAACAGAATTCCTGTGACAGCAGACCATAAAGCCCACAAACTTTAAAATACTCATTATTTAGTTCTTTACAGAAAAGTTTGCCAACTCCTAATGTAGAGGATAGAGAAAATACATTAATCTCTCTTGATAGAAATAAAAATACTGAGTTTCTGAAAGGAAATTTTATAATCATTTCTCTTTTCTATATTACCAAGGTAGAGCAGGCAGAGAGCCGTAGAAAGCTGAAAAACCTTACCAGCAATAGGTTATTTCCGCTGTGGAGTTAGTCAAAGATGGGTAGCCATCTGTGCCATTTTATTTGATAGGCAATGAGAGAAATAAGCCCTAACCTTAATTTAAAACCTAGTCTTCATATAAACAACTTTAGAAATACTAGTTATTCATTAGTATTTCCAATTTAGTATTTTAGTATACCCAATTTTAGTATTACTATCTACAATTCTATTAATAGATGTTTTAAAGTGTCAAGAGGATGATAAGAATTTTGAGAAATGTGGATACATATTACAGAAATTTATGTATATATATTATTCTTTCTAAGCCAAATTATCATTGAAAAAAAGTCAAGGCCTTACTCGTCTTTCTATCATCCATAGTCTAATGTAGTGCTTCACTATCTATCTCTTATCTATCTGTATTTTGTTTTTTTAATGTCCAATCTATCATTGACTGATACTTTATAAAAAATATAATAAAAATGATTAGAAAAATAAAATTTAAAAATCCCAGAAGATTCAACAGACATAAAAATCACTGTCAAATTCCCGTAAAAGTTTCTAATGCATAATCCTAATTTTTATATTTATTTTATCCTAGACTGGTAAATAGTTTACACACCACACTTTGAGTAAACTAGCTGGAGGACAGTGCCATTCTATTCTTGTTCAATGATTAATTTTTAGGTATTAAATTAACCAGTTAATATTCTCACCTTGTTTCCTTTTGTTCTTGTTTGATATTTTTACTATTTGTACAGGTATTGAAACTTTAGGGTCTGTACTAAAAACAGGTTAAAAAAAAAGGATCCAAGAATGAATGTAACTTGCATCCTGCATTCAAGACTCTTGGCATTTAGGGAGGTGGTACATTTATATAGATAAATATAGTAATATGTGATAAGTACTGTAATAGAATATAGAGAAGAAAGGAGTTAATTCTGTCTTGAGTCTCTCACATGGCTTCAGAAAGGCAAGCAATATTTTTTCTAGGTATTAGAAGAAAAATAAAAACTTGTCAGGAGAAGGGGGATAAGGGCATTTCTGACAGAGGTAAGAGCATATGTAAAGGCATTAAAATCTAGGAGTATATAGCATGGGGTTGTACTGAAGGAAATAAGTGTTCCTTATGGGAAAAAGCTAAAAGCTAGGTAGGGCTATCTAGATTATGTCATGATTAGGAGTCTAGATTTATTCAGTCTGAAATCTAGTTAGCACATTTCAAACTTTCTAATTTGTGGAGAACCTTGTAAAGAAAAGCCACATTTTGCAGAATTCTAACAATAGCATTTGATTGATATACATTTATCCTATAATTTCAAATTTCCAGCATTTTTCAAATAAAGTCAACCAATGGAGAGAGTGAGAAATTAAAATTAGCAGTTATATTTGAAAGTTGTTTTTTTATATCAGCCTCAACATTCACATTACTTGTGTATTTTATTTTTTTGCATTGTGCCTAGGAAATTCTGGTTCACACAAATAAGTCATGGTAAATAATGTTTTTAAACTCATTTTTCCTTCTCAGGATACTCTTCAAATAAATTGATTCATACTTAAAGAGAAATAGTAAGTTTTTTTTTTCCTAAATTGAATCAGAGAGTAAGTGTTCTTTTGAAGGGAGGTGACAGAATCAGTTTATCAATCAGTTCATTTTCATTGTTCAATGAGAAAATAACATATAATATTCTGACATATTCATTGATATTTTTAAATGCTCATCTCTCTATGGGAGCTGTTAAAATTTCAGAACAGTTGCATTTATTTTACCTGCATGATGAATTGGAAGTGTAAGGATCAATTTCATTACTGACAATTTTTGTGCATTTATAATCTTGGTAACATTGTGACTTTATTGTCAAATTGAGTTTCTTCAGCTTACTAAACAGCTAGATAATCAAATTAATTTGCCTCTTAATTATAAGTGAAAGGTATTTATCAAAGGATTTTTAAATTAATAAATAAAGTACTTCTTGTTCCTTTTGAAATATTTATATTTTGCTTAAGGATATTCACCTAAGTTTGGTATGAAAAACTAATTTTGAAATTTCCTATCCATAGCATTACACTTAGCTCAGGAGACAAAAAACACAACCTTTCAATTTAAACTACAGTCTGTATGTTATTATCCAAAACAATTTTGAAATATTTCAATATCCAGTCCTTATTAGTGAGCAATTACTACTTTAGGAAAGATGGCAACAGCTTCTCCAGGAACTAGCAGTCCTGAGATTTTAAAACTATATCTACTTCCTTAATATAGTTGGCTCAACATTTCTGACAATTAGGTTGATGGTTTGTTAAAAACTGATTTAGACATTAAAATTTCTTCTCTGTTGTGTGTTGTTTAACCATCTTTGAATTTTCCTATTTGAGAACTTCTACAAGAGTAAATGGAGAGATTTATTCATATTCTCCCCCAGCTAAATTGTTGAGATTTTACATAATTCCCACATTGACTTATTCAAATACATATGATGAATAATTTTGTAGTGTGTGAACTTTCAGACATGTACCAATATTTTATTTCAGTTTTTTGATCTTTCCTAATTTAACATACTTGTTGCAATGTCAGAAATGCAACTTTTTTCCAATTGTGTATTCTTTTGTTCATAGATGATAGGGTAACTTTGTTCTAAGCACATTTTAATTGCCAGATTTACAATAAATTCAGACACATTTTTGTTTTCATTATGGAACTTGATAAAGACCGTATCATAATTTGCAAAAACCTCATTGTATGAAATCCAGGGAAAACTTAATCACCTGAATGTAAATTCTACTGACAGATGACTATGTTTAAAATTTAGCATTGTATTTTAGCTTTCAGGAGAACTTCCAGCATATTTATTTCATTTGAATATAGTTGCCAGAATGGTCAGTATTAGCTGAAAAATCACCTGGTACTACTTAATAGTTATGCTTTGAGACATCTTGAACCAAATCAGTGTCAATACATCTGTGTTAACACTTAACATGCCTGCTTTTAACTAGGGATAATTTCTAGTTTTATAGGTAATTTTTTCATTACCTACCTATACTGGTAAAAGTATAACTTTAACTCAAACTTATAATAACTTCATCACAAATATGATTAGAGAAGTACACAAAACTCATAGTAAGCCCTTCTGTTTAATTTCTTATGATGAGGTGAAGGGCCAAAAGATGCACCTGAGCCTTGCCTGCAACTAATTGAATGTTGCATGCAAGTACATAATATATGTTTGTAAATTTTAATTGAGCATATGCTTGCTGAAGAATTAAACAAAACAAACATGAAACTAAAATGTTACAGAGCTATAACATTTTTATACATTGTGCCATTTTGTGCACTGAGAAAGCGGCAAAGTTTTATTTTGATATTTACCCCAAATCACATAATACTAAAAGCAAAATATAATGTATGCTACTTGTATTACAGTTTTAAAAAATAACTTTAAAATAATTAAAAAAGGAAGTTAAATGATAATGTTTGCTTAACCCCTTAATGACCTCTGTATTAAAAAAATCAAATTATTAGTCAGAACCAATTTCAACCATGGGTCCTCAAAATTTATCACATGGAGGGCTTGTTAAAACATAGATTGCTCAGCTCCACTCCCAGATTTTCTGACTTATTAGATCTAGGGTAGAGCCCAAGATGCTGATTGTGAACCAGAGACCACACTTGGAGAACCACTACTCTAGCTCATGGTCAAAGAAGTTCTAGGTAAGGAAGAGATATTACATATTTAGTTTTAATAATAGTATTCTGGCATCCATTTGAGGAATGAACTGGGATACTGAGCTCAGGAATTTAACCACTTATAAAACAGTTACAGACAATAGAATTGTTAAGACAAGATAGATAAATGGGATGGAATTGAACATTTCTGAAGTAAAAATCTGTTGACTCTGACTAAAGTTAGAAGCATGAGATATGAAAGAGAAGTTGTTACTAATGGCTGAATTTTCTAGATTGGGAGATCAGGTACATTGGACACCAGTAAATAAAGTGCTAATTGTTGGTTCAAGGCAATGTGAAGGAGTAGCTTTGATAATAACTTTCTGGAAAAGTTAGGTTTCAGATGTCTGCAGAATACCTAGATGGAAATGTCCAGAAGTTTGTTAGAAATATCCATCTGTGCCTCACAGAGAATTTGAGAATAAAGATGAAAATTCGGTAGTTCTTTTCAAGCTGTTTTTTTCTTGCTCCCATTTCTCCTTTATCAAGTGTTTTTTCCTTCATCTTCTAATCAATCTTTTGGACTTAAATTGCTGAACTGCTCATTAGAGTAAATTTGTACGTTGGTTGGTATTAGAGTAAATGTGTCTGCTGGTTGGGTCTCGTTTTCTTTCTGGTGTCTAAAAGGAGCATTTTAAAATTAATTACTTTTGGTATAATTAAATTTGGTTTGGGCGTGGTTATTTTGGGGCAGTTAACATGGAAGATATATAATTGACCTAAGGTATGTACTTGGTAGATTTGTCCCCTTATTTTGACTAAAAAGAGAATAAAGTGTATGATTTTCTGTATTTACTTTGGAAATACACTGGATTAGTTTTTTCCTTCCTTGGCAACATAGTCTGCAGTGCGTAAAATAAACTGCCTCATATGGATCAACACTCAAACTTTTTCTTCGTTGCCCTCATAATTTGAAGATTTTTTCCCCAGTTATTTTTGCCCATAGTATTAATATTTTACAATTTTAAGAAAGACACTTGTTTTATTTTAATGTATTAATATTTTAATGGAAATCTTAAATATATTTCCCTGGATACAGACATGATGCTATTTAGCATAAATAATGTCTTTCATTGCATTTTAAAATGAAGATGTGCTGTCCTTTAAGATAATCTAAAATATGAAATCTAAACTTACAAACCATATTGATCAGATAATAACCATTTTCCCCATTAACAGTGTTTTCTGTCATTTCTCAAGCGTTCTTGTTTCCTTCAGAAGAATTTTACAGAAAAGCAGAATGGCAGTAAATTGTACTACCAGTTCAACTGTCTTAAACATTGGTTACTCAAATTAACTTCTATGAAATTTTTATGAGGGGAAATAAATATAGTAGATATTGGAAATGTGAAGATTTAACATTTTTAGCATCATCTGTTTATAGGCCATTTCAAAGATAGCTAAATTGTAATTATGATGACAATTAAAATTCAAAAGCACTTTAGAATGCTGCATTTGTATCATTTACCTGAGTTTACAAAGCTTCTTGTCCAGCTTCTATCATTTCTTCATTTTTTCTTTGAGCACACAGACCTCTAGTGAAATGTCAAAAACATTGTTTTTAAGTAAAAAAATGATCCTAAGGAAGAAAAGTGATATAAGAAAACAGGAAAAAAAGGATTTTATCCAAAAAGTTTTTCTTAAATTAAAAAAGTAGTTTTGCAGAATTTTTATGTTGACTATTATTATTCTGACAATATAAATTATGATTTATTTTGGTGCCAGAATTTAATTGCTTTTAAAATGATTCTTACTGCCTTTTATTATCACTAGGGGACGGTGTGTGTTGTATTCCATTTTCTGTTGTTCTCTGATACTTTTTATGGGGAAATTATGTATTTTCTTTTTAGAGTGTAGGGACTTTCAAGTCTTACGTAAATGCCATGAGTATATTGGGTATGAAACCCACAGGGCACATAAGATAATCAACTGGTCCATGGAAGAAAGTAATAGAAGTTCTATTAAAATTTGTTTAATCTTATCTCTATTTGTTAGGACTTGGTATATCAAACTATCATGTATTTTGTATGGGCAGGGGAGACATTTATATAATTAGTATGTAGAATTCAAAATGTATAAATATTAGTGTTAGGAGACTATCTCTTCATTATAATATACCCATTCTGGTGTGATAACTTTCCAACTTTTCCAAACCAGGTATCTACACAAATCAAATTTAGAGTTGTCATTTGAATTGCTGTCATAAAATGTTAAACCAAGATTATCAAAATAAAAACACATATTCATCTACATCCCTTAGTAATAAAAGATAAAAATAAATTGTTTAAAATATTAATATATTTTACCATTTTAGATATTTAATTTGTCCATACTATATAATGTTCATAACATGTAAGTACAGTAGTATGTGTATATATTTTGTAAACAAATGACTACACTTGTGAGTACATGCTCAATGTTTTTTATGTAGGGATACAAGATAAAAAAATGTTCTGACAACAGATGTCTTTTGCCCCTTGGTTATATTTATTCCTGAGCCTTTTATTTATTTTTTGATTCTGTATATTCACATCTTGCTTTACATAGCAAAGTATATGTATAATAAATCCACTCAATATTCAAAGGTAGAAATGATTACATCACATAATTATATACTTTTCCTTTATCATCAAAAACATTTCTTAAATGTACTTTTTCACTGAGGTATAATTGACTATTAGTTTCAGGTATAAAATGTAATGATTTGATATTTGTATATACTGCAAAATGATCACCACAGTAAGTCCAATTAATGTCATTACCATACACATTTCAAAAAATTTTTTTCCTCGTGATGAGAACTTTTAAGATCCATACTCTTATTAGATTATATCACCATGACTTATTCATGTAATAACTGGAAATTTGTACCATTTGACCCCTTTCACCCATTTTGAGCCCCACCCCCTCAGGCAACTACCATCTATTCTCTATATCCATGAGCTTAGGGTTTTTAGTTTGGCTTTTTTGTTCCACATATAAGTGAGATTAGGCAGTGTTTATCTTTTTCAGTCAGACTTATTTCACTTAGCATAATGTCCTCAGAGTCCATCCATATTGTCTCAGATGGCAAGATTTTATTCTTTTTTGTGGTTCATTTACATTCCAGTGTGTGTGTGTTTGTGTGTGACACTGTGTGTGTGTATGTATACCACATCTTTATCCACTCATTCATTGATGGTCACTTAGGTTGCTTCCATGTCCTGACTATTATAAATAATGCTGAGGGAATATACCTTGTCAAATTAGTGTTTTCATTTTCTTCAGTTAAATTCCCAGAAGTAAGATTTCTGGATCATATGATATTTCTAATCTGTATGTCTTCTTTCTTTGGAAAAATGTTTAGTCACATCCTCTATTTTTTAATTGGACTAGTTTTTGTTACTGAGTTGTATGAATTCTTTATATATTTTGGGTATTAACTTCCTGATTGGATATATGATTTGCAAAATCTTCTCCCATTCAATAGGTTGCCTTTTCATTGATTGCTTCCCTTGCTGTGCAGCTTTTTAATTTGTTATAGTCACATTTGTTTATTTTTTGCTTTTGTTTCCCTTGCTTGTGTTGTCAGATCCAAAAACAGTATCACACTGATGTCAAGGAGCTTACTGCCTATGCTTTTTCTAGAGTTTACTGGTTTACATTCAAAGTCTACATTCAAATCTTTAATCCATTTTGAGTTAACTTTTGTGTATGGTATATGATAGTGGTCTTCTGTCTGTTGTAGTGGTTCATTCTTTTGCATGTGGCTGTCTAGTTTTTCCAACATGATCTATTGAAAAGATTATCCTTTCCCCATTGTATAACTTTGAGTCCATTGTAAATGACCATTTATTTGTGGGTTTATTTCTGAGCCTCTATGCTGTTCCATTGATCTATGTATTTTTATGTTAATACCATACTGTTTTGACTACTATAGCTTTGTAATATAGGTTTAAATCAGGAAGTGTGATGCCTCCAGCTTTGTTCTTTCTCAAGATTGCTTTGGCTCTTTGGGGTCTTTTGTGCTTCCATACAAATTTTAGGATTGTTCTCTTTCTGTGAAAAAATGCCATTGGAATTTTGATAGGGATTGCACTGAATCTGCAGATTGCTTTGGATAGTATGAACATTTTAACAATATTCTTTCAATACATGAGTTTGTAATACCTTTCTATTCATGTTTTATTCATTTTCTTCATTAATGTTTTCAGTGTACAGGTCTTTTGCCCCTTGGTTATATTTATTCCTGAGCCTTTTATTTATTTTTTGATTAAGTATTTTTTTGTAATTTAATTTTTTGTAATCACAATTGTAATTGAGACTTTTCCTACTTTCTCTTTCTGGTAGTTTATTAGTGAATAGAAATGCAACAAATTTCTGTATATTGATTTTGCATCCTGAAATTTTACTGAATTTGTTTAGTTTTTAGTGGACTCATTAAGGTTTTCTATGTATAATACGTCATCTGCAAATAGTGATGATTTTACTTCTTCCTTTCCAATTTAGATGTCTCATTTCTTTTTCTTGGGGACAGCAGGGCTTATGCTTGTGATCCCCCAGGTATAAATATACTGCATACTTTAAAAGCTGAGTCTGAGGTTGTAGTTTCAAAGCAGCCTAAATCTAGTTACTGACTGAAAATCTCTAATTTGAGACATCAACAGTTCTTGGCAGACCCTCAACTACTGGGAGCTGTTAAAAATAAAATAGGCTGCTTGAGCAATCACAAAGGTTTGAGAGACAACCAAGGGCTGGGGCAGGTTGAACAATAAGGTTAATCCCCTACATGAGGCCCACTCCTACAAGACTGGGAGAGGTGGCTGTTTTATCTAATGAATGGAAACCAACACAGAGAGTCAAGCAAAACAAGGAAAAATAAATAAAGGAATATGCTCCAAACAAAAGAACTAGATAAAACCTCAGAAAAAAAACCTTAGTAAAGTAGAGAAAAGTAATTTAGCTGATAAAAAGTTCAAAGTAATGATCATAAAGTGCTTACCAAATTCAGGTGAAGAATGGATGAGTACAGTGAGAACTTCAACAAAGAGAAGATATAAGAAGGTACCAAATTGAAGTCATAGTGCTATACAGCACAATAATTCAACTGAAAAATATATTAGATAGCCCCAACAGCAGACTAGATGAAGCAGAACAAATCAGTGGACTTGAGGAAGAGCAGTAGAACTCTCCCAAAAAGAATAACAAAAAGAAAAAAAATGAAAAAGATTAAGGTACTCATGGAACAATATCAAAAAGGCTAAAATTCATATTATGAGGGTTCCAGAAGGAGAAGGGATAGGGGCAGAAAACTTATTTGAAGAAATTGCTGAAAAGATCTCTAACTTTGGGAGGGAAAGAGAATTCAGATACAGGAAGCCCAGAGAGTTCCAAATAAGAGGTACCCAGATACCACACCAGGACAAATTATAATTGAATTGTCAAAAGTTAAAGACAAAGAGAGAATCTTAAAAGCAGCAAGAGAAAAACAACTTGTTTTGTATAAGGGAGCCAGAATAAGACTATCAGCAGATTTGTCAGCAGAAACTGTAGGTCAAAAGGAGGTAGCAATAACTTATTCAAAGTCCTGAAAGAAAAAACAAAACAAAACAGAAAACTGCCAACCAAGAATACTTTCTTTGGCAAAATTATCATTGAGAATTAAAGGTGAAATAAAGTTTTCCAGACAAACCAAAGACAAAGAAGTTCACTAACAGTAAACTAACCTTAAAACAAATACTAAAGGGAACTAAGCTGTAAAGAAAGGGCACTAATTAGTAACAAGAAAACATATGAAAGTATAAATATTACTAGTAAAGATAAATGAATATATATAATAAAGATTGTGGATTAGTCACTTATAAAGTTAGTATGAAAGTTGAGATAAAAATAGTAAAAACTGTAACTACAACAATTAATGGGTATGCAAGATAAATCATGTAAAATGTGGTATCAAAGTAAAATGGAGGGGGAGAGTAAAGAAGTAGAGCTTAAGAATGCATTTAAACTTAAGTTGCTACCAACTTAAAATACAGTTATAAGTAAGCCTCATGGTAACAACAAAGTAAAAACCTATAGTAGATAACGCAAAAGATAAAGAGAAAGTAATCTAAGCATATCACTAATAAACATTATCAAACTACAAAGGAAGAGAGCAAGAGAAGAAGGAAGGAAAAGAGAGAAACTACAAAACAGCCAGAAAAAAATTTAGAAAATGGCAGTAAGAACATACCTATTAGTACTTTAAATGTAAATGGACTAAATTCTCCAATAAAAAGACAAAGTAGCTGAATGGATAAAAAACAAGACCAATCTATATGCTGTCTACAAAGACTCCCTTCAGATGTAAGGACACAAACAGACTGAAATTGAAGGAATGGAAAAAAGAAATCCCATGCAAATGGAAACCAAAAAAACTATGGTAGCTACATGTATACCAGACAAAATAGACTTTAAGATATAATGTTATAAGAGACACAGAATGGTGTTACATAAGGATAAAGGGGTCATTCCAACACACTGATATAACATTTTAGAATATTTATGCATCCAACATAGGAGTACCTAAATATATGCACCAAACATCAACAGACCTAAAAGGAGAAATAGCAACATAATAATAGCAGGGGACTTTAATACCACTTACAATGTATAGATCATCCAGAGGGAAAATCAGTAAGAAAACTTTGGCCTTAAATGACATGTTAGACTAGATGGACTTAACAGAAATACACATAATACTCCATCCAAAAGCTATATAATACACATTCTTCTCAAGGGAACAAGGAACATGGTACCCACTGGCTATAGCATGAAGATGGCATCTTCCCACTGGAATAAGGTAGAGGGAGAGTGCATACATGGAGCCTGCTGGAAAAAAGAAAAAGGTGGGGAAAGGCCTAGAATTAAAAACAATAAAAACACAAGATGGCACCCACTGTCCGGAGTGAAGTAGAAGGAGAGTTTGAGGATGTGTGCAAGCCACCATTAGCAAGCCCTAGATGTGTGCAAAATTAGACACCTACGCCTCTGTCACTTGAAGATTAGAAAATATGCTTCATTTACCTAAAGGCTGGGCACCTCTCAAGTAGCTGCCTCTGCACTGAGCCCTAAGGCAGGTGAGTCTGAGCTGTTGAGCCCCACTGGTTTTCAAAGATAGATATTTTGGTGGCTTATCTCTGAGGTATAGGTCTTAAAAGTTGGTTGCCCAATGTGGGGGTTCAAACCCTTTGCTCCTCAGGGAACAAAGCTGTGGGTTTTGAATTCCTCCCTTATTGTGGGTTGCTGTGCTGGGGGTGAGGTTTATGGTGAAATTGTGTCCCAGCCTTTGCTACATGCTTTGATGTGGGCCTTCTCTCATTCACCCAATGCATAGGAGTCATTAAAACAGTTTTTCAGTTTTTTTCAGAGAAAGTTTTTCCATATTGTCTGCAGATTTGGTGTGTTCGTGGGAGGAGGTGAGCCTGCAACCCTAGGTCCACTTTGAACCAGAACTTTAAACATTTTTTTTAACATGATGGTGTCTGGAGCAATTTAGATGAATTCCTTGAATAAAAAAATATTTAATTGTGTATATGAAATATCAGTTTAGGTGCTCATCAAGGAACTAAAACACCACCACAAATTTGGAAGCATCTTGCAATTTACTCCTCTCACTAATAGTTCTCTTTTCCAAAAGATGTTCTCATTATCCTTCCCAACTCCCTAGGCATTGACCCTTGGAGACATTCTCTACATAAAATCTTAAGATAAGATTCAATCCTTTGAACTCTTTCTCTTCCTTAGTCTAATCTGATTTTATCTCTTATAACTGAATAATTTTGAGAATCTCCTTGATGATACACATTTAACCAGTCTCTTTCCTTCAGTCACATCTTGTGCTTGCTCTGAAATAATCTTTTGACAATAGGTTTTCAGTATCTGTCTTACCTGTTCAGAAACCTTAATTCAAGTGCAATACATTTCAGACTTTCATGAAGCTCATTGTAACCTTCCCTCTTTTAGGGTCATTTGGTTTTTGCATCTGTCACCCTGTTGTTCACCAAGCTCACCTGACTAACTAATCATCTATAATCTTTTTTCCCCAACATTCCATGTGTTTTCCTTACAAAATCTCTCCAAGTTCAAAGTAAACTGCTTTACCATATACAAGTTGTTGTATCACACTTCCAGGGCCAGCATTCTCTACTTTTCTCATCTCCCACAACTTATTCATGTCTTCTATTCTGGCTCCGCTGCCAGATTTACTGTCTTTTGCTTAAGACTTTACTTTGTATTTCTGTAGGATTGTACATTTTGAATGGCCCCTGACATTTCAAGGGCCTGCTTTCCTTATAATTCAGTTATAAACATAGTTATCTCTTCTTTTAATTAACATCATCCTATTTCCAAAAATTATTTTGTGCTCTTCTTGCACGTTATTTATATTCATTACTTTCTTTTTTATCCGAGGTCAAACACAGTTAAATTTGTGTGTTTTTGTTGCAGACTACTCAGGATGGTACCTGGGCTTGATTTGCGTTTGTGCTGTCTTGTAGGATGAAGCGTAAAGAGTGGGAAGCATAGGAAGAAGAATTATATGATACCTGCCTTTACATTTTAGTAGTTGCCAGCTGTTTCTCAGACAATTCGAGCTGTGATAGGATGATCTTGAGGAATCAGAATATCACAAAGCCTTCTTCATTCCAATTTTAGCCTTTAAATAATGTAATTTGTCATCGCTTCTTGGCCTTTTGGCTAAGATCAAGTCCAGTATCTGATACGTCCTCTATCTGAGGACAATATATTAAATGGATTTTTGGAATTAGGAAATGGAATAGTAGCTTGCTCCGTCCACTCCATGCATCAACCTGGTATTGCAGTACTTCCAGGAACGGTGCACCCCGTTTTGGGGGAAAAACTTGTTGAAAAGTAAGTCTTCATAAATGTTTCTCGTTCCAATGAAGTACGGTTTGTGTTTTTTGTTTTTTGTTTTTTTTTAATAAAATGATGTTAAACTGAAAAAAATTTGATAATTTATCAAAATTACAAATTGAAAATATTTAAGGTAAATCTGGGGCTTGATATTTTTTAAGTTACATATTTGAAGCCATATTTGAAGATTAAATGTTTATCATTTATTCTTGATATATAGAAAGGTCTCCTAACTGACTTCATGGGAGGCTTGAGGAGGGTTGAGAGTAAGGTAAAATAACTTGAAGGATGAGTAGAGATTAAGAAGGTGAAATAGGACAGCAAAATCCTTGGAGGTAGTTGTAGGAAGGGAGAGATGAGGTAAGCAGTAATAGGGCAGGTGTAAAAAATCCTTTCAATAGAAGCTTAGTGATCATTGGAGTGAGAATGGGAATAAGCAGAGATTATGCCAGAGAGGAAACTATGCTAGATCTTGAAAGACCACTTAAAAAAGTTATCCTATGTTAACTTTATCACATGGTTAACCAAGGAAGGATTTAAAGAGTGGGAGTAACATTATCTTCAGATGAATGGTTTAAGAGGAGAATTTAAGCAGTTATTATTTAGATAATTAAAAATAAATTAATTTGTCAAATTACTTTGGTACTTTGGGGGTGTGGGGGGGGTTCTTTGTTCTGAATTATACTACTTCACTTTATACTACTTTTGATGCTTTGCATAAGTAGTATTACATTTTATAACCAGAATTAAGACAATATAATTTTAGAGCTAGAGAATACCTTAAAAATTATTCAAATAATTCAAACTTTCCAGTTTTTAGATGTGAAAATGAAAGATTATTGAAGTTAAGTAATCTTTCTAATATTATATAGCTAGTAAATAACAGAGTCAGGATTTGTACCAGCTTTGTCTAATTCCAATGCTTTGGAACAGTATGTCACCCCACAAAATAAAAATAATAGGTACACATGAGATGTTTTTTCAAACTGTTTCACTGATATACTTTTAATTGGCAATTTATACTATTACATACATATTCTGATTTACAAAATCAAGGTCACATTAACATAAACTGCAACACACATATCTCAACTTTTGCAGAATGTAGTTATTAAACAGACTTCAGATCATGGTAAATTGCTTAGTTAGCTCCATGTATAAGAATTCCTTTCCATTGACTTGAAAGGGAGCAAATAAAGAGGCCTAAATGGTTTCATTGTTGTTATAAAAACCTATATCAATGTCAGATTTCATGAAAAGTATTTATATAGCTATAGAATATATAGGGTTTATGAAATGCATATAGAGTTTATGCCAATAAGCCAAGTTTCTGAGAAGCTCTATAAGAAGAGCTATCAAGAAGTAAAACAAACAAGTTATAAAATGTGCTTTCAGGATGTACAAATACTAAATTAAAAATGTTCCAGTTTGTTAGGAGAATGGATCTTAAATTAAGATCCATTTAAGAGGAGGATCCATTTAAATCCATTTAAATTATTTGTTACTATTAGGGTACATGGTATAATTCATAGGGACAGTTTCATAACCATTCTAAATAATCTAAGTGGTTACAGTGTTAAAAATTATATTTTATTGTATGTTGAGTCTAGGTCTGATGACTTTTAACAGATCCCTTTTCTATGGGGCTTTAAATTTCTCCTGTCAGTCAAATGAGAATTCATTTATTTAAAAAAGTAGAAGGATAAGGAGTATCATTAATTTCAAGGTCCATGGATTAATACAAATTTATTTGGTTCCATTCCCATGTCAGCTGGGGAGATGAAGGACCAAATTCCAATGTTAGATAGATTTCTTTCTCTTTTAAGTATATATATTTTGAATGACTTTTTATTGGCTTACAATTTGAAACTTTTATTCTCAGCATATTAAGTATTGTCAGCTTTGGTAGAGAGTGCCATCTCCAATATACTTTATTCATGCTTTTGTGCTTTTATATATTCTTCATTCATGCATTTATCATTCACTCAACATTTATTAGGGCCAGGCACTCAGAGTCAGTAGAAAGGAGTCTCATAAAATTGTTAGAGACAGAGATTCAAGATGGCGGCATGAGAGGTGACATGGAGTCCACCCAAAACCACAAATAGTACAAAATTATAGTTAATTAATACAACTAACGCTAAAACAGCAAGAAGAAAGAAGGCTGAACCAGGTGGCATACAGACCTCATGAACGGAGCAGACCTCATGAAAAAGGGTAATGTACGAAAGCCTTAATCCAGGGGGACCCAAGCCCTTCCCCCACCCCAGCTCACCAGTGGGAGGAAGAGAAATGGAGTGGGGAGGGGGTGGAAGCCTAGGACTGCTGAACACTTAGTCCTGGAGATCTGCTTTGTGAGAAGAAGCCTATATTGTGTGGTGCTCTGGACATTGGGAAGCTCAGATGGTGGAGGGCCTGGGAAACTGACATTCTGGCCGTTTGTGAAGGATGGGATCCACACCCGGCCGCTCTCTGTCAGAGGAAGGGTGGGCGGTCTGAGAGGCTTCCTAGCAGTGAGAGGGCTGCTGAAGAGGTGGGGTTTGCACGGACCTTGCTGCACGGGAGAAGGGAGAGCTGGACAAGGTTGTCTGGGAGTGCTCTACCCAGCTGGTTGGGAACTTAAAGGAGCTTCAGGTGCTCCATCCCCCTAGCTACCTACTCAGATCTGAGACCCCCCACTGTGACACAGCCTGCCTAGCCTTCCTCCTGGACTGCCGGCACCTGCTCGCAAACCGGCAGTCATTGTGCTGGAGTCAGGCCAGCCAGAGGGAGGCCCTGCCTACAACAGCTAGAGATGCAAAGCACAGAGGCTTGAACATGTGTCCTTGGCCCACTAGCTCTGACACTGGAGACAGGCACCACAGATGGGAATCAGGAAACAGATATTTCCTCCCCCCAGGAACCAGCTCCACTGCCCTATGACCCCTAAACTTACTCTAGGGGCTGAGCAGCTCCAGAGATTGGAGTTCCTGTGCACTAGTGGGCACCGCACAGAAATATGAAATGTCAAAAGAACATGGTTCAGACCCAAATCTCAAAAATCCCAGAAAAAGGGTCAAATGAAACTGAACTCACCAAAATAAAAATTATAAACATGCTTATGGAGGTACAGAAAAATATTCAAGAACTCAGGAACGAGTTTAAGTCAGAGATTCAATCATTAAGAAATACCATATCTGAAATGAAACATACAATGGAGGGATTTAAAAGCAGATTAGATGTAGTAGAAGAGAGAGTAAATGGAATAGAAATTAGAGAAGAGGAATACAAAGAAGCTGAGGCACAAAGAGAAGAAAAAAATCTCTAAGAATGAAAGAATATCGAGAGAACTGTGTGACCAATCCAAACAGAACAATATTCATGTTATAGGGGTACCAGAAGAAGAAGAGAGAGAAAAAGGGATAGAAAGGGTTATTGAGGAGGTAATTGCTGAAAACTTCCCCAATCTGGGGAAGGAGATAGTCTCTCAAGCCATGGAGGTGCACAGATCTCCCAACACAAGGGACCCAAGGAAGACAACATCAAGACATATAATAATTAAAATGGCAATGATCAAGGATATAAACAGACTTTTAAAAGCAGCTAGAGAGAGAAAAAAGATCACATACAAAGGAAAACCCATCAGGCTATCATCAGACTTCTCAACAGAATCCTTACTGGCCAGAATGGAGTGGCATGATATATTTAATGCAATGAAGCAGAATGGCCTTGAACCAAGAATACTCTACCTGGCAAGGTTATCATTTAAATTTGAAGGAGGGATTAAACAATTTTCAGATAAGCAAAAGCTGAGAGAATTTATCTCCCACATACCACCTGTACAGTGCATTTTGGAGGGACTCCTATAGATGGAAGTATTCCTAAGACTAAATAGATGTCACCCAAGGGCTAGACTAAGAGTACAGAATATGATTCATAACATACAAAGAATGGAGGAGGAAGAAAAAGGAGGAAAAAAAAAAAGAAGCTTTCGGTTGTGTTTGTAATAGCATATGAAGTGGGTTAAATTAGGCTGTTAGATAGTAAGGGAATTACCCTTGAACCTTTGGTAACCATGAATCTAAAGCCTGCAATGGCAATAAGTACATACCTATTGATAATCACCCTAAATGTAAATGGTCTGAATGCACCAATCAAAAGACATAGAGTCACTGAATGGATACAACCTAAGTGTCCATCAGTAGATGAATGGATACAGAAGATGTGGTACATATACACAATGGAATATTATTCAGCCATAAAAAGAAAACAAATCCTGCCATTTGCAAAAACATGGATGGAGCTAGAGGGTATTATACTCAGTGAAATAAGCCAGGTGGAGAAAGACAAGTATCAGATGATTTCACTCATCTGTGGAGTACAAGAACAAAGGAAAAACTGAAGGAACAAAACAGCAGCAGACTCACAGAACCCCAGAATGGACTAACAGTTACCAAAGGGAAAGGGACTGGGGAGGATGGGTGGGAAGGGAGGGATAAGGGGGGAAAAGGGGCATTATGATTAGCATACGTAATGCAGCAGCGGGGGACACGGAAAAGGCAGTATTTATAGAGAAGATAGGTAATGATTCTATAGCATCTTACTATGCTGATGGACAGTGACTGTATTGGGGTATGTGGGGGGGGGACTTGATAATAGGGGGTCTAGTAACCATAATGTTGTTTAAGTGATTGTACATTAATGATACCAAAATAAAAAAATAAAAAGATCTTCTACACATTAAAAAAAAATCCTTAAGAGAACATAAACTCAGTATACATAAAGTTAGACTACAAGAAGATGTTCCAGTTCTTGTGGATATTTCATTCACGTTAAACTGATGCAGCAGTTCTCTTTTGCCCTTGTGACATTTCTAGGTGTATACCTTTCATTGAGATTATGCAAGTGTTGGTCACGGGAGCAAAAGGGAAGTAGTTGATTGCTCTGTTTTCCACAGGATAATTTTCCCTGATTTTTTCTAATTACAACATTGCTCTCTCACCAACCATGAGATTTCTCAATTGCCCACATTATTAATATGGTTTTCATTTTATTTTTTGAAGTTCTTAGTAGTCACCTATTTTATTAGCTCTACATGGAAAAACATGTTTGTGAATGTTCTTTTCATGTATTTATCTTCATCTCCCCTGCTAAAAGAATGGTATGGCATCGTAGTTACCCATATGCTAGAGATTTGCAGAGTTTTATGGGTAACCTGTATCTATAATTCTACTTGAGCTAATTTTTCTCAGGCAGAGGGAGCAGTCACACTGAAAGCTTGAATTCTGAAGTCACAGCAACAACACTAGGGTTTGAATTAGTATTGAGCCACAGGCCTTAGCTTGATGATTCTGGACGTCACAACTTGAGTTCCTTAATACCACATTTAAGTTTAGCCCTTGTCCAGTCACTGGTAACAATTCTACATTTAAGAACAAATATTGTAAGGAACTAAAGGTCAGGATTTTATGACCTTAGCATCAACTCATTCTTAGTATTACTTTGCCTTAGAAAATTGATTCTAGTATTAAGCTCTTGCTTTGAGCTCTTCAGTCAAAACCATTTTTACATCTGTCTCTAGCAATTGAAACCCTGTGTTTTCATATAAAAATAATCTATGCCCTGTTTTCTTGCATATTATCCTAGCTCCTAGCTTAAGTTGCTATGTTTGAATGCTAGGATTTTTCCTTTCATAATTCCTTAAAAGTAGAATTCTACAATTTTCTATTAGGCCTCCCTGATGCAATAGCTTGATTGCTTGTACTCCTTCCTGTTGTCTACTTTTAGATTACTTCCTCTCACTTTGTATCATACTTTTTGTCATACTTTGCCTATTGAATAAGACCTTGGTCATCTGTAGATTGCTAGGTTTCTCTGTACTTCTCCCTTCCTGCTGTTTAGTATTTCTCTGATTGGCATTTACACTTTTAAAGTTTGTCTAAACTCTGGATCTCTGCATGTTGACTATCAACAGTGTGACTCATTCTTAATCTGAGTCTCTGCTTCTACAGTTACTTGAAAATTTTGTGTAAAGATAGGGTAGTTCTAGAAATTCACGGAATGAACCAAGCCTGATGAATATAGCAACGTGTTTTTAGGTTTAGAAACATTCAGAAGCACATTTATTTGATTTAAACTTGTATACTACCTAAAGAAGACAAAAAAAATTTTAAAGCTACTAAGTAACTAAAACCTGCTCTGGATTTGTTTTTTAATTTATTTTTTTAGTAGTGGTTTGGAGAACTAAAACCAAAGAAAAAGAAAAAAGCACCTGTTAATTCATGGTAAGTTATTACATTTTAAGTGATTAATCCTAAGTGTGGTTTATCTCCTGTACTAGTTACGTTTTATGACTTCTCAAAATTATGGGAAGCATGACATGATTCTTGAACATTGTAGTTAATATTTCAAATAAATAAAGATGGGCTTCTTTAGTAAATCAATACAGCAAGAAAGTTTTTCCCAACGAGTCATAGGCTAACACAACAGAGACCTTTTACTTAAAGAATAGAGCGTACTTAAATCTACCTTACTTTATGAATATCACAAATAGGTCTTCAGTTCATTGAGTGTAAATTTAGCTTCTTTACAACATAGCATCTGAATAAACCAAAGTACT
The DNA here is from genome assembly GCA_032199065.1 of Smutsia gigantea. Classification (NCBI taxonomy): domain Eukaryota; kingdom Metazoa; phylum Chordata; class Mammalia; order Pholidota; family Manidae; genus Smutsia; species Smutsia gigantea. The sequence continues at coordinate 580,093 of JAVSCE010009123.1, forward strand.
TTTTAGGTCAACTTATTTGTTTATAGTTTGTTTTAATAAAAGCTTATTGCTTTCTTAAAGTAAAACTTATATTTCTGACTTCATATTTTCCTTTATCAAAGAAGGAGATTATATTATTGTTTCCAACAGGTAAAAAAACCAACCTGTGATTGAAATGTATCCCTAAGTAGCTATGGGCCCTGTGGTTTATGGGCCCTCATATAATGAGAGTTATCCCATATAACACTGAAGATTATATGATAGAGAACCTGTATGTATTCCAAATGGTACAGTAATGTTCTCAATACAGATTTGATCTGCTTACCAAACTGTGTACCACTGGTAGTAAGTTAATGAATTATAATTCAGTTAATAATTCTATTTGATTTCATTAGAAGTCATATTTATTGTCTGTGTCATTTTAAAGGTGACAGTTTGTAAATAATCTTCATAGTATCTGTCTACTTATATTATAAATTTTGTAAGTTACCTTGCCATCATACTTCTGTGTTTCCAAAGGATAGCTTTTGGCTCATAACTTATAGATGTCTATTTAGAATGTGTAGTAATTTGTGCTTTGTTTTAAAAAAAAAAGCTCATGTCTTTCTGTGCACTTTTTTCAGTGCTATCAAAGTGATCTAGAAATCTAACATAAAAATCTGAGAATGTCATTTACTACTCAGAATTATACAGTGGTTGCTTATTGTCCATATTATTAAATATTAACTCTCAAACATAAAAACAACAACCACGATTGGATCCTTGTCTCCTAATCCAGCCTTATTTACTGCCATTTCTCCTGTCTTTTTCTAATGAAATGATTCTGCTTGCTTTGTCTTTAACACCCCATGCTCTCTTTGAAAAAAGCTCCAGGATATTTTTAGAAAAATAATATTTAAAAGATGTTTAAAAGGCTTTAAATGTTAGGATAACTAACTGTAGGTATGTTTACCCTCTGAAATGAAAAGTATAAAAATAATGAGGCGTTATGGGCTCATAGTGATACATATTAGGAGTCAGTTACTAGAGATGGTAGTGAAAATTCTGGTAATTATAATCATGAACATGGGTTTCAGCTCAAACTGAAAGGCTTAAAGGCTATAATTTTGAAATGCTCGTTGTTGAACTGTGGGAGAAAAATCTTAATTGTGTACGTTAGCATTCTTGGCTGCAAACAGCCAACACTAACCTGATTAAAAAAAAAAAAACAAGACACAATATATTGGAGTAATTTAAAGTGACAATCAGTGTTAAGCCTAGTGGATCTAGATTGGGCAGAAAACAAAGGATCTGTCACAGCTAAGATTCTACCATAGGAATAACCTATTTGAGTTACTACCACTAGTGCCATTGCTCGTGGGTGCTGTCAGCCATTGTCACTGACCCTTCTGCCACTGGAAATGCCTGCTATGAGTCTGGACTCTTATTAAGTGTTGATATTTCTATTCTATGAGGGAAAAGATGGATTACTCAATAAATGGTGTTGGGACAACTAGATAGCCATCTGGATAAAAAAAATTAAAATGAAATCCTACTCTGTACCATAAATTCTACACAGGTCAAAGTCCTAAATGTTTAGAGAATGAAACCATAAAAACACAAGGAAAAAAGATGAATGAATAATTTTAAATATTTGCTCTTTGGATACAGAAGTCACACGAAGAAATCATAACAAAAGATTGATAAATTTTACAGTAGAAAAATTTAAAAACTGAAGATCCCTTAAGTTTCAATAATGCCTTGAGAAACAGGCATGGGAGAAATAAAGTATGAATATAAGATCAAGAGGTTAAATTAAAACCCTATAGTACTGAATTTTAGTTAGAAGTATCAATAGAACTCATGAAGACTTTTCTTCTTAAGAGTAAAACAATTACTTCCTAAATCAGTGCAATAGAAATAAACATGCTTAGTACCCAGATTATAGTTTTGAAATGCCATTTTCCATGAAAAACAATCATGGATCTTTGAAAAAATGACTGATTCCAGATTTGGAAAGGCAGATAATAAGGCTATGTGCCTAGAATCTTCTGGAAGGATATACAGAAAAACTGATAATAATGGTTGTTTCTGGGGAGGGGAATTTAGTGGCTGGATAAAATGGTAGGTAGTACACTTTTTACGGTATGCTTCTTTTGTGAATATTGTGCATTTTTTATTTTCAGAATGATAAAATCATTAAAAATTTTTCGGAGCAATAAATTCTTGCTCATTGTTGTAGTCTGTTCCTGAAAGAGCATATTACTTGGGGGTGGGGTTGCCAGGATCTACCCATATTATATGATACCAAAATGTTATAGTGTCATATATGTTTTAAAGTATAGTTGTTAACTTCACTGAACCTATAAAAGTGAGCGTTGCCTTCTAATAGGTTACCACCTGAATAAGGAAAAAAAAAAGTGTAAAAAGTGTAATTTATCATGAAGCTTTGGGAATCAAATGATTAATAATTGAAATTTCCTTTGCCAATTCATCAAGTGTTTATTTTAGAAGCATAAAAATAGTGTACTGTTTCTGAATTTGAGAAATACAGTGGTCCTCTTATTTAAACATTCGTGTATTCAGTAAGCATTTACTTTTTTGGACACTGAAAATATTGGTGACAAGATGGACAGGACCCTTGCATTCACAGATATTATGGTCTAGTAGGAAAAATAGATTAAAAGATATAAGTAAACAATGGAAATTATGCAAGTCTATGAAAAAATAAGGAGCCATGGAGACTATCAGTAGCAATGGAACAAACCTGCATTAGGTAGAATAGTCACAGGAGGCTTCTCTAGGGGTAATATTTAAGCTGAGACCTAAAAGATGAGGAGAATTCATTTTCAAAGAACTGGAGATAAAGTATTATAAAACAAGGGAAGGCAGCTAGCTCTCAGGGAGTTTTAAAAAACTTCAGAAAGATCAGAATTGGAGAAAGACCTATATTAGTTGTTGAAATCTGAATTTCATTTCTAGATGGAACATCTGAGTGGATGTTGATGCCATTTACTAAAATGGGTGAATACTGGATTGGAGCATAAGTTTGGAAAGGATAATCAATTAAATTTAAAGGACAATTAAATTAAATTTAAGATGTTTGTGACACATCCAAATGGACATGTGAAATACAGTAGCCATTGGGTTCAAATGGCTATTTAAATTTTAGTTAATTTAAATAAATTTGAAATTTTGGTTCAGTCATACCATCCACATTTCTAGTGCTCAATAGTCATATGTGGCTAGTGGCAACCACAGTAAATAGCACATATAAAAACATGTCCATCATTGCAGAAAATTCTAATGGACAGGACTAATGTAAATCCCTGAGAAACATTAACTTTTGGTTAGGCAAAAGTCTGGAGAATATGAAGGGGTAGGTAGTGAGATAGGAGAAAAACAGAGTTGTAGAAACAGCAAATAATAAACTGTGTTAAATGCTGTTGAGACTTAAGTCAGAGAAGAACTGAAAACTATCCACTGGATTTGCTACATGATAGCAATTGGGGTGTATTGCTGACATGATAAGGACTTTTGTTGGGAGTGGTAGAGCAGAAATTATATTTGGCTGGATATAAGAGTGAACAGGAGGTGAGAAATGAAGTTACCATGTTTCAGCAGTTGTTTAGAAGTTTTGTTATGAGGGGAAGTGATGGATCACTACTTGAAAAGGTATATAGGAGTAATTGCTTTAAAAATTGACATACAAACACACATACATATATATACATGCATACATATATACACAGACATGTACCTATATATATACACATGATTTACATGTGTACTAGATTGTAATGTGAACTCCTTGAAAGCAGGAACTCTAGGGTCTCATCGATGCATCGTTGAATCCTCTTGCACTTATGCATTCTACAAATGTCTGTTGAACATATAGGTCAATTAGCCATCTAACTGTATCTTAGAAACAGTTTATAATATTTATTCTATTTGGTATTCTTGGAGTGAGATTCTAATCCTCAAAATTTATACATTTGCTTATGGAGAACTGCTTTTGCCTTTTCATAACCTTGAGGGGACACGTGATAGTATGCTAGACTACCTTTTACAAAAATACATTGTCTCTGATATTTTGTAACCAAGACACTTTATAATATTCAAATATAAAGGGAATTTGAAGTAATGAGGGAAAATGCTTTTTATTTAGGAAGATAAATTTCAGTGTGCTGATCAATTTTATAGCAGTGCTTTAAATATAGATAGTCTCAATTTTAAAGGAAAACACTTTATGATGTGTTAGCTTCTCTAGTGTTTGTAAACATACTTGCTGGTGAAAACTGGAATGAAATAAATGAAAAATAAGTAATTTCTCAATAACAGCTATTATGTATTTCTTAAATTCTAATTTTTGAATTTCTAGTGCAGAGAAAAATGTACATCTTCCTCATTTTTCTCTATAAAATATAATTATAGTATTTGTATCTCAAAGAAATACTTGCTCTTGAAGTGTTTTAACTGTTTCTGTGCATACTGATATTTGTGATGTTATATTGCCAATATATTTGCATTTAATATTTTTGCATAAAGTTGTGTATCACAGTGAACGGGAAGATGTGGAGAAAATATCTAAAAAGATGTTACATAATAAATTCTATCTTATACATCATTATTTAATATTAAAAATAAAGTTTGGATAACTTTAATGTATATATGATGATTCATAACTGTAATATAAGGAACACTATATGCATATTACTTCCTATTAAATAGATGCAATAGCATTCCATTATTCTTATCTTTATTTGAGAAACAGTTCCTTTTTCTTTTTAAGGATGCTTACCAGATTCAGATATGGTGCCAGCATAAACCTTTCTGACCTTGGGCTAAGATCAAACATTCCCTTTTCACTCAGTATTATCTTGCAGTTGACCAAAGAATAATTTTCTAAACATTAACGTAAGTTTCATTGAAATCTGACCCAAAGGTGCTACTGCCCATGCTCTGAGTCATCCAAGTCCCTGAGCTAAGGATTTTGTACCTAACTAGCTGTTCTTGTTTTTGAATGTGTTGGGCCTGCATATTTTTATTTTTCTTATTATAGGCAGGGATGGATCCAGATTTTGTGGTGTCTGAAAGTTTATACAATTTTGGGTGTCCTACTTGAGAAAAAGAGACCTGAAATTATGGGTACAAAATCATGTACCAGGAACAAATACAAGTGAAGGGGCGCTTGAATCTTGTGCTTCATTCATTTCCTGGTAAATTCCTTTCTCCTGATGTAGTATCATTTGCCCTCTTTTATGGTGAATCACTTGAGTACAAATAATTTAAGTAATCTCCCCAAGATCACAGAACTGAAAGTGACAGAAAGTGGCAGAGATATAAGTATCTTGCCTGATTCCAAAGCCCATACAATATATAAATAGGGTAAAATAGAAGAATTTGTGGACTGTACAGTACTGACAGAACATGCTGTAGGAGTTCTGAGAGAATCTATCGGTAGATCCTGGAGTCTTTAGGATAGGCTTTCAGAGGTGTAGCTTGAGATTAACTTTGAAGGACAAGTTATATTTTTTGACGAACCTCCATACCGTTTTCCATAATGGCTGTACCAATTTACATCCCTGCCAATAGTGTACAGGAATTCCTTTTTCTCCATATCCTCACCACCACTTACCTTTCTTTTTAATATAATAGCCATCCCAACAGTTGTAAAATTATAGCCCATTGTAGTTTTTTCTTTTTTTTTCTTTTGGTATCATTAATATACAATTACGTGAGAAATATTGTGGTTACTAGATTCCCCCAATTATCAAGTCCCCAGCACATACCCCATTACAGTCACTCCATCAATGTAGTAAGGTGCTATAGAGTCACTACTTGTCTTCTTTGTGTTATACTACCTTCCCTGTGCCCCCTCCCACTACATTATGTGTGCTAATTGTAATACCCCTTGTTCTTCTCCCTCCCTTCCCACCCTCCCCACCCCAGTCCCTTCCCTTTGACAACTGTTAGTCCATTCTTGGGTTCTGTGAGTCTGCTGCTGTTCTATTCCTTCAGTTTTTGCTTTGTTCTTATGCTCCACAGAAGAGTGAAATCATTTGGTACTTGTCTTTCTCTGCTTTTTTTCACTGAGCATAATACCCTCTAGCTCCATCCATGTTGTTGCAAAGGGTAGGATTTGTTTTCTTCTTATGGCTGAATAATACTCCATTGTGTATATGTACCACATCTTCTTTATCCATTCATCTACTGATGGACACTTAGGTTGCTTCCATTTCTTGGCTATTGTGGATAGTGCTGCGATAAACATTGGGGTGCATATGTCTCTTTGAGACTGGGCTCCTGCATTCTTAGGGTAAATTCCTAGGAGTGGAATTCCTGGGTCAAATGGTATTTCTATTTTGAGTTTTTTGAGGAACCTCCATACTGCTTTCCACAATGGTTGAACTAATTTATATTCCCACCAGCAGTGTAGGAGGGTTCCCCTTTCTCCACATCCTTGCCAGCATTTGTTGTTCCTATTCTTTTCTGTGTTGGCCATCCTAACTGGCATGAGGTGATACCTCATTGTGGTTTTGATTTGCATTTCCCTGATAATTAGCGATGTGGAGCATCTTTTCATGTGCCTTTTTGCCATTTGAATTTCTTCTTTGGAGAAGTGTCTGTTCATATCCTCCCCCCATTTTTTAATCAGGTTATTTGCTTTTGGGGTGTTGAGATGTGTGAGCTCTTTATATATTTTGGATGTTAACCCCTTGTCAGGTATGTCATTTACAGATATATTCTCCCATACTGTAAGATGCCTTTTTGTTCTGTTGATAGTGTCCTTTGCTGTACAGAAGCTTTTTAGCATGATGTAGTCCCATTTGTTCATTTTTTATTTTGTTTCCTTTGCCTGAGGAGAAGCATTCAGGAAAAAGTTGCTCGTGTTTACATTCAAGGGATTTTTGCCTATGTTTTCTTCTAAAAGTTTTATCATTTCATGACTTACATTCAGGTCTTTGATCCAGTTTGAGTTTACTTTTGTGTATGGGGTTAGACAGTAATCTAGTTTCATTCTCTTGCATATAGCTGCCAGTTTTGCCAACATCAGTTGTTGAAGAGGCTGTCATTTCCCCATTGTATATCCATGGCTCCTTTATCATATATTAATTGACCATATATGCTTGGGTTAATATCTGGATTCTCTAATCTGTTCCACTGGTCTATGGTATGGGTCTGTTTTTGTGTCAGTATCAAATTGTCTTGATTACTGTGGCTTTGTAGTAGAGCTTGAAGTTGGGAAGTGAGATCCCCCCTGCTTTATTCTTCCTTCTCAGGACTGCTTTGGCTATTCAGGATGTTTTCTGGTTCCATATGAATTTTAGAGCTATTTGTTCCAGTTCTTTGAAGAATGCTGTCGGTATTTTGATAGGGATTGTATTGAATCTATAGATTGCTTTAGGCAGGATGGCCATTTTGACAATATTAATTCTTCCTAACCAAGAGCATGGGATGAATTTCCATTTATTAGTGTCCTCTTTAATTTCTCTTAAGAGTGTCTTGTAGTTTTCAGGGTATAGGTCTTTCACTTCCTTGGTTAGGTTTATTCCTAGGTATTTTATTCTTTTTGATGCAATTGTGAGTGGAATTGTTTTCCTGATTTCTCTTTCTGCTAGTTCATGGTTAGTATATAGAATGCAACAGATTTCTGTGTGTTAATTTTGTATCCTGCAGCTTTGCTGTACTCAGATATCGGTTCTAGTATTTTTGAAGTGGATTCTTTAGGGTTTTTTATGTACAATATCATGTCATCTCCAAACAGTGACAGTTTGGCTTCTTCCTTACCATTCTGGATACCTTTTATTTCTTTGTGTTGTCTGATTGCTGTGGCTAGTACCTCCTGTACTATGTTGAGTAAAAGCGGGGAGAGTGGGCATCCTTGTCTTGTTCCCGATCTTGGGGGAAAAGCTTTCAGCTTCTTCTGTTAAGTATAATGTTGGTTGTGGGTTTGTTGTATATGGTCTTTATTATGTTGAGGTACTTTCCTTCTGTACCCATTTTGTTGAGAGTTTTTATCATGAATGGATGTTGAATTTTGCCAAATGCTTTTTCAGCATCTATGGAGATGATCATGTGGTTTTTGTCCTTCTTTTTGTTGATGTGGCCCATTGTAGTTTTGAATTTCATTTCCCTCATGATTAATGATGTTGAGCATCTCTTCATAATACCCATTGGCAATTTGTATGTCTTCTCTATTCAGTTGCTTAGCCTATTTTTATTGGAATTACTTGTTTGTTTGTTTTTCTGTTGAGTTGGATGAGTTCCTTATGTATTTTGGCTATTAACCCCTTATCAGATACATAGTTTGCAAATATTTTCTCCAAATCTGTAGGTTGCCTTTTAATTTTTTTGATTGTTTCCTTTACGGTGACAGAAGCTTTTAAGTTTGTTACTTGGTTATTTTTGTTATTATTAGAACTTGGTTCTTTAGTTTACTTGGTTATTTTTGTTTTTGTTGCCTGAGCTTTTGGTGTCATACCCAAAAAATCATTGCCAAGGCTAATGTCAAGGAGCTTTCCCCTTGTGTTTTACACTAGGAATTTTATGGTTTCAGGTCTTACATTTAAATCTTTAATCCATTTTGAGTTGATTTTTTTTCCATATAGTATAAGGTTCTGATTTCATTCTTTTACATATGGATGTCCAGTTTTTGGCACCATTTATTGAAGAGACTGTCCTTTCCATTTCGTGTTTTCTTCATGCCCTTGGGGAAAATTAGTTCAGACTTAAGTTTATTTCTGGGTTCTCTGTTCTATTCCACAGGTCTGTGTGTCTGTTTTTATGCCAGTACTCTACTGTTTGATTGCTATAGCTCTGTAATGTAACTGGAAATCAGGATGTGTGATTCCTCCATCCCTGGTATTCTTTTTCAAGATTGCTTTGGCTATTTGAGGTCTTTAGTTTTCCACATGAATTTTCTGATTGTTAATTTTACTTCAGTGAAAAATGCCATGGAATTTTGATAGTAATTATATTAAATCTGTATATTGTTTGGGTAGTAAGGACATTTTAGCAATATTCTAATCCATGAACACAGGATATCTTTTCATTTATTTGTGTCATCTTCAAATACTTATTTATAGCTTTCAGTATATATATCTTTCACCTTCTTGGTTAAATTGTTCCTAAATATTTTATTCTCTTTGATGCTATTGAAAATGAGATTGTTTTCTTGATTTCCTTTTCAGATCATTACTGATGTAAAGAAAAGCAGCTGTTTTTTGTATGTTGATTTTGTATTCTGTAGCTTTATTGAATTTATTTGAACAGGTGTTTTTCTTTGTAGACTATTTAGAGTTTTCTACATATAGGATGTTGTCATCTATAAGTAGAAGTTATTTTACTTCTTTTCTGATTTGGATGTCTTTTATTTTTTCTTCCTGTCTGATTGCTCTTGATAACATACAATCCAGCAATCCCTCTTTTGGGTATTATACCCAGTGGAAATGAAATCAGGGCCTTGAAGAGATATCTTCATTCTCATGTTCATTGCAACATTATTCACAATAGCCAAGTTATGGACACAACCTAAGTGTCTGTCAGTGGATAAATGGATAAAGTAATTGTGATATATATACACACACACACACACATACATATACAACAGAATATTATTCAGCCTTAAGGAGGAGATCCTGGCATTTGCAACAATATGGATGAACCTGGAGGACATTATACTAAGTGAAATAAGCTAGACACATAAAGAAAAAACTATGTGATTTCAGTTATATGTGGAATCTAAAAAAGTTGACTACATAGAGGCAGAGAGGAGAACAGGGAGGTGGGGGAAGTGAGAGATATTGGTCAAAGGGTATAAATTAAAAGTTTCAGTTATGTAGGATGAGTAAATGTAGAATTCTAATATACAGCATGATGACTATAGTAAATAATATTATATTGAATGGAAATTTTCTTAGAGTAGATTTCAGGTGTTTTTGCCATTAAAAAAAAACTGTGAGGAGATAGTTAGCTTGAGACCAGTTTTCCAGCATCATTTATTGAAAATACTGTTCTTTCTGCATTGCGTATTCTTCATGGCTTTGTGAAAAATGTATATCAAATCATGTTGTATACCCTATAAAGGTATATTTTTATTTAAAAATTAAAATAATGAATAGGTTAAAATTTGGCTAGATTCATATATTCATTCAAAAAAAGTTTATAACCTACTCTGGAAAGATGGGTCTAAATACTATGTCACTGCAATCTCAATCATAAGTTGGCCAAAGGGGATGGAAGTGCAGCATGGAGAATTTAGCCAATGGTTCTGTAACATCTTTCTATGTTGACAGATGGTAACTGCACTAGTTGGAGCTGAGGATTTAATAATTGTAATTGTTGAACCACTATGTTGTATACGTGAAACCAATATAATATTGTATATCAACTACCTTTCAATAAAAAAATCCACACTTAAAAAAGATATATTTTAAAATAAATAAATAAATAAATAAATAAATGTGTCAGTTCAACCTTAAATAATTTAGAGGGCCCTTTTTAGAAAAGAATATATAATTATAAATAAAAAGTTATATACTGGGCCATGGTGGGACCATGCAAATGAGGGGCTCTGAATATTATGCTTTGTTAACCTCATGATAATTCATCTCTTAATATAATATAGCAGTACAGATTTTGTATGCAGTACTTACTGTTTTAGAAGAGCTATAGAATTCTCATCATGTTGTATAAGTTTGCTTGAAATTAGCTGGTGTTGACCATGTGCAGAAAAATAATATTCTAAGTATTTTTGAGAGACTTTTTGGTATCCCTTAATTGTATTGGGACTGTTTCCTGCGTGTGTTCATAAATAAATAAAGTACCATTTTAAAAAATGATAAAGTGCCAAAGAAATAGAGTTGGAAATAAATTTATTATACTGTTAATAGTTAATTAACACACATTAACATATTAATGTAGTATTAATAGCTTAATGAACACCTTACCTACATGTTGCACATGTAGGTATTCTTTAAAGTATTTGATATGTATGTTCTAAAATGTGATTATTTAAAAATGAAGTACCATCAGTAAATTTCCTATAATAAAAGTGCCTTCAGTTATCCACGTGGGAATAAATAAATTAAAATGTGGCTCACTAGACAGTTTCTGTGTGTGAAGTTTCATGAAGTTGGTTTATTTTATACCCCAAACTGTTTTCATTCATAATTGCTTTGTAAGTCATAACAGTATGATAATTGGAGTCATTTATATATAAAGTTATTCATTTGTTTTCATTTTTTTTTCACCCCTCTTCTTATCTTTGCCTTTTATTTTATTTATTTATTTTTTTAAATATAATTTATTTTATTATCATTAATTTACAATTACATGTGCAATATTACGATTATTAAACTACCCCTTCATCAGGTCCCCCCCACCAACCCCATTACAGTCACTGTCCATCAGCGTAGTGAGATGCTATAGAATCACTACTTGTATTCTCTGAGTTGTACTGCCCTCCCCGTGCCCCCCCAACATTACATCTGCTAATCGTAATGCCCCTTTTTCCCTCTGTATCCCTCCCTTCCCGCCCATTTTCCCCAGTCCCTTTCCCTTTGGTAACTATTAGTCCGTTCTTGGGTTCTGTGAGTCTGCTGCTGTTTTGTTCCTTCAGTTTTTTTCTTTGTTCTTATACTCCACATATGAGTGAAATCATTTGATACTTGTCTTTTTCGGCTTGGCTTATTTCACTGAGCATAATACCCTCTAGCTCCATCCATGTTGTTGCAAATGGTAGGATTTGTTTTCTTCTTATGGCTGAATAATATTCCATTGTGTATATGTACCACATCTTCTTTATCCATTCATCTACTGATGGACACTTAGGTTGCTTCCATTTCTTGGCTATTGTAAATAGTGCTGCAATAAACATAGGGGTGCATCTGTCCTTTTCAAATTGGGCTGCTGCATTCTTAGGGTAAATTCCTAGGAGTGGAATTCCTGGGTCAAATGGTATTTCTATTTTGAGTTTTTTGAGGAACCTCCATACTGCTTTCCACAATGGTTGAACTAATTTGCAGTCCCACCAGCAGTGTAGGAGGGTTCCCTTTTCTCCACATCCTCGCCAACATTTGTTGTTGTTTGTGTTTTGGATGTTGGCCATCCTCACTGGTGTGAGGTGACATCTCATCGTGGCCTCAATCTGCACTTCTCTGATGATCAGCAATGTGGAGCATCTTTTCATGTGCCTGTTGGCCATCTGAATTTCTTCTTTGGAGAAGTGTCTATGCATGTCCTCTGCCCATTTCTTAATTGGATTATTTGCTTTCTGTTTGTTAAGGTGCATGAGTTCTTTATATATTTTGGATGTCAACCCTTTATCAGATACGTTTTTTATGAATATATTCTCCCACACTGTAGGATGTCTTTTTGTTCTACTGATGGTGTCCTTTGCTGTACAGAAGCTTTTCAGCTTGATATAGTCCCACTTGTTCATTTTTGCTTTTGTTTCCCTTGCCCGGGGAGATATGTTCATGAAGAAGTTGCTCATGTTTATGTCCAAGAGATTTTTGCCTATGTTTTTTTCTAAGAGTTTTATGGTTTCATGACTTACATTCAAGTCTTTGATCCACCTTGAGTTTACCTTTGTGTATGGGGCTAGACAGTAGTCCAGTTTCATTCTCTTACATGTAGCTGTCCAGTTTTTCCAACACCAGCTGCTGAAGAGGCTGTCATCTCCCCATTGTATATCCAAGGCACTTTTATCAAATATTAATTGACTGTATATGTTTGGGTTAATGTTTGGATTTTCTATTCTGTTCCACTGGTCTGTGGGTCTGTTTTTGTGCCAATACCAAATTGTCTTGATTACTGTGGCTTTGTAGTAGAGCTTGAAGTCAGGGAGTGTAATTCCCCCTGTTTTATTCCTCCTTCTCAGGATTGCTTTGGCTATTCGGGGTCTTTTGTGGTTCCATATGAATTTTAGAATTATTTGTTCCACTTCATTGAAGAAAGCTGTTGGAAGTTTGATAGGGATTGCATTGAATCTGTAGATTGCTTTAGGTAGTATAGCCATTTTGACAATATTGATTCTTCCTAGCCAAGAGCATGGGATGCATTTCCATTTGTTAGTGTCCTCTTTAATTTCTCTTAGGAGTGTCTTGTAGTTTTCAGAGTACAGGTCTTTCACTTCCTTCGTTAGGTTTATTCCTAGGTATTTTTATTCTTTTTGATGCAATTGTGAATGGAATTGTTTTTCTGATTTCTCTTTCTGTTAGTTCATCATTAGCGTATAGGAAAGCAACAGATTTCTGTGTGTTAATTTTGTATCCTGCAACTTTGCTGAATTCAGATATTAGTTCTAGTAGTTTTGGAATGGAATCTTTAGGGTTTTTTATGTACAGTATCATGTCATCTGCAAATAGTGACAATTTGACTTCTTCTTTACCAATCTGGATGCCTTGTATGTCTTTGTTTTGTCTGATTGCTGTGGCTAGGACCTCCAGTACTATGTTGAATAACAGTGGAGAGAGTGGGCATCCTTGTCTTGTTCCCGATCTTAGATGAAAAGCTTTCAGCGTCTCGCCGTTAAGTATGATGTTAGCTGTGGGTTTGTCATATATAGCCTTTATGATGTTGAGGTACTTGCCCTCTATACCCATTTTGTTGAGAGTTTTAATCAGAATGGATGCTGAATTTTGTCAAATGCTTTTTCAGCATCTATGGAGATGATCATGTGGTTTTTGTTCTTCTTTTTGTTGATGTGGTGGATGATGTTGATGGATTTTCGAATGTTGTACCATCCTTGCATCCCTGGGATGAATCCCACTTGATCATGGTGTATGATCCTCTTGATGTATTTTTGAATTCGGTTTGCTAATATTTTGTTGAGTATTTTTGCATCTACGTTCATCAGGGATATTGGTCTGTAATTTTCTTTTTTGGTGAGGTCTTTGCCCGGTTTTGGTATTAGAGTGATGCTGGCTTCATAGAATGAGTTTGGAAGTATTCCCTCCTCTTCTATTTTTTGGAAAACTTTAAGGAGAATCGGTGTTATTTCTTCTCTATATGTTTGGTAGAATTCAGAGGTGAATCCATCAGGCCCAGGGGTTTTGTTCTTGGGTAGTTTTTTGATTACCAATAAAATTTCGTCACTGGTGATTGGTCTGTTTAGTTTTTCTGTTTCTTGCTTGGTCAGTCTTGGAAGGTTGTATTTTTCTAAGAAGTTGTCCATTTCTTCTATGTTTTCCAGCTTGTTAGCATATAGATTCTCATAATATTCTCTTATGATTCTTTGTATTTCTGTGGGGTCCGTCGTGATTTTTCCTTTCTCATTTCTGATTGTGTTTATGTGTGTAGATTCTCTTTTTCTCTTAATGAGTCGGGCTAGGGGTTTATCTATTTTGTTTATTTTTTCAAAGAACCAGCTCTTGGTTTTATTGATTTTTTTCTATTGTTTTATTCTTCTCAATTTTATTTATTTCTTCTCTAATCTTTATTATGTCCCTCCTTCTGGTGACTTTGGGCCTCATTTGTTCTTCTTTTTCCAATTTCAGTAATTGTGTTTTTAGACTATTCATTTGGGAATGTTCTTCCTTCTTTAAATAGGCCTGGATTGCAATATACTTTCCTCTTAGAACTGCCTTTGCTGCGTCCCACAGAAGTTGTGGCTTTGTGTTGTTGTTGTCATTAGTCTCCATACATTCTTTGATTTCTGGTTTGATTTGGTCGTTAACCCATTGATTAATTAGGAGAGTGTTGTTAAGTCTCCATGTATTTGTGAGCCTTTTTGATTTCTTTCTAAAATTTATTTCTAGTTTTATACCTTGGTCATCTGAGAAGTTGGTTGGTAGGATTTCAATATTTTTGAAATTACTGAGGTTCTTTTTGTGGCCTAGTATGTGGTCTATTCTGGAAAATGTTCCATGTGCACTTGAGAAGAATGTGTATCCTGTTGCTTTTGGTTGTAGAGTTCTGTAGATGTCTGTTAGGTCCATCTGTTCTAGTGTGTGTGTTCAGTGCCTCTGTGTCTTTACTTATTTTCTGTCTGGTTGATCTGTCCTCTGGAGTGAGTGGTGTGTTGAAGTCTCCTAAGATGAATGCATTGCTGTCTATTTCCTCCTTTAATTCTGTTAGTATTTGTCTCACATTTGCTGGCGCTCCTGTGTTGGGTGCATATATATTTATAATGGTTATATCTTCTTGTTGGACTGACCCCTTTATCATTATGTAATGTCCTTCTTTATCTTTTGCTACTTTCTTCGTTTTGAAGTCTATTTTGTCTGATACAAGTACTGCAACACCTGCTTTTTCTCTTTGTTGTTTGCATGAAATATCTTTTTCCATCCCTTCACTTTTAGTCTGTGTATATCTTTGGATTTGAGGTGAGTTTCTTGTAGGCAGCATATAGATGGGTCTTGCTTTTTTATCCATTCTGTTACTCTGTGTCTTTTGATTGGTGCATTCAGTCCATTTACATTTAGGGTGATTATTGATAGGTATGTACTTATTGCCATTGCTGGCTTTAGATTCGTGGTTACCAAGGGTTCAAGGGTTGCTTCTTTACTATCTAACAATCTAACTTAACTTTCTTGTTAAGTTATTGTAAACACAGTCTGATGTTTCTTTATTTCTCTCCCTTCTTATTCCTCCTCCTCCATTCTTTCTATAATAGGTGTTTTATTCTTTGCCTTTAGTTAGTATTTGGATGGTCTGCTTTCTTTGCTATGATTTTTTTTCTCTGATGACATCTTTTTAGCCTTAGGTGTGCTTCCATCTAGAGCAGTCCATTTAAGATATCCTGTAGTGGTGGTTTATGAGAGGCAAATTCTCTCAACTTTCGTTTATCTGGAAATTGTTTAATCCCTCCATCATATTTAAATGATAATCGTGCTGGATACAATATTCTTGGTTCGAGGCCCTTCTGTTTCATAACGTTAAATATATCATGCCATTCTCTTCTGGCCTGTAAGGTTTCTGTTGAGAAGTCTGATGATAGTCTGATGGGTTTTCCTTTGTAGGTGATCTTTTTTCTCTCTCTAGCTGCCTTTAATACCCTGTCTTTATCTTTGATCTTTGCCATCTTAATTATTATGTGTCTTGGTGTTGTCTTCCTTGGGTCCCTTGTGTTGGGAGATCTATGAGCTTCGGTGGACTGCGAGACTACTTCCTTCCCCAGCGAGGGAAAGTTTTCAGCAATTATTTCTTCAAAGACACTTTCTATCCCTTTTTCTCTCTCTTCTTCCTCTGGTACTCCTATAATGCGAATATTGTTCCGTTTGGATTGGTCACACAGTTCTCTTAATATTCTTTCATTCCTAGAAATCCTTTTATCTCTCTCTGCCTCAGCTGCTCTGTACTCCTGTTCTCTGTTTTCTATTCCATTAACAGTCTCTCGCATCTCATCCATTCTGCTGTTAAGCCCGTCGATCGCTTGTCTGATTTCTGTATTGTCTTTCCTCAGTTCCCTCACTTCCTCCCTCAGCTCTTGCACATTTCTCTGTAGGTCCATCAGCATGGTTATGACTTTTATTCTAAATTCTTTTTCAGGGAGGCTGTGCATTTCCATCCCTTCAGACTCCCTCTCTGGGGTTGTCTGGTTGATTTTGGTCTGAACCATATTCCTCTGTCTTTTCATGGCTATATAATTGGTCACTGATAGTTGCCACGTATGTCAGCTGGGCTCTTTAAGACTTTAAAAAGAGAAGAAAAAAAAGAGAAAAGAAAAAGAAAGAAAGAAAAAAAGAAAAAAAGAAAGAAAAGAAAAAACAAAACACAAAACAAAAAAAACAAAAAAAATGCCCACCGGACGTAGATTCTGTGGGAATGCTCTAGGTGGCGCTATTGCCCCACTATTCCACAGCTGTGACTGTGCCGCTCCGCAGGGCCCTTTATCGCTCTGGCAGGGGTGGGAACGAATAGGAGGCTGTTGATCTCAGTGAGAAGTGTTAAGTATGGCTACGCTTCCTCAGTCGCCAGCTAAGGCGTCTGAAACTCCCCAGGACTCCCAGCCTGCTGGGCTGAGTGTGCTGGGGCGATCCGGCTCCTCCGCTGGGCTCCTGTCTCTTTAAGACCGCTGAAGAAAGCGCGCACTTTTTTTTTTCCTTCCCGGGAGCCGGCTGCAAGCCCCCTGGCGCGTTCCCCGCTCAGATCCTGCCCCTCTGTCTCTCCAATCTCCGCTGCACTGCGCAATGTGGGTCAGCGCTCCCCGCGCAGATCACTGGGGCTGGCTACTTCGCGGGGTGTGCTTCCACTCCCTCCCGGCTCTGAATCCTCTCCTCCCGCCGGTGCGCTGGGGTGGGGGAGGGCTCGGGTCCCGCCGGGTCGCGGCTCCGTATCTTACCCGCCTCTTGGGGTGCCGAGTCCTCTCGGGTGTAGCTGCACGCTGTGCGCTTTCCTGTGTATTCTCGTCTCTCTTTTAGGAATAGATGTATTTTCTGTGTTTTCGTTGATAAATATAGTGTTGGGAGGAGATTTCTGCCGCCCTGCTCACACCGCCATCTTCCCGGAAGTCCAATTTGTTTTCATTTTGATATGGATAGTGACAGTATTTTGCAGGAAGTTTTAGACTTGATAATTGATGTTCATTATTTTACTACATGGAAGTACCTTCATATATATCAATTAAATGAATTTGCCTACAGATTGATAATTTCTAAAGACTGCTGAATACACTGAGTGAACAAGCATCATTATTAGAGAAAGGGAAAGAGAATTTCCATTATGGGCAGATACCTTTCCCCCTCAGATAGGTTTAGATTCATGCAATAATTCCACTTCAAATGTATATCTTCCTCAGAGTTTCCAGTTGGCTACAAGGTTTAAAATACAGATCTTAACTGAGGTCGTATAAAAATAGCAAAAGTTCAGATAAATTGAAAAAGCAGAGAATAGGATTATGCAAACAACTTGTTTTGTAGTTGTGGAGAAAAGGAGGAACAAAAGCAGTTTGACCTTCAGTTTAATGCTGGTTCTGCCTTTTTTCACACCGTTTTTGTGCTGAATGACTAATAATTAACAACAGAAACAGCTATGCCTCTTGCCCACTCCCACTTTTAACTGCCCGGGTGTCCTTGTTGAGAATTTAATACTATGAAATGGCAAGAAGATAGGCATAAATAGTCAACATTTAAGTAAATTAAAGTTGGTCAGTCATGCTTTTTATCATTTAAGATTTTTCAAATCAAGAACAACAGAACATCACTAAAGATCATGGAAAGCATTGACAAGTTCCCTCGATTTAAAGAGGAGGAAGTTTAGTTCAAGAGAAGTTAAGTGCTTTTAGCTAAGGTTGTACAACATGTCAGGAAGACAACTTGGAGCAAATACTAAGCTCCTCTTTTCCTACTCCACTTATACCATGGTGTCACGACTGCAAGGGAATATTATCAAAAAACAGTTGAATTCTGGATGAAAGGCTGTATTTCATTTCATCAGAGGTGATGGAAAATACCATTAACTAATAAATGCAAGAAGCTTAAGAAAACTGCACTTGAAAAAAGGGATAGCCAAGTGTGGAACTGGAAGTGACTTTAGAGAGAATCTAATGTAGATCAGTTTTCTTATTTTACAAATGACAAGACAATAAAGTCTTTTTCCCAAAACTATACAAATAGTTCTAGAGCAACTATGGTCAGGCAGCTGTAGTCCAATGGTTAAGAACCTATACTTTTATGTAGGTTAATGTCTCTTGGATTGAAATTTTGGCATTTACATCAGTTATTTGACCTTGGATAATTCATATAACCTCTGTACCTCAGCTTCCTCATCTGTTAAAATGAGATGACAGTAATACTAATTCATAAATTTTATGAGGATTAAAATATGTATAATACTCAGAACATTGTCTACCAGGTATAAATGTTAAAAAATATGTTTAAATACTGTCTATTGTAGTTAGCCAAGAAACATTTTACACCTCAATTTGTCCAGTTAGTGGGAGAACCTGGGTTAGACCTTTGATCTCTACCATTGGTCATCATATAAAATTGTTTGTTACACATTTACTTTATCAAGTCATCATCTGCCAAATTTTTTTTTCAATTTTATTCTCTGATAGTGTTAACATTTAAGTAGTAGTGATACAAGTGAAAAACAAATTTCCCTCATCTTTAAAACAGGTTTAACAAAATGTAAAATTTTATCATTGTTATTGCCATTGTGGCTTTTATAAGGAGAAATTACAAAAGAAATCTGTGCTATTTTATTCACTATTTGTAGCCCATGCCTACAGGTTTTGAGTAATTTAGCTGCACAGCCGATACTGAATGAGTTTCATTGGTGCTCATTTACTTAGTGCTTCAGTTCGACTTTAGGGGGCAGTGATAGCAGCCATTTAAAATTGATTAGACAATTTAACTTGGAATTTAACACTGGCCATAGTTAAGAGAGATAAGCCTACAAAAATAGTGGGAAACATTAATCTTGTGCTGGTGTTTATGTCAGTGAAGCCAGAATTTTGTCTTTCTTACGTGCACTGGAGAATCCAGTGCTATATGTGAAGAATTAGCACCACAGAGATAAATGAGTTTTCTGTTTCACACAAAGCTCAAAACTCTAAAATCCATGAACATTATAAATTAACTATATTCAGATTCTTTTTAATGTTGGTGTCTTGGACATCAGAGTCTGAGATTCCAGGGTGGTCATATTCCCCTGCTTTTGACCTCACAACTTGCCTTTATAGAGAGGAAAAATTTTCATTAATATTCAGTTACCAATATTCCTTGCAGGGTTATTTTCATAATATTGTGACAGCTGAATTTTTATGTCCTCCATTTATAACTCTTAACCTCTGTAGTAATGAGAAGCTGTGGAAAAGTGTTGGTATCAGGAGGTTTCCATAGCCCTGCAGCTGGTCAGTAAATTCAGTTTCATCATTGATGAAGAATAAAACAGTACCTCATAAAACTTTCTTGAAAAGTGAATTAGAATTCCCTTAATAAAGAAGTACTGTTACATGGATTTAAAACAAACCCAGGAATGATAATAACAGAATAAAGATTTTGAGATCCAAAATTGGGATGAAGTGGCAGTTGGGAAAATAGTTATTGGGAAAATATTGCAGATAATTAGGAGGTGCTATAAGCATAAATAAATATAAGAAATAATTCAGAGTGGCTTAAGGATTAGGAGCAAAAAAATAGATAAAAAGTGAATGTGTTGTACAAAAATAAAAATTGAAGAAAGAAATTATACAACAAGGCAGAGTGACAAGCTACAAGATTAAATAATACCTTAAAGACAGGAAGTTAGATGTGATCTGCAAAGTGATTTGGTTTAAAAAAAGTATATTTGAAAGAGGCATGAGGTAATTTAGAGATTATACTCAAGTGTCACATCAAAATTAGGAAATTATAGCCTCTTTCAGCATGTATAGATGTACTCAAAAATACTTGCATATATCTGGACACAAGTGAATGGCAGCATATTTGAAGGATTTCAAGAGAAAAAATCACTCAAGGTTTCTGGAGTCACAGACATTATGTTATGAATTAGAAAAGCTATGCATTAATTAGTCTAAGAGTAGAGTAAATCAGTATCATTTTTCTATTAGTGTAATGTTAAAGTAGCTAACATTGTCTACTACATGCTAGATGCTATAATAAATGTTATGTATTACCTCATTTAATACTCATTCACTCTATGAGGAAATGGACGGTTATGAGATTTACTGAAGATCAGACAATTCCTTGTAGCGTAGCTAGAATCCAAACCCTTGTCCAACTAGTATGTATAATCTAAGCCAAGCTGTAATGGATAGTCATGTACTGATGTATGTAGGATATAGCTATGAACATAGTAAATTAATTTGAGTATTGGCAGAATGGAGGGGTATAATTTGTGATAAATATTCAGAGGTATACAAATGCAGTTTACTTTATTGAAAATGAAACTGAAAAATTTGGATTGGCTTTGGCCTACAACTGAGATCTGCTTATGGGTTCTATTACTTTTCTTCTTTGTCCTTTGGACCATTTCACATTTGCCTTTCTGGACCAGTCCTGCAATTTACTCTTGGTTCTTCTTCTTGTTCTCTTTTGAATGCTGGCCTCAACAAAAAGCCTATTCCTCCCTCCCTTGTGTAGGGTACCATAAGCCTATAGACTTCTGCCATGCCCCAATCCCATATCTCATTTTCTGTCTCTTTCAGTAGGTAAGGAATATTTATTCTCAGTTCCTAGGTTCGTTTAATTCTGGAAGTTAGATATCCAAAATTGTGATTATCTTAAATCTGTAAAATACATATTCAAATGGATGGGATACCACTAAATAATGTATAGAGAAAAAAATAATAAACTAATAAATAATAACAATTGAGTACAATGTATAAAAAATAGGAGCTAAATTGTTCGTTTTCTAAAGGATGTATACACTGACAGTAAGCAATTGACTTACTTGAGGTTTTTAACCTGATTGAATTAGATATTTTATATCATAGACTGATGAAGCTTCCCATTATAGACTCAAGATGCCAGTAACACCCTCCACAAGTTGTGCTGATCAAAAATACCTCCAGAAATTGCCAAATATCCCCCCAATGGGGACTGAGAGGTCAAAATCAGTAAAGGTATAGAAAGATAACATTCATTTTTATTAGAAACTGATTCAGTTCAATTCCAGATTTTAATGAATTAAATGGGTCAGAGAAACAGTATAGCTTAATATCAGTATAATTCTGAAATTATACAGTTCCAGAATGAATTCAATTAGATTGTCACCACCCCTAATATCTTTTGCAATCTTTTAGGCTTTATACAGAAGAGCTTCTAAAATATCCAAATCGTTAATTTACTTGATCTTACCACTGACATCTTTTTCCAGACTTCCCTGATTGCTTAAAATACTCAAAATAGAAACCCAATAAGAAACTAAACAGAGAACATAATGTAATGAAAAGGGCCATGGACTTGGAGGACAAAAAAAATGACATGAATTTGCATTTGTTTCTTTTAATTATGTGCTCTTTAGCCACATCATTTAGTTTCTCTAAGCCCTGGTTTACTTATCTATAAAGAGGGGCAGTTGAACTGTATCAAATGGTTTTCAAATATCAGTCCTTGGACCTAGTGTCAAACCGTAGAGAAGTTTTCATCAGTCTTCTGTTAAATAAGGTAAATATAGGAAATTTAATAGTGAGTATTTTATTAAGTTGAACTAATTCTGTGATTAAGCATTTCTACATTTGATGTTGAAATGTAATTTACTTAATTACATTGTAATTGTGATTTTAAGAAAATAGAGTTTTGGTTTTACTTTGCAAAATAAAAACAATTCTCTTCATTTTGTTTGATATTTTACCAATTTGTTGAATGAAGAGGTCTGAGAATTATTGACTAGATCTGTAAGACCATGCCCAGAAAGAATGTATAATTTTACAAGCATATAAATAATAACTCTATTATTTACTTTTATTTGATACTATAATCAACTGCATAAGGGTGATCTTGTGAATGCTGCCAGAAAGAACTCAAGTTAAAAAAAAAAAACGGATGAAAAGAATTCAACTACTTTTAAAAGGGTTAAAGAATCTCAAGTACGATGGCAATTTTGCACATAAATATCAAACTAATCCCCTCTACAAGATCTTGGCCAAAATGAATCAAGAAAAGTGAAAACAGAGGAAAAGTGTCCTTAACACTAAAAATTATAGAAGTGGTTCCATTAGCATATCACTCACAAAGGAGTCTCTAAAGGTAATTTACACATGGAATCCCTACTGTATAAAGGAGCTCAAAATTGTGACTCCTTTTCCATGTGGCATTGCAGGAAAAATAGTAGAGAAGCTCTTGGAAAAGACCTCTGGTTCTAGAGCCCTCTGATTTTGTGAAGAGTATGCTAGGGGCCACAGAAGGTGGAGTTGTCCGCCAGTACCTGGTGAGTAATGAGGCATATCCCTAAAATAATAAGATTATTTTCTGATGTGAGAATCAGAAATTCAATAAAAGAATCCAAACTTGGATATAGTTTGTAACTGAAGGAGGACGTCAAACCAGACAGAATGCTAGAGGTAACAGGCTGGCCTCTGATTGGTAGATTAACCAAACCAAGAGAATAAACTGAGATGAAGTTTCTGTGCTGGTATTGTCTGTGTCTATGGTTTCTTCTCTTTTTTTTTTCTTCTTCACACAGACTTCAGAATCCCTTAACCAGAAAAATAACTTTATATATAACTGCCCCTTCAGATTAAGATCTAAGAGGAATATTTTGATCTCCTTGCTTGCTATAAAAGGATGTTATCTATCCCTATACCAGAACAAAAAACGCTGTCTTGTTCATGGACAAGTATACAGTAAAACTAAAACGAGACCTACCTATGAAAAGACTCTATAAATAAATAGGTAGAGAAAAATTTAGCAGTAAGAGGCAGAATAACATTTTTGAGAAATATTTTCTATTGTAAAACCATGTAAATTCTTGGTGTCTGCTTGTAAACATTCATAATAGACTTTCAAAAGGAAATGAATCTACAGTGATACTTTCATTGATAGTGTAAATGTACTTTCTCACTAAACACTTGCTTTAGGGAATTTAAGATCTGATCATGTTGAAATAGACTAAAGAAGACCTAAATAAATGGCAAGATATTTCATGTTCATGGATTAGAAGATATTACCATTAAGATGGTAATCCCAGTCAAATTGATCTATGGGTTTAAACTCAATCCCTATCAAAATTTCACCTGACTTCTTTGCAGAAATTGACAGACTGGTCTTAAAAGTCACATAGAAATTCTAGGGACCCAGAATAACCAACATAATCTTGACAAAGAACAAAATTGGAGGACTCATATTTCTCAATTTTAAAATATACCACAATGTTTCAAAATCCAAAACATTTAATGCCAAATGTCAACACTGATGTATAACAAGAACTCTCATTCATTGCTGATAAGAATGCAAAATGATATACTTTGCAAGACAGATTGTCAGTTCTTTACAGAATATAATTTTAACATACAGTTTAGCAGTCATGTTCCCAGGTATTTACCCAGTTGTGTTGAAAATCTATGTTCACACCAAACCTGCACATGGATGTTTATAGCAGCTTTATTCATAATTGCCAGAATGTGGAAGATTGTCTTCAATAAGTAAGTGGATAAACAAAGCAAAATAAAATAAAATATACCACAATGCTACTACAGTAATCAAGACAGTGGTAGTGGAATAGAAATATAGATCAACTGGTTTTTGACAAGGGTGCCAAGGTATTTAAATGAGAAAAGAATAATCTTTTTCAATAAATGGTGTAGGGACAACTGCATATCCACATGAAAAAGAAAAACTGGACCCCTTCACACCATATACAAAAATTAGGAATGGACCAAAAACCCTAAATGTATGAGTTAAAACTATAAAGCTCTTGGAAGAAATTTTAGGTGTAAATCTTTGTGACCTTGGATTAGGCAATTGTCTCTTAGATATGACAAAAAAAGTATAAGCAACAAAAGAAGATAGATAATAAGTGTGGATGAGGATGTGGAGAAATTGGAACCCTCATATACTGCTGACAGAAATGTAAAATGAGACAGCCACTTTGGAATACAGTCCAGCAGATTCTCAGCAAGTTAAACAGAGTTACCATATGAGCCAGCAATTGTACTCCTAGGTATATACTCAAGAGAAATGAAAATGTACATCCAAACAGTAATTAGTACATGAATGTTCGTAGCATTACTTATAATAGCCAAAAAGTGAAAAACAAATGGATGTCCATCAACTGATAAGTAGATAAACAGAAGCTGGTGTATTTATACCTTGCAATATTATTCAGCAAGAAAAAGAAGTACTTAACAAAGCATGGAGGAACCTTGAAAATATGATAAGTCACCAAGGACCATATATTGTGTGATACCATTTATATGAAATTTTTTTTTAAGGGTGGCGCTGTTTTATTCAACAGTCTCGCTACTGTTGTACACGGGTGTATGTCTTGCTACCAGGATGTACATGGCAGCAGGATGAGGAAGGACCCACCCCCCGCACACACCTTGCTTCTGCTGGCGCCGATAGGGGCCCCCTCTTCCCACGCTCGGCCTTGCAGGGGCAGTTAGCCAGCCCAGGGACCCCCAGGCTCTGCATAGGAGGTCTGGCCTAAGGGTGGGAGTCTGGGCATGGCTAGCATGTCCACCCAGAGCCCACCACAACACATTTTAAACAGCAGTCTCGGGTCAGGTCTCCCGGCCCCACTCTCAGGTCCTCAACACTACAAACTGTCCTTGAAACTTCCTTCCACACAGCCTGCCAGGAAGGGAGTAGGCAAATTTGTGAGACAGAAAATAGATTAATGACTACCTAGGGCTGAGGGGATGGGACATACAGGTGTTAGGAGTGATGGCTAAGGTTCATGGGGTTCCTTTTTGTGTTTAAAAAAGTTCTGTAATTTATCATGGGGATGGATGCATAACTCTGTAAATCTACTAAAGCCATTGAATTATATATTTTAAATGGTGATTGTATGGTATATGAATTATATTTCAATAATGCTGTTTTTTTAAATCTGATCATTCTTTTGCAAGGCAGTTTAAGTTCAGTGAGAGAAGAGCCTTACATATACAATATATTAGTATAATTTGGCAACCTTTTCAGCTTGTACTTCAATAAGTGCTGTTGTTCAAAAAGTGGTTTTGAAATATTGTTCTGAAAAGCAATTTTCATATTTTGGACAGATAAAGTGCCATTTATTTGTCCTCTATCCAGTATTACCAATCAGCAGCATGACCACAGATATTAGAATTATTTGGCATGAAGAGAAATGTAGCTAGAATTACTCTTAAGATGAAGTCTTACTAAGAAAGGGAAGCTGCATTTGGAAGCACCCTTGAATGTACAGGTCTGAGATAGTACTGGCTGGTTACTGAATATTAGTGTCATGTGGATCACTGCTGTTTCGCCAGTTTTATAGAAAGAATCATTTTATTAACTTCTGTCACTTACCTCAAAATCTCAGTTAAAAATTAATTCACAGGGTGTGAGGAAGAAGGAAGTTACATGTAAACTGATAGGATTTATTTAAATTAATATCTTGTTCTGCCCAATTAGGAAGCTGCGTACAGGTCAATCAGGTGGCTTCACTAGATGGCTTGGAAGTTTAAGTAGATTGAAAACTGAAGATTTTTGATATAACAAATCTTTTATGGGTCTGAGCTTTATATTTTCTGAATGGGAAAATATGATTTGAGCAAAAGTTTCCACATTTCAAGAAAGGTAATTTTTTTCTCAAGTTTTACCAATTAGAAAAAAATATAAAACAAAGAATTATATTCTAGGAAATAATATTTGTAACTTTAAGGTTGAATAAGATAACAGTAGTGGAAGTTTAAATGTCAAAATATGGTATCTTAGTGTTAGTATATTAAAATTGTATTTTCATTAAATTGAATCAAATGCAAAATAGCTTTGTTTTTCTCTATATGATCTTAACAGTTTTTTTTTGTTCAATTGTGGCATTAGATCAACAGTCATAATGCAGATGAGTTGTACAGAAATTTCTGCTGGAGTCCAGAAGGTTTTTCATTGGTGTTACTTATAAGATATCTGCAATTAGACTAATAGGTAAAAATGTGAGCTTTCCTAAATAGAACAAAACTTACCAATATTTATTGCCTTTCCCTTTCCCAAGTCTATTAAAAAAATTCTACTTGGTTCCTTCCCTTCCCTTGACTTCTGAAAGGCTTTATGCCAGAAGCAGTTTGAGAATCCTGTGAGACCAGGTAGAGAGGAAAGGAAAAGGAAGGGGGGAGTAACTTTTTGGGGAGTGTAATGGAGAGGGAATCTGGAGAAATTGGGATGTAAGAGAAGTACATAGGAGAAAGATTTTTGAAAGTATTGTTAAAGAAATGATAATAAAGAACATAGTTATTTTGAAATCAGTTTTCAATTGCCGTAAGGTTCCTCGAGTCACAACACAGCTTGCTATGAGACAGCATGGATCAAAGATTCAGTAAGACTGGGAATTGTCAAACGCGGTATATCAATAATTGAGATAGGAGTGGAAAGTGGAAGGTATTGCCACAACATGACATTCACGTTGTTTTTAATTTTTGTTGATCAACATTTGTTATTTTATTCTGTTATGGAACAAGTTATGTAGCTGATTTATGACCTACCACTTTTTAATCATATTGAATAATTGAATTTTTTTCTCTTCTGGGGCATTGAATTTTATGTTGGATTGGGGGAAAGGAACATAAGAAGAAGTGGATCAAAGACAAATTTGATCCAGTATGTCTTTTCTATATATGAAACCTGGCAAGTCTATATTTTCTTTTTGTTCTGTCATCCATCATATTCTGCTCTATACTGTTAGCCAAAGTGATAACATCTTCTCTAAGTGGACATGTAGAACAGTCTTGACTATAACCAGATGTCAGATCAATTCTTCAAGATTCTAACGATACCAGCCAACATGACAATCATTTCTTAGCTTTCTCTGTTGTTTTAGCACTTAAAATTAAATTTACCAAGATATATCAGTTAAAAAGGTTCCTAGAGTAATCCTTGGTATAGTAAATTGTAAGGGAATGGGCTTCAATATGATCTTTATATGTAATATAGCCACCACATGCTGTTCCTGTATATAAATTTCCAAAGAGGAAAAGGAAGAGCACTTACAGACTGTCACTGATGCCTCATAGGTTTTTAAAAAGAAGTATTTCCTTTATTTGGGCTTTTATTATCAACATTTCTCACATCATCTAGCTTAAAACACCTGATATTAGTTCAGAGCAGAATTAATTGGTCATGTAGGAAAAATGGTCCCCTGAGGCTTCTCACGTGGAACTACTGATGTAAGACTATTCCTTCATAGGTTAGAAAGATGGGATTTTCGTGTTTTTTTTCTTTTCATTCTTTGAAAGCAGTAATTGGGCAAGTAAACTGAAAATACAGAGGTGGTAAGGACTAATCCAGGTCTGCTTTTTATTGGTTATATGGCCTTGTAAATGTCATTTGCTATCATTAACACTCAAATGACTTCATAAGCAAGATGAAATCTCAGATTTGCTAATTAGATAGTTAAGATCAGAAATATGTACACAGCTAATATCCTTGGAAACTGAAAAAAAATCCACTAGAAACTCTCTATGCGTTGTTTTCTCACAGGGAACAAATCACAAGATAGTGGCATAGCAGAGATGGAAGAACTTCCTGTACCACATAACATCAAAATAAGCAATATTACTTGTGACTCATTCAAGATTTCATGGGAAATGGATTCCAAATCAAAGGACCGTATTACACACTATTTCATTGACCTCAACAAGAAAGAGAACAAGAACTCCAATAAATTTAAACACAAGGTAAAATCCTAGCACATACTTATATTTGTTTGCATCTTTTCTAAGTATGAGGATATTTTGAAAGAAGGAATAATGTTCTATTAATTTCTTATATGATGTATTTGACATTGGGAAGAGTAAAAATTATTATTCCAAAACCCTGTCCCTCTAAGAAATTGTGTAAGAAAACTAAATGCCAAGTATATTGTTAAAATACATTTTTTCCAAAAAAGGTGAAAGCATGAATCTCAGACAGACATAAAAATGAACATGTTAAATATCTTATTTAACTCATTAGTGAGGTAATCAATGTGGTATTAAAGCCAGTTCAAAGGATAATTCAAAGAAAAGATATCAGAATATTGAA
The DNA here is from genome assembly GCA_032199065.1 of Smutsia gigantea. NCBI lineage: Eukaryota > Metazoa > Chordata > Mammalia > Pholidota > Manidae > Smutsia > Smutsia gigantea. Next base: position 608,643 of record JAVSCE010009123.1, read on the forward strand.
ATACATGTTTACGTGGAGGCAAAACAGCTTTGGGGTTGGGGAGGGAGCAAGGGCAGGGGTGTGGGGGGGTTGTTCCTCTACTGTACAAAATTGATTTGCATGTATTATGACAAGAGTAACTGAATTGTTATTAGTTATGTAAAAGTTAAAGTTGTAAAATAGCTTCCACAGGATCAGAAGATAGCAAGAAGAGTGTAGAAAACTATAGGCAAAACATAGTTTTCCATTGAAGCATACCTTTTTCCATATAATATCTGCCATAGAGGAATGTGATGCAGCTTATAAACTTTAGAGTATTTGTTAAATTGCCCTAATAATTAGGGCTGTTATTTAGGGTTGAAAATTGATTTATGTAGTCTATTTTATTTTATGGTTTGAGAATGAAAATTAACCTTAGCTGCCTTAGACATGCTACACTTCTCTGATACATTTATTCTCATACCTGTCTACTTATCACATAAGTTTTCTGATACCTCCCTTCAGAAGTAGCTATAGAGAGGATAATAGTAATCTGGTTAAAATGTTCTTTCTTATGTTTCAGTATTTTCACTGATGAAAAAAGTTTTTTTTATATTGATACTAAATTTTAACTTGGTAAATCTTTCAGAACTGTCTTGTCTGGAAATTATGCATTTTTGTAGATGAGCAATTATACAGACTAATGATAAGTGAGGATTATACATACAGATAAGTGTGAGAACACAAGATTGATAAGTCATTATTTTCCCCATGTCCCGGTTTTGATTATGCTTTCTGGTGATAATCTCTTTGCTGACATATGCTTTCTTGAAGTAGCTGTGAAATATTTAGCATTAAATGATGAGTAGGTCAAGATTTGACTCCCTTTCTTCATTCCATACTTGGAATACCCTATCTTTGGAAATGTAATATTCAGCTAGCAGTTTTTAATCACCTTATTAATTCTTTAGAAATACCCGAACATTTCTGTGACACACAGGTTCCATACTTGAATACAGTTGAGGCAAATGCTACCTCATTTGTATGTAAAGCTAATTGATTTATTTTTAAATATTTACGATGTTTTTTCGCTTTATATATAAAATATGTAGTAATGGGCCAGTCTGATAAAGTTATTGGGGTATTATATATTAAGCAAGTGTAATATTTTAAAATACTAAATCTATTGAATTTTATTTCTTTCATGTTTCTGGGCTTTATCATTTAGTATTAAAATGTTGCATTTTAAGGAGCATATGTAAGGAGTATACAGAAAAGAATATGCTGGAAATGAAGAAAACTAGAATTCAACGACATTTATGTGATTAGCTGTGTGACCTTGGGCATGTCACTTAATCAAGTAGGCCTTATTTTATATCTGGAGAATAAGAGATTTGAATATAATGTTAAATATTTTTAGACAAGAATTCTGTCATCAGCCAGGACTTTAGTAAGTTCCTTCACATTGTTTACAACTGATTCACGTTATACAGCTAAATTGATTTCTTTCCTTCCTTCCTCCCCTTCCTCCCTTCCTCCTTCCTCCCTTTCTCCCCTTCCTTCCTTCCTTCCTTCCTTCTTCCCTCCCTTCCTCCCCTTCCTCCCTTCCTCCCCTTCCCTCCTTCCCTCTTTCCTTTCTTCCTTTGCTAGGATGTTCCAACAAAATTGGTAGCAAAAGCTGTTCCCTTGCCAATGACTGTCCGTGGACACTGGTTTCTGAGCCCAAGAACAGAGTACACAGTAGCAGTGCAGACTGCCTCAAAACAAGTTGATGGGGATTATGTTGTGTCTGAATGGAGTGAAATTATAGAATTCTGCACAGCAGGTAAGAGAAGTAGGTACAAATACAGAAAAAAATATTTAATAGTTTCTGGAAAGCTAATTACAGAAAAAAACTTTTTTTTCTTTAACTATAAGGTAATGTGCTGCATTGGTCATTTTGCATTTGCAGTTGCACTGTGTAGCAGAACAAACATTGTATTGACTGGAGGGAGCCAAGGTTCTCAGCAAAAGCTGAGTAATGGCATCAAATTACCTCTTTGCTACATGCATAGTCTGATTTTTTTGAAGTAAAAACTTTCCAAATAAAAATTGATGTAGTTTGAAAATAAACTCAGCATATTTTGAGCTTCATTTTGAGGTAGAGAGCCTTTTTTTTCCTCATTCATTTTGTAGGTATTGAAAGAAGCCAGGAACATCGTTCTCTAATTTAGGGGACTGGAGTCAGGTCTTAATGACTGACTATAACTAGCAGAAATGTCATTGGGTTTTTCACTTGAGTGCTGAAAATCTATCTCCAAACTAGTGTTTTGTGTGTGTGTGTGTGTGTGTGTGTGTGTGTGTGTGTGAGAGAGAGAGAGAGAGAGAGAGAGAGAGAGAGAGAGAGAGATCACTTTACTAGAAAGTACCTCCCAGCCCTTTGGCATTGGAATATCTGATATGGAGAACCCATCCCCTTCGATCCTCAAGTGTACCTTAATAGTCTATTATATTGGAAATATTACCATTTATCTCATTCGTTTGTTTATTCATTCAAGAAACAAATATTTATTGAGCACTTAAACAGCTAGCTAGCTGTTGAAGGTATAGAAAGGTATCTACATCCTCTCCTTTGGTCTCTTAGAATGGGGCTTTGTTTCCTCTTTGTCTAGGTAATTGTTTCCTCCAAAAAAATTGTAGAGAGAGGCTATTTGTTTCAACATAAAGGAGCTTGTAGAAAATGTCTTAAAAACACTTCATCTCACCTATTGCAGGTTGCTTAGCAACTTCAGCTGAAGCATCCTTCAGATAAATCAGCTTTTTCTCCCCATAACCTCAAAACTGCTTTATTTTAGACTCTGTATGTGCTTAGCTAGTTCTATTTCAATATCTCTGTTGTTTCTTAATCTCAAACTTGGTATAAAACTTCTATGAATATGTTGATAGATGAAATTATAATTGTTTTGATTTTTTTTTGTCTTCAACCCTGTTTATTCTGTGAGGAAGTTGCTAAGAATTGCAGCATCCTTAATTGCTAAGGAATCCAATGTTTGAGAGCAAGGAAAATAGTATCTCTCTGGTACCATATTTCTTACTAAGATGTCACTAACTGTAAGATCCACCCTTTTATGTATCATTGGCAGAAAAAAATACTGCCAATTAAAATAATGGAAGTGTTTTCTTATCACATTTATTGGCAGACTCATCAGAGATGCTAAAATGTGAAAATACATTTTAGAATAGATCAAATAGAAGAAATCATTTGATTTCATTTAGTCTTATAATCAGTAATGAAATAGCTAAAGATTTCCATACTGTATTAATAGTGACTAAAGAATTCTCCTTGACATAACTTTTACCTAGATTTGATGTGTCATATTAGAATAAATGTATCTCCTCATGTTTACTCTTTTTACTGCATTTCTTTACATTTACTTTCATTGTGCCTTATCAGGGAGGCTTAACCTAAATAAGACACAGTAAGAGACACAGTCTCTTTTGACATGTTTTAATGCATGTTATTTTCCATAGGCCTATACCAAAAGAGAATCATAATATTTATCCATTAAAAAGAGCTATAATTTACCTACTAAAACCCTATTTGACATTAGAGAAAGGTGTGAAATATTTTTTCTTCTTTGGCTTAAGGAAGACCTTTGGCATGTACATATCAGAAGTATCTGTCTACTTATGGATAGATACACACACACATTTATTCTGTTCTGTAACCTATTTAACTATATGAGTACATGTTTTATTTCCAAAGGAAATGAAGGAAACCTTTTATCTTCTTGCTTTCATTTACAGTAATTTCCCTGTTACTCTTTTATTAAACTACATCCCATAATTCTTCTAAGGAATTTATGGGGTAAATAATAAGGAACATGCCAGCTTTTAAGTGTAACACAATTTTTTCTGTCAATTACGTTGCATTTTTATTTCCATGAGTAAAACATAAGGGGAACTTAAGCTGTCCAAAGCTTGTTATTTCAGTTTATCAAATAATTCAGATTGCTTCACCTAAGCTCTATCAATAACCTTAACTCTATTTTGAGAAAGCTTTTTTGGATAAATTTTCTTTCAATCAGGACATCTAATTCACTTAACATTTATTGAGCACATACTGCTTGTTGTGCACTGTGCAAAGTATTAGAAATAAAATGCAACCAACTAATCTGTTCATCTAGTCTGACATAAATAAAACCCTGTGGTTACCCTATAACAAATCATAATTGTCTGCATTTATCTTTCCCTTATATTTTGAATTCTTTGAAAGGAAGAATACATTTTTATCTTTTAACCTGATCATCTAATTTTGCATGGAGCCCTATATATCATATTATAATCTAAATAAATGTTTGTTGAGCCAGTGACATAGTGAGTGAACCATGTTGCTATGAGCAGTTCAACTAGGTTGTTTTGTTTGGAAAGTTTTATAATCTGTATAGACCAAAATTTTTGCTTAGATTCTGATAGAGGAGTTTACAACAATCCTCAATCCACCAAATTTCCCAAAAAGTTAGTGAAAAGATCAGATTACTTTGAGAGATGATTTAGACTTTCAGGAGTCTTTTGTACACCAAAACCATCAACTAAGAGCCACAGACCTAGTCTCTAAGTTGATAGCCACTCACATCTGTCAAATTGTTCTGCTATGACAAGCCTCAACTTCTGCATCAATAAACTGGTCATATTCAACCTTGCCAACCTCAGTAGATGTAGGGAGTAAATTAAGAGAACATTATTATTGTTACTACTTTAAATTCCATTTATTGATTGCAGGTGATAGCATCTTTTATTCAATTTATCAGCTGACCGAAGAAAAACTAGTATGGTGCTGATTGATATTACTGGGTTTATACAGAGTCTGTATTCCTTATTGAACATTTTTGTTTCAGAATCTTTAATTTCAAAGAATGAAAAAAATGCAAGGGAAGTGTAATAAATAACCATAAACTATAACCAAAATATTTCTTAGAAAAAAAATGGGGCAAAGACAATGAATGTTTTCTTGTTTAAATACAATTTCCTATGGTGATTTTTAATCTCCAAGTTATTACACATGTAGTTGGTACTTTGGTAATGTATTTTTAAATACAGACCTTTTTTTATTTTCAGACTATTCAAAAGTTCATCTAACCCAACTGTTGGAGAAGGCTGAAGTGATTTCAGGACGGATGCTTAAATTTTCTGTTTTTTATCGTAACCAGCACAAAGAGTATTTTGACTATATTCGGTAAGAATCAAAAAAATATATAATGATTTGCCTTATTAAATGCCATTCCAAATTCTAGGCTTGGATTTCCTTGAATCAAGTTCTGTGAAATAGCAATTTTAGTTTTCTTTTCAAAATAGTTCATGAAACTCTGAAGAAGTCAGATTGTAGGGGGGTTTTCCACTTCATTTAGATTCCTTCCCACAATCATTTGTAATTCCACAATTCCTGTATATTTGAGTGGAAGATCTTAAACCTCCACGATTTAGATTGATGGGTATTTCATGTATACACTCCTCCTGTAATTCCCAATAACCCAATGCCTCTGTCTCATACCATCTACTAAATATTCTCCTCTTCTTGTAGTTCTCTGTAAGACACTGAAAATATGAGAATGAAGGGTGATTATTTCATGAAATATTATGGTGAATCAGATGGTGTTTAAGCTTCTAAGTAGCCATCTATAGTTGATGCATTATCTTGGCTTAATCATTCATAAGGACAGTCTCCTTTGTTTACTTTTAAATTCTAGTGTTCAACTAGTTTATCTTATCTTAGATAATCTGTGTTTTATGAAGCAGTTTAATAAAATTAAGAAGAATTCCATGTCATAGGTAGTTTCAATACTTAGAACTCTTTCATATTTGTAGAACAAAATCTCAGGAGAGTAACTAGGCAGATGTGTATTTTAAAGTGAGACTAAGCCTTTTAAAATGATAAATGTTATGTAGGTTCTAAAACTTTTACACAGTAATCCCCATAATTTTCATTTTAAAAGCCTTGTCTTGCTTTAAAGGATTCTTAAATTGACACGATTGTATATGAAAAAAAACTTAGAGGCTTTGCTGTTGTTTGTTTCACACCTGTCTAGTTTTTCGTAAATCAAGATCATGGTTCCAGATTTAAGTTACTACCTCCAGGCTGTGGAAACAGCAAAGGGAATCAGAGAGAGTGAAGTGAATTCAGGTATCTATGTTCTTCAGATGAAGTACTTTGCAATATCATATATTTTGATAACAAAACCATTCCTGCCTTAGGTTTGAATACCCTATAAATACAGAGTGTAGTCCATAATTCTCTTAGCTGGTAAGTTATTTACCCTTGATTCTATATAATTCCTGGTGAGTGCTATTCACCTGATTTAGAGTGTACAAACTGAGAAATACAATACAAATTATTGTACCTGTCAGTTGTTGAATGAGAACGATTATATATACTCACCAAGAAAGGTATTTCTTTATATTTATGCATAAAATTTGAAAACAAGAAAAGATATACTATTGTTACTAAATACATCAATATAATAAATACAGCTTTGGTACTAGAGTTAAAAGACTGGAATATTGCCAGTGTCTCTATTAGGTGGCCACTGGAGGTCAGCATTTCTCTACCCTTTGGGTGGGAACTGGCCTGTTTTCAGATCCTTAGATTCTCTAAAATTTGCTTCATCTTTTTCAAAAATTCTTCCAAGAAGAAAAAAAAAGAATGGAAAAGTTACTGTATATATTATACGATTGATTCCAATATACTAGTATGAAAGACATATTTACTCACAGGAAATTTACTCTGTTGGATTTTCCATGTAAATTTTATCTTGGTGTAATATGTATAAATGAATACACATGCACCATTCAAAGAGATACAGGCAGGGTTAAGGTAACTAATAAGGGAAGCTAAAGCAACCAGGTAACTGGCAAGGGTTGAAAGGTTTTACTGTTCTTGGGAAGGGAAGAGGAGCAGAGCCAGCGGGCAGAAGTAGTCAGATATTTGTAGTCTCAGATAAACCCGGCCCTGCCAGAACCACAGGGCTCAGAAGCATGAAGGAAGAAGGCACACTCAAGGCTTTACCTTCTCCTCCCCTAAATCTCCTTCTGGTGCCTCCCTTTCGTAGACCTGAAATGGCAGGGACCAAGGGACAAGGAAGAACCAGATGATAGAGTCTCAGCCCACAGTGGAAGGAGAAGGGGTACAGAATAGGTGTGGGGGTGGAGAATAACTAGCTCTGTCCTAAGAAAAATACAGGAGAGAGGACCTGATTAACAAAGTGTACCTGGGTAAAAACAAACAAAATACAAATTAAAACAAGACATTTTGGTGGCAATATATGTAGGCAACACTCATTTTAGAAATTCTGGCATACCTAAAAGAAACCTTTAACATTTACCCCATAATGTAGGTCCAGTTCGCTCCTCAAAAAGCCACTTCTGAAACCCAGGAGGCATATGACAGATATGATTTCAGTTGTGAAACTTCTAATTCCAGCTTGGTTTTTCTGTCCAGGAAATTTATATTCAAGATCTCCAACACTTGGAGAAGAGCATCCTTACCTTAGAGTCAAGGCTAGAATGTAGCCATCTATAGTTGATGCATTCTCCTTGATCCTTGATAGTAGAATTCAAGCTTTCAAATACTAGACAGTTGACTTTTAGGCCTATCGCCATTGCCATTTATCAGTCAGTAGATTCACTGCTGTTGTACCAAGCAGTGACCATTTCTTTTCTCTTGCAGAGAACATCATGGGAATGCCATGCAGCCCTCTGTCAAGGATAACAGTGGCAGCCATGGCTCTCCAATCAGTGGAAAATTAGAAGGCATCTTCTTCAGCTGCAGCACTGAGTTCAATACTGGGAAGCCACCCCAGGATTCACCTTATGGGAGATACAGGTTTGAGATTGCAGCAGAAAAACTTTTTAACCCCAATACTAACTTATATTTTGGGGACTTCTACTGTATGTACACTGCTTATCATTATGTGATTCTTGTTATTGCCCCTGTGGGATCACCAGGAGATGAATTCTGTAAGCAGCGCCTTCCTCAACTAAATTCCAAGGATAATAAGTTTTTGACCTGCACAGATGAAGACGGGGTGCTGGCTTACCACCACGCCCAGGATGTCATTTTAGAAGTCATTTACACTGACCCTGTGGATCTTTCTCTGGGCACCGTGGCAGAAATCACTGGTCATCAGCTCATGAGTTTGTCTACTGCAAATGCAAAGAAAGATCCCAGCTGCAAAACCTGTAATATCAGTGTTGGACGTTAATGCCCACTTTTCTCATTCTTAGTCCCTGTCATTCCCTTAGGAGCACTGATCCTCTGTTTCCATTTTTACCATCAGATGTTTTCCACTGAAGCATGCACATGCACTATCGCCAAAAGCAAACTGCCACTTCTCAAATTCCATTCAGAGCCGTTGTAGTGTTTCCTAGTCCCTACCCTTCCCACTACTTTCAATGAACTACCTTACGTTTTCCTCTTGACACTTTATTGCCTAGATGCTGCAATGTTTTTATTTTTCCTTTATGCCAAACTATAACAAAACAATTATATAAACTGCTTTAGCAAAATACAAAATAACGGCTTATAAATGGTGTTTAAATATGCATTCATTTTAATCTACTGAACAAATATTGGTATAACTCCAAACCGCATGAAAGGGTGTAATTGCAGCATGAGTTAAATCTTGAAGCCTAGAATTGTCAGCACTTCCAACTTGTTGTTTGACAGTGTTATTTATGTTATTTATACTAGCTAACAGGAAGCAACTACTGTGTTTCAACATAATAAATATAATAGAAAAATATTTTATTTGTATTGTTGTATAAAATATTTACAATCATATAGAATATATAGTTACATTTTAATAGCAATTGTATATGTGTCACGAAACCACTTCCCTTATCAAAGATGTAGTTTGTAAACCTCAAATAGTCGTGTATTTGTCCTGTTACAAGTAGATGACTTTGATTAAACAAATTTATGAAGGACATTATTCTGATTCATACAAATTATAAAATATCAGGTAAATACAGAGAAAATAATAAGCCTCTGAAATAGTCAATATTCTTCCCATCCAAACTATATGAAAATATGAATTTGTTCAATATCATGCTTAAACATGACAGAAAATAGAAATACAAACATGGCTGGTACAAGAGAAAATGTCTACTTTTTACTTATTTTTACAAAAGCAAGATAAACACATTTTAGTACAAAACAACACAAAACAATGTATGCTAACGTTGATGGAGCAAATTAATATTCTGGCTTCTTTTCCAAGGTGTCATAGCAAACCATTTCCAAACCTTTCATTTTGAACAGGATGAAGAATACCCACAGCCCATGGGAAAGCCTTTTGACCTTACAAAGTATAGACCTTGAATCATTAAGAAAAATGCATATTCCCAATGGAAAAATAGTTATATAATCTTAATTATAGTAAACAAAAAGATTAGCAATCATAACTATGATCACATTAGAGCATATATACTGCAGACACATCTATCCAAAATACCTATTTCCAAATTTCAATACAATATTTTAATATAAACATCTGTCAGTTATAGACAAAGATAATTCACAAAGTACATGCTACCAGAATGAACTTTGGTAATCAGAAATGTAAAACTTCAAATAACATAAAATAATGTGCTATTTTTATATTGAAATAAAAAACTAGCAGTGACATATTCTAGTATATTTTAGGGTATTAAAAGCCTAGCAAAATTAAGGGACAAGGTAGATTTTTTTTAATCTCTTAAAAATCTATTAGAAGTTTCAAATAAATTACATTCTTACTAGCTGTATTCCTTCCTACATTAAAAGAAGAGTTTCTTCTCCTCATTTTTAAAAATCATGCTCTCTTCCATACATGAACATAAGCAATCTTTGGATACTAAGTAGGCTTTTCCTAAGAAGTGGCCATCAAACAAGTAGATTCTAAGTGTTATTTAGACTTGATAAAATATTTGATAGTATGCGTTTTCTCCTTGGCATGGAGGAGTCTGAATTTTTTTTTCCAATTACACTGTTACTTGTCCCTCCCCCCATTTAAATCTCTCCTCATTTATAATTACACTTGCCATTCCTTCTTAAAACAGCTAATACTACCACTAAAGTGCTTTAATTTTTTATATGTCAAAACTACTTAGCAAGAATGGCAGAGGAAAATAATAAACTTAACTTTATTTATCTTAGGTCAAAGTGATTGCAAACATTTCCCGAACCTCAAATAGTTTTGGCCACATCTTGCTTGCTGATGAGGACCTCTAATAGTCTCAGTTTGGCTTTTATGTGCTTATATTCATAGTACTCATCTGCCATTGGTATCCTATCTTCCTTTTGTGGACTTCTGCAAAACAGAAAATAATGTCTGTTAGTTCATATGCATTGTTAAAAAACTTATAATTGCTAAATGAGAAAGTACAGGGTAACAGTTCCCATTTGGTTTTTGTAACACATCACTCTTACCTTACCTTCTACCTTCATTCACTCCCTCTTCCATGTGTTATTAGGTTTCTATATAATATACCCTTTGAGAATTTAAATGTTATAGGGGATTTTCAAATATATAGTCCAATGCCCAGACATATAACAATGGGACAAGTGAAAATGTCTTGGGGAAAAAAACAAAAACCAGAACCATCAAGGCATCCCTTGTCTAGTAATGCTCCCACTACCCATGCCACAATTCCATTCCTATACAGAATGTTTGGCCCTTAGAGTGACAGTTGTTAAAAATATCAACCTAAAAATACTTTAGAAATGAACAAATAATTCATAAATGTATGGTGATGTGGGGGAAAAGCTCAATGACTACCTTACAAACATGAAATATTTCCAAGTTGTATTGTACTTGTAATACCTGTCTCTGCTAATGTGTAGAATTAGAATCAGTAGAATCACTGAGAAGTTCAATTGAATGTGTAAGAGCCTAAACTGAAGTGATTCTCTTTGTACACTAATTCTAAGGTACATGACAATAATTTTTCTACAAATGCATTCTATCAACTACATCCTCCTGCCATTTACTTTGAAGAGTAATTGGGTAACATTTGGAGTTCAAACTGCCTCCTCACAAAAACATGTTGCCAGGAAATGTTTTCTAAAGGGAAATAATTGCTTCAGAATCTCAGAAGGCTCTTGTCTTTCTTGGTTGGTAAGATGGCCAATTACTTTTAAAACATTTCCACCTATGACTTTGATATACAAGAGGTTGAAAACACAGATTAAGTCACCACAATTGCTACTGAATATAAACACAAATACTCTCCAATATTTGTATGCCTGAAAAATGGGTATATAGTAAACATTTAATGTTTTGCATACACCCCCTTCTATTTTCCCAGTACTGATAAAAATATATCTTTCACAAACAAAAAAATTAATTTATAAAGATTTCTTAAGAATATAGTTATCTATTTGTGTTGCACCACTATACACTGCCCTGTAATTTCTAGTAAAGAACTCAGAACAGTACACAAATCTATAGAGAAGGTTCCTCTTAAACGCTGTCTAAATTATATATAATTCCTTTACCTATATTCTTTGTTATGAGCCAAACCGATCACTGAGTATTTAAATACCACCCTAACTTGTGTAAACAGATCTAAGTGAAGAAATGGCCTAATTTACAGGGAAACACTAATAATCCATATGTAACATTTCCCTGGTCCTTGAATACTTCACTTTGCCTAATAAAAGGGTACACTGGTCAGAATGAAAATTTTTGCAGTTTTCTCATTTTACCAAACATGATAAAGTGCTTATTATTATTAGCACAGTTCCTGGCTCATAACTATTATGTCATATCTATATGATTATGCCTCTTGGATGGTAAATTACCATGAACATACCAAGAACATTTACACTAAATTAAAATTTCTAGTAATCAATTTGCATAGTTATTGTACCTTATGGGTAGTTAGGTTTTTTCAACAAAATGTCTTAAGAAAACAAGAAAGATCCATATTTCCTAGCCATTCAACTATTAAGTTTTAGTTATAATATCATCACTTTTGCATTTAGTTTAAATATATTACCACAAGAGGGCATACAACCTCAGTCAAAGATAGGTATATCAAGTGGGTTTAGGGCTCAAAGGTGCAGTAGAATACTGTATGTAAAATGTAACTAACCACTCAATGTCAAAAAGGCATGCCAAGTACCACGGTAGATCCACTAGGCAGCACTATTAGCACATTGGGAAGTTCTCAAACTAACTCCTGGGTTCAAATAGGTAAAAATGTACACATAAAAGTTAACATGGAAGTTTGTAGGAAAAAATGGAAATGGAAAAAAAGCAAGAAATTAATGTTTTACATTCTAAATTTAATAGCCACATAAGTTTTTTACTAGATTAGTAAATACCAGCAGAAAGGTAAACAACTTGAACTTGTACCAATCAACTGCAAAGGAAGAATCCAGGTTGAAAACTAGGCGGGTTACATCTGTATTTCCTGAATATAAAACACTTGACTTAATAGGTCCAGTTCTAGTAAACAGCCCTGGAGGACTGAAATGGAAAAGTTTCTGAGAGATAAGTAGACCAAGCTTTCAAGATGCTTTAGGAAATAGTGCCTTCTACATCAGAACAACCCTCAGTCTGCTGAAATGAAAGCCATCCAGGAAACGCAGATGCATAGTGGAGAGAAATTCTGAGGAGCCAGTTTATCACTGACTCCTACCTCTGCCACCTTAATAACTTCGTGACTTTGGGAAAGTTACCCAGGATTATTTAAGACTGACATTCCACATGACAGATTTAGCTTCCCTGAGTATCCCAGGGAGTCCAATAATTTCATATTACAACCATGAAACTGGCTCAGGTTATTTGTCTGTCTCTTACAGAAGTAAATCAATTCTTATCTCATGATTTTATATATATATGGAATGTATAATGAGATTTGGATTGACATAGGAAAATAGAGGATATAGCTAGACATTTATTTAAGAGAAAGAATTGCTATGAATTCTTGACCAAATCTTGAAATATAATAATTGAGGGCAGATCCTGAAGTTTAAAGGATATATTTAAAGCAAAGGAAGAATTATTTAATTAAGTAGGAAATAACTTGTGGAACGAAATAACCAATAACAAAAAAGTTACATAGGCTAAAAAACCGAGTACATTTTTAAAAGGCTTAGACTAATTCATTAGTTATAATGAGAATTATTATGCAAAGTTAGGTATTTGGGGAGTTCATCCTTTACTTTTTAAATACTTGATAGCTACAGCCTCCCATAAAACATAACTAATAAGGGTGCTATCAGAATGCTGTATCAGACAAATCCTAGGTCTGAGTCACTGTGGAAATGATCTTGAATAAAGTCAGTGTTCCTGCAAACACTCACATATTCTTCTTAACAATAGTTAATATAATAACTTAAAAAATATGTCTGCCCATACTCACCTTCCTGTTTGTTTAAAAAACTGTTCTTCAAATTCTCTTAAGGCTTTCCGAAGTCTTTTCTTGTCAGCCCTAGTTTCTCGGAGATGGTCAAGAAGCACAGGCCTGTATCAGGTAAAATATGTATCTGCCATTAATGAGCTCTGGCATAATTGAAAGACCATCACTAGCAGATTTGTATATTCAGCAAAAGTGTATTATGCTACAGATGGATTCTGCCTAAAAGAACGTTTTTTGAGTAAGTATGGCACATGTGGAGCCTGACAATAGGGGGAGTACGTAAGCAGAGGAAATCACTTGACAAAAACGATGCCATAGGAAAGGAGAAAGGACAGAGGCAAGCGGACTGAGTCCCTGATAAAACGCAGTGAAGGTCGAGGCCATATGAATGGATGAGGAGGAAACAGACATTTTGAAGGGATACTCCTCAGTATTTGGTGATAAACTGAACATAAGAGTCACAAGAGGAAGGGATTTTAATAAAAATTCTACCCTTAATCTAGAATATGGTGAGAATGGCAAAATCCTTAGGAATGAGACCAAGACCCAAAAGAAAAATGTCCAACACCCCAAAACAGTTAAGAACAGCTGCTTTAGAACCACCAACCAACCAACCAACCATCCAAGAAATAAAGGAAGGATGGGAGGGTGGGAGAGAGGGAGGGAAAGCAGAAAGGGAGGGAGCAAGAAAAATTGATTTTCTGCTTCCAAATAGGTCATTCTTTGAACTGAAATTGAGGTATCAAATGAATCTACAAACACACTAAAGTCCCAACTTAGAGCTTAGTCCTTGGTCTCACCTCATATTTGTGGGGATTCCATCCCTATCTTGGGTCATACAGTCACCAACACTATAATACATGTTAAGGAAAATTGAAAAAAAGCCAAATGATCACAAGGAATTCCAGCTACTGAATAATGGTAATGAGAATGATAATTCTAATGAAAATCCAAAGCTCCTGGCTGAGGAGCCAGTAGGAAACAAAGGATTGTTCATTTACTCAAGGCCAAGGGGGTCCCCAGTCTGGAGAAACCATCTTATCTAAGTGGAACAGACTAGGATAAAGGCCCTAACAACTGCGGACCCACACAGGGTCCCATTCCATTTGGCCGAGCATTTTCAAAGACCAGCTCTGCTTCACAGCCTGCCAACAGTGAGACTGATGCCAGACCATGGTGAAAACAATGTGCATCTGTCACCAACTGAACATGAGCATTATGGCATTTGAGGACCTTATTGAGAGCTCTGGTTTCTCTTGGCTTTGTCTTCTCAGTTATCCAGTTAAGAGGACAACCAGATTATACTTTTCAAGGCCACTCTCTGGTGGAAAGCATTTTTTTAGAGTCTAATAGCTCTTCTGAATTTTGCATGTACATATAAAGTAACACAGACCAGGAGGAATTAAAGGGAGATTCCGCTCGGGATTCACACTTACATAGTGGCCTCATGTAAATTGGACATAGAGAGGGCTGGTTGTTTGATTTCTTTCTTTTCATCTGGTAGCAGGACCCTAACTGGCTCGGTCTCATTAGAGAAGGTGAGGTGGTCACCAACAGGAAGGTGAGATGCTGGATCTGGCAAAGAAGGTTGTTGGCTTCCTTGAGGACAGTCTTCATCAGAGTCCTCTTCCTCCTGCTTATCACAGGCAGAGTTAAATAAAGTCACAAAATGCCAAGTACCTTTTGAGAAAGCAAAAACAGGAAGAGGAACCATAAACAGACACCATGAAAACAGCAGATGACTCCTGTGCCTACTGAGAAGGAAGCAGCCAAAAGGAACTCCTCCTCAGGTGTATCAAAAACTGACAGGAGTTAATGAGCAGAGAGGCACCCATTCTGGGCTAAAATGCTCACCAGGTTCATCTCTGTTTGCTGGGCTAAAAACAGCCGACTTGCAGGACATGGTCCAGTCTTAGCCACACTGCCTAGGAGTTCCTCCCGTTCACCAAGACCTTCTGGGGGCCAGCTTTGTAACAGTTATATGGGTTAGCATGAGATGGGATTACAGACCCCATTTGTCATCCATAAATACCCCAGATCAGGCCCTGGTGTGGGCCCCATTCAGATACAGAGGACGCTCAGAAAACTGACAAATTCAGGGAAGAGCTCTAAGAAGGCAAAAGCAGAGTAGAGTTACTCCCTAACCTGCTCTGGGATAGCTCATCACAACCAAAAGATTTTTTTTGCAAGGAAATCTGAAAATCATACCCTACTTTAAATTATGCTTCTTTAATGGGAAAATTTCAAAGATTATGACTCACTAATATCTTTGTCTTTAAAACTGTGGAAGTATAAATGTACTCAAGCATACTTAAATTTATGTTTATTAATATTTATTCCTTTTTATATTAATATCTTGAACAAGTGACTTTTAATATTGATAGAGTAAGATTTGTGGTACTTTTCTAGTTCTGTATTCCCATAAATCATTCATTATTAAAAGGAGTCTAACTCAATTTCAATATTTATATTCTATTGAAATAAATCTACTTACCTCTTGTACAGTGATGGCCAAATGGTGTCAAAAGCAAATGTTGCATTATATCAAGGAACATACTGTCAATTTTCTTATTAAAGGAGAAAAAAATTGACTAACAGAATAGAAGGTAGAAGGACTCTGTTTTGTTTAGCTGTGTTGTAAATTAGCTAATGCTAAACTGAAATTCTTCATTTGTTCTCCTCACCCAAAAAATGAAAGCAAATGTTAGAACTAGCTTCAAGATACAATGGCTATATGTTCCTTTTTCACAAGATACAATGTCTATATGTTCCTGTTTCACAACAGTTAGTTATCATCCACTGTTAAGTATAGTATCAGAGTTAAAGGAGACCACATTTCTACTATTTTGAAATAACTGGCCTCGTTAGCAGCATATACTGCCAAGAAGGCACTTTACAACCCTCAGAGTACTGCCTCCCTAACTAGACATCAACACGAACACAAGCACAGGTGTCTAGTTGCAATGCAGGCATCCTGACTTACGATTGTCGGAATGAGGGAAGGCGTTGACAAGATTTGCTTGATAATTCTGTACCGGTCATAAAGAGGCTTCATGAGGTTCTTGTCTTGTTTAGTTACCTGCAAAACATTAAATTAATTACTATTCCTTTATCAGGCAAGAATAAAAACATGTCAATATTTTTTGCAGGCAAAAAAAGTTTTGAAGCCTCATAATAAAGGATTAATAATACAGTAATCAGCAAAAGGGATGTCATTTATAAGATACTATATAAAGCACATGCCAATTTTCTTGTAGGAAAAGTTTCTTAAAGGACAGTTCCAAGTTTAGAAAGATGTTTTTAAAGCTTTCTGAAGGAGACCTCAATGTGTAATGGTAAGGAGCCTGTTCTTTAATTACTTTTTCACTCTTAAGAAAACAATGGGTGATCAAGACATCAGTTTTTCTTCTAAAACACGTATTCTATCTGGATTCCCATGATTATATTAACCCCTCTGCTGGATGACATGTCCCTAAAGCACCATTTTCAACAGGTCACATTGTGCATAGAAATTTGAACAGCTTCCTATCTATCTATATTTTTCCCTCTCTACCTCCATCCTCCATCCAAAATGACCAAACTCCTGTGCCTGCCTTAGTTCCCTCCCTGCTGTGTATCCTGCATTCATCTGCTACATATTCACTACACACAACCACTCTCACTCCTGTCCAGGGATCTCACTTAGCAGGTAGTGGGAGGGAATGGTTATTTCCATCCCAGCATAATTGCCAGGCATCTCTTACTGAAGTACACATGCCCAAGTGTACTGTCTGGCTCTGCCTTCCCGATCCTATAAAGAAAATCTTAAAAGGAAATGGCTCAAGCATCTATAGTTAAGCTTCCTAGTGATTTTCATGCTATCCTACCCCCATAGCCCAGCTGAGAACCATCCTGGCCCACGTTGATCTCCCTTTTCTCTGAACTTCTCCATCTCATCATCTGGGCCTTAACTGTTGTCTGTGTTTCAGTTATAAATTAGAAGCTTCTTAAGATCAAAGATTATAGCACATATTTCTTTAAATTCTCACAGTATCCAACATATCCCTGTCCCTACAACCCATCTATCAACCCAGATTTATAGTACTCTAATTTTTAACAAGCTTCATATAAATTCTCTATGCTGTAACCTAAAGGCCTTTCATTTTTAGTAGATAGATCACCTGTCTCTGCAGGAGCTTAAAACCCAATAGCCTTCATTTTCCAGCCCAATCACTTCTTAAACATTTTCTTAGTCTAAGTTCAGATAACAGGGAGTATTTTTTATTCAGTATCTCACTAGGACTTATATTCCACAGAAAGTACTTCAAAAAACTATTTTTTAACTATTATTGGCATCTCTCTATTGCAGTTTGATTGTTATGATTTTATTTTAGTATGTTCTCTGGATTCTAGAAAAGTTAAATTTAGTCCTAAAAGAGAAAAAGAATGACCAAACAAGCAAGTTAGAATATTGAAAGCCATTATAGGAAAGTGCCAAAGGCTGCTTCCAATGGACTTGGACAGGAAGACTCACTGCCTGGAGAGGGGTCAGTAGTGAAACTGTGCCGGGAGCTGTCTTCTACTCACAGGCCTACGAAGAGAAGCTTGCAAAGTAGAGCTTCAAAATGAAGGAATGAGTCAAGGGGTAGGCTCTGCTGGATAGGTTCCTGAAATCTAAGGGGCAAAACACATTAGGCTTTGCTATTCCTCAGCCACTTGCTGCTAAAAATCCTACAGTTTTCCCTCTGAATGCCATGGCTCTTTTTCTGGAGTGCATCCTCCCTCCCTAATTATGCATATTGGTGATTGTCTGTGGTATGTTAGTTGTATCTAACTTGGGATTTTTATTATGTGAGTGGAGGAAACAAGGACCATGTTGAGTAACCTAAACAGTCAAAAAGAGATATCCAGAGCATGAATGAGTTGTCAGATTTTAAAGGTAAATATAAATAGGTGAACCCCCCAAAAATAATTATCCTTATTCCTGCTCCTCCATTTTTCATAGCAAGAGGCTGCTTTCACTAATGGAGGCTGAGCGAGAGAGGACTGTGCATAGAATATAATTTGATATAATTTGTTGATAGATGACAACTTTGCCATTAAAAAAACCCTCCTGGCCCCTTATACCGGTTATTTGAATCACCAAGGTCTAGAAGAGTAGCCCCAAAACGAGCTGGCTTCCCACAAGACAGGCTCCTGAATAGCCTGCTCAAATGCTTTTTTTTCTGGACCCTGTTCACAAGTTGTTTGGGAAAAAGCTGCCATAGTGTAAGCGCTTTTACACCACACTAGTCCTCCTTTCTCCCCATGGCACTGGACCCAGGTATTCCTTCCCAGTGAACCACAGGAATTTACCAGTAAGATCATTTAAACCATCCCCATAAATGAGCTCTCCTAAAGAGGGAAATCAGAGTAACATTCTCCTCTCTGGACACTCAGTGGTGGGAACCTATGACTGTTTAGCTTTAGGAAGTCAAGTGCTACCAAGCTTTTCCTGGGTCTAAGTCTCCCCAGCCCCTTATTGAGAAGTACTGTGGAACTGTCTTTCTGAACTAATAATCAGTCTGACCATCTGAACTAATTAGCCAATGAACAAAATCACACAAAGCAGCTGCTGAAGAGAATGGTGTGGTGGTCAACTCAGATTTCTAAGCAGAGGATTGCAGATTAATTTTGATCTTGAAACCAGAGGACGTGAGCTCAGATAACAAGCTTGAAAACACATGCTATTTTTAACATGGAAAATTCTGTAATCTCTGAAACTTATATGCTTAAATATGCAGAATGAAGATAATTTTTAATAAGCTATCCTATGTAATGTCCCTGGCATAGATTCAGGAATACTAAATGTTACCATAGTAAGCTTATCAATCACACAAGTTAACTGGGGGTTACTATCAATGCTGTACATTACTAAACAGAGTACCATGGTACTATTAGAGAATTGTAAAAATAAATAAGAATCAGAAGCTCTGTCTTGATATAACAAGCTATCCAGAATACACAAAGTGCAAAAAGGATACATAATTATATAGACTGCTATCCCTTGTTTAAAGGGGACAAATTAAGAATGCATGTTGATACTTTCTTGTATATACTTTAAATAGAAACTCCAAAAGGACACATAAAACATTAATAACAATAGTTACCTGCTTTGAAGTAAGAGACCTCAGAGCTGGAGCTGGCAGATGGGTTGGGACAGAACCTTGTATTGTGTTCCCTTTTATATTTCTTTTTGAATTACAGGATAAAGTATTACCTACTCAGAAAATTCTTTTAAAAGGCTAAATAGTCAGAAGAACTTGATGGGATCTTCCTTTGGGTACCTTCACCTGTGTTTCTTCTAATACACAACAACCCGCTAATCAGTTACTAAATTTTCATTTGATTTTTAAAAATAAAATTAATTATGTTTTCCAAAAATCTACTTCCCTCCTCAAAGATGCTGCAGCAGCTAAAAGACCAGCAGTAACCACCCTTGCTCATCTCTTTGGTAATCTGCATTGTGCACCTGACCCCACCAACAGTTCTCAGGGTGATAAAGTGGGTATGCCAGCACCAGGTCAGATCTTCAAGAGAAAAGGACATAAAAAGTCACCACAATGAGACAGTGTGTCCAGAGGATGATTTATTCATCCAGTGCTCAACGGACACCCTGTGACCCAGAACCCAGAAGTGATTATCTCCAAAAATCATCCATAGATGAAAGGAGAAAATCACTCAGTGACAGTGTCTGAACCAAGGCAATGCTTTATCAACTTGACTGTGGGCTCTGACTAAAGTCCAAATGCAAAAATTTTAGGAGTCATTATAAAGGTCTCTCTAGAAAAGAAATAATTCTTCATCTTGGAAGCTTATATAGTTAAAGCATTTTCAGCAGTAAAGCAAGGACCCCAGATGAAAATCATCTGTTAACCTGGGTTGAAAGAAATGGGGTCTAAGGGATAATCTCAAATGCTAATAAGCTCACTGAGGAGCTGGGAGTAACACTAGCTATTCTGAAAATTCGCAGTCCTCCCCTTGCATCTGCTGTGGCTTCTGGGCTCCCCCTTAGGACCTAACTTGCCGCAGACTAGTCACTTCATGGTTTGCTGTATTAAGCTCTCCCAGGAACAATACTGCAGCTTCAGGGAAGGAGGCCTACATGTTCTAATACAGTTGCTCTCTATTTAAAGGGCCTAACTTGAACCTACGGCAGAGATACTAGCTTTATTTGGGGGGCTTCTGCCACTTATTCAACAGTTCAACAGATACTTCATTTAAAAGGATAGGCATAAATTGTCACTGCAGAGATCTTCCTTTGCTCTGCAGACTTTCATCTGCATGCGCATTTTTGACATAGATCCCTCAGTAGGGTGACCAGCCATCCCCGTTTTTCCAGGACTGAGGCGTTTTGTAGGACATGGAGTTTTCAATGCTAAAGCCAGGGAAGTCCAGGGAAATTGGGGATGGTTCGTCACCCTGTTCCTCAAAGATCTTAAAATGAACATGTCCAAAACAGACCTTGTGAGTTCTCATTTCCATGCCCAATCTACTCCTCCTCTAGTTTGCCCCACCTCAGTGAATGGATGTCCCCATCTTGGCTTCTTCCTTTCCTCCAATCCCTTACCATTCAATGACTTGGCATGTCCTTCTGATTATATATCCAAAATACACACTGAATAAGTCTACTTCTTTACATCTCCAAAGCTACCATGCCAACCCAAGTCACCCATTTCATTTCCCTTTTCCATTCTTTCCCCCTATGATTTATTCCCCACAAAACAATCAGAAAGATCCTGTAAATGTAAATCACACCATGTCACTTTCCTGCTTACAACCATTCATCAGCTTCTCAATACTTTCTCCATCCTAGGAGGTCCTGTGTGATGGGCCCTAATCTATCTTTCTGACTTCTCCTGCCATCCTCTGCTCCAGCCTTCACACCCAATAACTCCAAGGGCACACAAGATCTTCCTTTAAGTCCTCAAGCCTTCCTAACTGCAGTTCAATCTGTCTAAACTGCTTTTTGCTGCTCTTTTGGCCTGACTCTTCTTCACTAAATGTCACCTTACTGGCCTTCCAAATGACCCTATATAAAGTAGAAACCACACCCATTATTCTTTATGATATCATCTGTTTTATTCTTTGTACAGGAATTATCAAATTTTAATTTTGACTTTTTTTAATTGAGTTGTTTGTTGTGTCCCAGCTCCCAGAACATGAGCTCCCTGAGGGCTGTGACCACCCCATGAATTCTCTTATTTTTTATATTCAACATGTATTCACACATGTAGTAGGATTCTCAAATATTTTTGCAAATGAATGACTGCACGCCAGTCACCAGGCTTCTCCCTTTATTGTCACAATAATTAAGTAAGTAGGTATTATCTGTATCTTATAGATGAGGAAGTTGAATCTCAGAGAATTAGTTAACTTGCCAAGTGTACATGGCTAGAAGGTCCCTTGCTCAAGCATTGAGTCCTGCTCTATTAGTGCATGTGCATGTGCGGGCGTGCGCACACACACACACACACACACACACACACACACACACTACTTACCTGCTATCAGAAAAATCTAGAATCTTTGGTGGGGAGGGGATAGGTTGCCTGGGTGAATGAAAACTTTCTATTCATTTGTCACAACATATATATATATATTCTTTTTAAAAGTACAAAGGTATTTCATGAAGATAGAAGTTGCCAAAGGCCCATCTGCACTTGTAAAGGACTAGTCCGGGGGCATATCAGCCTTTTGGGATTTGGCCTATGTTGCCATCTTATGATTAAGATCAGATAATGGGCAACAGAACAGGTAAAGGCAGCTATATTCTCCAGACCTCATTTAAATCTGCTAGTTTGTTGGCTCATCTGTCCACTCAGCAAACACCTACTCAGTACCTGCAGGATCAGGAGCAATAAACAGCCCTTCTACTCAAGAAGTCGAAAGAATGAGAGACACAGAATGGCATACAGCATAGGCAGAGCTGTGACAGGGTAACTACTGTTCTTATTTAACAAATGGAAGGTTAAACACCACTCTCAGAGTTAAGACAGAAAAAGCCACGAGGTAGATTCTTTGGCATAAGTGAAATTAAGCACAGATGAGGATGAGAGGGGATTAACCAGGGAAAATATTAATTGCTTTCATCATCTTTGTAAAATATAATCTTTTTTTGTGCTTCAGACTGATATAGCCAAATCCCTTACTGACAACTCTATCTGGATATCTCACAAATTTTTTTAAATATTTAAAAAATCTTACCTAACACTCCTCAAGAGAGCCTGCCTATTCGTACTATATAAAATACTAAATTACTTTCCTTACTACTTATAGTAATCATCCCTGCTTTATTATTTTTAATAAACATATGGTAAAAATGGAATTGTAATCCTAGTCTTGGGTTCATTTGCTAATTTACTAGGGCAAACTCAGGGAGAAGGGGTTATGATACACCCTAGTGTCTTTGCATTTGCTGCCCATCAACATGCAATACTATAACCTCCAGAATGGCAACACATGCTGAAATCACATGGCAACACCCACAGGTCACAGCTGCTTACCCACTAGGAACTCATCCGACTGAAATTTCAGAGCTGTTCTCCTAAAGATGTACATATGGTACCAAAGTGCTCTTACAAATTGGTCAAAACCATAACCTCACAGGCACCGTGGAGTGTTGTGGCCCTAGGAAGAAGACATGTGATGCACCTTAGAATCCTCCTGAGAGGGAAGCTGCTCTCTCTTCTCCTTCAGGCACGTCAACACAGCATCTGGAACGTCCTCTCCAGAGGAGCCTGGCTCAGGGCCCCCAGCCTCTGGCTTCCCGTTCTCTGTGAGGACTGTGGGTTGTTCACAGGACAGGCTTCTGGGCGGGCCTTTGGAAGCACTCCCCTGTTCTTCTGACAGCCTCAGCTTTAGTTCTAAGAGAAATGCCAGGAGTTACCATGAGCAAGAGGATGCACCGGCCCCAGTAAGAGCAGAGAGCCTTTTGGGAATCCCCTCTCCCAGAATGGAAATGACTGTTCATTTCCAAGTGCGTTGAGATGAAAGGTGCTGATGATGGCTTTCTATGGGCCAAGGGCAGCATTAATAACATGAGCCAACAGCATAAGCTCCCAGTCGGATGTGAAAATAGAGGGCACTAGAGGCTGGGCTCTCACAGAGGTGGAGGATTGGGTCGGGGAGGAACTCAGTGGCTTAGATTTCAGAGGAATTGTTGCGGTAGAAGACCAGTGGTACCTGGCCCCAGCACTTGCACCTGTTACCCACCATAGCACCCAAAATTCTGCAAAGATTCATTTACTTGGGCTTTGGAAAGCTTTGTAGTCATTAAGAGCCCCTGTGGAAATACAAGTATCTCTGGAAGTCATTACATATGCACACATCTAAGGAAATACAGGAGGGATGGGAAAAGGAAGATGGGGATGCTAGGCCCAACTTGACAGATTTTACAACTGTGTTTAATGCCAGCTTTTAAAATCCAGGAATCCCATCCTTGCAATGTGGCTTTATGTAAACCTACATAATAAAAAATTAAATACCACCTGGGATTTGTCAGGGAATTACATTTCAGAATATGCTAAGGGAATGGCCGTTTGAATGATGCCATTCATATTGATTTCTCAATTACATAGCTCATTTTCTTCATTTGATGTTTGCTTTTTAGTTCGACTTTGACATGGTGTTTAAACACTGCATATTTTATAAACCTGATACATCACTACAGTTTAATACCACTGAATTAATATGCCCTTCCAGTTCCTTATCACCAGCCTTCTAGAAATTTGGAATAACTCCCATGTCTCTAAGTACTAAAATAAGAACGTGGAGAAAAGAAATAAATTTTTATTCGTAAGTAACCACAGTCCTTTAAAATGGATTTTAGAGTTAATTAATACTCATACCACTATCTCCAGAGAGACAGAAAAAGTAGGACACTGGATTAGGAGGCAAGAGAACTGAGTCACAGACTTAGCTCACGACCTCTTGTGATCCTTCGCTCTCTTTGGACATAAATGTCCTCATCTGCGCAATGGAGTATATGGAGAGTAAATGATTGCTCAGGCCTCTTCTGTTTCTAACATACAATAACCCAGGGATCTTAATACTCCACATGTTGAAATATTCCTGGCATTGAGGTGAATCATTCCACTTGAGAATCTGGAGTTTCTCAGTCTCTTTATAAGGTGATTTATTAAATGGGGCCAATGAGGGGGACTCAGGACTGTTTATTTCAAGAAAGGGCTTCCAATCTGCACAGGAGATAAGGTGAAAGAGGGCACATGTGGGAAAGAATCAGAAACACCTTGGAGCACATTATCACTATTTTAACTGCTTTCTTAGTAAAAGAGACCTTGGCTAGCATTTACCTTTGAGCTGTTTACGACCTTTAGCCAAATCATTCATCCATTTCAGGACTTCAGGATTAGAAGTCTTGTCCCCATGTGAAGGCTACCAATGGAGGGGAAAATGGGGATGGAAGGGAGAGAGGGAATAAGGGATAGAAAGGGAAGGAGAGAAGGGAAGGGAAAGAGAAAAAGGAAAAACGTAATTTTTAAATAGCCACGGCACAAAAAAAGTACTTCAGGAACATAGAACTGGGAGGGAAATTCAGGTGTGAAGACTCCAGCTGATGGAATTGCTTCTGAAAAAAAAAAGTCAGATGTTCTTGTCATCCTCCGTGCTTTCGTCTTTGCCATGGGCATTGATTCTAAGCAGCCTGGTCACCCAGCATTTTCCACATAGTCTTCACCATGCTGGTCCCGCCCGCTACAGTCTGACCCTCAATCACCGTGTGGGCCACTCACACCCCAGAGCTTGTTGTCAGGCCATTTGTATCAGTGTAGATGATACAAACCAGCACTCTCTCCTTTGCCTGTGTTCACATACATGGTTTATGACCACAACTACCTGGAGAATACTGACAGACTGCAGACTTAGCTCTTATCGGCCCAATCCTCTATGCTGCACAAAGGGGACCCCGGGACCTCTCAAACCTGATGACAATCTGAGAAGTCAGCATGTCAGGAGGAATGTCCTGATTTCCAACCCTCTCACTGTTTATACACTCAATATGCTTCTGGCCTGGCATAAAAATAATAATTATTTGTGTGTGAACTTGGGCAAATAATTTAGCCTCTTTGTACCTCAGTTCCATCTATTAAATAAGGAGTATAAGAGCATCTCCCTCATTGGGTTGCTGTGGAAGAAAAATTAGTTAATAGGTGTAAAACACTGCAAAGAGTTCCAGGCACAAGCTAAACAATACATATGCTTGAGCCAGAATCACAGATACAAATATTATTGTTATTATCACCAGCTGTGGTGATATTAGCTGTGTTACTACTGGGCCTTCAAAAGAATACTGAGTATGTCTTCACCAACACACACATATGTAGGGGTATGTATGTCCTACCAAGTAAGCTGATCACACTTGGATTTGGCAATAAGAATATATTCTTGATTTTTGAAGGATATGACTGTTAATACAAATCACTCACCTTGATTTCTGGGTTTCTTCTCAGAGCATATAAGTTGATTTTCCACAGAAAAAAATAATCTAGGAGAGGATAGCTAAATATATTTAGCCCTCACCCCTATAGATCAGTAAAAGCTTTCTCAAGTCAAGGCCACCCTGGTAACTTCAAGATTAATGACTACTTTGAATTGAGGAGGAACTATACAGGGATGCTTAAGATGACATGATCATAAACACCATAACAGCCGGAGATGTGTGCACTGAGAGCGACCAAGCCTAGGGACCCTGCCACATTTCTTTAAGGATCCACTAAATCCAGGTGACATCAGCAATTGTTGGTGAGAAACAGGCATAGGAAGCGGAGTGTGCTCCTCTCAAGTGCAAAAGGAATAGTCCTTGTATGACAGAATCATCAGTCACCATCCATGTACATGGAATTAGGCACTAATTGTGAATCACAGGGCATAGTTCTGTCATTTCTAGAGTGATGAAAAAACCACGCATTTTAAAATCAAGATGGAAAACAACATTGAAGAAAATGACAGTGATTTTTCCCTAGGCGGGGCTCAGATGGGACACTGGTTTCCACAAGGGAAGTCCTAGTTTCAGAACCACGGACAGTGGCACAGGGCCTCACCTCCACACAGCCCAGCCTGGCCCAGCCCAGTCTACTTCC
The DNA here is from genome assembly GCA_032199065.1 of Smutsia gigantea. Taxonomy (NCBI): domain Eukaryota; kingdom Metazoa; phylum Chordata; class Mammalia; order Pholidota; family Manidae; genus Smutsia; species Smutsia gigantea. Next base: position 635,102 of record JAVSCE010009123.1, read on the forward strand.
TGGCACTGGGCTACGTCTGCAATATTTGGTTTTAGGTAACCAGTCTGGTTATATGGACAGTTAATGTTTTACATTTGGTTTCTCAAAACCTCACAGAATTCTCAAGTCTGATCTGAAAAATCATCTTGTTCTCTGGAACACATGTTTTTCACTAGATATGTTCCACACAGTTAATGTCATCTTATGAAATATTGATAAAAACAAAAATAAAAACCTAAAACCCTAAGCCAATGACCTCCAAAGAAATGATTTTTCATTACCACAAGTAGGATTTAGGGGACATTTAGGGCTAAATTTTCTGACAAAATATTTTAAAGACTGAAATCATTTTCTGAAATGAATAGTTTATTTCCTTATTCTTGGGGGAGCTTTTAAAAGAGGTTAAATCAAGCTCACAGGTATGAAAGGTCTCAAATCACATGGAAGGTTTTCATATACAAGCTATGGAACTTTCTTCAAGACTTCTAACTGCTGAACTGAAAGATTCCAGTTTAATAGACTCCAAGGATCATACACCCAGAAATTACACAGTGTATGTTTTGTTCAATGCAACTAAAGTGGTGTCCTGAGTCACATAACTGAGGGTCCCATTAGACCAGATTTGTGGTCTGCCAAAGACAGCTTAAAAGACACTTTAGAAAGATTTCTGGATTATGAAATCTTGACTAGATCAGTTCTTTGCTGTGTGACTCTAGGAAAATCACTTCTCTTCTCTGGGCCTCAGTTTCTTCAATGGCCAAATAAGAAATAAGACTGGCTGATCCCTTTTAGTTCTAACATCCTCTAATTCCACTGAAAGTAGACATCTGGCAAAACAGCCTTTTCTAAGTCCATTAGTGTAACAATAGTTACAAATGTAAAATCAATTTTAGAGAATAAATATGGCTTGGGATGGGAATGTGAAATAGTTATATTCAACAGAGAGGGAATGATCTATGTTGTACCAGGCATCATACTAGCACAGAGGCCCAGCAGGATCTCGGATTCAAAAATTAGCAGTGGGTACTAAAGTACTATTAATTCCACAGTCAGGCTGCCAGCAAGGAAAGCCTTACACACAGCAACCAATTAAAGCCCACTGACACATCAAACCTCTCACCACAGCCTGGCACCCCAACAGGAAGGGTGAGGGGAAGCCCTGTTCCTGAGACACGGAGGCTCTGTTTACACCAAAGACTTCTACACGTGCTGAAGTAGTAGCGACCATGAAGCCTTCTCTCTCTGCTACTCCATCTGCACATGTGAGTGTTTAAGTGTGTGGGTATGTGTCTGCTCTGGCTCTAAAGCTTCTCTAGACAGAGGCAGGAGGGGCCAGGAGAAATTCTTTCCAAAATAGGCAGCTGCTGAGTGACTGTTTTAGTTGAGAGAAGTAATCCAGGGTCTGTGACTACAGGCAGAAAACCCAGTGGAGTTGACAAGGCAGAGGTTGCCATGATATAGCCTGTCCAAATATATTCAAATAGATTAAAAAGTTAATAATATCTTGGACCACTTATTCCCTTTGTGCCAAACACTATAAGCATTATATATGCACTCCCTCATTTCACACTCACAAACTTAAGAAGTCACTACTAATGTTAACTCCACTTTACAGATGGTTAAACTGAGACTCAGAAAGGCAAAGTAACAAGTCTAAAGTCACAGAGCTCCTAAGTGGCTGTGCTGGATTCAAATCCAGATCAGTGTTATTCAAGAACTGCCAGGTAAGAAGTGTTCACAGGCCCTGGGAGTGGAGCCCCTAGATTTTACTCTCCTGTTTCCAATGTGAGGGGCTTACAGATCCAGTAATACTCCAGCGACGAACAGGGAAGACCAGCTGCTCTCAGGCTATCTGGTGCTTTTGAAATGTGGACACTTAAGAATTTTACTTCTACTCCTCCACTGAAAAATCTACTCATCTTTAATCTACTACCCAAGCCTCAGCTGAAAGAACACAACTACCTTCGTCAAGTTCTAAGTCTTTCCTAGGCCTCAGTGTGCTTATCTGTAAGATAAAGGCCTATACTCATAAGCAGATACCCCCCCCCCGCTTTAAAAAAGACTCCAACAGCTGTGACTGCCTGACTTCAAGGAAGAGAAGACTCTTCAACAACCAGGCTAAGGTTGTCTTGAAAGCCAATTTGACTTTTTTCCATTTTGCAAAACTAAACATCACTCCTTAGAACCCATTTTTTAGTGAATTTGAAACCACTGTGAAAAACAAAGGACAGGAAAAACAGGAGAGTGAAACATTGCCCACTCTCACCTCCCTCCCCTGAACTTCTCTCACACTCAGGGACCTGTGGATTGCCTCTGTACCAAGTGCTTAGTGAGCCTTTAAATATTTCAAGATGAATGAAACATTATTCCCTGTTCTCTTTTATTCTAATAACAAGCTATTCTGGGCCCACTGCCAAAGACCAACATCTTTGTGCAATTCTACATGACTATGATTTTTCTCTATGCCATGGTCACCATTAGAGAAAATAAAACCAGCACTAGCCATCAGGACACCTACCTCTGACTCACTGTTTCTTAGGAAAGAAAAGGTTCAGGACTGCAACACTGCAGACCAGCACCAAGACTCATGTCTTTCTGATGGGAGAGGATAGATCAGGGTTTGTCCTCGTGAGTGGCCTCAACAGATGTCATGTGATAGGTCCCCATCCATCAGCCACAAAGTACTTGCATGTCAAAGAAAACTCTCCCTCCCTCATTCTGTTCCACAATTAGAGATTCTGCCCTTTGGGTCCTTAGGTGGTTCTTATCAAAAGGCAAATGGGAAAGGGTTAAAGAAAAAAGAAGACCATAATTCAACAGCTCTCCAAATTCTAGTCCCAGCCACACAAATGACAGTAAGGTTCTTCTGGAAAATAATGAGGGATCAATAATCAAATCAGTTTGGAAATAATGTAATCACTATTACAAATATCTTAGCAGAGACTAATTGACAGCATGTGAGAACAAGACAGAACTGGGACTGGAACTCAATTTATGACAGGTGCTGGGCTGGCCAGTGCCCCCAGAGCTGTCCCTTGCACAGAGGGGTGCCCAAAAAGGGAGGACAGAAAATCCCAACACCTCTGACACAAGCCATTCTTATTTTAAACCACAGGGTCCTTACCCGATAATTCTTTTCTTGTTCAAATTTTTCTTCAAATTTCCGTATTTTCCTCTTGAGACTCTGGATGTGCTTGGTGACTTGGGCAACGGTCTGAGGCTCCTTGCCATCACCACAGCTGCACCTCGAGGAGCTCCGGGGCCTGCAGTGATTACAGGGAGGGGAAGAATTGTCAAAAACAATGTCTACCAGTAAGTACTGGTGCTGGTCTAAAACCCAAGCTACCTGGAGGATCAGAGGCGGGCAGAGGGCAGTTGATTATTTGATGAGTCTACTATGCAGTGTCTGCTCATTAGCGGAGCACCCTGATCACAGAGCTCCATATGAGCAAGTTGTCATCAGGGACTTTAATGTACAAATGTCAGAATATTAGTTGAGTAAATGTATTTCCTAAAGCTTGGAGGAGACTAATTTAAGACTAAAAAGAGACAGCCCTGTTGTGGTGTTATCCTCACTAGGTTCATGAGCCCCACCTACCACCATTTTCAGGGAAGACACAGATGCATAGTTAACTTTTCATGATGTAACATAGCCTTTGCAAACCTGATGAAAGGAATGGCCTTATCTCCAGAAAACACGTTCACGTGACTCAAACTTTACAATTGCAATGATTTGCTAATTTCCTCAAGCCCATCAACAGCCAGTCTGTGGACCCAGGTTTGGATAAATTAATGAACAACAGACGGAGTTATTAGGCAGAAACTGGGGGTTCCCTATACATATTAGAGACTCATTTTATCTATACTTCAAAATTATTTGTAGAACTTTTTAAAAAAGGAATGCACATTTCCACACTTTTCGGGGGGGGCACTATTTTAAGTTACCACTTTTTTAGAATCTAAGAAGAAATTGATTTAGACAACCTCCAAGCATTGCCAGTCTATCCATTGAGACCACTGTTGAAAATGAAATGAATATAATGATATATAGCTCACCCAAGAATGGTATTCCCCGATACTTCCATGTACATATACTTAGGGTCATGGTTATTTCACCAAAAGTATTCAAACATGCATGCCCTGCAGTAGCCTGTATCTCAGGACCATTGCCTCCTGAGAGAGCAGGGCCTGGAACATTGTTCCCAACTAGAAAGTACACTGATTTTTGCCATTTATTGTTCAGGTTTTACAGTTGCATTTGATAGGCTTATTTGCACTATTTCAGACACACACTTCATTATAGCTTGTATGAAATGAAGATAACAAAACAAGGTTTTCTTACATCATAAACTGCTGAGTGCTGGGTGGAGAAGGGGCTGATTCAGGGTCTAAGTTGAATCTCTGGCTTTGGCTGAAGATAGAGCATCGTGGGGATAGCAGCGGATTGTCACCATCAGTGATGTGATAAAGCAGTCTACTAGTCCCAATAGACTGGAGGTCATCTGCTGCACTGTCTGCTTCATTCTGCCCATCTTTGTGGACTGGTGCAGAGTCTGAGGAAGCAAGATACCTCATCAAGCCTTAGAATTCTGTGACAGAGGGCTTGAGACTATCATGTTCCTCAACAAAGATCATGAATATTCATTATAATGTTTTGCCTCTTTGTCATTTCTTCCTTCTGGGGATATGAAAGGCTTTCTAAATAATGTCATGCTTGTTCTCACAGAACCTGGATAGAAAATATTCTAAAACCACCACCAACAAAAAAATGGGAAAACAAATTATTTAGGTATGAGTTAGAGAGTTAGCGAAGCCCAGAACTACAAAAAAAGCATACGTCAGAGGGTATATTACAAAACATTAAGAGTGGAAAAAAAGGAAACAGTCAAATGGAGATAAAGCAAAAGATGATAGATTCTGAGGAAGAAAGGAGGTAATAGGATTACCAGGGAAGGAAGGAAGGGAGGGAGTAGAGAAGGGAATCAAAGGAGGGGAGCCCCCAGACAGAAAATGGTCCAGCAGTGATTAAACATGATGGAGAACTCCACCTGTTAATATGGAAAGATGTTCAGAATATGCTAAACGAAAACCACAGACTTCAAAACAGTAACAATTCCATTTTATATAACAAGCATGCATTTATGTGTACAAATAAATGCATTAAGAGATCAAAGAAGCCACATAGCAACCACAAAGCATGGTAGAATTAGGAATGATTCTGTTGCTCCTCCAAAATTTTATCTAGCACTTGATTTCAGACAAAAAAAAGAGTAAGAAACAAAACCTGCTCCAACCTCTCCCCACAGGCAGGTAGCTACCTCTGTGCCTAACCTGCAGCATCACTCTCCTTTTAAATGAGCTCACCTGCTCCCCACCACAGGGTCAGTCCTGAAGGTGCTGTGGGGTGAAGAACATTAGGACGCAGCGTCAGGGTGGTCAGAAAAAAGACGCTCTCCGTCATGGGGCTCTGTACAGAGTTATTTAAGCAGCAGCCCAAACGCCTCAGTTTTGCTTAGCAAAAGTCAGGACAACCCCAGGCTTTCTCTTACTCCTACCACCCCAAAGAAAGAAGAAAACAAGGATTTTCTGAGTGAATAAGCAGAATCTGAAAATACTGACAATCCACTTTTCCAAAATCAACATTTATCACAATTTGGTACCGGATGAATCCTAATCAGGTTTAGAATGGCTCATGTTCTCTTGAGCTTGAAATGCAATTTGCTCTGTGCAACATCGGAGGTCTGATTAGGTCCTTGTGTGTTTTCAGTCGGCTTCTCCCCGGAAGGATTGTAGATGGGGAGGTAGATAAATAATGCCTTGCTTCCAATTATGTCTCCGAAGCTCATTGCCAACACTCTGTCAGCGGCTGAGGCTGGTCAGAAATGGACAGCACAAGGTCTGGGGGAGAGTTAGAGCAGGTGAATACCAGTGCCACAGGCCCACAGGTTGGGTATGCTATTGTGACTGACACAACTCACCACAGGTGACACCTTGCTATGAATAATTTACCCCCAAATCACTGCTGTTTGGCAGGAGTCCTAATGAGCAACAGGAATATGAGTTACTAACCAATAATTCACAGCTTACACTAACAATCACCTTCAAAGCCCACCAGGAGATATATGGGTGCCTCACCAAATCCTCTTCATAAACCATGAGACCCTAAGAAGAAATACATTTTATTCATGTCACCTCTTTCTGGGCAGTACCTTTTGGTAGTAACAATAGGGAAGATAAGAATCTCTGGCAAGCACTTGACCAGCATATCTTTGCTGATAATGGAAAGTTCTGAGGCCTTCAACCCTTTAGCTCAGATGTGACCCCAGGGTCACAACTACCATGAGTCTCTTGGTGCTATTTTATAATGCCAAATGGAGGTATCTGGGTTCCCAGCCACCTGAATGAAGTGGAGGCAAGAATAGAACTCAGCTTCTGAAATCCAAGGAGTCCTGTAATACAACTTCTTAGAATCATAGAACATTATGAATGACTCTTTTTGAAACACGTTACAAAAATAGCCATCAACTTCCATCCACATGGCCTCTGCCTCCATGGGCACTAGAATCAATTACCAGGGCTGAGTGATGAACCCCCGCCCTTCCCGTGACCACTGAAGGAAGCAGCGAGCCACAGGGATCCCAGAGAGCCAAGCCAAAGACCAACAAAAAAGTAAAAAATGGGTAATTTGGTAGTCCCTAAGTTCTCTGTCCAAACTCACCATTTGTGTTATGAAGTGACTTAATTAAATCAGCTGGCAGGTGTACGTGCTTGCATTTGTGTAGACAGAATTGTTGAGTCCCTTGCTCAGAAAAGGCCAAGATAGACTGAGAGCCAGACATCGTTGCTGCCATCCTGGGAACAGAGCCCAGGCCACCACCTGCAGAGCCTGCTCCCCAAAAAGGAAAAGCTTACCATCTTATTAAATTTGGTGGCTTCCGGTGGCTCCCTGGGGGCACATTACTTTTTCTTGCAGAGGAAGGAGCAGCTCGGTAGAGCCCCTGGTGTGATGGCTTCGAGGAGAGGGTCTGTGACCCAGGAACCTTGGTGTACTTATACTCTGTGGGGCTGCAGTGAGGTCCCTGACTGTCTCAGTGCCCTTGCTTGGCCTGTCTCACAGGACTGCCAGGAAGTTAAGAGAGCCCTGCAGCACATGGTGTCCATAGTCAACATGCTGTACTCCATGCTCAAGTTGTTAAGAATGTAAATCTCATGTTATGTGTCTTAGCATAATAAATAGAATATATCTTTTTTTCCTTCTTTCTATTTTCTAAAATTTCTGTAACAATATGTCTTTATAGGAAGGAAAAAATAAAAGTTAATATACAAATTTTTTAATAGGAAAATAACTACTCCTGAGGAATGAAGTGAGAAACCACCCCAAGGGCAGCACGATAGAGAGCAAGTACTGTGGATTTGAACTACAGGTCTTCTACCTATAGAGACATCAGAAGTGGTGGATCTTTTAAAACCTGTTTTCTCATCTGTAAAATGGGGAGAATAATGGTGCCTGCCTCACAAGACTGAAGATGAAGTGAAATACGACTCTATCTTCTATAAAATTTTTCCCATATGCATATAAACCTATTTTTTATACTTTTTCTCCCTACACACACATGGACTATCCCAGACTTACAATGGTTCAATTTATGATTTTTTTACTTTACAGTTGCATGAAACAATAGACATTCAGTAGAAACCATTCTTCAAATTTTGAGTTTTGATCTTATCCTGGGTTAGTGATACGTGGTATCATGTTCTCTCCTGATGCTGGGCAACAGTGAACTGCAGCTCGCAGTCAGCTGCGTGATCACAGGGTAAACAACCGAAACCCTTACAACCACTCTGTTTTCCACTCTCAGTACAGTGGTCAGTCAGTAAATTACATGAGCTACTCAACACTCCATTATAAAATAGGCTTTGTGTTAGATGATTTCTCCCAACTGTAGGCTAATGTATGTGTCCTGCACACATTTAAGGTAGGCTGGGCTAAGCTCTGATGTTTATAGTAAGTTAGGGGTTTATACATTTTCGACTTACAGTATTTTCAAGTTACAATGGCTTATTGGGACACAACCCCATAAGTCGAGGAAGATCTGTATATGTATATACACGCATTTATATAAATATATATGAAGAGTATATACATATATAAATATATATACATATATTTATATATTTACTATATATATATTACACATTTTAGATAGAAAAATTTTAACCCACAGCTTTTTAAATGATCAGCTTCTTCCCAGGTCATCATGGTTAAGAAATCATGACTTTGATGGGCTACATTCTTTTTTTTTAACTAATACACATTAAAATAAATTCCTAACATTCACCCAAGCATCTTTTGTATAGCATATCTGGTGAGACCCTGAGATAAGGCATAGAAACTGCTAAGCACAGTAACCATGAGAACCATCATTTTAATAATTATCATCAAAATGAGGATATTGAATATTATTTTCTCTTATTGAACACCAACTACACTAGGGGTTCCTGTGGGGTTAATACAGGAAATGAGAACCAATATACCCCTCAATGTACTGTCCCTCCTATCAGTTCTTATCTATAAATAAGAATAATCCTATCTAATATTTATGGAATGACTCATTATGTCCTCAAACTTGTAAGAGTTTTTACAAGTATTTAAGCTTCATAACACATGAGGCTAGCAGTAATATGATGTCCATTTTAAATTCAGTAGGGAAGGTGGTATAAATTATATTAACTCTATTCAGAGAGGGTTTCACCAGGCCTCACTCCACCCCTTCCCCATAGAAGACGCCACATCTCTGGCCCTTGGAACCGAGGAGTGTTTGTGGCGACCCGCTCATTGAGCAGCAGGGAACAGAGAGAAGAGACAATTATCGTCTGTGTGTGAAGGCCAAGAGACCACTTCTGATCTGGCTGCAGCCTAGGTAAGAGCAGATGCTGTATTACAGCTGTTAGATGAGTCAGTCAGATTAAAAAATATGTATCTTTAATGTGAATTTTTTAAATGATTAAAATTTAACTAAATCTCTGTCTGCGACCACCTGAGATGGACTACTGAGATTTGAGTAATAAATTAGGCATAGTGTTGTGGATTTGTTCATTTACAGTTGGGTTTGCCATCAAGGTGGGCTCACAGTAGCACTCAGGTACATTACTAAATGCCGGGTGTCAGCCTTTGTTGGTTTTAGAAGCTAAGCGGTCCAAAAGCACGTCCATGATTCTAATCAGGCCCAAGCATAGAGTTCTCAGGCAGCCTCACAGGGAGAGGGCTGCCTCAACAAGAACCCAGGAACATCTGATGGGTGCATGACAGGTTCAGCTTTAGGTATGTTAAATTTGAAGGCACTAAGGGGTTAACTACAGGGCCACGGAGAGAGAACATGGGTAAGCTGAAGCCACCCCAATAACTGGGTCTGGGAAACAGATGGGCTTGCTTGTGCAGAGGCTCCTGAGAGGCGAGGTCTCCAAGGTCATCCAAGTGGTAGTTCCAAGGTTAGGATGGGCAGAGTAGGAATGAGGACAAATGAAAAGGGATTCTGGGGTAGCGAGGCTGACTGAGCTGCTGAGTGGAGGGAGGCTGGCACTCCAGGCAGTCCTTTGTGTGCCAGCTTCTGTGGATAGCCACCAGAAGCATCAGGGAGCTAGCGGGGGTGGAACTGTCACCGTGAAAGCAAGGCTGGGCTTTGTGACAGGCACCCTGCTGATCCCAACAGGCAGTTTGCCATCATGGACAAAAAACATGGGCTATAAGCTCAGAAACGCCTAGATTCAAGTTTTGTCAGATGTGTGATCTAGGACATATTCACACTTTTTCACTCTGTTTTCCAATACACGTAATGGGAATTCATTAATTCAGAGTATGTTTATTGACCATCTACTGCATGCCAAGCCCTGATTCGGATAAGAAACACAATATCTACCTCATAAATTGGTAGAAAGAGACAAGGAATCTCAAGTGCTTAGGGCAGTGCCTGGGCAAAGGGACATAATAATCCCTCAATTCATGTTAATTGTCAGTTTGTATTTATGGTGGTATCTCTTACCAGGAGGGGAGCTGGCTGAGGGAGGAAGAGATGAGCTCAGTTCTGGATACATTAAGAGGCACTTGTGATCATCCAGGTGGAGGTGCCCAGTAGGCCTGGCTATATGTAGGTATGGAGCTCAGGAGACAGAGTCTAACTGGGTTCAATCTCAGCATGCACTTGCCCCAACCCACCTTCTGAAGTGGGGGAGGTAGGGGGCAGTGAGTCTCATTTTCATTTCATAGGAGCCAATGTACTGATTTCAATTAAAATGAATGGCCAATAGATTTGGGCACTGGGTTAGCTAAGCAATGAGAAATTTCAAAGTCCTTTCTGAAAACAAGAAGACTACACAGTTCAAGACTCAGCTCAGACCCAAACTTATTCCTTTCCTCTACCTTTTTGGTTACAATTCTTCTAATTAAATTTCCATCTGTAAGTACAGATCCAGGTTTTAGTTTTTGAGTGGTTCTTAAAATAAATGTAATCCCATGACTCCTGTTCCCTAGAGAATTATAGGAGGACAATTTTGGAATTTTTTTCCTTGAGTCACTGCTATTATACCTAACACATGCAACATTTTTTACCAAGTAAATACAACATTAATATTGCAGAAATACATCTCAATCTTCAAGGTCATTTGTCATCAATTTTTAAAAAAATCTAATGACTAATACACACTTTCATACAAGCCTTTGAGGGTTTTTTTTTTAGTATTTTCATGGTCTTAATAAGAACAGGGAATAAATGACCTATAGTTTAAGAAAAGTAATATCAACAAAGGTCCAACCAAAACAGTAACCCTGTCATTTAGCTAATAGGTTGTGTACATGATCATTTTGAAATGTGTAAACAGTTTGAACCCACCCAACTTTTCCATTTTCTAATGATATTCAATAAATTCAACTGTCTAGGTGAAATCAATAAGTATCTTAAATATGCTTTAGTTTCACACCATAACTAGTTTAGCAAAGGGAAGTCCCAGAAGAAAAGAAAGGAGGCAGTGAAGACCCCCAGGTTGAAGAGACAGAGGAAAATAAAGTGGCAAGGTAGCGGGAGAGAAAGAAAAGCAGCCGGAAAGCTGTGGGGCAAGAAAAAGAAAAAGAGACAAGACACTGGAGTGGTAGGGGCAGGTAAGAAGGAAGGCAAGGCAGGGTGATGGAGGCTGAGCTTTCTCTGAGGAAACACACAGAGGAAGTGAACTTCTAGCCCATGGAAGACTAAGGTCTTCAGATGTTGGTGACTCCTACCCTGAGTCTGAGCTGTACTCTGGGCTATGATGACTTGACCCAGGCTGAGAACATGTGAAATCTCCAGCACTCTGCTGTACTGGGAAAGGGAAGAAATCCAGTGTCTGCATTATTTGGTAATAGAACAACTGAGGCAGGGGTAATTCCAATAATTTTGGAGGCAGTGTCTATATACAGCAAAACAAATGAAATAATCCTCTAGACCAATCTGCTAGTTACTAGATGAAAATTCACTTTTTCTCTGATTATTTAAGACTTATTTGTTTTCCTATGCGTTCACTGTCAAAGAACAGCCAAGAAATAACCAGGGGAATGGCCAATGAACATTGTCTAACCTCTGAAAACATTTTTCCCTCTCTGTGTCACAAAAGGGAGCCATGTGCTCAGATTACAGAACTCTGCCTGAGCTGGGGTGAAAGAGCAAGAACCATCCGTGATGGACTTGCCCTCCTGGTACACAGAGAAAGCTGGGCGCTGTGATGCTATCATTTTCAGCCTAAATGTCTCCCCAGGTCTTCTAGTGGATTCCTGCACAAATCATCACCTCAGTGACACAGCTGATAAAAATCTGCTATTAAGATACCTAGAGCCATTTTCAAAAATTTTGCATTTGCGAGTAGATGTGCTTTACGATGCAGAAGGAAAACTGAATACACAAAGCAAACAGACTACGGAAGTAAATTACCACCTTCAATGAGGGCTGTATCTTTACAAGACTCATCTGCTGTCAGCCTGGAAGAATAAGTCAAAGAACTTGGACCTGCAGCCCTACACAGAGCTGCAGAAAAGCACGCTTCTCAGGGAACCAGAAGAGAAGGAGAGGCTGCCCACCCGGAGCCTGAGGGAGCGTCCGGAGCAGTGTCAGACACCACCATCTGGGCATGTCCTCTGGCCACTTCCAGGCTGTATTCTTCATTAGCACAGAACAACAAATAAACATAAACACAGGATTAAAATAGCTATAATATATACTAAACTATGTGAAAGGAAAAGGGGGTACATAGGAAGTCTCTGTACTGTCTGCTCACTTTTCTATAAACCATAATCTGTTAAAAATAAAATTTATTAATTGAAAAAAACATAACTAAGCCTACTGAGCAAAAGCCTGGGCCCTGAGTCAGAGTCCTAGCTCAGCAGCATGACAGCTTGCTCGCTCTTGTTATGTCACTGACCACACAAGCTTCTTCAAAATCCCAATCCTCATTTGTAAAGAGTTGTAGCAAGGACGAATGGGATAATACACATTATCACAGTCCTTGGCCTACCTTAAAAACTGAACTTAAAAAAATTTTCTAAACCATCACCTGGCAGCTTAAGCTATAAAACTTGTTTTTTCCTTCTGTGTAAGGCATTTATAGAAAGACCTCAGAGATTTCCACTGTCATCTAAGAATTTTGAAGTCATGTAAAAAGATACCCTCTTTGGAAAACAAAGGGTTAATGGGAAAATCCCTCTTTCAGGGACCGTGAAGATGGTTTTAAAAGTATCAGAATAAAATTATTAACAGTAAGGATCTTTTCCAGCCAAGTTCTGTCATAGGTTTAGCCCAGGATAGATTTTATGGTAATAAATGTAGTTTCAACTTTGGTAAGAGGTAATTTTTCAACCATCAGCTCTACAGATTATTGCTACTATAAATACTTGCGCTTAAGGGAACTAGTGTAATGTCAATCATATGCAAGACTCTAGAGGGAACCTAGGGAATGAAGAGTACTAAGTGACATTTCCACACCTTGAAAATTGTTGGAAATTATAACAGAGTAGATATTTAAAGACAAATATAAACAGTATCAACTGAAGGAAAGGCAACAAAGCTGTGAATATGGCAAGAATGCTCAGCATTTTTTTTTTTGGTATAGTTAATCTATAATTACATGTGCAACATTATGGTTACCAAACTCCCCATATCATCAAGTCCCCCCCCCATATACCCCATTACAGTGACTGTCCATCAGTGTAGTGAGATGCTATAGAATCACTACTTGTCATCTGAGTTGTACAAACTTCCCCGTGCCCCCCCTACATTATGTCTGCTAATCATAATGCCCCTTTTTCCCCCTTATCCCTCCCTTCCCACCCATCCTCCCCAGTCCCTTTCCCTTTGATAACTGTTAGTCCATTCCTGGGTTCTGTGAGTCTGCTGCTGTGTTGTTCCTTCAGTTTTTTTTCCTTTGTTCTTATACTCCACATATGAGTGAAATATTTTGATACTTGTCTTTTTCCGCTTGGCTTATTTCACTGAGCATAATACCCTCTAGCTCCATCCATGTTGTTGTAAATGGTAGAATTTGTTTTCTTCTTATGGCTGAATAATATTCCATTGTGTATATGTACCACCTCTTCTTTATCCATTCATCTACTGATGGACACTTAGGTTGCTTCCATTTTTTGGCTATTGTAAATAGTGCTGCAATAAACGTAGGGGTGCATGTGTCTTTTTCAAACTGGGCTGCTGCATTCTTAGGGTAAATTCCTAGGAGTGGAATTCCTGGGACAAATGGTATTTCTATTTTGAGGAACCTCCATACTGCTTTCCACAATGGTTGAACTAATTTGCAGTCCCACCAGCAGTGTAGGAGGGTTCCCCTTTCTCCACATCCTCACCAACATTTGTTTTTGTTTGTGTTTTGGATGTTGGCCATCCTTACTGGTATGAGGTGATACCTCATTGTGGTTTTAATTTGTATTTCTCTGATGATTAGTGATGTGGAGCATCTTCTCATGTGCCTGTTGGCCATCTGAATTTCTTCTTTGGAGAAGTGTCTATTCAGATCCTCCGCCCATTTTTTAACTGGATTATTTTCTTTTTGTTTGTTGAGTCGTGTGAGTTCTTTATATATTTTGGATGTCAACCCCTTATCGGATATGTCATTCATGAATATATTCTCCCATATTGTAGGATGTCTTTTTGTTCAATTGATGGTGTCCTTTGCTGTACAGAAGCTTTTCAGCTTGATATAGTCCCACTTGTTCATTTTTGCTTTTGTTTCCCTTGCCTGGGGAGATATGTTCATGAAGAAGTCCAAGAAATTTTTACCTTTGTTTTTTTCTAAGAGTTTTATGGTTTCATGACTTACATTCAGGTCTTTGATCCACCTTTAGTTTACCTTTGTGTATGGGGTAGACAGTAGTCCAGTTTCATTCTCTTACATGTAGCTGTCCAGTTTTACCAACACCAGCTGTTGAACAGGCTGTCATTTCCCCATTGTATATCCATGGCTGCTTTATCATATATTAATTGACTGTATACATTTGAGTTAATGTCTGGACTCTCTATTCTGCTCCACTGGTCTATGGGTCTGTTTTTGTGCCAATACCAAATTGTCTTGATTCCTGTGGCTTTGTAGTAGAGCCTGAAGTCAGGGAGCGTAATTCCCCCTGTTTTATTTCTCCTTCTCAGGATTGCTTTGGCTATTCAGGGTCTTTTGTGGTTCCATATGAATTTTAGAATTATTTGTTCCAGTTCATTGAAGAAAGCTGTTGGTAGTTTGATAGGGATTGCATTGAATCTGCAGATTGCTTTAGGTAGTGTAGCCATTTTGACTATATTTATTCTTCCTAGCCAAAAGCATGGGATGCATTTCCATTTGTTAGTGTCCTCTTTAATTTCTCTTAGGAGTGTCTTGTAGTTTTCAGAGTACAGGTCTTTCACTTCCTTCGTTGGGTTTATTCCTAGGTATTTTATTCTTTTTGATGTAACTGTGAATGGAATTGTTTTTCTGATTTCGCTTTCTGTTAGCTCATCATTAGTGTATAGGAAAGCAACAGATTTCTGTGTGTTAATTTTGTATCCTGCAACTTTGCTGAATTCAGATATTAATTCTAGTAGTTTGGGAATGGAGGCTTTAGGGTTTTTTATATACAATATCATGTCATCTGCAAATAGTGACAGTTTGACTTCTTTACCAATCTGGATGTGTTGTATTTCTTTGTTTTGTCTGATTGCCATGGCTAGGACCTCCAGTACTATGGTGAATAACAGTGGAGAGAGTGGGCATCCCTGTCTTGTTCCCGATCTTAGATGAAAAGCTTTCAGCTTCTCGCTGTTAAGGATGATGTTAGCTGTGGGTTTGTCATATATGGCCTTTATGATGTTGAGGTACTTGCCCTCTATACCCATTTTGTTAAGAGTTTTTATCATGAATGGATGTTGAATTTTGTCAAATGCATTTTCAGCATCTATGGAGATAATCATGTTGTTTTTGTTCTTCTTTTTTTGATGTGGTGGGTGATGTTGATGGATTTTCAAATGTTGTACCATCCTTGCATCCCTCAGATGAATCCCACTTGATCATGGTGTATGACCCTCTTGATGTATTTTTGAATTCGGATTGCTAATATTTTGCTGAGTATTTTTGCATCTATGTTCATCAGGGATATTTGTCTGTAATTTTCTTTTTTGGTGGGGTCTTTGCCTTGTTTTGGTATTAGAGTAATGCTGGAGTCATACAGTGAGTTTGGAAGTATTCCCTCCTCTTCTATTGTTTGGAAAACTTTAGGGAGAATGGGTATTATTTCTTCTCTATGTGTCTGATAAAATTCAGACGTGAATCCAACTGGCCCAGTGGTTTTGTTCTTGGGTAGTTTCCTAATTACCAACTCAATTTCGTTGCTGGTAATTTGTCTGTTTAGGTTACCTGTTTCTTGCTTGGTCAGTCTTGGAAGGTTGTATTTTTCTAAGAAGTTGTCCATTTCTTCAATGTTTTCCAGCTTGTTAGCATATAGATTCTCATAATCTCTTATATTTCTTTGTATTTCTGTGGGGCCTGTCTTTATTTTTCCTTTCTCATTTTTGATTCTGTTTATGTGTGTAGATTCTCTTTTTCTCTTAATGAGTCGGGCTAGGGGTTTATCTATTTTGCTTATTTTTTCAAAGAACCAGCTCTTGGTTTCATTGATTTTTTCTATTGTTTTATTCTTCTCAATTTTATTTATTTCTTCTCTGATCTTTATTATGTCCCTCCTTCTGGTGACTTTGGGCTTCATTTGTTCTTCTTTTTCCAGTTTCAGTAATTGTGTCTTTTGACTATTCATTTGGGATTGTTCTTCCTTCTTTAAATAGGCCTGGACTGCAGTATACTTTCTTCTTAGAACTGCCTTTGCTGCGTCCCACAGAAGTTGTGGCTTTGTGTTGTTGTTGTCATTAGTGTCCATATATTCTTTGATTTCTGTTTTGATTTGGTCGTTAACCCACTGATTAATTAGGAGAATGTTGTTAAGTCTCCATGTATTTGTGAGCCTTTTTGGTTTCTTTCTAAAATTTATTTCTAGTTTTATACCTTTGTGATCTGAGAAGTTGGTTGGTAGGATTTCAATATTTTTGAATTTACTGAGGTTCTTTTTGTGGCCTAGTATGTGGTCTATTCTGGAAAATGTTCCATGTGCACTTGAGAAGAATGTGTATCCTGCTTCTTTTGGGTCCAGAGTTCTGTAGATGTCTGTTAGGTCCATCTGTTCTAGTGTGTTGTTCAGTGCCTCTGTGTCTTTACTTATTTTCTGTCTGGTTGATCTTTCCTTTGGAGTGAGTGTTGTGTTGAAGTCTTCTAAAATGAATGCATTGCTGTCTATTTCCTCCTTTAATTCTGTTAGTATTTGTTTCACATATGCTGGCGCTCCTGTGTTGGGTGCATATATATTTAAAATGGTTATATCCTCTTGTTGGACTGACCCCTTTATCATTATGTAATGTCCTTCTTTATCTCTTGCTACTTTCTTCGTTTTGAAGTCTATTTTTTCTGATACAAGTACTGCAACACCTACTTTATTCTCTTTGTTGTTTGCATGAAATATCTTTTTCCATCCCTTCACTTTTAGTGTGTGTATATCTTTGGGTTTGAGGTGAGTCTCTTGTAAGCAGCATATAGATGTGTCTTGATTTTTTATCCATTCTATTACTCTGTGTCTTTTGATTGGTGCATTCAGTCCATTTACATTTAGGGTGAATATCAATAGATATGTAATTATTGCCATTGCCGGCTTTTAGATTCATGGTTACCAAAGGTTCAAGGGTAGCTTCTTTACTATCTAACAGTCTAACTTAACTCTCTTGTTAAGTTGTTATATACACAGTCTGATGATTCTTTATTTCTCTCCCTTCTTATTCTTCCTCCTCCGTTCTTTATATATTAGGTGTTTTATTCTGTATTCTTTTGTGTTCCTTTGAATGTTCTTGTGGAAAGTTGATTTTATTTTTTGCCTTTAGTTAGTAGTTGGATGGTCTGCTTTCTTTGCTATAAATTTATTTTCTCTGGTGACATCTTTTTAGCCTTAAGAGTGCTTCCATCTAGAGCAGTCCCTTTAAGATATCCTGCAGAGGTGGTTTGTGGGAGGCAAATTCCCTCAACTTTCGCTTGTCTGGGAATTGTTTAATCCCTCCCTCAAATTTAAATGATAATCTTGGTTCAAGGCCCTTCTGTTTCATTGCATTAAATATATCATGGCATTGTCTTCTGGCCTGTAAGGTTTCTGTTGAGAAGTCTGATGTTAACCTCAGGGGTTTTCCTTTGTAGATGATCTTTTTTCTCTCTCTGGCTGCCTTTAACACTCTGTCCTTGTGTTTGGTCTTTGCCATTTTAATTATTATATGTCTTGGTGTTGTCCTCCTTAGGTTCTTGTGTTGGGAGATCTGTGGGCTTCTGTGGTCTGAGAAACTATTTCCTTTCCAAGCTTGGGGATGTTCTCCTCAATTATGTCTTCAAAGGCACTTTCTATCCCTTTTTCTCTCTCTTCTTCTTCTGGTACTCCTATAATGCGAATATCGTTCCACTTGGATTGGTCACAGTTCTCTTAATATTCTTTCATTCCTAGAGATCCTTTTATCTCTCTCTGTGTCAGCTTCTCTGTACTCCTGTTCTCTGATTTCTATTCCATCAACAGTCTCTTGCATCTCGTCCAGACTGCTCTTCAGCCTGTCAATCGATTGTTTCATTTCTGTAGTATCTCTCCTTACTTCCTCCCTTAGCTCTTGCATATTTCTCTGTAGATCCATCAGCATGATTATGACTTATATTTTGAATTCTTTTTCAGGAAGATTGTTTAAATCTATCCCACCAGGCCCTCTCTCTGGGGTTGTCTGCGTGATCCTTGACTAGACCATATTCCTCTGTCTTTTCATGGCAATAGAAGTTGTCGCAGGCAGCTGCCATGTGTGTCAGCTGGGAGAACAATGTCCCTTCCTGGTTTTTGTTCTCCTTGCCCTTCTCCGCAGCTTGTGCCGGTTACGTGCACACTGGGAGGCAGTCTCTGGGATAATCCCATAAACTGCCATGGACGGGGCCACCCTCAGGCTAGTCTAGAGCACTGCGGCGGTTTGCAGCCACACTGGGTGTGTTCTGCACCCCTTGTTGCCTTTCAGCCCTCGGTCTGGCTTCTGCGGCCCTTCCCAGTTAGCTGCGCTCCCGCCGGGAGGAGATTCTGTGTATTTGTTGTGGGCAGGGCCACTCTCCCGCTGTTCCGCAGCTCTGTCGGATCTGCCATAGCGCCGGCCAGTGGGGGAACGAATGGCAGGCTGCTTATCCCTGTGAGGGGCTTAGGGCTGCTTTACCCAGTGGAGCTGGTTAGGTGGCCCGAAGTTCCTCAAGATTACCAGCCTGCTGGGTTGAGTACGCTGGGACGATTTTGTTCCACTGTTGGGCCCTTGTCTCTTTAAGACTTTTAAGAAAGTGCCTACTTTTCTTTTGTCCCAGGGGAGCCGGCTGTGGGGACTCGCAGTCTCCATCTCGAATCCTGCCCTTCTGTTTCTCTAATCTCCAGTACACCATGCAATGTGTTTCTGTGCTCCCGGTGCAGATCACCAGGGCTGGTTATTTAGCAGGCCTGTGCTTCCACTCCCTCCCCACTCTGATTCTCTTCCTCCCTCCAGTGCACTGGGGTGGGGGAGTGCTCAGGTCCTGCCAGGTCGTGGCTTTGTATCTTACCCGCTTCGTGAGGCGCTGAGTTCTCACAGATGTAGCTGTAGCCTGGCTGTTGTACTGTATCTTCTGGTCTGTCTTTTAGGAATAGTTGTATTTGTTGTATTTTCACAAATATATATGGTTTTAGGATGAGATTTCCACCGCCCTACTCATGCCACCATCTTCCCGAATGCCCAGCATTTTAACAGTGATAACTGACAATTCATTCAACCTTTCCCTTGTGGGATGTGTTAAGAGCCTTGTGTGTATTATGCTGTATCATCCTAAGAAGTAGATCCGTTTTCCTATTTGAAAGAAAAGGAAACTGAGGCACAGAGATCAAATAACCTGTCCAAGATCATCCAAGTAGCACATCAAGTACTGCACAAAAACTGTTTCTGAAGAAGGCAGAGCCAGTTAATATAACACTGGGACACTTTCAAGAAGTCTATGGCATGGTTTTCACACCAAAAGTTGTTTAAAAACAAAACCAAATAAATGATGATTGGGCGAAATGTTTTTCAATGGATACAAAATCCACTTAACAATATGCAGCAAAGAATAGGGTTGAATTTGTATCTTTATGATGGATGTGCCACTATTAATCCTTGAAAATGGATCCTGGGTTAGCCTTATTTAACATTTCAGAAATTATATGGGAGAGGAAGCAGAATCATAATTCTGAGTTTGCAGATGATGTTGATATTTTTTAAAGAGTAAAATGCTAAGAAAGCACAGAAGGTGCCCTCAAACCAGGAGGCAGCTCAGTAATGGCAGATGACCCTCACTGTGGGCCAGGAGGCACAGCAGCTGAAGAGAACTAACCCATCGACTCTTGATAAGCCCTAAACTATTAGTCTGATAGGGAATGGGATTTTTGGAGCTCATATGGAGTACACTGATGTGACAAAAAGGCCAAGAAAATAGCGTGCACCTCTAGGAAGTGTTTGGAAAACAATCCAAGAAGCCTAATCATTTTTTAATTATTTTATAGAACACCCCTGTGCCCATATTTATTTTAGATATTAATTCATATTTATTGGGATCACTGTAGCTTCACATGTAGTTGTAAGTAATAGAGGGATCCCTTGTATATGTTGCCCAATTTTCCCCAAAAGTAACATTTGCAAAAGTATAATGCCTGTGCCCATATTTATAAATAAAATTCTATTCTTTGGCCCCATCTGGAATACACTATGCATGTCAGGTAAATGCAAATCAAGAAAGGCACAGGGATCCAGAGATAGTATAAATCAGAGGAGCTGACACGACTGGGAGCAGAGGGGCGGTATCAGGTTCATCAGCTGCAAATCCCGGTCTCTTTGGTCTGACAAAACAGTCAGGGATGGATAAAGAAAAAAAGTGATTTTCAAAACATTAGCTATGGAAGAAAACAAAATTCCTGATTTGAAAAGATATATGCACCCCTATGTTTTTTGCCACATTATTTATAATAGCCAAGATATGGAAGCAACCTAAGTGTCCATCAGTAGATGAATGAATAAAGAAGATGTGGTACATATGCACAATGAATATTATTCAGCCATAAAAAAAGAAATCCTGTCATTTGTGACAAATGGATGGACCTAGAAGGTATTATGCTAAGTGAGATTAAAAAACAAAACAAAATGAATAAAATAGCAATAGACTCATAGACACTGAGAAGTGCTGGTCATTACCATGGGGGAGGAATGGGGTGGATGGGTGGGGAGGGAAAAGAGGACAAAGGGGCACAAAAATCTCAATCATAATATAAGCTGGCCACAGGAATGGTATTACAGCATGGAGAATACAGCCAATGATTCTGCAGCATCTTCCTGTGTTGACAAACAGTAACTGCAGTATGGGGTGAGGATTTAATGATGTGTGTAACTGGTAAACCACTTGTATACCTGAAACATAATATTGTATAGCAACTATACTTATACATTAGTTATGTAGAGAGTATATAGTCTGGCCATGGCATTAATTTCAAAGTCTAGAATATTAGAATTACAGGGACTTAACACTTAGGATGGATGGCAAACAACATAGTGTGAAGCTCTTAGATTTTGGAGACCGACTGGGGAACCCACCCCCACCTTTCTCCTTTCTTCCCAACCCCTACCACTCAGTAGTGCATTGTGGGACAGCCAGCAGCATCCCTGGCCTCAACCCACTGGACGCCAGCAGCACTCGTCCTCGGGCTGTGACACCAGAACCGCCTCCAGGTATACCCAAGTACCCCCACGGGGACAAAAATTCAATCCTGGTTGACAGCTTTAAAGGAATCAATTTAGGACAAAAAGATGAAGTACTACTCTCTACAGTGGGAGACATTTTTTAGTTAAAGCAACAGGTGGTATATACTGGAGCTTTAAAAAGGTTCAAGAAGGGTTTGGAAGTAACACACACACACATAGAACCATATGAACAGTTTCTAAAATGTATATGGAATTCTGTGCACTTCTGAGGTTGAAATACTGGAGACCCTACTCTTACTGACTTTCAAAGCCCACCTGGGGCTGCCTCCAGATAGAATGAAATGTTAGGTTACGTGGATGATCAGACTCACCCAGCAGGACACCTGAGATGCTCCCCTGTTCCAGAAATCAAGTATAAACTACACGTGAAGCAAGAACACAACTCATGGCACCCCCCGAGGGGCACTGTGCTCTAGAAAGAGTTCCTGAATCTCCCTGTACCTAGGAATCACCAGTGGAGCTTTTCAAACAAGAGATTCCAGGCCTCATCTCTACATTTTAATTTTGCATATTTGGGTGGGGAGCCCACATCTCTAAGTAGAATAAGCACTCCCAAGTAATATGAAACTTCTGATCATATGGACAAGTGTATTAAAATGTGAGGGTAAGGTCAGATTCTCTTTGACTCTGCTCCACCTCAACTTCAATACTACAAAGACACCTACATGCAGAATTCTTTATGGGAATAATTATAGGCTATAAGTAGATACACAACATTAGTGTTCTCTAATAACCCACATTAGGGACAAGGCTGTTACCCAAATGGAATCTGAAAATCAAGATTTTATAACAAAACAATAATTAAGGTACTGCTGTGGAATTACTATCTCTAGTAATAAGTTTTCAGTTATATCCAGCGACAGCTTTTGCTACTAACTCTATACCATCCACCACCTGGTGGTCAGAACAGGGGTTACTATGCTTAGTCATGTGGAACATGAAACAGTCTTTATGCACACTTGGAAAAAGACAAGCTGTTGAAAAAAAACACCCTCATTCCATTTTCCATTCAGCAACACCAGAACAGATTTTTGCTCATGCCATAAAGGAAACAATTGTAAGGGGCTGTTGATTCAGTTAGAGAGATTTCAAGCCTAAGGACTGTGTGGGTTGCCACCTCACCCTTGACAGTTTGCATCTACAGGTAAGGGTGTCAGCTATCATGGATTGCCTGGGACTGGGACTTCCCAGCATTGGGGCTTTCTAGTGCTATAACTGGGACAGTCCTGGGCACACCAGGACAGCTGACTACCCTATGTACAGTCCTGAAGTGCCTTGCAGCTGGTTCCCTCTCTGTCACTTTTCTCTGAGGTCCTCACATCCCTCACGTCTGTCCCTGCCCCCATCCCACCCATCTGCAGCCTACAGACATGGGTGCCTGAGCACCTTTCTCCTCCTGAAGTAAATGGACGAGTCAACTGATCAAAGACCCTGAGTCATAAGTCCATGTGGCTTGTGAGCCTCTTCCTGTTGATGAAATTGAGGTGAAGCAGAGTCAGAGAGAACCTGAGAGAACTTGATATATTCTCCTAATTCAAGACACTATCCACTTAAGCAATGCTTCCCAATATTTGGGAGTGTTTATGAAATATAAAAATTCTGGAACTTTCTCCCTAGACTATCTAGAAATGAAGGCTGGGAATCCCCAGGTCTGAAAAGCTTCCTGGCATTCATGATGTGCAGGAAGGTTCTAGAACACAGTGCTACTCCACAGGCGCCATGAAATGTAATCTTGCTGCAAATGCAATTCATATTTGGATTTCTTGAACAGGGTAGCATTTCAGGTACTTTACTAGGTGGGACTGACCTTTGTAACCTATAAACCCAAGTTAAAATCCAGCATTTTGACACTAAGACATAGAGACTACAATACTTTGGTCAGACCATCATTTCAGATGCCTCCTGCAAAAGTTAAGCTCTATTTTAGTCAGGCCCTCATCAAGCCTAAAATAACTCTGAAACATCAATTTATATTTACGTTTGCTTTTAATGGCTAATTGGTAGCATATTATACCCAGATATTCCTGTAAAAATCACCTATTGATTTTATCTTTGTTATACCAATTATTGACATCAACAGTTACTAACTGAATATTTATATACATGTAAGGCTCAGGGCTAGGTGCTAGACTTTAAGAAAACTTTAATTACTATCACCTTTTATAGGCTTATGGCCCTGTGTGCTAATCTTATGCAACCATACTCTCACCAGGGTTTTCCACCCAAATAAAACCAGTGTCTCAAGGTGTACAAAAACAACCCCAGCAATCCACTCACAAGCCCTAAGTTAAGAATTGCTGGTCTAACGTGAACAAAAATGTCTTCCTCCTGAGTGACACAGGATTAGAAGTCGTATGGCCTTCCTATAAGAGTGTTTCTTAGAAGACAATGAGACCAAACCCTCCCATAACTTAAATTGTGAAAGAGTATTCCAAAGTCTATCACTTTGGTGATATCCCTGCCAAATGAAGACTCCTTAGGTCCCTGAAAACTTCTAACAGTGGTTTCCAGACTGTGTCAAAGGGTTTTACTGAAAACTAGAAACGCCTGTCAAATAAAGTATTATAAAATCCAATACAGGGGCTGGAGCTTCTTCACTTTCCCCATATCAATTCCCATGCAATTTTTTTAGCTAAAGGACACTCCTTATTTATTAACTTCACAAAGGTGAAAACACCAGGACGCTGTTCTTGCCAGGTGCGTGTGTGCGCACATGAAACAAAAACTTTTTTCAGAGGTTCTCTTAGAAGGGCTCTGGGACATCTCAGATTCATCTACATTTTATAAAATCCAGCTTCTACCTCACAAGCCTCCTCTATAAGGAGCCTTCTGTCCCTTTCTGCCATTTGATGCTTAACAAGGAATGTACTGATAGTTTCTTTATATGGGCGATTCCTACATAAACTCAGTATGCATTTCCATTTAACAAGGAGTATTAATAACACTCCAGTAACACTTCAAATTCCTGTCCATCCAGAGCAGAGTAAGAAAGTGCACAACTGTTCTTGACGTTTGGGGAAAACAAGACACATAAAAATCATGATTTAAAAAAAAGAAAAAACATAGCTATATCTAACATATAACAAATATTTAATTGAAACCCTTTGCCAGACACTTAGGTAGCTATACAAAACATCAGATAACTCAAAAGGTAACTTTTATTTGGCTTGAGACGTCTTTATGTGTTTTGTATGTTGTTTGTTGGGGAGGGTGGAAGAAGGGCATTGTTTAATAATCTTATTTAAATCCCTAATTGGATTAACATTTGACTCCTGCCCAATTTTCCTTGCAGCTGGTCCAAACATAATGACCAGAAGAGCAAGGGTAGCTCACCAACAGGGAAAACTATACCACTTACCTGCAGGGTTACACTAGGCCTCAGTCTCCTGACTGTGAATACTATTATCTCACAGGTTAATTAAAGGATTTAATGTAATATATATATATACGAAGTGCTTAGACAGTGCCTGGAGCATAGAAAGTCTTAAATAATAATTATGAGTAGCTTTATTATTATACTATTATTAATATACATTCAAACACTGGAGATGACTGTTTTCCCTGCTTGGACCATGTGGGTCTGTTTTGAACAATAATGTCTTAAATATACTATTGCTAACAGTACTGAAATAAGATGACTTGTGTAAACTTCTGGAGATCAAGGACATATCATGAAGCCTATTTCTTCATTCATCCAGAAACATCTGCAAACCTCTGACCCACTTGCGTCAGAAAAGATAAGCCATGCCCTCATTTCTACTCATGTAAATTAGTGTTTCTTTCCTGCCTAAGCCTTCCTGGGTACATTAGTTTGCCTTTTGCTTGCTAGCCAACCTACTATTTGCAGGATTAAAATGAGAGAAACTAACAGACAAATGAGACCTAATTCTGAGAGTTTTCAATACAGAAATTGATGCTGAAAACACTAAGACATTACAGGACAATATAATGTCAGAATGACCTTCACTTTCCCTGGGTTGATGGATCATCTTACAAGTAGTTACTGGAAGAAAGGAAGTAGCAATGCTGAACTTCCCCATCCTTTCAATACCTCAAAAATATCACAAGTCTCAATATAGCACAGCTCATCTAAGTCCAGGGATAGAAAACAAGCACACCATTTGTTTGCAACAGGGACCCAGTAGGAAAATGAAGACTAGGAGTTGTGATGGGTGCTTTTCACTTGACCCGTTTATGTAAGTCTGATTCTCAGCCCCCAGCTGGACAGAAGGCTTTCTATCACAGCATATCTTCATTCCCCCCGCTCCCCCTCAGCTCCCGCAGTGTAACTGAAGTGCCTCCTCAGCTTTCACACTGCACCACGCACTGTCTCCCACAGTGGGCTAGGTCTCCCATGAAGCAACAAGAGGCTGAACTGTCCTGAGAGTACAAACGAGGTGCTCCCCAGCCCAGCCACTTACCTGCAGCATCTGCACCTTCTGCAGGCACGCTCTGGGTCGGCGCGGGGACTGCGTCCTTGACTCCGTGCACCTGAACAGCTTCCTCCTGGTTTGTCAAAAATGCAGAGCACAGATCAGTTTCGAGGGCCTGGGGCTTCAGCAAGGAATTCTGCCAGCAAAAGCAGAACATCAGGCTAGGTAAGGAAATGCCTGACACACAGCCGCGGGTCCGTGGCTCCCACAAACACCTTTCTCCAGCGCCTGCAGGAGGATGGTTGAGGCCACAGCTGCTTCAGACAGAGCTGGCTGTGCCAGAATCAGATACACATTATCCCACATGTAGCCTCAGTTTCTGCCTCACTTAAATCTTAACGTATACGGATTAACCATGACACATGGGACTGGTGATTTCGTCAGCGAGACACCCTGCCCTTAGAGAACCAATCTGAGACAGTATATGCTTCCCGGGTGCTTTAGGCTTTACGCTTTGCAAGCGTTTCATTCATTGTGCTGACATCAGGAGCAGATGATCTTAGGCCCCTCCCAGGCTACCATTCATAAAAGCCAGCATCCCTACCCTGCAAAGACGGCAGCGGACTGCAGAGCAGAGAGTTCCTGCTGCAGAGGCCGCCTGGCAACCAGGAGGAGTTTCAGGGCTCCTTTATCCACATCTGTACGGGGGGGAGGGGGTTCCTCCGAAGTTAGTTCTCTCAAGTGGGAAGACGGCAGCTGCCTCTTACCAGGCACAAAGTGGAGGGAGTAAGGGAGATGACCTTGGTCCCGCATGAACCAGCCACTGAGGGAGAAGCAGTTCATCTCACAGCTCGCAGCATAACTTCTCCCTCCCCCTTCCTTTCTCATTTAAAATTTCTCCCACGGTTCTTAAAAAGAACAAAGTCATACAGATTGACACATGTATCCTGCCGTGATGCAGATGCCCAGCAAATTAATTTCCCTAAGCAGGTGAAAGTGAGTCACGCCTCAGTCCCCGGCCAGGTGCTGCTCCCTACAATGGAAAAGCGCCGCAGGCCTCAGCAGCTCGCCGCCCGCTGGGCCCCTGGAGTGGAGACATTGGTCCTGTCCCTGCTGTGACCCTCCCACACACACACACACACACCCCCTACCCTCTATTAGTGTTCTATTCCCCACACACCCTCACAGACTCACAGCCAACCGCCAGCCCCTCCCCCGTGCACACACCACTCCCCAGACCCACACGCCCGCACTCCCTGGGCTGCATCCCCTAACCCCCTACCCTAGGCATGCCTTCACCCCGCCCTCCACACATACACATTAACCCCCAAATGCCCCACTCCAACTCTGCCTAACTCTCATTCCTACTTTCATCCTCTACTCCAGGGGCACACACACCCGCCACCTCTCACACATCCCCATATACCCCAGACCCAACTCCCCTTCTCACACTCTCTTCCATTCTGTTCATGTGAGTAACTAGGAACCTACAGCACTGTTTTAAAAGCTGCTCGTTGGAGACCATCTTAAACCTGTTGTCTCTTGGCCAGTGACAGTGGCCCGTGCCTAAACAGGCTCAGGATCCCTCCTCGGCCATGCTCGGACTTGGGGCAAGTTCTGGCACAAGCTCCTCTATGCCCGGGGCCACTGCCTGAGAGCCTACAGCTCACAGGAAGCTACCTGAGACCAGGCCTTTTTTTTTTTAGAACTTCTGCCTCCTTAGATGTTTTCCCAGCAACTGAGTGTGGAAGCAAGAGCACAGGTTACTGACAGGAGGTATACAAGGAGCAAGGGCACCCTGTTTTTGGAAATATTTGCAAGCAGCTGGGGGCAGGGGTGGAATGAATGATTTCAGGAAAGCTTCCTACTGAAGGACACTGGAAATCAGAGTGACTCCTCCAAAAGAACAAACTATTTTGAAAATTAAGGAATAATGTCATAAGAATGTAAAATGGTACAGTTGCTACAGAAAACAGTTCCTCCCAAAATTAAAAATTGAACCGCCATGTGATCCAGAAATCACACTACTGAGTATATACCCTTAGAGTTGAAAGTGGGGACTCAGATATCTGCACGTCCATATTGATAGCAACAGGTGTATTATGGACTCAATGTGTCCCCCCATCCAATTCATATTTTGAAGCTCTAACCCCCAACATAACTGTATTTGGAGACAGGGCCTAAAAAGAGACAATTAAGGTAAAATGGGGTCATAAGAGTAGGGCCCTAATTTCAATATGACTGGCGTTCTTATAAGGAGAGAGAGAGAACGACACCAGGGATGAGCACGCAGAGGAAAGGCCGTGTGAGGACACAGGGAGAAGGTGGCTGTCCGCAAGCCAAGCAGAGAGGCTTCAGAGAAAACCAGTTCTGCCAGCACCTTGGGATTGGACTGAAGCCTCCAGAACTGTGAGAAAATAGAGGTGGAAAATAGAATGGTGGTAGCCAGGGGATGGTGGGGAGGGAAAGAAGTTAGTGCTTAAGGGCCACAGCATTTCACAGTGGGAAGATGAACAGCTCTGGAGGTGAATGGCGGTGATGGTTGCACAGAGTGTGAATGTACTTACTGCTACTTGACTGTATATTGAAAAATGGCTAGATTGGTAGATTTTCTGTTTTATATATTTATCACAATTTTTTTTAAGTGAAAAAGAATTAAGAAAGCAAGAAAGCCAGTCCTTCCCTATATTTAGAGAGAGGGTGTGGACCAGGCCACCTCTTATAAACGCCATGCGCCCTTGTATATTCTACACGGCAGAAGAGGACACAGCACCCACGTCACCTGTGACACACACTACGCATCAGGCTTCAGGCAAGCGTCTGGGCTGTTGTAAGCTTCATGTCCTTCATCTTTGAGAAGAGGCAATGATATGGTGACAATGGCATCTACTCCAAGAATTAAATGAAGGCAGGCATGGAAGCACTTTGCCCAGCACAGCATATGGCAAACACTCCAGAATGGGCTCTGTGGTTATCACCAGTACATCCAAACCCCAGAGACCGCTGGGCAGAGCTCTGGTCATGTAGGAAGCCAAACGTCACAATGGCTCTGAGTCCCTGGCTCATCACTTTACCTCCCAGGGCCTCACTCTCTGCATCGGCCTAGGAAGGACTGGAGGCTAGATGACTTCTAGGCTCCCCCCCAACTATAAAGGAAAGAAAAGCACACATGCACATATACCAAGGATGGGGCACAGAGCCTGGCACCAAGTGGACGCTTGGTATTCATGGGCTGAGTCAAGTGTTCGTGCATCACAAACAGGAAAGAATTCCAAGGCACAGGAACATGTCAGTTCGCCTAGGGAGGCCTCTGAGCTCCCCCAGGGAGGAAGGTGTAATGCTGAGACCCAGTTACACCTAGGAGTAGTAATCTGTAGTCCTTGCCCATCCTCCTCTCCTGCCTTCTCCCTCAACTGTTCTCATTCGGAAACAGAAACAAGACAGGGCATCAAGAGGTCCATGTACACGGCTGGTTTATTCCTAGGAGTAAGCTTAAAGGGATGAAGAAGACAAGAAGTGGCAAATGGAGCAGGAGAGAGAAGATGACGGTCTTACAGGCCAAGACCACCTCCGAGCAGCAGGGGAACCTCGACAGCCGTAACTGGGAACAAGGCGGCAAAATGGAGGCCACCGTGCGGCCCAGCTGGCATCAGCTACATCCCTTCCCAGCCCCATGCTGCCACAGACAACCTGCTGTCCTCGGCACAGCAAGGGAGGGTCGGGGCTCAGACGCCCTGCATGGGATGGGCCTGGTGAAGGACTCTTGTCCTGGGGACTGAGGACCCCAGGATGAGGTGCAGGGGCTTCTCCTGTTGCACGCATCTACGCCAGTGTCATGCTCAGGTCCTTCCACGTGGGTGATGACAGATATCCAGCCTGCCCCTCAGGGATGAGCCCCAAAGAGCCCCCGCTGAGAAGACCCGTGGACATCGGGCCCTGCACACACAGGGGGCATGGCCCCACACAGATAACGCCACACATGGTGCTCCCAGGCTCTGGCAGCTTTCAATGCCCAAAGAACTGCTTTAGGCTCTGGCATATGGGATTGATGTCAACTCCTTCCTCTTGAGACTTCAATCTTGAGGGGAGAGAGCTAATATACAAGCAAAAAAACAAACAAACCATAATGACAGATATTTCTGTCACAGGGCGATGGAAGAAAGAAATGACAAGCTGGGGAAGAAAATGAGTAAGAGCTGTTTCACTCTGATCATGACTGACTAAGTGACCTTTAATGCAAGAACATGCTTTTCCCCCACAGAATAAGGAAGGGCAGTAAATTCCGGTGGTCCTAGTGTTACCTCAGTCCAGCCCTTCTCTTACTAGACTTCTACCTGTGAGGCTGCCCGGGGCCATCCCTCAGGGCCAGCCTGGCAGCACTCTTCCAGGCTTACATCAAAGTCTCCAAGGAGGGATCTCTAGGATCTGCTGGAAAACTGAACAAAGGCTGACGGGTCCCCTAAAGGACCGTGAACTACTTCTGCTTTTCCAACTCTCCCATGTGGTTATGAAAGAAATCAGAGAGAAGTCCATGAACCTAAGGGTGCTTTTCTAAAAGCTAATTTTTCTCTTTTACATAATGGAAAATATGCTACTTGTTTTAGAAAATACTCTACTCATTTTCTCTCCTCTACAATTACCAGGTCCCACTTTAGTTGGGTCAGAATGGAGAACACCCACACAGGCTGGATGGTTAAATGCTATTTTAGGGTACCTTCATCTGCAATTCACCAGCTGTAGCACAGGGACAGCTTACTTTTAAATTCTATGAAGAGGTTTGGTGGCCCTCTCCCCTCCCTTTATCTCTCCAAGTACTGTATGTAGATTCTCTACACTGACATGAAGCAAATCAAATTGGACATCTGCTCAGAATTGGGGATACAACTAGGTCCCTGAACAACCCCATTTCTTTTTATCACTCTCCTTCTCTAAGTTTTCATGTTTACTGTATATATGCCCCTCAACCTTCCCCTCCCCCAAACACCCTCCTTTCTATCTGCTCCCCGTGTCCACCTCCCCAGGCCTGTAGCTGCTTCACAGTCCATCAAATTTCTATCAAATTCTTGAGGCAGTTCTGATTACCTCATCTAAACAGGGCCCCGTAGTATCTGCTGGAGTCCTATGTGTTTCTTAACAGTCGTTCTAATATGTAATTTTAGTTATTAATCTATTCATTTACTGGCTTTTCCGAGTTCCAGAAGGGCTGGAACCATACCTCCACTGTTCACTCCTGTACCTAACACAATGAGTAGGACGGGACCCAGCCAATAAAAAGGCTGCCACTGTCAGTTAGTTTTGTTTCCCTGGACCCTCTAGGCAGTTCTTGGGAGGGCCTTCTCAATATCCCATCCCAAGCCCCCTTTCTGCCCTGTTTCAGAAACTTGCAATGCTTGTGAATCACTAAGGAGTTTGTTAAAGATATAATATATTCCCAGGCAGGGACCACACCAGAGATTTGGATTACACGGTCTGGGGCAGGGTCATTTGGATGCAGGAGGTCCAATGTGCTTCAAGAGATATCACCCTATTCCCCGGGCCACAACACACTCTGAATGCCGCCTTGCTTGCAGACGTAGCTCTATCTGTCCCAGGGACAATAGCTTTTTCCTTGACCCTCTGCCCTCTAACATCCTCACTAGTCTCCTGCCCTGAACCCCCCTTGAGAGCTGGATCCCCTGCCCCAGGAAGCATAAGGGATGAGGTACTGTTGCTGGTTGGTTACTGGATGTCCTTGACAAAAGAAGTGGGCTTCTTCCAATGGTTATGACTACAAGAAAATGCCAAACTGACCTTTCCCTTATGGACACTGGCCTTTTAGCTAATCCCTGTGGGGTCTTTGTTGCTTATGTCCCAGTATGCTTTGCAGCGAAGTCTAACTGAAAGATGACAGACCTCAGCTCAGCCCACCTCGGCTTCTCTCTACTGTACATCATCAGCCTTCACTACCCAACACAGAGGTTGAATGTAAGAAAACAAACTATTCACCTCAAGGAGCCCTGTGTTGACGAGAGAATCCAGGTCCTATTCTGATGCTACTAGCACTTCTTTTTAAACAAAGATAATACTATCACTACACACAACAATCCAAACGAAATTTCCTCTCAGCCAGATGATTTCAAAACCTTGGAAGGAAGAGTCCTGAACTTAGATTCACATCATTGTGATATCCTTGTTATATTTACCTTATTAAATAAACATAAAAACAACATGTTTTGGAGAGAATAATACAGTTTTATAAATTCACATTTTAATTTAGGACTCTGAGCTTTTCTAGATAAGACTGATTTTCTAAAAATAGAGTCTTTCTTGTTTTCAATTCATGGAATGGATTTCAACAGTCTTTCTTTGGAGCACTAGTCCTTAAACTATCCAAAAGCATGGATATTAAGGGGGTTAAATACCCCTAACAAATCATTTTTCCAGAACATCCATTAGTTCCCAAGGGCAGTAGTCTACAAATCTAGTCTGTGTTGTAATCTGCAAGGTTAATTCCTAGTGGCTACATCTATTCCCATTTCTTTTAGCCCTGAAAAATATTCTGCTTAAAAACTAAACTCAGTTAGGTGGGAGTGGTCCAAGATGGAGGTGTAGGAAGATTCTGAACTTGCTTTCTCCTACACATACACCGAATCTTTAGCTACATATGGAGCAAGCAATTCCCTCTGAAAAAGACCTGAAAACTAGCTGAATAGCAATTTCACAACAGTTAAAGGGCCACATCAAGACAGGTAGGAGAGGCAGAGACATGGTTTTGCCAAAAACCCAACCCCCTCACCAATCCAGAGTTTCTCCCTGAGGACTGAGGGGTTTATGCCCCACGTCAGGCACCCCAGCCCCTGGGGCCTGCAATGGAGAAATGAGCCCCCAAAATATCTGGCTTTGAAAACGGATGGGACTCATGTCCAGGAGACCCACGGGGCTGCAGGGAACTGAGATACTTCTCTTAAAGGGCTCACACACAAACTAATGCACACCAGGGAAAGCAGAAGTTTGAAAAGTGCTCAGACTTCATGTAAAGGAGATTAACTTGCTAATCTTAAAGCATTTTTTGGAGGAGCAGGGCCTGTCAGGACTCTTCCCCAGGGAGGGAGGCACTGGCAGGCCCCGTTTCTGCGTTCTCCCTCTACCTTGATAGCGCCAGCATGTGTCCCCTGACCTGTGCTCTCCCCAGCTTTCCATGAGGGAGCAGGAGATTAGTGTAAAGGGGATTAAATGAAAGTGCAAGTGATAAGGAAAATGATCGAGATGATGTACCAGCAGAAAGAGCAGGGCCGAGGGGACAGCAGAGTGTGAGCGATGGGAGAAGGCTGGTGAGCAAAGGGCAAACACAGGTGGGCCAGCAGTAGCATGTCTTGCCGTAACTTCTCAACTCAGTCCAACACCTCTGAAGTTTCTCCAAATTAATTCTCAGGCAAATAAGAATATGGGCAGCTGTTGGCATGCCTTCTGCCTTCTCTGCCAACACCGCTCTAAGGCCTCGCTGGAGGGTGAGGACTACAGACTTGGTTCCCCTAGAAACAACAAGCCTGACTGGATAGCTGCCTCTGAGTGACAGGGCAGAATAAACCAGGCCTGGAAATAGCTCAGTTTCTTTGCTGCGCAGTTCATTTAACCAGGAACAAGAACTAAAGTTCACAGCATGACCATGTTGGCTATAGGATGCCCTTGTTGACACAGACAAGAAAAGTTGGCAAAAATTAAGTGAATCCTATGACACTGTTCCAGCTGAGGAAGAAACCTTGGTAGGAAGCAAGGTCACTTTATCTCAACTCAGAAAACCGTTAGAAAAAATATGCCAAATGGCACCCTGAAATGGACCAGCACACAGAAAAGTTACCTTGGATAGTATGCTTCTAGAGACCAATATTATGCAGCCCAGCATGTATTTGCCCATCTTCTGATGACATCACTCCCAGACCCAAAATGGGAAATATAGTCTATACCTAGCAATCAGTTTATTCCAAACCCCAAGGTCACAGTGACTGGTTCTGAAATGGCTTACATGCACCAAGCCAGATAAATGAGACTTGAGTATGGGATTTTTTGGAGCAGAGATTCTTTTTACACCAGGTGGTAGACAGAATCCCAAAGATGGCTCCCAAGATTCCTACAGCCTAGTTATTCAATCAAATACTAATCTAAGATCTGCTAGGAAGGGTTTTTCAGATGTACTTAAACCTTAACTCAGTTGACCAAAAACACAGAGATATTTTGGGTGGGCTTGACCCAATCAGGTAAGCCCTTTAAAAGCAGAGAGTTTGTTCCTACTGATAACAAAAGACAACATCAGAAATATTCAAAGCATAGAAGGATTTGGTGTGTCATTTGTGGCGCAGAGATGAAGGGGGCCCTGTGAGCAGGAATGTGGGCAGCCAGCCTCTAAAAGCTGAGAGCTGTCCCCAGCCAATGACAAGCAAGAAAACAGGGACCAGAGGAGTCATACAGCCACAAGGAACTAAACTGAATGGCCTGAAAGAGCTTGGACACAGACTCTTCTCCTGAATCTCCAGATAAGAACCTATCATGGCCAGTGCCTCATTTTCAGTTTTGTGAGACCTTGAGCAGAGAATCCAATTAAGTCCACCCAGATTTATGACCTACATAACTAATTGTGAGCTAATAAATAGGTGTTTGAAGCCACTAAGCTTTGGGTAATTTGTTACACAGTAATAGAAAACTAACACACACTGGAAATACAAGCCATAAGACTAATGTGTCCCTAGAGAGAGGTCAGCCTTAAGACAAAGCTGATACAGGAAAGCAGAGGCAAGAGATGGCATTTACATGAAGTTTTTAATCTCTGGACCTAGCCATGCATGGAGCCTCTCCCAACCTTAAACTTTCAACTGTGCAAATCTATAAAATCCTGTTAGTATTAAAGCAGGTTGAATTGACTTTCAGTCACAAGGAAAAAAATCCCAGATACCTGGAAAAAAAATCCTCAATCAATTCTGAATTGGGGTCTAACCCTATAGGCTGGGTTTACATTTCAACAGAAAAATACAGCTGCCTGTTCCTACAGAGACAGTATCATTCAGCCAGCTCAGGAGTACCAAAGGCCTAAAAGCATCTTGCTAGACCATTTTCTCAAAATTAAAACAATTTTGAAGGAGAAACACATCTCAAACAAAACAGTAAGTACCACTTTGAGGTATGATATGACTTGATGTCAAAATATCTATATGCTAAACTGTGGATGGTAATAAAAAGAGTCAAATCCTTCACATGGAGGCACACATATAAATAAGTGCATATAGGCTCAATAAAGAGCACTGAAAATTGATCTACTTTTGATGAAATTAAAGTACTAAAGGATTTTTAATAGACTTAAAAGAGGAATATGTTTTTAATGTTGAGGTTAGTGTTGAGCTATTTTGATTAGCATAATTCATCAAAAATGGGGTAACAATAGTATATGAAGGAAAGATTCTCATACTCATTTTAGGTAGATAAATGAATTTATTCATAGCCAGCTAATTAAAAACAGATGTCCCCTCACACAGTAAAACCTATGATTACAAATCCAAGGCTTATTTAACCTCTTTTTATTGATATTAGGTCATTATTCAGCATCTGCTGCATTCAAATTTATATTTTACACTTGTTTCTTATAACATAGATCCTTCCTGAAAATTCCAGGGCTATTCATAAGGATTTTATTCCTTTATGGTAGAACCTCAGTCAGAATTTAGCATAGTACAAGGCCAAATGCAAACTCACTTTGAGCATCTTCTCTTCCTCTAGTTCTTCACCAATCGGTAAGAGTGATGATACCACACAAATATGGAAATACACTGTCTACTTTTGATAATGTCAAAACTAAACTTCAAAGCAGCCGTAAGGGCAAAACACATCTCTAGGATGCTCTGTAGGTCAATCAACACCTAAAATGTTCTGACCCTATTCTATAAAATCAAAGAGCACTCATAATAGAGCCTTCAGAATAAAGGTGCACTTCAGAATGTTCATTCAAAAGATGCTTTTATCCTCTTTTTCTAAACTGTCATAAAAGGAGCACAATACGATATCAGAGAACTTGTGAGTGTAGGCCTCTTTCAGAAATGTTAGGTTTTATTGGTTACAGGGTGAAACAGCATAGCCAGTGTGACTGTATTAACTTGCCTCATGAAAGAACAATGTGACCTAAGTTTTTTCCGCCTTCATGAACCATCTCCTTTTCCTACTCTCCACTGCACAGAATTAGCAGGGTGGGAAGGATGGATTAACATTAACTCCAGGAGTCCTTTTAGTTTGAATATTCACTGATTCCACCTTTTTCTACCCCTCATGTTCTCAGGGCTTGTAGAATTTAGTACAGGTTCCCACCAGGAATGGAATGAGGCAAACTGTCCAGGAGTTACTTGGGGATGAGGCTTCCTCAAGGCTGACCACCTTCAAGTGCGTCAGCTTCTTCTCCCCTGTAAATGGTAATGTCATCCTCTCCTATTCCATGACCTGGGTTAGATGGCTTGATGACTTCCACTCAAGGTGGTTTCTTCCTTTCTCATCAGTGGCCCCTTTCGTATTTGGTTACTCTGATGTCAGGCTGATAACCATATTAGTATCTTGCTCCATAATTTCTCAGCCTCATCAACTGTAATGTCACTTCCACTTAACTATGGCAGGCCAGCTCAGCAGGTTGTCATAAACTTCCGAATCTCAAACCTTTGAATAACAACCTCCATTCCCCCTTCTATCTCTTCTACTCCACCCCATCAGTAGACTTATTTTATCTTCTTAATCATTTCAAGGTTCTAGATTCCTCTGTGTGTGAATGATCAATCAACCCACTTAGACTCCTTACCTAGTGAGAACTGTATGTCTCCACAATTTGATTCAGGAGACACAAAAAAAGCCAGACATCACTCAGTTCCCTTTAAGACTTAATCACCTTGAAAGCCTCTCAGAGTCATAGGACATATTGTGGGCGGAAGATTGATGCAGCATTTCCAGCACTGAATATGGGGTTTGTGTTTGAAATCTCTGTGAATAAACTTATCAATCCATTGCAAGATTTTTTTTTCAGAAATATAAACTGGCTTTTAGGCCTGGAAGAATAAATTATAGGTTGGTCTATGCTAGCATAAGACAGTTTCACAGTCGGTAAGATTAAAAGGGGAAGGACATAAGGAATCCATGGAAGGGCAACCAAAGACAAATTTCCCTTTAAGGGTCAACTGGTTTGTGGTTGACCTTTTATCTAGTACCTCAGAATTCCATATAAAAAGTGAAATGGAGACAAACTCATTCACTTAGCAGAAATTTGCTTTATCCAAAAGTTAAGTGCAGAATACCTTCAGAGTATCCATCAGATCAGAAAATGAAACATTCTTCCTGAACATGGAAGTCACAGGCATTTTCTGAGGTGACCGTTTCCTTCTGTGGGATGATGACATAAGAGATGGGCTGCACAAGCATAACGGCAGACCTATCAAAGGCCAAGAGCTTCAGTCTGTTCTGGAGGCTGACTTAATATTTCAGATTCTCAGTTGGCCTTAATTATTCACCTATGATACCGTAGTCTCTCTTTTTCATGTAAGACTGATAAATAATTATATTAAGCACAGACGTCACTTTTATAGCACTATATAGCACTCATTCCCCCAAACCAGGCCTTCAGGTGGTCAGCCTTGAGGAGGCCTTTCCCCAAGTAACCCCAGGACAGTTTGTCTCATCCCATTCCTGGGGAACCTGTACTGAATTCTACAAACCCTGAGAAAACGGGGGAGGGGGAGGGGGAATCAATAAATGTTAAAACTAAAAGGACTCCTAGATTTTATCCAATTCAAAACTCCTGCCCAACTTTACTAATGAAAAACTAAAGTTAGTCGATATGGTGCTTTATGACATGCAGTCTGGGAGATGGAAAAATAGTGTGAGGACCCAGTATGGCATATTTCCTCAGGAATGGGGAGACTCATTAGTTCTTTATACATCTCTTATTTTTCTTAATTGGGAGACTTAAACCAGAAATGGAGACTACTAGGAATTCATTAGAGTGAAATAGTTGTTCTCTCATTTTCTCCTTCAAGCAACTTTTTGGTCTACTGAATGCTTATGAATTATACAGACATGAGTGAGTAACTAAAACCAAGGATTAAAGTGGATGAGACACTGATAGATTGCCAAGTCTAGAATCGCAAGTCTAGAATGCTTTCCAATCAGAATCCAGAAGACCCCCAAAAATAAAAATTCCTGATGTCTTAGAGAGGCAGAGCCTGAGAGCTCAAGTCAATGCCAAGAGGGAAACCTAATCTGTTTTTCAGAAACCAACCTTGTAACATAGTCCCAGCGACAACCAAAACTCATGCAGATTCAAGTCCTATTAAGAGAGCCAAGGCCAAAAACTGGGAGCTTGAGACTGGCAGGAAAAAAAAGACTGGCTAGAATCAAATCTATGCTCACACCAAGTGGAAAAAAGAAATGGGTGAGTTCTTCAGTTCACCAGGAAAGTATGGGGGACACACAAAAAGACAACACTTACATGTAGATATGTCACATGAGGTCTCACCTTACTGGGTGTAGGAGACCTTGGGTCAAGTACCAGCTCTGGAACCAAACTATAGCTGAGCCCCATTTATCTGTGACAGCAAGTGGAATTAAGAAGTTCAAAAAGTGGAAGTGAAATACCAGATGTGAAATTTTGGGAAAACATAAAGCACATATGTAGCATCTTAACATTGTTACTATTTATATACAACTTTAGGGTCCATGAAAACATCTAGAATATATTTGTGGGTATACTTCTCATGAGGCTCAAGAAACTTACTTGTTTAACTTCAGACTTGCAATTGGAGTGGAAGAAATATATGGAATTGTAGGTTGTTTTTAAGAGAACTAGTAGGCTGTGTGGGGTGTGGGTGATACATAAAAAAGAAAGGAACAAAGAGCAATGAGAGAGCTAACATAATAAATTCTACCTTAAATTTCCATTTAGAGATGGAAGGAATACTCTTATAAAATATCACTGTACAAAGTGACTGAAAACCAGCTCATTAAAACAAATACACATATAATCAATAACTGATCATAACAGTCAAAAACCAGAAACAACATATAAAGGGTTACAGCAAGGAAGATGAGAACTAAGAGGGAAACATGTATGAATCTCAAAACAGTACTGAGTAAATGAAACCAGACACAAGAGTACATATAGTCTACTTTTAAAAACCTCAGAAACAGACAAAACAAATCTACATCAGTCTGAAGGTCAGTTATCCTCAACAAGGAGTAGTGAATGCAAGGAATTGCAAAGGGGTATCTGGGATGCTGACACTGTTTTATTTCTTGATATAGGTGCTGGTTATACACTTTGAGATTTCATCCAGAAGTATGCTTATAACATATGCACTTTTCTTTATGCATTTTCTGTTTCCATTAAAAATACTAAAGCAGTGTTTCCCACCTGTGTTCTATAGGACCCTGTTGCCTAAAGAAATACTATGGGGTTCTTCCATAAAAAAGTGTTTGGCTTTCTGTAAGTTTGGGAAATGGGGAAAGATCCAGTTAAATATATTTACACTCTACAGGACGTCCCCATCAGTGAGTCTGAACATATCAACCCTTCCCGCATGGCCTTGGACCCAACTATGTTGCCCTGTTCAAGCTTTTCCAGCCCCCAATTTTAGTCACAACAGAAATTGCATGGAAAAACACGGATCTGCACACACAGTGTACGCCCTAACTGGAACAAAACCACTTTGAGCACACACTCACGGATATCAACCAGTCTGGGTCAGCAGCACCTTTACACGGAAGAGTACAGAAAATACAGTGCTGCCTGACCTTGCATGTCTCTATTCAGCGCTCTTGCACCCATGTAATCCCAGAGCAGGGAGCTGGCACATTGCATGTAATTCAAAAATACAATATAGTGATGGGATACAGAAAATACAGACTTTGAAACAGAGCTTTTTGCAACTACGATTTGAGCATGCTCATGGGTTTCCAGCTCACAGAGTTTCTCCCAAATACTTGAAACCTTTCACAGATTGATGCTTACAATCACCTCATTTTTCTAGTGATTTATGTCAAAACAAATCAGCACTTCTTTACAGCAAAGATTTTGCTTATTCACAGTGTGGCAAACAGCTGCATTCATTGATTCAGGCTCTTGCCTCTTTTCTCTTAAACACTTTTTTACTCATTACCACAACTGAAATTGTGGAATTTGAAGGCTGTCTCTGTGTATAAAGAAATAACAAATGGTGTTCTGTGTTATTATCTTTTGGACATTTTCCACAACTTTACTTATTTACTTATATTGGCTTAACTAGGCAGTTTGCCTTTGGTTATTCATTTCTGTAAGTTCTACAGTGAAGAAGAAAAAGGAAATCACCTAAATTCAGTTAATTACTTTTTTTTGGAGGGGAAGGAGAGGTGCATCTTCAAATGGCAAATAATTTGCCTGAAGCCCATTATTTCTTTTCCTGACATGTCAGCATCAAGACCTTTCATTATTTTTGCTATGCTCCTAATCAGATATACCACCTACGGCTCCTTCATTATATAGTGAAGGACAACGAGGGCATGAGAAACTAGACGGAGTATTCCCAATCAGTGTCTTAAGCCAAGGCATTCTTAATAACTAAGATCTTTAGTAAGTAGGATTCTTAAGAATCCTAATTATATTATACTGACTCCCAACGAGAAAAATATATATTTCAAAGAAAATCTAGGACAAGCTTATTAACATTGTGATGTCCAGTTTGGTGGGTTGGAAAATATGGCTTCCCATTTTTTGAATTTTCCAATGCCTCAAAGCATACTAAGACCACTATATTTTGAACACCAAACTATAGCATGCTCTGTGGGTAAATAGTAAGCAAAATTATATTCGAGACTGCAAAAGCCATTAGAAAAAGAGAGTGAGAAAATTTTACAAATGTGACTGTCACAGCCATAGTTATACAATCCCAAAGCAAAGTCAAAAGAGTGTAATGAAGTGACCGTTGGACTTAGTTTAGTTCTGAGACGTAGTGAGCTGTCTCATAAATAATATTTTAAATGTATTTGCTCCAGAGTGAGAAAAACACTACTCAAAGAACTACAAGGAAAACAAGTTCACTTAAGAGCAAAATTACTTAAATTTTTAATCAAAAATCCTAGTACTAGGAAAACAAAATACATTTCATGATTGGCTACAATAATACATTCATGTTCGTACAATGACTGCACCTACCTCATTTATGTCCTGCCGAGTTTCAAAAGCATCCTTTGGCCAAATGGCAGCCTTCTGGTCTATTCTATAAAATACAAAGAAAAATTATTTCCTTTTCAAAGAAACCTTTCAACAATGCACCACTCCAGAAGCTGGCGGCTAGAGATCCAGCCATACCCGTTAAAAACCCTCAGTGGTGTCCCACTGTGTACAGAATAAAATCCAGACGCATGCTTTATAATGGTCTGCAACACATTACAGTGTTCAAACTCTGCCAGCCTTCCTCGCCCCACCTCCCATCACTCTCACCTTGTCCCCTACACTCCAACCTCTCTGGCCTTCTGTTTCTTGAACACATAGTGCTGAGTCCCTGCTCAAACCTTCACACTTGCCATCCCAGGCTGCTCTTTCCCCAGATCTTCACAAAGCTCACTCTTCTTCGCATATACGAGTCACTTCAGTCACCCCCCAGCAAGGCCCTCCTGATTGCCCTGACTAGAAGCAGCCCTCCTCTTCACTCTCTATCACACTACCCTTAGAGTTTCCTCTTAGCACTTCTCACTATCTGAAATTGCACTGTTCATTTGCATTTCCACATTAAAATGTGAGCTCCAAGAAATTAGTGATTATGTCCATTTTCTCACTGCTGAATCCTCAGTACCTAGTATAAATTCAGTATTCTTTTCACTCATATAAAAAATGTTTTGAATGAATTTATGTGACCTGATACAGCTGTTACAGAAAGATACCATTTGTTCAGTGAGGCCACATTTTGGAAATCTCATCTTATTTTTAGCTAACATAATAAATGTTATAGCAATTGCTGGGTAACATGACGAAGCTGAGTTTTGGCATTACATAGATTCCAATAGAAGAAAAAGTACTTGAAACAAGGCAGATCTATTTGGAATCTTTTTTTTTTTTAGATTAAAAACAAAAAAACAAATCTCCCCCACTGGAGTAGTGTGCCAATGTTAAAAGAGCTTCTCCTGGATTCTATGAATGCAAAATTGTGGATAACCAACTGAAGTGTAACTTTTCTACGAATGTTTGGTGTTCTCACGTTGCTGGAACCCTTAAACACGTGCTGGGCCGGCCTGTAGGGTCACCCTGCAGTGACCTTCCCTAGGGAGGTGTACTGCAATTCAAAATAGCACAACCGACACAAAGCATTAGGATATTTTTCTTGGCCTAAGTATAGTGATAATTTGTGAAAAAACGTTACTTTAGCATAGGATTTTTTATTCATATCAACATTTCAACTATCTATCATTAAATTAGTAGAAGAAAGTCTTCCCTATCTCAGTAAAAAGCTTCCCCATCCATCCAATTGCTCATGGAAGACATCTGAGATCTGACACTTTTCAACTTCCTCAAACCCAACAGCCAATATATTACCAAGTCTTTCCATTTCTTATCCCAAATAACTTTTGCATCCATCTTCTTCCCTCCACTCCACCACTACCACCATAGGCCAAGCCACCCTCCTGTGTCTTCTGGACCACCTCCCTGATCTCCCTACTTCCCCTCTACCTTCTCCAAATCATTTTCCACACAACCTCCTGCCACTTATCCTTCTGCACATTGCACTTAAGGACCAAAATGGTTAAGGTATCCTCTGACATCCTGAAGGGCTTAGCATCTGTGCACTCTTCAGCCTCAATCCATACCACTCTGTCTCTGTGCTCTACAAACACTGGCAATTCTTGCACCTCCGTGGATGCACCATGCTCCTTCCACCTCAGGCCTCCATCTGTGCTGCTCCTGGGCCCACAATGCTCTTCCCTCTCCACTTTCTCTCCTAATTAATGCATTTACCCTTTAGATACTGGGAAGCTTCCAGTCAGATCTCCCTTTCATATGTCCTACCACATTCTGATCTTCTACATCTGCTATGAGCATGTCTCGTTGCCTCACTGTGTATAATTATTTGTCTCTTTCTCATGATGGTACACTCTATGGGGCAGGGACTATAAAAGTCTTGCTTAACATTTTATCTTTAGGGCCAATCCTGGCATTTGACACATAGCAGACATTCACATATTTGTTAATAAAGTATTCATCTCAGGGTTATAGAGAGTTGCCATCTGGCATATTCCTGAGTTTGTGCATGACCCATGCTCCCTCCTCCACCTGTGGCATGCTAGCAGGACTGGCAGACTGGGAGGACTCTCTTTCCACAAGCAGATACACTCTTCCCTGAGGAGACCTGCTGAAGATGAGCAAGTGGCTTTCCAGCCCACATGTTGAAAACTGAGGCCGAGAGCAAAGAGGAGCATTCACACGCTCTTCAGAGTACTTATTTACCATCAGAACCTTCCAACTGGACACTGCCTCCCTTGGACCACTCCTAAGAGTTCAGGCTACTCCACAGCATTGAAGGGAGCTTCTGTGTTAGAAAGCAATATGGGATACACTAATGCATACCCGGATGACAGTTGGCTAGCTGTATGACTGTTGTTTCCTGAAACTCTTTGGAAAACAAAAGGTATATCCCAAGAGGACAACCCTCTGAGCAAAACATTCTTTATGTAAACAATAGCTCTATATGCAGACACAGACAAGATGCCAATACAATTCCCGTAATATTATTAGCAACAATAACAATCCTCAATACCAGTAAATATAAAGTTCCTTTCTCTAGGGAGTCTAAGTTGTATCAAAGACATTCTTTTATTGTTTTTTTATTTCTTACTTTTTCATCAAATTTCTGGCTAAAGGGCTGAGGTCAAATATTGGGCAGCCAACTTGAAAGATAAAGAAACCAAGGCATAGAATTTTAAATGCCTCCCAAAGAGACCACAGACAGAAAACAGAACTAGCAGTCAGGAGGCATTCATGAGCTGACTTTCCAACCATGTACTTGCCAGGCCAGTGAACCCCCAGAGGGGAGAATGATGTCATGGCTAGAAGCAGGACACTGATCCCTAATAACATGCCCTCCCAGCAGCTGGGATCCAAGCCCCATACCCTGTTCCCATACACTGCTCTGAAGATTAGAATCAACCAGTATTATTAAAAACAGAGATTCCTGGGCCTCACACTTACTGAACCAGAATTCCAGAGGAATGGACTGGTAACATGTATTTAATAAGCACTCCAGGGGATTACTCATTAGGAAACATTATCCTAAAGGTCCAGGTGCAACAACCTGAGAGGAAGCCCGTGACTAAAGGGCACAGATGAGGGACTTGCATGAGGTCAGAGTGCTTGGGGGTTTCTGGCCCAACCCCCCAGGGGATCCCTTCCAGGAGAAGGGAGGCCTGTGTCCCTGGAGACACTATGAGAAACTGAACTCGAGGCAGCCCGACTGCTCTGAGATACTGTTCCTCACCTCGTTGGGCCAGAGTGGAGCTCAGAAACAGCCAGAAGCACACTGATGCCCAGTGGGTGGGTGGGCAGGGGGTCAGTCTATGAAGCCCATGTCAAGACCGAGAAGAAAAGAGATGGGATAGTTATGGGGGTACTGCTGCACCAGAAAGGAGTGTTTGGGAGGGACGCTGAGGACAAGGGATCCAGCTAGAGCGGAGGCCCTAACGCTGCATCATCACCAATACCGATGGTGG
Organism: Smutsia gigantea; assembly: GCA_032199065.1. Classification (NCBI taxonomy): domain Eukaryota; kingdom Metazoa; phylum Chordata; class Mammalia; order Pholidota; family Manidae; genus Smutsia; species Smutsia gigantea. The sequence goes on from JAVSCE010009123.1 coordinate 679,584, forward strand.
CCGCACCCGGCTTGCTGAGCAGAGCACTTGGCTCACATCACCTCGTGCAGCCCAGTCGCTTGGAGCCATTAGACACCTGCTCCCTGTGCCTGTCCCTGCTCAGCCCAGGAGGCACAGGGCTTGCAGGCAGGCATTTCAGCTCTATGCGCAGCTCTGCTCACGTGCACTGGCCTCCTTCAAGCACCTGCCAAGTCTCTTCACTTTCCTGCCTCAAGCTTTTTTCAAGGCAGAGCTTACTCCCTCAGCCTAGAAGTGTGGGAGAGTTACCTCCCGGGGTCAACCCTTGGCCTAGGGAGAAGGGAGTGTGTGGATAAGCGCTGCCGCCTCCCCGCTTTCAGAGGCACTCATCCGAGGACTTTCCGTAAAGAGATGCGTCTCTTCACGGATCGGGACAGCACTAGGGGCCACAGAACTGAAGAGAAGAAAGAGGATCGGCCATGCAGTCTCAAGTCTGAACCCCACCTGCGCCCTCTTAAAGGTTTTATTTCTCTCTCAAAAAAAGAGCCATGAGTCTCTTATCTTCACCTGCCCTCTTTCTCTCCATCTTCACTGCCACCATCTCCTCCCACGTGGATGACACATTAGCCTCCAAGACATCCTCCTGCTTCCCCACAACACACACCACAAGCTAGAGTGGTCTTTTAAAGATGTAAATCTGAGTGTGCCATTCCCTTGTCAATAACCTCCAATGGCTTCCCTCTGGACTTAGACAAAATGCTAAATCCACACCCTGGCTACCAGGCTCTGTGCAGTCTGGCCACTGCCAACCTTTCCCATGTCACCTGGTAACACTCCTTCTGCAGTTCACAATACTCCCGCCTTATGGCCTTTTGTCTGTGTCTTGAATGAGCCTGCACCTCTGTACCTGCTATTCCCCGAGAGCATATGCTAGTTAGGATACACATTATCTTTTCATTTTACAGCAATAACAAATGCTATACATGCCTTCAACAGAGACCCTGTGCTTACCCATGTGGTCTTGGCACAAGTTGAATGGAATCTGGATTAGTGTTGGTCTGAGGGGCAAGGGTAACTCCATGATCAGAGAGGCAAGTGCTTTTTTGCAGTTACCTTAAAACTGGTTCTTAATTCTCTTCCATCAGTTCCAAGTTCTTCCCATGCCCCTGAGCCACTCCAACACTACTGACACTGTCTGCCCAGCCCTTTTCATCTCCACTCCACTTCTGACAGCAACAGTCCTCTCCCTACAGGAGCTAGCCCCTCCACATACACATCCCGAGGGCTCCCTTACATGTGTCTGGATTTATTCAACAGGCTGGGTGTGGCCAAAATTTTTGTTTGAGTTGGTGTTAAATTCAAGGCGTTGTTTAAGAAGCTTCTGAAATCTGTCCTTACCTGTGTCTCCCTTCTCACCCTTTCTCCTCCTGGACCCCATCCCCACTGGTATGGGCCCTGGTGTTCCCTTTGTTCATGGCATATGTGGGGTCAGAGGAACTTTCTCAGAACGCTGTACTACTGGACCTGAGAGGCTTGCCTACTCAAAGGGTATAAGTAGAGACCTTCTGCTTTTGTCTACAGAACATAACACTCAAATAAAGAGGTGTGTAGGACACAAATTCTGGTTTTAAGCATCACCTGACCCTATAAAAATCACCTTTACTGTTTGCTTTCTGATCCCAGCTGACCCAACCCAGAAATGCCTTTTAAATTTCCTCCAGCTGACAAAAGTAAAAAATAAATCAATTTTCTCCTAATATTCCTCTCTACCTCAAACTGAGATACAACAGTTTAAAAAAAACAGAAAATAAAATTACTTAATATGATTGCAGAGACTTTAACAAATTTATTATAGGTCCATATCCTGAACAGTACATAGCTTTTCATTTATAAATAATTTCGTCAATTACAAACTCAATAGGGGCTCAATGGGGGGAAATTTGGAGAGGAAAAACTGAAAGAATATTTGTAAATCACCCACAACCATCCTACCTGAAAGTAACACCAATAAAATATTGATTTTTGTCTGTCTAGTACATGTTTCTGTACAGAATTATATATTAAGCAAAAATAGGATCACACTGTAATACTGTTATGTAACTGTTTTTCCTCCTTGTAGATCACGTCATGAACATGTGCCCATGTTAATAAAGACTCTCATGAAGCAAAGTTTTAAATATACATCATGTAGATTGGTGTTTCTCAAGGCGGGGTGGTACACCCTCCAGGGAGCATTAAGGACATGTAGGGGCTATTTATGATTGGCCAGAGGCTGGAGGTACCTACTGACATTTTGTGAGCTAGTGCTAAAGATGTCAGAGCCCGAGATGCATAGGGCAGCCCTGCAAAACAAAGAATTGCACCACACTTGGCATGACTTCCCAATGTCCTCTGGGAATGTTAGAGCCAGAGGCACTTTGCCCTCAGCAACAATTTGAACTAGAAAACTATGAAGGCTGGTGGATGAAATAGAAATATCTAGAATATACAAGTGTGGAGGAGGGTACTGAATTGTCTCAAATGTTCTACACAGAGCCACTATCCTATGATTCCATATATAGAAATCCAGTCACCAGACTATCTAGTTCTCTCAAAATAATAATTACCCATTATGTTCCCATCTTCTTCCATGATTAGATAACTGAAAATTTGATATACCAAGTCTCCTTTCTGTTTATCATTTAAATCCTATGCCTAGATGGCTTTTACCCTTAAGCCAAAGAAATTATAAAGGATGTACCCAGAAATATTTTTTAATGATCCTAACTACAGCAATATCAATACATAAAAATCCCAGAAGTAACCAAAATACGTGATTTAGAATTAGTTAAATAAATGTTGGTATACCCACAGAATATAATATTTCTCAGCCACCAATATTTTAGAATGTTTTATGATGTGGAAAAATACAGTTAAGTGGGACAAACAAGTTATACAGAAATGTGTCTCCAATATTTCATATGTAAGGAAAAATTTCATATACATATAAAATTTAAATAAATTGGTTAAGGATAAAAGAATGATAGAGAGGGGTTGGTGGAAGCTGTATGTGTCACTAATTGTGTGAATGTGTCAGGACTTAGCACAGGTCTTGCAAATCCATGACCAGATTGATGAGCACTGCAACAGGGGCCCTTGGACAGCCAATTGCTGCCCTGGGAAGATGAAGAGTAAGCTGAGGAACAGCTTTGTTCCCATGGCCTCATGACCACTGGACATTTAACCAGCTGGGCCAAGTTCCAAATTAGATTTAAGTTCACACACACTCTGTCTTCTATTCATTAATGAAGTTTCTCTTAAATCTATTCAAGTTAGACCAAGAAGCTTTCCATGATGTTGAGATATTAGGACAAAGTTTTCCATTCAATCCCCTAGAAATATTATTTCTAACACAGGGCTATAATAACAACAGTCTGTAAATCATGTTTCTTACAGAAAACTGTAATGTTAGAGAATGTGTTAATGGAAAATCAAATTTGTTCACCTTAGCCATAAATGAACTCACCAGCCTAGTGAAAAGCCACCACTCTACTATTTAGTTTATGTGTGAAGATGGTATAGTCAGATTGCACTGTGGTCTACCTTTATATTCTGGGGCCTGCTTAAAATAAATGGTGCTTCGAAGAGATTAAAGCCCTAACACATCTGGAAGCCCCTTTCATACACAAATTAATTTTTATGGCCACATTAAAATAATAGCAACAACATGAAAATGTATGCTACAATAGTAACAGTGGTTATGTGGGTAGTAAGATTACAAGAACTTTTTATTTCCTTTAAATTTTCTGTATTTTCCAATATAACCATGTTTCTCTTATTATTTTTTTCTGAATAAGAGAAAGTCTTTGAGTTTCCCTTTTACTTTTATGCCTATTCATTGTCCATGAAAGTACTAACAATTTATCTAGGAATCAAGGGCACATGCCTTTAAAAAAAAAAAGGAAAGAAAATATTTCATTCCCAGAATAATTAAGTGTGGGGTCTTTCTCCATCAGTAGTTTAAGGATTTGGTGAGGGCATTTTTGGGCTCTATAGCAAGGATGGGGAGTTATTTTTATGTGACTGCAAGCCTGTATTATTAAGCTAAAGTCTTTCCAAGTCTAATCCTTTTAAACACCTAGAGTGTTTTCAGTGTTAGAGCCAGAAGGGGCCTGAGAAATCATGTGACCCAAACAAGTGTTAGAGGAGGGGACTCAGGGATTTGAGTAAGGGCACCAGGTCACTGATAGGCATAAGCCCTTGCATTTCTTAATTTGAAAGTTCTTTCCTTTCCGCCAGATTGTTTCTGAGTCCATGGATGGGGGGATGAAGCAGAGCCCTCACTAGACGGCTCCCTTCCTATGCAGCACACGCAAAGTAAGCTATTTTAGAACCCACTCATTACCCAGCTATATACCAGGAGTCTCAAAACACAGTCAAAACAAACAAATTTTAAAAAATTTCTACCTCAATCCCCGCCCCCGACCTCCCTGCCCCACAAAACAAAGCCAGGCAGAGAGGAAGAAATCCTCAGGGCACACTGATAAGAAGAACATGCTGGCAGCTAGCAGAGCTCCTGCCCTGGTACAGCGCAGATCTTGTCTTCTGTTAAAGATCTCTGCATGCCCATTCTCTTACTCATTCCTTCTTCTTAGCAGAGCTCATTAAGACTCCACTTGCTTCTATGAAAAACATTTAATAAGAAACAACCATTAGAACACACACAAAGTTGTCTACCTCAAAAACAAAAAGATGAAAGGATTTATCCCCCATGGAAAAGTTGCTGCCAGCAAAACTTCCTCTTTCCATAAAGCAACAAAGCTTTTTCTTTCATTTGGAATGTCACAAAAATAGCCAAAGCCATCAAAGCCATTACCCTTGATGATACCCCAATCTTCAAACCCCCTCTAACTGGGGACTAAACAGGTGAAAAGGCCAATGAGCTCCAATTCATAAAATGTAACCACCAACTTATTAGTAGTGACATAGTACTATATAGAACAGCTCCTGTTTGTGCAGACAGGATCTTTAGTAACGTTAAGGTTTAATAATGCTGTCATAAATTTTAATACAGTGTTTTAAACACAAGTGAGTTAATCACTCTCAAAAGTAAATTTCCTTAGCTGGGTAAAACTCCCCAACTTTATTAGTATTCTCTTACATTCATAAATTCTCCTTTGTCATATCTGAGGGTTTACAGGATTGGTACTGACTTTAGCTATAAAAATCAATCAAATAGATACATATTCATCAAGTGACTGCTCTGAACAGACTGATGGTGTTTGTGCTGGTTCTATTATAGGGAAGTGAGGGCTTAAGCAAATCAACAGCCTCACTGGGTGTCAAACTGGAAAATGAGAGGGTTGTATTCAATGATTCCTAAGGCTTCATTCTCACTTTAACCAAATGGAGCTCTCTAATTTTACATGTTTTGAAAAGCTGCAGGTACTGAGGAGCACACCAGAGAGGGTAACATGCAGCCCCTCCATTCAGATGCACTGAACATCCCAGTTAAAATATAAATACTTCATCTTAGAAAGGAAGCAATAAGGCAGTATCAGTTATCACCTTATTAGGACCTAGCTCCAGGCAGCTAGAGTGCCCAGAATGAGCAGTTGCTTGGAATAGAAGGATTGAAGCAGGCACTATAAATCAAATGCCTTCAGAAGTCAGGCAAAGAGCATAAATAAATGGAGAGATCTAGGTAGAAATTATGAAAAAATGGAGAGCTGCACTTCAGCTCCAGCTAAATTGTTGCCTTGTAGAAATCGAGACCCTGAGTTACCATCTTCGGCTTTTTTAAAAGAATGCCAAAGATTTGTAAAACCTTGTTATGCCTGATTGTTATGCCTGTTAAAAACCTGATTTTTAAATATTCAAAGTATTTAAAAACACTCTATAAGCCAAATATACCATTCCAGGAACACCTGCAGGACACCAAATTCGAGGTCTCTGCTGTTGCTCACTGTACTGTCATGGAATATAGCCTAGGGATGAGGCGGGCGTGGCAAGTAGGTGGAAGGATGCAATGAAAGAGGACAGAGGGGCAAAATTGGTATCTGAGGTTGGCTCTGTCAAGGACATTAAGAACAAGCAAACAGAGAGGTAGGAAAAGGTTAGGACAGTGGTTCTAAACCTTTTTCAGGGATCATGAGTAATGTATGAAATTCTGATAAATGCCTTAGAGGTTTTCCCTGGAAAAATCAACATATATGGAGTAGGCAGAACAGTGCCCCCCCATCACCAGGATGTCCATGTCCTCATCCCTCTTCCCTTCCCCATGTTACTCTTACATGACAAAAGAGATTTTGCAAATGTAATTAAGTCAAGGACCTGGAGATGGGGAGATTATCCCAGATTATCTGAGTCAGCCCCATCTAATCATATGAACCCTTAAAATCAGAAAATCTTTCCCAGGCATAGTCAGAAGGAGATGTCTGGTAGAATGCTCAGAGAAATGCAGGTGGCTAGCTTTGAAAATGGAGGAAGAGGCCATGAGCCAAGAAATACAGGCAGCCTCTGGAAACTGGGAAAGGCAGAGAAATGGACTGATTGTCCCCCAGAGCTTCAAGAAAGGAATGCAGGCCTGCTGACCCTTTATTTTAGCCCAGTGAGAGCCATATTGGACATCTATCCTATCAAGATTAAAATCATAATTTTGTGTTGCTATAAACTACAGGTCTGTGATCATTTGTCACAGGAGCAACAGAAAATCAATATAGCATATATATTTTATATATACATATATATCTAATACACATACACACACATGCACTCACTCAAACTTTGACAAAAACATTCATAGACATTCTGAAGCTCATCCACAGACACCGATAAAGGCCCCTTGTGCTAGAAAGAGCCAAAGATACAACATGCTCAGAGCTGAAGGTATGAAACTATTTCCCTTTGGCATGCATGGAAAGATCAATACCCACCCCATAACACAACAGCTCCCAAAATCCCACTTCTACAAAGGATGGATTCATTCTCTGAAGACTAACTACTCCTTGGATTTCCTTGAACGCTCCATGCTGAAGATCTTTCTTCCCTTTCTTCAAGTATTCATTATGCTAAAAACGTTCTTCCCTCATCCCCAAGAAGGTGGCATTTTCCACCTGCTGAGATAGCCTGGCTTCCTTCCTCCCTTTGAGCCAGCCCTCTGTCTGGAGTCTCCTGTTACACTATCGTGTCTCTATCAGGATCTTACTGGCCATGATATGCCTGAACCTGGCCATATGCTGGCTTAAAACAGAAGAGGAATACTATAAGGAATGTGAGCTACCTGATTCAAAGTTGTTTTTAGCCTGAGATCTCACTTCACTACTTCATCAAATTTCACAATCCCTATAATATTTTTGAGATGGGCTTTTTTTATTACATTATAATGTCCCAAGGTGATACCACCACAGTTGTGACGAATTACTCTAGTTTAAAGAGACTACTCCAATCTAAATACTAAACCTAACAGTACCAGACATAACTGAAGTAAAACCACTCCTGATCTTAACATTGGATCCCATGAGCGCCAACATGGGTCCATGGAACATTCAGAATGCTGCTAGATCCTGTCAAAGTGGAACATGGAAGCTAGAAGGGAAAAAGAAAAGGTATTTGGGGTCCTGTGGAGGTTTGTTAAGGTCTAGAAGAGAGATGAGATGTGTTTTTGCAAAGAGTGGCCAGTCTGCTGGGGAGACAAGCCTCATGTATGAGGAAGGCTCCAGTGACCCTGTATCTGGTTCCTCTTCCTGACATGCAGATGAGGTCTAGGAACCTCCTAGAATTTTTGTGTGTGAGGGCATCTTTTTTTTCTGAGGAAAGGTGCCATAGAGCCCCAGGAATCTAAAGAGAACTGTAACTTACCACCTCCAAAGGTAAGGACTGCTGCCCTCTGTGTTTCCTTATACAGGTATTCTAATTCAATTCCTGTAGCCCCTACTAATAACACGTGAATGATTCCCACCACAGGATCCTGTTGAACTTCTCACTCGCCCTCTGATAGTGGTAACATTACCATTTACCTTCCCTTCCTGTAGATGGGATATAAAACATCATTGAGAAAGTTAACTGCTACTATCATTTTTCCCTAAAAGCCTCTGTGGAATACCCATTCCAGAGGGCCACCATATATTTCACATGAAAATATGAATGTTTAGTTTAGTTTTGATTTTTATTTTACAATTTTGAAATATACATGGAAATATAGTTCTATTATTCTTGCTGAGAGAGAGTCACCAATCTAGTGGGGAAGAGACAAGGTCACTGCCTCACTTGGTTCTGGTCAGCCTGAAACAGCTTTATTATATTAAGGCCTTAAATAGGGGGTTCTGTTCTGATCAGAAGAGAAATGACAAGGTTGAATGTCACCTGACCTAAGATCAAGTAAGAATAAACAGACGAGAGATGGCAACTTGTGAGCAAGCGATAAAAAGTGCCCAGTAATCCACCTGGACAGTAGATCACCTTACTTTTGGGGTCCCCTCCAACATTTTGGGGCTCTATGATTCTAAACTTAGTATGTTGAATATTTTAAAGCACAATTACATAGCACAGCCACCTTCTCTGTAGTTGTGGATTCTCTGTAGACTGTGCACCCTTAGAAACATTTTCTAAAGGTCATGCTCAGAAGTATAGTACTCCCTTTCCACTGAGGGAAGGCTATGATTACCCTGCACACGAGATCCTACAAAGACAGCTGATACAACTAACAGTTGAATTCTTTCATCTGTTTATTTCCAGAAGAGATTTTCCATAGACAGCTGCAATGCCAGGCTCCTGTCAGAATGCCACGCCAACGTTGCTGCAGACAGCTTTCCACACATGTTCTTCTTGCCCTGTACCCAGCAAGGTCTCCAGCAGGTCTAGCAGAGCAGAGAAGCCCCTGCCTGGGGCTACTTTAGGACTTAAGGTCACCACCAGCATTAGCACAGAAGCCACGCCTGCTATGCCTCAATCCGACAACTGCAGGTTCAAATTCTGGCTCAGCCTCTGTCACTTGTGCAGCATCGGGCAAGGACCTTAAAGTCTCAGCCTCTGGCTCCTCCTCCGTGAAGCAGGCCTGTGAGTACCCGCTTTATGAGGAAGTGGTAAAGGCTAAATGAGATAGTGTGTAAAAAGCAACTGGCTTAATGTCTGCACTGTCATCACCAATTATTACCACAGAGGAAAACCTAATCATCTCTGACATGAATGAGAGAGAAAAAATGAAATCAGCATTTCTCTCTTCAAGAGCTAGACCATCTCTACTCCTCTCTAAGCCTTAAGACTGATCACCTTCAAACTGAAGACAGGTTATTTACATTTCTCTTAGACTCAGTGATTCTCCTTCCAGGTCCCTTTAAGCAGCTTCTCTGACCGTAAGGAATGCAAACTAAAGTCAGGCAGCCTTGCCTCTCGCCTGACCTGGTAAGCACAGGCGTTAGCATTTCTGGGAAAGGAACTGCAGGCACAGGGCGACTTCTGACAGCAAAGGGCCCACCTTGGTTGAACTCTCACTGGCTCTTGGCACCTGAGGGTGTGGTTTTGTGGACTCTCGTGAGCTGGTGCTCCCGCTCTCCCCCGACACGCAGACGGGCTGGGAACCACGTGCTCTGCCTCCTGCAAAAGAAACAGCAGAAGCAGAAGAGCTGTCAGCACCGTCAGTTCGAGCGGCCTTCCTTGGCTGGGGTCGGGGGTGCAGCAATACAAAACACACTCCACTGACTGCAGGAGGGGAAGGGGGCCCCTGAGTGATCTGAAATTAAGAAGCCTCTTCCTATCGGTCAGTTGCTGCAAGATGACAGAATGAAGAAGAAAAAAAAAACCTAGTGTTCAAAAGATATGATACAGCCATACCATGAAGACTTTAGAGATATTAAAAATATTATAGAAGAGTATTTAATGAAGAGATATATCTGGAAATATAAATTCTAGAATATTTATCGCAGGTGCTCATTTTCGCAAAAACAAATTTACATATGAATGTACACCCACAAAATCTTAACTGTGACTAACTCTGAGATGTCATTTCTTTTTCTTCTTTGGGGGCTTATCTACATTTTTTACAATAAACAAGTATTCCTGTAATGAGAAATAAATTTAAGTTAGGCTGAAAACTAAGAAAGAAACTCCTTTTATAAATTCCAAATCCCAAGCATACTTGATTTTGCCCTTCCTCCCTCCTTGCCCCCTGCACCCCCCAACACACACACACACACACACACACACACACACACACTTGCCACTGGCTACACTGCATCCCAAGAAATCACATTAGTCATCCCGGGATGCAATCCATTTATTAATTTAGAAAACTCCAGAAAGCTAAGCTTTCTAGAGAGTATCAAACACACCAAAACTAAAATAAGCCTGGTTTCAATACAAGACACACACACAAAAACTGTAAGAATTACATATGTTTAGCAGTTCAATCACTGTAGTCTTTGAGCCATGCCAAACCTCTGACAGATTATCCTTAGGATAAAGTGCCACTCTTTATGTGATAATGAAATACTAAAACCAAAATCAGTAAGAAATTCCGTAAATGCAGATGGTCACTCTCATGCTGTCACAATGATCACGTGATGCAGTGGACGTGGGTCCGACTGTGCAGTATCTATCGTGGTGGCGATATAGACCAAGCACCTCTGTTTGGGGTATGGGTTGAAGTCAGCACAAGTGCCAATACGTCAAGTGTCTCAGAAGTCACTTTTCCAAAATACTACAATAATTGGGTGGGGTTACCTGCCAAGTAGTCATCACAAGGTTCTAAAACAAAGTCTGTGAACTCCTACGAGGACTGAAATGGGGAAGGTGAGCAGAGCTGAAGAAAAGGAATGAATTAGGCCTACCAGGATCCTTTAGTTCCACTTTTTCTAAGCCTCCAGCTTTAGTCAAGAAGACCCTCCACGGGTCCACAAGAAAGGGTTCCATTAGTATATAACAGTTCCTGGACTCAGTAGCCGCTTGTGAGAAATTCTACAGCTACCCAAAAACTGGCCAAGTTTTCCCCAAACCGTGGTTTTCCAGTGAGATAGCTGTGCTTACTAGGTACTAGGCATGTGACCTTAGGCAACTTAGATCAATTATCTGGACCTCAGTTTCCTTGTCTATAAAATGACAGTAACACTCCAAGCTCCCAAGATTGCTGAACAAGGTGTCATTTGAGCTTCCTGGAGGCGCACAGCAGACGAAAGCCATTGATGACAATATTCCTTCTGTGAAGTTCCTTTGAAGCTCAATATGATGAAACTAGTGTTAAGGAAATCCTTGGATACTTAACCTAAGTGAGTTCAGCAAAAGCAAACCTGTTTTTTTGGTGGGATGCTTGTTTTAAGTGTCTATACTAATATTTTTTACATCATACTTAGAAGCCTCAAGATGTGTAGGCCTAAAGAAAGGGCCCTTTTACTTTCTCAGAAGTTGAAACCCAAAATTTTCATTTTATTAAAACCTTACCATTTTAGGAAAGTTTTTTTTAATTTTCTAAGTTAGTACTTTGTCTAATCCTTTGTGCTTATAAGGGGTTGAGAAGGGCTAGAGGCCACACACTGCTGGACTCCCCTGGACTTTATGATTTATCTTAGAGATGACTAGGGAGGCTCTGGAGAAGGTGCTGCCTCTCCTGCTGATGGTAGAGATCTCACAGCATTGCCAGAGGAGAACTTGTCTCTGGCATAGGTGCACAAAGAGTACTGGGACAGCTGAAAATCAAGTTCCTGATTCAAATGGACAGAAAAGTGGTGCCGTCAGCTATGCTTCTGCCCCTCTAAGGATTTAAAACTTCAATATGGTAAGGAGAGTTGGGGAGAGTTAAGTGAGGAGTTTGGTATAAATTACCCTGAATATTAACCAATAGAGCAGACTCTGATGCAAAATATAGGTATAACTGTAGTGAGAGAGACTGCCTTTTCCAATGACAGGATGTTCAGTCATGTTCCAAAGTGCCAGTCTAAAAACCCTAGACCAGAACCCAAGGCCAGCCTCTCTCAGAAAATTCTGCATAGACTCTTCATTCCGGAACTCCTATGAGTTTGGAAACATCTGTTTTTGTTCCTAAGAAGAACAAAGATTTTCATTTTCATCCTTTCCACCCCATTATCTCTGCACAGAAATGGCCACAGGTGGACTAACAGGCCCAGCAAAGTCCACATGGCAATCACTGAGCCTTCAGGTAATTCCAGCCTGCAGACTACAAATCCTCTGGCTGAGCCCCCAGACACCATGGAGCAGAGGTAAGACCTCCCCAGTGTGTCCTAAGTGAATTCCTGAGCCACCGATATGGTAAATGGTAATAAATGATTGTTATTTTAAGTACTGGGGTAATTTGTTACATAGCTGTAGATAACTAAAACACAGCTACTCCCGTCTATTCTAAGATACTATCGATTATAAAAGCCACCATCAGTTTAACTAACAGCTTTTTAGAGAAAAAATAATGTCACATTAAATGCACCCATCACTTTTAAGGTACACTCAGATAGATATAAGGAAGGTGAAAGTGTGAAAATATGTGTTAGCATCGAGGAGCCACAGAGCATGCCCACAGAGCATGGTACTGTGTGTGACACAAAAGATGTCCTGGGAGGAGGACACCCTTCCAGAGCCTGAATCTGGAAGACACAAGAACTTCATAGGAAACAGGAGTAAACACCAGTCCTTACTTGCCTAGTTTTAAAAATAACTTTGTGCTTTCTCTTACAAGGGGAAGGCAGAAGAAAAGGAGGTATCATTCTTATGGAATTAGCAGAACAGTAACTTTCGAAGGTATTGTGCTGCTAGCTGTCACTTACTCATGGATATAAAGGAAAAAACATAAAACAAGAACAATAATATTCCATCAGTAATTTGCCTCTGTAATGGATTTAGCCAGACACATGGCAGACCAGGACTCACCCCCGTGGTGAACTCACATCTCTACTCCATTTGGACTCCACCACCTGGCCAGTGACAAGGTTAACGAGCATTGCCTAAGAAAGTCCTTATGTAGTAGATAATGTACTTGTGGCTGATTGAGAGCTAACATATTCTCCCCACCCACACCCTAAGGTGACAACATCTGGACAAGAACACATTTGATTACTTTTGCTCATTTAAGTTCAACATATTTAGAATCTTCTTTAACACCCAGCTTTAAATAAAATTCTAGAACATTAAAGCAGGGTGTTTACCTGAAATAATTGAGATTTATTTTTACTTACAAAGGAACAATCTACTGTATACTAAGGATGATAGTCAAGGGGGTTATACCAAAGTGAATAATATATCTGCCCACAAAGAACTTTAAAATCTCCGGACACTAACTTGTTTACTTTGGCATTAATGTGTCTGTCGGATGGGCAGGTCCAAGATGACCCAGGGGAACAAGGAAGACGCCAGGACCCTATCCTCCAGGCCTGCCTTCCTGACACCTGGCCAGGCACAGGCTGATCGGCACCTGTCCAGCAGGTCATCCCCCACTTCTCCTGCTCCCAGCCATCCTCCTCTTCCCTCCGGCCTCACTCCCTCTATGTCCCAATTCCATCCTCAGTGGAGTGATTTGTTTGTTCTTTGCTATATTCAGGAGCAAACTGACTAAGCTCTGAGACCTTTCATAAGAAAGCTGTTCATAAAACAAACATTACTTAGGTTATTTTCTGGTCCATGAGCAGTGGCTAGGATAGTGCATGATGACAAGAGAGAAGCTGACTCTTAGGATGAGAAGCTCAAAACCCCAGCTGAGTCAAGGAAGATTAGCTGCCTCTAAGCAGAAATGGTGAAGTACAATATTAATATTTCGTCCTTGTTAGGATTTTAGTGAGGTCATCTGACTCTTAGAGAAGTTGGGAGAATCTAGTTTTGATCCAGTGCATGGCCACTGATTCAGGCCTTTCCAAGTTCCTCAATTTGTACAAATCCATGAACCAAAAGGAAGAAAAGAATTTCCATCCTAATCCCAGTTTTTGCTCATCTGCTGTAGCTTGCCAAATCAGAATGCTGCCTTTGGGCTTCAGAGACAAACACATCCTCTAAATCTGCCTTCCAAGATGCGGTCAAAGAAACATTAACTTCTCTCATCATCTCACACTTGAGATTTTATCTGTGTCCATTCTATTCCAAAGTTGATTTAAAAAATTTATTTCTTCAACTGTTGACTTAAATTTTAAATTAAATTGGTTTTATAACTAATCACACCATTGCTAATAACAAAGCTTTACATTCGTGAGAGCATGTTCTTCCCAAAAGTTCTAATTACTACACGATTAATACATCTGAGTCCTCCATAGTGCAGAAAAGCCTAAATATTCAGCTCTTAAAATGAACAGGGAAGTGTCATAAATCTATCCTATCTTATATGACCCTTTCCTAAACCTGCATATGTATGAAAAAGTGACTTAAAGTCCTTTTGAATAATTGGGAGTTTTAAAGACCTTTACTCCTGATTAAAAAGAACTATTAGATTATCACATTCATTTCATAACTGGGGGAAAGGAGGCCCTAGAAGAACTAATTTGAATTTTCATTTAAAAAAATGTGTATCTGACTTGATAATAGGGGGTCTAGTAACCATAATGTTATTCAAATGATTGTACATTAACGATACCAAAATAAATTTTTTTTTAATGTGTATCTGATTATTATTTAAAATGTTCTGAACCTTTAGGAAGCAAGGAACTTAAGGAACTGTATCTTTGGACCTATTTTTTAAATAAGTTCTGCCTACCTTAGTCACTCTTTCTACACAGAAATAAATAAATCACGGAGGTTCAAAATCTATGCATGCCCACAAAGTGGGATTTCCTCTGATCCTATTTCCTTATCTATAAAACAGATATATCACCCAGCTTACTGCTTACAGTTTTAAGAATTTCCAGTAGAAAAAAACAGGTATTTAAATTATGTTGTCTATCTGGTCCACTTTTCAAGTCAAGTAACATTCGCTAAGGGCTTGTTCTGTACCAGGCACTAAACTAGGCACTTTAAACCTGTATTTCCACATTTAAAACTAGAGGGTAGATTTTATTCTCCCAGTTTTCTCTAATGAGAATAGTCAAGTGAAGACAGATGACTTACCTAGGCTAAAAACATTGTGTTTTATAAAAGGGATGCCTTCCTGAAGACCCTGCAAAATCTGACTGAGATTTATGCATTTTAAGACTACAGGTTTCCCCAACACTGGAAAGTAGAGCATTCCTATGAAACTTTTAAAAGACAAAATGGTGTAAAGCAAAGAAACAATCACCATTAATATATAAAATTTTGGAAAAATTTTTGAGCATTCCCAGACCCAAAAAATAACTTTTTAGGCTTTTCTAATACCTTTTAGGATGCATCTTGCCAACAGATGCACAAAATAAATCGAAATAGAGGACAGACGCTCACCGCTCACAGATACAGTCCAAAGCTATGGCAGCTTGCTGCTGAGATGCTGAGTATAGGTCCTGCGGAAGGAGTTTGGCAAGGCCCCTCTCACCACTCGGGGTGTGCACTGCCTCGATAACAGCTCACTACGAAACAAACACTCAGTGCTGTTCCGAGTTGCAGCTTTTTTTTGTAAAAGCAAAACTCCTTTTTAGATTCCTTTTAGTTAGTGAGAACAGATACTAATGTAGATCGTTCATAGAAGTGAAGTGGCATAATATGGATTTTCAAAAAGCAGGGTATTCCTCTGTTCCCATGAGAGAAGAGATAGGGTATTTCTGTTCACGAGCTAAAGTGGAAATATTTCAAAGAAATAAACATAGCTGATAATTGAACTAGACCTGAACAGTTTTCAAATTACACAAATCTTGATAAATTTGGGGGGAACTGCATTATTTAGAACTGCTTATATTGAGACACTGGCTACTTTTAGTCAATATCTAATTCAAAATTGAATAAAATAGGACCAACTGTATCACTCAAGCTAGACAACCCAGATTTAACTCCAGTCTCCTAAATTCAGAGTTCTTTCCACTATGTTTCAACATCTCACGTTCACTGTTGTCAAATGACAAAATGAAAACAACCTAGTAACTAATTTGGTATGTTTTATTCAAGGGAAAACGATCCACGTATCAGGAGAATACAGAGCCTATCAAAACAGTGGAGCTCTCCTTCCCGAAGGATTTTGGGCAAGATCAAGTTTGTAGAGCATTAGAAGAAGCAACATGGAAACAGATCATGCCTGCCTAAGCAGTGGGGGGTTTCCTTATAGAGCTAGCAAGTCCCATTTTCTAGAGTAAGGTAGCTAAAGCCGAGTTGGAGGACTATGATTGTATATGAGGGGTTCCTTGGCGGGTGTTTTTCATACATGCAGGCTGACTTAGGCTTAGATTTGTGGCATGGACTAAGCCATCAGAGTGGCCTTCATTTTATGGGTCCTGATATACAAATTAACTTTATTGATTCCCCTTTTGATCAAAGGCTCAGTTGTACTGAGAATATTCACCAAAATTTAAAGTATTAGTACCACTCTGGGCTACCACTTCTTGCTGATGTTGGAGTCAGGCTATATCTCAACTGGAGTAAGAGTTAATGGGAATTCAGAGGTTAGGGCTCTCAATTCGTCCAAGAACTGAATGACATCTCTGGGACTGAGCAACCCACCCAACTATATTATCTTTATTTTGCTTCTTTGGATCAAAGAGAAGATCTTCAACTAAGATGGAAATAAAAATATTCCTTTGTTCCAGATTTAGAGCTTTGTTTTTGGAATGTTTTTCTTTCTCACTGGGTACATTTAGCTTAGGAGAGAATGCCTGGAAAAAAAAAACCAGTTCCTATCAGGCTCTGAATATCAGCTTCCAATCTGGCCAACTTCTGACCACAGAGCTACTTAAAAATTCTTTCAAGTAGCTGGTCAGGTTTCAGCCACGGCAAACAGTAAACATTCTTGACAGTATTGAACAACCCCAAAGATGCTATCCTCCCAAAGTCCAGAGCCCCTCCCAAAGACAGTCAAAAGAAAGGGAGACAGTTCCCCTGAGAACTAAGAGCAGTTGGAAGGACATCAGTCACAAACGGAGTGCACTCCGCATTTCTGACCAGCCATATCTAGCCCCAAATGGGGTACAACCTGCATTCCTGTCTGGCCATGTGTTGGGGGCCCCCAGTCTGCCTGTTGAGCTGCCTCCGTATACAAGAACCCAACCACCCATCTGCCCCAGGCAGGCAGAAAACCAAGCCAAGTTCTCATTACACAAAACAAGACAAACAAGAAGGCAACAGCTGTCCTGGGAGAGAAATGACAACCAGTGGGTACCCCATCACCAAATTCCCAAGACTCTGAATTTGGAAAGGAAGGGACAACACCAAGTTTTCCATTCCTCTCTCAGCCAGGCACTACAGAGGTCTGGAGAACTGAATCTGCTAAAAACTCTCACCCTTCACCAGCTTCTGCTGGTTTTCCACAGTTCCCGTCTTCAGGTTCCAGAGCTAGTAGGGTTTAGAGTAGACAGTGTAGTCCCAACATCTACCAGAGTCTGGCAAGGTTTGGTATTCGTTTTAATTTTAGTTTGCCCTTGGCTGTTTAAGGGAGCAACAGAGAACAGGTTACCGGAGAATGCCCTGGAGGCCTGTCAAGCCCAAGAGGGGCCCACTGGGGGCCGTCCCTCAAGGAAGATACGAGGACATTTGAGTTGATGTGGAAGGATGTGACAAAACCTTCAAGGACAACCTTTTTTCCAGTGTCCACATTGACTGTAAATGAGACACCAATTTCTGGGCCAGTGTTCTGATGACAGAGCCCAGGGAAGGTAGTTATTCTCCCCTGGGAAGGGGAGCCCAGGTGCTCGGGTTTCCCGCACTGGAGCTGCTGCAGTGGAAAGGCAGCTTTTTTACACTCCTGTGGGCTCTTCAGACTGGAGAGGGAGTTGAGCTAGATGATTAGTAAAAGCGAGTACTGAAGTAGAAGAGGACAGAGGAGACTATCGGCAGTCACATCAGTCTTACAGTCTTTTGTTCTAGGTACCTTTTGTGTCCTTCATTTTACATCAGCCTTTTGCAATGAATCTTCCAATGAAGCTATTTTGGAATCCTGAAGCCTTTTGGAGGTTTCTACATGAAAATTAATTATCCCATGCTATTTGTTCGATTTGGGAACCTTTGATTAAAATAAGTAAAACTGAGACTAGCCTTGAAATTTCCCTGAGATGCTCCAAATGCATCTCTCTGTATGTTCATGTACGTCTACTTGTGTATGTTACAGATATGTGGTACTACCCTGGATGATACTGCCACAATTAATTTGTAAAGAGTTCTATTTAGTTGGCTTAAAACTATGCATCTGTATACATCAAGTATACTCTCAGAAATATAGAAACTAACACAAATGTTCTTCATGTTCACATGATTTGGAAAAATCTTTGATAAAAGCTAGCTTAAGTTTGTTGGTTTAATAAAAATGGGCAGATCTTCAGAGCTGTAAACCTTAAATATAATACAACCAAATAGCTTTTCCACCTGGATTTACTAGTCAAATCAGCTCATGCTATCTTTGTTACAGAATCTGTCAACATAAAAAATAACTTAACATGATGGTTAACTGATGTCTAAACCAAGCATAATTGTAGAAGTAATTTAAATATAAATAAATAAAAGCTTATACTAAGTTAAACTAACTGATGGATATGCATTGACTATGTAGATCATTTCCAAGTAACATAATATACTGAAACATTACTTATTAAACATGTTTCTCTTATAGAAACAAAGGATATTTGACCCTGTTAATAAATAGGTGCTTTAACACACTAAATGATTAAAAATTGTAATATAAAAAACATGCCTCTAAAAAGTCTAAGTTTTTATAATTAAGTATTTATGAACTCGCCAGTCTACGATTGCTTAGTTTTCATTAGGAATTAATGGTTGTAAGGATTAAGAACTCTAATTAATATATATAATTAAAACTACTAGAAAATAAGGGTGAAAGAAAACCACTGTAAATGAAAGTAGGTAAGAAAAATTGAATGTTTTTTTGGAGAAGGAAAGGTATGAAGGACATGGGTATTTTTTAAGGGAAAAACAATTAAATAAGACTGAATGAACTGGTTTAGATGATTTTAATGTTTATGACCTCATTTAAAACATTGCTAATTCTTTAATGCATTGTTTTCTAGTTTTTTAAAGACTTTTCTCCTCTTTTTAAGCTATCTATAACTTTAAGCAATTTGGTAAAGTATATCTTTGCAACAAAGGTTGAAACATTTATCTTTTTCTCCCTACTGTTCCTTCCAGAATTCAGAAACTCTTACTAAATATTCTAGACAATATATGAATTTGCATAAGTTCAATAAGAATTTGTTCTCCTTGTAACAGGACACAAATGGACAAGCCCTTGCCTTGGCTTCCTTAGCCTCAAAAGGCTTTTTAAAAGTCCAGTCTGAGATTCTTTATGAAAAGTTCCAGCAAAGCAGATTTAAAAGAGACTATGTGGTCAATCACTATTCTTGCTGCACTTACATAAGTAATCAGGTGAAGTTTATTGAAATTAGACTTAATTTGCAAACAAGTGAGTCTCATTGTGATTATCTTTGATAAAAATGCTGATAATTTTAAAGAGAAAAATGTCTCAGTAATACACCTTTATGGTATCAGATTCTAGTGCTACTGTCTGAGTTTTTGTTTTCTGTCTGTAAACTGGACCAGATCCTGAATTCTGGTTTCCTCCAATATTTGGTTAAAACTCTCCCAACTAACATTTCCAATTTTCTACCACTGTTTTGATTTGTAATCACCATAAACTAAACCTGCCTCTGCCCTTTTCCTGAAGCCAGACAAGCTAATGCTGGACAACTTGATGTAAACTTCAGAGAAATCACCACAGCTCATGTGTGGACAATCTTATGCCTGAGGCTATGTGGCCACTCAGAAAGATCACCAGAGGCATTCAAACTGCAAACCAGGAAAACCCGTCAGATTGCGACTGCCTGCCTTCACTCCCTCTGAAGATGCTTTGAACATGAACTTCTAGAAATTTCTCAACCGGCTGCTCTCCACAAACAAACTGAATTTATATTTTACTGGAACTATTAACCTTTGTTTTTCTTTTGTTCCATAGAAATGACTCTCATTAAATTACCTGATTGCTCACAGCACACAGAGGCCTAAGTCAGGTGGGAGCTCACCTGTAACACCACTTCCTGAAGTAAAACACCCTCATAGTCATCCCCAAGTAATCATGAGGATGTGTGTTTGCCAATGCATCATCTTGTGCCTATGCAAATAATTCGGAGAAAACTTGAAACCCAATTACACATTATCCAAAAAAAAAAATGTAGATTGACTTAGAAAGGTAAAACCTACATCTGATTATAACCAATTTGAGTTATTTAATTGGTTAAATCTAGGCTCCTGGGAATCTCAGCTCTGGGAAATTTTTCAGCCCACAGCTACTGTTGTCTTTACAGTCATCTTAACCTCCCAGCTGTATAGTCTCAAGGGTTTTAAATGCCTGTTCACAGTCAGTCACAAGCCAAATGGTACCCATCAGGATCAGGCAACTGGATGAAATCAACAATAAACACATAAATGATAAAGACGGTGACTACAGGGCTCTCCAGCCTGACAACCCAATTAGTGGAAAGAGCAAGTACATGATTCTTTGGCCTGTGTACATCAACAGTGGTAACCGAGAATAATATTATTCTGGTTGGTCATATTCTGAGGGAATGACCAAAAGGGGGGAACTGTTAAAATCAAAAACAGAAACCAGCCTTGAAAATTCCCTGAGCAGACAAAACCAGTTTAGTCCTACAAGCAAAGCTTAATTCAGCTTATTTCACAAGACTTACTTGACCTGGGTCAGTTATTGCTTATGTCTCTGGAAATCACAAGCAAAACTTAAACTGTTACCCAAAATTGATTGGAGGTAACCACTCACCAATTCCCTATAATTAAAATTCTAATATCGTAACCAATCACTTTTTGGTTGTTTGTAAAGAACAGTCACGGCCTTCCCACTATGTAAGCTGTGCTATGACAACACATCCCTGAGCCTTGCTCTGTGCTCTGGTTTGAGCGCTCCCGGTTTTCGAACTATCTTTTTGGTGTGTGCCCAGTAAACTTTTACTCATGACTCAGTGTTTTTACTTCTGCTATTTCTGAACTTTTGACACCTTACTTTCAAATGGACTTCTTAAATGAACAGTCTTGTCTAATTGGAAAGTTCCCTATAATGGCCATTGTGATTCTAAGTTGTAAAAGCTTGGTAAGATTTTGCCTTTGGTAAATACCTCCATTTCTTACCCATAAAATAGGCAGGTGTACCAGCAGGTGGCATGCCTAATGCTGTGTAACCTGAAGATCCCATTTCTTTAGCTAGCTTTCGGTATCTCAAAGCCAAATTAATTAATACCTAGGAGGGATGTGCCCGTAGGTTGGGGATTTTGTGGTGTTTTACAGGGCACCTTGTTGCACAGAAATATTTTTTGAGGTTGGCAAGTGACCTTGTGTCAATCTAACCCATTCTGTGACCAATTTATCCTAGCAGGGGAGTCTCGGAAGTAGGTGGCAAGCACTCAGAACAGCTTTTAAGCGCTTGACCTCTGCCCATCAATTTTGCAGCTTGGGCTTCTGAGACTCCCATTAGCAACAAATCATTCCTTTCATGAGAAGAGTTCTTTATAGTAGTGATGTCCTGACAGCTTTTAGTAATCTGACTTGTGCCTACTTCGATTCTGATGTATCTTCAGTCAAAAAAAATGTCCAAAGTTCTTCTCTTGATTTACTTCCCCAAGCGCCAGTAGTTCACGCCGTGGGCTCACCTCAAGGTTTTATGAGCCTCTGAATGGCTGCCATCTTGCTTTCTTTAGATTGAAGAGTACCCACTATTTTCCTTGAAATAACCCTCCCAAATTCCACCAGACTCACTGTTCCTGGCTGCCTGTGCACAGATCCTGAGACCTCGAAGTCTCACTGTGAAAATCTGGAGTCTCTCACACCCGTTTCCCACGCGTAAGGATTAGGACACACAAACCCAAAGAGCTCAGAACGCTGAGCAGAGCTGGATCCAGAAGAGGCTTACCAGAGAGACACCTTCGCCTGCATGTGGGAGCCATCTCTGGAATCTTCAGCAGCTGTCTTTAGGTCCCACACGTCACCAAAACAGTCAATGCCAGAACTAAAACAACTCAGTAATGAGTCTGATGTCCTTTATTCCAGGGAAAATATTCCACAGATGGGGGAGTGCAGGTCTAGCAAGCAGTGGCACACTCCTGCTGAGGGATCTGAGGCAGGAGAGTTTTATGGAGTATTAGAAGAGGCAGTGTGGGGACAGCATGCCTGGCGAGGCAGTGAGGGACTTCCATAGGCAGCCCACAGGCCCTGGTTTCCAGGGTAAGGGAAGCCAGCCAAACCTGGGTTGGAGGATTACGACTGGTGCGGCTTAGGGTCCCCTGACAGGTGCTTCCAGTAAGTGCAGGCTGACTTAGGTGTAAGTCTGTGGGGTGGCCTCCATTTTGTGGTCCTGATATACAAATTAACATTATCACTATAGAGCTGAGAAGTAGCCCATGCAAATTAACATGAACACAGTCACATGTAACAAAATGTAACAGTTGGCGTGGGTGCTATTCAAGTGTAAAATCAATACAATACAATCAAGTGTAAAAGAGTCATGAGTCATTTTTGTGCTCAACAATACTCATTTTTTTCCTCAGCTGCATGAAGGTAAAGGACACAGGGACTCTGAAGGGGGAGAAATTCTTAAAGAAATGAAGGTCCTTTAATGAGCTTGCAGAGACTACTGAGGGTGGAAGCAGGCAGGGAGTAGCAGGATTAAGCAGCTGTGTAAGAGGCAAGGATCACCTGCTTCAGGCACTGTGGCTACACAAAATCTAAGTACCTTGCTCCAGGAGTCCTCACATTTCTGCTCCTGCCCCACTGAGGAGTTAGGCTTTGTACAAGTTTCCAACTTACTGGCTCACTCCAACTGCAACATGTCACTGAGCCTGCAGAAGACCCCAAACAGGGCAGAGGTTGAAGGAAAGCCAAAGACAAACAGAATCATGGTTATCATCACTATGCTTTACTTCCTAATGGCACTGGTATCTCAAACGGCATGTCCAGGCCCTGAAAAGTGCTTACCCTGGCCTTTGAACAGCCTGATCCCTCAACCATTATAACTCGTAGGATTCAGGAACAGGCCTCAGCTTTATTGGATTCCTGAGTTCCTGACTATATTCCTTCATCATTCAAATATGCAGTTCCTATCAGGTGCAACTTTCTGTGCTCTTCCTAGGTCCTGCCCTCGGGGAGCTCACAGCGATGCAGTGGGGATGTGGTGGTGTTAGCTGGAGGCAGGTGGGCAGTGACGACTAGATGGGCTGGAGTCTCACAGAGAGATCAAAGCTGGAAATATATATTTGGGAATGAGTACAAAGGTGACGAAAACTACATGTAGTATAACATCATTCAGCATGAGCAGAGAGAAAAGACAACCCTGAGAAACACCAGTATTTATGGGACTGCTCATACATTTAAATTAAAAGTCAATTGTATGCAAACTAGTATACACAGTAAGAGCCCACGAGGAAAGGTGGACAGGAAGATCAAGATCAAGTAAATGTGTGTGTGTCTGTGTGTGTGTATGTATAAAACTGTACTTAGTTTTCTTCTGTGGGATATGTTAATTCATAAACTATCCTATTGCTTGCATTGCTATGGGGAAAATGGAAGTTCCTATGGCCAGGATCCTCACCTGACCCTAAACTACCATATGATGTAATTGCCCTACTGTTAGTTTACTGCTTCCACACCCATAGGCAGTGAGCTATTATTGACTGAGTCACTATATAAAGAGCTCTGCCCAGTGCTCTGGGTGGAGGCAGAGATGGAGGTGGATTAAGGACCTGCAGACTGCTGGATGCAGACATGATTCTAGTGCTTGACCTACTGCTGTGAGAATAAAACCAAGTATAAACCCTTTTACCCCAAGAACATTGCATTGTCATTTCTCAGTCTCACCAAATCCATAGTGAACTTTCCTGGGGCTGAAACCCTCAGGCAATACAATTGCTTAATGAGTATATATTGCTTTTATAATTTAAGAATATTTAATTTAAAAACATTTAAGAGACAGGCAGATGAAAACCAAGTAAGTGAGTTGGGAAGAAAATGCAGAGAGAAACAAGTCTGTTGCCTGATCTTACTTACATCTTATTTCAATGGAATGCTAAAGGGTTTTAACTTCATGTGGAAAATCAGGGTAAAGCAATAAAATAAACACTAAATATTAGTAAAGTGTATTCAACAATATGACTTCTGTTCAAAGATGTTATAATGTTATTTAAAATAAGGCACTTTAAAAAGGTGTCATTGTTTGTTACAGTCTATTTACATTGAATTTTAATAAAAACATATGATTTTCATCAGCAAGGAATAAAAAATCATGACCAACTTGGACAACTGGAGCAGTGAGTCAGCACCTATAAATATGGCAACACAAGCTTAAGCCTTCCTACTAGAACTTGCTCACATCCACAGTGCAGGGGCGTGAAGGAAGGGCAAAACGGCACCTTTGTCAAGTCCCTTCTCAGCCACATGGCTTCTCAAGCCTATTACAGAAGCTAGTAACTTATTTTGACTTCAAAACATCATTATAATTTTAAGAATCAGAAGTACCAATTTCTGTATTTTAATATAAATTAAATATTTATGTATATTTTAAATCACCTCCCTTTAAGTTGAGATTTTAAGCCCCTTTAAATACCTCTTCATATAAAACACTACCTTCCCAAGAAAAACCACCTTTTATTCTCCTTTTTGCTGAGAAAGTGAACAGCCTATTGATATGGAATCTATACCCTGCTATTTTCGAAATGATTAAACTGTGTCTGTTATTCTTTGCTTTCAAATGTCCCTCACTGTTTCATTTTACAAGCTCCCTTGTTTATTTTATTTAGTTTAGCAAAAATGACATTATTTTTGTATTCCCAAAGCAGTCATGAGAAAAATCCAAAATTTCCATCACAAAAATTATCCCAGCTCTCCCAGCTTCTCCACGAATGTCAAGCACAAGGAGAATTAGGGCTCCTCCAGTTCAGAGGAAGCGCCACACTCAGTGAACAGGTGGGCAAAGGGGCCTTCCAATTCCAGTTATTAATAAACTCTGTGGTTCCCTAGTGGATGCTTATTCAAATATTTACTGAATACTTTCTACAGTGCCAGGGATGGTTTTAGCTGTGGAACTACAGTGGCAAGCAAAACAGTTCATCACTCAGGAAAACAACAACAAAAAAAAAAAAAAAGAAGAAGAAAAAGAGAAAGGGAAAAAAAAGTTGTAGGTTTTTGCCAAGTCAATGCAGACGCATCCCCATTTCTCACCTTTTACAATAACGGGTGATCAATTCACTATGCCTGAGAGCACCACAAGAAGGAAAACATCTTCTGAGGAGATCCTCTGCCCCCTGACCTCCCCTCAACTCATACTCTTTGCTCCCTCAATGCAGTTTCCTCATTCCAGGGATGCCTACCCTTCTTGCATCTTATTTATATTCTCTTAGTCAGTTCAGGCTGCTGTGACACAAATACCATAGGCTGGGTGGCTTAAACAACAGAAATTTATTCTTCACAGTACTGGAGGCTGGGAGTCCAAGGTCAAGGTGCCGGCTGACTTGGTTCCTGCTGAGAGCTCTCTTCCTTGTTTGCACATGGCCACCTTCTTGCTGTATCCTCACAGGCCAGAGAGACAGGGAGCAAGTTCCATTCTGGCCTCTTCTAAGGGCAATAATCTGTCTCCTAAAGGCCCCATTTCCAAATACAATCACTTTGAGGATTAGAGTTTCAACACATGAATTCTGGGGGGACAAGAACATGCAGTCTGTACCATACCCCATGGATCCTGGGTCTCCCCTCAAACTCCATCTCCTCCGATGACTTAAGGCCATCAGCAGTCATGTGTCTCTTCTGGATTCTCCTCTCATTCCCTTTGGTGTTTGATCCTCTACAGCCTTGTTTTGCAGTATGTGCAGAATCTGTGCGCTTGGCTTATGTTCCCCAAGTTAAAATATCTGGATATTGCATTTCTTTCACTCTTTCAAAGTGCTTCGGGGCCATACAAAATGTTTGTTTCATTCAGTCACTCATACCATGTCTGCTGAGCATGAGTGCCTGATGCTAAGGGGCAGTCATTTGAGGATCAAGGAAACCTACACACACACACACACACATTTCATAACATAAAAACTCCAAAGATTGGGGATGATTTAAGGGAAACGCCAGATGAATTTCTGGAAGGTAGGAGCCACAAAATGTTTTTACTGAAATGCCAGTTTCTCATTGCTTGCATGCTCATTTCTGTAACTGGAATGAGGCTAAGAGAGTTTGGCCTAGGGAAGGGCCTTGAACAGCTGTTTTGCTGAATAAATAAGAAACTGCCGAATACTAACCAGCAGCTTGCATTTGCAGTATGTAAACTTCTCAAACTGCTCTTCCACCCATTAGCATAACATATCGAATATGTTTCAAATGAGTACTTGAAAAAAGCAGAGTTTTAATTGCTTCTCCTGTCTAGACTAATATTATGCCTAAAAATTTTTCATAGATGATGGTCATGTGAAATTCAGCCCAGACCTTTTCTTACAAATTCTGAAGAAATGAAAGCTTTGGTCTTCCTATAGAACACTGAACTCTATCCAAGTACTGAACAAAAACACAGCATTAGACAAGGATGTTTCACAGCTTTTAACACTGGGCTCTAAACTTGTTCCTATGTTAACAAGGAAATGTCTTTCATTCTGGTAAGCCTGCCATTGAGGACTTTTAGGGAAATCTAACTGTTCTTACAAAATGGGGAACAGTTAACATAAAGGAGAATCATGCCATTCCAACATCCTCCTTTGAAAGACTTTGTGGAAGTATCAGGTCTCTCCCATCTTTAAAATATTCTGTTCTGGGTTGTTGTTTTTTTTTTCTTTGGAGGGAGGTTGTAGAAGGCAGTAGAAGGAGGAGGGGAAATAACATCTCAGAAACCAGAAATGCCTTGATGGATTTTAATTACACAGAAACTTATCTTAAAAAGCATTTTTTAACTGGAATTAAAATAAACTGAGGTGAAAATATAATACTATGCACTACACTATCAAATTAAAAATAAATTAACAGCAGTAAGAAAGTAAATCCTGACAAGAAAATTATCCTAAGATATTTAAAGAGAATAGACAAATTGAAAACAACGGTACCTCATGAATGCCACATTCTCTTGCATTATGGCTTCTCATCCACTTTAACAGTGGTTAAGAGACGCCAAGTCTTTGATGTCAGGGCCCCTCAGTAATACCCCAGACACTGGACTTTGGCAGACCCCACAAAGGTGAAAAATATTAGCTCCCTCTTAAAAGGTCTCCATCTACAGGGTCAGCACAAGGCAGGACCAGCTGTCCAGAGACCAAACGTGCTCTTATCAAAGGACGCCCAAATGGCCTCTCTGTCTGATTTTCCCAATTAAACTGATTAGGACTGTTTATCTCTAAGTCCTTTACCAGACTTTGTGGCCACAAGTAGAATATGTAAAGTTTTTGTTTTAAAGAGGCTCTCTATTTAGAAAGCATGCTTCTTTCTACCGAACAAGATAAGATGACACATGTGGACTGAACTGAATACTCCCAAGTAAAAGTGAGCCATGAGAAAGCTTTGTTGTGTACCTGGGAGAAGTCTAAGAAAGAGCTATTAGACCCAAACACTAATTGTACTACCACCTGTGCTGAGCAAGTTTTTAATTTGGAAACCCAGCAAAATTATCTGGAATGAAGAAAGAGCTTAACATATGAACTCAAAAGCATTTGGAGCTCAACAGATATCCGGCATTTCAAAGCCCAAGGCCACAGCTTCCTGCCTCAAACTAGTTTCCACACAGTTTCAAGATACAGGGAACCCTGAAAGAAGACAGGATTTCACCAGGTGGATGATGATGACAATAAATGAAGCAAGCCCAAAGAAATGATTTTGCACGTCAGGTAACATTTTCTTAAGCTATAGTACCAGCTCTCCGGTGCTTGCACTATTCTTAATCTGGGGTCCAATGCCCAGGGACATGAACAGCGGGCATCAGGTGCCGTGCCAGGCGGATACAACCCCACAAGGTACGTGGTGGAACGAGGCTCCATGAGGATCGTGCTGTCACTGGATACATGCTCATAATATCACATAAAGGTTCTCAGTAAATATTTGTTGAATGATAGTTATTAGCATGGCATAGTTTCTTGGGACATCAAATTTAAGTGAAAATTTAGAGCAAAAGTCATTCTTTCATGAAAACAGATGTATTAATAAACCACAGCATTCTGAAGACTTTTTAGGATGACATGTATATACCAGTCAGGATTCCTAACTTAAGCAATAAAAACAAACTCTAGCTAATTTAGGCAAAGAATGAGTTTATCGGAAGGCTTACAGAACAGCACAAAGACCTAGAGAACCAGACATGAGGCTATCAGTTCAGAACTGTGCGCTGAGCTCGTCAAATGTGCACATTTCTGTTACCGTTGAGCACTCCACGTCTCTGATGTCATCGACCATAGGCTCTTATGTTATTTTTGTTTTTAAGGAAAAAAAAGTAAATAATGCTGTTTATCAAACTCTATCACATCATTGATTGTAAGGAGCACCCTGATTTCAGCAATATTAAAATGTTGGAACACGTGAATATGAGGATTGGTGAAAAGTGGTCGATTCTGCAGTGCAAGGCTCACACCACCCACGAGCCCCAGGCACACCACCACCACGACCCCTGTGCATAGCCCAGGTTGTCTCTTGCTGCAGCCACTTCCCACCCCAGTTTCTGCCCATGTTCCAGATGAAAGGGAAAGTGGAAAAGCAAACACTGGCATTTTCAGCTTGTATAGTAAGACAGAAGAGGTCTGCTTTTTTTCCTTCCTGTGGGAAATTCTCCAAGCACAAGAACAGAGTTCAGACACTGGGCAACCAAAATAGAATGACAAATATCCCTAAAGGGAGATTTCAAAGAAACTCCCTCTTATGGTAAAAGTTCAGTCTCCTCTGCGGTTAGAACTTAGAAACTTAGAAAAATGTTTGGGACGCTGCCGCAGAACAGGAAAACTCCTTAGGCAGGAATCCACGGCCTCCATAAACTGCCCCAGTCTGGTTCTGCAAGCTCTCCCTGGGTACACCCTAAGTGCCGGCTCACAAGCTGGGTGGCAGCTCATGAACTGTTGGCATTATTACTCATGTCTTTCACACATGGTGCATTCCCCCAAATTAGGAAGCTTCCATCCCCTGTAATTTTTCTCAAATATCTCCCATTTCCCAACTTGGACCAAAAATCACCTCTTATGTTAACTCTTCCAGATAGCCCTCTTTTTGTGATCCCTTAATCCTTTATATACGTCTCCATTGTTGAAGGAAAAGGTCCTCACTCAGTATCTGAACAAAAAGCTGATTTTTTTGCTGGTTAAAAGAAGGGAAAGCTACAGTTATAAAAGACATTCTCTGTTAGCAAGGCAGAGGGAGCTGATTTTATACCACGTTTGAAGACCCTTTGAGTTCACAGTCTGGCAGCATTAGCAGACCTTTAGCTACAGAAGTATCTCTGGAGTGAGGAAGTTGTTGACTGGCTGACGTGAAGCGAGCTCACTATGGCTGAGCTATTGCTGCCTGCCGGCTTTACAACTGAGTGGTCAGTGCGGTGGCCGGGGTGGTGGTGGTGGGGGGGGGGGTGTTGCTGCAGTCACTAATCGGCTAGTTTACAGAAGCAGGAATGATTGCTGCTATGATCGATTTCAACAGCTGTAAAACAAGTTCTGATATTTACTGGTACCCATGGTCATAGAACAATCAGTCTTTCCCTAAAAGGATAAGAACTGTTCATTCTCACTATTAGGACAATATGTTAGGATGTAAGTAACCATACTGATAGCTACCATTCTAACACTTACTGAGCTCTAACCATGTACCAGGCATTACGCGAGTACTTGAGGATTATCTCCTTTAATCCTCAGAACAACCTTATAGGTGGGTGTTATCTGTCATTTCACAGATGGGTGACTCCAGGGGCCTCACTGGATCCAAGCACAAAAACAGAATGACAGCAGAGGCTGTGCTCCACCCCAGCACACGACACGGACCCTTCTGACGGTTCCTGCCCCGCCTGCCTAGTGATGAGCGCTCGCCTCCAGCACAAGCACCAGATCTCTTCCCTTCTGCACCCACAGCTGCACTGGTTCAGGGCCTCTCACGCAGAAGCCCCCTCAATTCCACTGCTACAAAAAGAGAGGGTTCTGAACCACCTATTGTTCAAAGCCTTATCGGAAGGTCAGCAAGCTCAGTATCCTGCTCCAGCCAAGGCCATGCCCACATAAGCCAACACCAGGTACAGGCTGTCGCCCACATCCACGGCTTTAAGAAAGCCAGGTCTTAAGGTAATATATTCCATCTGGTTTCTAACTGCTCTGTAGCCAATTCTCCATCTTTGATGCAACTAAGAAGCCTGAAAGATTGGCCATCAGTCTACCTTAGCTTTCCCAAGGCAGCAAGGTTCCAGGAGCCTAAAAACAAAATGAACAGAAACAGCAGCTGCAAAAACCCAGCAACTGATGATTTTGCCACTTTCTGCTCATGTGCACACACTCAGAATAGGACTTCCCCAATCACCACTCCTGAAGAAAAGCATCCCCATACCACCTGAAAAAATTAAGTCGTATGAAACATACGAAACCCCATCCAAACCACAGCACTCGCTAGACAAGGGCCTGTCATTACTGATAAGGATCGCCATTAAAAGGTTTCCCTACCCTCGCTCCTAGTGATTGCAGTAAGAAACCACTCTGCAATTTACTCCTCTGTTAACTATTATATACCCTTTTCCCAACAAATGCAAGGAATGTTCGATCCCTCCTTCCCCTGAGCCCAGCCAGGTCTTATCCTCCAGGGCCCTCAACACAGTCAGTATCTGTGGTAACCTGTTTGGTGTGTGGATTGAAGGACCCACATGTATGTAACCACCCCCCAAGTCAATAAAAAGCATAAATCAATTTTTAATACAACCATAAGAATAAGTAATACCTAGTAATAGTGTTTGGTTAGTCATTCAATTTGTGTGACCTTAAGCAAGTTAAACTTCACTTCTCTCTGCCTCAGTTTCATTATCTGTAAAAAGGAATGAGAGTACCAGCACCTCATAGGGAGAATTAAATGAATTAATAGAGAGAGAACCAAAGACAAGGCCAGGCACGTAGTTAATAACACAGTGTTGCATACTTGAAAGCTACTGCGAGTAGATTACAAGCACTCGCAGTGAGGACACACACACGCACCCAGTTAACCATGTGAGGTAATGGATGCATTAATTATCTTGATCTTGGTAATTATTCCACAATGTATATATGTATATCAAATCATTACATTGCACATTTTAAATGTATGTAATTATATTTATCAATTATTCCTCAATAAAGTTAAAAAAGACAAGGCTGTGCATGGTCATTACCAGAGAAGTATTATTTTCACAATTACTGCACCTGTCCAGGTATGACCTAGAAGGGCTGAACCCAGGCTACAGCAGTAATACTGACAAGGAAAGAACACCTGGGAGAGAGATTCTAGGTTCAAGGATGAAAGCCTTCAGCTCACTTATTTGCCACATCTAAGAATGCAAATAGGATCAGGATGGTGCTCAGCAACTGCACGAATAGTGAACACTTCAGTGTACATGCAGAAGCTTCTAATTATCCAACTAACTAGTTTGTGTAGTGAACTGTTGGTCCCCTGCCTTGCTATACATCTTGAAGAAGCCATCTGCCCCTGGGACTTTGTTAGAGGTCCAGCTCTACCAGAATCCAGCCTACTATGTCGTCTGCCAGGCAAAGGAAAGGCAAGGCAGTTATGGTAAGGCAGCCACAGAGCCACCTCGCTTCTCGCTTCTCCTCTAAGTCTGCAGTATTCCTGTCCCCACTCTGTGCCCACTGCAGTACCTGGATCCCGGCTGTAACCCCTACATTCACACGCCTCTGTCCCAGCAGGCTGCTCAGTGCCCCATGCTGCACTGACCTGGAAGCCATGCAGCTCTTGCCTATTCCCCTGGGGCTTTGAGGAGTTGGCCATCTGCAGTCTAACTTCAGGAGGCCCTTTATATTAGTTTCCTAAGGCTGCTGTAACCAATTGCCATAACCTGGTGGCTTAAAACAGCAGAAATTTATTCTCTCACAATTGTGGAGTCCAGAAGTTCAAAATCAGTATATCAGCAGAGCCACACTCTCCTAAGTCTCTTGGTAGGAATCCTTCCTTGCCTTCTTTCAGGTCCAAGTTGAAAAAGACAAGGCTGTGTGTGGTCGTCACCAGAAAAGCAATGGTATCTGTTGGCTTTCTGGCATCCCTTGGCTTGCGGCAGCACGACTCCAATTGCTGCTCCTCCTCCACGTGGCTTCCTTCCCGGTGCGTCTCGGTATCCCCTCCTCCTCTTACAAGGACACCTGTCGTTGGCTTTAGGGCCCACCCTTAATCCATGATGATTAAGGTCATATTCTGAGGTTCTAAGTGGACAAGAATTTTGGGGAGACACCATTCAACCCACTATACTCTCAACTTACAAAAGGGCAAACAGAGGCCCCTCCTGGACTCTCAGTCCAGCAGAACTGATGAAACACCATATTATCCCATAGCCAAGGTTATTCCTGGTTTGGCAAATCAAGCAAAACTAATGGACAGTTTTGTCCAGGAAGGGATTATTACTGAAGATAACAATTTGAGAAATGAAAAAAGTCAGTGTGCGTAGGGTGGGCCATCTTTGAAATAAAATGTAGGCACCCAAATCACTAAAGCCTAAAAAAGCAAAATATGGAGATAGAGGGTAATTTGTATGTGTGTTAAAGACATGCTCTTTAGTCTTGCTTGAGATGGAAAAACCTTCTTCTAAAGAATACAACATTAAAAGGCTCTGAAATAAATCACATTAGCAATTAGCTCACAAGTAAGAGAAAGCCAAAATAAACAAACTTTAAAAGTACCCTAGTCTATGACAAAATGTGTTCAGAGTTACAGCATTGCAATCAGACACTGTAATAAATTCTAGATGTGCCATTTTGGAAATTTTAACCAAATAATGGAAATTTCAATGACAGGAAAATAAAATAATAAGTACAGTTGCAGCTATTGCATTGCTGATTTTTTAAAAATCTTTATAAATAGTGTTTGCAAAGACTTTCATTATTTTGTGAGCTAAAACTTTATCTCCATTGTCCAGAGATTAGATCCCTAACTCTTCCAGCATGAGTCCCTTGTTGGCCCCTCATCTGATGCCTATCTCGAGCCTACTCCTGTCTCTGCAGAGTTGATAACCTCTTGGGAGACTGTGTGCCTGGGACCTTGACTTGCCATTAAACCCTTGAGACCCCATGGCTGCACTGGCCGTAAGAGCACTCATCAGATTTCTGCCCTGTACGTGGCCCAGGGATGTGCTCTAAAATCCAGAGCCTGGTGCCTCCAGACTCTTCATCACATTAAGAACCAATCACTGAGTTCCTGTCCTGTTTTTTAGCATAGGTGCAACTGCGATAGTTAGAGGTTTAATAGTTTGTTAGGTTCTGCTGTTTTTCTCGATTTCATCTTGATATTTCACATCTCGTAGAAAAGGTTACAGTTGTCAAAGTCTTTATAAGTGACCAGTAAAAAAACTGAATTTAAAAGAGCCTTAAATCATTACTGTTTGATTGTTTTTTATTTAGAGCTAAACTAATTTGGTATTTTGTTCAATCTTCTTGCCTTTAAGAGAGAACAATATTCAGGTCTTCAGAGGACCAGGCTCTCTGATTTCTAAATCAAATAGAAGTTGCAATACATTTTGAGAGACTGTACAGTAGACAATGAGGAGGGAGAAAGGGACACAGGGAAGAGGTGGGAGCGAATAATGCCCTTTTCCTATGGCTAACATTCAACGTTCAAGCACAGCATTCAACCGTTTTCCCCTAGTGGTTAAATCTGGTAAATCATATCTTTAGTATAGTTAGTGTTTTCTGGATTAAACCACACTAAAATCCAACCAGTCACCCTGCCACACTAGTGAAGTGGTAAGAGAGATTTAAGCCTTGACAGTGTCCCTTTAGTCATTTAATGCTAGTTAATGAAAAGTGTGGAAATCTGATGTTGGGATAATCTTGGCTATGGGAAATTTCCTTGGCACACAGAACATTAACAAGCCAAGCAGTCTGAGTGTTAAAGAACAAAATAAGCAGAGCTGAATATCTGTTCCTGTAGGAAATCTCCTAATTGTGGCTGTAATTTATTAAGCAGTAAAAATTGCAGAGCTCAGCTATAAAAAATAAAAAGATTCATAACAAAACCAAGCTAGGGAAAGCAAAGTTTCATCATGATTCAAAGACCACCAGCTACCTGTGCCTGGAGGCAACTGCAAAATAAAATAATGCTTAAAATAGTAAAGCCATCCTTGTATGCAACACTAGCCCCAGTCTAGAGCAGCAGCTTTCAAAGCAGCCACCCTTTGGCCACTTATCTCCAGTAGGATTAATGTTCAAAACACAGTGCTATTGTTCTGTGTCTGGAATCAGTTATGTTGTATTTGATCATTTTAACACAGAAACTGGCTCAGCAAAATCAGCCTTTCTACTGACTTGATGATAGCCACTGCTCATGGTAAGTAGAGTCTAGTGGGATAAATGGTCTGCAGACTTCAAGAACAAACTTTCAAACATTTTTGCATTCCTATGCAATTTTTATGGGTTTATCATCCCAAGAGAGTTGGCTGTCTTTTCCAGGATGTTTCATGCTATTTGGACACTAAAGATGTAAAATAATTACCACAATAAACCTCTTAGACCTAGACAGGCTACTGACATCCCTTCCTATGCCTTGGAAGAGAAAGGGCATATTCCCTCTTACCCTAGAAAGATTGGAAAAAATTCTGATGTTCTCAGGCTATATTGGTCCAACTGGTTACTTCTACCTTGGAAGGTGAGTGAGGTCAGATGTTCATACCATTCATTCTTGATAGAGTTGCCAAATTTAGCAACTAAAAACACATGATGTCTGACTCAATTTGAATTTCAGAAAAACAACAAATAGTTTTGCAGTATAAGTATGTCCCATGTAGATATTTGCTTGCACGAAATTCTCATTCTTGTTCAAAACATTATCTAAATGGGACAAACTTATACTACAAAACTATTCACTGTTTATCTGAAATTCGAATTTAATGGGGCATCCCATATTTTATCTGGCAGCTACATCTCTTGAAAAATATATGGAGCCTAAGATTGCAGGCTTGAGGTTGATACGTTGTATCTCAGTCCCAAAGAGATATTTAACCATGTTTGATAAAGTTTAGATTGGCAATTCTTAGTTACCCAAAATGTCAGTTCATTATGTTTCTGCTATACAGACTTCCCAAACAGCTTTGCTTCCAAGCTCCAAAACAGGCTAAGTCCTTGCTAAGCTGTTTTCTTTGCCTAAAAAACACCCTGCTCTTAGATAAATTTCACTAAGTACATGCGGATGCAAATTTGCATATCTGTGTGTATGCAGAAACCCTTCTCCCACATCTCACAATATCTATAGTCAAACTCACTTTCTATAGAAAGTACTGTTTTTGGACCAAATTTTAAAATGCCTCTTAATCACAGCACTACAGGGTTAGCTGGCACAACCCAAAGTCACTACAATCTTCTAGCAAGAGTAAGACCGTAATTATTCCTAAATAAAATAAAGAAGAGAATGAACTCTGAAGTTTCATCTAGCAATAGGGAAGAGATCAATTACTAAACTTACTTCTTTTTATCTGGTAATAATGAAACAGGTGTTTAACTGAAGGGAGGTGTATACGAAATTCCAATTCCTGTTCAAAAATAATATAATAGCATGTCTGTATAGCCTTTGGTGACACTTACTTAACCTAATTAACATTCTTTTTCTTCTAGTCCTTGATATTAAGACATTAATACTTCAGTATTGTAAAGGGCTAGAAGAGAAAGAGAACCAATTAACTTTTTCTTGCTTGAGATTATATGCTAGTTTGAGTATATAATGTGGAAGTCATTAGCTGCTGGCAAGTAATTCATTCTTCCCTTTAGGACACATTGTGGGATTATACTTCCTGGTCCCTTGTGTATGAGGTTGTGGTTATGGGGGGGTCCTTGGACAGTTAGTAGAGAATGGAAATAGTGTGTGTTGATACAGGTCTAAAATTTTTAATTGTTGGTGCAGAGCCCTCCAGATCTCTGCTTTCTCTCTGACTCCAAAACCAGCAACATTCAAGACTGTGACTGCTCAGTTAATCTGAGTCTTTAACTGACACCATGATCAGATACATCCTGGTGACCTATGACGTACATGCAAGGAATGTACTTCTGTTGGTTTAAACTACTATGGTTTTGGGTTGCTTGATGTTGCAGCAGAGCCCAGCCTAGCCTAACTCAGGGACATGCAATTATTGAGGTTTTGGTGTGCATGTAGCCAAATGAGTCTATGAAACATTCTATATACTATTTTTAGCCTCCTGAAAATTACTGAACGTTTAAGGTTACATCATAACCACTTTAATTCTCCACAAATTCTTAAGACAGATACAAATGATCATTTCCACTTTAGAGATGGAAACTGACACCTAAAGAGCTGGTAAGTAAATGCTTAAAACCATACAGAAACTGGCTGAGAAAGAACTTAAACCCTTATCTACCTGGACCTACAGACCATGCTTTTACCACCTCACTATACCGCCATTCACCTATTTAGCTCTGGGATTTACTAAAGGAAACTTCTACACAGTAGTGGGACCAAGTCTTGGACCCCCTGGAAGGGCAGCAGGAGTCAATAAGGACAAAGAATCCCCTGGATGTTACTCTTTTTTCCATGCATTGGTAGGTCTTGACTATAGGCTGAATTTATGAGGCTACATAATGTCAGGAATCATCTTTGAAACTATATAGAGGGAAAATTGGAAATTCTTTAAGTCAGAATGTATTTATCTGTGCAAAAGATGCAGAGAAGTTGCAAAACAAGGCAATTTTAAGAGCCACCCTATGTGGGAGCCATCTGCATCTCTGTTAGTATTACAGGCAGCATGTCCTTGCCATCCCCCATTGCTACACTCAGAAAACCAATACCACCAATACCTTCTTGTTCATTTTTTAAAAGAGAATTCTTCTTCCACCATACGTGGAATATCAATTAGATAATGGGGCCCTGAGCACTACAATGCCAAAGTTTCAAATTTCCCATTGCTTGTAGACTTGTCTCAAACCGGTTATGTTGTTTTGAACACAAACTCCATCTGAGTGACAATTTCTTTAACTTTTGAAATTTAATGCCCAGGCAAACAAGGCACATCACTTAAATTTTAAGATTCCTTCACACCAGTATTTAAGCTGGATATATTTGTACATTTCAAAAAAAAAGTAATAAAATTATAGACATTCCACATTCCTTCCTAAAAATATCTTCATTAATTTAATCAAGAGATTGGTTGTTAATTCAGAGAAGTATCAGAATCAGACATACCAGGAGAAACCAGTAAACCCAAGTATTTGACTCAGAGGGCCTCACTTGAAAGGACCCTGGATTTCTCAGAGCTCCGTCCCCCTGAACCTCGACTGCTACACTCCTGGAGGAGTGAAGGGGAGCTAGGAAAGCAAACCCAGAGGACCGCCTTTCTTCCTGACCAGTAAAAAGTATTTAAAAAATCCATGCCTAAACAGAAATTGAAGTAAAACCTCTACACTGGAGCTGCCAGGTCACACAGAGAAATAATGCAACACAAACTAATGTGTCAAAACAATTATCTAAGACCAACTGTTAGAATCACGGCGAATTCATGCTCTTGACACACTGCAAGAAGCAAGCCTTCAAAGGCATATTCAGAACTTAAAAGTCTTCCTCTTGCTGAAAAGCCAGTAAAACGCTATTTGAACTTTATTTTAGGTTTCCAGTGCTCTCAATTTCACAGTCAGTCAGCTGTAGTGGTTTTCTTGCTTTAATGTTGCCCTTCCTTAGTGGATCAGTAATATATTAAGAAAAATGTATGGAAAATAGATCTATAATTGGACACATAATCTTAGTTACTTCTTAGAGAAAAAAATAAAATGACCCAGAATTAACTACTGTCTTTCTTTTAATTCAAGTCTACCACAGTAAGAATAAGAACTATACCCTCCAAAAGCAGGAATATAATGAATACTTCATAGTTAGGTTATTTTGCCTGAAAAGTGTTTACAGATTTTAATTTCTGCAGAAAGATAAAAATGTAAATTTCACAATCAGACCTGGATCCCTTTGCAGCCTCTTAACACATCTACTGGAGCCAAGTGGAAGAAACCCAATGCTGATGTACACCAGACGGGACAGATGGTCTCCCCAAGGAAGTAGATTAGCAGCATGATCACAGCACACAGCTCACTGCAGAAAGCTCTCTATATAGCCTCCGACTTTCTATCTTCTGCTAAAATAGCCACCAGAGGGGAGGAAAGAAGGACAGTGCATTGCATGATGCCAGCTGGTAGGGAGTGAAGGTTGTAGGATTTGATATACTAACACTAAATCTAAATGCCCTCTGGACAGTTATGAGGTCCAGTACAGGAAGGTGGTTCTGTTAGTCAATTCCAATCATCCCCAAATCAGGTTGTTAGGGATGAATACTATAGCAATAAAGAATCACTTTAAGTTTTTCACAAAATATCATAACACATACATAATCTATTGCCTTTTTTTAACAGGATATATTCATTTTAATCAGTAAGGGAATGGCAATAAATACAAATTTTTTAATTAAATTGCAGCTTTAAAATTTTTTTACTGAGTCATCAGGGAAGTATGAATA
This sequence comes from Smutsia gigantea, assembly GCA_032199065.1. NCBI lineage: Eukaryota > Metazoa > Chordata > Mammalia > Pholidota > Manidae > Smutsia > Smutsia gigantea. The sequence goes on from JAVSCE010009123.1 coordinate 718,231, forward strand.
CAAGAAATTAATGTGAGATAAATAACTCTAGAAAAAGGTTCATATTATCTTACAAACTAAAGAAAAGTTGACCACCGTATGAGGGACCTCCAAATTTTCTAAGGCCTAAATATTGAAGGTTTCATTAACTTTGGGAATATCTAAGGGCCACCCATGAAAACATATTTTCTAACTCTGTACTACCTATCTGTTAATTAAGTTAAAAGCTAAACAATTGGAATCTGGATTCCTGCTAAAAAATATGCAAGAATGTTTGTCCTTCCTCTTAATTTCCTTTTCACCAGGATACATCGGCTCCCCAATTCTTAACTTTGCATCACGTATCTCATGTAAATGAAATGTACCCATTGGAGTTCTGTCTTTTTTTGCCTGTCTGCTCAAGGATATAAAACCTTTTCATGACTTTGGCCCTTTGGAACATTTCTCCTACTTATCTATAGGAATTATGGCTTCCTCAGTTTTGTCTCAAAAAAACTGTGTGTTTACTTCAACGTGATATTCATGAACTTTTTTGACAAAAGTACAAAGAACAGGAAATACCAAAAGACTGAACAGGAAAGACACTATGGTAGTCATACATAATAAAAAGAAAGAATGTGTGTAGGGATTCTCACAGTCAATCAGCCCCCAAGTTTTCAAAGATGATGAATTATCCAAATTCTAAAGGGGAGCAATGAAATCTGCAGAGTTCAAGAGTGCATTGTTAATCATAATGTGATATGATAAGGCACACAGACATTTTTTAATTGAGATGTAATGGACATATAACATTAGTTTCAATTGTACAACATAATGATTTGACATACACACGCACATATATGATCATTTGTGAAATGATTACCATAGTAAGTCTAGTTAATATCCATCACCACACATGGTTATAAAATTTTTTTTCTTGTGATGAAAACTTTTAAGATCCACTAACAACTTTCAAATATACAATACAGTATTATAGACTATAGTCACCATGGTAGACATTACACCCCAGGACTTACCTATTTTATATCTGTAAGTCTGTACCTTTTGATCACCTTCCCCATTTTGCCCATCTCCCATATTTTGTCTAATAGTTCCCAAAATACAACTTAAATAATCTATTGCCTTCAGCCAGTTCTCCCTAGAAAAAACATTTGCTATCTAATAAGATATTCCACACAATAGCAAACTGTTAGGAGATCCTACTTTGACAAGGAGTTTCTGCTTACCACAAACTCACAAGTTTTAACTTCAAATTCATTGTATCAATGAACTCTGGCATTAACACCAATATAACCTGACCTTTCAGAGGCAGGTCATTAACGTGTCCTTACCCAAGCCATTCTCTTGCAACGCCTGTTGTCTAAGGAAGATAGGGATAAACAAGGAGAAAGGAAAACTGTAACTGATCCTGGTTCAAATAAACATTCTCCTTATTTCAATATTTTAACCTGATATTTGTGCACTACCTTCCTGGTTCCTGGACTTCTACTGGATCAGCAAATATACCTGAATCCCACCTCTTTTAAATCATTCATATATAGTGGGTGCAAAATTGTAATCAGTCATTTATACATGCAAAACCCCATATTCTGCTACTTTACCCATGGTTCCTTCTCAGAGAAGCGGCCAAGAATAACAAGATTAAAGAAATTTTGCTTTTACTGAGATTTTAATCTGACTTTCCAGGAGTGAAATTTCTGATTCTAACCTTGGGGTTGATCAAAAAGGTAAAAATGATAAAAACTGGCCGTCTCCATCTGGCCCCTCCTCCCTTGCCCATACCCATTCCCATCCTGGGTAGGATCAGACTGAAGATTCATTCTGGGCTCCTGAATATAAACTTTGTGACAAGAAAACCTGGAAATGTCAATAGCTCAAGTCTTACAATGGTAATCTTCAGCTTCCAAGAGGGTTGTTTTTGAATTCATAAAGATGGCACCCACAGGTTCTTTACAGGTGCTTTTGGGGAATGATGATCGCATTGCAAACCAGTCAGAACTGCATCTTCATGACAGCCACAAGCATCAGGCAGGATCTGAAGCATAGGCTCAAGTTCCCCAAGTAAATCCAGCTTTGCAAACAGAATCACTCTGTCTACCACAATGCATGGAAAGCCTAGTTCATGTGACATTTACCCTGTGATTGAAATCTTATGAAACAGTTTTATCAACTTCTTTTATATCTTTTCAAGTCCTGTGGAGTTTTGCCTGATATTAGGCAACAACACTACAGTATTTTCAGTGATAACTGTGGATATTACCCAGAATGTTGGCTTGTCCACAGCCTTACTTCTTTCATTTGAATCTAGCATCATCCAGGCTAGTGGTTTTCAGTCAGGGATACACATCAGACATACCTATGGCATTTAATAAATACGTAAATGTGTCTAGGACCTACACCAGACTTAACGAATCTTACTTCATATTCTTGGCATATTCTTTCAGAATTATTATACTTCAGGTTTCTTCCTCCGTAAAAATTATATTCATCCATTTTTGTAAAATCAGAAGTAAATGCCCTTCTTTAAAAATAGACTTACTCATCATCCTTTGAAACATCTTGTTTTGCATGTCCCATTTATACATTATCCTTATTATGAGTTCTCTACAGACATTTCACATTGGAAATTAATAGTAATAAATTAATCACTACCACTTTCAGTTTCTGTCTTCTGTATGTTTGTGTTCTCAGATGCTTGCCTGAAGTTTCTACTATCAGCTTCCAGCCAGAGTCTGTGTCTTCAACAAAGAATAAAACTTTCAAGAGCCCCATGGTAAAGGACCAGATACTGTAAACAACTGACATTTTCAAAACAGATTCTTGAGTATAGGTGTCTAATAACACCAGTGTGCTGAGTCAGGACTTACAGAAGTTCAGTCAAGAAGCTGGATGGCTTTACGCTACAGCTAACTCAAGATCGAGAGGAACAGTACTTCATCACATAGGACTTAATGGGCTGATAAGGGAAATTTCGGTTAGAATATTGTTATTTTAATGTTCAATTTACTGGATCTATAAGAAAGTCCCTTCTCTTTCTACTTCAACTATCTGTAACCCAAACAATTTAGCAGATTATTGTGTTAACTATATTTTATTATTTTTGAATTCCTGATGCTTGGCATCTAGAGCCTTCCCAACTGGGAAGTGACTGCCTTTCCCAGAACTAGCCAATTCTTAGAACAAATCAAATGATTTGCCCAGGAGGGTGCCTTTCATATGCAAACTAATCCAGAGACCGCACCTGGGACCAACTCCTCCACGGGGTTGATGCACTCCAGGAGGCAATATTCCTCTGCCCTGACCATCTCAGGCCAAGTACCAGACACCCCGGTACATAAGTCCACTGACATTATTTAAATTAGCCAGTCCTAACTCTGCCTACCCTGCCTTGCCTTGCCTTTCCGATGGAAACCGCAATAAGGGCTCCTCCTGCCCTTCCCCCTCATCCCTTCTACCTCCTCACCAACTCCAGTGCCTCCCTGTGTGGCCCTATGTGGCCAAGACATGCCACCCTCCCTCATGAGAACTGTGGGTAGGAATCTTTTCAAATGGCAGTCATCTTCTGATGTGTTGGCATCACCACACCTGAATAATAATACAACCTACATTTTAAAACCATTCTGTTTATGTAAACTGAAATGAAACATTTTAAAATGATATCTGAATCTCACTTACCCCAAGAGTTCAGAAACTCATTCTGTTTCCTTACTTTCATGCTAATGGGTTTATTTCATATATTTAATAATAATCTGTCTTCCTTTTTACCAGAATATAATTAGAAAAAATTGTTACACAACTAAATGTCTTGCCTGGAATGTCATGTGGAGAATGATGCTCCATGAATCAAGTAGAACAGGCCATTTTTTTAAGGCACTAATGTGACTTTATCTACAGGAGCCTCTTGCCTACATACAAAAGCCTCCCAGGATAATTGGTCTGCTGTCTAGCTTACGGGGTCCAGACTTACAAGTGGTAAGGATGGTCACTAGCTAGCAGGCCAGGAGCTTAAGGTTATGTCTGGGACTGCAAGAAGAGAGAAATTCATCCAAATGCATAGGTACTGCAGGTGAAATATGATGGGAAGAGTTTCTTGAACTTGGTTTCTTTGTCTTGGATTGCAAATAATAAAGGCATTAAATCTAATCTGAGATTCCTTATGAACACTTCCAGGAAGAAGTTAATTCTGTAATTATTCAATACTGTATGGTTCTACATTTTGCAAAGCATACTTACAAGGGCCTTTATGGTAAATTAACACTTTTGCTATGCCTATGTAAATACTCAGGCCAAGCCTAATGATACTAGCCTTATTTTGTGATCAGGAGAACAAGGGGAAAGGGGATGATTGAAGGAAAAACTATAAGTGACTTTGAAATTTAGTGGATGTCTTGCCAAATTCATCTATCTAGATAATCTCTGCTTTCTGTCAATGACTAGGCTATTTTACAAGGCTATAGAGGTAAAAGTGAACTTGTAGATAATGACGGCAATACAAATAATTTCCTCTCCATAGAGATGCAAATTGTGTCTAATGATGATCACCTGATGGGTAGTGTAAATTTTGTCAGTTTGTGCCCATTTATAAATGTATTTCAGCATTCCTTGTCAGACTTCATTCTTTGTCATAAATATGTTATTCTTTGCATTCCCTTTTGAACAGGTTGTAATATCTTATTGATTTCCCTCATTAATTAATGGGTTAAATAAAATCTGAGACATCTTTATTTCATAGCTGTATGAGTCACAATTACATCCTCTTTTTAAATGTAACTTTTCACAGCTGAATGAAGAGATCAAACTTACATTTTACAAAAAAATGTATACCTACCATATAAATATACATATGCCCCTTTTACCAGTTTTGAGTAATTCAACAAATAAGACTGAGTGACTACTGAGTGCTAGAAACCCAAAGAGAGACAAAATGGACTACATCACTGGCTTTAAGGGACTTATATCCTTAAAGTGGGGTTCACATTCACCCAAACAGTGTCGAGCTTTAGCGACCTCACAAAGCTTTAAGGCAGAGAAGAAAGGTACACTTATAAAGTTCCCTCCCAAGTAATGATTTCTAAACAAGTAATTACTAGTTAGCAACATAATATCACCAAAGGAAAAAATTCTAGAGTACAATCATAGGTTTTATATAAAAATAAGGTATGAATAGTTTAAGGGATTAGGTAAATCACTAGCCTCATAGCTGGGAGATCTGTGTGCCTCTTCTGGGAAACACTGTGTTTTTATGGAAAAGACATTCTGTTCAAATTCTTCCAAATCATGTTGAAGAGGTTACATAAATCCCTCTGATCCTTAGTTTTTCCATTAGTGCAAAAAGGTAACATTACCCATTCCATGGGATTGTGGTAAAACGTGGTACATGCTTGCAACACAGTAAATACTCAAATATGTGTTAGCTGATTTTATTAATAATATCATTTATAGATGCTGAGCTCTTTCAGTACTCAACCAGTGTTAACAATCTCTCCCCAAAGAAAATATGAAGAATGAAATGTGTGCCAAGTTTCTCCAAAATATGGAAGACCTAAAATATTATTACCAAGTTCTCTTAGTCATTAGGGGAAAAAAAAAAATCTCATTGTACAGATAAAGATGTTACAAATGAACTGGAAATTTTACCTGTAGTCCAGGATTCCAATGCTACATTGTAAGTGAAGATTACACAGGCATCTTTCTCTCCTGAAAACTTCCTGTGTATGAGCAACAGGTTGGGAATTACATGACCCATTAGCATCTTATTACAAGTGATGGCTGTGTGATTTCTGCTAGGCCAGACTATAGGATAAGAAAGAAAGCACTCTAGGAGAGATGGCTGGTCACCTAAAGCCCACAGTGTCATAGGTGACCCTTAGCCTGAGATTCAAGGTCAGATCCTCCCTGGAATCAGTCAGACTCTCTGGGCAGCCCTTTGGGTGTCTATATCCTCCCCAACACCACACTCCTAATCAGATAAGTGCTGGATACATTTAGTAACAGGTGGGGTGTCAAGTTTGTCATAACTCAAATGATATTTCACACTTATACCTTGCAATTCAACTCAGTTTAAGATAGTCATACCACAGTTTCATGAATACAGAGGGCATTTCATCTCACTGCAAAATGAACTAAGTAAGAGGTCACAATGCAAAGGAAGAAATGAGATAAAAATCATAAGGCAAGTAAGAAAATTTCAAGGTCAAATAAAGGGCCCTGCCAAAGTTGTTCCAACAGGAAGATCACCTGGTGCACGTCTGCCACAGAGGACTTAAAGTTATTATATCAACAACCTATTACACACAGATTTTTAAGGTTAACCTCCCAAATTATTTTTAAGGTTAACAATTAAAGTGTTCACAAAAAAACAAAGTTAACATTAACAGAGCATCTATGTCCATAAACTCTGTTAGGTGCATTAAAAGTATAATCTCAGTTGGGACCATTAACCTCTTAGTAACATTAAAATGGATTACATTCATTTAATCTCTTAAAAGCATCATAAATTATAGCAGGGGTATTCAAGATTGAAAAAAAATCACAATCTTTGCTACATCCCTCTACAACTAGAAAAAGTAAAAAAAAAATTATAAAATGTAAACTTATAACCCCAATCAAGTTGGAAAGATGCTTCATTCATTCATTTAAACGCTTACTGACCTCAAAGATTTGATACTACAGGCACCCAGAGGCATATACACATGTGAGTGTTTACACAAGGCTGCTGAACTGCAGCCTAAGGAGGATGGCTCTGGGTAAACCTGGGACTTTTGATTTGCTGAGAAGAATTTCCAAGTTTGGAGCAAGAGCTCCACGCCTGAATAAGCGAAGAGAGTCAGAGGTCCTCCTGCACTCACGCACACAAAGAATGCAGCACCTCCTCCAAATTAATGTCAAAGTCCAGTATTTAAGACTATCAGTTTGAAAAGGCATGAAATCATTAGCCTGCCTGGAGCACTCCACTATTAACCAAAGAGATCTCCCCCGTGTCTCTGGCCAGCAGTACCCGCCATGACAAGTCCCACTAACCTCCTCCCGCAGTGTAACGCGCACCCTCTGCCTGAACTGTGCCCTGGCCCGGGAAGCACCCATCTCCGCAACGGCCTGAGGAGGCGGAGCCCACTACCTGACTTTCTCCTTGGCTCCTCCCGTTTTCTGCCCTGAAGAGGGACTTGGGCTTCCGGGACTTGAAGTTGCCCATGCTGGGTCTCAGCACGCAGTCCACGGGTACCGTCTGCTCTCCATGCTGCAGTGGCTCTCGCGAGGGCAGCGAGGGCTCCTCTAGAAGAGCCCCGGCGTCGGGGTAATTTTCTTTATTGTCTTCATCTCTAAAACAGGAAAGACCCAATTTAGAAGGCACCAAACAAAGTAAGAAACTGCTGGCGATGGTCATTGCTGCTCTGTTTATACGGTACCTAGCAAAATTTTTAGTTTAGACAGTTTCACAAGAACAAAAACTTAAGAAATGTGAATTTTACCCTTTATATCATTCCACATTCCTTTCTAGTCTTTGCTCGGGGATACATATTTTCTGTAGTTGTTAGCTTTATACATATCCTTATGTTTGTTTTTTATTTTTCACTTCAAGATATTTTCACATATATTTTTCTCTCACAATATAATGTGAGATACTCAGGTTAGGTATTATCATCCCAATTTTATACATATGAAGATTCTAAAGTCCAGAGATTAAATAAAGTGCTCAACAGAAAGGTTATTCACCCAGGCTAGGAATGGTTGGAGAGGCCCCCAGCTCTCACGCACATGTGTCCGTGATTCAAGACATGGTGCTGCTTCCTCACTGGCAAGTCCAGAACCATCTCCCTACAACTTTCAAAGGCATCAGTGTGGAATTGCTGGGGAAGAGCGAATGGACTGGCATACCTTCGTACATTCAGTGCTGGGATAGCACTTTTAATTTTCATTCACCAATCGAACTCAATACAATATCACTTCACTGTTTTAATTTCCTCAAAAATAGTGACATAATCACACTCTTATTTGAAGTCATTTGTCCCTCTTAAATCTAGATGGATTTTATTTTGTTATTTTGCTATGAAATCCAGCAAACACCATGGAAATAAGCAAATGGGGCATTCTCTTTATACAATCAACATCATCATTCCTAACCCACTGGAAATTATTTGATACTAGATCATACAATTCTCTAGGAGTGGCCACTTTCCCAGGTAGAATTTTGCTCTCCTGCTCCCTGACCAGTAACACCACAAAAGGAAGTCATTCCTCATGGCTCAGACATACATAAAGCCACTAGACAAGAGCAGCAAAGGAAGGATTTCTATGCCCACTGCTGGAGATGCCTTTTAATAAGTAAAAGAGAGATTAAATTCACTAAACTGGTACTGGGAGATGAATTCTAGCTAGACTCTGGGAAAAGATTAAAGCAAACATTGGATAGGAGGTCTAAAACGTGACCAGGGTGCTAAGACAAGGTATGGAAATAAAACAATGGGAAAGTTAAACTTAACTAAGCCTTAGTACAAACAGTACTGCCTGGTAAAGAAGAACCCAGCTCATTAATTAAGTGAATTAATTCTTCAATGTTAGTAATAGAAAAAAAAACCAAAAAATCAATACGGTGACACTGGTTAATATTTTCCCTTGAGATCATTTACAATTAAAAAAAATTCAAAGTCATTAATGGGCTTAGAAACATAAATCAAACCCATGAGTTGGAACTCCACTAGTTCATCTGAAATGCATTTCTCTCACTAGAAACAAATAATCCTCATTCACACATTCCATATTCCTGGGAAACAGAAGGAAGCAGAACTGCCTTTACTGTAACCTAAATGTTCCCCATTCAAGGAGGATTCTAGAACACCAAAAAATAAGAAACAAACGATTTTTTAAGACTTCTGATGTCTCATTCCTAACACAATACCTGAATTTTGTTTTTATATCATATTTTCAAGGTGCTCAAACTATAAACATTACCTCATTCACCTCCTTGACTTGAAAAGCAAGGAAGATGGATTAGGGGAGCAAAAACATCTTTTTCTTGTAACGCAAATACAAATTCTTAACCCAAAAGTCATCTTGAGAAATGTATTTTTAACCTATTACTGGTTCCTCAGAATCCCTGAAACATAAAAGTACAGGTTATGTAATTTATGCCAATAGTTACACTGGAATCAATTATAACTGGGAATGAGTAGGTGTTTTAAAAAGAACAAGAGTCTGAAAAAGCCTCCCACTGAATAGTTCTGTGTCCTGGGCCACATCACATCATGACCATGAGATAGACATCATCTCTATCTTGCAGAGATAATACAGTCTCTTTGAAATGCCTACCATGGAAAGCTAGCTCAAGGCCATAACCCAATAAATGGGAGCTATTGTTACTCTCATGGGGCCTTAGGTAAGTGATTATTTGCAAAGAAAAAACTAAGGGCTCTATTTAGTCCTCCCAATACCTCCACAATAAATTCCAAATTCCTTAGCACGGTACACAAAGCCTTTGAAATTGGGTCTTTATTTACCTCTGGAACTTCATTTCTTACTACTCCTGACCTCCCCACTCCCATGTGCTCTCTGAGTTCCTGCCATACCGAACTGCTTGCTGTCCCTTCAACACAAACTATTTTCTCTACCCTCTGTTGGCTTCCATTAAGTTGCTCTCTCTTCTTGGTGGCATCATCATTTCTTTTTTGGCCTTATATCCCACCAAAAGAAGGTCATGTGCCATGTGTAACTCCTTCAGAAATCTAACCCTGAGAAACCTCTCTGAGTTATTTGGTCCTTCTAAGTGAACCTCTGTTTATCTCTAGTAACATAGCATGTAATACACTGTAGCATCATCATCTATATTCTAATATGCCTGTCTCCTCCAGGGGATTGAATTCCCGGCACAGGGATTGGTTTGTCTGTCTCTGCCCCATATCTTGACTGGTTTCTGGTACACAAAATAGGCCTTTAACAAGTGTTTGTTATTTAACGAATGGACTTCAGAGCCAGACAGACCTGAGTCCAAATTCTGCCTCAGAGTGGCTGTTATCTTGGACAAGCTATAACCTCTCTGAGTCTCAGATTCTCCACCTACAGGACGAGGAGGGAAATATCAGTTTCTTTTCAGCTGTTTATATTAAATAACACAATGTATGTCAAAGTACTTGGAACAAAGCCAACATGGAAGAACTGGTTAACCATGAAGGCTTTGCCATTGTATCATGAACCTCTGATGAAAAAGGCCGTACTCCAGACACTCAGTGCCATGTCTGGTGAATGAATCTAGACCTCTTCCTTAGGGTCTATGATGGGAACATCGAGAAGGACTTATCAATATTTAATCCAATAAGCATTTATCGAGCATTCTCCATATAAAAGGTATTGTCCTAGGTGCTAAGGGGGTTATCCAAAAGGAGACAAAACTTTCTTCAAGAGTTGATATAAAAGAATTAAGACATGAGAACAAATGATTCTAACTTGAAGAAAAGACTATAGATAGCTGACTCAGATGTTTCTGTCCTTCATAATTAAGAACCAAGTGATGGTGGTCATACCTGAGACTGGAGCAGTCAGTCTGGTCTTCATGTAGAGAGATGGTGTCTTCGTCACACCTGGGGAAAGGGAACAAAACCACATCAGATCCAACTGTCTCCTACAGCCAAAGCAGCAATAGTCTAGAATTATTTTAAGATTATCCCAGTAAACTAAAAATAGAACAATCCTCACTGCTTTCTCGTAACCAGCTCTAATTCCCACACATGTCTACCAGGTAGTGATACCAATGGTGTCACATCCTGTGAGATGAAGAGCTCAGAACCAGAGGTAATGCCCCTTCTCCCATGCTCTGCATTACCTAAACCAACAAGATAGCTTAGCAAGTGTCTAGGTGTTCATGGCACATGAGAAGACATATGACACCAAGATTGATGGATAGTTGTTGGCTCAAAAGAAACTCCAGTACAGGCCTCTTGGCATTCCCTCTGCCACAGGCAGTCCCAAACCACACCAGCTCCCATCTGGTTTACTCCATCGGCCTCCAGATACTCTTGACCCCCTTCCTTTTCACAAAGCTTCTGGAATAGTCCTATGAAAAATTCTTGGCTCTTCCATACTGAGAAATCTCCAGCGTTCCACTCTGCCTGAGGGAACCTGGAGTAGGACCATTCTCTCACTCTAGTAGAAGGAAGCCTTGTTCCTGTTCTCAGCCATGCACACCGCAACTACCCCACCCCACTCCAGCCTGGAATGCTTTTTCCATCTTCAACTCCTACTCATCCTTCACTGCCCAAGTCAAGTGTCACAAGTTACATGAAGCTTCCCTGCCAAGTTCACCCACATGCCACATTCCTACTTTAACCTTAATACATCACTGTTTATTCTCCATTCTGAGCTTTTGGTAGCCAACTATATCTTGCCTTGCACTGCTGTGTAATTCCTTTGTACCCCTGAGATCTTTTAAATTAGTTGTTAACTCCATGTGAAGAAATAACCATGATTTCTTTTTCTACATACACTGCCTCTGTGGCCCTAGTGCCACCCCAGAGTAGACACCCAATAAATGCTCGAACTGAATTATTAACTCTGGGCCCTCAGCAAGATTTGTTCCTGAAATAATTAAAGCAATTATTGAATATTTACTGCCTTCCAGATACTGCATTAGGCATTGGAGCTGTGCTTCTCAAACTTTTTGGGATTTAGGATGGACCAGTTTATTTTCTATTTCTAATCCACTGTGGATAGATACTTTGGAAAAAATGTCACAAGAATGTCAAATTCCTATAAAAGTTATTAAATGCTTACATCCTATATCTGTATCTTTCTTGTCTCAGACACATTTCAATTTTGGGACTCACTTTGAGTAGCACTACTTCCAAGGGACACAAAGTTGAAAAACCCTGGACCCTGCTCTGAGAGATTCACGATGTAATGGATAGACACACAAAAAAATGCCTGCATAGATAAACATCACCATAATGAGTATTTATACTATATGAAATCGGTTAAAAAATTTAAATACTCCTTATCAGCAATGGTGTCTACTTTACCCACAGAACAAATTGATAAAAGCTCCAGTCTTCCCTTGCCATCCCTTTTAAATTACAGTTTGTAATGAATTAAACAAAGGCTACCTACAAACACTAACCATCTCTGTGTGCTGAAATATTTTATTCCCATTTGTAGTAAAAAAAAAAGCTGACTTCACAAAACACTTTTCTTAACAAAATGAACTAAATTTCCTTGCTTATGTCTTGTGTTTTGACTGTCAGTAACCCACTCTGTCCATCTCATGGAAAACAATTAAATTCATAAGTAGTGCCTTGTTCTCCTCCATTAGAGGTATTCATTTTAGTAGATCAACTGAGCTTTGTAATGTGAATAAAAATGTTTCCCAAAAAAAGTAACCTAGCTAAGTAGAAAAATCAATGAAGAACAGAAATCTGTAATAGTTGTTTCCCAAGGATTAGGGTTGAACCTCAACCTAGAGCTCAAAAATACCTATTGTTTGGGAATTAGTCAAGAACTTATTTTTCTCCCCCTCCCTGGATTTATTAACCTTTCTTCTCAAAGCACAATAAGTTAAAAATGGAAACTCCACACCAGAACGTACAAAGTTGCAGATGCTTTTAAAAGTATGAAGCCAGACCTAATTAGCTGATTCAATTTTAAAGCCTACTGAACAACTCCAGCCGCCACGCAAGGAAGCACAATTCCTAGGTCGCAGACACAGCAATGAAACAGATCCCCTGCTAGCATACATATGGCACACATAGACAAGCTCTTTTAACTCAGATGGGTTTTCACTTGCTTTGAGGAAGACCATCAAGTTCTACACAATTAACATCTCCATTCTAACGGTTCTGATTCCTTGCCCAGAAGCCCCCTGCAAACATACAATACTGGCCCAGTTACAAAACTGGGTTCTGTAATAGGAGCCCATAATCCAAATATCCCCACTCCTGGAAGAAAACCAACTCAGACCAAGTGCCTAACAAGTCTTGGGCACAGCATTCTCTTCCTCCATTATAACCCAATATAGGAATTTCAAGACCAGTCTCTTTAATAATTCTATCTTAAATATTCAAAACTGGGTATCTTTTCAAACTGTAAATTGTGATCTAGTAATGGGTTTTGAAAATAGATAGCAACCACCAGCATTTTGTTATTATTGTTGTCAGAGAAACAGAATAGAAAATGTTGCTGCAGTAAGGGTTATATGTTATTTCACAAAACTTTAATAAATCATGTATATAGGTATACACTGGATTGCAGTATAAAATGTTTTTCTTACTGTTGTTTGTGATTTAAAAAAAATGACAAACACACCACTACTAAATGACTTCCTTGGAGGTGCTCATCAATTAGATTCTAAGACCCAGAGTTCTTAATTTGTGGTTAGCTGGAAAATATACAGTAGTTGCCTCTCATCTGTGGGGGATACACTTCAACACTCGCAGTGAGTGAAACCACAGATAGTACCAAATATACATACTGTGGACACTGTGGATAGTATCATATATATATATGTGTGTGTGTGTGTGTGTGTGTATACTTATATATATATATATGTATGTATATATACATATATATATGTTTATTCCTATACATTCATACCTGTGACAAAGTTTAATTTGTAAATTAAGCACCATATGAGATTAACAATAACTAATAATAAAATGGAGCAATTATAATATATCATAATAAAAGTTACATGAATGTGGTCTCTGCACAAATCATATTGCACTGTACCCACCCTTCTTGTGATGATGTGAGATGATAAAATGGCTATGTGATGAGATGAAGGGAGGTGAATGATGCAAGCATTGTGACAGTGTTAGGCTACTACTGACCTTCTGATGATTTATCAGAAGGAGGATCATCTGCCTCTGCCCTGGGCTGACCACAGGTAACTGCAACCATGGAAAAGAGAAACCGTGTGCAAGAGGGAGCTAATGTATGGACAATTTGTCCTTGCAATCATTTTTTCGTGAAATGCTCAGAGTTGTTACTTTTTTTCTCTACCCTGACTTTTGCTTCCTCTACCAACTACAAACAAGAAAGTTACATGTACCGCTCAGTTCACCTTTGCTTTCACATTATTTCCATTAAACCTGACAGTGCTGTGAGGTAGGAATTCCCTTCACACACGAAGCCAAGGAATTGCCCAGGCTTCCAAGGTGGAAAGTAGGGATGCCTGTTTTTTTTCTGCTCCACCAGACTACACTACCAGATAGTTTCTTCAGAGGTTCACAAGAGAGGGAGAATGACTCATTTCTTATAATAATGGTGGTGAAAGACGAGCCCTTTGGGAGGTTCTCTTTTATGACTTGGGGTAAATAAGACGAGATGCCTCAGAATGGTTATTAGATAAAATATGGGAGACCTCTATTCACCCTGTTAGCACCATGTCCCTAAAGACAAAATTGCAGAAGTACAGCCTGCAGTCCTATGGGGTTTCTCAAACTGTGTCCCCAGAACCACTTGCATTAGCATGACCTGGGTGGCAGATTAAACCAGCAGGCTCCAGCTGCACCCCTCCCCCAGTGCCACTAGATCAACATTCTGGGGGTGGGGCCAGAATATGGATTTTTAAACCAGATTGTCTTTCCCCACATTCATAATATGTTTCTAAAAAGTTTAACATGGACCTAAAGGTTTACCAAATTCAGACCAGCCCTGGGCTGACTCCAGCACAATCTCCCATTCCAGGTTCCTACTTCAGGATAAAGCCTGGGAAACTGGGTTTTTCACAAGCCCCAATCCCCTCCCCCAGTTGATATTGATGATTAGTTGGTTTAGAGAACTACTGCTTCAGATAGTAACTAATTAACTGCAGAGTTAATTGCTGGTCAGACTTCATTTCAAATTGCAGGTCAGCCAGGGAAACATGGAAAAAGAGTAGATGAAAGGGTACAGCAGACACAGAAAGGAAGGCCAAGGCCATTCTGGTCTTGGAAGAATCTGGGTAAAAAAAGAAACTGAATTGTTCCAGAGCTAAACAGACAGTGCCAAGTCTGGAAAAAAACAGAGAGGACACTAAAATTTGTCTTTGAGTCCCTCCCAATTCTCCTTCCCTCTGACTCTTATAAGACCCCCAGCTGGCCAAGCAGAACCCTATTTATTATGTCAGACTATCTGATAACATAATTTGTATCAAAGTATTAACGACAACTTGAATCCACTTCCCAAGGGCACAGACTTTTTAATTTCCATTTTCATAAGGGTCACTACCAGAGCCCTTAATCCAAAAGAGACCATCTCTAGGTAGAATTTCAGGCATTAAAGAATATAAGTGCATGTAGGTAGGACAAAGTAGGAATGGGGTAGGGACAGGAGGAACAGAAAGTTTTCTCATATCCAAAACATACAAGCAAAGCAAATGCCTCCTCTGTGTATGCCAGGACAACACCCAAACATTTACTGAGCACCTGCTATGTCTGTGTTTCAGGAGAGTGCATCCCGGTCCTGCTGGCTTGGAGGCCAGGCCCGAAGAACCAAGGAAAATGGTTCATATTACTGAAGGGAGGAGAAAATGTTATATTAGACAGTGACTAGTTTTAAATGACCCTGTGCTATGAAGCTTTTGGTATGTTTTTAAATATGCTCCTTAGATTTTTAAATTAGCCAGATGGCATTCCAATTGTCACTCAGTGCCTTCTAAAATAAATCACTGTCACATCTCTCAAAAACAACAACAGTATCTTATGCAATAGAACCCTGTGGGGAGTGTTCAAAGATGAGGTATCAGACTTTCTCCAGCATTTAACTGTAAAATCTTTTTTTTTAAATCATCCATGTGAAATATGGAATTAAGTATCTCCATTTTGAAGGTCCTATGCCTGTGGCTGACTCTGGGGATACAGCCACACAGGGCTCCCAAGAAGCAGGCCCAGAAAGCACTCGGTGCCTTCAAAGAGAGGAGACCAGTACTTGTGCACCAGAATCCAGAAGTCATAGCCGCATCCTCAGTCTGCCTACCTGGGCCCACATCTTTCCCCCTCTCTTAGGCTTTAGAAAAGCAAAGTTGAAGCATGGTTACCAAGCAGTCTCAATAATGGGATGCAGGTCCCAATGAGTATTTTATATTGCATCTTCTAAAGTCAACCCTAGTATTGTTTTCATTTAAAGTAACTCCACTAATGTGAGCCCAAAGCTCAACACTAAGAAAGTAGCATATCCAAAGAGAGAAGCAATGTGAGAAATAAGAGGGCTTGGGAAGCTCTGTAGAATTTTGGCTTTCCATCATCAAGTAATTGTGAGAGTGGTAAGACTTGAAACTCACCTAATATCTACTCCCACATTTATCTGCCTTTTAGGGAACTTTAAGAGACAGCTCCCAAGTTACTGGGTTTTCTGTATCAAACTTGCAGCTTTTATTTAAAATGTAGTTGAGCATACAACCTTCTACATCCTTTTTCCTGAAAAGCTATTTAGAGTGACTTCTACCGAAAGTTCCCAGAAGTAAACATGATAAAGATTACTAAATGAAGCAGAGATATTTCATATATATAAGTATAGATATGTAAATCATATATAAATTACTTATAGTATTAGCATAATATCCCATCTATTAATTTTAAACACATCCTATAGTTTGTATTAGGAAAACATATTAAAGAGGGGATAGCAAGAATTAAAACCATTAACTATAAATATCAAATAAAAAAATATTGTGCCTGCTGGCCTTGAGTAAAATATTACAGTCCTTCATTCCATGTTTAAACCGTGTTAGTTGCCCCAGTGAACAGCTTTAAACACAGGACAAGATGCCTCATTCCTCCTATAGCCAGCTCTTTGAAGTCTGAAGACAAAAATGACAAAAGCATGCAACAAAAGTTTACTGTGTCCTAGAAATCTGTAGACAAGAAAGGATGAGGATAAAGTTTAGCCTGTTTATCACATGCTGGAATTCCACTCAAGTTATTTCACATCCATCTCCTACTTGCTGTAAATGTATACAGCATACTCCATGAAAACTGACACCAATGCTGGCAAAATACAACAAAGCTTCCTTTCTGACATGTCAAATAGGTTTTTTTCTTTTTTAAATCTGAGCTCCAAGAACACGTATCTTGGAACACTGAGCCCCCACAACTGATCAGCTTGTTTTAATATCTCTCCCGTAGCTGCTTTTAGGCTGATATCAACCTGTAAAGATTTCTGGGCCCCATCAGTCAGGACGTCTCTCAGGCTTCACAGCTCCAGATTACAGGAGACAATGCATCTAACGCGAAGAGAGGCTGGGCACGGTGGAGGGTACCTTCACGATAGTTGCTTCCAGGGAAGGCATGCAAGTCCTGTTTTAATGGCAAGATTCACTTACTCTGTTACAGCGGTGCTGCTGAAGGAATTATCCTGAAGGCTGAAACAGAAACAAGAAAACATCAGCCAGATCCGGCCGGGAAGCCGTCTCCCTGATTGCTCTCCGGGAGTTAGAGCACATACACAAACATGGCATTGCAAAGCAAGTCTAAGGGCTCGCCCGGCACGCTCGCTCTACCTTGGGCTGCTGTCTGCACATGCTCGAAACGACACCCCCAGCAGGGGCCCAGCCGCGCGGGCGAACCACAAAGCCCGGCCGCCCGCAGGGCTGCGGGGACAGAGCTGGGCGGGGCGCAGAGCAAGGCTGGGTCCCCGGAACCCCCGGATCCGCGCAAGGAGCACCTGGAGCGTTACCGCCCGACCCTGACCTCCCAGCCCCGCGCCGCGTTTTAATACAGGCCTCTCCGTGCCAGCCACCCCCGCGGCTGGCGATAGGGAAGCCCAGCTGTTTTCTGCCTAGGTGCTGAAATCCCCGAGGGACTTGCTTTCCTCCAGGCGTCTCCTACCAGTCTTACAGAGCTACTACTACCCGCCTCCAGGGATGGAGGCACGCAGAAATTCATCCATCGTTCAGAAGCAGCCGGGAGGGAACGAAAAGGGAGAGGGGGGCATAGTTTCTGTTTTTATTTCTTTGTGTGTGTGTGCGTGTGAACCTCTTGAAGGAGGGCTCGCTGCATCAGTTTATTTCAGTCCTTAGGAGGGAGCGCCCAGCCCCGGACGACAGAGCTGTGAATGAGCCCACGCAGGGCGAGGGGAGAATTTATTCCAGGCAGTAACCGGCGAACGGGGGCCCCGAAAAGAGGTGGCGCTTGCTACGCCCAGAGCAGCCCGCCTGAGCTCCACACCCGAGCACCGTTACAAAGGATGGGAGGTCGAAGCCAAAAATGTTGCATCCCCTTTAAAGACTGCCCTGTTGGGGGGAGGGAAGGCTTTCAGTCCCCATTTGTTTCATTCTCCTAGGATATATTTCCTGCCCTCTTACCATTGTTCATTTTTCCTTCCAGGTTTACCTTGATGGAATGAACAGCCATCTGTGAAAGAGGCTTATTTTGAATCAGGAGCATCCCTGTACCCTTTTTAATCTCTCCTCTCCCAAAAGCAGCCAAGAGGGTGGTTTTCAGTCCAAACTGTATCAGCTTATGAGTTAATTTATAACAACAACAACAAAAAAAACCCTTCAAATATTCATTTTCAGATAATTAGAAAAATTACCCAAAATTTGGTAATAAGGGGAAAGAGGTGACAGAGGCCTTTCAGTGTCACTAAGACATTGTTTCACAAGTCTGCCAAGGATTGATTAATTCTCTAGGAAAATGTATTTGTGTTTGACTTTGCTTTTCACTATTGGTTAGATCCCAGACACTGTGGAGTGATGTATTAATTTGTACATTTTGTCCTATCTGTCCAGAGAAAAAGATATATTATTGCATCATGTGACTTTAACAAAGTTTTGTGTCTAGCCTAACAATCTTTTACTAACATCTTTCTAAATGCATATAAATACTCATTTCTCAAAATGCTCTTGGTTACAAGATACCACATCTTACCCCTCATTAATAAATTAATAGATCTCTGATGTGAGCCTATATTTGTATGAGGGTCTTTTTTAAAGTTACAACTTGAAAAATCAAATGAGTTTTCAAAAAAAATATGTTTCATTAAGGTCCTTGGCAATATTATCTTCCTTGCCCCAAATATTTTTTTAAATAGTTGAATAAAAGCCTAATATAGTCTTAGACCTGTCTATGGACTAAATAAGTTTAGAAATATTCATCCCTTGAATGATTAAATACACAGTGTGTGTGTGTATACATTTGTATACATTCTTAAACTGACTACTGCCTCATATGAGCTAGATTCAGGAGTGTCAGACATGACTTCTTCAGTATATATGTGTATTCATTACTTAGCCATCACAAACAGAGATCTGTTCTTTCTATTTTATTGAGACTGATAAGAGTAAAACTGTATTCAGCATTCTTGGCTCTAAAGATTCAAAGGTTGCCAATTTTCAGAAACTCCTTTTATTCATTGTCTATGGTGCTGACTCCAAATGGTCTAATGCAGAGAAAGATCATACATTTCTCATTTAAGATCCATTTGAAATGGAAAAATGTATTGCTTTCAACTTTGAAATAGGACTGGGACAAGTATATGAAATAATGTGTGTCCTTTGAAACTCATATGAAATAACTACTGTGTAAAATAAATGCCGGTATTCAATAATGTCCACAGAAAAGAAGTAAGAATATTCAGCCACTCATGAATACTATCGACCAAAATGATATTTTAGTTAATATTCATGCACTGAAAACAACTGGAAAACAACTTGTTAATAAGTTGATTATGGCTGAAAAACAAAAATGTCCCAGAAGAAGAAAAAAATCCCTGTTATTTGGCAGTATATAAGAACACCACCATTTTAGTTTTTACTTCTCAACCAATTATTCTGTTATTATTTGTTTTCATCTTAAATCAGGTTTAGAAGTTATCTTTACGGGGCCTCGGGCTTTGTTTTGTTTTGATTTTGATATTTTGTACTATTCAGCTTGGAATAGGACTTTGTACTGTTCAACCTGGAATACTGATGAATAATAAACAACATGTTGTATGGTTATTTTGGAGACCCTGTTTGACTAAACAGCAGTTCAAGATGAGTTCAAAAAGAGAAGCAGAAAAATTAATATTGGAGTTCTGGCAGAAGTAAGTTCTAGACCAGTGATTCCCAAAGTGTGCTTAGTGACATTCTAGTCTCCCAGATGGTCCAAGAGAAGAAAAAAAGAGAGTTATGTGGTCAAAACAAGTTTTTGAAAGGATGTATATTACAAATTCACAACACACATTAGGCAACCAAAAAAAGTATTTCATCCTTTTTTAATCAATATTTCTCAAACTCACTGAATACTAAAACAGGTTTTTTTGTTAAATATATTTAACACCATGTTGAACTGGGAATTTTGATAGAAGAGTTCCTAAGTATATCAGTGGAAAAATGTAAAACAGATTAACTGGTATAATTATTCATTGAAAAAAATGATGCTATATACCTGTCACTGTTCCATTTCTATAAATCACACATTATGATGCTTTTAGAGTAATTTTATATGTATGTATGTATGTATACATATATAACATGTATTAAATGCACAATGCTTTTATAAGTAGAATAAAGAGAAAATGAAGATACTAGTTTTGAATGTGGTTAAATGACTTACATGTTAAAGTTTCAATGTTTGACTTTTTCTATCAGTGCTCTTAAAACCAACATCTGAACTTCAGATTTAATTAGCAATAGTCTCTTTATTATAATGGAAAAAAATTTTAATTCTATGTATTGACTTGGAAATATGCAAAATATAAAGCAACAATGTAGTGGTCAAGAGTAAAGTTTCTGGAGTTGCCATGGTTCAAGCCCCAACACTTATCAGTAGTTTAAACTTTGGACAACCACTCCATGCCTCAGTTTCCTGATCTGTAAAATGAAGATTATAATGACCTATCTCATAAATTCTAATGAAGATTAAATGGTATGACTGAAAATAACAAAAAAGGTCAATAAATGCTATTATCAATGTTATTTTCATTATTATTATAACAAATACTATGTAAACAAAGCTTGAAACAGGATGAACAAACTGCTGTGCTTGGATAGTAGGCTTGCAGATGATATTTTCTTTCTATTTCCCTTAATGGCACAGTGTTTACATCTTTTTAGAATAAAAATGAAACTTACTAAATGTAGTTGGGCTGCTCTTAAAATGAAATGAACTCCATCCAGAATGGCTTTGTGCTCACTTTACAACTCTCTGATGTAAAATGGTCATGCATCCCTGGAGGAACACTGAATTGTGAGAAATCACTTTTTGCAAGATGCTGTGGCAAGGAGCCAGAATCTTTACAATGCCAGGAAGTCAGCAGAGGCCAGCTCTACTGGCCTGGACAGAGTGACTTTAGCTTCCTGCCAGGACCCTTAGGAATGACCAGGCTTCCATGTGGAAAGAGAAGACTCTTGCCTGAAAAGATAATTTTCCATAAAGAAAACTCTCCCTCTCTGTCTTCTAATCCTTTTTCTCACCAGCCCCAATACCTGACACCATAACTAAAGAAGCTTCATTATCTGAGTGGTCAATATATGAGGTCCCGAAGACTCAAACATCCCCAGGAAAGCAAAGTTGAGACACTAAAAATATAAAACGACAGCAGACCGGTTATCATACTGGTCTCCTTCAAACATCCCTCCCTAATTATGCTAAAATATAGCAAGTCCACCTTTGTCTGACAGTCTCTCTCTGATTCATATGGACACAAAGTACACATATTTTATAAATTGATTCTAAGTGAAATTTCAACTTTTGCAAAAGATTCAGGATTTCGTGAAGTTAGTGGAAGTGATGTCAGAGAATGGCCTGAATCACATTAAAAACCAGTAACGTGAGGTTTGGGCAGTAACAAACAAAGACTGTAAAACTGACAAGGATAATGACATGTCAATTTCAAAAGGAATGAGTTAAATATCAAAAGATTAAGAGTGGCCTTTGGAAAAATTTATGAAGCTCTTAATTTTTAAGTGTTACCCTTTTATAATTATGCAGTATCAAATGTGAGGTGAAAGTTACCCTTTTGAGCTATTAGAAATTTTTAAGAAAAAGTATATGTAACTCCTCCATAATATAAGTTAAAACTATTTTTCATAATTTCTCTATTTCTTGCCATGAACTACCCTATCTACTGTGGCCCTGGAGACAACTCTGAACTTATCTCCCACCACATGGCTTCCTGGCTTTTATCACAAGAGAACTTGATCCTTTCCCTGGACCTTTACACTTGCTATTCCCTTTGCTGGGAGCACCCGAGATCTGCTCATATGTGCTTCCTCCAGGAAAGCTTCCCTGACCTTACTCCCTAAACTAGCAGTTCCCATTACTTTATTCTGCTTTATTTTCTTCACAGGACCTGTCGCTATCTGATATTTGTCTATTTGTGTTATAACTGCCTCCTCCACTAAAATGGGAGCTCTTGGGGACAAGGATATATGGGTTATAATCACTACTATTTCCCCAGGGCTGAAAACGGTGTCTTCCATGGTAGTTACCCAGTAGAAATTTGTGGCATGAATGAGTGAACACTTAAGTTTCTTTTTTATTTTTCAAGATAAAGCTCTATTCACCCCTTATTTTTTATTTACTTTAAAATACTAGCTTATGTTTTAAGTGATTCACTGTAAGTAGGTTTTTTTCCAAGACAAGTTACCTTCAGGTAATGAGGCTTTCCTGTATTAGACATTCCTTCCTTTACTTTGCAGAAATAACAAACAGATTTCATGGTGTTATGCCAACATGGCTGATGGTACTGGCTGTCCAGAACATTGTTTCTGAAGTGTGGTCCCAGTCCAGCCAGAAAGAGCACTAGGATTGATTGATCAGCAGTGTTAGCTGTAGGGTGGGATGGTAGTAGAATTACTGACCTAAAGCACCCTATTAAAACAAAAATTTCTTGGAAAAAAACACATTTCATTATTAATAACTTAGCTTTTATTAACTTACAGATAACCAATATGTCCTTACTATTGATGTGATTCTTAGGAACCTCAGATAACAGCTGGTCTAATTCTTTTTAATACCTAAACCTGTGCCAGGACAATCTCCAAATGCTGCTTAAAATCTTCAAGGCCAAGAAATTGACACCTCACCAATCTCTCTTATTGGCCTCCTCTAATTTGTGAAAAAAAAATTTTTCACTTGAGCCCTCCCCTACCTCCTGTTACTTTTACCCAGGCTGCACACCCTAAAAATTAACTACTCCATCTTCTGTTCTCCTAGCTAAATAGTCCCCATTCCTTCAGTAGATTCTCATGCGGCATAACTTCAAATCCCTTCAGCACCTTGCTTGGTTGTGTAGCACTGGATAAACTAGGCAACATCCTCTTAAAGTGCAGCCAGTACACTGGACATAGTACTCCAGGTGTGGTTTGTCGAGAGAAGAGTGGTACTTGCATCTCCTTTTTAATGTTATACTCTTTGCATTTGGCCCAAGATCATTGTGAATGGTTTTGGTGGTTACATCACACTGGAGACTCAGATTGCTGGAGTCAACTGCTATTCCAGAGAGCGATTGGTTTGTTAAACCCAAGTCCCAGCTTTGCATACATTCCTGTGAAATTCCATATTGTTTGATCTGATATTTTATGCTATTAAATCCAATCTTTCAGATCTTTCAGAATATACATTTTAGCAAGAACTATGTTGGCTATCCCTTTCAGTTTCATCTCATCAGTACTGTGTGGATACACTCGCTCCAAAAACTCAGAATATGAAAAGTATACTTTCATTTATATAATTATTTAATATATTAAAACTTAGAATACTTGAAATTATTTTATTTTAGGGATGGTAGGTGGTAAGAGAAGAAATATGAAAAAAAGCTTGGGTCAAATGTTTGGGGTGCTGTTAGGGTGAGAGCTAGCAAAGTGGGAGCCCCAGGGTACCAGGTGGCAGCATGCAAGAAAATCAGTTCAAGGTGGGAGTGCCATTTCTATCCTCTTCAGCACCCTCTTCCTTCTAGCAAAGTGGCATGACTGAAGCTCTAGTTAAACACGGATAGCAATTTAATGAGTCATCCTGTTGAAAAAGAACAGTCTCGTACTTCCCTGGGTACACATAAGCAGAATACATCCAAGATACCTGGGCCCACTCAGCAAAGCCTTCTTTGTTCTGTGGAGGGGAAAGGGTATTTTTCTCCCCTTAATTCCTCCTACACCTTCAAAGAGAAGTTTCTAAGTTTTTCATTCTCCTCCTATGGCTCCTTTTAACTATGCTTCTGTTTTTAAATCTTGAGAGCATCCTCTTTCATTACACATGCTGAGATCTGGCCCATGTACACATGCACACATTTCAAATGGCAGTCACCTTGCATAAATGCCTTTGTTCACAATATGATATTCTGCATCTCTTTAAAATTCTAAACCTATAGACACTGTTCTGATTATCTGTTGTTTTAATGGCTTAAAACAACTATTTTATTTGGCTTTTGATTTTGAGAGTCCAGATTTCAGAAGAGCTCAACTGGGCAGTTCATCTCTGACCCATGTGGTGTCAGCTGGGATGTGTGAAACTGGAAGACCACCTTTCAAGATGGCTTCTTTGTTCACATAGCCAATAACCCAATATTCCTTGACCTCTCTCTACATATGACATCTCATCCTTCAGGGTCTCCCCATGTGACTTGAACTTTTCACAGCATAGTGGTCAGAATAATCTATCTTCTTACTTGGCAGCTGACTCCAAAGAGATCAAGGCAGAAGCTGTCAGTCCACTTAAAGGTTTGTCCTAGGCTGGCATCACATTACTTCTGCCACACTCCATTGGTCAAAGCAGATACTAGCCAACGGAGAGTCAATGGCAGGATAATAGACCTGCCTCTCGATGGAGGGAGGGTCAAAGAATTTGTAACCATCTTTAATCTGCCACAGACACTTACACTGATGCATGTAGGAATAATTATTGTTGGTTTCCTTATTACAGTTGGTCAGAGTCATGACAGCAGATAACTACTTTTCATCTCAATGGACCATTAATCTATACTTTTGGACAGCTACATATACATGTTTGTGTAGATGGATGGGTGTTTGAAAGATAGAGCTATTATGAAGAGAGGGAAGATTTCTGATATTCCCAAGGAACAAAAAGTCTGACTACTTTATTTAGCTAATTCAAGCCACAGTGTTCAACAGTGTGGTTTCAAAACCTGGCACGACGTGATTAACTGTGTGGTATGTTGCAACTTGCAAGTCATTTGTCAAATACCAACATTTGTGAATAATTCAATTTCTAAATCATATATTAGAGCAGATCCAATTCTTTTCTACAGTGGCATCTCCCTCTCTTACATTCCTAACTGCATCTTTCAGTGGAGAGTAAGGGATGGCATTGCTGCAGCTCTTCCACTGGCAACGGCTTATAACCCTGGCATACTGATGGGAAAATTCCACACCCCAGCCACCATTCATCTGGTATGGCTCAGAGGAGAAAAAAAAATTAAGAACTTTTAGCTTAGAGCATGTTGCTAATGAAGCCAGCATTATCTAGTTAGATAAAAGCTGGATAAAATCTAAATATGAAGCAATTTTGATGTTCATTTTATATAGTAGCAATAAAGAAAAATCTTACAGTCCTGTCCTTCTTTTTTTCTTCTAACTTGCCTTTCTGTCTCTCTCCTTCTTCCTGCCTTTCCCAGGTGGGCTCACAAATGTGAGCTAATGAAACTTAGTCAATTTTATCAGCTAACAATCATACCAGAAAAGTAACCCAAAAGTCATACTTTGCTAAGGATGGACAGGAATACTGTTTCCTGATATTGAAAATTATAGATGTATTTATAGTTCCAAAAGCATGATGTCTAACTCCACAACTATTTCTAATTACTAAATACATATTAATATAAAATAAAATCTGCCCTTATCACCTCGAGACAATGACTTAGCTCCATCTTCCATGGACCTTGTAAACTGCTCGTCATTGTAGGTGGTTTACAGGCATCCAGAGATAGCATCATTCCCTTGGGCCCTGGAGCAGTCAGGGCTGCTGCATTTCTATATTTGGTATTAATCTTTCAGTGTAGAATTTAGCTCATATCACTGCTGGGCCTGTTGTCACTGGTCTTGACTTTGCACAGGAACCAACTAACTTAACAGTCCTCAGATAATCATTAAAAATTCACAGGTGATGGTGTGACTTTCAACTAAAATAGTAAATATCTAGACCTAGAACCAACAGGACATGGATTACTGCCACAAAACCGATCAGAAATGGTCAATCTAGTGAGCAAAAATAGAATATCCAGAATCAACTTACAAAAAAAGATCCATTTTTAAAAGCCTATCACCCATTAGAGATACTTTTTACCTAATAACTAAATTCTGAAAGCTTAAAACCTTAGAGAGCAGCATAAGAAAAAGTCCAGATGAGGAGTTCTGGAGCCTGAAAGCTGCCTTAGCTTTTCCATTAGCATACTCAACCTTGCGTGGTGAGTGGCTAACTGTTCTGGACTTCAGTGCCTTAAATTACTAGGCAGCCAGACTTGATGGTCATCAGTGGCTTTGCAAGTTTAAAAATCAGTGATTCTTAGGCAATATAAAAATATTTTTTGCATGCCCCATTTTTATAAGAAAAGAAGGAAGGGAGGAAAAGAGAAAAAGGGAAAAAAAGGAAAGAGGGGAGGAGGGAAAGGAAAGAAAAAGAAAAGAAAAAACAACTGTGCATATATATGGGGGGAAACTTTGATGTTAAAACTCAATATAGGCAATGACCACATCAATACAAATGACTTGATGAAAGTGGTAAAGGACTGGCCAGGGGTTAACAATTGGAACTAATGATATTACAATACTACTAAACATCGATTGGCTCATTAAACAGAATGTTGACTTGTGGATCTTATGATCTTCTAAGACTCAATAACCCAATCAAAAAACTGTGTTCTACTTTGGAAAATAGATTGGAACAATTTCGATACTGTTTGCCTCCAATTTCTGCTACATTATGGGTAAACTGGCTTCTGTGGGCTAAGCCTGGCTACCTATGACTCCACCATTCATGAAGTTTCTATGGAAGGAAACCGAAGGGACTGACATCTCCTTCTCTCCCTATCCCACCCCCATTATAGTCACTGAAGGTCTGAGAGTAGAAGTGGAGGACAGGAAGTGTTTGGAGGCTACTGAAGTCATGGAGAAGGCTCAGAAGGAGAAAACTAGGGATTATGAACAGTATCAAAAAAATGAGGAAAGAAGTACATGTGGACATTAAGAGGCAATGGGGGTATCCGGATTTCCAATTCCACCTTGGGATTCTCCCAACTGCCTGGCTTCTGTGCTATTTCATATCTTCACAATCTCCTTTCTTATGTGTTATCTACCTTCTTCCTACCATTATGAGAAATAGCACAGTGGAAGAAGGTTCACGTCACACTCTCCAAGCTTTGGAGTGGGTACTCTGGCAGGGGAGTAGTCTTTCGCCACTGGTCAATAACATGTCCTTAAGAACAATATTATAGCTTGGGGCCTGCCTTGTAACATTCCTGAGTGAACAGGGATATTTGTTGTGCTGTATACTGTCAAGAATTGGGTTGGGAGTTTCATGTTCACACTCCTCAAATTGAGGCAGACCATGTCCAGTGCTATAGGAAACTGACACCAGAGCTCTATTTTCCAGTCATCGCACTGTCTTCAATTCTCATCACTCCCTCAGCAGATCATTTCCTTGGCCTCCAGCCCAGATAGGTTTTAACTCAAGGAATTTAACTTCTTCCTTTTTTTTTTTAATATTCCAACATACACAAAAATAACCTAGTATAAAATCCCATATGCCTATCACCAAGTTTCACTAATTATCAATATTCAGGCCATTTTTCCTTTGCCAAATGCTAGCTCCCCCAAATATCACTGAAACGGCTATTGATAACACAAAGCTCAACTTATTCTCACCTGATGAGGGAGACTACTATGATGCCAGAGTCTTAATACCTCTTAAAGTGAGAATGGCGAAGTTGGGATATTTATGAGATTGCGGAGTCTGGTTTAAGGTGGATCACTCAAATGCGAGGAGGGCATGATTAGCCTTAAATAAAGATCACAATACAGTAATTTATGATCCATAGATACAGCAAGGTGAGGATTTTGAGGCACAGGGTTCAAAGAGTCTTGGTGTTTAAACAGTGGTTTTTTTGTTATCCATTGAAAAGTTTAATAGTTTGATGTTCATTTAATGGGGCCTTATGTAAGTTCCTGAAATAAACAGTAAATTTTATTCGCAACATTTATCTTCCTGGGCTACAGTACCCTGCAAGAGTGAAATCAAATTGATGAAGGCAGTGGAATAATGAAATTATACTGGTGAAACAGATGAACAGTAAAGCCATGTGAATATGCACAGTAAGTTCTGTAGGCATGTGCCTTTTGAGTTTCCAGTGTCATCTAGCCCCCAGTTGCTTTCATTGTTGTTATCTGTTAGAGTATTTTATATTATTACTTATTTTTTAAAGTTTCCAGATGGTATCCAGTTCACATACACACTCTGTAACTAGGTAAAATCTCAAATAACCAAAACCTTATATACAACAATTTTTAAAGAATGTTAGTTGTTCTTTTCTAAGTTTTATCAGGAAACCAAGGAAGTAACTCTCATGCTAGGAATTCACTGTCGTACTCTGGAATACAAGAAATGTCAAGGACTATTCAGTATCTCAAAGAGCTCTAAATAGAAATCATCACCTTATTCAGCTAACCACCAGTCTAAGCCAACATAACAGGAGCAAGTACAAATTCCATGTGGACTTTGTAAGGAACATGCAGTGTGAAGTCAGCTTCTGTTTAGTAAATTAAGCCATTCTGACCTGCCTAAAGAAAACATATCACGGCTTTGGATATCTAATGCTACCAGGTTCTGGTAAAAATACAAGTGGATTCATATCACAAACATTAATTGAGCACATTTTAAATCCGGGGCAAGAAGGGACTGAGCAGAAAAGAAAAGCCTCTGAGTTTTTGAGAAAAACCTGCCTTGGTGGAAAAATCACCACCTTTAGAGATCAGGGTGGGAATCTTGAAGAAATTGCTTAACATCTAATTTCTTAACGTTTCTAAGTTTCAAACTCTATAGTTTTGCAAGCCTTTAAGGCTGGGAAGAAATAATGCATCTATAGTAGCTGGCATCTAGAATTTCTCGTTTTAATTGCAATTTCTGCCCTTGAGACTGTTAAAGGCCACGAGTAGGAAGGAAGATCAGCAGGTTGTGTTGAGGGTCTGCTCGTGCAGGGACCATAATGCCATATTTGACTGTTTTCTGGGCATCCATGAATACTTCTGAGTAGGACCCTGTTATGATTAATGCTGTGCTTCAGAGTATGAATTTGACAGCCAGTGTTACCCTTAGACTCGGGCAAGAGGGGGCTCTGTTCTGGGTCAGTGCTTTAAAGAACTGGTAGCGGACACAAGATGGCATGTGGGTCCTTTGGGACCTGGTGCTCAGCACTGACTGTGACCAACAGTTAAACATTGACTCTTGCTTCTCACACCACTTCAGCCTCAGGACAACACTCCTCCACATATTCTCAAAAAGAAAAGCCACTGTGTCCAAGCACTCCGGTGGTTTGCATATTCTTCCACAGATTCTACTCCAGAGTACTGGGAGAATATGAATGGCAAAATAGCTTGAGTAAGAGAAAAGACAAATTAGTTAACTTGTCCATCCTTCCTCTCAGATTGCTCAAATGCACTGTATTCTTGCATAACGAAGTAATTCCCAGAAGTGGTGAGCACCCATTTTGCCTCTCCTCTTTGCTACTCATTATTCTAATGACACTGACAAATTAGTGAGTATTGGCAGCTGGGGAATGTTTTACAGTATAAAGTAATTCGTGTAATTTAAATACATATCAGGTTGAACCATATACAAGTGTCCCTTTTTTGATAGATTAACCTGGATGATTGAAACACACATATATACACACAAATACAAACACACACACACACAACTTATACCTAAAGACATACATGCTCGAAGCATAACAATTCTTTATATTACTTTATGGATCTAAAATTACTTTAAGATAGGGTGAAAACTAAGGAATGTGTGTTATAGATATATATAGTGAAATTAAGATATTTTGTAATATTTTCTGTGATCATGTTTTACAATATGCAACCCTGTTACAGTGTTTGCACATGACACATATATTCAAGACTTTGATATAAGTTCATGATTATTCCCAAATTGAAATATTGCTTTATATATTGTTTTGACAATCCCAATGGCTATTGTTTTAGAACAATGAAGTTCCTCTGTCTGAAATAAAATTAATAAGAATAATTTAAAAACTACAATAACTAACAAAGACAGCATTGATGAGAACAGGCCACAAATTTGAAAATATTGATTTAATAACATAAGCAATTTGTTTTGTTGAAATAAAAGAAACAAATTTATGGAATAAATATAAAATAATTTATAAATTTGTAGGTCTTTATTTTGCTACTCCTCTAAACATCACAAGCCCATTTAAAAACCATATATGTGCAAAATAATTAAATTTGGGCATCTTTGGCATTTTGCCAGATTTAATTCTATCAAAATTATAGTTTAAAAGATATTCTTGATTTGTGATTATGAAGATATATTTGCCACAACAGGAGAATAGAATGGATTTAACTTAGTAACAGTTTGATAACTTGCTTTTTTTTACTTTTAAATGTCTATATTCTTGCTCCATTCCCTTAGATGTTAGAAACAGGCCTGTTTCCAGCAGTATCTCCATTAATTAATCTCATTAGTCACTGGCATCTACGATATGCCAAGTAGATTGGAGAGAATAAATATTTAAAGGTGATTAGACCATAGAAGAGGCTCCTGCAAGAGTCTTTAAATGAAAAGCCCAAGAAGTCAGGCAGGTATCATAAGTCAGTTTAACCAGTTGGGAAGGAAGGGATAAGGGGTGTTGGTGTTTGATAAACTGGACAGAGTTCGTGTTCTGCCTAAAGAAGACACCTATTACTCAGCTGCAGCCGATTGTTGCCATGAAGGAATTTAGGTCAAAGACTGCCATACCTTACACTTTTTTTTAAGTTAGGAATATGGATTTTTTTTAACATAAAATCTCTGTTGGAAATTAATTTTTGAAAACTGTGTAGATCAACCAAAATGTTTCTATGGGCTGGATTTAGCCCATAAACTATGATTTTGCAATCTTTACTTGAGGTTGAGGTAACAAGAACAGCAACTCACACTTGCCTCGGGCTCTTTTGCCATCATTCGTTCACCTCACTGCTGACTATTCTCTCCCCCCCTTCCTCTTCCTCCTCCTCTTCCTCTTTTCTCTTCTTCCTTTTCTCTTCTGTCTTCTCTCCTCCCATCTCCTGTCCTCTCTCTCTCTCTGATTTGGCTTTCTCTGTTTTTCTGTTCCCATTGTGAAATATGGCTGCCACACACACTGTCATTTCAGTTATAATTAGAAACTAGTTGGCCACGGAGAGAAAAGTCTCTCAGCACCACCTTTGTGCCAACAGGGAGAGGAGTCCCTAGAGAATGTGGCTTGGCCACCAAAGGTATTCCCTGAGAGGATGATAACAAACTGACTGATCCAAGATCAAACTGTCTTGAGAAGCCATGTTTGGATGAAAAAAAAAAGTCAAGGAATTTTTTTTCACCCGAATGACCAAATATTTCCTATTTCTTGAGTTTACTGTTTTATATCAAAGTTACCAAGCCTATCAATTGCACATATTCTCACATTGGAATAACAAAAGCCAACTTGGGGTATTAATACCAGTAATTATTATTTATATGTGTGTGTGTGTGTGTGTGTGTGTGTGTGTGTGGGTGTGTGTATGTAAATAAAATCTATGGCATAATCTAATTATAATTGTTGCATATGTTCAGACCTGATGATTGTTATCTGAGATGTTTTCTCTATGTTTATACATGTCAGAGTTGAGTACATTTAGAGCTAGATTCTGTATATGAACACATTTACTCCCATACAAAGGGATAGAAAGCAACAGGGACAAGGAGACAAAGGTGCTAAGAGAATTATCACACACACACAAAAGAGCAAAAGAACTGGCAAGCTAAACGCCATTGTTCTTAACAGTATAGCCACAAAAGACTGGACAGGATAGGAAAATTGTATTTTGTTTAATGTTCCAACAGTTGACCTTTCGAAATCTATTTCCCCAACTTCTTCTCTGAAATCTTCATTTTCTTTGTTTATAGTAGCTATATTTCTTTGCTTTCAGCATCTATTTATAGATCAGACATTTACAATGTCAAATAATATTTAGGACAGCAAACACTTAAACATAAAATATACAATTTGTGGAATTACTCATCAGGTATTACAGTGGTACCTTGAACTGCAGCCCAAAATGACTGGCCTCACTTTAAGCAAAAAGCATATGGAGTCAGAAAGCAGGTGTATCACTGTCTTCCTGATCTTCTCCAGGAAATAATTTTCAGTCTTCTTGATCCCCTTCAGTAAATCATGAGATTCTCTCATATAGCTCACATAAATCTGTCTTGCTACAAGTTTACATAGGCTTTAACTGAAGGTGGAGTTCGGCCTCTCACCACTTTATAACACATGTTTGGTAGGTAAATTCTAAGACTTATATAATCAGTGAATTTTAGAGCTATAAAGTCATTAGACATCTAACCTCCAGATTTTATAGATGAGGAGCCCAAGACCCAAAGACATGAACTGGCTTATACGGGGTCAAAAGGCTAATAAATGGCAGAGCCTGGGCTTGAATTCAGAGCTTCTTAGCTTTAGTACCTTCATACTAATCGACAGATAATTTTCTTGTAAAATGGATTAACCCTTGTGATGGTTAATTTTATGTGTCAATTTGACTGGGTCAGAAGGTACCCAGATATTTGATCAAATGTTATTCTGAGTTTCTAGAAGGCTGGTTTTAGATAGGATTAATGTTTAAATCGCTAGACTTTAATATTAGATTAAATTACAATTTTATATGTAGAGTAAGCAGATTCCCCTCCCTAATGTGGGTGGGCCTCATCCAGTAGCTGAAAATCTGAATTGAACAAAAAGACAGACTATCCCCAGCTAAGAGAATTTTCTAGCCAACTACCTTCAGAACACATCTGCAACACCAGCTCTTCCTACCTGACAGTCTTCCGACTGGAAAACTGGACAACAGCTTTCTGTGGGTCCTTTGCACCATCAGCACACCCTGCAAGATTTTGGACTTACCAGCCTCCATGACTATATGAGTCAATTCTTTATAATATATCTCTGTACATATATGTATGTAGATATAGATAATACCTATATTATAGAGATATAAATAAATAGATAATCTCCTATTGGTTCTGTTTCTAGAGAATCCTGACTAAATTTATGAATTTAGGTCTATGTTTATAAATAGGCCTATTTTCCTAAACAATAATCACTTTCATGCTTCTTCTTTTACCTTTTTACATTTTCTAAATTTCATACATTATCATGTTTCAGATTGGACAGTAGGATTTTGTCTCAGACTGAACCTTGTATGCCCACCCCAGCTGACTGACTGCCCCCTGCTTTCTAAGCAATGGCTGCCTCCTGGACCACAGCATGGCTGCTACTGGCACTAAATTCTCTGAGATGGAAGGCATGAGTTAGTTTCTCAGGCCTCCACAGCCCCATGACCCTCATGCCCAATTACCCCTGCCTTTTAGGCCATGAATGCCATAGAGTGGCTGCCATAGAGTGGCTTCCTAAGCTGCTAAAGGGACTGATGGCACCATCCAGAAACGTGGGGGGTTAAGTTTCTGTAGAGTGAAACTTGACCAGTGAGAATGGGAAACAGGCAGGAACCAGGCAGACACATCTGCCCTCCTTCCTCACTTCCATGGACTACATGGAGCTTTCTGCTCTCCTCTCCCTTCTGGAGAGTCTTCCCTGCTAAGAGAACATGCCTCCTGAAATTCCTGCCCTTTCACTCTGTGGCTCCGTGGGACATGGTAGCCCAATAAAAACATCACATCACATAGCCTTACTCTTCCTTTGACTCCCTCCCTTTCTTCCTCACCTTTGCCACCCCAGGCTTATACCTCACAAAATTTCAGCACTTCAATCCCTTGCTTTAGGCTCTGCTTTCTAATGAATCCAGAAAAAGACACATTTTCTGAGTTAGGGTTGATGATTGCTTAGTAACAGATTGGTGTGGGCGGTAAAGAAGAGTTAAATTTGTCCAACAATTGCCTATCTGAAAAATTAAAATAGAAGTTATATTGTATATTTTTATAATAACTAGATATCTTACTAAAATATTTAGAGAATGAAGGTTACCATTTATATAAAATTCCTTGCTTGCTTTTAATTAAAATCTTTTCACTTAAAAACACAGTGAAAATCTTTGTAGTTTATAAGCCCACGTATATTAATCTATATGGAGAACATACTGCATATTGGTGCTCTGGTATCTAAAGATTTCTCAGTGTTTTGAGCAACATTCCCAGTATGGATCATAATGATGCAATACCAAAGACAAAGATGGTATCTGAGGCTGGGTGTATTACCATCATGAGACTGCTTGAGAGCCCTTTAACCAAATAAATCTGTCATCTCTCTCCTCCTCTTAAAGTGGCAAGTTGAGAGTTATCCTCTGTTAAGTCCCAGCTAACCAAAGTTTTCCTGACTAATATGGGCTGAATATTTGTGTCCCTCCAAAATTCATTTGTTGAAGCCTTACCCCCCAATGTGATTGTATTGGGAAGTGGAGCCTTTTGAGGTAAATAGGTTGAGAAGAGGACATGAGGTTGGGGTCTTTATGATGGGAATAGTACCCTTACAAGGAAAGAACAGAGAGCTTGCCTTCTCTCAAGCCAGGACATGACAGCATGGGGAGAAGACAGCTGTCTGCAAGCTGGGAAGTGTCCTCGCCAGGAACAGAAGCAGCTGGCACCTTGGTCTTGGACTTCCCAGCCTCCAGAGCTACGAGAAACACATGTCTGTTGTTTAAGCCACCCAATCTATAGCATTTTGTTATAACAGCCCAAATAGACTGATACATTGACATTGATAATTTACCTAGATTCAATTTTACAAGTTGTTTTTCTCTAAACCAGTCTGTGAAAATAGTCAGAATTAGTGTAGAGAGTGAAGCAAGAAAGACAAATGATCAATGAAGCATTCAGAGTAAAGTTGAAATGCAATAATTCTGTCTGCAGATCTTCTCTAAACACAAACCATTAGAGAAATAAACTTTCTCTTAAACTCAGAATTGCTGATGTTGACCTTGGCCTCTCCAGATATCTTAGGACGTCAGAGCTGAATGCTCTGGACTAAATCCCATGGAAACAGAATTTAATAGTTTCATCCAAAGTCACAGTTAGGGCATACTCTGGTCAGCAAAAGGAACAAAAATAGCATCTGCAGCTCCTTAATTATATTTTCTCCAAGAGTTAATTTAAATTTATTTAGTTTATTATGCAGAGGGAAAAAACATTATCTAAAACTCCCAGTTTTTCATAAAGCCTGGGATCACAAAAGTCAAACCACAGACCCAGCTACTTACATCACCAATAACAGAGGTTCTATAATTAGAGATTAGCTGCAATCATTTCTGAAGCTTTAGATAGCTGGATCAAGCTGATTTCATCTCAGTTGTGTCAAGCTAGAATGTCCCATTTTTTCCTTTTTAAAAGAAATAGACAAAATAGTGTGACTCAGAAACAGAACTTCTTTCCCTCACCCAAATCTCTAACAAAGGATTTTTTTTGTACCTACATGTATTTTTTTCCTAGCTTCACACATCTCCCAGCTAAAACACTGTTATTGCCATGTAGCTGCTGGGTGAGATGCCTAGAAAATCTAGGCTTCAAATTGATGGCATTAGAAGTAGTTCCTCTGAACTAAGTCCATATTCAATCCCACACCAAAAGAACCATTCAGTTTATTTTCTACAGCAGCAGACAGTTGAGAAACTTGAGATTAATAACCATGGCAAGAGCAGTGGCCATGATGACATCAGTAGTTTCATTGTTAATGGAAAAGTAGCATTCTGAGCCTGATGCGCCTATCCCCTAACTGTAACTCACTGGGAATTCTCACCTAGACGGCACTCAGTGCCTCAAAATCCTTTCTTCCACTAACAGCTGGAGCAGCTGATGTTTGGGGCATAGTCCTCACCACTGTTCTGTCTTGTGAGATGGGAGGCCAGCCTTACATTTTAATATATATGACAAAGCTGAGAATGTAGCAATAAAGTATTGCTCTGTCTTGTTTGCTTCTAAGATATCATCAAAACAGATAGCCTCCACAATTGAGCAATTTCCCTAATTCAGAGTTGTTAGAATCAGGGTTTATAGGAACAGCCAACACCATTCTAAGGGAATCCAGGAAAATTCGCTGGAAATATATTCTTCCCCTCCTTATTATACTGTCAATAAATTATTCACTAGATGACCACAACCTCATATTAAACAAAGGCTAAAGAAATATACATTGGCCACAAAACACATATATTATAGGAAAAAGAATGACTCTAACCCAGCTTATTTAAACAATTAACAAAATTGTTAATTTTTGAGGACACAGTTTCTATCAGTTGGCCTATTATTCTGAAGATTCTTTCACACAAGAACAAATGTTCTAATTATCTAGTCATTATGATTTTATGTTCCCTCTTCACCAATAAAATACCTCATGATTGTTGCTGGCACTGCATCCAGGACCTTATTCATATGACACTTAATTGAATATTAGGGTTGGAAGCATGCTTTTCATCCTATGTATCAGTGCCTCCCAAACTTTGTCAAGGCTATGAGTTCCTGATATTAATATTTTTCATAAATCTTAAATTTTGCCAGGTTTTGTCAAACCAATAATATGTTTTTATTAAATATTTTTCTATTTTTATTAATCAATGATACATTTATTGCCACTCAAGGCAGGAGATGGGGTCAGCTCCATTTAAATGACTTGAACTAAGAATGGGAGAATTTTCCAATGAGTTGCTAGACAGACAAAAACATGTCCTCTATAAATCGAAAAATAAATTTCCTCATTTCCTACAAAATCTCTCTTCACTTGCTCTGCTCTAGCCTCACCCATCAATCCCTCTTTCTTCTCCAAGCTTGATTTCTCAGGACTTTGTGTATGCTGTCCTAGTCAAGAACCATTTCTCATTCTTTGCACATATAAGACTTATTCAAATGTCACTTTTTTTGTGATCTTCCAAGTCATCCTCCCCCATCACTACCTGTCAGAATTAACTGCCTCCTTATCTTTGTTCCCCAGTAAATCGTACTGCAGACAAAAGATTATGTTCACACCAGTCTCCTGCACCAGACTGTGTTCTCCTTAAGATCAGTTTCTATGCCTGTCTTACATTTTATCCCTAGGATTTTTCACAATACCTGATACACACTAGAGTACTCATAATACTTTATTTAGTGAACAAATGAATAAATGAATAATTATGTAAATCCACTGCTGCTGCTTACAAAGATAAATTTTCCACAAGGTTCTAAACCAGTGCTAAAAGTGGACAAGCTCTAAAAGATGAGCAAAGTACTGCCATACTCCAGCCTCCTTCCCTAAATGGAACAGAGTACTGGATTTGAGGCTTTGTAGCTAAGGTTGTATTGATATTTTTTTTCAGATTTATTCTCCCACCATTTATCCACTTTTAAAAATCTTTTACTTCTTGGCCAACAATGATACAGTACTTAACAGGTCACATTTTGTTTTTCATGTCCATTATTTCATTTGATTCTCATGCCAACTCTGTGAAGTAGTTATTTTTATTAATTTTGCTTTATAGGTCTAGACACCAAGGTTCTGAGGGGTTAAACTTTGCCCACGGTCACAGAGTTAATAGATATAACATGGAATTTAACTTTACATCTTCCTTTTCCATGAACCACAAAATGTACTTCTTGCCCCAACTACTTCATCATTATTGTTGCCCGATCATAGGACTGGGCAAAGTGAGAGGACACAGTGCAATGGATGGTCCAGAGAAAACTACAGAGTGACTCATACACCCAGATGTGAAATGGATACCACCAACACAGGTCTCTAGAGGATGGCCTGCAAAAACAAAATGCAACTATAGTATAAGGTTGATTCTGTGGAGGAAAAATACAAATACACACGAATTCACACACTAAAAAACTATTTCAAAAGGTTAAGCACAGTACAGTTTAAGTTGCTTCTTCAGAGTTTTGTTTTTCATATTTTTGCAACAAATGTGTTATCAATATATATAGTCAGAAAATGTTACTTGAGTAAAAAATAAAGATATAAAATTGGATAAATGGATAGTCTAGTGAATAGCTTAGAAACAAACTCAATATCTAAGAAGTCAGCACAAAAGCTCACCTGCTTATGAATGTGCAACTTGACCTAGACAGTAAACAAAACCACAAGCCAGAGCAAGGGGCCTGATCTCTCCCCACTGCCAACAGATGGCACTAGTTCCCACTCGTCTCTGGACTTCCAAACATGGATTTACACATAATCTTCAGAACTAGCCTTTTTGTTAAGTAGAAGAGTCTTCAAATATGGTAAAAGAAGTGCCACAAATAAATGGGGAGTTCTTTTTTAAAGAATACTAACTTTTATGAACAAAAATATTAATCACAGCATGATTTATAAGAGCAAGATTTCAGAATTCTCCTAAATATCTAAAAAAATGGGCTAATAATGAAATATAAAAGCTAGATCTAGATTATGGATTATTACAGAGCCATTTGTTATATTTACTGAGAACTTTAATGACTTTGCAAACTATCAGATGTGATTGTATTTTTAAGAGCCAGGATGTAGAATTATATATATATGCATAAGCTCAACTATATAAATATATCATGTATAGAAAAGAAATTCACAGCTAACAGTGTTTCTGCATGGAAGTTATGAGGTAAATTTTATTTTGTATGAATATTTTCTCTATATTTTATAATTTATTCAATGAACATTTATCAGAGGAAAAAATTAAACTTCTGTCTTTCTCTCTCTCTCTCTCACGCACACACACATCTGCTTCCATTAGAGTCATGGCTTCATTCTCTGGCTGGCTTGTTCTGAATGACCATTGGTAACTATTGGATCATACAGGTCTCACCCTATGACCTCATTTAACCTTAATTGCTTCTTTAGTGACTCTTATCTCCAAATACTGTCACACTGATGTTAGGGCTTCAACATATAAATATGGGGGGAAACAAGCATTCTATCCATAACAGGGTGCGTCAGTAATTGTCTAATGAAGAAAGTTGCTACTTCCAAAACAGGGGAACAATGCCTGTCAGACATGGCCTGGTACTTGCTGTAAAGACCTGGATTGTAGTTATTTTAAGTTGCTAGTTAAATGTGGAGATGTAAATTTTCACAACCAACCAAAATGGAGAGGGGCTAATAATATTATCTTAAGAAAAATGAGGAGACTGACAAGCACGTATCACAGTATCTTATATAGTCTTTCACAAAGATAGGCAGGCACATACATACATATACATACTCTATCATCTATCTTAGCTGAGAGGGAACCTTTACACTGAACAAGCAGCCCCTCAAAGACACTGTTGGTTCTTTTTTGGTACTCACAAGAAAAGGTGGTTGAAGCCCCAAACCTATATCATGAATTATAGCCAAAATAGTTTAAGAAAGGAAAACACTTAAAGCCTCAGATATTTGCCTGTGCCATTAAAATACAACTGCAAAAAGCCAGAGAATATTTAAATTGTGCACTCATGTATCTTCCAAATTAAGCCATTTGTAAAATAAAATACAACATAATTGAAGAGTTAAAACTTGCCATATAGAAGAAGTGTTGACAAGAAAAAAATTAAAGTTTAGGGCAAACCTCATCCTCCCAAAATGATACCTTTGGTATTAAAATATTTGATCTAAATCCCTTCCCTTTTGGTAGTAGTTACAGAGCTGGTTTGGTTATCTATTCAGAGGCACTGCTGGTTCATAAAAATAAAATCATAATATCTTCATATCAAAGAACATTTGTCTTCCTACACTCTGCGGAAAGGAGTTGTGTCTCTCTCTCACGCAAAAGTAGTTCCAGAACATAAAGTTTTGAATGAAAAGGAACAATTGACAGAACACACTCCTGAGATGAAAATTCCTATGTGATTAATCAAAAGAACACACTCACACTTACAGCCATATTAAGTCTGTACATGTATAAAAAACAAAGGATTTAGTTTAAGCTCATCAACTGAGCTCATAGGTGATATACATGTGTATAAAATCAAAGGCTGGGGGTGCAAGTGGATAAAGGCACTGAACCTGCTTCAATTATTCCTAAAAGAATTCTTAACCAGGTGATGATAAGTAAAATAGCCCTTATTTGCTTCTCGATTAGAATCCCAGCCCCAAAAGCCCCAACTTGTACTTAAGAAACATATATTTTAGATGAATTATGTAATAAGGTAATAAATCTTCCACCTTTTCAGAATAAAGCATGTCCTTTCAAAAAAGTGAAATACATTATTACTTTACAGCTTGAGTACTGCACTGTTCTCTCTAAAGAAATATGTAGTGGGACCCTAGTGTTAACTCTTGAGTGTGAGTCATCTACCAGACCCACTCTGCACCCATATTTTAAATTTTTTTATTTTCTATTTAAGAATTTTAATTTTTAAATTTTGTCTCCTTTCTTATTACAGTAAAGTTGATATACAGTATTACTGGTTCAGATATACAACCCAGGGACTCAATAATTGTATACATTACTAGGTGCTTGCCACAATACAGGTAGTTACACATTATAACAAGATATTACAATAAAAATATTGGTCAAATTCTCTATGTTGTACTTCCATTCCTATGTCTAACTTATTTTACAATTTGCGGTTTGTACCTCTTTATCTGCCTCACCTATTTCACCCATTACTCCATGCCATTCTCTGTGGAAACCAACAGTCTATTGTCAGTATTTCTGGGTCTATTTCTTTTTTGATTGTTTTTTAGATTCCACATATAAGTGAAATAATATGGTATTTGCCTTTCTCTACTTTCGCTTAGCATGATACCCTCTGGGTCCATCCATGTTGTTGCAAATGGCAGGATTTCTTTCTTTTATTAAAAAAATATTTTTTTCATAA
Organism: Smutsia gigantea; assembly: GCA_032199065.1. Taxonomy (NCBI): domain Eukaryota; kingdom Metazoa; phylum Chordata; class Mammalia; order Pholidota; family Manidae; genus Smutsia; species Smutsia gigantea. The sequence continues at coordinate 759,105 of JAVSCE010009123.1, forward strand.
GGCTGAATAATATCCCATTGTGTATATGTACCATCTTCTTTATCCATTCATCTACTGATGGACACTTTGGTTGCTTCCATATCTTGGCTGTTGTAAATAATGTAGCAATAAACAGGGGTGCATATATCTTTCTGAATTAGTGATCTTGTTTTCTTTGGGTAAATTCTGAGAAGTGGAATTGCTGAGTAGTATTGCATTTCTATTTTTAGTTTTTTGAGGAAACTCCATACTGCTTTCCACAGTGGCTGCACCGATTTACATTCCCACCAACAGTGTAGGAGGGTTCCCTTTTCTCCACATCCTCACCAGCGCTTGTTATTAAGTCTTCTGGATAGTGCCCATTGTGACTAGTGTGAGGTGTTCCCTCATTGTGGCATTTGCCTGATGATTAGTGATGTGCAGCAGTTTTTCATGTGCCTGTTGGCCAACTGTAGGTCTCCTTTGGAAAAATGTCTGTTCAGGCCCTCTGCACATTTTTTAATTGGATTACTTGGTTTTTTGGTGTTGAGTTGTATGGGTTATTTTTATATTTTGGATATTAGCCCCTTGTCAGATATGACATTTGCAAATATATTCTCCCATATCTAGGTTGCCTTTTTGTTTTGTTGAGGGTTTCTTTTGCTGTACAGAAGCTTTTTAGTTTGATGCAGTCCCACTTGTTTATTTTTGCTTTGTTTCCCTTGCTCAGGGAGACATACCCAGAAAGAAATTTCTCATGCTGCTCTTCATGAGATTCTTGCCTATGTTTTCTTCTAGGAGTTTTATGGTTTCATGTCTTACATTTAGGTCTTTAATCCATTTAGAGTTTGCTTTTGTGTTTGGTGTAAGACAGTGATCTAGTTTCATTCTCTTACATGTAACTGTCCAGTTTTCCCAACACCATTTATTGAACTGTCCTTTTCCCCACTATATATTCCTGGCTCCTTTGTCATATATTAATTGACCATATATACATGGGTTTATTTCTGGGCTCTCTACTCTTGTTCCATTGATCTATGGGTCTGTTCTTTTGCCAGTACCATAATGTTATAATCACTGCAGCATTGGAATACATAGTTTGAAATCAGGGAGCACGATATTTTCAGTTTTGTTCTTCCTTCTTATGATTGCTTTGGCTATTCTGGGTATTTTATGGTTCCATAAAAATTTTAGGATTCTTTGCTCTCATTCATTGAAAAATGCCAATGATATTTTGATGGGGATTGCATTGAATATGAAATTGTTTTGGGCAGGTTGGCCATTTTGACGATATTAATTCTTCCTATTCATGAGCACAGGACAGGTTTCCATTGATTCGTCTTCTTCAGTTTCTTTCATCAGTGTTTTATAGTTTTCAGAGTGCAGGTCTTTCATCGCTTGGTTAGGTTTGTTTCTAGGTATTTTATTCTTTTTGATGCAACTGTGAATGGAATTCTTTTCTTGATTTCTCCTTTGCTAGTTCATTGTTAATATATAGGAATACAACCGATTCTGTATATTGATACTGTATCTTACAACTTTGCTGAATCCAATTATTAGTTTTAATAGTTTTTTGGTGGAGTCTTTAGGGTTTTCTTTATATAATATCACATCTTCTGCAAATAGTGACAGTTTTACTTTTTCTTTACCAATTTGGATGCCTTTTATCTCTTTTTCTTGTCTGACTGCCATTGCTAGGACATTCAGTACTATGTTAAATAAAAGTGGTGAGAGTGAACATCCTTGGCTTGTTCCTGGTCTTAGAGGAAAATTTTACAGCTTTTTGCTGTTGGGTATGATGTTGACTGTGGGTTTGCCATATATGGCTTTTATTACATTGAGGTATGTTCCCTTTATACCCAACATTGTTGAGAGTTTTTATCATGAATGGATGTTGAATTTTGTCAGATGCTTTTTCAGCATCTCTTAAGATGATTGTATGGTTTTATCTTTCCTTTTGTTAGTTTGGTGTATCACATTGACTGATTTGTGGAGATTGTATTATCCCTGCATCCGTGGAATAAATCCCATGGATGATAAACATGATAAACGATCCTCTTGATGAACTTCTGAAGTTGGTTTGCTAATATTTTGTTGAGGATTTTTGCATATATGTTCAATAGGGATATTGGTTTATAATTATCTTTTCTTGTCATGTCTGTCTAGTTTTGATATTAGAGTAATACTGGCTTTGCAGAATGAGTTTGGAAGTATTCCCTCCTTTTCTCTTTTTTGGAATACTTTAAGAAGGATATGTATTAGCTTGACAGTAAATGTTTGGTAGAATTCACCAATGAAGCCATCTGGTCCTGGAATGCTGGGTAGCTATTTGACTACCAGTTCAATTTTGCTGCTACTAATCCGTGTTTGGATTTCCTGTTTCTTCCTGGGTCAGTCTTGGAAGATTGTACGTTTCTAGGAATTTTTTCTAGATTGTCCAGTTTATTGGCATATAATTTTTTGTAGCATTCTGTTATAATTCTTTGAATTTCTGTGGTGTCAATTATAACTTCTCCCTTTTCATTTCTGATTTTATTTATTTGTATACTCTCTTTTTCTTGGTAAGTCTGCCCAAGGATTTGCCTATTTTGTTTATCTTCTCAAAGAAACAGATCTTAGTTTCATTGATTTTTTTCTATTGTTAGTCTGCATTTTATTTAATTCTACTCTGATCTTTATTATGTCCCTCCTCCTACTAACTGTGAGTTTTTGTTGTTCTTCTTCTGGTTTCTTTAGTTGTAGGGTTAGATTCTTTATTTGAGCATGTTCTTGTTTCTTGATGTAGGCCTGAATTGCTATAAACTTCCCGCTTAAAATTGCTTTTGCAGCATCCCACATATTTTGAACTGTTTTATTTTTGTTTTCATTTGTCTCCAAGTATTGCTTGAATTCCTCTTTGATCTGTTTCTTGATTCATTGATTATTTAGAAGTATGTTGTTTAGGCTCCATGTATTTATATTTTTTCCAGTTTTATTTTTCTTGTAATTAATTTCTAGTTTCATACCATTGTGGTATGAGAAGATGCTTGATACAATTTCAATCTTTTCAAATTTGTTGAGGCTTTTTTGATGTCCTAATATGTGATCTATTTTGGGAAACTTGAGAAAAATGGTTATTTTTTTTGTGGTTTTGAATAGGATGTTCTGTAAATATCTGTTAAGTCCATCTCATCTATTCTAATCTGTCACTCAAGGCCTCTTTTGTATTTTCTTTCTGGATGATTTATACAATGATGTAAGTGGGGTGTTAAAGTCCCATAATATTGTGTTGCTGTCAATTTCTCCTTTTAGGTCTGTTAGTATTTGGTATATATATTTAGATGATCCTATGTTGGTTGCATAGATGTTTATGATTGTTAATATAATAATCTTGTTGAACTCATCCTTTTTTCATTATGTAATTTTTTTGCCTGTTGTTTCTTTCCTTGAAGTCTATTTTGTCTGATATAAGTATTACAACTCCAGCTTTTTTGTGTCCCTATTTGCATGGTGTCTTTTTCTATACATTCAGGTTCAGTCTGTGTGTGTCATGAGGTCTGAAGTGAGTCTCTTGTAGAAAGCAAATAGATGGGTCTTGTTTTTTTAACCACTTAGTCACCCTATGTCTTTTGATTGGAGTGTTTAGGCCATTTACATTTAAAGTAATGATTGATAGGCATATAATTATTGACATTTAGTAAATGTTTCTTTGTTGTTTTTGTTGTTCTCTGAACTTTCTTCCTCTCTTGCTCTCTTCCCTTTTGTTTTATGACTTTCTATAGTGTTATGGCTGGGTTCTCTTCTCTTTCCTTTTTGTGTATCTATCATAAGTTGTTGGTATGCAGTTACCATGGGGTTCTTATATGATATACTATGAATATAAGAATCTACAATAAGCTGATGGTCACTTAAGTTTGAATGCATTCTAATAGCACTACATTTCATACTCCCCCATCTCCATTTGATGTATATAATATCTTCTTTTATAACTTTTTATTAACTGATTCCCTTAACTAATTTTTTGATAGAATTGCTTTTGTTATTTTTTTTGACCTTCATACTAATTTTCAAGTAATTGATCTACTACCTCTGCTATATGTTTATTTTAACATGGAAATTTTTCCCTTTCTTAAATTTAATGCTTCCATTTAGGGTATTTTCTTTTCCTCTTCTAGAAGTCCCTTGAACATTTATTGTAAGTCTGGTTTAGTAGTGTTGAACTTTTTAAACTTATGTTTATCCATGAAGATCTTTATCTCTCCTTCAATTCTAAATAATAACCTTTCTGGGTAGAGTAGTCTTGGTTCAAAGTTTTTTCCATTTAGCATTTTGAATATATCATGCCATTCCCTTCTAGCCCGCAGAGTTTCTGCAGAAAAATCAGCTGATAACCTTATCAGGTTTCCTTTATATGCAATTGTTGCTTTTCTCTTGCTGCTTTTAAGATTCTCTCTTTGTCTCTGAGCTTTGACATTTTGATTATCATGTGTCTCAGTGTGGACCTCCTTGGGTTTGTCTTGTCTGGAGTTCTCTGTGTTTCCTGAACCTGGTAGATTGCTTTCTTCCTCAGGGAAGTTTTCAGCTATTGTCTCTTCAAATAAATTTTCTACTCCTTTTTCTCTCTCTTGTCCTTCTTGGACTCCTATAATGTGGGTGTTAAGACTCTTGATGTTGTCCCAGATCTCTCTTACCTATCCTCATTTCTTTTAAGTCTTTCTTACTTCTGCTGCTCCCCTTGAGTGCTTGCCATTACTCTGTTTTCCAAGTCACTGATCCATTCTTGTGCATCCTCTAGTCTCCTGCTCATCCCCTCCACTGTACTTCATTTCATCTATTGTGTTCTTCATCTCTGATTGGTTCTTTTTCAGACTTGCTATATCTTTGTTGAGGTCCACTTTGAGTTCTGTTATTGTTTTCTCAAGTCCAGTGAGTATCTTTATAACCATTGCTTTAAACTTTTTATCAGGTAGATTGGTTAATTCTGTTTCATTTAGTTTTTCTGGGTTTTATCCTGTTCTGTCATTTGAACATATTCCACCAACTCCTTATTTTTTACTCTGTGCTTGGGTCTATGACTTAGTTGAAAGGGCTTGTTCTCCTGGTCTTGAAGGACTGGACTTTTGTAGAAGAGTCCCTGTGTAGACTGTGTGTGCCTCCTTTTTTGGCAAGCTGGAGGTTGAGTTAAGTGTGAGACAGGTTTTCCTGGTGCTGGGCTCCCAGGGTGTAGTCTTGTGGGCATGGCTTTGGAGGGGCTCCTGGCTGGACACCTGTGGGTTCTGTACTGACATGGAGAGAGTGATGAGCCAGGAGCAGGTCAGGGGTGCACTCCAGATAACTCCCAGATTTGTGCCAACTGAATCCTGTATGCCTACTCACCTGTATGCCTGTGCACATTTTGGTCACTTGGGACAACTCTGGTGAAGGTCCTGTTGGCAGCATGGATTCTGGCTCCACGCATGGTTCCCCTCAGCCCCTGAGTGCTCTGGACTGCTCTGGGGAATTCCCAAGTTGGCACCCACCAGTCCCTCTGGAGACCTGGCTCAGGCATGCTGCATGGGCAGGTTTCCCCATGGCCCCTGCATACTCCAGTCTTCTCTGGCGAGTTCCCATGTCAGCACCTGCCAGGTAACCACTTGTGATCTGGGGTCAGTCCTAACACACGTGTCCCCCATTTGCTCTGGGTAGTTGCCTCAGTGGCACCAGATTCATGCACCCTTCCTGTGAACTTGGAAACTTTCCGGTCCTGCTGATGGGGGATGAACTGATGGCTAACAGCAGGCAACAAGGCAGGACTGCTGGATCATGTCCAAATCCTGCTCTCAGCCACCTCAAGATGTGTGGGAGAACTGACGATAACGGCACTGGTTGGCTCTTTTGATCCTGGATTGCCTCCAACTGTTTTCTTGCCAAGAGGTGGATGTTTAGTTCTGAAACTTAGGATCTTTCACTTACGGTCTAGTGGCACTTTAAACCACAAGGCTTTATTTCCTGCACCTCAGGGGAGGGAGTCCACATGTGGCTCTCCAGAGATATCCCTTGCCCTCCCCTCTGCCTGTGGTTTGCTGGGGGTGGGATTCTGCGGTTACCCTGTCTCTGTCTCTCCTGCCATTTTGAGCTTTTTAAAATTTGCTTTCTGTCCTTCATTGTATAGAAGGTGTTCACTTCAGTCTCCATTCTTCTTTGGGGTGAAGTATTCTCTGTGTAGGTGTATATTCAGTGTGTAGGAAGAAGAAGGTGGATTTAGAATCCCTCCCGTACCTGTATTTTAACATTAAACTCTAAAGCTATTACATCCTTCCCTTCAATCCTGCACAGTGCTTGTGGTGATGAAAGCATTTGTATTTGTGTGTGTGTGTGTGTGTGTGTGTGTGTGTGTGTGTGTGTGTGTGATTCACAGCTTGTTCTAAATTAATTCTTAAAATATTCTCACTGAATCGCCATTCTTTGTATCCTTTGCTCTCCTCCATCTGGATGAAGTACCCAAAAGTCATAACCAATTCTTGAATATTTTCTTTGAAAATGTGCATTTTGGTGGTTGGTCTCCCTATCCCTTTTTCATATGATTCTATCACCTCTTGATATCTCAGTGTAAATTTCCAAGTTTGCATCTTGCTACAAGGACATTAACACAATTGCCAAATAGGCACAGAGCTCCCCTGGATATCCTTGGTTACCAGGATGGCATCCAGACAATCCAGACTGTGCTTATATTGAGAGCTTATTTAACTGTATTTAAATTTTTTATCACTGAAATAAATACAAGACATTTTTAAAAATTCTCACAAGAAAATATATGGACCTATATATTTTTTCTGTATTATGTTTCTGGATATATTTGAGAAACACTGAAATAGACCACATTTTGAGTCTAGTTACAATAAACTCTGCTATTATACTGATAAAAGTGAACTAATTAGCAAGTCATTTTCCCAAGGTATCTTATTTGGATTGTAAGATTGTGTTTGCTTGTTTGGTTAACTATGCAATTTAAAAGCTGATTAGCAAGCAGCTCTGGTCCTCAATGTTTGGAGTGCTGAGTTTGATTCATGAAACTGAGAAACTGAACCCCTCTTGACAAGTAGCCATCAAGATCTTAGATTCACACATCTAGTACCTGCTCCTCCTGTGCTATCCAAACTCAGTTCTTCCTATATCAATTTATTATATCTGAGGGTTTTTTTAAGGTGATAAGAAATTTATAATAATACTTAAATTTGATTTAAAGTAAAGGCTTCAATGGTCTTTTCAGGTCACTCCACTGGTCAAAGTTTATTTTAAGATAGGCACTTTCATGAGTACCATGTTTGTTGTGACACAATGAGGATGGACCTATTTCAAACTCAAATAGGGATAAAATATCTATTGAGTATCAGGGGCAGAGTTTAAACAGGCTTTGGATAGTAGTAGGTCACAGAGTTTGAAAGCTTTGGTCAGCTCCGTTCTTGCAGCTCCCAGTCTGAGGATGAGTAATGGATTCTATGATGGCAAGGCTACCCATTAAAATGTTGTTTACTTTTCCTGGGAAAAAATAAATCATACTGAGGACGGTTATAAGTACAGAGGGTTACTTGATACAACAGATGGTGCTGACATCAAAATTATACATGCAGGTCACTGGAGTTGCACAAATCCAGGAGGCATTACAAAGACGTTTGAACTATGTGAGGGTTAGAAGCACCTACTCTCCTTGTTCACTAAAAGCCTTATCAATAACACATTGATTACCAGATATTTTGTATGTGATATGTAATATACTGTATTGTTACAATAAAGTAAGCTAGAGAAAAGAAAATGTTATTAAGAAAATTGTTAAAGAAGAGAAAATACATTTACAGTTCTGTACTATATTTATGGGAAAAAATGTCGCATATAAGTGGACCTGCACAATTCAAATCTATGTTGTTCAAAGGTCAACTGTATTTATATTATAGTTTGTATGGAAGTTCTGCAATGTGGTAGTTTTGCAATGTGATAGCTCTATGAGAATAACTCTCTGGAATTTTTTTCCTAAGCTACCATATACCACCATTATCTCAGTTCATAGGTATATTTTGTGAGAAAATTTTCATTTCAAGTAATGCATCTGATTCTGAAAGAATGTTTCATAAGCAATCAATCAATTTCCCTGGATCCTAAGTAAAACAGATAAGACCACTACTAAGCCTAAAATTCAGGTCCCTAGAAATAAATAACTCTGCTGTAGGAAATGTATAATAAACAAAGGTTAAATGCTCTTTAGAAATCATAAGAAAAAATGGTGAACTGTTCATATTAAGAAAAGCAGGTCTGTGAAGACAATAGACGGAGAGGAAAGCTTCCAGTTCCCATTTCTAGGACAGGCCCTCCCTGTAGCTACCTCTACAATCACTACCTGACAATCACACTCCTTGTTGGCTGTGATAAAAAAAAAATTAAGGAAAAAACTTATGATCAATTTTTAATAATTAAGGAATAATGGGGGATTAGGAAGAGTGTAAACATTAAAACACTGAGAAAAAGGGGAGAAAGGAAAAAGGAATAAAATACAGATTAAAATGACGGAAAAAGGCCCAATAAAGACAAAATATTAACAGTCAAAAATAATAAAAGAAAACAAGTGATGTGTAAAATAAAAGTCTAAATGTCTAGAGGTCAAGGAGATTAAAGATTAAAAATCTAAAAACAAAAGAGATAAATGATAAAAATCCATGAAATAAAATTTTAGTTGAAACCCATACAAATATAGGAGATTAAGGAGTAAGAGCAGGAATTTGGAGATAAAAGGTACAAGTAAAAAATACATGAAAAAACATCAATATAAAGAAGATTAAGAAAAATTATACGTAAAGGCCAGAAAATGATAAGCTGAACTTCAGAGAAATCGTTGAAAAGAAATGGTAGAGTGTCAGAGTGGACTCCAATGGAGGGTAATAAGGAAACTGTCAACAGTTCTTGGGCTGAGCCTCTTTTCCCTCATAAGGAGCTTCCCTTTGCAGGCAGGGCACTGAGGGAGTGGAGAGCAATCTGACATACTCCTTGAGTCCCCCTAAAGCAAAAACAAATATATAACAGACTGAGCTCTAGAAACTGTCAAGACAAGCCCCCCAGGTAAGTTCTTTGTTCCAAAAGACAAAGGCTGGGGCAGAAATGACCAAAGCCTATAAAAAAAATGTCATAGCGAAGGGGTAAATATGATTTTACACCAAATCTCCTTACACTAGCCTTGGAAAGAGGCAAAATTAAGACAATTTATGAAGGTCTTTTTACACACAGGTTAACAAATATAAAACTTATAGTTCAAAAAATTGGTATAAATGATATTCAAATAGTTGTCAAAAATATTTGGAACTCATGAAAAGTTGGAAGAGTGTAGTGGAAAAGAATTGGCAGACACGCCTAAGTTCTAGTTCCAGCTCTGCCACTGGCTGGCTATGTGACCTTAGGTAAAGCATTGTATTTTCTTGCATCTTATTTTGCTTATGCATTTTTAAGTGGAATAAAAAGGACTGGATTTGATATTCTTGAAAACTACAATTTGAGTTTGATATTAAGAAAATGAGCTTTTGTGATACACTGAATATTAGGCTGAATGAGTCATGGATGTAGGTCTGTGTAACCACTGAAGGTAGGTATTGAAAATATAATGCTTAGAAAGGATGGAATATTGAGTAAATGAGAAAAATGACCAGGCAGAAGACAATAGGGGCTGTAAACAACTAGAAATACGTCTTCTTTAAAAGGCAGGATGCTTCTCAGCAATACCTAGCTGTTGTCACATTGAAATGTAGGCAGCCAGATCTTCAGATTTTTCTAGGTAAGTCAGAAATGTTTTTAAATGTGAAATCTCCTGATTTTTACTTATCATCATTAACTTATTTAAAATGTTTAAAAATCACTGGGTAAGACAGCTGAAAAACATCAGCTAGCTCAATTCAGCCTACGGATTAAAGTTTACAAACTCCCCTGATCTGTAATCCCTCAGTCATTACATCGGCCTCATAGGCTCAGTGCAGGTCTTACCTAAGTTTGGCTGGTCGAAGGCACTAGTAAACTTATGAAAGTTTCATTTCTCCAATCACTAGATTTATTCCTGTAAGTTCAGAAGGAATGCCCCCTCTGTCACTTCTGATTTTAGTAATTTGAGCCTTATATCTTGTTTTAGGATTGCCAATTTTATTGATCTTTTCAAAGAACCAACTTTTGACTTACTTTTTCTGTTCTTTATTTATTTCTGCTACAATCTTATTATTTTCCCTTCTGCTTGCTTTAGGTCTAGTTTTATTTTTCTAGTTCTTTTTTTCAAGATGGAACATTAGATGATTGACTTAAGATCTTTCTTCTTTTTTAACATAGGTGTTTGCAACTAAAAATTTCTCTCTAAATTGCTTTATCTGCATCCTGTAAGTCTGCTACATTGTGTTTTCATTTTCATTCACCTCAAAATATTTTCTAATTTCTATTGTGATTTCTTATCTGACTCATTGGTTATTTAGGAGCATGTCATTTAATTCCACATATCAGTGAATTTCCCAACTTTTCTCCCATTATAGATTTCTAATATCATTCCATTATGATCAGAAAACATATTTTGTATGATGTCAAACCTTTCAAATTTATTGAGAATTGTTTTATAATATAACATATGGTCTATCCTGAAGAATATTTTATGTGCGCTTGAGAGTAATATGTATTCTGTTAGAAATATGTTAAGTCTAGCTGGTTTATAGTATTTTCAAGTCTTCTATTTCTTTGTTGATCTTCTGCTTAGTTGCTGTTATTGAAAGTCAGGTATCAAAGTCTCAACCACTGTTCATCTTTTTCTCTCTTCAATTCTATTTTATAATGACACAGTTATCATTATAAAATGTTCTCTGTCCTGAGTAATAATTTTTATCTTATACCCTATTTTGTCTTTTCATTTCTATCATTTGTCTATTTTATATTTTCCATTTTAAATATAAAGTAATATAATAATCTCCCAAGGAAATTCTCAAAGGAGAAAGGAGTAAGGATAGTGGTCGCATTTCTATAAGGGGACATATATATAGGCTTGGTGAAAGGAAAAGTACAGTTAAAAATTTTTTTTCAATATTTTGCCTGGGTAAATGTTTATAAGTGGAATGGCTAAATCATATGGTGGATATATGTTTAATTGTTAAGAAAGTAGACAAACTGTTTTCCAAGGTGCTATGTCATTTTTCATTCCTAACAGCAGTGCTTGAGAGTTCTAGTTCCTCCACATCCTCAACAATATTTACTATGGTCAGTCTTTTGTATTTTAGCCATTCTAGTGAAAGTGTAGTAGTATCTTACTAGGGATTTAATTTACATTTCCCTAATGACTAATGATATTAAATATTCCTCATGTGCTTATTTCTTCTCTTTATATCTTTTTAAGTGAGGTATAAGTTCAAATCTTCTGCCAATTTAAAAAAATTGTGGAAAGGCTACTTTTTCAGATATATGATATGCAAGTATTTTCTCCCAGTATATGTCTAGCCATTTAATTACCTTATCGGTATCTTTCAAGGAATAGCAAAGTTCAGAGGTTTATCATTTTGATGCACTTCAATTTATCAGTTTTTTCAAAGATTGGTCAAAGCTAAAAAATACTTGCTTATGTATTATCTAATAGACTCTTCATTCTCTTAGGTTTAAAGTTTAGGTCTATGATCTACTCTGAGTCAGTATCTGAATACAATGTGAGATATGGATTAAAGGGTTTTTTTGCATATAGCTATGTGTTGGCTCTCACATTTCTGCATATCTTATAAGAAAAAGCACCTTTGTTCCAGACTATATTTCTAAAGGTATTTAGAAAACTAATAGCACTAGAAGATGGAGACAGTGTACCTTCAGAGTAAAAAGTAGATATGTTATCTGTCCAGAATAATCAATTACAAGAAGAAATATGGAAAACTCACAACTAGGTAGAGATTAAATGACATACTCCTGAATAACCAATGGTAAAAGAAGAAATCAAAGAAGAAATTTAAAAAACAATCTTGAGACAAACAAAAATGGAATCACATACCAAAACTTATAGGATGCAGACAAAAAGGGGACGTTCATAGTGATACATGCCTATATTAAAAAAAAGAAAAAACAGATCTCAAATAAAAAACCTAACTTTAACTTCAAGGAACTAGAAAAAGGACAAACTAAGTCCAAAGCTAGTGGAAGGAAAGAGATAATAAACCATTATTTTCTGAATAGACATTATCCAAAGAAGATATACAAAGGACCAAAAGGGACATAAAAAAGGTACTCAGAATCACTAATCATGAGGGAAATGGGACTCAAAACTACAGTATCACCTCACACCTGTTGAAATGACTATCTTTGAAAATAAGAGAGATCACAAGTGTAAAGGGAACTCCTTTACACTGTTGATTGTAATGTACATTGGTACAGCTGATTCTCTCTTACAAGAGGGAGAGTCAGGGTTTTTCTTCTATTCAGGTCTTCAACTGATTAGATGAGGGTGACCTACATTAGAAAAGTCAATCTGTTTTTCTCAGACTACTGACTTAAATGTTAATCTTATCCAAGAGACCATCACAGAAATACCCAGAAAAATGTTTGATCATATATCTACGCATTCCATGGCCCAGTCAAATTGACACACAAATTTAACCATCACAGTGTTCTTCAGAAGAAATGGGAAAATTGCTTTCATGAGGAAATTACACACAGAAGCCCAGAGAGAATGCATATCTGAAAAGGTTTAAGAGGCTCTCAGAATCTCTAGCTATGTTGACTGATGAAGTTCTGTACCTCTGTGAAACCAGTCTTTAATGAATGGGAGAGGTGGCTCTTTTTTCAAATGCCCAAGTTTTGACAAAAGAGCAGGAAGCATACAAAGAAATGGAAACATGGATCAAAGGATCAAAATAAATTCCAGAGACCAACCCTGAAGAAATGGAGATCTCTGAATTACCTGATAAAGAGTTAAAAATGTATTCAGTGAGCCAAAAGAATATAAATAGAAAATGAAATGAAATTAGATAAACAGTTCATGAACAAAATAATAATATCAACAAAGAAATAGAAGCTGTTAAAAGAACCAAACAGAAATTCTGAAGCTGAGTAATGCAATTACTGCATTGAAAAATTCACTAGAGGCCTTCAACAGATGACTCAGTCAGGCAGAAGAAAGACCAGCAATTTGAAGACAGGTAATTAGAGTAAGAAGGGCAAAAAAAAAAAATAATGAAGTAAAGAGAATGTAAGGTACTTATGGGATACCATCAAGCAGACCAATATATACATCATGGGAGTCACAGAATTAAAAAAGAGAAAGACATGTACGGAGAACTTATCTGTAGAAATAATGGCCAAAAACTTCTTAAATTTGAGGAAAGAAATGCACAAATTTCAACAAGCTCAACACATTCCAACTAGGATAAACCCAAAGAAATGCACACAAGGACACATTATAATAAAACTTTCAAACATCACAAAGGGAGAATATTGAAAACAGCAAGAGAAATGTGACTCAACACATCCAGGGAGCTTCTATAAGATTATAAGTAGATTTTTCAGCAGAAGTCTTGTAAGCCAGAAGGGAGTGGGGTGATATATTTAAAGTACTGGAATAAAAACTGCCAACTATATCAGGCAAAACCATCCTTCAAAAATAGAGGAGAAATTAAGACTTTCTGAGATAAAAGCTGAAGAGAAGTCATCACCACTAAACATGCTCCACAGGAAATGTTAAAGGGAGTTTCAAGTTGAAACCAAAGGTTAAGACAACAAAATTAAACCATATGAAAATATAGTTTATTGGTAAAGATAAAAAGTAGACATATGTTCGATACTGCAGTATTGTAATGCTGGTGCATAAATCACTCTTAATTCTGATAGAGGATTTAAAAGACAAGAGTAGAGAAAATAGCCATAAATCTATGTTAATGGATACACAATAAAAAAGATAAAATTTGTGACACCAATAACATAAATTGAGAGAAACAAAAATGTAAAGGAGTAGGGTTTTTTGCAATGTTATTGAAATTAGGTTATCAGTTTAAAATAGATTGCTATAACTTTAAGATGTGTTATGTATCTCATATCAGATAAAGGAAACTTTAAGTCAAAAATGGTCACAAGAGGCAATGAAAGACATTATATAATAATTAAAGGTTTAGTTCATCAGAACTTCATACATATATGAAGCAAACCAATGGAATCAAGGGAGAAAGAGACATCAGCACAATAATAGTAGTAGACATCAATAACCCCCTTTTAATAATTGATAGAACAACAAGATAAAAGATTAGAAAACAGGGGACTTGAAGAACACTACAGACCAACTGGACCTAACAGACATATACAGAATACTCCACCCAACAATAGCAGAATACACATTTTCTCAAGCACACATGGAATATTTTACAGGATAGACCCCACATGTTAGGCCTCAAAACAAGTCGTAGCAAAGTTAAGATTGCAATAATAGAAAGTATCATTCTAATCACAATGGAATAAAACTAGAAATCAATAGCAAGAAGGAAAATTGGAAAATCTGCAGTATTATAATGTTGGTGCATAAATCTCCTTAATTTTCATACAGAATTTAAAAGACAAAATAAATTAAAGAACTGTAATCTTAAACAACCAGTGAATCAAAGAAATCACAAGAGAAAGTAGAAAATATCTTGATACAAATGAAAATGAAAACACAACATACTAAAACTTACAGGATACAGTTAAAGCAGCACTAAAAAGTAATATTATAGTGGTAAATGCTTTTATTAAAAAAGGAAGAAAAAGGTTCTGAGAAGATGGCGGCATGAGCATGGCGGTGGAAATCTCCTCTCAAAACCATACATATTTGTGAAAATACAACTATTCCTAAAAGACAGACTAGAAGATACAGTACAACAGCCAGGCTACAGATACATCTGTGAGAACACAGCGCCTCAGGAGGCGGGTAAGATACAAAGCCGCGACCCAGCGGGACCCAAGCACTCCCCCCACCCCAGGCACTGGCGGGAGGAAAGGAATTGGAGTGGGGAGGGAGTGGAAGCACAGGACTGCTGAATAACCAGCCCTGGTGATCTGCACCGGGCGCACAGACACACATCGCATGGTGTACTGGAGACTGGAGAAACGGAAGGGCAGGAGCCGAGATGGAGACGGCAAGTGGGTCCCCACAGCCGGCTCCCCTGGGACAAAAGAAAAGCGGGCGCTTTCTTAAAAGTCTTAAAGAGACAAGGGCCCAACAGTGGAACAAAATCGTCCCAGTGCACTCAACCCAGCAGGCTGGGAATCTTGAGGAACTTCGGGCCCCCTAATTGGCTGCCGGGTAAAGCATCCCCAAGGCCCCTCACAGAGATAAGAAGCCTGCCATTTGTTCCCCCTGGCCGGCACTGCAGTGGATCCGCCACAGCTG
Organism: Smutsia gigantea; assembly: GCA_032199065.1. Taxonomy (NCBI): domain Eukaryota; kingdom Metazoa; phylum Chordata; class Mammalia; order Pholidota; family Manidae; genus Smutsia; species Smutsia gigantea. The sequence continues at coordinate 774,415 of JAVSCE010009123.1, forward strand.
CAGAACAGTGGGAGAGAGGCCCCACCCACAGGAACCACACAGAATCCCCTTCCAGCAGGCGTGCAGCTAACCGGGAAGGGCTGCAGAATCCAGAGCAAGGGCCAAAAGGCACCAAGGGGTGCAGAACGCACCCAGTGTGGCTGTAAACCTCCACAGTGCTCTAGGCTAGCCTGAGGGTGACCCGGCCGACGGAAGTTTAGGGGATTATCCCAGACACCACCTCCCAGTGTGCGGGTAACCGGCTCAGGCTGCAGAGAAGGGCAAGGAGAACAACAAGCAGGAAGGGACTTTGTTCTCCCAGCTGACACAAGTGGCACCTGCCTGTGACCATTTCTATTGCCATGAAAACACAGAAGAATACAGTCCAGTCAAGACTCACCCAGACAGCCCCAGAGAGAGGGCCGGGTGGGATAGACTTAAACAATCTTCCTGAAAAAGAATTCAGTATAAAAGTCATAACCATGCTGATGGATCTACAGAGAAATATGCAAGAGCTCAAGGAGAGAGTGAGGAGGGATATTACAGAAATGAAACAGTTGATTGATGGGCTGAAGAGCAGACTGGACGAGGTACAAGAGACTGTTAATGGAATAGAAATCAAAGAACAGGAGTACAGAGAAGCTGAGGCAGAGAGAGATAAAAGGATCTCTAGGGATGAAAGAATATTAAGAGAACTGTGTGACCAATCCAAATGGAACAATATTCGCATTATTGGAGTACCAGAAGAAGAAGAGAGAGAAAAAGGGATAGAAAGTGTCTTTGAAGACATAATTGAGGAGAACTTCCCCAAGCTGGGAAAGGAAATAGTTTCTCAGACCATGGGAGCTCACAGATTTCCCAACACAAGGGACCCAAGGAGGATAACACCAAAACATATAATAATTAAAACAGCAAAGATCAAACACAAGGACAGAGTGTTAAAGGCAGCCAGAGAGAGAAAAAAGATCACCTACAAAGGAAAACCCCTGAGGTTAACATCAGACTTCTCAACAGAAACCTTGCAGGCCAGAAGAGAATGGCATGATATATTTAATTCAATGAAACAGAAGGGCCTTGAACCAAGAATACTGTATCCAGCACGATTATCATTTAAATATGAGGGAGGGATTAAACAATTCCCAGACAACCGAAAGTTGAGGGAGTTTGCCTACCACAAACCATCTCTACAGGATATTTTAAAGGGAATGTTCTAGATGGAAGCACTCCTAAGGCTAAAAAGATGTCACCAGAGAAAATAAATTCATAGCAAAGAAAGCAGACCATCCAAATACTAACTAAAGGCAAAAAATAAAATCAACTTTCCACAAAAACAGTCAAACAAATGCAAAAGAGTACAGAATAAAACACCTAATATATAAAGAATGGTGGAGGAAGAATAAGAAGGGAGAGAAATAAAGAATCATCAGACTGTCTATATAATAGCTTAACAAGAGACTTAAGTTAGACTGTTAGATAGTAAAGAAGCTACCCTTGAACCTTTGGTAACCACGAATCTAAAAGCTGGCAATGGCAATAAGTACATATCTATCGATAATCACCCTAAATGTAAATGGACTGAATGCACCAATCAAAAGACACAGAGTAATAGAATGGATAAAAAAGCAAGACCCATCTATATGCTGCTTACAAGAGACTCACCTCAAACCCAAAGATACACAAAGACTAAAAGTGAAGGGATGGAAAAAAGATATTTCATGCAAACAACAGGGAAAAAAGAGCAGGAATTGCAGTACTTGTATCAGACAAAATAGACTTCAAAATGAAGAAAGTAGCAAGAGATAAAGAAAGACATTACATAATGATAAAGGGGTCAGTACAACAAGAGGATATAACCATTATAAATTTATATGCACCCAACATAGGAGCACCAACATATGTGAAACAAATACTAACAGAATTAAAGGAGGAAAGAGAAAGCAATGCATTCATTTTAGGAGACTTCAACACACCACTTACTCCAAAGGACAGATCAACCAGACAGAAAATAAGTAAAGACACAGAGGCGCTGAACAACACACTAGAACAGATGGACCTAACAGACATCTACCTAACCCTACATGCAAAAGCAACAGGATACACATTCTTCTCAAGTGCACATGGAACATTTTCCAGAATAGACCACATACTAGGCCACAAAAAGAACCTCAGTAAATTCAAAAATATTGAAATTCTACCAACGAACCTCTCAGATCACAAAGGTATAAAACTAGAAATAAATTTTACGAAGAAAACAAAAAGGCTCACAAATACATGGAGGCTTCACAACATGCTCCTAAATAATCAATGCATCAATGACCAAATTAAAACAGAGATAAAACAATATGTGGAGACAAATGAAAACAACAGCACAAAGCCCCAACTTCTGTGGGATGCCACAAAGGCAGGTCTAAGAGGAAAGTATACTGCAATCGAGGCCGAGTTAAAGAAGGAAGAACAATCTCAAATGAATAGTCTAAAGTCACAATTATTCAAATTGGAAAAAGAAGAACAAATGAGGCCCAAAGTCATCAGAAGGAGGGACGTAATAAAGATTTAGAAAATAAATAATTAAAATTGAGAAGAATAAAATAATAGAAAAAATCAATGAAACCAAAAGCTGGTCCTTTGAAAAAAATATACAAAATAGATAAACCCCTAGCCAGACTTATTAAGAGAAAAAGAGAATCTACACACATAAACAGAATCAGAAATGAGAAAGAAAAAATCATGATGGACCCCACAGAAATACAAAGAATTATTAGAGAATACTATGAAAATCTATATCCTAAGAAGCGGGAAAACCTAGAAGCAATGGACAACTTCTTAGAAAAATACAACCTTCCAAGACTGACCAAGGAAGAAACAGAAAACCTAAACAGACCAATTACCAGCAATGAAAATTGTTCAGTAATCAGAAAATTACCCAAGAACAAAACCCCTGGGACAGATGGATTCACCTCTGAAATTTATCAGACGTATAGAGAAGAAATAATACCCATTCTCTTTAAAGTTTTCAAAAAAATAGAAGAGGAGGGAACACTTCCAAACTCATTCTGTGAAGCCAGCATCACTCTAATACCAAAACCAGGCAAAGACCCCACCAAAAAAGTAAATACAGACCAATATCCCTGATGAACATAGATGCAAAAATACTCAACAAAATATTAGCAAACCGAATTCAAAAATACATCAAGAGGATCATACACCATGATCAAGTGGGATTCATCTCAGGGATACAAGGATGGTACAACATTCAAAAATCCATCAACATCATACACCACATCAACAAAAACAAGAACAAAAACCACATGATCATCTCCATAGATGCTGAAAAAGCATTTGACAAAGTTCAAACCCATTCATGATAGAAACACTCAATAAATGGGTATAGATGGCAAGTACCTCAACATCATAAATGCCATATATGACATACCCAGAGCCAACATCATACTTAACAGTGAGAAGCTGAAAGCTTTTCATCTAAGATTGGGAACAAGACAGGGATGCCCACTCTCTCCACTGTTATTCAACATAGTACTGGAGGTCTTGCCATGGCATTCAGACAAAACAAAGACAAAAAAGGCATCCAAATTGATAAAGAAGAAGTCAAATGTCACTATTTGCAGCTGACATGATATTGTACATAAAAAACCCTGAAGACTCCACTCTGAAACTCCTAGAACTAACATCTGAATTCAGCAAAGTTGCAGGATACAAAATCAATACACAGAAATCTGTTGCTTTCCTATACACTAATGATGAGCTAACAGAGAAATCAGAAAAACAATTCCATTCACAGTTGCATCAAAAAGAATAAAATATCTAAGAATAAACCTAACCAAGGAAGTGAAAGACCTATACCATGAAAACTACAAGACACTCCTAAGAGAAATTAAAGAGGACACTAACAAATGGAAATTAATCCCATGCTCTTGGCTAGGAAGAATGAATATTGTCAAAATAGCTATACTACCTAAAGCAATCTACAGATTCAATGTAATCCCTATCAAAATACCAACAGCTTTCTTCAATGAACTCGAACAAATAATTCTAAAATTCATATGGAAGCACAAAAGACCCCAAATAGCCAAAGCAATCCTGAGAAGGAGGAATAAAACAGGGGGAATTACACTCCCTGACTTCAAGCTCTACTACAAAGCCACAGTAATCAAGACAATTTGGTACTGGCACAAGAACAGACCCATAGACCAGTGGAACAGAATAGAGAGTCCAGACATTAACCCAAACATATACAGTCAATTAATATACCAAAAGGGAGCCATGGATATACAATGGGAAAATGACAGCCTCTTCAACATCTGGTGTTGGCACAACTGGACAGCTACATGTAAGAGAATGAAACTTGGTTACTGTCTAACCCTACACACAAAAGTAAACTCAAAATGGATCAAAGACCTGAAAGTAAGTCATGAAACCATAAAACTCTTAGAAAAAACCATAGGCAAAAATCTCTTGGACATAAACATGAGCAACTTCTTCATGAACATATCTCCCCAGGCAAGGGAAACAAAAGCAAAAATGAACAAGTGGGACTATATCAAGCTGAAAAGCTTCTGTACAGCAAAGGACACCATCAGTAGAACAAAAAGACATCCTACAGTATGGGAGAATATATTCATAAATGACATATCAGATAAGGGGTTGACATCCAAAATATATAAAGAACTCACATGCCTCAACAAACAAAAAGCAAATAATCCTATTAAAAAATGGGCGGAAGATCTGAATAGACACTTCTCCAAAGAAGAAATTCAGATGGCCAACAGGCACATGAAAAGATGCTCCACCTCGCTAATCATCAGAGAAATGCAAATTAAAACCACAATGAGATATCACCTCACACCAGTAAGGATGGTCAACATCCAAAACACAAACAACAAATGTTGGTGAGGATGTGGAGAAAGGGGAACCTTCCTACACTGATGGTGGGACTCCAAATTAGTTCAACCATTGTGGAAAGCAGTATTGAGGTTCCTCAAAAAACTCAAAACAGAAATACCGTTTGACCCAGGAATTCCACTCCTAGGAATTTACCCCAAGAATGCAGCAGCCCAGTTTGAAAAAGACATATGTACTCCTATGTTTATTGCAGCACTATTTACAATAGCCAAGAAATGGAAGCAACCTAAGTGTCCATCAGTAGATGAATTGATAATGAAGATGTGGTATATATACACAATGGAATATTATTCATCCATAAGAAGAAAGCAAAGCCAGGCATTTGCAACAACATGGATGGAGCTAGAGGGTATTTTGCTCAGTGAAATAAACCAAGCGGAAAAAGACAAGTATCAAATGATTTCACTCATATGTGGAGTATAAGAACAAAGAAAAAAAAATGAAGGAACAAAACAGCAGCAGACTCACAGAACCCAAATGGACTAACAGATACGAAAGGGAAAGGGACTGGAGAGGATGGGTGGGAAGGGAGGGACAAGGGGGAAAAAGGGGCATTATGATTAGCAGACATAATGTGGGGGGGGCACAGGAGTGGTTATGCAACTCAGAGAAGACAATTAGTGATTCTATAGCATCTCACTACACTGATGGACAGTGACTGTAATGGGGTATATGGGGGGGACTTGATGATATGGGGAGTCTAGTAACCATAATGTTGCACATGTAATTGTAGATTAAAGACACCAAAATATAAATAAATAAATAAATAAATAATAAAAAATGGAGAAAGATCTCAAATCAACAGCTTAACTTTATAATTCAAAGATCTATAAAAAAACAAAAACTAAATTCAAAGACAGCAGAAGGAAAATAATAAGATCATATCAGAAGTAAACGAAAGTGGAGAACAGGAAAACAGTAGGAAAATAATCAACAAAATCAAGAGTTAGTCTTTTTTAAAAGATTAATCAAATTGAAAAATCCTTAAGTAGACTAAGAAAAAAAGAGATGAGACTTAAATAATTAAAATTGGAAATGAAAGAGGAGACATTATAACTGATGCCAAAGTAATAAAAAGAATTATAGGGACTACTATGAACAACTGTATACCAACAAATTGGGTAAACTAGAAGAAATGGATATCTTCATGGAAACATGCAACCTACCAAGACATAAACAAGAAGAAAAAAAATCTGAACAGACCTATAACTAGTAAGGGGATTGGATCAGTAATCAAAAAAATTCCCAAAAAAGAATAGCTCAGGACAAGATGGCTTCACTGAAGAATTCTACCAAACATATAAAGAAGTATTAACACCAATTCTCTTCAAACTTATCCCAAAAATTGATGAGGAGGAAACACTTCCAAACTAATTTTATGAAACCAGCATCACTCTGATACTACAGCCAAAGATACTACAAGGAAGCTGTACATCAATATCCCTGATGAATACTGATGCAAAAATGCCCAACAAAGTATTAGCAAACAGAATTCAACAGCACATAAAAATGATTATACACCCTAACTAAGTAGGGTTTATCCTTGGGATGCAACAATGGCTCAACATAAAAGAAATCAATCAATGTAATCACCATAAAGAAAGAATGAAGGACAAAACCTCATGATCATGGATATAGGAAAAAAATTTGACAAAACTCAACAAACTTTTATGATAAAAAGAAAAAAACAACATACTAGGAATAAAAGAAAACCACCTCTACATCATAAAGGCCATATATGTAAACACAGCTAACATTATACTCAATACTGAAAAACTGAAAGCTTTCTTATAAGAGCAGATCCAAAGCAAGCATTCTGTCTTAGTCTGTTCAGGCTGCTGTAACAGAATATCATAGACTGGGTGGATAATAAACAACAGAAACTTGATTTCTCATAGTTCTGGAGGGTGCAAAGGCCAAGATCAAGCAAATTTGGTGTCTGCTGAGAGACACTGCCTGGTTCATAGAAGGCAATCTTTTCATAGTGTCCTCACATGATGGAAGAGGTGAGGGATGTCTATAGGGCCCCTTTTATAAGGGCACTAATCCCATTCAGGATGGCTCATAGACCTAATCACCTCCCAAAGGCCCCAATCTAAATACTGTCATGTTGGGAATTAGGTTTAAACATACATGTTTTGGGGAAACACAAATATTTGGTCTACAGTATATGCCCACTCTGTACACTTCTGTTCAACACAGTACTAGAAGTCCTATCCAGGGAATCTGTAAGAAAAAGAAACAGAAGACATGCAAATTGGAAAGAAGACATAAAATGATCTCTGTTCACATATGACATGATCTTACAGGTAAAGAACCCTGAAGATTCTGCAAAAAAAAAATCTATTAAAATAAGAAACAAATTGCACAAAGTTGCAGGAAACAAAATGAAAACAAAATATTCCACTGTGTTTCTATCTACTAATAACAATCTGAAAAGAAAATTAAGAAAACAATCACACTTAAAACAGCATCAGAAAGAAAAAATACTTAGGAATAAATTTAACTAAGGAATCAAAAGACTTTTTTACATTGGAAACTATAGACCATTGCTGAATGAAATGAAAGAAAATGCAAATAAATGGAAAGACATCACTATATTCATGGACTGGCAAATTTAATATTACAAAATACCTACGCTTCCCAAAGTGATCTACAGATTTAATGCCATCCCTATCAAAATTCCACTGTATTTTTTTTGCAGCAATAGGAAAATAAATCCTAAAATTCATATGGTATCTTAAGGGTCCTCAAATAGCCAAAGCAATTTTGAGCAAGATTGACTAAGTTGGAGCCCTCATACTTCTTGGCTTCAAAACATATTACAAAGCTACAGAAATCAAAACTATGTGGTATTGGCATAAAGGAAGACACAGACCAATGAAGCACAATAGAGAAGCCAGAAATAAAACCTCACATACATGGCCAAATGATCTTAGATAAAAGTGCCAAGACCACACAATGGGGAAAAGACAGTTTCTTTTGGTTGGAAAAATGGGATATCCACATGCCAAAGAATGAAACTGAATCCTTACTTTACACCATACAAAAATTAAGTCAAAATTAATTAAATACCTAAAAATAAGACATAAAAGAAAACACAGGAGAAAAATTTTATGACTTTGTATTTGGCAATGATTTATTGGATAGGAAAACAAAAGAGGAGGTAATAAAAGCAAAAATAGACAAATGGAACTACATCAAACTTAAAAACATCTATGCATTAAAGGAAATAATCAAAAGAGTGAAAATGCAATCAATGGGAGAAAATATTTATAAATCATGTATCTGATAAGGAGTTAGTATCCAGAATAAAGAACTGCTTAATAATTCTGAATAATAATTACAGTGTGGGGTGGGGGAGTTCCCTAACCCACCAAGCAATTCTCAGACACCAAGTGGGTGTCCAACAATTCAGCTCAATGATGACACTATCTGTCTGGAGATAGCAACAGACTGAGCTTAAGGGCTCAGTCCCAGAAGACTGCCCTCCATTTCAGATACCATTCACAAGCTCAGGTTGTTACCTGTACTTCTGATTTACTGGCTATAGACTGGAGATTCCAACCACCCACTCTTTGGGTTCAACTAATTCGCTAGAGCAGCTCACACACTGTGAATACTAGTTTATTTAGTAGATTACCAATTTATTTTAAAAGGATATAATCAGGAACATCCAGATGGAAGAGAATCATAAGGCAAGGTATACAGTGTAGTAGTTCCTCAAAAAATTAAAAAATTGAATTAACATATTATCAGTAATCCCAGTTCTGAACATAAATCAGAAGAATTGAAAACAGGATCTCAAAGAGATACTTGTACACTCATGTTCATTGAAGCATTGTTGACAATAACCAAGATAGAAACAACCTGAATGTCCATAACTGGACAAATGGATAAAGAATATGTGGTATATACACACAATGGAGTATTATTCAGCCTTAAAAAATAAGCAATCCTGTCACATCATACAACAGTGATGAACTTTGAGGATATTATGCCAAGTGAAATAAGACAGTCATGAAAAGAAAAATACTGTATAATCCCAATCTATGAAGTATCTAAAGTAATTAATCTCATAGAATCGGAAAGAATGGTTGCCAGGGATTATGAAGGAGGTGGGAGCAGGAAGTTTTTCAACTGGTATAGAATTTTAAGTTTTGCAAGATTAAAAGTTCTATGGATTTCTTACACAGCCATGTGAATATAGTTAGCCCTATTGAACAGTACAGCTAAAAATTGTTAAAATGATACATTTTATGTTATTTTTTCTTTACCACAATTTTTATAAAAAAGTCTCTAAAGCACTTTCTTTTTTTGAAGAGTATTGAGTTTCTTACTGTAAGGCAGTGTGTCTGATCCTCTTGAGCCTTAGTTTTAGGCATTGTTACAACATGCCTAGAGGAACCCTTGCTCTAGAGCAAGAATAGACAAAAGCCTTAAAACATGGCTTTCTTGGCATCTCAACAAAATGCTCAAGCCCAGTGTATTAATTCAGAACAAGGTCCCATTACTCTAGATCAATGGCCCTTTAATGTGTCTCAGCACTGTTCAACCTCTAAAATCTTCATTCATTTCACATACTTAAGTTATTATTTTCCAAGCTTTATGGTATCTTGTCCTGTGAGTGCAGAGCTTAGTTTTCAGCTCAAGGGGACCTTGGTGAAGATTTCTGAAGTTCCATCTCTAAACAGCTAGCTACCTTCTCTCTGCTAACCTGCTTCACAAATTCCAGCCACCACAAATCTGTTAAGTCCTACCCTGGACACCATTGTTCTCTGCTTGGGATCTATATCACTGTGCTATGGTTTGGAAAGCACTTCTATTCAGAAAGCCAGAGTAATATATATATATTTACATTTGTTTATGGCTGAAGGATAAGTATGATACTCATAGCTGTCATTGCTGGGACTGGGAATTCATCATTCTAGGTCTATTTTTAAATTCTATGCCTGACACTCCTTCAGAATTTTTTGTTTCTTTGTGAGATTTTTTTTCTCTTCCCCCACAATAACATAACCTTCATGAGAAGCATGACCAATAATCTAAGACATTTTAGCTCTTTAGTGCTTTCTGCCTGATCCTAGTGATTAAACAGTAAAATTTATTTAATGAAATGAAATAAAACAAATGAATTATTAAATTATTATGCATTGCCAAAGTTTGCTTCAGAACAAATTCAACATTTTACAGTAAAAAATATAAAAGAGTAAGTGAATAAATGATGGAAACTGTATGCCAAATCCACAATGTTGAATATGAAAATAAGGAGCAATGAAAGAAGTGAAATTTTTTTAAACAAAGATGAAATGGGGAAAAAATGGAAAAGAAGAAAGTTTGTAGAATGTGGAGAAAAAAAAGAGCCAAGAAAAAATGTTGGGGGAATAAGTGAAGGAAATAAAGAAAAGGAAGGAGAAGGAAAGAGAGAAATATTATCTTGTTTTCTGATACAGCAAAATATTTCATGCATTGCCTTTGTGTTTTCAAGCAAAATTCTATGGGTACAATGGTGAAAAAAATATAGTTATTTCCCTGAAACACCTTTGTCCTCTAGTAGGAGAGATGACATACAAAAAATACACACAAAAATAAATTATAATGAGGGCTATAAAATAGTCCTGTGAGAACACAATGATATCAAAAGTCTGCCTGGCAATCTGGGAAGGTTATTCTTAGAGAAAGTGACTAAATTTAAAGGACGTATAGAATTTCAGCAGATGGAATGAGAGGAGAAAATTTGAGAAAAGGTCTAAAGGAGGAAGAAGAAAGGGCATGGGCCAGAAATTGTGAAATTTTCCAATTGGCTGTTGACCGTCTTAACAGTATCTGAAGGGCACACGGGTGGGAATGTAGCTTGGGAAGGCAAGTTTGAATCTCATGTGGAGAGCCTTAACTATTACACCGGGAGTTTGAACTTTCAATGCCCTTTAGCCTTTGGGAGACCCTGAGAGTCTTCCAGTGGAAAAGCAGTAAGGTCAGAGCAGTGATTTTAGAACATAGAGTAGAATAGAAAAGGGGAGAGATAAATAGAAAAGAAGGAGAAGACAACTTCAGAAGAGCTTCTTTTCTTGAAAAAGCACTTCAGGCACTTAAGTCTAGAAACAATAGAAAAGGAGATGAAAGATGTTGGCACTGGAAATTATTTTATCATTCCATTTTCATCCTGCTTGAAAGGACATGGCTTTTTTATTGTGCATCTAAGAAGAAATCTCTTTTCCTTGGAGCCATCTTCACTTGGAAACACTACAGCCTGACACTGATGTTACTGGTATCTGCCTCCCTAAGTCCCTTTGCCTCAACAGGAATGAAGGCTTGTAGGTCTGGGTGTCTGGAAACTGCTACTATAATGTAAAAAAAAATCAAATCAAAACAAAATTGGAAAACCACCAATTCTTAGGAATCAGCTCTTCTCTGCAACAAAAGAAAACAGGGGATCATATTCTCCAACTCTGCTTTATTTTTGGAAATTAAGTTGGATTTGGTGTACAGAATATATTATCTCAATAAAATTCAAATGCTGCACAGAAGATAAAGGGCATTTACTTTTAAATGGATTGCTTCTATTTTGGCATCAGGGTGAGTGGATATTCAGGCACTTTTGCCTCTCTCTTCTCAAAGGCGTATCTCAGCTAAAGAGCTCTTCTATGTAAAATGAGAGTCTTAGGGTAGGCTCTCAAAGACTATTTCAAGTCATTTCAAGTATTTGGAATGTGCTTCAATTATATTCACTCAGACTGATTTGGTAATCCATAGGTAATAATTGTTATAGGTAATAACTCCACAAAGTTAAAAAATAATCACTATACCCGGAACTATTTGAAAAGACAGCTAATGAGATGCTGGGTTACTTGACTTATGAGAAAATGCAGACTCTCACATGTCTAAACATTATCTGAAAATCTTAGTATTTTTGTTCCTTCCTGTCCTTTAACAACCTTCAATTGGCATTACTTAATTTATTATCTTAGAAAGGTATACACATAATTTCTATAAGTAAATAGTTACAAGCACATAGCCATGAATGCAGTAGGAAAGTGTTCATGTTAATGAACACTTCACATTGGTACATCTGATATTTCAGTATTTAGAGTTTCTCCTACCACATTTTGCCTTTTAGTTTTAAACACTATCTTTACTATTCATGTCTTGACCATAAATCAGTAGCAATCATTCTTCCATACAGATAAGTACTCTTCGATGTATTCTCTAAAAGGTGTATCTTTTTTTTTTATTGACCCCATTGAGCAATTCCTTAACTTGTGGATCTCTTCAATTCACTGTCCTAGTAGATTATATAATTTAAAAGATCCCTTAGGGAAAAATATGGCTTGACAAATATATAGAAAACTAATAGTTGGGCCATTTAATGTTCAAATGAAATTCACTACATGGCCAATCCTATTAAGTGAGTAGACATTACCTGTGAGTATAGCCAGAAACAAAAAACTCAGAATCACTGAAAAAATGATTGATTCACTAATTGCACAGAGCGCTGTGTTCTTTGTCAGTTGAGCCCTTTTTTTTATTTCCACAAAGACAGTTGCTAAGATTCTTACAGTCAACTGTTCCTGTACAGTGAGGATGAGAAAACTACTGAATGACTTGGTTTTGTGCTGAGAGTGTGTTGCATACTTTTAAACCGTGACTGCTGACCACACACTGGTACTGTTAATGCTAACCTGGTGTGTCTCCGGCCTCTGCAAGATGGCCAGGGCGCACCACACTTTAAATTACCAATGGAAACAGCTCACCTCTTTTCCAGTGGTTGCATCAGAAGTTCCAAGGCTAACTGTAACTTCTTAGAGTGGGGTCCAGGATACCCTAAAGCTAAACACATGGACTGAGTGTGTGGGGAGGTGTTTGTGCAAGGGAAATTGAGTAGGAGGGGAAGCAATCTTCCTTGCAGGCAAAACCATCAGATACCCACTGTAGTAAGAAAGGCAGGCATTAGTTCTTCCTTTTTTTTATAGATAAGAATACCTAATCTCAAAAAAGGTAAAAGACTTACTCAAAATGACCCAGATGAAAAACACAATCTGTCTAACTCCTGGTCCATGCTACCAAACCACGATGCCTTTCAAATAGTAGTTATATGCCAAGTGTGCATATACTGGCCTGATGGAAAGTTTTGAGACTTCTAAAAATTAGATTTCTCAAATATTATGTAATTATCTTTGGTCAACTACTTTACCCAATACACAAATCCATATTCATCAAATTAACTTCAACGACTTAGGCCCAAGGGAAAGGGACTTAAGAGGATTAGTGTAATGCAGAGGGAAGGAGCAAGGGAGTGGGGAAAGTTTCAGAGTAGGTGTCACTCCATGAGAGCTACAGTGTCCCACCATCAGAACCCCAGAAATGATTGAGAGTGTGTATGTGTGTGTGTGAGGAGGAAGTGGGAGGAAAGAAGAGGGGAAAGAAGGGGAGAGGAGGGGAGGAAGTAGAGGTGAAGAGAAGAGAGGGAAAATGCTTGGTTTCTGAGAGGTAGGGGTAAATATACACTATAATGGGGTTTGAGAAGAGCTGCTGGAGGAAAATTGCTACTACCTATTTCACAATTTTGTCCCGGCAGGATCCTGGCACACTCCTCAGATGTAAACTGGTTTCCATCCAGAGTGTAAACCAGGACTGCATTCGATATGCCATACTTTTCCATTTGCTTTCATTAGGCAAGCACTGAGACAATTTCTTGATAGCTTTCTGAAGATAATGAAAGTGCATGGCTCAGCAAGGGTGACTCACTCAGTTATTTAATGCTGTCTCTTTATAAGTCATCACTCAAATCAAGTTCCAGTGTTATACCAGTGATTGGGGCCTCATTTCAGCCCAACTCAGGAAGAATCTTCCAGTTCAACTCACTGGCCTCCTGCCCAGTTCATCCTTTACTTTGGGAGAAGGTACTTGGCATCTGTATGCATAGAACATGACAATCTTGGAAGCTACAGCCAGAAGAAATTAAAAATTGTCATCTCTGCAGTTTTGTATTCAGTTTCCAGATGAGCAAAATGTCTTAGCACCTTCATTGTGAATTCAATCCAATTCCCAAACATTTAAAACAGCACGGATGTAACAAAGCAGACATTTAGCTGAACAGTGAACTGAATTGTGGCTTGCAAAGAAAACATGAACTAGATGTTAAATAAACGTTAATATTCATCAAGCTGTTTTCCATTTCCAGACTGGAGAATTTCAACTCCCCATAGATTCCTAAGGAGTAAAAGTATAACAATAAGCAGAGATTTATTAATTCAACTCCACCACTTGCTGTCATATTTGATTTTGAGCTGTAACATTTCTTGAAAGGATATAATTCTTTTATTTATTTTCTTTTATTTTGGTATCATTAATATACAATTACATGAGCAACACTGTGGTTACTAGATTCCCCTCATTATCAAGTCCCCACCACATACCCCATTATAGTCACTGTCCATCAGCATAGTAAGATGCTATAGAATCACTACTTGTCTTCTCTGTGCTAACTGCCTTCCCTGTGCCCGCCCCTACATTATGTGTGCTAATCATTATGTCCCTTATTCCCCTTCTCCCTCCCTTCCCACCCACCCTCCCCAGTCCCTTTCCCTTTGGTAATTGTTAGTCCATTCTTGGGTTCTGTGGGTCTGCTGCTGTTTTGTTCCTTCAGTTTTTGCTTTATTCTTATACTCCACAGATGAGTGAAATCATTTGGTACTTGTCTTTCTCCACCTGGCTTATTTCACTGAGTATAATACCCTCTAGCTCTGTCCAGGTTATTGCAAATGGTAGGATTTGTTTTCTTCTTATGGCTGAATAATATTCCATTGTGTATATGTACCACATCTTCTTTATCCATTCATCTACTGATGGACACTTAGGTTGCCTCCATTTCTTGGCTATTGTAAATATGCTGTGATAAACATAGGGGTGCATATGTCTTTTTGAAATTGGGCTCCTGTATTCTTAGGGTAAATTCCTAGGAGTGGAATTCCTGGGTCAAATGGTATTTCTATTTTTAGTTTTTTGAGGAAGGATATAATTCTTTTAAATCTAAGAAAAATGTTTCAGTATCTATTAGGCAAAGGTAAGTTTGGTGCATCAGGATTGTAAGCAAATATAAATCAAGCTACCATCCATATACAATCCTTTAGCTATTAATAGCTCCAGACCAATGGGAAAATTTGTTTCTGAGAAAAGGAAGTGTAATCAACATGAGTTCCTGTAATATATTGGGAAGAAAAATCATTTTTTCCTCCTCACTCTCTGCTTAAGTTCTTTCCTCTCAAGCTTAATAGTAGGGTACCCCAGGAAGCTTAGGGAAAATGTTCTTTTGTAGACTGAATGGGCTGTGATGAAACCAGTAAGGGGCAGGCTAGTAAGAGGGTGTTTGGGCCGAAGACTTGGTTAAGATGGAGGTAGAGCAAGGGCTGAAGAGCAGAGGAGAAAGAGGGCCTCCACAATCCATTTTGCCCCTTAGGATCAATGTCATAGGAAAGAAGAGTTTGCTCTGGGAGCCAGGGAGGCATTTGGGATTTAAAAAAATGATAAAAAGCAGTCTATGCACAAGTAGTGACTCTATAGCATCTCACTATGCTGATGGACAGTGACTGTAATGGGGTTGGTGGGGGGGACCTAATGAAGGGGGTAGTGTAATCACCATAATATTGCTCATTTAATTGTAGATTAATGATATCAAAATAAACTAAAAAAAAGCAGTCTATGCAATAAACCTCAATTCTTTTTGCCGGACCCTCTCTTTTTCCAGTAACAGAAAACATGCCTCTCTTTCCCTGCTTTCAGTGTATGTGGATCACAGAGGCTGGCCTCTCTTCTTTGCCCTGCTCCTCACCAATCATTACGGTCATACGACCCTCCAGCCTGACCACTAACATAACCTATTCCCTTAGCTTCAGTGCCTGATTCAGGATTGGGCATGCAACCTAAGCTGGTCCAGTGGGAGCCCAAGATCTTTGCATCTATTAGAAAATACCCAATAGAATTTTTCCCATTTTCCCTCATATTACTAAACTGGCAGATTGGAAACTGGGTACAATAATCTTTCTCATTCTCAGGGAAGAGTCTGATTCAGAATAAGATCAGTATGGGGAACAGGAGACTTGAGCAACAGACACCCACAGGCACACAAAGATACTAGCATCTTTTGAGTCCCTGAACCAAACAATGCCTGGTTTCCGTTGAACTTCCATGTTACATTAAGCCGATAAATCACTCCCTTTTTAAACTGAGTTTCTGTTGATTTGTTATTACTTGTAACTGACCTGATTTAGACAAGGTATCTATTTTCATTTTCATCCAGGATGACAACAGGGCAGAAAAAGAGGAAAAGAAATATGAAAAGGATAAGGAGAGATTCTGTATTGGTGTCAAAAACAGTTTCAAATAATTTTTTACTTAGGAAACCAAGAGAAGATTTATTTTTTACAGTGATTTCTTTTTCTTTTCCTTAAAGCTGTTAGGGAGTATTATTATCTCAAGAGAATTTTCTCCTGTACATTTTATTACTCATCCCATCATCTGATGCACTCTCAGTTTGAATGAATTCTGATACCTTAAGATACCTTCTCCAACTTGTGTTATGACAATCAAAACACACTGTAGATTCTGAATGACACCTGGGATAAGACTGAGTCCCAGCAGTGGGAAAGTTTATGATGAGTAGTCATGCTCTGTTATAACACACCTCTAATTCTGAGTTTTTAAAAGCCTCTCATCTATAGCTCTTCTTTCCAGAAATAACTATTATCAATTTTCCCATATGTATGAACATAGTGAAGTTGTTCTATTACTGTGTGGTTTAAGCAATAAAGATTTACATACTGATGCTTTTTTAAACACTACCTGGCTGTCACATTTTGTTATTGTTTTTCAAAAAGGAGATGAAAGTAGATAAAACAATTGACCAGTTCTGAATAAAAACCATTATTTCCTTGGAATCTTGTTCTTTTCCAAAAGCTATGAGTCATGAAGCAAATGAGCTTATGAATCACTAACCCCAAACAAAGAGCACATTTATAATAAGGTTGTCTTCAGTTGCATTTATTATTTAAAAATATTTTCTTAGAACAATCCAAAACACTTACTATAACCTCTCTACTCTTCTTAAGCATTTATTAAATTGGCTTGGAGGAATAAAAGGCTAGTTAACAACAAGAATCTGGGAATAGGTTCCAGTCTCAGTTATGGACAAACTGCTAAACATCTCTGGACCTACATTCTCTGTGAATGTGATCTAGAATCAAATTGTACGTTGAACTTTGACTGTATGCAGGACAAAATCAGATGTGTTTAATGGATATGGTTGGCCTGAAGTTGTGGTTAAGATAGTGGTATTTAAATATTACTTCTTGAGGAGCTGAGTGGACAACTCAGTAATTCAGATCTATTAAACCTATAGGCTCTGTCTACATAGATCCAGGCATCTAATTCAAAAAGAAAAAAATTAGTTAATTCAATTGGCTTTCACACAACTGCTGTTTAATAAAGTGACTGCCATTTGCCTCTCACACAGTGAGTTAACTAGTAATTGATGTTGAGGGAACTATTTTTGTTTGGTGAGGATGGGGTTCCTCCCCAACAATAAGCTTAATATCTGCTCAAGCACGAATCACAACCTGAGGGCTTTCCAGTATTTTGCTCTATGACAGAAATGTTTTTGCTTATCCCTTATCTTCAAAGATTAATCTTGATATCTTACATGTTTCTGTATGTCTTCTCGGTTCCTCATGTGAATTGCCAATTCCTGGAATTCTTTACCTCTCTGGTGACCTGTCTTAACTCTTGTTCTCTTGTGTAACTCCTTGGCTCTGATTTCAGACATGCCCAAATCCTTTCCTGAGCAAACACTTTTATAATGGGAAGAGCACAGGATTTAGGACAAAGTACTGGATTCTTATCCTCGCTTGGTCTCTGCTCCCTACTGGCTTTGTGACATCAGGCAAGACATGCCCTATTATTGAATTTAGGCTCCCCTATATAGAAAATGGAGATAAAATGCTATTTACCTTGTAGCAAAGTTAGAAGTGTGTTCAGTAGAGTAAAAATATTTTATATCGCACTAACAATGACTGGCTGGTCGACAAATGCTAAAGTTCAGTCCATTAGCATGTATGCTGAATTTCTGAAATGCTAGTGCGCCCCATAGCAGGCTGATTCTGCCATCTTGCAATTATATAACACTTTACTATTTACTAGACCTCCCAGAGTCCTTTTTATCCAGGGTAGGAGTGGTTGGGAAGACTCTCTGTTGCTAAGCATATCTGTCTTTCAATATTTTGAAAGGATCTCAGGAACACCAGTTTGGGGTAGCATATCTTCTCCTACATGGATCTCCCAGTCAGATTTATCTGTCAAATGATATGGTCATGGTTATCAAGTATTAGGAGTGTAACTCCACATGTTAAGGAAATTACCCTTCTGCCTTCCTGGTCTCAGAGCTGAATTTCTACCCCATTTCATAGCCCTATGACAGTTGTTTGAAGAATCTTTCCTGGTAGCCATATCCCCTTAGCTCAGTGGTTTTTCAAAATACATATCAGAAATTGCCAAGGAGCTTATGTTCCCTGTAGCTCTTCTTCAATCTACTGAGTCAGAATCTATCTGAACGGCCATATATAATCAAGATCTTTAGTTCTTTCTCAACTTTGAGACATATTTCTCTTAAGGTAAAAAATTCATTTAATCTCTGATAATCACCCCAATTTGATAGGTACATGGAGCCCATTGAACCAGAACCTAGGTCATTCCTTTCCATTTGATGATTATCTCTATTTTGCAGGTTTGAAAATGGAGAAATGAATTGCCTCAAAGCAGATAAAGAGCAACGGGCAAAGGTGACACTCAAATCCAGATTGCCTTGTACCAAATCCCTGTTCTCTCACTACGCCATAGGATGCTCCTCTCCAAACCAAGGTTTCTGATCACGTTAACATGGCTGACAAGTCACACTCACTATACCTAAGTCAATGGGGGATTGTATCCTCTCTCCCTAATCCCCCTTCATCAACTACCATAAATTACCAAGGAGATCTCAAGTCCATTAAGGAAAGCATCAGAGCACTATGAAACAGGTCAACAAACACAGATACACTGTCTAATTGACTTTCCTCAAGGACCTCCCCACATATGTGATCAGGATTGCTTTTCTACTAAAAATTTCCATACCAGTTTTTCTAATAAGCTGGAAGAAAATTATATTGTCCTATTTTGCAAGCTTTATTATATTAACTTCAAAGGCTTTTTTTGTTTTTAATTAAAATTTGATTGATATTAATTTTAGGGAAAAGGTATTTAAAATGTTCTATACCCTTTGGTTGTGCTGATCTCATGATATTTCTGGGGCTAAGATCTCAGTTGTTTTTTAGAATCCTCAGTTACATAATTACATAAGTGACCCATAAGCTCAAATTACAGTTAAATAAAGTACTTGGCATAGCTTTATACACAGATTTGTGATTTTACCTCACTTTAAGCCCCTTTCTAACTCAGAGATTTTTAAGATGTCAATAATAATAAGTGTAATAATAAATATTTAGATGAATCAGCAGGGAATGAAGGTCCTATTGAAGATTACTATTATAAAAAATACAATATGTAACTGATGGATGGAAAAATTAGTCCATGAAATCACATAATTGCTTATTGATGAAAAGTTCTTCCAACAACCTAGATTCCCAACTAAACTGTAGTGAATACACTTAGGAACTGGGGTTGATCTTGTACAATATCCCTCATATTTCTAAGTGCAGAGCTGGTCACATGGAAATTTCTCAATAAATCTTTTATCAGTATGAATATTTGTTATTCTGAATATAGAAAATCTGGTTAACTGAAGTTTTTATTCTTCAGCTGAATAGTACAGAGTGGGAGTCATGCACTGAGAAAACCAATATATTTTATACTAGCAACTGTCTGTTCATCCCTTCTCTTGTAGGAGTTCTTCCCCATCTAGTCCATGAAATCGAGGACAGGTCCCATCACTTTCCAGGTGGCTAACAGAGAACAAATCATGCTCTGGCCACTTTTGTCCCAAGAGTATTCAGTTCATGTATTAAAATGCTCAGTTCTGACAAAAGTAAAACTCAAAACTCCCTTCCCTCTGTAGAGCCTCTCCCCTTCCTCAGCTTGGGGCTACTGCAGATGGGAAGCCTCCAGATAGCAGGGTTCTTCTATTTACCAAGAAGGTGTTTCTATTCTTACCTCCCCTCCCCAGGTGTCAGGTGCTTCTGACCCCTCCAGGACTCAAGTAAGAGGATAGGGGAAAAGCCTAGCAACTGCTCTCATTGCTCTGCCAGTACCCTCCACACTCAGTCCAAGGTACCCATGGCTTCCACTTGCAAGTGCTATGACACTACACTTCAGGATTTTGTTTAACCACAGAGCCCACTGTTTGTGCACCCAGAGCAGGTCAGAACTTCTGAAGAATTAATGCTTCTAGGAGCAGCCTTCAATAAATAACTGATGAGAATTAATGGAGACCCAGCTCCCTTGGTTGGAGTAACTCTGAGGTCCTTTCTTTGCTGTACCCCCGAGCAGGAGGATTGAGCTTCAGTTCCCAGAGCAAAAACCTACTCACCTTCTTATGTGTTAATGACAGCCTTCCCTTCTTATCTCACTGCCCACTCCTCTGCCTGCGCTGCCGGGGATCACCTCCCAAATAAATGCACTCACATCCATTTCTAAGATTCTGCTTCTGTGGGAACTCAAACTGAAAGAAGAGAGTAAGGGCAATATCCTACTTATGAAAAACAGAGAGATACCTAGTACTGGTTTCTTCTGACTGGAGCAGACGTTTGCTGAATGCTTAAAGGTATTCCCTTGTTTGGAGCCCATTTACAAGTTCTTCAGAAGCCCTTCCATTTCTAGAGTTATGTCATTCTTTATTTGAAGTTTCTATATTTGGGTGATACAGAAACTATAATTATATATAATTATATAGTTATATATGTGCTTACTATATATATTATATATATATGTGTGTATGTATGTGTGTAAAAGAGATTGATTATAAAGAATTGGCTCACATTGTAAAGTCCCACGATCTGCCACCTATAAACAGGAGACCCAGGAAAGTTGGTGGGGGAAGTTCTAATCCCAGTCCTAAGGCATGAGAACCAGGTGCACTGACGGTGTAAATCCCAGTCCAAGCGTAGACCAATGCCCTATCTCAAAATTTCAAGCAGAGAGAGAGAATTCTCCCGTCCGTCCTCCACTTCTTGGTTCTTTTCAGACATTCCACAGATTAGATGACTCCCATCCACACAGAGAAGGGCAGTCTGCTTCACTCTCTCCTAGAAACACCCTCACAGACGCACAGGGAATAATGTTTAACCAAATACCTGGGAACCCTTTGACTCACTTAAGTTGACACATAAAATAAACCATCATAGACTCTCTCATTCCTTGGACTTTTAGTGGATCACATCATGCAAATTTTAAAGTTCCACTGTTTCTTGAGGCTTTTCATGTGCAAAGTCCCTTTAAAATGGCTTCAGGCCTGTTCTCTATATCAAGACACCCATTTCTCATGCAGCTTTCACCCTCACAAACCCTAGTATGGCAGGCTATTCTCAAGGCAATAATCTTTTTGCCAGCCAACTTCACCTTCTAGTCTTTAGGCTTTTCCTGACAAAAGTTTTGCACTAGACTATAGTCTCATGGGTCACAGTCAAGCTTTTCAAGTCATCTTTTTGAAATCCTCTAAGTTTTTCTGGTAAGAGTTCATTCTCCTCCCCTTCCTCCTGGAATCATATGCATCTCCCTCTGAAGAAATCGTATCTTTAATTACCCATTCCTGGGCCACTTATTTCAAACCTGCATATGCTTTCAAGGGGCTGGGCTAAATTCCCTGGGGTTACAAAACTGACTTTCAGCTACCTCTTCTCAAGCCAGCACTGGTGTCCAGGAATATGTATATGGGAGTTCTTATCAACTACTGTCTTAGAGCCTCAGCCAAAACTGAGCAAAATGAGCCTCACTTGAACATTGTTATATATACATAATTAATTATAATGAAGTTCAATAAATGTAGGCATACATACTATGTTTAGGCATTGTGCTAGGTGAAGAATAAGACCCTGTTCCTGCATGCAAATATTTCTGACTTAGAAGACAGACATGTAGATAAATAAATATAGTATCATAGCAAATAGATAATAGTATGGTTTTATAGGATACAACATTATATGAAGGATTTAATAATGATTCCATGAGAGAAGGGTGAGGAGTCAGGGACAGCAGGATATTCAATGAGCTAATAGGACTTTGACAGGTGTATGGGGAGGGAAGTCTGTGAAGCCATACAAAGCATGAAATGTTTATGGAACCACAAAGGTTTAGCATTTCTGTTGTGTTTCAAGTTTTCAGGGGAATGTAAAAAGGTGAGACCAAACAAGCAGACAGAAAAGGTACTGAGGTATTTCTAAGAAGCTTAAACTTAATCAAGAAGTTATTGGGAATTTTTGTAGAACTTTAAGCAGGATATTGGGTTGTAAAGATTTAGAATTTAGATTAATTACTCCAATCCTCTGTGAGACTGGAGGAAAGCAATACTAGGGTCAGGGAGGTTAGTTAGGAGTCAGAGGTCCAAGCAACTGGTACCACAGGCTTCACTAATGCAATTTCTGTGAAGATATAAAAGAAACAGTAAAATATAAACACCTGAAGACAGACTTTGTTTAATTCATTTCCATATCACCAGTACTTAGATCACTGTCTGGTATATAGTAGGCTATCAATAGAAATAATTCAATGAGTTAGTGAATAAATGACTTGTTAACTGACTATATGCCCTAGATGAGAGATTAGAAATCTAGATTCAATTATTTAGGCAGAGGTGGGGTTGAAGTTTAAGATTTAGGTAAGGACCAGAGATCTATATTTAGGAAGCCATGAACACAGATGAAATCATCCATGGCAAGCTCTTAGAGTAAAGAAACTTAAAAAAGGCTTAGACTAAGCAAGTCTGTTCATTATCACCAAATTTTTTTTATCATGTCCTGTGAGCTCTGTGTAAAGGGCTTAATATTAATTATCTCAATTATGCCCCACCACCAATGAAGGAGGTATGTTTTATATAAGAGGAAACACAAGCTTAGGGATTTAAGGATTTGTTGATGGATAGAAGCACAGGAACTGAACTGAGTCAATGGACTCCAAGCTTGTGCTCCTAACTCTACGACGGATCTAGAATCTCAAGTATTGCTCAAGTATCTCAACTGCCCTTTTCAGGAACAATTTATACTTCTCATTCAGGATATGTTTTCTTCTGGTTACTTGGGAAGAACAACTTATCTGAGTGGCTCCTAGGATAAGAAAGATGCAAGGGAGAGACTTCCAGGAAGATGGCGGCATGAGCAGGGTGGCAGAAATCTCCTCCCAACACTATATTTACCTACGAAAATACAGCAAATACAACTATTCCTAAAAGAGAGACCAGAATACACAGGAAAGTGCGCAGCGTGTAGCTACACCCGAGAGGACTCGGCACCCCAAGAGGCGGTCTTAAAGAGCCCAGCTGACATACGTGGCAACTACCAGCGACCACTTCTATGGCCATGAAAAGACAGAGGAATATGGTCCAGACTAAAGTCAACCAGACAACCCCAGGGAGGGAGCCTGAAGGGATGGAAATGCACAGTCTTCCTGAAAAAGAATGCAGAAGAAAAGTCATAACCATGCTGATGGATCTACAGAGAAATGTGCAAGAGCCGAGGTAGGAAGTGAGGAAAGTGAGGAAAGAAAATGCAGAAATCAGACAAGTGATCGACGGGCTTAACAGCAGACTGGATGAGATGCAAGAGACTGTTAATGGAATAGAAATCAGAGAACAGGAATACAGAGAAGCTGAGATAAAAGGATTTCTAGGAATGAAAGAATATTAAGAGAACTGTGTGACCAATCCAAACGGAACAATATTCTCATTATAGGAGTACCAGAAGAAGAAGAGAGAGAAAAAGGGATAGAAAGTGTCTTTGAAGAAATAATTGCTGAAAATTTTCCCTCACTGGGGAAGGAAATAGTCTCGCAGTTCACGGAAGCCCACAGATCTCCCAACACAATGGACCCAAGGAAGACAACACAAAGACACATAATAAATAAAATGGCAAAGATCAAAGATAAAGACAGAGTATTAAAGGCAGCTAGAGAGAGAAATAAGATCACCTACAAAGGAAAACCCATGACTATCATCCGACTTCTCAACAGAAACCTTATAGGCCAGAAGAGAATGTCATGATATATTTAACGTTATGAAACAGAAGGGCCTCGAACCAAAAATGCGGTATCCAGCACAATTATCATTTAAATATGACGGAGGGATTAAACAATTTCCAGACAAACGAAAGTTGAGAGAGTTTGCCTCTCATAAACCACCACTAAAGAATTTCTTAAAAGGACTGCTCTAGAGGGAAGCACCCCAAAGGCTAAAAAGAGGTCACCAGAGAAAATAAAATCATAGCAAAGAAAGCAGACCATCCAAATACTAACTAAAGGCAAAGAATAAAACACCTAGTATATAAAGAATGGAGGAGGAAGAATAAGAAGGGAGAGAAATAAAGAAACATCAGACGTTGTTTACAATAACTTAACAAGAAAGTTAAGTTAGATTGTTAGATAGTAAAGAAGCAACCCTTGAACCTTTGGTAACCACTAATCTAAAGCCAGCAATGGCAATAAGTACATACCTATCAATAATCACCCTAAATGTAAATGGACTGAATGCACCAATAAAAAGACACAGAGCAACAGAATGTATAAAAAAGCAAGACCCATCTATATGCTGCCTACAAGAAACTCACCTCAAATCCAAAGATATACACAGACTAAAAGTGAAGGGATGGAAAAAGATATTTCATGCAAACAACAAGAAGAAAACAGCAGGTTTGCAGTACTTGTATCAGACAAAATAGACTTCAAAACGAAGAAAGTAGCAAGAGATAAAGAAGGACATTACATAAAGATAAAGGGGTCAGTCCAACAAGAAGATATAACCATTATAAACATATATGCACCCAACACAGGAGCGCCAGCATATGTAAAACAAATACTAACAGAATTAAAGGAGGAAATAGACAGCAATGCATTCATTTTAGGAGACTTCAACACACCACTAACTCCAAAGGACAGATCAAGCAGACAGAAAATAAGTAAAGACACAGAGGCACTGAACAACACACTAGAACAGATGGACCTAACAGACATCTACAGAACTCTGCACCCAAAAGCAGCAGGATGCATATTCTTCTCAAGGGCACATGGAACATTTTCCAGAATAGACCACATACTAGGCCACAAAAAGAACCTCAGTAAATTCAAAAATATTGAAATCCTACCAACCAACTTCTCAGATCACAAAGGTATAAAACTAGAAATAAAGTTTAGAAAGAAATCAAAAAGGCTCACAAATACATGGAGACTTAACAACATTCTTCTAATTAATCAATGGGTTAACGACCAAATCAAAACAGAAATCAAAGAATATATGGAGACTAATGACAACAACAACACAAAGCCACAACTTCTGTGGGACGCAGCAAAGGCAGTTCTAAGAGGAAAGTATATTGCAATCCAGGCCTATTTAAAGAAGGAAGAACATTCCCAAATGAATAGTCTAAAGACACAATTACTGAAATTGGAAAAAGAAGAACAAATGAGGCCCAAAGTCACCAGAAGGAGGGACATAATAAAGATCAGAGAAGAAATAAATAAAATTGAGAAGAATAAAACAATAGAAAAAATCAATGAAACCAAGAGCTGGTTCTTTGAAAAAATAAACAAAATAGATAAACCCCTAGCCAGACTCATTAAGAGAAAAAGAGAATCTACACACATAAACACAATCAGAAATGAGAAAGGAAAAATAATGACGGACCCACAGAAATACAAAGAATTATAAGAGAATGTTATGAGAATCTACATGCTAACAAGCTGGAAAACATAGAAGAAATGGAAAACTTCTTAGAAAAATATAACCTTCCAAGATTGACCAAGCAAGAAACAGAAAAACTAAACAGACCAATCACCAGCAACAAAATTGAATCGGTAATCAAAAAACTACCCAAGAACAAAACCCCCGGACCTGAAGGATTCACCTCTGAATTCTACCAGACATATAGAGAAGAAATAACACCCATTCTCCTTAAAGTTTTCCAAAAAATAGAAGAGGAGGGAATACTTCCAAACTCATTCTATGAAGCCAGCATCACTCTAATACCAAAACCTGGCAAAGACCTCACCAAAAAAGAAAATTACAGACCAATATCCCTGATGAACGTAGATGCAAAAATACTCAACAAAATATTAGCAAACCGAATTCAAAAATACATCAAGAGGATCATACACCACGATCAAGTGGGATTCATCCCAGGGATGCAAGGATGGTACAACATTCGAAAATCCATCAACATCATCCACCACATCAACAAAAAGAAGAACAAAAACCACATGATCATCTCAATAGATGCTGAAAAAGCATTTGACAAAATACAGCATCCATTCATGATTAAAACTCTCAACAAAATGTGTATAGATGGCAAGTACCTCAACATCATAAAGGCCATATATGACAAACACACAGTTAACATCATACTTAATGGTGAGAAGCTGAAAGCTTTTCATCTAAGATCGGGAACAAGACAGGGATGCCCACTCTCTCCACTGTTATTCAACACAGTACTGGAGGTCCTAGCCACAGCAATCAGACAAAACAAAGACATACAAGGCATCCATATTGTTAAAGAAGAAGTCAAATTGTCACTATTTGCAGATGACATGATACTGTACATAAAAAACCCTAAAGACTCCATTCCAAAACTACCAGAACTAATATCTGAATTCAGCAAATTTGTAGGATACAAAATTAACACACAGAAATCTGTGGCTTTACTATACACTAACGGTGAAATAACAGAAAGAGAAACCAGAAAAACAATTCCATTCACAATTGTATCAAAAAGAATAAAATACCTAGGAATAAACCTAACGAAGGAAGTGAAAGACCTGTACTCTGAAAACTACAAGACACTCCTAAGAGAAATTAAAGAGGACACTAACAAATGGAAATGCATCCCATGCTCTTGGCTAGGAAGAATAAATATTGTCAAAATGGCTATACTACCTAAAGCAATCTACAGATTCAATGCAATCCTTATCAAACTACCGACAGCTTTCTTCAATGAACTCGAAGAAATAATTCTAAAATTCATATGGAACCACAAAAGACCCCGAATAGCCAAAGCAATCCTGAGAAGGAGGAATAAAACAGGGGGAATTACGCTCCCTGACTTCAAGCTCTACTACAAAGCCACAGTAATCAAGACAATTTGGTATTGGCACAAAAACAGACCCACAGATCAGTGGAATAGAATAGAAAATCCAAACATCAACCCAAACACATACAGTCAGTTAATATTTGATAAGAGAGCCTTGGATATACATTAGGGAGATGACGGCCTCTTCAGCAGCTGGTGTTGGAAAAACTGGACAGCTACATGTAAGAGAATGAAACTGGACTACTGTCTAGCCCCATACACAAAGGTAAACTCAAGGTGGATCAAAGAACTGAAGGTAAGTCATGAAACCATAAAACTCTTAGAAAAAAATATAGGCAAAAATCTCTTGGACATAAACATGAGTCACTTCTTCATGAACATATCTCTCTGGGCAAGGGAAACAAAAGCAAAAATGAACAAGTGGGACTATATCAAGCTGAAAAGCTTCTGTACAGCAAAGGCCACCATCAGTAGAACAAAAAGACATCCTACAGTATGGGAGAATATATTCATAAATGACGTATCTGAGAAAGGGTTGACATCCAAAATATATAAAGAACTCACACATCTTAACAAACAAAAAGCAAATAATCCAATTAAGAAATGGGCAGAGGACATGAATAGACACTTCTCTAAAGAAGAAATTCAGATGGCCAACAGGCACATGAAAAGATACCCCACATCGGTAATCATCAGAGAAATGCAGATTAAAACCACAATGAGATATCTCCTCACACCAGTAAGGATGGCCAACATCCAAAACACAAACAACAACAAATGTTGGCGAGGATGTGCAGAAAAGGGAACCCTCCTACACTGCTGGCAGAAATGTAAATTAGTTCAACCATTGTGGAAAGCAGTATGGAGGTTCCTCAAAAAACTCAAAATAGAAATACCATTTGACCCAGGAATTCCACTCCTAGGAATTTACCCTAAGAATGCAGCAGCTCAGTTTGAAAAAGACAGATGCACCCCTATGTTTATCGCAGCACTATTTACAATAGCCAAGAAATGGAAGCAACCTGTGTCCATCAGTAGATGAATGGATAAAGAAGAAGTGGTACATATACACAATGGAATATTATTCAGCCATAAGAAGAAAACAAATCCTACCATTTGCAACAACATGGATGGAGCTAGAGGGTATTATGCTCAGTGAAATAAGCCAAGCCAAAAAGACAAGTATCAAATGATTTCACTCATATGTGGAGTATAAGAACAAAGAAAAAATACTGTAGGAACAAAACAGCAGCAGACTCACAGAACCCAAGAACGGACTAATAGTTACCAAAGGGAAAGGGACTGGGGAAGATGGGTGGGAAGGGAGGGATAAGAGGGAAAAAGGGGCATTATGATTAGGAGACGTTATGTTTGGGGGGGCGCACGGGGAGGGCTGTACAACTGAGAGAAGACAAGTAGTGATTCTATAGCGTCTCATTACACTGATGGACAGTGAGTGTAATGGGGTTGGTGGGGGGGACCTAATGAAGGGGCTAGTTTAATAACCATAATATTGCAGATGTAATTGTAGGGTAATGATACCAAAATAAATTTTATTAAAAAAAAAGAAAGATGCAAGCTGGTAGCTTTATCATTCTTTCCAGGCATTCCCTATCAACCAGGAAAGGGAACCAGTAAATTTGAAGGGACAGAAGGAAAGCACTGATTAAGGAGTTGACTTTGACCTGATAGGACATTTATTTCAGAGATTAGGGATAAATAGTTAAAGAATGGATACAGGTCTGTGGTTCTCAGCTCTGAATGAACATAGGTTGATCAGGGGAGCTTTCTGAAAGTACCAATACCGGCTCCAGACCAATTAAATCAGAGTCTCAGGGTAAAGCACAGACTTGAAAAAAAATTATCCAGGTAATTCTAATATGCACCATATGCTGATAACCACTGATATAGGCAGAGTTAAGTTTAAGGTGAGGAAGGCAGTTTATTTAGATATTTCACAATAGATGGCTTCCACTTCCCTGGAAAAACGAGGTGTCTTGGACATACACTGAGACTGGTAGCAGGCGGGCTGTGGATATGATGCTTGAGGAGCATGGCTAGAGTTTAGAGCAGCATTGGAGGAAAATAGGAAGGGAAACTGATCAAGGGCAATAGAGCTGAAAAAAAGACTAACAAGCCCAGCTGAGACTGAAAACTCTCAAATTTTGGCAGCCAAATTTTCACTGTGTGTTTTCTAGGAGCACCTACACATAGGAACAGAAAACAGGAACAGGATTACCCAGGGATAGACCTGTAGGTTAGAGAGAAAGAAGGAAGAGAACCAGAAGAGTCATTGACGTGCTGCACTATTTTATCTAGATTGAAAAAACGTCTTGGAAAGGTGAAATAAGTTAAATGCTCAAATATACATTTGGGGGGGAATTCTTGATATTTCTTCATTGGGAAAAAAGAAAGATCTAATACGGATGATGGCAAATAGTTGACTGCAGATCAATTGCTAGTTAATTTCTCCTGGTTACAGGGTCCAGGACCTTCACGTCTGCGGGTAAAACTGCAATATTTCCAGAATCTCTCACCTGGCTGTAGTCCATCTCCATATCAACAGATGCTTACAAGAGGTGGGGGAAGAGGCTAGCAGGTGCGGGGACTGGAGAGGTTTTTCTGGCTTCTTCCCAGCCAGAACAGGGAGAGACAAAGTGAGCGGGAGTGGACGACTTCTTGTAAGCAATAAACGGCTTTCTCTCACTTTATTTTTCCCTTTGACTGATGTCGGCTTCAAAGGTTTATTTGCCCCAGGCTGGGAACACATTCCCCCCCCCCCCCAGAGTTACAAGGTCCCTGGAGACAACATATGAGTTGACCTCAGGGAGTTTGTCTTTCTGCCCTTCTTGGCTTGTATTGTGCCAGATCCCACTGCCTCTCCTTATACACTATCTCAATGTGGTCCAGTGTTTTTAACCCAGAGCTATTTTTGATTGCTGACTGCTATTTGCATGGATTCTCCTAGTTATTGTGGTGCCCATTTCTCAGATTCTCTCTTTTAGGTATCACCAGACTACTATTTCACATTCATTTTTAGGATTCACCCAGAGTGAAATGCAAGTTTTCAGTTACTCGGTAATTCAACAAATGTTTATTTAGCACTTATTATGGACCAGGCATTGTTTTTGGCATTTTACTAAAAGTTTTTCCTCAATAAATAATTATTCACTGAGCATCTTGAGGGATTATAACTGACAAGGCTCTCAGACACACACACACACACACACACACACACCAAAATGGGCATACTTTTCATATAGCACTATTTATCTCTGCTACTACTTGCTCCTCACTCAGAACCTTACATTTTCTTCTAATCATTTTTTTATTCCAAATATGCTAAGAAGGGATTATATCAATCCCCAAAAGACTAATTCTCCCATCAAGGGGTTCTTGACCTTTTAAATTTATGGTAAACACTGAGTGTTTTGTTCATCCCTCATTTATTCTGGAAACACTCCTCTCTGTTTTCCTGAAAGTTGCTATAGATGCTGTCATATTCTTGGGTGAACCAACCACTTCACCCAGAGCTGATTAGAAGTTGGGCTGGGAGGTGAGGGGTGAACGAGGCAAATGGGAGCTACTGTCCAGTAATCTGTCCTGAGAAAGTGAAGTCGTAAGCTGTAAAACTTGGAGACTTTCAGCAGTTGTGTAGTGAAGCACACCTGTGAAGAAAAAGAATGGCACATATGTGCAAGGAGAACCAGAGATAAGATTTGATGAGAGAATATTCTTGCAAATTCAGGGTTGAAGGCTCCTGTATTTGGAGGCCCAGCTGAATCTCTGCTCTTCCTTCTTCCTGATTATTTTACCCTTCTATTGTAAGTAAATTCTATGTTTTGCTTAAGGTAGTTCAAGATTCATTACAAAAAGAATCCAAAATTAATATATATTTGTTCTTTATGCTTACAAACCAGGAAATGAACTCAGTGATCACCTAGACAGTGAACCTAATTTTACAAGTCATAATTAAAATAACAATGATGGTTATTATTTACTGGATGCCAGCCATGTGGTGGGATTTTATATATATATGATTTGTAATACAATAAGCATTCAAAGTGCATATTCTTATCTTCAGTTTATAGATGAGGAATTCAGTGCCCAAAGAGGTTTATTATCCATAGGTCATAAAGACAGTTATTAGGAATTAAGAAGCCTCAATAGTTTCTATGGGTTATTTTTCTCTGCTGGGTTATATGAATAATGAAAATCTGATGATATCTGGAAAACCAAGTGAGTTGATTCATAAGACCCTATGAAGTTTACCATAAAAATGGTAGTGATGTAAAGTAGGAGGTGATACAAATGGCAGGTAAACTAACATTTTAAAAATTATTAACTGTACATAAATCTATAAAATTTACATCTATTAATTTGAAAAAGAGAACAAAACAAAAAGGCACAAACACAGATAGTGTTATGGGGAAATGATACCTTCATACATTGCTTGTTGCTGTAGAAACTGGTAAAAGCTTTTCTGGAGAGCAATTTGGAAAAATATTTCAATAGCCATTAGGTGCTCATATCTTATGACCCATGTAATTTTACTCCTGAAAAACTAACCTTAGGAAATAATCCAAAACTACACTCATCAGGGTATTTACTAAAGCTAATAAATTTATAACAAAACAAATAAGAGAACTCTGAAACATGCAAAAATCAAGACCTGTTTAAGAATGAGTTCATGGATTTATTAACTCATTTAATCATCAAAAAATGAAATGTGGACCACATGCCAGACATTATGCTATACATAGAGGTGTACAAAGGTAAACAAGGCAGACACAGTCCTGCTATATGCAAATACTGTATTTTTATGTGAATAAAGAGAAACTAGAACATTGAAAAAATTTGTATTTTTTTAGTAACTTTTCTTCCTTAAAGAATGGAAAGAAGTTTACAATACCATAAAACAGAACAAACAAATGCAGGACCAAGGAAAATGAATATTTTGATAGCAAATCAAGTTCAGGGAGAAAAAGTACAGATATTTGGTCCAGATCCTACTTTGTTACTAATGTTGGGGTTCAAATTTGGTTCTGAGCTTCCAGGCAGGCAATGGAAAAGGGAACTATTATTAGTAAGTGATGTACCTTGTTAGTGAAGAGAAAACACAACAGTTTCTCAGGTGAAAGCAGTTATTTTTCCCTGCACATGTAGTTTGTTCCAAAAGATATCTTTTTATAAATGGTCAATACGTGATATTATTGGCATCTCCAAAGAGTTTTGAAGATTTCTGGAAATGAGCATGTATATATGGCCTAAAAAAATAATATATCACATGTAAAGCCCTTTTGTACCTCTCTGAAATTCTTATTATTGGTATCACTATGTAGAATTAATCATTTTCCTGAACTTGGTATTCCTCATTTTCAATTTAATTTATTCAATGTAAATTTAAATTTAACTCAATTCAATTTTCAATTCAATTTATATGGATGCATCCATGGAGATATATAGCCTTGTTTTAATGAAACGCATAGCATTTTCTATAAGTGAGAGGTGTGGGACCTCTAGCTCATTCACTTTTTACTGCTAAATAGTGCTTTATTCTATGAATATGCCACAATTTACTCATTTACCTATTGATAGACATTTAGATTACTTCCATTTCTTTGCTATTATAAAGGTGCAGCAAGCTTTCTTGTATGCTTCTTCTCTTATGTGTGAAAGTTTCTCCAGCACTATATCTAGGACGAAATTGCTGGCCAGAAGGTACATGCATGTTTATCTTTACTCAGTATAGATACATGGCTCTCTAAACGGGTTTTACCAATTTACATGGAGGATAATAAATGTGATGGTATTCAGTGATATTACCGTCAAAGATGCCACAATGCTCTGTTGACCTCCCTCCTGACCTTGTAAGGGACAAGAGATTGAAAAGAGATTGAAATTGAAATGTTAACTGTACCCTTTGAACCAGCATCTGATGACCCCAAAGGCAGAAGTGAGGAAACAGAATTGAAGCAAAAGGCATAGGTCTTCTACTGTCTTCTGGATCTAAACTCTAAATTCTCTCTATCACATGTGAAAGAAAGCTAGTTTGCAGAATGGGGCCTGAGCCCATATAAACTAAGAAAAGAAGTCCTAGACCGGAGAGCAAAACCTCTCAGTTCACTTACCTACCACCTGCATATGTGGGTAAGACAAGAAACTGTTCCTCCCTGAAAGAAGAGCTAGCACTTAGGGTGTTGGGGAGAAAGAGAATTGGGCTAGGCAGACTCCCCATGTCACTGTGGACATTTTATTTGTTATCACACTGACAGTTAAACAACCAACAATTTTTAAAGTTTTCCTTAAAACATGGGAGTGGCTGAGATTTTCATGTCTTCTTTCCTCATAAAGTTATAAAAACTTTCAGTGATGGAGGGATGGACTGTGAAGTTCAGGCAGGGGTGAATGCCACACAAAAACTGTTTCTGCTCTGGGAAGCTTCCTTTTTAACATTATAGTGAAGAGTAAAATTAATGTTTACTATAACCATATTGATAACCCTAGTATCTTGAATGTAATTTAGTCTATTTGTTTGAACTATAAATGACTTGGCTAGTTTCAGGATTATTAGTTTATGGTCTCTTATTTTTTGATAATTGCCAGTATTCAGTCTCCCCTTATCTGTGAATTTTTGAGTTCACCATATCTGCAATGTCATTTCTGCTGTAGTAAGGATTTTAAAATGATTTTCAGACAGCTGTGTATGATTTTAAAGGAAGAAAATTTACATAAAAAGGCTTTTTACTCTTCATCCTGCCCATTTGTGACCACCAAAGATGACCTAAAAGGCTCTCTTCTTTCTTTCTTCTTAAGATATTAGAGGGAAAGGAGATGTGGTCATTGCCAAAAAATCATTACGTTAAAAGGCCTAAAATAGCTGTTACAAAATACATTTCCTATTCTTCACACCTTCCAACTCCAATACAATCAACAGACAACCAAGGATTTGAAGTGGTCTGAGGCTGTGAAGTATATATAAGTCTTGACTTTATGTTCTGCCCCTTCTCAAGGTCATTCAAAGGATGGTGAGCACCTAGCCAAGTATTACCTATTGTTAAGAAATCCTAAGGAAAACATCTGCCAGCCTCTCCCTTTAGGAAGGGAAACACTATTTTTTTTTTGCATTTATGTCTCTTGCTTCTTTATTTTAAAAAAGATTGTTCTGACACCCAATAGCCCAATACTCCCATCTGGATTTTGCTATAAAATCATAAGAAAATTGCTTTATGTGAATTCATAGCCACCTACTTTCAGTCTCCACGTTATAGGTCAAAATAAACAACTTTTATTTAATTATATTGGAATTTCTATTCCCTGAAGCACAAATACAATCAATCTTAACAAATATACCCCCTTACAATGACTCAACTATTAAGTGTTGGTAATTCTTTATTTATATTGTTTCAGCTTCTGCCTTGTCATTCTTTTAACCACCACAACTAGCCCAAGCCTCATCACTTCATGGCTGATTGCTGAAGTAGCTTCCAAACATTCATCCCCCTCCAGTATTTCCTCTCTAATTTGGTTGGTGGTCACTAGAATAACCATTTATCTAAATCCCATATAATAATTTCTTTCCCATAATCAAAAATCTTTAACAGTTCCTCACTAGTTTCAGTCTAAAAGCATAGCCTGATATTAAGGATCGTCAGCATGTGGCCCAAACCTCTCTTTTCATTCCATTTTCTACCATCCTTAATACTGTAATCCTCAGGCCATATCTAATGATCTAGTCAGTCCCCAGGACACATACTGCTCATTCCTACCTTTGTTCCTTTCCTTCGTGATCTCCCCTCAATCTGACAATATTCACCAGGGGCCAAGCATGGAGAGAGCAAAGACAACTAAATCAAAATCCCTGCTCCCTCTTCTCTACTCAACTGTTGCAGGCTGAATAAGGAGCCCCAAAGATGCCCATTTACCATATACAGCAAAAGAGTCTTTACAGATGTCATTAAGGCTCTTGATTTGGGGGATTGTCCTCGTTTATCTGGGTGGGTCTTAAATGCAATCACAAGGCTCTTTGTAACAGGAAAGCAGAAGGGACAGTGGGGGAGGTAGCAATGTGACAGTGGAAGCAGAGACTGGAGTAGTGCCAGGACCCAGGAAATGCCAGATGCTCCTAGATGCTGGAACACACAAGCAACAGACTTCCTCTTGGAGGCTGCAGAAGGAAACAGCCCTGCTAACAGGGCTGCTGATCTTAGCCTCATCAGACTCATCTTAGACATTTCATCACTCCAGTATGATCCCTCATGCTCATATGTAGTTAATTCCTATTGCATTCCCAGCTCAGGAACCATTAATCTACTTTCTCTCTCTATAAATTTGCCTTTTCTAGACACATCATCCTTCCCATGAGTCTTTAGAGTCCTATCAATCATATTTTGTGTGAGAAGTACATATCTGAGGACCTCACATAATTCAAAACTGATTTATTTCAGAGGAATATTCTCATAGTGGAGATTCTTACTCTTACTGTATAAATCTATAAACACTATAGATGTGCCTTAGTCCTGCTTTTTAATTTATTCAGCATTATCTCTAATTTCTAGAAGAAATTCTTGGAGGGTGGGGATTGCTTCACCTTTCATGTCTTTTATTCATCATTTCTATTTTTTGTTGTTGCTGTTCCAAAGTCTTCATTTGCAGGCCTTTTAAAATATTAGCATTAGCACTTATACCAGCACAACCACACAATGAGTGCCTCAGTGACTTTGTTACAGAAAAACATTTTAAATTATAATAATAATGAGTGTTAAAATAATAGCACAGTAGCCACCAAAAATCATGCATATATAAACAATAGTAAGCAACCCTGACAAACGATGTTGACCAGATAAAGAGGTACCAACATTTTGCCACAGTCAAAACACAATTTACAGTTCACCCAGACAGCCAGCTGTGAAATTTGAACACATTTTTTAAATTGGAGGGCAAAATATGACTTATTAATAATTCTGCATTGTTCAATTTCAAGTTCATATAAAATGTGACTTCACTTATTCTCTTTACCATTCACTGGACACTTATAATGCAAGACCTTGATAATTCTATCTGCCCGATCCCCCTCCAGCTTGGTATACTACAAGCTTCCTTAAATCTTGCATCTGCACCCCCACAAGCCTATTTGCTTCCTTCTGCCTCACTTCCAGCTTATATTACAATACTCTGTCTAGGCTACTGAATACTATTTTGCCCCCAAACTATTCATTCTATTGAGAACAATTACCTCTTTGAGCTCTAAGCAACCTAACCACTAAATAACCACTCAACGCAAATGGCAATTTGTGTTACAATAAAATAAAATTTCCTTATTTCATTTATATGTTTCTAAGAGTGGAAAGAGGGAACAATGGATTGATGCCAACTTACAATTATTTTAATTTATGTTTCTCTGGTACTATATTTTGAAGATTTCTAAATATTACCTCAGTGCCCCAGAGTTCTTAACTTTTTTTCTTTTTGGTACGAAAAATCAAGTTCATAAAACTCTAAGACTCCTTTTCCTTAATAATAATAATGATCTTAACCTGATTCTAGTTCCTTTGGGACTTAGCCATGCCAGAAGTAATTTTTTTTGTGAATGGAAATATAAGCTTTATCTCAAATTAAATTTCCCTCAAGGACTTTGCTTAATATGCTTTTATGCAGCAAGACAGAGTGATGGCATTTTAATTTACATCTGTGGTTCTCCAAAGATATGAATTCATTTAGTAAAGAACTTCAAAATAGTAGTGTAAAGTAGAAGAGGATGGTTGTCATTAGTCTTTTAAATCCTACTCTCAATTAACCATTTAAAGGCAGCATATCACATCCTGTCCAAAGCAATTTACAGATTCATTGCAATCCCTGTCAAAATACCAATGGCATTTTTAAATGAACTAGAGCAAAGAATCCTGAAATTTATATGGAACCACAAAGACCCTGAATAGCCACAGCAATCCTGAGAAAGAAGAACAAAGTTGGGGTATTATGCTCCCAGACTTCAAGCTATAGTACAAAACTACAGTGATTAAAACAGTATGGAACTGGCACAAGAACCAATCCATAGATCAATGGAACAGAATAGAGAGCCAAGACATAAACCCAGTTATATACAGTCAATTAATACATGATAAAGGAGGCAAGAATATACAGTGGAGAAAAGACTGTATAATAAATGCTGTTGGGAAAACATGTAAGAGAATAAAACTGGATTACTGTCTAACACCATACACAAAAGTAAACTCAAAATGGATTAAAGACCTAAATATAAGACATGAAACCATTAAATTCTTATTAGAAAACATAGGCAAAACATAAGCATGAGTACTTTTTATCTGAACACATCTCCCAGGGCAAGGGAAACATAAGCAAAAGTAAACAAGTGAGACTACATCAAACTAAAAAGCTTCTGTACAGCAAAGGAAGCCCTCAACAGAACAAAAAGGCAGCCTACAGTATAGGAGAGTATATTCACAAATGATATATCTGATAAGGTACTAACATCCAAAAATACATAAAGAGCTCATATGACTCAACACCAAAAAAAAAAACCAAATAACCCAATTAAAAAATAGGCAGAGGACCTGAATAGACACTTTTCCAAAGGAAACATACAGATGGCCAACAGACACATGAAAAGATGCTCCACATAACTAATCATCAGGGAAATGCAAATCAAAACCACAGTGAGATATCACCTCATGTCAGTCAGAAGTGCAACGTCTAAATATCCATTAGACAAGAAAAAAC
Organism: Smutsia gigantea; assembly: GCA_032199065.1. Taxonomy (NCBI): domain Eukaryota; kingdom Metazoa; phylum Chordata; class Mammalia; order Pholidota; family Manidae; genus Smutsia; species Smutsia gigantea. The sequence continues at coordinate 812,319 of JAVSCE010009123.1, forward strand.
AAGTGTTGGTGAGGGTGTGGAGAAAAGAGAACCCTCTTACACTATTAGTGGGAATGTAAATTGGAGCAGCCTCTATGGGAAACAGTATGGCAGTTTCCAAAGAAAACTAAAAATGGAAAGACCATACAACCCAGTAATTCCACTTCTATGAATTTACCCAAAGAAAACAAAATCACTGATTTGGAAGTGTTTTTTTGTTCTGTTTTTTTAAAATCAAGCATCCAAAGAACAAGCTGCTTTTTTGGAAACTCACTTTAATGAGACGGGATTCTTAAATTATACAGTATGGGAAGTCAAAAAATTAAATCTTTATTTCCGCAATCCCAATGGCCAAGAGAACCAGGAGGATTTGGGAGAAAAGATACTAGCCTTCAAACAAGGCTGTTAAAATAATAAAAAAAAAAAAAACAACATCTAAGTTGTATTTAGCTCTTACTAAATACGAAGCGCTTGTATAGATATTATCTCATTAAACCCAAACAGTAACAAATGAACTAGGTAATTTTGATATCTGTCATTTGGCTATGTGGAAACAAAATTAGAGAGATTAGATAATTTGAACAGCATCATATAGCTAAGGCAGAAGAGTTAGGATGTGAATCTTGGCTTTCTGCCTCCAGAGCAGGAGCATATAATCACTATACTCTAATCCTGCAAGAGGACTCAGGTAGACCTGCTCATCTAGTAATCATATGCCATCCACCTTTCTGATTGTGAGATTTGTGGTAATGCTCCAATAAAAATGATACTTGTTCCAAAAGATTCAGTTATGTGAATTATGAATTGTAGTACTTATCATTATAAATTCATCTTCTTCATCTCATTAGATGCTTTTATCCATGAATCAAAGATTGCCTGATTTAGACATGTGATTCTGCTTTCCGTTCTTTTTGTACTTGCCAGATGTATCTTTGCTTATTCTTTAACAATCAATCTTTCTGAGTCACTTTGTCTAGATGTTTGGAAGAAAAACTAACACATTGCCACAGCACTTAAACAGGATCAGATAAAATGACAGGGTGCATGGGTTCCTCAAGCGGTACTCACGAAAGGTTTTCATGAAGGTAAGAGATTACAGTACAGCAGCAGAAATAGAGCCCAGGCAAATTATCAGAGAGGAATGAGATTTCTAGACCCAGATTCCAGTGTTCTCTCTCAGTTTCACAGAATGTGCTTTGAATTCAGGTCCAGAATCACCAAGATACAGACAAGATATTTGATGTCAGAAGAACCACTTATTCAAAGAGGAGTCTTTTCTACTCCTGTAGTCATATAGTCAAAACCAAGCTATTGAGCAGACCCCAGAGCAGAAACCAAGAAAATATACACCAACTGCAAAGAACCTATGTGCCTATGTGTACATTTTCTTTTTTTTAATTTTTATTAAGGTATTATTGATATACACTCTTACGAAGGTTTCACATGAAAAAACAATGTAGTTACTACTTTTACCCATATTATCAAATCCACACCCATACCACAATGCAGTCACTGTCCATCAGTGTAGTAAGATGTCACAGATTCACTGTTTGCTTTCTCTGTGCTACACTGTTTTCCCCGTGACCTCCCACACCATGTGTACTAAACATAATAACCCTCAATCCCCTTCTCCCACCCTCCCCACCAGCCCTCCCACACCCCTCCCCTTTGGTAACCACTAGTTCCTTCTTGAAGTCTCTGAGTCTGCTGCTATTTTGTTCCTTCAATTTTGCTGCTTGTTATACTCCCCAAATGAGGGAAATCATTTGGCACTTGTCTTTCTCCGCCTGGCTTATTTCACTGAGCATAATATCCTCCAGCTCCATCCATGTTGTTGCAAATGGTAGGATTTGTTTCTTTCTTAAGGCTGAATAGTATTCCATTGTCTATATGTACCACCTCTTTTTTACCCATTCATCTAATGATGGACACTTAGGTTGCTTTCATATCTTGGCTATTGTAAATAGTGCTGCGATAAACATAGGGGTGCATATGTCTTTTTCAAACTGGGCTGCTGCAGTCTTAGGGTAAATTCCTAAGAGTGGGATTCCCAGGTCAAATGGTATTTCTATTTTGAGTTTTTTGAGGAACCTCCATATTGCTTTCCACAATGGTTGAACTAGCTTACATTTCCACCAGCAGTGTAGGAGGGTTCCCCTTTCTCCTCATCCTCCCCAACATTTGTTGTTCTTAGTCTTTTGGGTGCTGGCCATCCTAACTGGTGTGAGGTGATATCTCATTGTGGTTTTAATTGACATTTCCCTGATGATTAGTGATGTGGAGCATGTTTTCATGTGTCTGTTGGCCATCTGAATTTCTTCTTTGGAGAACTGTCTCTTCATATCCTCTGCCCATTTTTTAATCGGGTTATTTGCTTTTTTCGGTGTTGAAGCATGTGAGTTCTTTATATATTTTGGATGTTAACCCTTTGTCATATATGTCACTTACAAATATATTCTCCCATACTGTAGGATGGCTTTTTGTTCTGTTGATGGTATTCTTTGCCATACAGAAGCTTTTTAGTTTGATGTAGTCTCATGTGTTCATTTTTGTTTTGTTACCCTTCCTCAAGGAGATGTGTTCAGAAAGAAGTTGCTCATGCTTATTATACTCAGGAGATTTTTGCCTATATTGTCTTATAAGAGTTTTATGGTTTCAGGACTTACATTGAGGTACTTGATCCATTTCGAGTTTACTTTTGTGTATGGGGTTAAACAATAATCCAGTTTCATTCTCTTGCATGTAGCTGTCCAGTTTTGCCAACACCAGCTGTTGAAGAGGATGTCATTTCCCCATTGTATGTCCATGGCTCCTTTATCATATGTTAATTGACTATATATGGTTGGGTTTATATCAGGCTCTCTAGTCTGTTCCATTGGTCTATGGGTCTGTTCTTGTTCAAGTACCAAATTGTCTTGATTACTGTGGCTTTGCAGTAGAGCTTGAAGTAGGCGAGTGTAATCCCCCCAGCTTTATTCTTCCTTGTCAGGATTGCTTTGGTTATTCGGGGTCTTTTGTGGTTTCAGATGAATTTTAGAACAATTTGCTCTAGTTCTTTGAAGAATGCTATTGGTATTTTGATAGGAATTGCATTAAATCTGTAGATTGCTTTAGGCAGGATGGCCATTTTGACAATATTAATTCTTCCTACCCATGAGCATGGGATGTGTTTCCATTTATTGGTATATTCTTTAATATGTCCCATGAGTGTCTTGCAGTTTTCAGAGTATAGGTCTTTCACTTCCTTGGTTAGGCTTATTCCTAGGTTTTTGTTCTTTTTGATGCAACTGTGAATGGAATTGTTTTCCTGATTTCTCTTTCTGCTAGTTCATTGTTAGTATATAGGAATGCCACATATTTCTGCATATTAATTTTGTAACCTACAACTTTGCGGAATTCAGATATTAGATCCAGTAGTTTTTCTTCCTTGCCAATCTGGATGCCTTTTATTTCTTTGTGTTATCTGATTGCTGTGGCTAGGACCTCCAGTACCATGTTGAATAGAAGTGGGGAGAGTGGGCATCCTTCTCTTGTTCCTGATCTTAAAGGAAAAGCTTTCAACTTCTCACTAAGTATAATGTTGGCTGTGGGTTTGACATATATGGCCTTTATTATATTGAGGTACTTGCCCTCTATACCCATTTTGATGAGAGTTTTTATCATGAATGGATGTTGAATTGTGTCAAATGCTTTTTCAGCATCTATGGAGATGATCATGTGGTTTTTGTCCTTCTTTTTGTTGATGTGGTGGATGATGTTGATGGATACTTGAATGTTGTACCATCCTTGCATATCTGGAATAAATCAAACTTGATCATGATGGATTATATTTTGATGTATTTTTGAATTCGGTTTGCTAATATTTTGCTGAGTATTTTTGCATCTATGTTCATCAGGGATATTGGTCTGTAATTTTTTTTTTTTTTGTGGTGTCTTTGCCTGGTTTTGGTATTAGAGTGATGTTGGCCTCATAGAATGAGTTTGAAAGTATTCCCTCTTCTTGTACTGTTTGGAGAACTTTATGGAGGATGGGTATTAGGTCTTCACTAAATGTTTGATAAAATTCAGCAATAAAGACATCTTCATGGATTTTGTTCTTAGGTAGTTTTTTGATTACCAATTCAATTTCATTGCTTGTAATTGGTCTGTTCAGATTTTCTGTTTCTTTCTTGGTCAGCCTTGGAAGGCTGTATTTTCCTAGAAAGTTGTCTATTTCCTCTAGGTTATCCAGTTTGTTAGTATATAATTTTTCATAGTATTATCTAATAATTCTTTGTATTTCTGTGGTGTCCATAGTGATTTTTGCTTTCTCATTTCTGATTCTGTTTATGTGTGTAGACTCTCTTTGTTTCTTGATATGTCTGGCTAGGGGTTTATCTATTTTGTTTGCTTTCTTGAAGAACCAGCTCCTACTTTCATTGATTCTTTCTATTGTTTTATTGTTCTTGATTTTATTTATTTCTGCTCTAATCTTTATTATGTTCCTCCTTCTACTACTTTGGGCCTCATATGTTCTTCTTTTTCGAGTTTCATTAATTGTGAGTTTAGACTGTTCATATGGGATTGTTCTTCTTTCCTGAGGTAGGTCTATATTGCAATATACTTTCCTCTAAGCACGGCCTTCGCTGCGTCCCACAGATTTTGCTGTGTTGAATTATTGTTGTCATTTGTCTCCGTATATTGCTTGATCTCTGTTTTTATTTGGTCATTGATCCATTGGTTATTTAGGAGCATGTTGTGAAGCCTCCATGTGTTTGTGGGACTTTTCATTTTCTTTGCGGAATTTATTTCTAGTTTCGTACCTTTGTAGTCTGAGAAACTGGTTGGTACAATTTCAGTCTTTTTTAATTTACCGAGGCTCTTTTTGTGGCCTAGGATATGATCTATTCTTGAAAATATTCCATGTGCCCTTGAGAAAAATGTGTAATCTGCTGCTTTTTGGGGTAGAGTTCTGTAGATGTCTGTTAGGTCCATCTGTTCTAATGTGTTGTTCAGTGCTTCTGTCTGTCTCCTTACTTATTTTCTGTCATGTTGACCTCTCCTTTGGAGTGAGTGGAGTGTTGAAGTCTCCTAGAATGAATGCATTGCATTCTATTTCCTGTTTTAATTCTGTTAGTATTTGTTTCACATATGTAGGTGCTCCTGTGTTGGGTGCATAGATATTTATAATGGTTATATCTTCTTGTTTGATTGACCCCTTTATCATTATGTAATGTTCTTCTTCGTCTCTTGTGTCTTTCTTTGTTTTGAAGCCTATTTTGTCTGATACAAGTACTGTACCCCCTGCTTTTTTCTCCTTATTAGTTGCATGAAATATCTTTTTCCATCCCTTCATTTTTAGTCTGTGTATGTCTTTGGGTTTAAAGTGAGTCTCTTGTAGGCAGCATACAGATGGGTCTTGCTTTTTTTTACCCATTCAGTGACTCTATGTCTTTTGATTGGTGCATTCAGTCCATTTACATTTAGGGTGATTATCGATAGGTATGTACTTATTGACATTGCAGGCTTTAAATTCGTGGTTAGCAATGGTTCAAGGTTAATTTCCTTACTATCTAATAGTCTAACTTAACTCACTTAATATGCTATTACAAACACAGTCTAAAGGTTCTTTTTTTTTCTCCTCCTTTTTCTTCCTCCTCCATTCTTTATATATTAGGTATCATATTCTGTACTCTTTGTCTATCCCTTGATTGACTTTGGGAATAGTTGATTTAATTTTGCAGTTGCTTAGTAATTAACTCTTCTACTTTCTTTATTGTGGTTTTTTTTTTTTTACCTCTGGTGACAGCTATTAAACCTTAGGAACACTTCCATCTATAACAGTCCCTCCAAAATACACTGTAGAGCCAGTTTGTAGGAGGTAAATTCTCTCAGCTTTTGCTTATCTGAAAATTGTTTAATCCCTCCCTCAAATTTAAATGATAATCTTGCCAGATTAAGTATTCTTGGTTCGAGACCCTTCTGCTTCATTGCATTAAATACATCATGCCACTCCCTTCTGGCCTGTAAGGTTTCTGCTGAGAAGTCTGTTGATAGCCTGATGGGCTTTCCTTTGTATGTGATCTTATTTCTCTCTCTGGCTGCTTTTAATAGTCTGTCCTTATCCTTGATCTTTGCCATTTTAATGACTATATGTCTTGGTGTTGTCTTCCTTGTGTCCCTTCTGTTGGGAGATCTGTACACCTCCCTGGACTGAGAGACTATCTCCTCCCCCAGATTATGGAAGTTTTCAGCAATTACCTCCTCAATGACACTTTCTATCCCTTTTTCTCTCTCTTCTTCTTCTGGTACCCTTATAATGCAAATATAGTTCCATTTGGATTGGTCACGCATTTCTCCTAATATTCTTTCATTCTTAGAGATCCTTTTTCCTCTCTGTGTCTCAGCTTCTTTGTATTCCTCCTCTCTAATTTCTATTTCATTTATAGTCTTCTCCACCATATCTTATCTGCTTTTAAAACTTTCCATTGTATGTTTCATTTCTGATACTGTTTTCCATAATGATTGGATCTCTGACGGGAATTCCTCCTTGAGTTCTTGAATGTTTTTCTGTACCTCCATGAGCATGTTAATGATTTTTATTTTGAAATCCCTTTCAGGCAGATTCATGAGGTCGATTTCATTTGAATCTTTCTCAGGGGTTGTATTCATATTCATAATTTTACTTTGAACCAGGTTCCTTTGGCATTTCATATTTGTATATGGCGCCCTCTAGTGCCAATAAGCTCTACTCTCTGGAGCTGCTCAGCCCCTTGAAGCAATGTCAGGGGTCGTAGGGGAGTTATATTGGGGCCTGGGAGGAGGAAATAGCTGTTTCCTGCTTCCCGGCTGTTGTGCCTGTCTCCACTGCCAGAACCAGTGGGCTGAGCACACAGGTATAAGCCTCTTTGCTTTGCGTTTGTAGTTGCTGCACACAGAGCTTCCCTCTGGCCAGCCTAACACCAGGGTAGCGTTTGCCGGTTTGCAAGCCAGGTGGGGCTGGCTGGGAGAAAGGTGCAGTAGGCTGCTTATCATGAAGGTGGTCCTTGGAGCTTTGTAGCCAGCCAGGGAGCTGGAGCTCCTGAAGATTGTGAAAGTTCCCAACTTGCTGGGCAGAGTGCACCCAGACAATTTTGTCTACCTGTCCTTTCTCCTGAGCAATAAGCTCTGTGCAATCCTTGGCCCTTTAGCAGCCCTCCCAGAAGCAGCTGGATACAGATCCCTACTTTCCACAAGTGGCTGGAATCTCAGTCTCTTCAGGTATTCTGCCTGACTTAGCTTTCCAACCCCCTAATCACCAGAGTACCATGAAAACACCATGAAATGTAGGTTTGTGCTCCCAGATCAGATCTCTGGAGTTAGGTATTCAGCAGTCCCAGGCCTCCACTCCCTCCCTGCTCTTCCTCCCCCATTGGTGAGCTGGGGTTGGGGAAGGGCTTGTGTCCCACATGCCACGGCTTTGGTATGTTACCCAGTTCCGTGAAGTTTATTCTTTTCTCCAGGTGTATGCAGTTTGACGCAGTCCTCTTTCCTGTTGCTCTTTCAGGATTAGTTGTATTAGTTATATTTTCGTATTATATGTGGTTTTAGGAGGAAGCATCTGTCTTACCTCTCATGCCATCTTTAATTCTGTCTGCTATGTGTACTTTTTCTATAAACACTTTGACAAGCTGGTACAGGTAGCACCTGACCTAATCTCAGTGCCCAGGAATACAGTACATTTCATTTAGGTTTGGCCAAGATCAGCATCATGGTTTCAAGCATCCTCAGGGATCAGCAGAGCTTTTAACCCAATACTGACCCACTCCACCCCCTGACCTCTGGTGAGGCTTTCTTAATTACAAATTGCTCATCATATTTTTCTTTCTGCACCTTTTATACCACATAGAAAAAGAAGAAAGACAAACATCAAAATACTAATCATTTGTACTATCCAGTGAGGTTTAGAACTGCTTTAAAGAAAATTTTCAGTTTAACAAATATTCTAGCACCAACAATTCTTTTACCTCTATCCACTACTGAATTTGAGCTTCATGCAAGGTATCAATAGTTTTATTCAGAGTAATAATTGATTATCAATAAAATATAGTTCTTTCTCTAACAGTTTTCCATTAGAAGACTACCTTGTGGGAGTCTTAATTTATTCTCCCAGTGTGTCTGATCATCAAAATCATATTAGCATAGGTTTGAATCAAACTTTTTCTGTTATTAATAATGTGACATACTTTGATATTAATAATGTGACATGTTTTGCTTTAGTTTGCAGTTGCCAGATCTTATCTTTGCTATTCTTTTACAATCTTTCTGAATTACTTTGTTTAGGAGGAATGGAAACAAAAGGAACACATTGCCCTCTGTCATTATAAATAAGTATGTACATCATGACCCACCTTCAGAAAGGGGGGAAAAAAACCCTTTTCACTGAGACAAATAAAAAATAACAGGCCAATTTGTCAAGTTCTTGTCCCTGAGATAAATGGAACATTGAACATTTTCTGTTCAAGGAAACAACTTTATCCCTGGCTTTTATAATGCTAGTGTATGAAGAAATGCCCTGGCCTTTGTGGCTATAATAATTGTGAGAAAGTTCCAGCTCTTTCAATATGCTTGGCGCGTTAAAAATTAGCAACCTTTGAAATGTTGCGTTTTTTCCTTTAAATGAATACAGTTTTATTTGCTAAGGAAGTGTTTCCAATGTTCAACTTCCTTGCGCCTTTTTACAATAACATTCTTTTCTAAAAGCTGTTGATGCTGTTTTCCTCTGACATACATGTCTCTTGTTTCCATTTAGATGCCACTCTTTTAACAAGTGATTTGGGACCATTTATTTATCCTTGGCTTCTCTTTGTTAAAAAAAAAAAACATGGAACTTTCTTTTTGTACAAGAAATAGGAACTTGAAAGAATAGGAACTTGAAAGAATAGGAAATCAGTACAACAAGCTACTAGGGCCCTGCAGCGTTCTGTACTTTCATTCTTGCCTTAAGCAACTTACTCAGGATTTTTTATGTGGCAGGCTCAGTTTTAGGCTCTGGGGAAATACCAGTAAACTAATTAACAGTGCCTGATCTTATTGTATTTCCATTCATTTGAAAAGAGGTAGACAATAAAGAAACAAAGCAGTATGTGGTGGTTCAGGTTGTATAAATGCTTTGAAGAAAAATAAAGCAAGGAAGGGCAATATAGAATTACACGGTGGATGGCAAGATGTATTTGTGACCTCTCTTATGAGGCGACAGAGCCATGAACAAAGCAAGGAGGTGATCCTGGAGAGACCTGGGAGAAAACACTCCAGGAAGAAGTGCAAAGATTGGGAAGCAAGGGCTTGCATAGCTAATGTACCTGGAGAAAGCAAGAAAGAGAGAGATTGTTAGGAGATGGGGTCAGAGTGGGGGAGTGGGTGTGGGGTACATTTCCTAACGCCAAGTCCTGGTGAGGCTTGAGCATTTATTCTGACTGAGAGGAAAAGCCTTTGCTAGTTTGAGGTGAGAAATGACATGATCTTACATTTTAAAAGGCACCCAGGCCACTATGTGGAGAATAGCCTGCAACAAAGCAGGGACTCTAGTGAGGACACCAGGTGGGAGGTTGTGACTATGTGAGAGAGAGGTGATGGCAGCAGTGAAAGTGGGGAGAATTTAGATTCTGGAATTTCAGAGTTTTCTCCTTGTTTCTTCTTTTTAGTGATAATCTATAATGGAGAAGGTGGCAACCATAGTCTGTTTGGGTCAAAAGGAGAGCAGATATTCAAAAATGAAGTATCATTAAAAAGCTATGTGGGCATTGGTGATGGTCCTCTCCTCCTAAATATGCCTGACTACTGAAAGCTGAAGGGATTCGCTGCTAAACTATCACAGGATGCCAGCAGGGTTAGGAAATGGAAAAAATCAAACCAACTACATATAACTGGTGGTTTCCACATAAGAACATATATTGAGAAATTGGATTAACTAAACAGAGATACGTAAAAATTTTGTTCACATGAATGAAACCACTGCACAAACCCCCAATAACAATTTTTACAACAGTTTTATTTAGATATAATTCACAATTATCATACAATTCCTTTTAAGTATACAATTCAATGGTATTTACCATATTCACAGAGTGTACAACCATCATCACAATCAATTTTAGAATATTTCATCACCCCAAAAAGAAACCCCTTATCCATTTGCAGTCACTTCTCATTTCTCCCAAACCTCCCCCTCAGCCCTGGGCCAACACTAATCTACTTTCTGTCACTACAGATTTGCTGATTCCAGATAATTTGTATAAATGCAATGATAGGTGTTTTTTTGTGACTGGCATTTTTCACTTGGCATAATGTTTTCGAGTTTCATCCATATTGTAGCTTGTGTCAGTTCTTCCTTTCTTTTATGAACGAGTAATATTCTATTTTGTAGGTATGTATTTTATTTATCCATTCATTGGTTGAGAGACATTCGGTGGTTCCTACCTTCTGGCTGTTATGAATAATGCTGCTACAGAGATTCCTGTCAAGTTATTGTGTGGATGTGTTTTCATTCCTCCTGGGTGTGTACCTAGGAGTGAATTGCTGGATCATATAGTAACCTACAGTCAACTTTTTGAAACTTTCAAACTGTTTGCCAAGGAAGCTGCACCCATTTACATTTCCACCAATGATGTATGAGAATTTCAATTTCTCCACATCCTCACCCACGCCATTATTGTCTGTCTTTTGAACGATAGCCTATTAATGGCTCTGAAGTGGCATCTTGTGGTTTTGATCTGTATTTCCTTAATAACTAGTGATATTGAGTGTCTTCTCATCTTTTCATGTACTTATTGGCCATTTGTATATCTTCTTTGAAGAAATGACTATTTAAATAAATAAAAGTGTTATTGTTGTGTTTAAATTGTAGTAAGATGCACGTACCATAAAATTTACCATTTAAGCCTTTTTAAGTTTAGTACTATTAGGTCATCACTTTGCTGTACACAAATCTCCAGAATTCTTTTCACCTTGCAGAACTCAACTGTATACCCATTAAACGTAACCTCCATTCCCCTCCCTCTCCCTCCCATTCCCTGGCAACCACACTTCTACCTTCTGTCTCTATGAGTTGGACTACTTAGTGTTTCATGTAAGTGGAATCATACAGTGTTTGTCTTTTTCATGACTGGCTTCTTTCACTTAGCATACTGTCAAGATCCATCCACATTGTAGCATGTCAGAATTTCTTTCCTTTTTAAGGCTGAATAATATTACATTGTATGTATGTACACATTTTGTTTATCCATTCATCTGGCTTTGCCCATTGTTTAATTGGGCAATTAGTCTCTGTATTGTTGAATTGTAGGAGTTCTTTATATATTCTGGATAAAAGTCTCCTAACAAATATGATTTCAAAATAATTTCTCCCATTGAGTGGTTTGTCTTTTTCCTTTCTTTATAGTGTCCTTTGAAGCACAATAGCTTTAAATTTTGATTAAGCCCACATTATTTTTTTCTCTGGTTGTTTATGCTTTGAATGTCATATCTAATAAGTTATTACCTAATCCAAAGTCACAAATATTTATATCTATATTTCCTATGATTTTTAAGTTTAGCTTTTATATTTTAGTCTTCAATCAATTTGAGCTAATTTTTGTATATTTTTATAGGTCATCCCACTTCATTCTTTTGCATATGGATATTCATTCAGTTGCCTCATTTGTTGAAAAGACTATCCTCACTGAAATGTCTAATGTCAGAAATTAATTGGCCATATTGGTAATATTGATGGTGATTTTTTAAATAAAATACAATTTAATGTGAGTTTTTATTATAAAAAATAATAACATATGTGCCATGTAAAGAGTTTATAAAATGGAAAAGAAGAAAATAATTATAATGTTTTTACTATTAATATATATTTTTTAACCTATCTATCTGTGTATCTATGTATGTGTGTGACTATGTATACAAATACATAAAGTCACTATTATAAACGATAAGAAATGCAATATACTACAAAATCCTACATGAGAAGATCTTAATGCTTGAAACTAACATTTATTAAGCACTAATACATTGTTAAACAGTCTCTTCACAGCACTATAAATGATTATGTAAAGTAATCTTCATAACAATCCTGTAAGGTAGGCTCTGAGGACTAATTTATAGCTGAGGAAATGGGAACTGCTTTCCAAGTCCTGACTAACCACTTTCTAGAATAGAATTTTGTTAATTATATTCTTAATATTTCATGGCAAGGTTTCACTCCCTAATAGACAGGTCTTCTCTGTGCCTATGCTACACATACTTATCCAAACTCCTTTTGACTTCAAAACAACTCATAAGGGGCGTTTTTTAATCCCCAATTTAAAAAATTGGGAGATGGAGAGGTTTGGCAGAGTACTGGGCAGAACCAGGGCTCAACTGCAGAGATTTTCACTCCAGCCTCAGGTCTTCTTCTGGTACACTGAAGTGGTTTAAAAATCAGGTTGACATGCATTAGGAACACTGAATTTTTATTTAATTTGGTTCTATAACTAATTTAAGCATTTCCAGAAGCTGACTCAAAGCCCGAATATAATGCCAATAAAAAAGACCTGAGTTGCTATAGACTCTACAGACTTCTCTGTACGGAATCTCTCTTTTGAAGGCATATAGTCTCTTTCTGTTAGCTTCTATGTGAGCAAAGATGAATGTTTCTTGAGTCCTTCACAGATGTCACTGTGCATCAACCAATCAGTCAACACATATTTACTGAACACCTACTATGGAATAAATGAAATGACACAAAATAAATGTAAAAGAAATTCAAGCCATTAGGAACTCAAACTGTAGATAGATATAGCACATAACATTAGCTGATGCCTTGGGCTCAAAAGCATAATCCCAGAGCTGGCCCTCATTTGTGGTCCAGTCTTCAAGTGGAGTCACATTAAAAGAAATAGCCATCCAACTCCAGATGCCTTGAGGAACAATGTCCATCATTAAACTAGTCTTCATTAAAGGAGCAATGAGGATATTGTACAGAGCATCCCCAGAAGGCTCCCTAATAAACAATTCACAGACATCAGTCTCCCTTCTTAAATTACTCTGTTCATGGAAGCCCTTCACTCTCTCCCTCCACAAAAATCATTTGCTTTTCTCACTGTTGTGCTGCTGTCCTAATTGACTTCCTTCTAAGTCAGCCACAAAGGGCTCCGGACCCGTCAATCCTCTGTCACAGGCCATCCCCCAGCCTGTTCATTTTTCTTCCAGCACCAGTTCCTCATCTTACATGAATCAGTTGTCTGGGAATTCCAGTAGAAGGAACTGTTACACAGAATGTGCAAAAGCACTGACCCTGCCCTGTGTGTTGTTCAAAAAGTGTTAAAATAGAGAGAGAACTTGGAGACAAGTGGGCTTCCTAAAGTGGCACCCGCGCGCTTCCTCCTTCCTGAAGGCCTGTTGTTTGTTCCTTGACGCCTGAGGTGCGCTTTACGGGAGAGAGGGAAGGTACATACTAACTGCGTTAGTAACTGAAACCAAGAAAAGCTTCCTGAGCTCTTGCGCGCTCCTGGGAACACAAATACAACTGCTTCTTGGTTAGGGAGCATATCAATCAAGACTGCCTGTCCTGCTCCCAAGTTGGCGGTGTGAGCCGGGTGGCAGAAATCTCCTCCCAACACTATATTTATCTATGAAAATACAGCAAATACAACTATTCCTAAAAGAGAGACCAGAATACACAGGAAAGCACAGAGCGTGTAGCTACACCCGAGAGGACTTGGCACCCCATGAGGCGGTCTTAAAGAGCCCAGCTGACATACGTGGCAACTACCAGCAACCACTTCTATAGCCATGAAAAGACAGAGGAATATGGTCCAGACTAAAATCAAACAGACAACCCCAGAGAGGGAGCCTGAAGGGATGGAAATGCAGAGTTGTCCGGAAAAAGAATTCAGAATAAAAGTCATAACCATGCTGATGGATCTACAGAGAAATGTGCAAGAGCGGAGGGAGGAAATGAGGAAAGTGAGGAAAGAAAATGCAGAAATCAGACAAGCAATCGACAGGCTTAACAGCAGACTGGATGAGATGCAAGAGACTGTTAATGGAATAGAAATCAGAAAACAGGAATACAGAGAAGCTGAGATAAAAGGATCTCTAGGAATGAAAGAATATTAAGAGAACTGTGTGACGAATCCAAACGGAACAATATTCGCATTATAGGAGTACCAGAAGAAGAAGAAGAGAGAAAAACGGATAGAAAGAGTCTTTGAAGAAATAATTGCTGAAAATGTTCCCTCACTGGGGAAGGAAATAGGCTCACAGTTCACGGAAGCCCACAGATCTCCCAACACAAGGGACCCAAGGAAGACAACACCAAGACACATAATAATTAAGATGGCAAAGATCAAAGATAAAGACAGAGTATTAAAGGCAGCTAGAGAGAGGAAAAAGATCACCTACAAAGGAAAACCGATCAGACTATCATCAGACTTCTCAACAGAAACCTTACAGTCCAGAAGACAATGGCATGATATATTTAATGCAAAGAAACAGAAGGGCCTCGAACCAAGAATACAGTATCCAGCACAATTATCATTTAAATATGACAGAGGGATTAAACAATTTCCAGACAAACGAAAGTTGAGAGAGTTTGCCTCTCATAAACCACCACTACAGGATATCTTAAATGGACTGCTCTAGAGGGAAGCATCCCTAAGGCTAAAAAGATGTCACTAGAGAAAATAAAATCATAGCAAAGAAAGCAGAGCATCCAAATGCTAACTAAAGGCAAAGAATAAAACACCCAGTATATAAAGAATGGAGGAGGAAGAATAAGAAGGGAGAGAAATAAAGAAACATCAGACGGTGTTTACAATAACTTAACAAGAGAGTTAAGTTAGATTGTTAGATAGTAAAGAAGCAACCCTTGAACCTTTGGTAACCACGAATCTAAGACACACACACACACAAATGCCTTGTCTGCCCAGTCTTCCTTCCTTTATGTGTAGTCGATTCCTCCTGTCCTACGATTCTAAAGGACATCAGTCTGAGAGGCCTGCAGTCTAGGCTCATGAAAACTAAACTAATTAGACTCCCTGCAAAAATGTAAATCTTGAATGAAGCCACGCAAAGGTAAAAGGGGATTTGAGAGATGTCAATTTAGTGATGAATCCTAAAGAAACTGCCCTGAAATCTGTGAAAATGTTCTATTCCTGTCCTTCCCAGGGCCTGATGGCTCAAGTAGTTCTAAATTTTGTGAAATACCCAAATACTTTTTTTTCTTTGCTACATAAGCCAGAGTTTATTTCTGTTACCTGCAGCCAAAGAACCCTAATATGTAGCAATGTAAGAGCTCAAATGCTCAGAATGGAGGTTGGCACAGTTACCTCCAACTTTAATATCCTCTCCCCTTTTTCCTTGATAAGAGAACCTGACTTTGACTCAATAACGCATACATTCCCAGGGAGACAACTGGGAAACCATGTGACACAGTTCTGGGCAAGAAGACATAAAACAAGTCAGAGCTTTCCTCATACAGAGGAAAGGTGTGACTAGTGAGGCCCTTTCCCACAAGGGCCTTGAACCTGGATGTGATGTCTGGAGCTTTGTCCTGTGGTAACCATATGGGCAAACATGAATGCAAAAAGCCAACATCTTAAGAAGGGAAGAATATCAAGAAAATAATAATAGATTTCTGACGGCACTGCTGAGCTTTTGAACCATTGCTAGCTACTGCCTGCCTTGTTATGAGAGAAAAACAGACATCCAAAATACACATTTGTTTAATACACTATTAGAATTTCCATTACTTATAGCTGAACATTTTTCTTGCATGATAGATCCACAAATAGGGGCATGGTTTCTAGAAAGCTCAATACAACTATACATGGAATATTGTACAGCATTTTTGAAATGAGATAAATCTGTATGTAATGACATTGAAAATGTGTAGGTTATATTGTCAAGCACAAAAAGCAAGTCGAGAATAAAATGTATGATCACATTTTTAAATGATAATAAGCATTTATATGTTAGCACATGCATATAAAAAAAGACATGTAGAGGAATATTTACCAAGCTGATAAATGTATTACTTTTATAGGTAGCAAAAATAATGATTAAAAATATATTTATCTTTTCTTCTGGCAATTCCCCTCTTGAGAATTCTTCCTTAGAAGTCTTCTTAATCCACATACAATTACCTTCAATGATATTCTCTGAGGCATTGTTTAAAGGAGCAAAAAGTTGTAAACAACCTAAACTCTAATAATAGGAAGTAAGTTTTGAATGTAATAGTCACATTACCCTAATGAAATACAATGCAACTGCTTAAAATTCAATTGTAGAAACGTATCTAGTGACAGGGAAGACAGTAGAGCACAGAGAAGACAAGTAGTTACTCTATAGCATCTTACTACGCTGATGGACAGTGACTGTAATGAGGTATGTGGTGGGGACTTGATAATGGGTGAATCTAGTAACCACAGTGTTGTTCATGCAAGTGTATATTAATGATACCAAAAAAAAAGTCCTTATAGTAAACATCCAACTCTTAAAAATCATTTCAAATACCATTACTCAGCCTAGGATATTAGCAAAATATAGAAATACAACTAAATAAAACAACCACTGTGGGGCCTAAAAAAAAAAAGAATGAATAAATAATTTTAAAAAAGAAATATATCTAGTGGCATGAAGAATAGTATCAAATTTTAAAAGCCACTGTAGAATAATACATAGAGTTGGAGCTCATGTTATGAATATATATATGAATATTTTATATTTTTTATATAAAATAAAACATGACTATATTTATATGTATATATACCACTGACCTTGAACAATGTGGGGCTAAGGGAGCTACTCCCCTATGCATTCAACAAATCCATGTATAACTTTTGACTCCCCAAATCTTAACTACTGACAGCCTACAGTTGACAGAGCCTTACTGGTAACACAAACAGCTGATTAATACACATTTTGTATGTTATATGTATTATATACTGCATTTTTTCAATAAAGTGAGCTCAAAAAAAGGTTTTTTATTTCAAACTGTCACAACTCTCCAAAACATTTTCCAGTAATTTACTGAAAAAAAAATCTGTGTATATGTAGAACCACACAGTCTAAACCTGCGTTGTTCAAGAGCTAACTTTACATATACACACACATTGTCACATGTACATACCTAATTCTCTCTCTTTTTCTCCAAAGAAGTTATAAAGGGATATTTACCAAGTAGTTAACAATGCTTATTCCAAGTGAGTGGAAATGTGGTTTTTATTTTTCTTCTAATTGTAGATATTTTCTTATCTTTCTATAATTTTCAGCTATCACCTTCATTTTTAATGAGTTATGAAAATAAGGGCCATATAATAATGCCCCAGGATAAGAATTGTGAGAGACAGAAAACCCACAGAGCACATTTAGTCACTAATATGAGTTTACATGTTTTGTTGGGGAAGAACAACATACATTAAACAGATGAAAATAGAAGAATATAATTAAGTGTGGTACCTCATAAGTTTTTGTAAACTTGTAAAATGCAAACTTTAAATAAGACAGGAGGTTGGAGAATAGTGATGGATGTGGTTTGGAAAACTCTGGGAAGTCTCTGTAGAAAAGAGAATGCGTGAGGTGATCCAGAGAACGGGCAGGATTTGGCTGGGCAGAGAGAAGAAAGGCATTCTCAGAGAGTCGGGAGGGTGGGAAAATGGCCAGAGAATTGACTCTGGTATGTATAGAAAGCAATGGAGAGTTTGACTTAAGGGCAGCAGCAAAATCATGTCCGGCAGAAAAAAGATCAGACTAAACAAGTACGTGTGTCCAGGTTACGATGGGCCTTAGCATATAAATGAAAGATTAGGACTCACTTCAATGACTAGAAGCACAGTAAATTATTTACTTGGCAGGAATAAACAGTGTGAAGTTCAGAGAGGGAATCTGGTAATAGAGATACTGGTTTTCAATCTGGAGTACAAGGGCAGGCATAAGATATAGGCCTAATTTAAAGGCAGCAGAGGAGGAAAGTGAGAAAGAGCAAATAGGAGGGACATACTGAGGGTGAAATCCACAGGACTTAGAACATAAGTAGTCTAAGACCAAAAGGATGGCTCAGGCACCAAGTTAGTAAGACAAATGCTTAACAACCTGATACATTGTTCAATACATTAGGAATAAATGTGATCACTAGGAGAAGTCAGACATTCTGATCAGACAGACACAAGATGCTGACCACAGGGAGCAGCTGCTGAGCCCTTGGCTGCTGCTGTGACTCTTTCTAGTCATCTGAAAACATGTGCACAAAATGGCACCACTGTTTCATGGAAAATGCACCTAAATTCTAGTGAAAATCTACATTCTCCAAAACAGGTCATTAATTTGTATAAGGATGTTGTCTCATTAAATCATTATACTAATACCTGAAATATATATTTGGACTGCAAATGTAGTGTTTTTCAGATACGATATTTTTCACACATAAGCTTCTGGTAAATTTTCTTTATAAATATAAGAGTGTCAGAGGATTAAAGATGGTGGCATGAGAGGTGAGACAGAGGCTTACTCCTAAAACTGCATATAATACGAAATATAATTAATACAACTATTCCTGAAAGAGCAACAGGAAAGAGGACTGCGCCAGACTGCATACACCTGAAGAAAAGAGAGCAGACCTCATAGAACAGGGTAACGTACCAAAGCTGTGGCCTGGCAGGACCCAAGCCCTTCCCCCACCCCAGCTCACCAACTGGAGGAAGAGAAATGGAGCAGGGAGGGAGTGGAGGCCTGGGACTGCTGAATACCTAACTCCAGAGATCTGCTCTGGAAACACAAACCTACATTTCATGGTGCTTGCATGGTACTTTTGTAAGTAGGGGGTTGGAAAGCTAAGACAGGCAGAATTCCTAGAGAGACTGAGATTCCAGCCACTTGTGGAAAGCAGGGATCCATATCCAGCTGCTCTGGGACAAAAAAAAGGTGGGCAGAGAGACTTCCTAACAAGGAATCCCTTAGCAAGAGGGCTCCTAAAGGGGCAAGGTTTGCCCAGAGCTTGCTGCTCAGGAGAGGGGACAGGTAGACAAAATAGTCCAGGTGTGCTCTGCCCAGCAGATTGGGAGCTTTCACGATCTTCAGGTGCTCCAGCTCCCTGACAGGCTACACAGTTCCAAGGACCCCCTCCAGGATATGCAGCCTACGGCGCCTTTCTCCAGCCAGCCTCACCTGGCTGGCAAACTGGCAAAACCTATCCTGGCATTAGGCCAGCCAGAGGGAAGATTTGTCTACAGCAACTGCAAACACAAAGCATAGAGGCTTATACCTGTGTGCTCAGCCGACTGGTTCAGGCATAGCAGCCGGCAAGCAGGAAACAGCTCTTTCCTCCCCCCAGAAACCATTACCACTCCCCTGCAACCCCCGACATTGCTTCAGGGTCTGAACAGCTCCAAAGAGTAGAGCATCTGGGCACTCGAGGGTGCCATATAAAAATATGAAAGGCCAAAGGAACCTGGTTCACAGTAAAATTATAAATATAACTCCTGAGACAAATTTAAATGACATTGACCTCATGAATCTTCCTGAAAGGGAGTTCAAAATAAAAATCATTAACATGCTCATGGAGGTACAGAAAGATATTCAAGAACTCAGGAATGAATTCCGATCCGAGATCCAATCATTCAAGAGCACAATGGAGGGTACTAAAAGCACATAAGATACGGTGGAGGAAATGATAAATGAAATAGAAACTAGAGAAGAGGAATACAAAGAAGCTGAGGCACAGAGAGAAAAAAGGATCTCTAAGAATAAAAGAATATTGAGAGAACTGTGTGACGAATCCAAACGGAACAATATTTGCATTATACGGATACCAGAAGAAGAAGAGAGAGAAAAAGGGATAGAAAGTGTCTTTAAGGAGGTGATTGCTGAAAATTTCCCTAATCTGGGGAAGGAGATAGTTTTTCAGGCCATGGAGGTGCACAGATCCCCCAACACAAGGGACCCAAGTAAGACAACATCAACACATATAGTAATTAAAATGGCAAAGATCAAGGATAAGGACAGATTATTAAAAGCAGCCAGAGAGAGAAATAAGATCACAAACAAAGGAAAGCCCATCAGGCTAACATCAGACTTCTCAGCAGAAACCTTACAGGCCAGAGTGAGTGGCATGATATATTTAATGCAATGAAGCAGAAGGGCCTTGAACCAAGATTACTTCATCCGGCAAGATTATCATTTAAATTTGAAGGAGGGATTAAACAATTCCCAGATAAGCAAAAGCTGAGAGAATTTACCTCCCACAAACCATCTCTACACTGTATTTTGGACGGACTGCTATAGATGGAAGTGTTCCTAAGGATTAATAGCTGTCACCAGAGGTAATAAAACCACAGTAAAGAAAGTAAAACAGCTAATTACTAAGCAAATGAAAAATTAAATTAACTATCCCCAAAGTCAATGAAGGGATAGACAAAGAGTACAGAATATGATACCTAATATATAAAGTAAGGAGGAGGAAGAAAAAGGAGTAGAAAAAAAAGGAAGAACCTTTAGATTGTGTTTGTAATAGAATATTAAGTGAGTTTAGTTAGACTCTTAGATAGTAAGGAAGTTAACCTTGAACCTCTGGTAAACACAAATCTGAAGCTGGCAATGCCAATAAGTACATACCTATTGATAATCACCCTAAATGTAAAGGGATTGAATGCACCAATCAAGAGATATAGAGTCACTGAATGGATAAAAAAGCAAGACACATCTATATGCTGCCTACAAAAGACTCATGTTAAACCCAAAGACATACACAGATTAAAAGTGCAGGGATGGAAAAAGATATTTCATGCAATTAATAGGGAGAAAAAAGCAGAAGTTGCAGTACTTGCACCAGACAAAATAGATTTCAAAGGAAAGAAAGTCACAAGAGACAAAGAAGGACATTACATAATGATAAAAGGCTCAATCCAACAGGAAGCTATAACCATTATAAATATCTATGCGCCCAACACAGGAGTGCCACCATATGTGAAACAAATACTAACAGAATTAAATGGGGAAATAGAATATAATGCATTCATTTTGGGAGACTTTAAAACACCACTCACTCCAAAGGGACAGATCAACCAGACAGGAAATAAGTAAGGAGACAGAGGCACTGAACAACACATTAGAACACATGGACCTAACAGACATCCACAGAACACTTCATCCAAAAGCAGCAGGATAAACATTCTTCTCAAGTGCACATAGAACATTTTCAAGGATAGATCATATACTAGGCCACATAAAGAGCCTTGGTAAATTCAAAAAGATTGAAATTGCACCAACCAGTTTCTCAGACCACAAAGGTATGAAACTAGAAACAAAATATGCAAAGAAAATGAAAAATCCCACAAACACATGGAGACTTCACAACATGCACTTAAATAACCAATGGACCAATGACCAAATAAAAACAGAGATCAAGTTATAAATGGAGACAAATGACAACAATAATTCAACACCACAAAATCTGTGGGATGCAGCGAAGGCCATACTAAGAGGAAAGTATACTGCAATACAAGCCTACCTCAGGAAAGAAGAACAATCCCGTCTGAGAAGTCTAAACTCACAATTAACGAAACTAGAAAAAGAAGAACAAATGAGGCCCAAAGTCAGTAGAACAAGGGTCATAATAAAGATTAGAGCAGAAATAAATAAAATCGAGAAGAATAAAACAATAGAAAGAATCAATGAAAGGAAGAGCTGGTTTCTTGAGAAAGGAAACAAAATAGATAAACCCCTAGCCAGACTTATCAAGAAAAAAAGAGAGTCTACTCATATGAACAGAGTCAGAAGTGAGAAAGGAAAAATCACTACGGACACCACAGAAATACAAAGAAATATTAGAGAATACTATGAAAAGTTCTATGCTAACGAACTGGATAACCTAGAAGAAATGGACAACTTTCTAGAAAAATAGAGCCTCCCAAGGCTGACCCAGAAAGAAACAGAAAATATGAACAGACCAATTACCAGCAACAAAATTGAACTGGTAATCAAAAACCTACCTAAGAACAAAACACCTGGACCAGATGGCTTCACCACTGAATTTTATCAAACATTTAGTGAAGACCTAATACCCATCTTCCTTAAAGTTTTCCAAAGAGTAAAAGAAGAGGGAATACTTCCAAACTCATTATATGAAGACAGGATCACTCTAATACCAAAACCAGGCAAAGACACCACCAAAAAAGAAAATTACAGACCAATATCCCTGATGAACATAGATGCAAAACTACTCAACAAAATATTGGCAAACCAAATGTAAAAACACATCAAAAGTATCATCCATCATGGTCAAGTAGGATTTATTCCAGGGATGAAAGGATGTTACAACATTCAAAAATCCATCAACATCATCCACCACATCAACAAGAAGAAGGACAAAAAACACATGATCATCTCCATAGATGGTGAAAAAGCATTTGACAAAATTCAACATCCATTCATGATAAAAACTCTCAAAAACTGGGTATAGAGGGCAAATACCTCAACATAATAAAGGCCACATATGACAAACCCACAGCCAACATTATAATTAACAGCAAGAAGCTGAAAGCTTTTCCTTTAAGATCGGGAACAAGACAAGGATGCCCACTCTCCCCACTTCTATTCAACATAGTACTGGAGGTCCTTGCCATGGCAATCAGACAACACAAAGAAATAAAAGGCATCCAGATTGGCAAGGAAGAAGTTAAACTGTTCCTGTATGCAGATGACATGATACTGTATGTAAAAAACCCTAAAGAATTCACTCCAAAACTACTAGATCTAACATCTGAATTCAGCAAAGTTGTGGGATACAAAATTAATACACAGAAATCTGTTGCATTCCTATACACTAACGATGAACTAGCAGAAAGAGAAATCAGGAAAACAACTCCATTCACAGTTGCATCAAAAAGAATAAAATACCTAGAAATAAACTGAACCAAGGAAGTGAAAGACCTATACTCTGAAAACTACAAGATGCTCATGAGAGAAATTAAAGAAGATAACAATAAATGGAAACACATCCCATGCTCCTGGTTAGGAAGGATTAATATTGTCAAAATGGCCATCCTGCCTAAAGCAATCTACAGATTCAATGAAATTCCTATCAAAATACCAACAGCATTCTGCAACAAACTAGAGAAAATCTTTCTAAAATTCATATGGAACCACAAAAGTCCCTGAATAGCCAAAGCAATGCTGAGAAGGAAGGGTAAAGCTGGGGGGATCATGCTCCCCAACTTCAAGCTCTACTACAAAGCCACAGTAATCAAGACAATTTGGTACTGGCACACGAACAGAACCATAGACCAATGGAACAGACTAGAGAGCCCTGATATAAACCTAACCATACATGGTCAATTAATATATGATAAAGAAGCCATGGACATACAATGGGGAAATGACAGCCTCTTCTATAGCTGATGTTGGCAAAACTGGACAGCTACATGCAAGAGAATGAAACTGAATTATTGTTTAACCCCATACACAAAAGTAACCTAGAAATGGATCAAAGACCTGAATGTAAGTCATGAAACCATAAAGCTCTTAGAAGACAATATAGGCAAAAATCTCCTGAATATAAGCATGAGCAACTTCTTCCTGAATGCATCTCCTCAAGCAAGGGGAAAAAAAGCAGAAATGAACTCATGGGACTGCATCAAATTAAAAAGTATCTGTACGGCAAAGGACATCATCAACGGAACAAAAAGGCATCCTACTGTATGGGAGAACATATTTGTAAATGACATATCCGACAAGGGGTTAACATCCAAAATATATAAAGAACTCACGTGCCTCAACACTAAAAAAACAAATAACCCAATTAAAAAATGGGTAGAGGATATGAAGAGACACGTCTCCAAAAAAGAAATTCAGATGGCCAACAGACACATGA
Organism: Smutsia gigantea; assembly: GCA_032199065.1. Classification (NCBI taxonomy): domain Eukaryota; kingdom Metazoa; phylum Chordata; class Mammalia; order Pholidota; family Manidae; genus Smutsia; species Smutsia gigantea. Next base: position 836,149 of record JAVSCE010009123.1, read on the forward strand.
AAAGATGCTCCACATCACTAATCATCAGGGAAATGCAAATTAAAACCACAATGAGATATCACCTCACACTAGTAAGTATGGCCAGCATTCAAAAGACTAAGAACAACAAATGCTGGCGAGGACGTGGAGAAAGGGGAACCCTCCTACACTGCTGCTGGGAATGTAAGCTAGTTCAACCATTGTGGAAAGCAATATGAAGATTCCTCAGCAATCTAAAAATAGAAATACCATTTAACCCAGGAATCCCACTCCTTGGAATTGACCCAAAGAATACAACTTCTCACATTCAAAAAGACATATACACCCCTATGTTTATTGCAGCACTTTTTACAATAGCCAAGATATGGAAGCAACCTAAGTGTCCATCAGTAGGTAAATGGATAAAGAAGCTGTGGTACATATACACAATGGAATACTATTCAGCCATAAGAAAGAAACAAATCCTACCGTTTGCAACAACATGGATGGAGCTGGAGGATATTATGCTCAGTGAAATAAGCCAGGCAGGAAAGACAAATGCCAAATGATTTCCCTCACTTCTGGAGTAGAACAATGAAGCAAAACTGAAGGAACAAAATAGCAGCTGACTCAGAGACTCCAAGAAGGAACTTGTGGTTACCAAAGGGGAGTGGTGTGGGAGGGAGGAAGAAGGGGATTGAGAGGTATTATGTTTAGTACACATGGTGTCGGGGGTCACAGGGATAAAATAGGCACAGAGAAGGCATATAGTGAATCTGTTGCATCTTACTACACTGGAGGACAGTGAGTGCATTGGGGTATGGGTGGGGACTTGATCATATGGGTAAATGTAGTAACCACATTGTTTTTTCATGTGAAACCTTCATAAGGGTGTATATCAATAATACCTTAATAAAAATTTTAAATAAATATAAGAGTATGTATAAGAGAACTGTATGTACATGCTGCACTTTAGCATTCATTAACTAATAGCTAACTCATTATTCTCATAGAACTTCCTTACCAAGACCAGGAACATCTCCTTCCTGGTAAATAAATTTCAGTGTCTTGCAACCATCTTTCATGAAAAAATGAGAAAACGCATCCAGCTATTAAATAAAAGAGAAAATGATGATCAATAAAATGACTAGGCTTGTACACCTGAAAACAATATATTGTATATCAACTATGCTTCAATTGAAAAAAAGATAATAAAATGACTAGGGAACTATGGTAAAATGAACTAAGCATTATGCTAGAAATACAGTGACAGGTATATCAGAATTAGAATCTGAACTAATTTAACTCCAAAATTACCATGGGATATAGGATGAGTTCTATTTCCAAACCTATACTAATGAAATACATATGTAAGTGGGCAGCCACTTACCTGACCTGCCTCATAGAATCTTATAAGGGTAAGTGGGTGAGTCCAACCAGAGGTAAATATAATTATTATAAGAAACCACAGGGATACCTCGTAGATATTGCAGGTTTGGTTCTAGATCACCACAATGAAGCAAATAAAGCAATAAAGTGAGTCAAATGAAGTTTTTGATTTCCCAGTGCCTATAAAAGTTATGTTTACCCTATGCTGTAATTTACTAGTGTGCAATGGCATATGTCTAAAGAAAACAATGTACATACCTTAATAAAAAATTACTTTATTGCTAAAAAATCCTAACTATCATCTGAGCTTCAGTGAGTCATATTCTTTTTGTTGATGGAAGGTCTTGCCTCAATGTTGATGGCTGCTGGCTGATGGGAGTGGTGCTTGCTGAGGGTTGGGGTGGTTGTGGCCATTTCTAAGATAAGATGACAATGAAGTTTGGGGCATCAGTGGACTTTTTCTTTCATGAGTGATTTCTCTGTAGCACATGATACTGTTTGATAGCATTTTACCCACAACAGAACTTCTTTCAAAATTGAAAATAAATCCTTTCAAACCCTTCTTCTGCTTTAAGAACTAAGTTTACATAATATTCTATATTCTTTGTTGTCATTTCAACAATCTTCCCAGCATCTTCATCAGTAGATTCCTTCTCAAGAAATCACTTTCTGTGTCATCTATAAGAAGCAATTCACATCTAATCAAGTTTGATCATGAGATAGCAGCAATTCAGTCACAGCTTCAGCTCCACTTCCAATTCTAGTTCTCCTGCTGTTTCCCCCACATCTTCAGTGATTCCTCCTCTGAAGTCTTGAACCCTTCAAAGTCATCCAAGAGGTTGGAATCAATTTCTTTAAAACTACTGTTATTGATATTTTTAACTGTTCCCATGAATTACAAATGTTCATAATGGCATCTAGAATGGTGAATCCTTTCCAGAAGGTTTTCAATTTACTTTGCCAAGATCCATCAGAGAAATCACTATCTATGGCAGCTGTAGCCTTATGAAATGTATTTCTTGAATAATAAGACTTGGAAATTGAAATTACTCCTTGATCTGCAGAATGGATGTTGTTAGCAGGCATGAAAACAACATTCATCTTGTTGTACACCTCCATCAGAATTCTCTGGTGATGAGGCACACTGTCATTGAGCAGTAGTATTTTGAAAGGAATCTTTTTTTCTGAGCTGTAGGTCTCAACAGTGGGCTTAAAATAGTAAGCCATGTTGTAAACAATGTACTGTCATCCAGACTTTGTTATTCCACTTACAAAGCACAGGCGAAGTAGATTTAACCTAATTTTTTAGGGCCCTAGGATTTTCATAATGGTAAATGAGCACTAGCTTCAATTTAAAGTCACCAGCTGCATTAGCCCCTAACAAGAGAGTCAGCCTGTCCTTTGAAGCTTTGAATCCTGCCATTGACTTCTCCTCTCTAACTATGAAAATCCTAAGTGGCATCTTCTTCCAATAGAAGGCTGTTTCATATCCATCGAAAATCTGTTGTTTAGTGTAGCCACCTTCATTGGTTCTCTTAGCTAGATCCTTTGGATACCCTGGCTGCAGCTTCTCCATCAGCACTTGCTGCTTCCCCTGGCACTTCTATATTATGGAGTTGGCTTCTTTCCTTAAACCTCATGAACGAACCTCTGCTAGCTTCCACCTTTACTTCTGCAGCTTCCTCACCTCTGTCTGCCTTCACAGAATTGAAGGGAGTCAGGGCCTTGCTCTGGATTAGGTTATGGCTTAAGAGATCATTGAGGCTGGTTTGATCATCCAGACTACTCATACTTTCACCATATCAGCAATAAGCCTGTTTCTGCTTTCTGATCGTTTGTGTGTTCACTGGAATAGCACTTGCAATTTCCTTTAAGAACTAAATTTTCCTTTGCATTAACAGTTTGGCTAATGGTTTGGCACAAGAGGCGTGGCTTTTGGCCTTTCACCATGCCTTCCTCCTTAGCTTAATTGTTTGTAGCTGCTGATTTAAAATGAGAGGTGTGCAACTCTTCCTTTCGCTTGAACACTCAGAAGTCATTGCAGGGTTCTTAACTGGCCTAATTTCAATGTTGCTGTTTCTCAGGGAAGAGGGAGGCCCAAGGAGAAGGACAGAGAGGGGAGGCCAGACAGTGGAGCAGTCAGAACACACACAACATTTATTAAGTTTACCATCTAATATGGGTGCAGTTCACGGCTCCTCAAAACAATTACGTTAGTAATATCAAAGATCACTGATCTCAGATCACCATAGCAAATATAATAATAATGAAAAAGTTCCAATTATTGTGAGAGTTACCAAAATGTGACACAGAGACATGAAGTGAGCAAATGCTGTTGGAAAAATGATGCCCATTGACTTGCTTGATGCAGAGTTACCACAAACTTTCAGTTTGTAAAAAAATGTAGTATCTAGGAAACACAATAAGTCAAAGCACAGTAAAATTAGGTATGCCTGTATACTTAAAGCTGAGCTGGGAAGCAGAAAACTTACCTTATTAACTAATTGTTTTGTTTGGCTATTTGAGTCATTATGTTTCAGCAATTATAATTTGATCCATATTGTAGCCACACTAATATAAAAACAAATTATTATAATGAGAGTTTCCCATATTTATAAGCATGAAGCTCTCATTTTAATTACTTACGAGTCAGCATAATATCTTAGTAAGTAGAAAAATGAATAGACCACATTTGAAACTAAATCCTTCACACATCATTTGGGAAATACAAAGATACTGAATCCCCTTCACCTAGTCCCACTGATTCTATACCTAAGTATCTCTCTTGGGCAGGGGGTTTCTCTTCACTTACTGACCACATGTGGAAGAATCCAAGACCTGACAGTCTCTCCCTCTAGGACACACTTCTCAGACTTTAGCATGCATCAGAAAAGCACCAAGAGGGACTTCAGGGAAGATGGTGGCGCGAGCAGGGTGGCAGAAATCTCCTCCCAAAACCATATATATTTATGAAAATACAACAAATGCAACTATTGCTAAAAGAGAGACCAGAAGATACAGGACAACACTCTGCCTGCAGTTACACCTAAGAGGACTCGGCACCTCGCGAAACAGGTAAGATACGGAGCCGCGACCTGGCGGGACCACAGCACCCTTCCACACCAGTGCATCAGCGGGAAGAGGGGAATCAGAGCAGGGAAGGAGTGGAAGCACAGGCCCACCAAATAACCAGCCCTGCTGATCTGCGCCGGGAGCACTGACACACATAGGTCGGTGTATCGGAGATTGGAGAGACAGAGGTGCAGGATCTGAGATGGAGAACGCAAGCAGGCCCTCTCAGCCAGATCCCCAGGACAAAAGAAAAGTGTGTGCTTTTTTTTAGGGGTCTTAAAGAGACAGTGGCCCAATGGAGGAGCAGGAACGTCTCAGCGCACTCAGCCAAGCAGGCTGGGAGTCCCGGGTAATTTCGGACACCTTGGCCGGCGGCGGGGAAAAAAGGCCACCTCCCATTCATTCCCTCCCTGTCCAGAGTCTCAAAGGGCTCGGTGGAGTGGCCGCGGTTGCGGAATAGTGGAGCAGCAGCGCCACCTACAGCATCCTCACAGAATCTACACCCGGCGGGCATTTTGGCTTTTTTTTAGTTTTTTTCTTTTTTTTTTCTTTTTCTGACCACTTCTATTGACATGAAAGGACAGCGGAATATGGTACAAACAAAAGTTAGCCAAACAAACTCAGAGAGGGAGCCTGATGGGATGGACATGCACAATCTTCCTGAAAAAGAATTCAGAATAAAAGTCATAACCATACTGATGGATCTACAGAGAAATATGCAGGAGCTAAGGGAGTAGTGAGGAAAGACAATGCAGAAATGAGACAAGCGATCGACAGGCTTAGCAGCAGATTGGACGAGATGCAAGAGACTGTTAATGGAATAGAAATCAGAGAACAGGAATACAGAGAAGCTGAGGCAGAGAGAGATAAAAGGATCTCTAGGAATGAAAGAATATTAAGAGAACTGTGTGACCAATTCAAACAGAACAATATTCGTATTATAGGAGTACCCGAGGAAAAAGAGGGAGAAAAAGGGATAGAGAGTGTCTTTGAAGAAATAATTGCTGAAAACTTCCCCATGCCAGGGGAGGAAATAGTCTCTCAGACCATGGAAGCCTACAGATCTCCCAACACAAGGGACCCAAGGAAGACAACACCAAGACACATAATAATTAAAATGGCAAAGATTAAAGATAAGGACAGAGTATTAAAAGCAGCTAGAGAGAGAAAAAAGATCACCTACAAAGGAAAACCCATCAGACTATCATCAGACTTCTCAACAGAAACCTTACAGGCCAGAAGAGAATGCCATGATATATTTAACATAATGAAACCGAAGGGCCTCAAACCAAAAATATTGTATCCAGCACAATTATCATTTAAATTTGAGTGAGGGATTAAACATTCCCACACAAGCGAAAGCTGAGGGAATCTGCCTCCAATAAACCACCTATACAGAATATCTCACAGGGACCGCTCTAGATGGAAGCACTCCTAAGGGTAAAAAGAGGTCATCAGAGAAAATAAAATCACAGCAATGAAAGCAGACCATCCAAATACTAACTAAAGGCAAAGAATAAAACACCTAATATATAAAGAATGGAGGAGGAAGAATAAGAAGGGAGAGAAATAAAGAAACATCACACTGAATTTACAATAAATTAACAAGAAAGTTAAGTTAAACTGTTAGATAGTAAAGAAGCAACCCTTAAACCTTTGGTAACCACGAATCTAAAGCCAGCAATGGCAATAAATACATATCTATCGATAATCACCCTAAATGTAAATGGACAGAATGCAACAATCAAAAGACACAGAGTAACAGAATGGATAAAAAATCAAGACCCATCTATATGCTGCTTACAAGAGACTCACCTCAAACCCAAAGATATACGCAGACTAAAGGTGAAGGGATGGAAAAAGATATTTCATGCAAACAACAAGGAGAAAAAAGCACGTGTTGCAGGACTTGTATCAGACAAAATAGACTTAGACTTCAAAACGAAGAAAGTAGCAAGAGATAAAGAAGGACATTACATAATGATAAAGGGGTCAGTACAACAAGAGGCTATAACCATATTAAATATATATGCACCCAACACAGGAGCACCAGCATTTGTGAAAAAACTACTAACAGAATTAAAGGAGGAAATAGAAAGCAATGCACTCATTTTAGGAGACTTCAACACACCACTCACTCCAAAGGACAGATCAACCAGACAGAAAATAAGTAAAGACACAGAGGCACTGAACAACACACTAGAACAAATGGACCTAACAGACATCTACAAAGCGCTACACCCAAAAGCAACAAGACACATACTCTTCTCAATTGCACATGGAACATTTTCCAGAATAGACCACATACTAGGCCACAAAAAGAACCTCAGTAAATTCAAAATATTGAAATTCTACCAACCAACTTCTCAGAATACAAAGGTTTAAAACTAGAAATAAATTTTAGAAAGAAATCAAAAAGGCTCACAAATACATGGAGACTTAACAACATTCTCCTAAATAATCAATGGTCAACGACCAAATTAAAACAGAGATCAAAGAATATAGGGAGACCAATGACAACAACAACACAAAGCCACAACTTCTGCAGGACGCAGCAAAGGCAGTTCTAAGACGAAAGTATGTTGCAATCCAGGCCTGTTTAAAGAAGGAAGAACAATCCCAAATGAATAGTCTAAAGACACAATTACTGAAATTGGAAAAAGAAGAACAAATGAGGCCAAAAGTTACGAGAAGGAGGGACATAATAAATATTAGAGAAGAAATAAATAAAATTGAGAAGAATAAAACAATACAAAAAAAATCAATGTAACTGAGAGTTGGTTCTTTGAAAAAATAAACATAGATAAACCCCTAGACAGACTTATTAAGAGAAAAAGAGAATCTACACACATAAACAGAATCAGAAATGAGAAAGGAAAAATCACGACAGACCCCACAGAAATACAAAGAATTATAGGAGAATACTATGAAAATCTATATGCTAACAAGCTGGAAAACATAGAAGAAATGGACACTTCTTAGAAAAAGACAACCTTCCAAGACTGACCAAGCAAGAAACAGAAAACCTGAACTGACCAATTACCAGCAACATAATTGAATCGGTAACCAAAAAATTAACCAAGGACAAAACCCCCGGGCCAGATGGATTCACCTCTGAATTCTACCAGACATATAGAGAAGAAATAACACCGATTCTCCTTAAAGTTTTCCAAAAAATAGAAGAGGAGGGAATATTTCCAAACTCATTCTAAGAAGCCAGCATCACACTAATACCAAAACCGGGTAAAGACCTCACCAAAAAAGAAAATTACAGACCAATCTCCCTGATGAATGTAGATGCAAAAATACTCAACAAAATATTAGCAAACCGAATTAAAAAATACATCAAGAGGATCATACACCATGATCAAATGGGATTCATCTCAGGGATGCAAGGTACAACATTTGAAAATCTATCAACATCATCCACCACATCAACAAAAAGAGGAACAAAAACCACATGATCATCTCCATACATGCTGAAAAAGGATTTGACAAAATTCAACATCTATTCATGATAAAAACTCTCAACAAAACGGGTATAGAGGGCAAGTACCTCAACATTATAAAGGCCATATATAAGAAACCTACAGCTAACATCATACTTAACAGCGAGAAGCTGAAAGCTTTTCATCTAAGATCGGGAGCAAGACAGGGATGCCCACTCTCTCCACTGTTATTCAACATAGTACTGGAGGTCCTAGCCACGGCAATCAGACAATACAAAGAAATACAAGGCATCCATATTGATAAAGAAGAAGTCAAATTGTCACTATTTGCAGATGACATAATATTGAACATAAAAAACCCTGAAGACTCCACTCCAAAAGTACTAGAACTAATATCTGAATTCAGCAAAGTTGCAGGATACAAAATTAACACACAGAAATCTGTTGCTTTCCTATACACTAACGATGAGTTCGCAGAAAGAGAAATCAGGAAAACAATTCCATTCACAAATGCATCAAAAAGAATAAAATACCTCAGAATAAATCTAACGAAGGAAGTGAAAGACTTATACCCTGAAAACTACAAGACACTCCTAAGAGAAATTAAAGAGGACACTAACAAATGGAAATTCATCCCATGCTCTAGACTAGGAAGAATAAATATTGTCAAAATGGCTATACTACCTAAAGCAATCTACAGATTCAATGCAATCCCTATCAAACTACCAACAGCTTTCTTCAATGAACTGGAACAAATAATTCCAAACTTCATATGGAACCACAAAAGACCCCAAATAGCCAAAGCAATCCTGAGAAGGAGGAATAAAACAGGGAGAATTACGCTCCCTGACTTCAAGCTCTACTACAAAGCCACAGTAATCAAGACAATTTGGTATTGGCACAAAACCAGACCCACAGACCAGTGGAACAGAATAGAAAATCCAAACATAAACCCAAAAATATATAGTCAATTAATATATGATAAAGGAGCCTTGGATGTACAGTGGGGAGATGACAGCCCCTTCAGCAGCTGGTGTTGGAAAAACCGGACAGCTACATGTAAGAGAATGAAACTGGACTACTGTCTAACCCCATACACAAAAGTCAACTCAAAATGGATCAAAGACCTGAGTGTTAGTCATGAAACCATAAAACTCTTAGAAAAAAACATAGGCAACAATCCCTCGGACATAAACATGAGCGACTTCTTCATGAACATATCTCCCTGGGCAAGGGAAACAAAACCAAAAATGAATAAGTGGGACTATATCAAGTTGAAAAGCTTCTGTACAGCAAAGGACACCATTAGTAGAACGAAAAGACATCCTTCAGTATGGGAGAATATATTCATAAATGACATATCCAATAAGGGGTTGACATCTGAAATATATAAAGAACTCATGCACCTCAACAAACGAAAAGCAAATAATCCAATTAAGGAATGGGCAGAGGGCATGAATAGACACTTCTCCAAAGAAGAAATTCAAATGGCCAACAGGCACGTGAAAAGATGCTTCCACATCGCTAATCATCAAAGAAATGCAAATTAAAACCACAATGAGATACATCCTCACACCAGTGAGGATGGCCAACATCCAAAACACAAACAACAACAAATGTTGGCGAGGATGTGGAGAAAAGGGAACCCTCCTACACTGCTGGTGGGAATGCAAATTAGTTCAACCATTGTGGAAAGCAGTATGGAGGTTCCTCAAAAAACTCAAAATAGAAATACCATTTGACCCAGGAATTCCACTCCTAGGAATTTACCCTAAGAATGCAGCAGCCCAGTTTGAAAAGGACAGATGCACCCCTATGTTTATTGCAGCACTATTTACAATAGCCAAGAAATGGAAGCAACCTAAGTGTCCATCAGTAGATGAATGGATAAAGAAGAGTGGTACATATACACAATGGAATATTATTCAGCCATAAGAAGAAAACAAATCCTACCATTTGCAATAACATGGATGGAGCTAGAGGGTATTATGCTCAGTGAAATAAGCCAAGCCGAAAAAGACAAGTACCAAATGATTTCACTCATATGTCGAGTATAAGAACAAAGAAAAAAACTGAAGGTACCAAACAGCAGCAGACTCACAGAATCCAAGAACGGACTAATAGTTACCAAAGGGAAAGGGACTGGGGAGGATGGGCGGGAAGGGAGGGATAAGAGGGGAAAAGGGGCATTATGATTAGCAGATGTAATGTTGGGGGGGCGCCGGGAGGGCTGTACAACTCAGAGAAGACAAGTAGTGATTCTATAGCATCTCACTATGCTGATGGACAGTGACTGTAATGGGGTTGGTGGGGGGGACCTGATGAAGGGGTAGTTTAATAGCCATAATGTTGCACATGTAATTGTAGACTAATGATACTAAAATGAATTCTATTAAAAAAAAGAAAAAAGTAAGAAAGCACCAAGTACCCTGGGCCTGAGGACTTGCATTTCTAAAAAGTTCCGGGTGGTGGCGATGGTCTGGTTCTGGGAGCACATTTCGGATCCACCACCCTAGGAGATGAAATGCAGCCACAGATACGTGCAAATTCTAGCCCTTAATTTTCTACTCTTCCATCTCACACACAAACTTGATTCTCTTGCATAATTATAACCCGAAAGACACAAAAACTGTCAGCACTGATATTCTTGCCCAGTTCCACAAACATTTTCTTGCTGTATCTGACTTTTATGACCCATCAGCTTTGAGGGCGTCCAAATTCTCAAAAGTAGAGCACATGATTTTAATAAAAAGATATATCAAATATAATTAATTCTTGGTTTTTTAAACACATTGTGGTCCTGAGAGTTCTAAGTGAATGTCATCCTGGGCTGAAATCATGACTGTGGATTAAAAATTCACTTATAATACACAACATACATACAAATAGTTTAGCTCTGCCACAATCTTGCACTCAGTAAGGTAGCTTTATTATGCCCCTCTTGCAGAAGAGAAAATGAAAGCTAAAAAGAATTTGAGTGAAGAATCAAAATACACACAACCTAAAGTGCAGAGCCTGGAATTGGACGCCAGCCTTGGGCCTCCTGTACCCTTTCCACAGAGCCATAGTGCTCCTCCCTGGACTCTGGAAAACACTGCCATGTAAGCGAGGCATCCAGGTAGTCTATGACTACCCTGAGCAGTGCTGAGCGAAGAGAGCAGTGAAAGAGTGGATGCCAGTTGGGTAGAAGCCTCCGCGTTGGTCAGGATCCTGATGAGGAAACAAGTCCCAACAAAAGGGTTTTATAAAGGGGCTCCAGAAGGAGGCCAGAACAGGGTCAGAGGAAGCTGCAGCACTCACAGCAACACAGGACTAGCAGCGAGGAAAACCACCAGCACCCCAAGGCCTGCAAGGAGCCAGAGGAGCTAAAACAATCAGTAGGGAAGGGAGGCCAGAAGAACATTAAACAAACAAGAAAAATAGAAACAAAAACAACTCGAGAATGGCAAAAAGATTCCTCTTGCTATATGGATATCAAAGACAACCAGAACAGGCTACAGCATTTGTGGGACCAGTGCAAGATGAAAATGTAGGACCACTTGTAAAAAATTAAGAACTTCAAGATGGTGACAGAAGTTCATTAAATCAAGTGCAGAGCTCTTCAGCACAGGGGCCTATTCAACTACACAGCCCACATGTCCATGAAACCATCCTTGACCATACCTGTATATTCCAGCAGCAAACTTTGGTGACCTGGGAAACCATGCCCCATTTCCAGGCTTGCTGTGGCACCTCTTCTTTTATATACACAGCTCCATGCATTTTTTTTCCATCCTTTGCCATTAAAATAGCTCAAAGGTATTGATCTGTCTGCATTGATCATATCTCACTCTAACACACTAAGGAAGTAGGAAAATGAGTGACCCCATTTATACCATCATGGGACCGCCAGTTCTAAACTTGTATAAAGGTCCTGGAAGAAATGAAGAGCAGACAACTTTCCAGAACTTGGCATAAGCACTGAACCAAGGAAGGGAAAGGCTGTTCAGGAAACATTCCACAGAATGTCATCTCCTAAAGCAAGCTAAAAAGCTTTGCCCAAGTTCACTGTTCTCTGTAGAAGCAGAGGGTATGGACCCCAATGGTGACAACCTCAGCACAGTGCTGCCCCCCAACCAACTCTCCTACCAGTGTATTCAGTGGGACAATCAGCTCACCCGGAATGTATCTGCTCATTGGTCTGGCTGGACTTCAACCTAGTCCACTCCTAAAGCTGATGAAAAGTTCAAGCAGCTAGTTGTAATTTTATTATATAAGAAGTAAACTACGACACTGCTCCTGAAAGCTACTATGAAAGTCATGGTTTATCATTTATTACTATAATTAATTAGGGTGACCATATAATTCATCATCTGAAATTGAGAGAACCAGACTGTTACTAATTATCCCAGGAGAGCAGGCATAATCCAGCACTGTCCCTGGCACATTGAGACATACTGTAATCACCTCATTGTTTTCAACTATGCTTATGCAACATTCACTGATCCCTAGATCATATTTATGCAGTTTGTTTTTCTATCCAAATGATTTGCATATGCAATTCATATACCTATACTTTCAAACTATTACTGTACCTGTGTCTGACTACCCCTCTTAACTTCTAAGGCATTTTGAGTTAGAAATTTAGTCAAATTCTAGTCACTAACTATTCTTGTTCCTTCTTTCTCAATAGCAGACCCAACTAGAAATAACATCCGGCGGCTATAATTACGTAGGATTAAGCTTCTCTAATCAGTGAAATCCCAACCTTCTCTTTAAAAACTTTTTTTGCTCTTGACAATGACTCCACTTTCTTAAATCAATCACTTCTCAAAGAGCAATTAAAAAATAGTAAGACATAAACTTACAGATGGGCAATCCAAAATTAATTCTTCAACAGTTACTAAGTCCAGGCCAAGTTTTTCTGATAGAATTTCAAATATATATTTGTATGAAGACTCAATCTTCATTTTTCGGCTTTCCCTTGCATCTCTAAATCTTGCCTAAAAAATGAAAAACACGTGTAAAAATTGTAATTATGAAGAAAACCACCAAAATATTTCACTTGAAATAAAAGTGACATATGAAAAATCTTATTATAAGCAAAACCTGTCTCTCTTTTAATGTTTCCTGTAGATTTGAAATGCCACTCAAGCTTCGGCGGTACTTGGATGACCTCGGGCAAGATAGAGAAAGCATTTCAGAAAGCGCCAATGTAGCCGTTCGGAGTGTAGGCCTATGACGAATTCTATGTGGATCTGGCTCATCGTCATCTGGAAGAATTATCCTTTTATCAGAAGGAATGAGATTCAGATAATCACTAGCAGTACGAACACGGCCTCTTTCAGAAAGAGGGACATCTGCAGAGGTTGCCTCTCTTGGAGGGGGCGGAGCCTCTTCCCCTGAAGGAGGAGGAGCTTCTTCCTCCAGTGGTAGTGGAGCCTCTTGTTCAGGAGGGGGTGTGGCCTCCTCTCCTGGGCTGGGAGTGACAGTATCTTCTGAAGGACGAGGGGCTCCCTCTCCCAAAGAGGGAGGAGTTTCTTCCAGAGGGGGTGGGGCATCCTGATCAGCGCTCATGTTAACCGCTCCTTCCTCCTGCAGGGCACCTTAAACTTCAAAACCTAGAATTACAAAATGTTTTCCTTTAAAATTGTACAATAAGTTGAGTATAATGTGTTAATTTATTCTTCCCCTTGAATCTAGGCATGTAGCAAAACCATCTACTTCTCTTATATTGTTTAAAGAAGCTAAATTTACAGGACTAAAGATTTTTTTTAAAGGAAGACAGCATGTGTGCGTGCGTGCACACACACACACAGAGGCTTTTTCAAACTCCAAGTGCTCTTCTGATTATACGACCCTAGGGGACTGCTGCTCCATACACATCCCATTCCTGTCATAGTAACCACTGCAACTGATGGAAGGGGACCTTCCCTCAGGTATAAGGACTGAAAAAGACTGAAAGCCACCGTATTAGCAGACAGACTGGTGATCGCTGCCAAGATACTGGTTCGTCCCAGAGACAAGAAAAGAACTACATGGACTGAAGTGTTACTTCCTTTGAGGAACTCTGTGGTATAATTCACCAGACACTTAACTGTCCAACCATCTCATCTACGTGAGTGTAATCAAGAGCCCAGCAAAAGCATAAAACATCCTGTTAGCAGCCAAAATGAATATCCTAAGTCTAAACATAAAATTCATGCTGACATGTGATTTTGACTACTTATTGAAGGAACTGTATCATAAAATATAAATCCACCTACGCAGTCAGAAACCTTTGATTATAAAGGAATGTGGAAGTTATCATGAGCACAGAACCAGGAAAATTAGGAAACACCAGTGGAACAGGAGAAAATGCTGTTCGAGAAAAAAACTATATTATAGGACAATAATGAAGCATTCATCAAAATAGTTATCAGGATATGGCTAAGATCCGGAAACCAGAACAACAGTAAACACTTGGAGAAGAAAAGAATAAATTCCAAAGTAGATAGTTCAAAAGAAGAAAGAGACTTTGTAGTGAGAAATTCTGAGAACACTGGGGCAGACGTAACCTAAATAAAATGGTGAACCTTATGGAGGGACACCAACAGCCCTGCCTAGGACACGAGGACAATCTGTAATTTGTACACCACAGCTGCTCTCTCCAGGTTTTTCATAAAAACCATAAACAGCTGAAATTGTTTTCTTTGATATCCTAAGTAGGCCTACCCAAGAACAAAAATACCCAAACTGACCTATCTTTTAGCTGCCAGCTAACCTATTTTACCCACTCACATGCAAGTTGTGTAAACAAGAACCGTTGTTCTGAAACTGTCTTCAGGTTGTTTTTTTCCCCTCATCCCTCTCTCCTATCTCTTTAATAAATCCTGGGTTTTGTCTTTGTTCCTTGGCCATACTCTAACATCTTTCTTCCTCACATGTGAGTAAATTTCCATGGAAAATAATTAATTAAATGTCTCTGGGTTAATACTGGACACAAGAAAATACCCAAATCCCTATCAAAATCTAAAAGCATTCTTCAATGAACTAGAGCAAATCACTCTAAAATTCATACGGAACCACAAAACACGCTGAATAGCCAAAGCAATCTTGAGAAGGAAGAATAATGTTGGGGGGATTATGCTCCCCAACTTCAAGCTCTACTACAAAGCCACAGTAATCAATACAATTTGGTACTGGCACAAGAACAGATCCATAGACCAATGGAACAGACTAGAGAGCCCAGATATAAACCCAGCCATATATGGTCAAGTAATATACGATAAAGGAGCCGTGGATATACAATGGGGAAATGACAGCCTCTTCAACAGCTGGTGTTGGCAAAACTGGACAGCTACATGCAAGAGAATGAAACTGGACTATTGTTTAACCCCACAGACAAAAGTAAACTTGAAATGGATCAAAGACCTGAATGTAAGTCATGAAACCATAGAACTCTTAGAAGACAACATAGGCAAAAATCTCCTCAATATAAACATAAGCAATTTCTTCTTGAACGCATCTCCTTGAGCAAGGCAAAATAAAAACATGGGACTACATAAAACTAAAAACCTTCTGTATGGCAAAGGACACGATCAACAGAACAAAAAGGCATCCTACAGTATAGGAGAATATATTTGTAAACGACATATCTGACAAGGGGTGAACATCCAAAATATATAAAGAACTCACACACCTCAACATACAAAAAGCAAATAACCTGATTTAAAAATGGGCAGAGGAGAGACTTGCAAGATGGCGGCATGAGAGGTGAGACGGAGAGCTCCTCCAAAACCCACAAATTGTACAAAAATATAGTTAATTAATACAACTAACGTTAAAACAGCAGCAAGAGAACTCTGGGAAGATGGCGGCGTGAGCAAGGCAGCGGAAATCTCCTCCCCAAACCATATATATTTGTTAAAATATAACAAATACAACTATTCCTAAAAAAGAGAACAGAAGATACAATACAACAGCCAGGCTACAGCTACACCTGCAAGAACTCAGTGCCTCATGAAGCGGGTAAGATACAAAGCCGCGACCCAGCGGGACCCGAGTACTTGCCCACCCCAGCGCACCGGCGGGAGGAAAAGATTCAGAGTGGGGAGGGAGGGGAAGCACAGGCCCGCCAAAAAACCAGCCCTGGTGATCTGCGCCGGGAGCACTGACACACATCGCATGGTGTATTGGAGATTAGAGAAACAGAAGTGCAGGACCCGAGACAGAGACAAGTGGATCCCCTCAGCCGGCTCCCTGGGAAAAAAGAAAAATGGGCAACTTTTGTTTTGTTTTGCTTTGCTTTTTGTTTTTTTGTTTTTTTTTGTGGTTTTTATTCTTTTTTTAATTTTTTGTTTGGTTGAAGTCTTAAAGAGATGAGGGCCCAACAGTGAAACAAAATCATCCCAGCCCACTCAGCCCAGCAGACTGGGAGTCTTGGGGAATTTCGGACCCCCTGGCCAGCAGCCGGGCAAAACAGCCACGCCGACGCTTCCCACAGTGATCAGCAGCTTCCCATTCGTTCCCCCCAACTCCCCAGCCAGCGCCGAAAAGGGTCCAGGAGCCTCCACTGCTACGGAACAGCAGAGGAGCAACCCCGCCCACAACAGCCTCACAGAATCTACCACTGGCAGGCGTGCAACTAAGTGGGAAGGACCCCAGAACCGACATCAAGAGCTGGAAAGCACCAAGGGGACGAGGAGGCACCCAGCGAGACTTCAAACCCACGCAGTGCTATAGACTAGGCCGAGGGCGACCCCGCATACAGGTAGCTCTGGGAACTATCCCAGAGACTACCTACCAGTGGGTGAGAAACCAGTTCAGGCCCCAGAGAAGGGCAAGGAGAACAACAAGCAGGAAGGGACTTTGTTTTCCCAGCTGACACACATGGCACTTACCAGCGACCACTTGGATCACCATGAAAACACAGAGGAATATGGTACACACAAAGACGACCCAGACAAAACCAGAGAGAGGTCATGATGGGATATATTTATACAATCTTCCTGAAAAAGAATTCAGAATAAAAGTCATAACCTGCTGTTGGATCTACAGAAAAACATGCAAGAGCTAAGGGAGGAAGTGAGGAAAGACAGTGCAGAAATCAGACAAGCGATTGACGGGTTTAAGAGCAGAATGGATGAGGTGAAAGAGACTGTTAATGGAATAGAAATCAGAGAACAGGAATACAGAGAAGCTGAGGCAGAGAGAGATAAAAGGATTTCTAGGAATGAAAGAATATTAAGAGAACTGTGTGACCAATCCAAAAGCAACAATATTCGCATTATAGGAGTACCAGAGGAAGAAGAGAGAGAAAAAGGGATAGAAAGTGTCTTTGAAGAAATAATTGCTGAAAACTTCCCCATGCTGGGAAGGAAATAGTCGCGCAGTCCACGGAATCCCACAGATCTCCCAAAACAAGGGACCCAAGGAAGACAACACCGAGACACAATAATTAAAATGGTAAAGATCAAAGGTAAGGACAGACTTTTAAAGGGAGCTAGAGAGAGAAAAAATATCACCTACAAAGGAAAACCCATCAGACTATCATCAGACTTCTCAACAGAAACCTTACAGGCCAGAAGAGAATGGCATGATATATTTAAGGTAATGAATCAGAAGGGGCTTGAACCAAGAATACTTTATCCAGCACGATTATCATTTAAATTTGAGGGAGGGGTCAAACAATTCCCAGGCAAGCGAAAGCTGAGGGAATCTGACTCCCACAAACCACCTCTACGGGATATCTTAAAGGGATTGCTATAGATGGAAGCATGCCTAAGGCTAAAAAGATGTCACCAGAGAAAGTAAAATCATAGGAAATAAAGCAGACCATCCAAATACTAACTAAAGGTAAAAAGTAAAATCACCTATTCACAAAAACAGTCAAAGGAAATGTAGAAGAGTACAGAATAAAACACCTAGTATATAAAGCATGGAGGAAGAAGAAGAAGAAGAGAGAGAAATAAAGAACCATCAGACTGTGTTTATAATAACTTAACAAGAGAGTTAAGTTAGACTGCTAGATACTAAAGAATTTACCCTTGAACCTTTGGTAACCACGAATCTAAAGCCAGCAATGGCAATAAGTATATATATATCAATAATCACCCTAAATGTACATGGACTGAATGCACCAATCAAAAAAAAACAGAGTAATAGAATGGATAAAAACACAAGACCCATCTATATGCTGTTTCCAAGAGACTCACCTCAAACCCAAAGATATACACAAACTAAAGGTGAAGGGATGGAAAAAGACATTTCATGCAAACAACAAGGAGGAAAAAGCAGGTGTTGCAGTACTTGCATCAGACAATATAGACTTCAAAACGAAGAAAGTAGCAAGAGATAAAGAAGGACATAATATAATGGTAAAGGGGTCAGTCCAACAAGAGTATATAACCATTATAAATATAGATGCACCAACACAGGAACGCCAACATATGTGAAACAATTACTAACAGAATTAAAGGAGGAAATAGAAAGCAATGCATTCATTTTAGGAGATTTCAACACACCACTCACTCCAAAGGACAGATCAACGAGACAGAAAATAAAGACACAGAGGCACAGAACAACACACTGGAACAGATGGACCTAACAGACATCTACAGAACTCTACACCCAAAAGCAGCAGGATACACATTCTTCTCAAGTGTACATGGAACATTTTCCAGAATAGACCACATACAAGGCCACAAAAAGAACCTCAGTAAATTCAAAAATATAGAAATTCTACCAACCAACTTCTCAGATCACAAAGGTATAAAACTAGAAATAACTTGTACAAAGAAAAAAAAAGGTTCACAAATACAGGAAGGCTTAATAACATACTCCTAAATAATCAATGGGTCAACAACCAAATTAAAACAGAGATCAAACAATACAAGGAGACAAATGAAAACAACACAAAGCCACAACTTATGCAGGACACAGCAAAAGCAGTTCTAAGAGGAAAGTATATAGCAATCCAGGCCTATTTAAAGATCGAAGAACAAACCCAATAGAATACTCTAAAGCCACAATTAGTGAAATGGGAAAAAGAAGAACAAAAGAGGCCCAAAGTCACCAGAAGGAGAGACATAATAAAGAACAGAGAAGAAATAAATAAAATTGAGAAGAATAAAACAATAGAAAAAATCAGTGAAAACAAGAGCGGGGTCTTTGAAAAAATGAACAAAATAGATAAAAGGCTAGCCAGACTTATTAAGAGAAGAAGAGAATCTACACACATAAACAGATTCAGAAATGGGAAAGGAAAAATCACGACGGACCCCACAGAAATACAAAGAATTACATGAGAATACTATGAAAATCTATACGCAAACAAGCTGGAAAACCTAGAAGAAATGGACAACTTCTTAGGAAAATACAACCTTCCAAGACTGACCAAGCAAGAAACAGAAAACCTAAAGAGACAAATCACCAGCAAAGAAATTGAATCAGTAATCAAAAAACTACCCAAGAACAAAACCCCCAGGCCAGATGGATTCACCTCTGAATTCTACATGACATATAGAGAAGAAATAACACCCATTCTCCATAAAGTTTTCCAAAAAATAGCAGAGGACGGAATACTTCCAAACTCATTCTATGAAGCCAGCATTCTCTAATACCAAAACCTGGCAAAGACCTCACCAAAAAAGAAAATTACAGACCAATAATCCTGATGAACATAGATGCAAAATACTCAACAAAATATTAGCAAACAGAATTCAAAAATACATCAAGGAGATCATACACCATGATCAAGTGGGATTCATCTCAGGGAAGCAAGGATGGTACAACATTCGAAAATCCATCAACATCATCCACCACAGCAACAAAAAGAAAAACAAAAAGCACATAATCATCTCCATAGATGCTGAAAAAGCATTTGACAAAATTCAGCATCCATTCATGATTAAAACTCTCAACAAAATGGGTATAGATGGCAAGTACCTCAACATCATAAAGGCCATATATGACAAACCCACAGCTAACATCATACTTAACAGCGAGAAGCTGAAAGCTTTTCGTCTAAGATCGGGAGCAAGACAGGGATGCCCACTCTCTCCACTGTTATTCAACATAGTACTGGAGGTCCTAGCCACGGCAATCAGACAAAAACAAAGAAATACAAGGCATCCAGATTAGTAAAGAAGAAGTCAAATTGTCACTATTTGCAGATGACATGATATTGCCATAAAAAACTCCAAAGACTCCACTCCAAAACTACTACACCTAATATATGAATTCAGCAAAGTTGTAGGATACAAATTTAACACACAGAAATCTGTTGCTTTCCTATACACTAACGATGAACTAACAGAAACAGAAATCAGGAAAACAATTCCATTCACAATTGCATCAAAAAGAATAAAATACCTAGGAATAAACCTAACGAAGGAAGTGAAAGACCTGTACTCTGAAAACTACAAGACACTCCTAAGAGAAATTAAAGAGGACACTAACAACTGGAAATGCATCCCATGCTCTTGGCTAGGAAGAATAAATATTGTCAAAATGGCTATACTACCTAAAGCAATCTACAGATCAACGCAATCCCTATCAAACTACCAACAGCTTTCTTCAATGCACTGGAACAAATCATTCTAAAATTCATATTGAACCACAAAAGACCCCGAATAGCCAAAGCAATCCTGAGAAGGAGGAATAAAACAGGGGGAATTACACTCCCTGACTTCAAGCTCTACTACAAAGCCACAGTAATCAAGACAATTTGGTATTGGCACAAAAACAGACCCACAGACCAGTGGAACAGAATAGAAAATCCAAACATTAACCCAAACATATACAGTCAATTAATATTTGATAAAGGAGCCTTGGATATACAATGGGGAGATGACAGCCTCTTCAGCAGCTGGTGTTGGAAAAACTGGACAGCTACATGTAAGAGAATGAAACTGGACTACTGTCTAACCCCATACACAAAAGTAAACTCAACATGGATCAAAGACCTGAATGTAAGTCATGAAACCATAAAACTCTTAGAAAAAAACATAGGCAAAAATCTCTTGGACATAAACATGAATGACTTCTTCATGAACATATCTCCCCAGGCAAGGGAAACAAAAGCAAAAATGAACAAGTGGGGCTATATCAAGCTGAAGAGCTTCTGTACAGCAAAGGACACCATCAGTAGAACAAAAAGACATCCTACACTCTGGGAGAATATATTCATAAATGATGTATCCGATAAGGGGTTGACATCCAATATATATAAAGAATTCATGCACCTCAACAAACAAAAAGCAAATAATCCAACTAAGAAATGGGCAGAGGACATGAATAGACACTTCTCCAAAGAAGAAATTCAGATGGCCAACAGGCACATGAAAAGATGCTCCACATCACTAACCATCAGAGAAATGCAGATTAAAACCAAAATGAGGTATCATCTCACACCAGTGAGGATGGCCAACATCCAAAACACAAAGAACAAGAAATGTTGGCGAGAATGTGGAGAAAAGGGAACCCTCCTACTCTGCTGGTGGAAATGCAAATTAGTTCAACCATTGTGGAAAGCAGTATGGAGGTTCCTCAAAAAACTCAAAATAGAAATACTATTTGACCCAGGAATCCCACTCCTAGGAATTTACCTTAAGAATGCAGCAGCCCAATTTGAAAAAGACAGATGCACCCCTATGTTTATCGCAGCACTATTTACAATAGCCAAGAAATGGAAGCAACCTAAGTGTCCATCAGTAGATGAATGGATAAAGAAGATGTGGTACATATACACAATGGAATATTATTCAGCCATAAGAAGAAAACAAATCCTACCATTTGCAACAACATGGATGGAGCTAGAGGGTATTATGCTCAGTGAAATAAGCCAAGCCGAAAAAGACAAGTATCAAATGATTTCACTCATATGTGGAGTATAAGAACAAAGAAAAAAACTGAAGGAACAAAACAGCAGCAGACTCACAGAACCCAAGAATGGACTAATAGTTACCAAAGGGAAAGGGACTGGGGAAGTTGGGTGGGAAGGGAGGGATAAGGGGGAAAAAGGGGCATTACGATTAGCAGATGTAATGTTGGGGGGGGTACGGGGAGGGCTGTACAACTCAGAGAAGACAAGTAATGACTCTATAGCATCTCACTACTCTGATGGACAGTGAATATAATGGGGTTGGTGGGGGGACCTGATGAAGGGGTTAGTTTAATCACCATAATATTGCACATGTAATTGTAGATTAATGATATCAAAATAAATTAAAAAAAATATATATAATCATGTGCATAGTTTACATGCATTATGTGTGCATGTCATTTACTATACAATATATGTTTATATTTTTCCCTTATATTATCTTAGGACTTAAAATGTAGAACCTAAAATTCTATATAAAGTTTAGGATTTACCAAGATTACTCCTTAAAAGCAGAGATAGGTCGTCACTCCAAGTTTTCACACTTTGGTAGTCATAAAAGCACAGAATGGATGAAGGACAGACAGTTGTTCATTTCACCCCCTCTACTCCCATCAACACTCTACAGCTAACTCGCTGCCAGGTGCAGTCATTCTAAATTCCCACCTCCTCTTCTTCAGTTCAATTTTGGAGGCTTGGGGACATCCACAAAGTCATCTTTACTCATTATCAGAAGCAACAGGATCTTGGACTCTTCCAGGCCTAGGAATACTGAAGTGAGCAGGCTGCACCTATGTGTGCTAAATGTTCAGCCACTTCCACCACCCCACTTTCTCTTCCGCATTTCTGTAGCCTTCAGTATTAGTTCATTCGTGATTTCCGAAGGTCTGCGTGCTTCGTCGCTGTAGCTACATATAAAACTAACGAGCCCCCTCAACCCCACTCCCCAGAGCAAAACACAAACTGGGGAGACAGATGGTTAAGCACAGCCAGGGTGGTTAATGTCAAGAAAAGGTGGCTGAAGGATTAGCAGAAAAAGAAACTTCTGGAAAAGACAGAGAAGATGGCATTTGAATTGGGTCCGAAGAAGAGCTGTTGTGAGAGGATGGGACAGGGACTATTCTAGGCAGAAGGGGAGGATACTGGGGTGCCAACTCAAGAAAGCAGGGAAAGGCATAGCTTGCTTGGGGAAAGTGGTAAATTCTGTGGTGAGACTTTCGGGGTGCGGGGGAGTAAGGAGAGGAGCAGAAAATAAGCCTGAAGGGATAGGTGTTTTTGTCTCTTTTACTTTTTAAAAGGGTGAGTGGGTACGAAATCAGTGAGGAGTCCAGGAGAGACTGGGATTTACGGAGGCACTGACTTGGCTGGGGCTTTGTAGCAGGCTGCTAACTGGGTTTGTCGGGAGGCGAGGACCTCAACTTTAGCCCGACACCGCTCCCCAAAAGGCTGAAAGTAGGCCGGCCCTCATCGGGCCGGGAGTCCCGAGGGAGTATGGCTCCCGGGGCAGAGCCGGCCGCGCACCCACCCGCCGCCCCCAGCTCACCAGGCCGTCCGAGAGGCAGCGCCGCCCGGGAGCCCAGCTGCTCCTGGCCTCCGCGGCCACAGCGGCTTGGCGGTTGGGAGTCGACACCGTTACGCTCCGGGGCGGTCGCGCGGGTCCCGCAGTACTGCGGGCTGTCGGGTGCCGGGCGCCCGCACGAGCCGCACGAGCCTCCGCCCCTCCTCCCGAGGCCCGCGAGCTCAGGGCGGGACCCGGGACCCACCCCCAGCCTCCCCCAGCCTCCCCCGCCCAGCCCGGGAAGGGGTCAGTGTTGGGAGGCCCAAGGCTACTGAGGGAGGCAGCTGCCAAGAGACGGAAATTTGTCGGGCGGTATTGGGGTGTGGATGGGGGTGGAAATGCAGGCTTGGGAGGATTCTAAGGTATGGTTTGAGAGGATTGGTGTGGAAATGCGTAGCCACGTAAAATAACCACTCTATGACCTTCACATTTTTTAAGTTACTTAGTGTTTCACTGGAGAAGACAAAATGTTTCCTGTTGAATACCTTTTTTCCGAAACCTAGGACTGTTAATGTAGAGAGCGGAAAGACTCTAGAGAAAACCGACTTTCCGGAAAAGAAAACTAGTCTGCAGAAACGGCCATCGACTCTCCTTTCCCGTACATTTCTGCTTTTTTTGTAACTCCCTGACTTGGTGTAATGGTGTCCCTTTTTAATTAAGTGTTAAAGTCAGCCTCTGAATGTAGAGCAGATCAATCTAGAATAAGGGCTGGAAACAATGATTATAGAAATCACAAGCAAATTTCAATGAATTGGTTCATGCATGTTAAGAGCTACATGCAGCCTTATACACTAGAAGGCCAGGGGACCCAAAGCGCTCCTTCACATCTTGCAGAGTATGTCAATCTGCAAGACCTAACTGTCCTCTGACCCTGAGCTGTTTCCTTAGCTAGTATGTCAGCCTTTGAGTAGGTGACGGGAACCAGTTATGTGACTAAGGAGCAACTGGTCACTTCCCAAGGGAGGGGGACTAGTTTGTTTACTGCTTGCTACAAAAGATGCTGAACCCTTAGCCCTGAATCCCTTAGCTCCTCCCAATCCACTGTCTCATAGTGTTGCCCCATGCCCCATCGGAGAACTGGCCTCACTTGTGATATTCCTGCTGTTTGTTGGTCTGTGAGTAAGCAACATAGGGTCTCTCTGTCCATTTCTTTGTCGAGTCATCTATTCTTGACACTTATGGAGTTGTGGCAGTTTTAATCCTTGTCATCTTCCCACTCAGAGGTATATCTATATAGTCTGATGTAGTAAAAACAAACTGCATTAATATCATATCCTTTAAAGAGCCTTAAATATATTTATATGCTTTACCTACAAATTCTTCTTTTGAAACCATATAGAAGTTGCCAAATGACAGCACACCTGAGAATGCCTGAAATACGGGAAAAGTACACCTTCCATAAGTTCTCTTGAGGTTTAATAGAAAGAAAACACTATGTACCATGAAACAGTAAGTGGTTAGACTGCTCAAAACCCTAAGAATTAGATGTCCCTGAAAATACAATAAGGGAATGTATATAAACTCTTAGCACTGTAGTACATGGTAATGGCTTAATAAATGCAGGGGAGGGGAGTGGTGGTGGTGTGGTAGTGGACAAAGGAAAAAAATACCGAACCAGTAATCAAGGGACCTGAATTTATTTCTAGGACTGTGCTACACAATAAATCAATTAATTAGTTCTGAAACTCAAGATTATGAAACTGTTCTAGTCCTGGGTGTCCTCATTTGTAGAATGAAACGTGGGAGATGAGATGATCTCTAGGTTACCTTCCTGTTCCAAAGATCTATAACTACATGATGAGTGTGGTTTCAAGCCTCATTGACTGAGAGAAAGACGATACTATTGACAGAAATAAAAATGTCAAGACAGCCAACTAGAAATGCCTAGATGTCAGAGGGATATGCAACTGAAATATGCAGATTATCAATATTAATTGTTATAATTGTCCTTATATAGGGAAATGATCATATTACCAAAATAACAATATAAGTAGCCAGCCAGACAAGTAGAGTATATATAAATATTGAATAACTATCCAGTTTGTTTTCTAAAACTTTTCTTCCAAGATTATTGGTTTTTAGTTAAAACAGCACATTTATATGCCCTATTTAGCTGTCCATTCCATTTGGTAAAAAAAATAAAATAAAAGACTGTCAATGCAGACATCTAAAACACCTGACAATAGGAACCTAGGCAACTAAGATAAAGTTATGTTCATAAAGGAACATTAACCATACAAGTGTTTCAAACATACTCTGAGTAAATTTCCTAATCTTAATTTTACTAACAAAAAGGAAAAAAACATGTATATTCCCCTTATAGTGGGTTGAATTGTGTCTCCCCAAAACATGTCCAAGTCTTAACTCCTGGTAGCTGTGAATATGACAGGTGGCTTTATTTGGAAGTAGGTCTTTGCAGAGGTAGTTAAGGATTTCAAAATGAGATCATCCTTGATTTACAGTGGGCCCTTAATCCTATGAGTGGTGCCCTTAGAGGAGAAAGGGGAGAGAGAGACATGAGACACAGGGAGGAAGGCCATGTGAAGACCGAGGCAGCCTGGAGCTATCCTGCCATAAACCAAGGAACACCAGGAGCCACCAAAAGCTGGAAGAGACAAGAAGGGATTCTCTCCTACAACCTTTGGAGGGAGTGTAGCCCTGCTGACACCTCGCCTTGATTTCACACTTCGAACCTCCAGAATTGAGAGAAAAATTTCTGTTTTAAGCTACTAAGTTTTGGGTAATTTGTTACATCAGCTCTAGGAAACTAATATCCTTTCTACCAAAAAAGGAAATACTTCAAAACTTCATTTGAGATTTATGTCTTCTCAAATAGTGGCCAGTCTAAACTACTTTCCCCACTATTGATATCTTCCCTTTTGTTTCTATATGTGATTCTTACTACTTTTAAGCTTTTAAAAAGTATATTATACAATATTTAAGATATTCAGAGAGGCCTATGGAATAATACAACTATCCATTTATCTAACATGCAGCTTAAAGAAACAATGTCAAAACGTTTAAATAAGCAGTATACCCCTTCCACACAGCTTCCTTGCACCACCTCTAAGAGGAAATCATGTTCCTGAATTTGGAGTTGTTTATTCCCAGACACCTCCTGATTCCAATACTAGATGTGTATGTAGCCCGAAACCATATCTTAATTGTTGCACAGTTTAAATTTTTGAAAAAGTGGTATTGTGCCATATAGATTCTGCTGCAACTTTTAGTTATTTTTATTTGTGAGATTTATTCACGTTGGAATATGTTCCTCTGATCATTCATTTTCCCTTATGTATAGTATTCCACTGTATAAAAAAATTAACACTTTTCTTGCTGTTGGACATTTAGGATTTATCAATTTTTTTTCTACTTAAATCGTGTCTCATACTTAGAGTATAAGCACCCTCAGCATCTAGGGTATATACCTAGTAGTAGATCCTTGGATGTACCATTTTTAACTTCACTAGATACTGTCAAATTATTTTCCAAAGTTTTTATAATAATTTAGGTTTACACCAGCAGATGTATATGAATTTTAGTTGTTCTACATCCATACCAACACTTGATACTGACAGACTTTCGTTTTTAATTTGTGTTGATCTGAAGGGCATGTTCACCAGTGAGTTGGAGCATTTTTTCATATGCCTATTAGGTATTTGTGTTTCCTCATTTGTAAACCACCATTTTTTCCTCTTTTGCCATTTTTTCCTATTAAATTGTTTATCTTTTTCTCATTGATTTGTAGGAATTTTCACCAATTGTGAAATACTGTTTCTTCATTGGCTATGTGTGTTGCCCATACCATCTCCCACTCTGGTTTGTCTTTTTACTTTTTATGGTGTGTTTTAGTTAATATGCTTTTTTCTTCTATATTTTGTGTTTTGATTATTTTTTATTTTTATTACTTAAAATTTTTATTTTTATTTTATTTTAGTTATTAAGAAATTCCTACCATGAATCCATGAAGATATTGTGTGATATCTTATTCTTTATATTTTTGAGTTTTGCCTTCTCATAGTTATATCTTTAATGCACTAAGACTTCTGTTTTTCTTTGTGGTATGAAATAGAGAAATCTAATTTTTAAAATATGGATAAGCTGTGGTATCCTAGCACCTTTCCTTGAAAAATTCATCCTGTCCTGCCGATCTGCAATACTAGTTCTGATCTCTGTCAAGTTTTCGTGTGAGTGTGTGTTGGTGTGCATTCATTGTGTATTTCTTCACAGCAGATTACCCCAAAATTTAGCAGCTACAAACAACAACTTATTTATCTCACAGTCTCTAGGGGTAGGAATCTGGGAATGGTCTAGCGGGGTAGTTTTGGCTCAAGGTTTCTTACAAAGTCGAGATTAAGGGGTCAGCTTGGGCAGCAGCCACCCTAAAGCTCTGCGGGGAGAGAACCCACTTTCAAGTTTACTTATGTGACTGTTGGCAGGTCCTTACAGGCTTTTGATGAGAGACATCAGTTCCTTGCCACCTGAGTCTCACATCATGTTGTTCATAATGTGGTAGCTTGATGAGTGAGAGACTGGAGAAAAAAAAAGTGAAAGAGGATAAGAATCGCAGTCTTTATATACTCTAATCTCAGAATTGACATCCCATGACTTCTGCCATATTTTATTCCTTAGAAGTGAGTCACTAAATCCTTACTCAAGGGGAGATGACACAAGAGCATGAAAACCAAGAGTATGGGATCATTGGGGCCATCTTAGAGCTGCCTACCAGTTTCCATTTTACTGATCTATACCAGTGCGATTACCACACTGTCTTCTGTAACTTCATACTAAGTCTTCTTATCTATTAGGGTAAGTTCCCCTACTTAGTCTTCAAATGTGCCTTGGCTGTTCGGGGCTCTAAGAACAGAATCTAGAATCAGCTTATTCAGTTCAATGAAAACCTGTCAGATTCTTACTGGAATTGCATTACATTAATGGATTAATTTGTAAATAAATCAGTATTTTATATCCAGACTTTATTTCATTTATATGATTTCTCTTTCACATATTTTAGGATATTCACCAGAGGGGTTAGAGAGAAAAAAAAATTGGGGGTGTCTTTTCAATAAAATACCTCAGACAAATTTCTTTTGTCTGGGCTTCTTATGCAAAAATTCAGTGGTAATGCACGATATATGGAGGGTTTGTGTTTTGCCTCAGTTCCTAGGTTTAGCAGCTTTAAGGGCTATCTCCATGGTGAAGTTCTGTAGTTCTAGAACATAGTTTGATGGTATACCCTTCAGTAAGTTAGTACTAGGTATGCACAAAATTTCTGTTGAAATTCTTATCCTCACCTTTTTACAGTGGACAACTATGCTTCAGTTTGCCCAGCAACTCTCTCCTCTTATAAAAACAGCATCCCTCTTCCTCTGGGGGACTGTTTCACCCCCACCTCCAAGAAGTTGGCTCTAATCCAGGCTGCCAATCAGAGTGCCCTGACCACAGAAGTAAACAAAGATCCTAATCCAGGCCAATCATAGCTCCTCCCTGAACTTTATGAAATAGGAATTCAGGGAAGAGGTTCAATCCTTCTTTGGTGACAGGCTGAGAGACTGACAGCTTCAAGTTTGTAGACTTGTAAAACAAGTGTCTGACAAAATGAAACTGAGATGAAGAAAGAAGCTGAGATGAGAGATGGAGATTTCTTAATGGTATCCAGGTGCCTGGTGCTAGATGCCATGTGCACCAGATGCATCCCTGCCTGCTTCAGTTTGATTAGGTGGGCCAATAAACTCCTATTTTGGCCAACCCCTTGCAACTCAAATTCCTGACACCATCTTCTTGCTGATTTACATAGGCCCTCCTATTCACTTAAAAACTCTTTGTCAAATCTTATTCTTCATTTATCAGCATAAAGTCCTTTTCTAAGTTGTGTTCAAACCAATCGTGATCAGTCTTTTAACAACAAGAAGTGTTATTGAACATCTACTTCGCGCCAGTCATCAAAGAACACAGGGTGACTACAGGTCTTCCAATGAACGCAATTAAAATAACGTGCCTTAGAAAAATTAACATAAAACACTGTGGATAAAGTGAAGGTTCTTGTGGCCAGAATTCTCACCTGGCCCTGGTCGGCTAGCTCACTACACACGTGTGGGCAATATGTTGTTATTGACTCTATATAAAGAGCTCCGCCCAGTACTCTAGGCGACACGGTGGCATGGCTACAAGGCTGCAGGGGAGCAGAGCAAAGGCTGGAGTGGTGGCACCGCCGAGGACAGAGACTGGGACGGCTGTTTGGGCAGAGAGGCCCAGAAGCAGAGACCAGCTTGCTGCATGCAGACTCGCTCTGAGTGAACAGGATTTCAGTGATTGACCTGCCATGGTGGAAATAAAGTTGGGTATAACCCTTTCATCCCAAGAATGTTCTACTGTCATTTCTTTGGTCACATTGAATCCATAGTGAACTTGTCCGGGGCTGAAACCCATTGGCAAGACAATCACACTGTAAATTATGGATATCTGGATCTTAAATAGTGAAATCATAAATCTCATTTGATGCTCACCAAAGTCCTAAAAGGAAGCTAAAAGTTCAGTAAGAATTCCAAGTTTCTAGAGCTAATAACTAATGGACCCAAAACGTGAATCTAGGTTGTTTACTAAGTCAGAGTTGTTTTAATTATCCTGCATTAATTGAACTGAGAGACTTTAGGATCCTTATAATTTAAAAAGAGAAACTCTCAGTTCTCTTTCCATCAGATCCCAATTTCCTACCAAGCTGCAGCCCGAAGAACAGGTGGCTACTTAATTTTAATAATTTAAACAGCAACAAAATTAGGTCATCAAGCAGCGGAGAGAAACCTAGCTTTGCAGCCGCAGGGTTTAATTTGTTTGCTCAAGCGTGCCTCCGTTGAGCACAAGGCACCTTGGGAGTTGTAGTTTCGGGGCGCAGACCACGCGGCCGCAGGCATTGGTTTACCGGGACCCACTCAGCAGAAAGCCAACTTGCTCTCCGGAAGTCAGCTGCCGCCCCGCGGCGCCGTCGCGGCGTCGTTAGTAAAAGCAGTACAGGCGCAGGTCTGAAGTGTCTGGCTGCGTTTTCTTGGACTGGGTTTGTGAATACAGCAGCGTGGCCATGGCAGACCCACAGCTCGCGTCCTGCGGCCTCACGGACGAGGCCGTCCTCGGTTGCTGCTCGGACGCAGACCCCAGCACCAAGGTGGGCACAGAACCTGCTTTTTCTGAGCCGGGGACCCCGGAGGGAGCAGATACCCTGGTTCAGCCAGGCCTGCTGGGCTGGATTGGAACCCCGCCTTGGGCGGACCCGAGTGGTTGGGAGAGGGCTAATGGTGTCCAGTGGAGCATCCGTGAGAGGATCCATTTCTAAAAGATGTGTATAGATTGCGACCCTACTGGCATTAACTTGTTTATTTTGGGATGGTAACGGCTAGCCCAGGGTGAGATCACTGGTCTGTGGGTGTGCGTGTTCCCCAGGTCTATAGCCATGGCAGGCCAAATCCCAGCTTCAGAACTCCCAGTCCAGGTTCGAAGGTCCCTCTCCATGCCGGCCTCTCCCAGGCTGGATCCAGGCTTATCTCCTCCAAACTAATTTGATCGCTCTGAGTTTAACCGCACCCAGAATTTCACTTCTGCTTGGCTTTTATGGCTTCTCACGGCCACACTTAAGCCCTCTGTGCGCGGTGGCTCCTAGGAGAGATGACCGAGTCATTGGGCTTAAATCTGAAGGGAATCTCAGAAATTCCTTTACCGACCCTCCCATTGCAGCTGAAACCCAGTAAGAGGAACGACCTGTTGCATGTGGAGGCATTCCTCCTTCAAGCTTGCCTAACATGTCTGTACTTAGGAGTCAGGGTAACTCATTCAGAATCAGTGGAACACTTAGGTGTGGTGCCTCCGTGCTTCGTCAGGATTAGACACAGGAGCCGCTCGGAGTGGTGGCGGTGGGACCCGGTGGGTACTCACCAATGTCAGTAAACGCCTTTGTATTTATTCATTAGATTCCTTGAGCACTGAATATGTACTTTATGCAGACCTCTAAAAGGGGTGGATAACTTTGGTCTCTGCTTGCTCTTTGCCTTCAGGGTGAAGAGTTAGACACTTCTAATTGCTCAAGACTTAGACTAGCACCTGGTACTCAGCTTAGGAAAAATGTTAGTCACTGCAAAATTAAGGGAGAAGGAAAGAAATATATATATATTTCCTCTCAAATTCATCTCACTTGTATACCCTCTAATAGTAATACTTAGTTGTTTCATATAAATTGAGTCACTTAGTATACATTAGCTTCCCATATTACTAGAGATTTTATGTACTGGGCTATTAAAAGATTTCAGGGAGCTCTTTATAAAATTTGTTAAATACATTTCTTTGCATTCTTAATTTACACTCCGTATAATCTAATTTCTCTTGGTGATTTGGAATAATTACTTCTTGAGTTCAGTAATTCTGCACCCTTGAAGTACCAGATGGGGGACATACAATGGAATATGTAATAGGAGCTCGTATGTATTGAGTATGCCAGGCCCTGGGTTGTTTTAATTATATTGTTAAATTTAATCCTCACAACAACACTATGAGAAAGGCATGATTATTATCTCCATTTTACAAATAAGGAGACTCCGGTACATAGGTATTGAGTAACTTGTCCAGGGAGGAGCCCACACTCTCAGCCTCCACCCTATTCCACTTCTGGAGACTGACTCCAGCAGTAATTTTGGAACTTGACATGAGGGAAAGTAAAAAACCTAAATGAATTAAACTCAGCCTGATCGCTGATCGCCTGCTATATGTAAAGTATATGGTGTGTTTGGGCAATACTGGGGTGAACAAGATGAGGTCCCTTCACCAGACACCAACTCTAACATAAAAAGGAACTGGGATTAATGTACTATTGAAATTACAAAGCACTCTGGGAGCACAGAAGGTGGAGATCTTTGAAGGCAGCACTGACAGTGTGCACATGGTATTCAAAGTCTGAAGACCTACATTTGAATCCCCTGGTCTATCATTGGCTGCAGTGATCTTTGCAGCACACTCGGGCTGAGTTTGTAAAAGCCTCACAGAGAGCTGCTGTCTGGATAAAGTATATGGATGCTCTTTAAACTGAAAAGTGATACCACTCAAGGTTTTATTTCAACTGTGGGGAGCTGGCAGAAAGTGGGAGGAGACCCATGCCTTGAAAGATGGATGGGATTCCAACATCACATGGGAGGGATTCTAGATGGAAGAAACACCTGAGCAAAACTGTGGTGAGTTAGCAGGAAAGATGGAGTGCGGGGCATATGGTGGAGAGGTGAGTTACTTGTTTTTGGTTCAGGTTCAGTTTATCTAAGCAGTGGGGAAGTCTAGAATGGTAGTTTGGAGCCAGATCATGGAGACAGCTTTGATTATCACATCTAAAGAGGTTGCAATTTATGTAAGTAGTGGAACCATTCAGGATTTCAAAGCATTCTGTAGAGTAGATGGGAGGGACCCAAGCCTGGAGGTGATGAGGACATCTAAAAGGCTCTTCCAGAAGGTGAGATAAGTGATAAGGGCCTGGTTTGGAAAGGAGTGAGTAGTACTGGTAGAAAATCAAGTTGCTTGTTGATCTTTTCATCTGTGTCATAAAGGGAGACCAGAGAATGTGCAGCTGTACCACATCCTGGGCGGTCTTACTTGGCTCACTTCATAAGGCTGAATATTTTTCCCAAGCCATACTCTTCTGAAAGTCATTCTTTTTACTGTCTCTGTCAGTATCCTTTAATACAATTATTTGGAGTCCTGTCCCATCTGACTGGTAGGTGTTAGGGTCAGGGAAAACTTTCAGGGTTGGTGACACTTAAGCTGAGTTTTCCCAAATACAGAGAAGGGTAGCCAGGTAGAGTTGGGTGCAGGACTAGGGGGGAAGGGATTGGAAAGAAGAAAGGAAGGATAATGGCTATGAATTCTAGGCAGAGAGAATCATAGTATATATGCAAGCACAGTGACAGCAGAGAACTGATGCAGTGATCTACAGTGAGATGGAAATTATAAGCAGTGGCAGTTGAGAGGACAGTACACAAAACAATTGTTAGGATGCTCATAGAAGATATGAGCACTCCCATTATGTTCATTTGTTTTTCCCACCCTGTAAAGATTTCTATTTGGTAATTATATTTTATAATTAGAACATTTGTATGTGTAAATAATTATAATATACATTTATTGGGGATTCCTGTTCCTTTTTTTTTTAATTGATAAGGATTGATTTTGAACCTAGAAATGTCACGATTGGGTTTTCATTATAGAAAGATAACTGTAAATTGCATTTGGGTAAGCCTGCAAGAAGCAGAAAGACCAGGGAGGCTGTGACAATTGTCAAGACAGGAAGTAGTGAGAACCTGAGCAAGGTAGTGATCATTAGAAAGGCAAGGAGAAAGATGCCAGAGGCATTTAAGCAGTCAGGTTGATAGGACACTTGGATTGGATTATGGAGGAGTGGAGAGGGAGGAATCTAGGAAGACTCCAGATGTCTGGTACAGGTTAACGAGGGATTCTAGAGGCATTCTCTGTTGGAAATATAAGGAGTATTTATTTGGGCTGTGATGAATTTGATATTTTGACCCAGGTAGAAATGATGAGTAGCCTGAGGTTAGAAGTATGGGGCTTGTAAATGCAGATTTGGGAATCAAGAGTAATAACGGTAGTGAAAACACTATTTTATAATAACAGAAAGAACAATAATAAGTGAGGTAGTTTGCTGTGGGCCAGTCTAAGCAGGCAGACTGCTAAACACTTATGCATTATCCCACTGAATTTTAACTGAACCCTAGAAGCTAAGAACTAGACCTGTCCCATTGTAAAGATGTAAGAACTGAGTTTCAATAAAAATAATGCATTTATGCAAAGTAATGGTCGTGGAGCCTACATTTGAACCATAGTGCCTCTGAAGAATTATTTCTCTTATGTGTATATTTTTTTTCTCCCTTTGCATGAGATTTGGAAGCCGTAGGATACTTAGGGCTTGTAGAGTTTTCCTGTTTCTCTTATTTGTTGTAAGAGTAGCCTGGCAGATGTGTTTACTAATATCACAGGTAATTTTTAAATTAAAAAAATTTTCCTTTGTGTCTCCTAGCTCTCTTCCTCCTCTGTAGAGTAAGTATACTTGAAGTATGTTGTTGGCTGTTGAGTTATAAGGTGGGGAGGAAAGAACCACATAAAACCAATTTAGATAAGATGGACTAAACATAAAGGGAGTGGCTGAATTATTTTCTGGAACAGTTTGTCATAGTCTGACATAGATTGAATCAGAGAAGTAACAACAGGAGGAGGAAGATAGAGAAGAAAAATATATCATAACCATATTGTCCATCAACCATGTGCTGCAGCCATCATATAGTAAAATAATCTTGTTCCCCTCAACTACAATTGTATTTCCAAAAGGAAGTTTCACTGAAGGCAGTTGTGACCATAAAAAATCAGGAAAAAACAAAACTTCATCCATTTTTGTTTTATAGGAGATATGATACCAAGGGTAAAGAGTTAAGCCCTTTCCCCTTTGATGAGAATCTGACCTTCGGTTAACTCTTACTCTGTTTCCCAGGAAACAATTAAAAATGGTGCAGTATTGCTTGTGGTAAAAATAACTTGGATAAATTGCATCTGGAGAGGGAGAATTCTAAGTATCTAATAGGAAGCTTGGGCTTCCCTGATTGCAGTGACTCATAACTGCCCCTTGTGGAGATTCTGGAAGCTCTATCTACAGAGTTGCTGCTAGAGATACTGGTTCCTGTGGCATGTAGGGCTTCTACACCAGGGTGATTCTCACTCATAATCAGTGTGGATCTTCTACCTGCACGTGAGCTGTACAGTGTGAGTCCTTTAAGGACTGCTGCTGAGGAGGAATAGCTAACACTGGTCTGTTGGCAAGCTGTGTTTTTCTGACTGATACCCTTTTAGTATATGGTTGTATTGAGTCTGAATGTTTAGTTGAGCCTTAAGAAGACTCCCTGTCTGTGGGTGATGCAAGACTTTGCATCAGAAAAGAGGGTTGATGGGCTCCAAAGGAAGCTGGCTTCACTGCTGTTAAGGCCAAAATACAGGTTAGGCCAGAGAAATTTAAAATTTTCTGAAAGTTTGGGTAATGTCAGTTTG
Source organism: Smutsia gigantea (assembly GCA_032199065.1). Classification (NCBI taxonomy): domain Eukaryota; kingdom Metazoa; phylum Chordata; class Mammalia; order Pholidota; family Manidae; genus Smutsia; species Smutsia gigantea. The sequence continues at coordinate 871,493 of JAVSCE010009123.1, forward strand.
AAACTTGTCTTTTCTGAACACTGAAGGTGGTAGAGGCAATGGGATTTTGATTTTGAGTAAATGTAGTAATCTTAAAAAGCTTCTTAGTAAGAGAAATGAGGGTCTTCATCAGAAGATAGAGAATTTGAGAGGCAGAAAACAAAAGGCAAGCAGCTTTTTTTTGGTCATTGTTGTGGCCTTTTGACAAGTTTTTATTTATCCTGAAAACACATATAGTAACAAACTGTATCCCATTATTGGGGGCAATTGTATAAAATCCATTAGAGCACATCTGGGAAAATGGAGTACACATACTTTTCCCACCTCCTGCTAAGTACAGCCAGCAACTCTGAACATTACATATAAAGCAAGCAGGAAGGCACTGAAAGGTGGAGACTGGCTAGGGACCTGAGCCTGGGAACAACGGGTTGGTAAATTTCCTGGGTTTTCTTTTTGCCCCATATAGTCCAGTCTTGGAACTAAGGAAATTAGCAACCTGGAAATGCCGATAAGTGCAGACAAAAAAAGCCCACTGAAAGCCTGCTGTAGCCACAGGACCAGGATATAGGCTGTATTTCCTGATAAGACAGAAAACTTGTAGATAATAACGGCTCTACTACAACCAGGCACCACAGAAAAAACTGTGGCTGCAGCTCCACCTATACCAGCAAAGTCTGAGTGAGGCATCTAGTCTTCCACCAAAGAGCCTGTAATGAGGTGCCCAACTGTCCCCTGTCAGGGTGGCACCAGATAACGCAGAGTAGGAAGCCAAGATTTTCTCATCTCACCAGTCAAAACCAAGCTTCTCCTGCCTTGCTGTATCACTGGAAAAACATGGGAAACCTGAAATTCCACCCAGCCCATCAGTGAAAATAATTTAAGACAATTGTAAAAGTGAAAGTGTAAAGGGATGTTAAGAGAGGTAAGGTTTCTACACTTCACTCAAATGAGTAAGATGATGACACAAAGTGATTGTGATATTATCTATACATAATGGGACACCCAGAGCAACAACTGGAAGAGCTGTACAAAGAGTATATGCAAAAACACTATTAATAAGTAAAAATGGAATTTTAAAAAAGGTCCCAGTGACCCACAGGGAAGCAAAGAAGAAAACAAATCAAAACAAAACAAATATTTAAAAATGACCAAGTTAAGGCTTAATATTCAGTAATTACATTATCTGTAAATATACCAATTAAGGCAGAAATTGGCAAAGTGGATTAAAAAACATCGCCCAGCTTATCTATATATGAGGTGATGGATGTTAACTTATTGTGGTTATTATTTCATAACATATGTAAGTCATTATGCTGTATGTCTTAAACTTATGAAGTACTTCATGTCAATAATATCTCAGTAAAGCTGAAAGAAAAATAAAAACATGACCTCAACTATGTATGCTGTGTACATGACACTCACTTCAAATATAATGATAGAAGCAAGTTAAAAGTAAAAAGTTGAAAAAATATATATTATGCAAACATTAATAAAAAGAAAGCAGAAGTGGCTATATGAGTATCAGAGTAGACTCCAGAGCAAAGAAAATTATCATAGGTAGAGAAGTACATTATATGATAAAAGTGTCAGTTGATCAAGAAGATATAGCAACCCTAAATATGTGTGCACCACACAAATATGCAAAAATATGTGAAGCAAAAACATATGATGGAAAGGAGAAACAGACAAATCCATAATTAAAGTCAGAGACTTCAGTACTCTGAACAATTGATAAAATGAGAAAGAAAATTAGCAAGGATATAGACAAACTGAACAACACTGTCAATAAACAAGACCTGCTCAACGTTTATAGAACATACCACTCAATAAAAGCAGAATACACTTCTATAAGCACCTACAAAACATACACCAAGATAGATCATGGGACCTAAAACTAACTTCAATAAATTTAAAATAATTGAAATCATACAAAGTGTGTTCTCTGACCACAATAGAATCATACTAGAAATCAGTGGCAGAAACAATAGGAAAATCCACACTTTTCTAAATTAAACACTTTTTAAAATAATCCATGGATCAAGAGGAAGTCTCAGGGAATTATTTAAAAAATACATTGAACTGAATGAAAATGAAAAAGGAGTCTCAGCTAAAACAGTGTTAAGGGAGAAATTTACAGCACTAAATGCATACATTAGGAAAGAGGAAAAGTCTCCAATCAATTTAAGTTCCCTCCACAAGAACCTAGAAACAGAAGAGCAAAATAACCCAAAGGAAGCTGAAGGAAGGAAATAATAAATAGCAGAAATCAGTGAATTGAAAACAGATAATAGGGAAAAATTGATGAAACAGAGCTTGTTCTTTGAAAAAACAATAGAATTGACAAATTTGTAGCAAGGCTGACAGACCCAAATTACAAATATCAGGAATAAAATAGGGAATACTACTACAAACTCTGCAGACATCAGAAAGATAAGGAAATATTAAAGACAACTCTATACATAAATTTGACAACTTACATGAAGTAGATCAATTTCTTCAAAACTCAAACTACCATAACTTACCCAATATGAAACAAATAATTTGAATAGCTCTTTAACATAAGGAGATCAAATTCAAATTAATAATGTTCCCAAAAAAGGCATCCCTAGGCCCAGATAATTTCATTGGAGAATTCTTCCAAACACGGAAGAAGAATTAATAATTCTATATAGTTCCTTCCAGAAAATTGGAGAGGAGGAAATCCATTGCAGTTCATTTTATAAAGTTAGTATTACACTGAACCCAACATCAGAAGACATGAAGACAGTACCAAAAAAACAAAACAAAACTACAGCCCAGTCCCAGTATCCATTATGAATATAGACATAAAAATCCTTGACAAAATATTATCAAATAGAATTCAGCAATACATAAAAAGAATTAAGCACCCTGACCGAGCAGGGCTTTTTTTAGGTATGCAAGGCTGGTTCAGTACTCCAAAATCAAAGTAACCTACCATATTAGGAGACTGAAGAAGACAAATCACATGATCATATCAATTGGTACAGAAAAGGCATTTGAACAATCAACACTGTTCATGATTTAAAAAATTTTTTCAGGAAAAATAGTAATGGAGGGAAACTTCTTCAACTTGATAAAGAGCATTTATAAAAAACTTTATACTTAACAGTATACTTAATGGTGATGCTTTCTCCCTAATTTTGGAGAATAAGTCAAGGATATCTGCTCTCACCATTCTCATTTGACATAGTGTTGGAAGTTCTAGCCAGTCCATTAAGGCAAAAAAAGGAAGTTAACAGTCATACAGATTGGAGGGAAGAATAAAACTGTCCCTATTTTTAGATACCATGATTGTTTACGTAGGAAATCCTAAGGAGTCTACAAAAAAACCTCTTCTAGAACCAATTAGCTCAGCAAGGTCACAGGATACAGGGTAGACATAAAAAAGTCACTTGTGTTTCTGTATACTAACAGAAAACATGAGCACCACCATTAAAAATACAATTTCTGAACAAAATTGAATACTTAGTATGAATCTAACAAATGTATAGGATTTGTATGCTGGAAATTACACAATGCTGATGAAAGAACTCAGATTTAAATAAATGGAGAGACATACCATGTTCATGATTGGAGGATTAAGCATAGTAAAGGTACCAGTTCTCCACAAATAGATATACATGTTTAACATAATCCCTATCAAACATTTTTTAGGTAGAGGAAAGATTATTCTAAAATTTATGTGGAAGGTAAACTAGAATAACTAAATTTTGAAAAGAATAAAGTAAGAAATCAGTCTGTCTGATTTTAGGACAGTTACAGTAATCACTACTACATACTTTTGGCAAGGACAAAGACAGATTAGTGGAACAGAATAGAGAACCCAGAAATAGACCCATACTGATAAGCCCAAATATTTTTTTAATATAATTTATTTTGGTATCATTAATCTACAATTACATGTGCAATATTGTGGTTATTAAACTACCCCTTCATCAGGTCCCCCCCACCAACCCCATTACAGTCACTGTCCATCAGCGTAGTGAGATGCTATAGAATTACTACTTGTCTTCTCTGAGTTGTACACCCCTCCCCGTGCCCCCCCAACATTACGTCTGCTAATCGTAATGCCCCTTTTTCCCTCTTATCCCTCCCTTCCCACCCATTTTCCCCAGTCCCTTTCCCTTTGGTAACTATTAGTCCGTTCTTGGGTTCTGTTGAGTCTGCTGCTGTTTTGTTCCTTCAGTATTTTTTCTTTGTTCTTATAGTCCACATATGAGTGAAATCATTTGATACTTGTCTTTTTCGACTTGGCTTATTTCACTGAGCATAATACCCTCTAGCTCCATCCATGTTGTTGCAAATGGTAGGATTTGTTTTCTTCTTATGGCTGAATAATATTCCATTGTGTATATGTACCACATCTTCTTTATCCATTCATCTACTGATGGACACTTAGGTTGCTTCCATTTCTTGGCTATTGTAAATAGTGCTGCAATAAACATAGGGGTGCATCTGTCCTTTTCAAATTGGGCTGCTGCATTCTTAGGGTAAATTCCTAGGAGTGGAATTCCTGGGTCAAATGGCATTTCTATTTTGAGTTTTTTGAGGAACCTCCATACTGCTTTCCACAATGGTTGAACTAATTTGCAGTCCCACCAGCAGTGTAGGAGGGTTCCCTTTTCTCCACATCCTTGCCAACATTTGTTGTTGTTTGTGTTTTGGATGTTAAGCCCAAATATTTTTGACAAAGATGTGAAAGCAGTTCAATGGACAAAGGGTATCCTTCTCAACAAATTGTGCTGGAGCAATCCGAGTAGGTAAAAAAATGAAGCTTTACCTAAGTCTCATATCTTACACAAAAAAACAAACCAAAAAAAAAAACATTTAGAGGTGCTCAAAGAGACCTCAACCTTTGGGTTCACATCCCTGCCCTGTGTTTATAGTCAGGATTGGATTGGAGGCACCTAGGACAAGCACTGGGAACATCCTTGATGGTGCCTTTAAAGTCTTGTTCATAGTAGTTTTCAGTTAATTGAACTTGGAGAATTTCCCCCCAAAATGTGATCATTTCTATTATTCTTTTTTATAAGGCAAAGGAGCAAATCTCTGTTACCTAGTAGCCAACCCAGAACACATAAAGATAGTTTAGGCATAAAAGACACATCTTATTTTTATTGTTTTGAATTTAGAGCATGATAAAGGAAAGACCAAGTTAAGAATTGTTTGATGAAGACATGAATGTAAGTCTTCCTTTTTTACACACAAGATATTTTTATTTTAAACAATATTTTAGAACCATAGCAATAAATGGTAATTTTTAGGAACTTTTTCTCAAGATCATTGAAATGTTTACTAGAAATACAGAGTTAACAGGATATTGTGGTGATAGAAAACTGTTATCTAAGCATAGAATAACTAGATCATTTTATAAAAAAACCCTGCTTGTTTTTTATACTGTCCAAATAACACTTTTATAGCCAAGAATTTATAAACCTGTTTTGTGTATAAACCCACTCACATTGAGTATACCTTTAATTTTTTTGCCATGTATAGGCTTTTTTAAGGTTAAAAAATGGTATTAGAGTTTATATTACACTGTATATTTACTTGGAAATAATCTGTTTACCATAGAGTCTTCTCAATCAGAAAAATGTGTATCTTTCCATTTTTGCATTTTTTTAAAACTTTTTTCCAACTTTATTGAGCTATAATTGACATAATATTGTGTAAATTTAGGGTGTACAACATGGTGATCTGATATGTGTGTATATTACAAAACGATACCACAGTAAGGTTAGTAAATGCATGCATCACCTCACATAGTTACTTTTTCTGTATGTGGTGGCAGCTTTAAGATATATTCTTTTAACAACTCTCACACATATAATACAGTATGGTTAGCTATGGATAGATTTTTAAATTTTAGTATTATTTTATGTGTTTAGACAGCTATAATACATAACAATAAATAATAAAATTAAAGGCTAACATTATTTTTGAGATATAATTAATCTTAATAGCATATTAAAGGGAACAAGGTATACATATATGGATTCTGCTTTTTAAACTTAATAAACCATCTGCATAGCCCCTATGCCATATAAGGTACTTCTAAAGCAGCATTTAAAATATATTCATAAGATTCTATGATATAATTTATGTAACTTATTCCTTTGTTGTTAGAGGCAGCTTGGCCAGGGTGGTTGAAAGAAAGGACTTTGGAATGAAATTGCTTGGGCTGGAATTTTTTTCACTGCCACTTACTCTAGTAAAATGGGAATGGTAATAATACATATCACGGTTTTTGTGAAGATTATGTGAGCTAATTTCTCTAAGTTACTTAGAACTGTGTCTGGCATGTAGTTATTGTCTGTTGTGATAAATGTCATTGTACATAAATCTTTGTCAGAGTTTCTGATTATTTTCTTAGATAAATTTTTAGAAGGGAGACATCTTGGTCAAAGAGTATGAACTCTTAAAGGCTCTTGAGAGCCAAACTGTTTCCCGAAAGGTTGTTATCCAAAAGAATAGGGATAGGATAGGATAGGCAGGGTCAGACTTGTTTTACAGTACTTTACAGAAAAAAAAAATCTGTGCCAGTTACATGGTTTTGAGTGTAGCCTTTATGGACTGAACAGAAGTAATAATAAAGTCATTTGCAGTCTAGCAATACCAATGTTGGTACTAGAAAGATGTTGAAAAGGTGGAATAGAATGTGACCAGTGTGTTGGTGGAATGGTGAACTGGGTCATTACAAACCATATTTTAAAGGGTAGTTTTTATATTTTATCCTTTTTTTTAACTGAAGAAGAGACCAGTGATGTTGGATTTAGCTTGGTTGGAAAGAAAAATGCAGTGAAAATTCATTTACTCATTCAATAAATATTTTTTGGGTGCCAAGTTCTCTTCTGTCATACATTTGTAAACAAAACAAACATCCCTGCCTTTATGGAGCTTATATTCTAATAGAGAAAGAAAAACATAAAAGATATAGTAAATAGCATATTAAAAGGTGACAAGTGCTATGGATTTTTCATCGAATGAAAAAATGGGATAAGGTGAAGGGATAGGATAGGCAGGGCCATCAGACTTGTTTTGCAGTACTCTACACAGCATCTATAGAAGAAGAAATCTGTGCCAAGTTACAAGGTTCTGAGTGTAGCCTTTTTTGAACAGAAGTAATAACGGTCATTTGTAGTCTAGCAATACCAGTGTTGCTACTAGAAAGATGTTGAAGTGGAGAGTTACAGTTTTAAAGTAGGTAAGGCCTCATTGAGAGGGTGACATTTGAGCAAAGAGTTAAAAAGATTAGGAGAAGTGGCTCCGGGAAAGAACATTCTGGCAGAGGAACTGTAGGTGCAAAGACCCTCCAGCTGGAATGTGGCAGACAAGTTCAGTGAACTGTGAGACTACAGTGGAGCAGAGTGCGTGGACGGGAGGAGAGGTCCAAGAGGCAACAGGAACCAATCATAGTGGGCGATTGTAAGGACCTTGAGGCTCGCCGAGTGACACGGGGGAGCCATCTCAGGGTTTTTGAGCAGAAGAGTGACATGATCTGAATTAACTTTTTAAAGGAGCTGAGAATAGACTGTAGGGGGCAAGGTTAGAGAGAGAGGAATACCAGTCAGTCTGGGAGGGAGGTGAAAGAGCTGGGATCAGGGTGCTAGCAGGGGAGGCAGTGAGAAATGTAGAGTCAGAGAATTTAGGGAGATTAGTTGGAGGCTATTGTCCAAGAAAGAAGACAGTTTTTTAAAAATTGAAGTATAGTTAATATACAGAATTGTATTGATTTCAAGTATACAGGAAAGTAGAGTTCTGCTGATAGAACTGGCAACCCATGGCTTAGTGGTGAGTACAGAAACTAAAAACTCATTAATAAAGTAAAAGTCAGGAGTTCCAGGGACCATCTCAGTATGGGACAAGTAGCATTAAATGTACCAGTAACTCCTATGTTGTAAGGTTTGTAGATGTTTGTAGAAATGTCCTTGGATCATCAAAATAAGATTAATAGCTACATTTTTAAGACTGATAAGTAGATAGCTGAGGTTTTCTGTATGCGGTGGTAACTAACATTTTCAGATAGATTTAATCATTTGAATGCCTGTTTATAGATCCCACCTAGCTCCCCAGAGGTAGGGAATGACATTGAGGTATGGTAGTTTTCTATTGCAGGTGAGTGGCTTAAAATAACACATTTATTATCTCATAACAGTAGGTTATAAAGTCTGACAGGGGTCTCAACTGGGCTGAAATCAGGGTTACTGACAGGGCTGTGTTCCTTACTGGAGGCTCTGGGGGAATATCCTTTTCCAAACTCATTTAGGGTATTGATTGAATTAAATTCCTTTCAGTTGTAAGATGGATGTCCCAGTTTCTTTGCTGGCTGTTAGAGGCTGTCCTTAACTCCTTGCATGTGTGCCCATGTATCTCTGAGCAAGCAGGGCCTCCTTGAGTCCTTCTTGCACTTGGCATCTCTCTGACTTCCTCTTCTCTCATACTGCTCTTCTCCCTTCTCCTTTGGCCTCTCTGTCTCTTCTGCCGCTTTCTGCTTTTAAGATCTCATGTGATTTCATTGAAGCTACCTGGATAATCTCCTTATTTTAATGTCAGCTGATTAATAACCTGAAGTTCTACTGCAAAGTTCCTCACAGTAGTATCTAAATTAGTGTTTGATAGAATAACCAGAACCTCGTTAGGATTTAGTCCTTGCCTACAACTGCCCACAGAGACCTAAATGCACTGGCTATGCACCCAGTCTGCTGTGAGGAAGGCACCTATTCTGTCCCTGACAAGGCCTGCCTGGTATTCAGGCCTGAAACATCACACACAGGACTTTGGCCTGGCACCAGCCTCCTTACTCAAACGTGGGAACTGACAGAGAAGTAGCAGTCACTCTTACTAGCCAGGAGAGGGGACTGTTTGCTATTTTTGTAGCGTTCACAGTGCCTTGTTTTAATGTGTGCTTAAACAAGACTAGGAAGTGGAATTGGTTTTGCCACTTTTGGTCTCACTCATGGCAGTCACAGAGTGACTTGGTCCATGCTTTGCAGCTGTGTTCAACAGAAAAGCAAGGCCCACTCGTGAGTGCCAGGCCAGAGCCTGCACGTCAGGAGCTGCTTTCTCTTTTGAGCTGCTTGCTGAAACAGGCCTTTACAAGCATAGCACCTGGCTGAGAAAAGCAGTCCAACTATTCTAGAAGCATGGAACTTCAGGGCCAACTGCCTTGTATATGACTGACTATAAGCTGTTAATGAAGAATTAAATCACTATATTCATTAAGATCAACTTACTAAAGTACTTTTTAGGCTAGTTTTGTTGTAAATGAGAATTCTATTGCTTAAGTGTACATTTTGGTTACTTAAAATTTAGCAAAGTAGAAAAATATTTCTTAATGATTTTGAATGAATAAATGAATAAAATCCATTTGTTATGTTATATGATATGAATTATAGGGGAGGGATGTCTGCATGGCTGCAAAGGAAGAGTACAGAATTATCAGGCCCATTCTATGGTAACCATGGGTGTAGCAAGAATAAAAATCTGTTCGGAAGCACAAATATACTTAACAGGCACATGGTCTGGAAGGAACCTGTGATATTTAGGAGACCTGATAGAAGGAGACCTGAACTTAGAATCAGAAAGCTATGACAATTAATTGCCCTGTGTGTGTTTCTCATCTGTAAAATGGGGATATTGGTATCTGTAGATAATAATACCCCACAGTCATTGTACCTAATTAATTCAGACCTCTAGGCACAAAGTATTATTATTAATGCTAATAATAATCTTAGCTCCATGAATTAATATACTCTCTATCCTTTTATCAGTCAAGGCAAGCCTTTTGTTTCCTGATATGTAAATTGGACAGTTTTACAATGGTGTAAGAGACAGTAACTTTTTACCCTTTTAGTTATTTAGGAGTCTAGGATCTTGTGAGTAACTTCTTGCTATGGTTACCAATGAATGGTTTTGGAAGGGCATTTCTGCATTCATTCGACAAATTTTAGTGACTGAACTTTTATTTGTAATGTCTCTGTCTCAGTTTGGGTCACCCAAAAGCAGACTGGAGATAAGGGTTAGGTTGTAAGTAGTTTATTTGTGAGGTAGTTAGAGATAAGGAGGCAATAAAACGTGTGTGAGGGTAGATTACCACTGAGGGCAACTGGGCTTCAGTCCTGCTGCGGAGCCTCTGAGGGACGATGTGGAACATGCCTCAGGATTGTCCCCCTAAGGGGCAAGGGAGCCAGGTTTTTTATTCAGCATTGGTTAAGGGTCATTCCTGGAGTGTAAACCCCATGGCGCTTTGAACCTGCCACACACAGGGGCTTATTCTTGTGACAGCAAACACCTTTGGGCAGAGAGCCACAGGAAGTTGTGGGTCGTTGGTATGAGAACTTTTTCTGGGTGATTTCCATGGTAGGCTGAGGGGACAAAGTTGCTTTCTTCTTAAACATTGTGTTAAAATGGTGAGCTGTTTTTATCTTGGTATAGAAAGCACAATTAACGTTTACAAGTGGTAAAAGTTAAAGGTGTTTTATAAACACTTTTGCTCTGCAGGATTTTCTGTTGCAGCAGACCATGCTGCGGATTAAGGATCCTAAGAAGTCACTGGATTTTTATACTAGAATTCTTGGAATGACGTAAGTAGCTATTTATTGCACCTGTAATGTTTAAATGCAAAGCTTCTCAAATAGAGGAAATGTTTTCAGATCCATTTAAAAAATGGATAACATTTGTTTCAAGAGTCACAAGTTCCTTTGGCCAAGAATCTGGGCCTAGGCTTTACTGGCCAGGGCTTCTGCTGTTCCTCTTCTCTATCCCAGCCAGCCTCACCCAGCAAGAAGACACCAAGACTTGCATTTTGTCTAACTCCCTTCTCTCTGAGAGCTGCCAGCTAAATCCTTGCTGTGTCCAGACGCTTTTAATGTTATGGCCACTTTTAGCCTCTTCTTAACTTCAGAAAAGATACAGATATAAAGACATATTACTTAGAAAATAAATGAGTTTACCTAAAACTGATAATCTGTCCCATTATAGGATTGGGACTCTTTTGCCTAGTAAGTAATATCCACTCATTTTGTAATCCTGAAAGCATATTTGTTTATTTTTCTTGATTTGTAGCCTTAAATAACATGATGTTTTTTGTTTTTGATAATGTAGATACATAAATAAAATGAAATAATATTTCATTTACTCCGTAGATAACCTCCACTGACATTGAGGGGAAAATTCAAGTAATGGGGTATATATCTGTGTTTGGATATATAGCCTGACCAGTTCAGAAAAATACAAAATGAAAAGTAATAGCTTCCTTCTCCCCATCCTCCCCAAAGATAACTGCTGTTAAGTAGTTTCTTGTAACTCTTTCCAGAAAAAGTAGTTTTGCATATACTTATGGCATATTCAAAACACAGAATGAAAACAACTATATTGAAAACTTGCTACTTGCCAGGTACTTCACATGTTATTTTGGTCTCCATAGTAGGCTTGCTTATGGCATAACTTAAATCTCCATTTTACAGATGAAGGAAGAAGCCAAAGCTTAAAAACATTTTAAGTTGTGGGCCCCAGATTCCATAGTGGGTACTTGGCAGATCTGGAATTTGAATGCAGGTCTGATTAACTCCAGTGGTGACCTTGTTTTCTTAGAGTCCCCAAATAGATTGCAACTTGACATTATCCTGAGAGAGAGGCTCCACTGAGAAAAGCAAGTTGCAGCAGGTTTGCTCCAGTCCCCTGTGAGGCTGTGCCATTAGCTTTATTAGGTGCAGAGATAGTTTTCCTGATTGAATTAGCTGAGGTGTTTGATACTTAATTATAAACATGTTAGAGTAAATCTTATTTGTGATAAGTCAATCTGTGGATCTCCATGGGTCAAGGCATATTACCTGGTAGTAATAATTAAAATATCTGAAACAGAACTCTAGAAACTTCCCATTTGCTCTGCTTCGAACAATCCCTCTTATTAATTATGAATAAGGTTGTCTTTGAGCATGTAAACCTCAGTAATCTAAAGGAATTTGTATTGTATGCATCCTCATTCTGCCCTACTCCTTGCAAAATAATCTTACACTCTTTAAACTCACTTTATAGGCCATAACTTCAGTTACCTTTTTTATTTTGGTATCATTAATGTACAATTACATGAACAATATTATGGTTACTAGACTCACCCCATTATCAAGTCCCCAGGCATACCCCATTACAGTCATGGTCCATCAGTGTAGAAAGATGCTATAGAATCACTACTTGTCTTCTCTGTGTTATGCTGCCCTCCCCATGCCCCCTCCCCCACACATTATGTGTGCTGATCATAATGCCTGTTTTTCCCCCTTATCCCTCCCTTTCCACCCATCCTCCCCAGTCCCTTTCCCTTTGGTAACCGTTAGTCCATTCTTCGGTTCTGTGAGTCTGCTGCTGTTTTGTTCCTTCAGTTTTTTCTTTGTTCTTATACTCCATGGATGAGTAAAATCATTTGATACTTGTCTTTTTCGGCTTGGCTTATTTCACTGAGCATAATACCCTCTGGCTCCATCCATGTTGTTGCAAATGGTAGGATTTGTTTTCTTCTTAAGGCTGAATAATATTCCATTGTGTATATGTACCACTTCTTCTTTATCCATTCATCTACTGATGGACACTTAGGTTGCTTCCATATCTTCGCTTTTGTAAATAGTGCTGCGATAAACATAGGGGTGCATATGTCTTTTTCAAACTGGGCTCCTTCATTCTTAGGGTAAATTCCTAGGAGTGGAATTCTGGGGTCAAATGGTATTTCTATTTTCAGTTTTTTGAGGAATCTTCATACTGCTTTCCACAACGGTTGAAATAATTTACATTCCCACCAGCAGTGTAGGACGGTTCCCCTTTCTCCACATCCTCACCAACATTTGTTGTTTGTCAATGGCGACCATCCTAACTGCTGTGAGGTGATATCTCATTGTGGTTTTAATTTGCATTTCTCTGATGGTTAGCAATGTGGAGCATCTTTTCATGTGCCTGTTGGCCATCTGAATTTCTTCTTTGGAGAAGTGTCTGTTCAGCTTCTCTGCCCATTTTTTAATTGGCTCATTTCTTTTTGTTTGTTGAGGCGTGTGATCTCTTTATATATTTTGGATGTCAACCCCTTATCAGATATGTCATTTATGAATATATTCTCCCATACTGTAGGATGTCTTTTTGTTCTACTGATGGTGTCCTTTGCTCTACAGAAGCTTTTTAGTTTGATATGGTCCCACTTGTTCACTTTTGCTTTTGTTTCCCTTGCCCGGGGAGATATGTTCATGAAGAAGTTGCTCATGTTTATGTCCAGGAGATTTCTGCCTATGTTGTCTTCTAAGAGTTTTATGGTTTCATGACTTACATTCAGGTCTTTGATCCATTTTGAGTTTACTTTTGTGTATAGGGTTAGACAGTAATCCAGTTTCATTCTCTTACATGTAGCTGTCTAGTTTTGCCAACACCAGCTGTTGAAGAGGCTGTCATTTCCCCATTGTATATCCATGGCTCCTTTATCGTATATTAATTGACCATATATGTTTGGTTTAATATCTGGACTCTCTATTCTGTTCCATTGGTCTGTGTGTCTGTTCTTGTGCCAGTACCAAATTGTCTTGATTACTGTGGCTTTGTAGTAGAGCTTGAAGTTGGGAAGCAAGATCCCCCCGCTTTATTCTTCCTTCTCAGGATTGCTTTGGCTATTTGGGGTCTTTTGTGGTTCCATATGAATTTTAGAACTATTTGTTCCAGTTCATTGAAGAATGCTGTTGGTATTTTGAGAGGGAGTGCATTGAATCTGTAGATTGCTTTAGGCAGATGGCCATTTTGACAATATTAATTCTTCCTAGCAAAGAGCATCGGATGAATTTCCATGTATTAGTGTCTTTAATTTCTCTTAAGAGTGTCTTGTGGTTTTCAGGGTATAGGTCTTTCACCTCCTTGGTTAGGTTTATTCCTAGGTATTTTATTCTTTTTGATGCAATTGTGAGTGGAATTGTTTTCCTTTCAGTTTATCTTTTTTTAAATTTCAAGATTAGTCATTCATGCACTGATTGTCTCATATCAGTCTCTCCTTTGCCACTGGCTCTTTCCCCTCAGCCTACAAAAAAGTGTAAGTGTTCTCTCTTCTCTGATAACTCTCACCCTCTGCTCTCTTGCTTTCCTTCCATCATCACCAACCATCTATATATATAGGCAGACAACCCTTGCTATTTTCCTTGCTCACTCCCATCCTCTCCCAGTCCAGGATGGCCCAGGTTCTGCTGCCCCATGCTGCTGAAACTATCCTCACAGGACCTTTGCTTATCTACTGGCCTGTTCTCAGTCTTAATCCTGTTTGACCTTTCTCCAGTATTTGGTACTGTTAACCACTTCGTTACTGACATTCACATCTTCTGTGATATTAATCTGGCCTTCCTTCTCTCTTGTGACCTATCCTCAATATCTTTTCCTAGGAGTTTTGGCATAATAAGAACTCAGTAAATGTATTTTATTTAACTGAATGTCATATATCTAAAAGAACAATAAGGTAATGCATTATATTTTTTACTTAAAAAAATTTTCTAGTGAAGTATTAAGGTACTATTTATAAACAAATACCATGATTTCAGTGAAATTTCATTGTAGTTGAAGAATTGGTGTTATAAAAATTTGCTTTTTAAAAATGTTTTTAATTTCATTGATACTCACAGATGAGTAGGTTTTTTTACTGAGCTTTTTTCATTGATTGCCTCCTGCTTTTCCTATTAAAATAGCTTCAGAACATATAGCTCTTATTCTTAGTAGAACTTGTATATTGGTATATTGATTTTAGTACAAATTAACCTTTCCTATTGTTAATTGATTCAGGCTTCTTCTTGTTTAATTTCAGGCTACTCCAAAAATTAGATTTTCCTACTATGAAATTTTCCCTCTATTTCTTGGCTTATGAGGATAAAAATGACATCCCAAAGGATAAAGATGAAAAAGTAGCATGGGTTTTCTCCAGAAAAGCTACACTTGAACTAACACAGTGAGTATAAGTGTTTATCTTTTTATATATTCTGCATTTCTTAAAACTTGTTTTCCTTACTTTCCACCTTAATTTAAACCAGGTCTACCTAATCACTTTGCATTTGTAACAGTATGTTTGAGTGGGTTTTTTTTGTGGATCTTTTGGTCTTTATATTTTTCTTGGGACCTAGGCAGGGCAGGTGAGATCATTTCACTTTTGGATAGAGAATGTGAGACTGCAGTGGCTGGAGACTTGCTGAACATAGCTAACAAATGTTCAAGCATTACCATTAAGATCTTCATAATTTCAACATTTAAAAATGTTGAAATAGGTATTCCCCTTCTTTTCTATTCTTTATGTTGTTTCTGTGCATTGTTTAACAACTAACAAAAGAATGTTTATTTCTGGGCGTGTGGGTTTGTGTATCCCCTGATTTGGAGCAGCTCTAGAATCAGAGAGACACGGGCACACGTCTTGGCTCTGCTAATAGCTCCGGCTGAGCAAGTTATATCACCTCCCCAAATGCAATCTCATTTCTAAAGTGGAGACTCAAATCTAGCTCATGGAGCTGTTTTGAGGATTTAATGAAAACTTCAAATAAATAAAGTCTCTTCAATAAAGTACTTAGCACAATACATGGTAGTTACTATTGTATCATTATTGTTCTAACCAAGATGCCTGGTTTTACTGTCTCCTTACCCTACTTAAAATCACACTTTTCCCATTTTCTCTGTCTATAGTTGAAAACTTAATATTTACAGTAGCAGAGATTAGACCAAATATAATAAGTAGCATGTATACATGCTAAGATTTCACAGATTATTGCAACTTTTTTTTCAGAATATTGTTCTGCAGGTCACTCATAATTAGGTTTTCCCTCCTTTTGTAGCAACTGGGGCACTGAAGACGATGAGACCCAGAGTTACCACAGTGGAAATACAGACCCTCGAGGATTTGGTATGTACATTCATTTGTATGTATATATTTCACTTTGTGTGATTTTTGTATTGCATACCTATTTATGATAAATCTAAAACATTAAGTATGATCAATTTATTAGAATTATGGTTATTTCTATTTTCCACACATAATTTTATTTAGGTGTTGTTCAATTTCATAGTCTCATGTGCAAATTTTACATTTACTCTCTGATGATGATTTTACTTTTCAGTCTCAGTATTATATTCCCAGGAGACTTTTAAATTTGAAAAGCAAAAACTATGGTTAATAATAATCCTAATTTCTGCTAGCATACACTTCTTCCTTGATCTAAAATTCCTCGATCCAGATGATAGGATTATAGACTTTTATTGGCTGCCGCATAGTCAATGCCAACAACATATCTATTAAGTATAAGTAAATAATTATTTCTTAACAGACTGAAATAAACATGATCCAGTATTAGGCTTAAGTAATTTATAATTCAGAGCAACTAATTTATTACACCCAACCAGTTAGATTCTTGTTCTTTATTATAGGTTTTGAACCCACTTGATTCAGTCTGACTTTGGGTACCTTCTGTTTTGAAATAAACTACTTTTTGAAGCTACTTGTGGCTCTTGGATACACTGTTGTAATTATTTCTTCCTTCTCTCTCCCTTGTTTTGGGGGTGGTCACCTCAGGTCACATTGGAATTGCTGTTCCTGATGTACATGGTGCTTGTAAAAGATTTGAAGAACTGGGAGTCAAATTTGTGAAGAAACCTGATGATGGTGAGTCTGCTCCTTGTTTTCTTCTGGGCCTTTCTTTAGTTAGATAACATTTACAAAGCACCCAGAGAGGGTACTTTTGTACTAAAATCCTTCCTGTTACAAGTAACTTTGAAGAAGTGTACTTCAACCAGCTTAAGGAAAGAAGGGAAATGACTGGAAGAATACCTGGGTATCTTAGTATCTTAAGGAACTGAAAGGAAGCAATGAGAGTGGCTTCACAAGGGACTAGACATGGATGTAGAAAGCCATGAAAAACTTAGGCTCAGTCTCCCACCCTTTGACCCTAGGACATTTTCTCATTGGCCACCAGCTCCCCCTAGTTCAGGGTGTATCTAGCCCCAAAATAAGTTCCTTAAAGTCTTGTATCTGCTATTAGTATAACGGCACCAAATCTCTTTAGTTAATAATTTTCTGGTATTTCATTTTCTTCCTTTTACAACCATTACACATGGTTAAGTTTTGGGTATGTCCCTTGAAATAATATGTATCTGGATTTTGTTAGATTTACATGTATTATATTTTACTTAATCCATTTCTATCATAATTTATTGTTTCAATTTTTATTTGAAGTGCTTAGCTGTTTCATTTTAATCCTTTCTTTTCTTTTTTTTTTTCAATAAAAGATTTCATATACAAATATCCTCCCCAGTAAGATATGAACTTGCTCTACCATATCCCCATCATGTTACTATTACCCAGACTGGGATATTGTTGATTTATTTTTCCTTACCTTTTTTTTTTTCCCTAAGATATACATATATATTTATCAACGTATCTGATCACTTTCTCTCCACATATCTTATGCAGCATCTTTTGGAATTTTCTATACCTTTATTAAGTACCTCAGCCAAAACTGTTTTCAAAGGATTTGTGAAGCAAAACTTTTGAGCTTTGTATGCCTGAGAACCATGCCTTTATATATGAATGACAGTTTTGTTGAATATAAAATATTAGGTTTATTTTCTTTGGATCCTGAAGATACACCGCAATGTCTTACTTTTCAGTCTGGTATTGCTGTTGAAAAATCTGCTGTCTGATTCATGTTCCTTTGCATACTGTTTTCTGTTTTAATCTGGAAGCTTTTTATATTTGTTATTTCTTCATCCTTACTGTCTTTCTGGGAGATTTCTTCAAACTGGCATACCAATTAGCTAATTTTTCTTCAAATGTTTCTGTTCTGATATTCATCTTTTATGTTCTCATCTATTGTGTTCTAAATTTCAGCTATCATAATTTTGATCCCTAGTTTGTGCTTGTTTCCTTAAATATTTTCTTGATTTTGTTGGTTATAGTTCATATTTTTCATTACTTTCACATGTTAATTTTTGGTCCATTGGTCTAATGTTTTTGTTCTTTTGTTTGAACAGTAATCAAGGACTTTTTTATGGTTAGGCTCTTCAAATTCTTATTATTTTGGTCTCTGAGGGTTTTTTTGTTTATTTGTTTTGTTTTTTATTGTAACTATTCTAGTCCATCAGGCAATGCGAATGGAGGGAAGGCATACCGCAGTTCTTAGCAAACCAAATGATTTTAGAAAGATGGGCTGGGCAGGAGGGTTTGTGGGCACCTGAAAATGGGAGTTAATTCTGCAGAACAAGTCTTGAGGTCAGATTTTCTTCCCCCTTTGTCCTTCAAGGAGAAGCACTATTAGTAGGAGACACTTCTGCAATGGGCATTCCTTAGCCTGGTTGGGTGGAAAGCGAAGGCTGGGGAGATCAGTTGGTTCCTCACAAACACAAGGCTTTTGTACTGCCCTTATTTACTCTTGACAACAGCTGAACCAGTAGTTTGAATCCCTTCACACACACAGAGTGGAGGGTAGGAACAAACAAAACTTCTGTTTATTCTTCCACAGCTTTGATGGACTGCCTTCTGGTGCAGGTCAAAACTACCCACTTCCACGTAGACTGGGTTAAAACAGTCACCCTATCCCCACCTATTCCTCTCCACAACCATTACCCCATAGGGGCGGGGGGGAGGCGAATCTCACTTTTTTTTCCTTCACCATTTTTCTTCTGTATACATTGGGCTGATTTTGGGGAGAGGAGCCAGAGATAGGAATCAAATTAATTCAGCATTGTTGTCCCAAAATAGATTTCTGAGATCACATTTTTCTGTTTAAGCAAATAGCTCTACTGCTGGACCTACCAGCCTCTCAACCCGTTACGAATTCCTGGGAGAAAAAAATCTGATTAGCAGAGCTGGGGTTACCTAGAATAGTGTTTAAAGGGTTTGTCTGACCCAATCTTCCTGGGTCTTTTGGCTCTGTGAGTTAAGTCATGCTACCTGCTCCTTCCAGCACCTTGTTTTCTTTTTCCTCTTTAAAATAAGGTAGTTTCTGTGATTACTCAACTAGTACCGTGAAATGATACTATGAAGGTGAAGTAACTACCTGATACCTAAAAGATGTAGCTAGTCCCACAGTTTATTTCAGGAGAGTTGGTTTCCAGCTAGGTATAAGATAGAATGTTAGTCATTCTAAAAAGCATGCGTTTGGGCAATGCTGACAATAGAATTTTTTAAAATTAGAATTATAAACAGGATAATGTACTTCATTAAAATGCAAGTTAAATTTTCAATTAAAGCATATTTAAAATTTTAAGTTTTTAAAAGTCTTTTCAGTAATGAAAATCATGTCATTTTACAGGTAAAATGAAAGACCTGGCATTTATTCAAGATCCTGATGGCTACTGGATTGAAATTTTGAATCCTAACAAAATGACAAGTATTTAGTTCTCTGAAAGTACTGCTTTGTGATTTCAGTGAAGACATTGTGGGAGGTAAAAAAGAAACAGTGTGATTCAAGATACTGAGATAACAGAAGCATCTAGGAATGATGGATCATTGTCCCAATTCAAATTATTCTTAAATTTATTTCCCTTTCCCATTTCAAATATGTTTATCATCTAACTGTTCAGTCAGTTCTAGTTTTAAAGTAATGCTTTGTCTTATGTCCTTGAATGTAGTTGAGTAACTTTCCTTTTTTAGGTAGTAATTAGAATAATTCCCTTCAGAGGCTGTATTTGCCTTCTGTCTCCTAAGTATGACTTCTCTACAAGTCTGCCTTTGAATTCTCACTTTCAAAAAAACATTTAACATGTTTTTGTTGTGGTTACCTTCTGGGATTTCAGTTCCTCAGAAATACTTTTCACAGTGGAAAGTAAAGAACACTGAACAAAATGAAACTTTGTGTGTACTTCAAGTAGTATAAAGTGTTTATTTTACAAAAGAGAAGGTACTCTTGGGAGCAATTTAGAATCATGCTGACAAGGATGCTGATAGAACTAATTTCTTCTTATTTACAAAGTACTTTCGAAGTTCAAGGACGAACCTCTTTATTTTGGGGTGTGGAGAAGACTTGGAGTATGTTTTGAGTATGCAGACACTGTACTAGGCTTTATCTCACCTAATTCTCCCAACTATCCTATGAGAAAGAAAGCAGGCTAGACATGTACAATAACTTTAATGATTCAAAGGCAATAGAAATCGGCTCAAGTACTCAAGATCTCATCATTTTCAGTCTGTCGATTGTACCTCAGAAATTAGCACCTCGCAGTCCCTCCTCTTAAAGTTCGTCTCTGTTGTGAAAACCCTCAGTGGGTTTGTGCATTGTCCTTTCAGCTCTCAGGTCTGATTACCAGCACAGGGAAGAAGCAGTGGAGGAAGTCTCTAGCACATAGCTACTCTGGGGATGCCCATTTATTCCTGTGCAATAGTGCTTATATTACTTGTGAATAGCCCTTACCCCAAGGTCTTTCAGATGCCAGTAATCATTATGCCATGCCAGATGCCAGGATAAATTATATTCAGTGATAACATAGCTTAGTTATCAGAAATCAGCTCAGTGTTCTTCCCTGCCATGATTGACATGATAGGTTTTAAAAAACTGAACTGATCATGAAAATCTCTTATGTCCCAGAGAATACAGACATCCAGAAAATCTAAATCTATATCTAGATTTTCTCTTGTCCTAGTGGAAGACCTTTGGATAGGCCCTGCCAACTGTGCTTACACTGCTGAAAGCACTTTACCTTTCCTTTTTGGATGGAACTGATTATGTGAGCAATTCAAACAAATAGTAGCACTTACAGATTGAGGCAAAATAAAATTTTAAATATGACTGTGTTTAATTTCTAAACATCTGTCTGGCATATTCTTTCTTTTACAAAAGGCTGCCCTCAGGGAGTACTGCAAGAATTTGAAAGGGCTTACAGGCTCATTCTGAATTGGGAATAGGTGTAATTCCATATATCCTATACATAATTTCTGTGAATAAGGAAGTGTGGGAAAGTTGGGAAGAGGAAAGTAAGGAATAAAAGACTGTGGTAGAAAAAGTGCAGAGAAGAAAGGCTAGATATTATAAGGTGAGTTGTGGGAACCTCTGAAGACCAGTTTCACATGTCGGGTACTAGAACTGTCAGTGGGAGGGTTATTAGATTCATAAATTCAGTCATTTAAACCTTATTTCCATGGAAAGAAGCCGTCTGTACTTGCTAAGTAAAACTTGCCAAAAGATAGCCCTTGCTTATTCCTTAAATTCATGCCTATATGCATTGAAAAAATATATATTGTATCACCAGACTTTTTGCTTGGGATTAGGGCAGTTAAATTACTTCCAAATTAGTTTACCTGAGAAGTGATGAAGTGATGATATGAAAGGGTGAAATAGAGCACAAGGAATTTTCTTGTTTTCCATGATTGGACAGCAGGGTTATGTAGCTTACTGTCCATGTATAATAAATCAGTCTCCCTGAGCCCTACAGAGCTGAGCCTGGGACTAAATTATAATAAAGTGGTTTGAATTAGGAGTTGATGGATGAGAGAGAATCAACTACACAGCATTCTGTTCAGGATTGCATGTAGTGTATATAAATACTCTTTAGCAACTGTGAAGAGAGCTGTATCAGTAAGGATGCTTGCTGCTGGCAATAATGAAAGACCCAAGTGTGTCAGTTGTAACAAGAACTTCAGAGGTTCTAGAATGGGTTTCTGGGGGCTCAGAGATACCAAGAACCCCATTTTCCCTCTATCTTTCCCAACCTGTCTTTCTCAGCATTTTCATTTTGGTCTAATAATACTCACCGGAGATGCCTACCATGATTTTAGGTGTCATGTGTAATCCAGCAAATTCCAGTGAAAGAAAATTACCTTTTGTTCCTCCTGTCTCGTCAATGAGTGTGAAACTTGCCCAAAGCTCCTCCGCAGAATTCCCGTCACGTCTCCCCCAGAACAGGGTTATTTGCCTGTGTCTAATCACTGGCAAAGGGAATGAGACCACTGAGACTTGGATGGATTGTATTTACCCAAATTACCTGCAGGAGGGTGGACACTGGGTCAGAATTGAGACTGCCAAAAGGAAGGAGTTAATAAGGGCTTCTGAGAAGGCATAAACAAAGTGCAACAGGGGGTAATTAGATATTGAGGACCTAGTTGGTGCAGGGTGGTGTAAGAAATAAGGTATTTCCTGCCCTCAAAGAGCTTGGTCTAAGATTGTGGTTCTCCCCCATATCAGACTTAACAGATCCTTTTTTATTATAACATGGTAACATTTATAACATCTATCACATCCACTATCCTAAGATGAAATTCATATAGAACATAACCTACCTATATGTACAATTTCAAAAGGGTCAGTCCAATGTCATTACTATAACATAAAGGAAAAATGAAATCAATTTGAAGTAAAATACACATTTTAACATAAATATACTACTATATAAATATATAGTGTATATATAAATATATATAGTATATATATAAATATATAAATGTACTACTACACTAGAAAACAGTGTAGTCAGGTACTTGCTCCTAAGTATGGAAGAAATAAAACTGTTCAGTAGGGTACTGTTAACATTAATACTTTGAAGACTGAATTCATGATTAATGAAGAGCTATACTATTACAACTTTAAATGCATGCTGATAATAGGTGTGTTTTATTGGTCACTCCAAGAACATGAATATGTTACTGTTGGAAACGTCATTTTCCAAAATGGTGATCGATTCTTGCTGAGGTTTTGAATAACAGACTAATATTCTTTCTGTTTATAGGGTAGTTTTGTCCCTAGTCAATATTAAAATTAAATATACAAATAGGTAAAATAGAAGTTCTGGACTGAAATAGTAAAAAGCAGGTTTTACAATTTTTTATTTAAATATAATTGACAACATTGTGAAGTTTAAGGTATACAATGTGTTGATTTGATACATTTAGGTATTGCATTTGTATATAGCGCCATAAGGTTAGCTGTCTTGTCCTTTTTGTGATGAAAACAAGATCTAGTCTCTTAGCAACTCTGAAGTTTATAATACAGTATTGTTGACTATAATCACTATGCTGTGATTAGGTCCCTAGGATTTACGTATCTACTAGTTGCAAGTTTGTGATTTTTGAAAATTTTAGGATAGATTTAGATTTACAGAAATGTTGCAAAGATAGTGCAGAGAGTTCCCATTTACCCCATACCCTGCTTTCCTTATTTTTGAAATCTTTTGCATCCCATGGTACAATTCATGTATATATGGTATGGTATATTTGTCACCACTAATGAACCTATATTGATACATTATTAGTAACTAAAGTCTACATTTTGCTCAGATTACCTTAGTTTTTATGTTCCTATTTTCTGTTGCAAGAACCTATCCAGGTTACCATATTACATTTAGGCTCCTTAGGCTTCTCTAGAATGTGATAGTTTTCAGACATCCTTGTTTTTGGTAACTTTGAGGAATGCCAGTCAGATGCTGTGTGTAGTGATTCTCAGTTGCGGTTTTCTGAAGTTTTTCTCATGATGAAACGGGTTATAGGTTTTAGGAGGAAGACTACATAGGATACATACTATCAACATGATGTATCACCGATGATGTTAACCTTGACCCACCTGCCTGAGGTGGTGTTTGTCAAGTTCTCGACTGTAAAGTTGCTCCCCACCCACCCTCTTTCTATATTGTGTTCTTTGGAGAATGTTAAGCCCACACTTAAGGGGTGGGAAGTTATGCTCCACCTCCATGAGGGGACAAGCATGTTTTTATCTGTATGAATACTCAGACTTTACAGAGTTGTACGGGCCATTACAGGACGTTCCACATCCCTGCATTGTCTGCACCAAATACCAGTGGTGAGACCCAACCGAAAATGCCCCACGTTTCCAAAACAACCCCTAGGGGTCAGTGCTGCCCTGTTGAGAGCCACTGGTCATAAAATACCCAATTCTAGTTTCTTTAAAATGGAGTGTGAACTTAAATCATTTACAAAAGAATTTAGTAAAGAATCCATAGTTTTATGCTTTCCTCATTTATATATTGTTTTGCCTCCAATTCAGTAGCACTTTATTTAGCTATTTGCCTTTGAAAGTTTTTCATTCAACTTTCCTTTTACATAAACTCATTTTTATTGTTTTATATAATGCTTCATTAAGTTATATAGTATAATTATAAGGATAACTGGCTTGGCCGTGTTGGTAATGGACAAAACTGACTTGATAGGCACACAGCTCATCAGGGAAGCAAAAGGTCACAGGTGTCCCGAAAAGTGGCCAACTAGTTACAGTTGTTCAGCCTGCCAGGGCATCAGTTCTTTACTGAGCAAATGGTGAGTCAGGTTAATCCAATAATTAGTGAAGTGGAAATTGGATAAGAGAATTTTTACTGTAAATCTGGGTCCTATTAATATTAGTAGAGATTATAGAATATTTTTTAAATGCCACTACCTAGTACACCTGTAGTTGGAATGAAATAGGCACTTATATAAACTTCTTCCAAGCTATTGACACATCAGTTTTTCAATAGGTTTCAAGAGTCATTAACAATAATACAATGTTTAGATACTTTTATCTAGTAATATTGTGATATTCTGGGAATTTTCTTTCCTAGAAAATAATCAGATTCTAGTTTTAAAATTATATCCAATTTGTTGCTTCCATCATTATTAATAATAGCAAAAAATTATAAATAATTTAAATGTCCCAAAATAGGGAAATAGTTAACTGTTTAACCCACCTATGACAGAAGATTATTTTAACACCATCACATTGTGTTTTTAAAGAACATGTAAGATACGGAGAAATGCTTATGGGATATTAGGTGAAAAAAGCAATGGGCAGACTTCCGGGAAGATGGCGTTGTGAGCAGGGCGGCAGAAATCTCCTCCCAAAACTATATAAATCTATGAAAACAGAGCAAATACAACTATTCCTAAAAGAGAAATCAGAGCACACAGGAAAGTGCACAGCGTGCAGCCACACCTGGGAGGACTCAGCACCCCGCGAGGCGGGTAAGATACAGAACCGCGACCCGGCGGCACCCGAACACTCACCCAGCCCAGGGCGCCAGCGGGAGGAGAGGATTCAGAGCCGGGAGGGAGTGGAAGAGCAGGTCTGCAAAATAACCAGCCCCAGTGGTCTGCGCCGGAGCACCGGGAGCGCTAACACACATTGCGCGGTGCATCAGATATTGGAGAGGCAGACGGTGCAGGTTTTGAGCCGGGAAGGTGCCGGGACCGTGCAGCCAGCGCCCAGCGACGAGAAAAGCGCGTGCCATTTGTAGCAGTCTCGGAGAGGCGGGGGGCCCAGGGAGGGAACACCAGCGCCCCAGCGGGCTCAGCCCTGCAGGCTGGAAGTCCTGGGGAACTTCGGTCCCCTTCGCTAGTGCAGCCAGCGCCCAGGGACAAGAGAAAAGAGCACGCCATTTGTAGCGGTTTTGGAGAGGCGGGGGGCCCAGCGAGGGAACAACAGCGCCCCGTTGGGCTCAGCCCTGCAGGCTGGAAGTCCTGGGGAACTTCGGTCCCCTTTGCTAGTGACAGGAAGAAGGGAGCAACCACGCTGGAACTTTATACAGAAAACAATAGCGTCCCATTCATTACTACCTACAAAAACGGCGCGGCTGCAGCTGCGAATTAGTGGAGCAACAGCGCCACCTACAGCACACGTAGAGAATCCACTCCAGAGCCCAGCTGACACACGTGGCACCTACCAGCGACCACTCCTGCCAACATGACAAGACAGAATAAAATGATACAGACAAAGCTCACCAAGATTCAGAGCCCCTCTGAGAAGGAATCTGAAGAGATGGAAATGCAGCATCTTCCTGAAAAAGAATTCAGAATAAAAGTCATAACCATGCTGATGGATATACAGAGAAATATGCAAGAGCTAAGGGAGGAAGTGAGGGAAGTCAGGAAAGATAACGCAGAAATGAGACAAGCCATCGACAGGCTCAGCAGCAGACTGGATGAGATGCAAGACACTGTTAATGCAATAGAAATCAGAGAACAGGAACACAGAGCAGCTGAGGCAGAGAGAGATAAAAGGATCTCTAGGAATGAAAGAATATTAAGAGAACTGTGTGACCAATCCAAAAGGAACAATATTCGCATTATAGGAGTACCAGAGGAAGAAGAGAGAGAAAAAGGGATAGAAAGTGTCTTTAAAGAAATAATTGCTGAAAAATTCCCCATGCTGGGGAAGGAAATAGTCTCACAGTCCATGGAAGCCCACAGATCTCCTAACACAAGGGACCCCAGGAACACAACACCAAGACACATAATAATTAAAATGGCAAAGATCAAAGATAAGGACAGAGTATTCAAGGCAGCTAGAGAAAGAAAAAAGATCACCTTCAAAGGAAAACCCATCAGACTAACATCAGACTTCTCAACAGAAACCTTACAGGCTAGAAGAGAATGGCATGATATATTTAACGCAATGAAACAGAAGGGCCTAGAACCAAGAATACTGTATCCAGGACGATTATCATTTAAATATGACGGCGGGATTAAACAATTTTCAGACAAGCAAACGCTGAGAGAATTTGCCTCCCATAAACCACCTCTACAGGACATCTTAAAGGAACTGCTCTAGAGGGAAGCACTCCTAAGGCTAAAAAGATGTCACCAGAGAAAATAAAATCATAGCAAAGAAAGCAGACCATCCAAAACTAACTAAAGGCAAAGAATAAAACACCTATTATATAAAGAATGGAGGAGGAAGAATAAGAAGGGAGAGAAATAAAGAAACATCAGACTCTGTTTACAATAACTTAACAAGAAAGTTAAGTTAGATTGTTAGATAGTAAAGAAGCAACCCTTGAACCTTTGGTAACCACGAATCTAAAGCCAGCAATGGCAATAAGTACATATCTTTCAATAATCACCCTAAACGTAAATGGACTGAATGCACCAATCAAAAGACACAGAGTAACAATGGATAAAAAAGCAAGACCCATCTATATGCTGCCTACAAGAAACTCACCTCAAACGCAAAGATATCCCCAGATTAAAAGTGAAGGGATGGAAAAAGATATTTCATGCAAATAACAAGGAGAAAAAAGCAGGTGTTGCAGTAATTGTATTAGACAAAATAGACTTCAAAATGAAGAAAGTAGCAAAAGATAAAGAAGGACATTACATAATGATTAAGGGGTCAATCCAACAAGAAGATATAACCATTATAAATATACATGCACCCAATACAGGAGCGCCAGCATATGTGAAACAAATACTAACAGAATTAAATGAGGACATAGACAGCAATGCATTCATCTTAGGTGACTTCAACACACCACTCACTTCAAGGGACAGATGAACCAGACAGAAAATAAGTAAAGACACAGAGGCACTGAACAACACACTAGAACAGATGGACCTAACAGACATTTACAGAACTCTACACCCAAAAGCAACAGGATACACATTCTTCTCAAGTGCACATGGAACATTTTCCAGAATAGACCACATACTAGGCCACAAAAAGAACCTAAGTAAAATCGAAAATATTGAAATTCTACCAACCAACTTCTCGGATCATAAAGGTATTAAACTAGAATTAAACTTTAGAAAGAAAACAAAAAGGCTCACACATACATGGAGACTTAACAACATTCTCCTAATTAATCAATGGGTCAATGACCAAATCAAAACAGAAATCAAAGAGTATATGGAGACACATGACAACAACAACACAAAGCCACAGCTTCTGGGGGACGCAGCAAAGGCAGTTCTAAGAGGAAAGTATATTGCAATCCAGGCCTATCTAAGAAAGAAGACCATTCCTAAATGAATCGCCTAAAGACACAATTACTGAAATTGGAAAAAGAACAACAAATGAGACCCAAAGTCACCAGAAGGAGGGACATAATAAAGATCAGAGAAGAAATAAATAAAATTGAGAAGAAGAAAACAATAGAAAAAATCAATGAAACCAAGAGCTGGTTCTTTGAAAAAATAAACATAATAGATAAACCCCTAGCCAGACTCATTAAGAGAAAAAGAGAATCTACACACATAAACAGAATCAGAAATGAGAAAGGAAAAATCACGATGATCCCACAGAAATACAAAGAAGTATAAGAGAATATTATGAGATTCTATATGCTAACAAGCTGGAAAATCTAGAAGAAATGGACAACTTTTTAGAAAAATACAACCTTCCAAGACTGACCAAACAAGAAACAGAAAAACTAAACAGACCAATCACAAGCAACGAAATAGAAGCGGTGATCAAAAAACTACCCAAGAACAAAACCCACGGACCAGATGGATTCACATCTGAGTTCTACCAGACATATAGAGAAGAAATAACACCGATTCTCCTTAAAGTTTTCCAAAAAATAGAAGATGAGGGAATACTTCCAAACTCATTCTATGAAGCCAGCACCACTCTAATACCAAAACCACGCAAAGACCTCACCAAAAAAGAAAACTATAGACCAATATCCCTGATGAACGTGGATGCAAAAATACTCAACAAAATATTAGCAAACCGAATTCAAAAATACATCAAGAGGATCAGACACCATGATCAAGTGGGATTCATCCCAAGGATGCAAGGATGGTACAACATTCGAAAATCCATCATCATCCACCACATCAACAAAAAGAAGAACACAAACCACATGATCATCTCCATAGATGCTGAAAAAGCATTTGACAAAATTCAGCATCCATTCATGATTAAAACTCTCAACAAAATGGGTATAGAGGGCAAGTACCTCAACATCATAAAGGCCATATATGACAAACCCACAGCTAACATCTTACTTAATGGTGAGAAGCTGAAAGCTTTTCATCTAAGATCGGGAACAAGACAGGGATGCCCACTCTCTCCACTGTTATTCAACATAGTACTGGAGGTCCTAGCCACGGCAATCAGACAAAACAAAGACACACAAGGCATCCAGATTGGTAAAGAAGAAGTCAAATTGTCACTATTTGCAGATGACATGATATTGTACATAAAAAACCCTAAGGACTCCACTCCAAAACTACTAGAACTAATATCTGAATTCAGCAATGTTGCAGGACACAAAATTAACACACAGAAATCTGTTGCTTTCCTATACACTAACGATAAACTAACAGAAAGAGAAATCAGAAAAACAATTCCATTCACAATTGCATCAAAAAGAATAAAATACCTCGGAATAAACTTAACAAAGGAAGTGAAAGACCTGTACCCTGAAAACTACAAGACATTCGTAAGAGAAATTAAAGAGGACACTAACAAATGGAAAGGCATCCCTGCTCTTGGCTAGGAAGAATAAATATTGACAAAATGGCTATACTACCCAAAGCAATCTACAGATTCAACACAATCCCTATCAAACTACCAACAGCTTTATTCAATGAACTCGAACAAATAATTCTAAAATTCATATGGCACCACAAAAGACCCCGAATAGCCACAGCAATCCTGAGAAGGAGGAATAAAACAGGGGGAATTACACTCCCTGACTTCAAGCTCTACTACAAAGCCACAGTAATCAAGACAATTTGGTATTGGCACAAAAACAGACCCACAGATCAGTTGAATAGAATAGAAAATCCAAACATCAACCCAAACACATACAGTCAATTAATATTTGATAAGGGAGCCTTGGATATACATTGGGGAGATGACGGCCTCTTCAGCAGCTGGTGTTGGAAAAACTGGACAGCTACATGTAAGAGAATGAAATTGGACTACTATCTAACCCCATACACAAAGGTAAACTCAAGGTGATCAAAGACCTGAATGTAAGTCATGAAACTATAAAACTCTTAGAAAGAAATATAGGCAAAAAGCTCTTGGACATAAACATGCGTGACTTCTTCATGAACATATCCCCCCGAGCAAGGGAAACAAAAGCAAAAATGAACAAGTGGGACTATATGAAGCTGAAAAGCTTCTGTACAGCAAAGGACACCATCAGTAGGACAAAAAGACTTCCTACAGTATGGGAGGATATATTCATAAATGATGTATCCGATAAGGGGTTGACATCGAAAATATATAAAGAACTCACACACCTCAACAAACAAAAAGCAAATAATCCAATTAAGAAATGGGCAGAGGACATGAATAGACACTTCTCCAAAGAAGAAATTCAGATGGCCAACAGGCACATGAAAAGATGCTCCACATCGCTAATCATCAGAGAAATGCAGATTAAAACCACAATGAGATATCACCTCACACCAGTGAGGATGGCCAACATC
Organism: Smutsia gigantea; assembly: GCA_032199065.1. NCBI lineage: Eukaryota > Metazoa > Chordata > Mammalia > Pholidota > Manidae > Smutsia > Smutsia gigantea. The sequence goes on from JAVSCE010009123.1 coordinate 901,614, forward strand.
CAAAACACAAACAACAACAAATGTTGGCGAGGATGTGGAGAAAAGGGAACCCTCCTACACTGCTGGTGGGACTGCAAATTAGTTCAACCATTGTGGAAAGCAGTATGGAGGTTCCTCAAAAAACTCAAAATAGAAATACCATTTGACCCAGGAATTCCACTCCTAGGAATTTACCCTAAGAATGCAGCAGCCCAATTTGAAAAGGACAGATGCACCCCTATGTTTATTGCAGCACTATTTACAATAGCCAAGAAATGGAAGCAACCTAAGTGTCCATCAGTAGATGAATGGATAAAGAAGGTGTGGTACATATACACAATGGAATATTATTCAGCCATAAGAAGAAAACAAATCCTACCATTTGCAACAACATGGATGGAGCTAGTGGGTATTATGCTCAGTGAAATAAGTCAAGCTGAAAAAGACAAGTAGCAAATGATTTCACTCATATGTTGAGTATAAGAACTAAGAAAAAAACTGAAGAAACCAAACAGCAGCAGACTCACAGAACCCAAGAACGGACTAATAGTTACCAAAGGGAAAGGGACTGGGGAGGATGGTTGGGAAGGGAGGGGTAAGGGGGAAGAAGGGACAATACGATTAGCAGATGTAATGTTCGGGGGGCACGGGGAGGGCTGTACAACCCCGAGAGGACAAGTAGTGACTCTATGGCACCTCACTACGCTGATGGACAGTGACTGCAATGGGGTTGGGTGGGGGGAAACCTGATGAAGGGGGTAGTGTAATCACCATAATATTACTCATTTAATTGTAGATTAATGATATCAAAATAACCTTAAAATAAAAAAGCAATGTGCAAACCTGTATATGTGATGTTCTTGATTTTATTAAGAAAAGTACAGAAATGACTAGAAGGAAATGTGCCAAATTATGAATATTCTGGGCTGCTGGGATTACCAGTGATTTTATTTCTTTCCTTATATTTTTCCATATTCTCCAAATTCTCGAAAATGAAAAAGTTTCACTTTTATAATCTGGAAAGAAAAAATATTGCAAAATACAGCAAAATGAGTTTGCTAATATTTACATTTCCCACCTTTTGAGTAAAATGAAGTATTTTAAGAAAATGTTTTGCTATCTAAACTTCTATTTGGGGTGGTAGTTTATATTAAAGATTAGAAGATGCTTTTATATTAAGTAATATGTTCAGTTTTTTAAAAGTTAAAGTACATTAAGTGATAGCTCATGAAGGAATTTCGTTAGCATTCTTTTTTTATCCACAGTTCCTGCTCTTAGAGTTGAGTAATTCTGAATGAACTTTCTTTGTTGATTGTATTCGTTTTGTGTTTTAAACTCTGGTCTAAAATTGTACCACAAGCCTAAGGTACAGTTCGAGCATGATCGCCACCCTGTGTTTATTTGAGAAAATGCTAATGTATATTGAAAACCAACGAAGTCATCTCATGAGTATTTTGAAGACCCTCATGACGCCGGAAGTGATCCCTGTGCCAGCCACATCAGCATCACCTGAGAGCTCGTTAAAAATTAAGGCTTTCAGGCTTCATGGCAGACCTACTGAGTTAGAATCTTATTTTCAAAGATTCCTGGGTGATTTGTGTGCACGATAAAGTCTAAAAGCCACAAATATGAAAGAAGTATATCTCCAAAAATACGAATTATTTTGCCCCACTGTTACACATATAGTACAACACTCATTATTTGTGGTAATGGGTGTAAGGGGTATGTATTTGATCCACAAGTCAAGGGTGTAAGAAGTGGAATTTTAACTTTATCTAATTGCACATAACTTAAAGACCCCATTTTCTGGAGGGAGGGGGGTCTGTTGAAACTGAATCTTAGTAAATTCAGTATCTCTCTTATTGCTTTTCTCTGAGGTAGTCAAGTTCCTGTAATTATCTAGAAGGTCGGAGGAAGGTGAGCGTCTGATCTTCCATAAGCAAGGCATTTATTGGCACTTGCTAAAATGTTAAGTATCCTTTTTGGTCCTTTGTTGTAAATCTATGTAGCTTGCTGTTAGACTATCATTCATTCTTATTGTTGGGGCTACTTCAGGTCTGGCAGCCCCCCTTGCTACTTTATCCAGCTATTTCCATGCTATATCAGCCTACAGGGAAATCTCTGGGGTGACTTCTCCACGACATTTGCCCAGGAATGAAAAATGAGAAAACTAACTCCTCAAAGTTTATGCAAGGTAGATTATATATATATTATATACAATTATTGTATATATATATTAGGTATACATACCTATAAATACATATATATAATAGACACCTCTCACAGCCATTTCTTCTTGGGGATCCTGATGACTTCAAGGGGGTTTTACTTGGGAAGCCAAATGTAAGGCCCTTTTCCTTTTTGATCTCCAGACACCTATATCTCAGGACTCTGATTTCCCTTTATCTTAACCCACAGGTTGAGAGGAAGGTCAGGTCTCTTCATAGAGACTCAACAGGTCTCAGAGCTTTCCTCCCCGACAACCCTCACAACTCAAGGCACAAAGGTTTAGATTTTTGAAAGCCAAAGGGCATTTTTGTATAAGGGCCATTTTGTAAAGGCCCATGTTCAAGTTATCTGAGTGGAGAGGGGCCAAAAGTTACAGAAATACAGGGAGAAAAGTTATTTTGAAATATTGTGCCACATGAATGATAGGATATAAACCTTATCTTTATATCCTATTATTATGATAGTGGAGTGTGGTCAGCATGACTGGGAACACAACCATTGAGTGTTCTCATAGAACAAGAAGGCTGGGAGTATGAGACAGGGATCCTGTATTGAGAACATTATAATCTGTGAAGGCAAACTGCACAAAACAACAGTACAAAAGCCAAACAAAATATCAACAATAGTAAAATAGGTTTAAAAGCAATACCAACTACTCTATTTAGGGCTGTCAGTGGCAAGTTATAACACCCGAAGGTTGAGTTTCAAGAGTCCACCCCTAAATTGGCAGTTCTCAAAATTTGGCATGCATCAGAATCATACTAGGGCTTGTCAAAACATAGCTGTCTGGGCTCCACTCCCAGAGCCCTAATTCAGTAAGTCCGAGGTAGGCTCTAGAATTAGCATTTCTACCAGATTTGCAGATGACGCTGATGCTGCTAGTTAGGGACCACATTTTGAGAACCATTGCTCTGGCGTCAGCATTCTCCATGGATTTGCAGGTTTAGTTCTGCACACTCACTCTAAAATCTATATTCAGCAGCTCTTCCTGATATCCCTTATCCTTTACCTGCAACCCCAACCCACCTTGGCTAGTGTCCCTTGGCTAGTTCTAACCTCCTTTCCAAAAATGGCGTAAGTGAAATCTAATCTCTATTCCTGATAGTCCCTCTTTTATGCATTTCTTTAAAGCTCAGAAACATACTCCTTGTTCTGTTTCCCCTCCATACTCATTTGTTCCAGAATTGTGATTCTTCTTGTCCATAGTAACATGACAGGAAACACAGCTTAAAAATTAATGGGACTTCTCTAAACCAAACTACTGGTTCAATGACATCTCTATCAAAACCCAGTGATTTTTTTTTCATAAATAGAAAAATTCATACTAAAATTTCAAGGATTCTCAAAGGATCCCAAATAGCCAAAACAATCTTAAAAGAAACAAAAACAAAACCCTTGAATAAAGCTAGAGGTCTCACACTACCTGACTTCAAGACTTACTGCAAGGCCACGGTAATCAAAAGAGTGTGGTATTGGCATAAAAACAGACATTATAGACCAATGGACTAGAATACACCCTAGAAACAAACCCTAACATACATGTTCAAATGGTCTTTTGGCAAGGCTACCAAGACCATTCAATGGAGAGAGAATAATGTTTTCAACAAATGGTGCTGGGATAACGCTATCCACATACAAAAGAATAAAACTGGCCCTTTACATCATATACAGAAATTAACTCAAAATGAATCAAAGGCCATCCATTGTAAATGTAAATGCTGAAAGTATAAAGGACTTAGAAAAAAATAGGGAAACCTTCATGACATTGGATTTGGAATGATTTCTTAGAAATGACACCAAAAACACAGTCAACAAAAGAAAATAGATAAATTGGACTTCATCAAAATTTAAAACTTGCATTCGAGGACAGAATGGTAATGGGAAAAAATGCTTGCAAATCATCTGATGAGTTAATAATGTAAAGAACTACTACAACTCAACAAAACACAACAGCCCAGTTAAAAAATGAGCAAAGAATTTGAAGAGATAATTCTTCAAAGGAGATACTCAGATGGCCAATAGGCACATGAAAAATACTCAGTATCACTAATCATTAGGGAAATGAAAATCCAAACCACAATAAGCTGACATTTCCACCCATCAGTATGGCTAATATAAAACAGAAACAACAAGTGTTGGCGACCATGGGAAGAAATTGGAACCTTTATGCATTGCTGGTGGGAATGAAGACAGTATAACTGTTGTTGAAAACAGTGTGGCAGTTATTAAAAATTTAAACATGGGATTACCATATGATTCAACAATTCCACTTCTGGGTATATATCCCAAAGAATTAAAATCAGAAACTTATACTGGCATTTGTATACTGATATTTATAGCAGCATTATTTATAATAGCCAAAAGGAGGAAAAAATCCAAGTATCTATCTATTGAAGAATGAATGGATAAACAAAATGTGACATATACATACAATGGCATGTTATTCAACCTTAAAAAGGAATGAAATCCTGATATGTACTACCACATAGATGAACCTGAATACATTATACTAAGTAAAATAAGCCATATACAAAAGGACAAATATTATATGTTTCCACTTATTTGAAATACCTAGAGTAGTCATATTCATAGAGACAGGATGGGGTTTTCTAAGGACTGGAGGGAGACAAAAATGAAGAGTTACTGTTTAGTAGGTATAGAATTCCGGTTTGGGAAGATGAAAATTTCCTGGAGATGGATGGTGATGATGTTTATCCAACAATGTAAATGTATTTAATGCCACTGAAATATATACTTAAAAATGCTTAACATGGTGAATTTTATATTTTGTATATTTTACCACAATGGAAGAAATTAATGGCACTTATATTGTGTCCCTTGGTGAAAAAGTTCACCTTTTGGGAACAAGAACCTCTAGACAAGCAGAACCTAGGGTGTTAGGAATAGGAAGCACCACAGATGCCCCAAGTGGACAACTGAGAGCAGTGGTGGTAAGCGAGTCTGCTCATACTGCCACCCCTTGGATCCAGAACCCACACAAACCTATTGTATATACAGGACTAATAATGATACTTGACTTAGGGCATATAATGTGTCCTGCTGATGGTACCTTATTATTATTGCATGGTTATTATCTCCACACTGGCACTGCAGCACCTTCCAAAGACTATTTCATCACACTTTCAGGCCAGCATCTTCTAGGTGGTACAGGTTGTGAGAGATCCACAGGGTCCCGTGGTCCTGTGCCCACTTCTACACCTCTTTTCACTCAGAATGGGCCTCTTGGGGTTGCCATCACCATAAGAATATGCTCCAGGGAGTTACTGCGCTTCTAACCTGCATCCTAGAATGAGACACACGGAGCAGAGTCATCCCAGGTGTTCCACAGCCCAAAGCAGAATGACTTAGCTGATCTTCAGAAGCAGGAAATAAGTGCTTATTGTTTGCCACTGAGATTTTGTGGCCGTTACACAGCATCTTTGTGGCAGTAATTGTTTGGTACACTTCTATATCTTTTCCCCAAAATTTCTTAGTTTATCTTGTTCATTTTTCTCATTTCTTAAGTGGAATGCTTCCTTTGCTTATTGATAATATTTTTAAATCTCAAAAATGCATTTAAAAATGAGTCTTTTTCTCAGAATTGTTTTCATCACATACCACAGCTTTTGATATGTAAGCTCTCAGTATTATTCTTTTATATTTTTAAATTTCAATTTTGATTTGCCTTTTAACTCAGGAAGATACATCTTACTTTGCTGTCCTTTTGATTTTAATTGTAGTTTACTGCATTGTGGCTAGTGAATGTGAAGTGTATTTCTAATTTTTGAAATTTGGTGTAATTTTCTTTGTGAACAAGCATATGCCTGATTTTTTAAAATGTTCCTTGGACAAGAACAGTATGTATTTTCTGTTATGGGACACTAAGTTCTATTTAAAACTTAAGAGCAAAGTCACTAAGAATTTAATCAAGATCCTTCACAGCCAATATGATTCCCCTCCCCTTCCCTCCTCCTTCATCTTCTTCCTTCTCATCCCCCTCTCACCCCCCTTCTCCTTCCTCTTCTTCTTCTACTTTTTTTTTGTAGGTTTAAACTTTATTCCAAAGGCTCCCCCTTTAGCAGTAACCACAGCAAAATCTCTCCAGCCCTGTTTTTCTATTTGGCAAATCAGTGCAGGTGTCCGATACCACTTTTAAAGGTTGTGTAGATCACAATATGTAAGTACAATATATATAAAAGCAAATCTTGAAAATATGCACACGAACCAAACCAGATCTCACTCTAGCTTATTCAGTACTTACAAGCTTACCACATGAGCGAATAATTACATATTTACTTTGCATCAGAGGACACTGGACTGTTTTCCCATTACTAAACCATTCAGTCACACAAACATCTTTTAGAGCACATTGTAGGTGTTTAAGTTTTGAAGAAAAATCAAATAGACTCTTAAATTTTAAGAAAACTTTAGAAGAACAAATATGGAAATTCTTTACATAAAATTTAAGCCAGAACTTAATTCATGTGCTTCAAGAAATTTTTAGAATTGAGATTTTGAGGATCAGTACACAGACATTTCAATTTGTACACAATTCTTAACGTACATACCAAATATCTAGAAAATCATGTAATTGTCATTTTTTTTCTCAAGTTATTCCAGTGACTTAAACTTTGGAGGCAAGTTTTCCTTAATAGGATATCAAGTACCATATCTTCAAATATTGATATGCTGTTACATCAGTTTCACTAACTCACAACTTTGAATCATACACACTACACATGCAGATTTTCAATCTTTCACAGCACATTAACAAAGTTACTAGGAAAACTGGACTACCAAGACCAAAGATGTTACAGAGTGCACAAAATTCTGACAGGAGAGCCAAGATCAAGGAGTGGTTTTCTTTAGGAAACCTACCAAAAACAACACAGGAGTAGAAGTAATTTAAAATGTTCACATTATATTAAATGCACGACTGACTCCAAATTGCCATCTAGTTTATGTTTATATTACAGGATATAAAAACTACCCCCATTATGGAATGTTAAGCTGACACCCAAGACAATCAAAGCCTCCCATATTCAATACCCCACTATTTTCTGGTTGTACCAAAAAATAAACAACCAGCGAATGATTTCACCTATTAAAAAAAAAGCATTTACACTTAAAAAATGGGATGAGGTGGGATCCCCTCCTACTTAAAAATGTTTCTAGAGCTACTAAAAAACTTGCCATTTACAAAATAGTTGATAAACTCTGGATTGTACAAGGGAGACAGGAACCACTGATAAGACATGGTATATGATATTAATCAGACATGGCTTCTTTCTCTCCTGCTTCATCAGAGGCTGGACTCTCGTTTTTAGTTTCTCCGTTTTCTGCGGGTAAATCTTCTTTAGCTTCCTGGTTAGCCACTTCGGCCTGCTTTCCCTTTGCTCTCCTTTTCCCTTTTGTTTGCACTTTCTTGTCTGAAGATTTATCCTTCCCTGCCGCCTTTTTTGGCTTCGTTTCCACTTTTGCAGGAGCAGCTTTCTTCCTCTTGGGCATCGTGGCGGCGGGGCGGGAGCCTTCGCGAAGCTGGGCTGCCTGGCCGCCGCCACTCCTCCCGCCGCCCGAGCTGCTCCTTCCTCTTCTTAACCACCATCATTATTACTTGTCTACTCGGTGCATCAAACTCAAAGAAACATGTATTAAATTCCCCTAATAAAATTGTAGTTTTTGAAAATGTTGTATTTTTAAGTTTTTGCCTTACATAGTTTGCTACTATAGTTTCTGATACATAAAGATATGTGACATATTTTCTTCATTTATTGGGCTTTTATCATACAAAATATCTTTTTCCCTAGGGTAATAATGCCATTGGCCTTGAATTCCAATATATCTGAAATTAACACTGCTACCTCTGCTTTCTGTTTGCATTGGCCTTAAATTTTTGCTCCCTTGTTCTTTTAAAATTTTTCTACCTTATTAGAAAAATAAGTTAACAATTTTCCTTCTCATTGCCCAGTTACATCCACTCTGAAGAAACTTATGTTAAGTTTAACACCATTCTCTTAAGTTCATAATTATAAACATGTTGCGCTAGGGTGAGTAATGGCCCTTCAGAATATCTAGGCCCTAATTTCTGGAGCTTGTGAATGTTACCTTATATGGAAAAAGGGTCTTTGTATATATGAGTAGGTTAGGAATTTTGAGATGAGAAGGTTTTCCTGGATTATCTGGGTGGCCCCTGAATGGAATCATAAGTGTCCCTATGAGAAGGAGAGATTTGACACAGAAGAGGAGAAGACAATCTGATAATGACAGTAGATACTGGAGTTGTGTAGACACAAGCCAAGGAATGCTTGCAGCCAATAGAAGCTGGAAAAGACAAGGAAGAGACTCTCGTCTGACAACTCTGGAGAGAGTGTGCTCCATCTACACTGATGATTTTGGGACTATGACTTCCAGAAGTGAATGTGTGTTGTTTTAAGCCACCAACTCTCTCCTGCTGTAAATTTTTACAGCAGATAGAAAACTAATATGCCAAACATTTTCCCTTTTTTAATATTTTACAAAAATGACATCATGTTTTACAGTGCTAACTAGACTTTTTTCCTCTAGATAATGTATCAATTACATCTTTACAGGTAGGTTATCTCTAAATCCCACCCTTTTTAATAACCACATGATATTCCAGAGTATGGGTATCTCATAATTCATTTAACCATTCCTTTGTGCATGGACATTCTAGTTGTTTCCAGTTTCTTAGTGACAATATAGTTGACCCTTGATCGTGGGGGTTAGGGGTGCTGAAACCCTGCACAGCAAAAAAAATCTGTGTATATCTTTTGACTCCCCCAAAACTTTACTAGTATAGCCTACTGTTGACTGGAAGCCTTGTTGATAACATAAAACAGTTGATTAAATACATATTTTATGTTATGTGTATTATATACTGTACTTATAATAAACTAGAAAAAAGGTTTTTTTCAATTTGTCACAATCTCCAAAAAAAAGTCCAATGTTTATTGAAAAAAATTCATGTATAAATGGACACATGCAGTTCAAACTTGTGTTTCTCAAGGTCAGCTGTAGTAAATAAACACACGAGTGTGTGTGTATGTTAATTGGGATTTTTGGAGGGGAGGGGAGAGTAGATTCATGAGAAACTATGGGTAAGTACATTTAAAATTTTAGTAAATACTACCAGATTACTTCTTAGAAAGGTTGTAACAATTCATATTCCCATCTGATCTGATTTTCCTTGGTGCAAGTGAAATTTAGCATCTTTTCATATTTTTTGGCAATTTACATTTTTCTATTTTATGCAATGGTTGTTTAGTTCCTTTGCACATTTTTTTTCTTTGGGTCATTTGCCTCAATTCTTTTTTCCGTCATAGGTTTTAGAAATATTTTGCTGGTCTTTCAGTTTAGTCTTTGATTTTACTCCTCTTTCATGATCCTGTGACAGAATTCTCCCAGTTCTTTACTACTCACATCTAAAGAAGGCTGAGAATCTAAAATATCCTCCTCTCTATGCCCTAAATCAAGAAATCCCACCAGTAAGGTCCTTTAATATAGTATTTTGGAACAGATATTTCCCACATGTCTCTCATTTTAAATCCATCATTGCCTGCCTGATGGATCTCAATGGCTTAACCTGCACAGATGCTGAAAGAATACAGAGTATCAGTTAGTACGGGCTAGGTTATGTTGCAGTAACAAATGATCTAAATCTCAGTAACTTACAGCAAAGGTTTATTTCTTGCTCACATTACACGCCCACTACATGTTGGTCATCTTGGCAAAGGGACAGAATATAAAAGCTTCAGCATTTCTGACACACATTAGTTTTGCTCACATTTCACTGGCAAAAACTAGTCACATGGTCATGCTTGAGTTCACTAGAGCAAGGAAATGAAATGCTTCTACAAGGTAAGTCACTGATTATCTATGAAAAATTATCAGTCTACAACACACACACTTGATATGTGCAGGCAAATAGAAAAATCACAAGTCATATGGGCACTCAGTGGCTGGAAACAAACCAAGACAAAAACAGAACAGGCAATTCCTGGTGTTGGTGAGATCAAAGGCTTCTCCCAGAGCTTTTATCCTATTTAGGTATGAGTCAACTTCTTGAGGCCCTTCAGGCAGCCACTGGGCTGAACATTCTCTCCAGGTTCAGACAGAGGCAGGACTCCTCTGAGGCTGCTGGCTCCCTAGTCTTTCTCTAGCTTAGTAACACCGTGCACAGATGTGTCCCTCTTCCTGTATCATAATGCCCTACCTCATCCTTTCAAGAACCTGAGGTCTCATAAAAGAGACTTTTCAGGATCAAGCCGCTCTCTAGAAGAGGGGTAGTTAAGGATGTTTGTCCAGAAGACTCTAGAACTCAACATGCCGTTCTCGGTAGTTTCACCTTGGCTTCTTCTTCAAAGCCAGTTACTCTAATTCATCCTAGTCCTTCACATCTTTGCCATATACCACCTCCACTATGTATGTCTGGAGATCTCATCTTTTTAACAGCATGATCAGCAGTTTCCTTCCCTACCAGTGTGGTAATCAGTGCTGCTCCCTGATGTCTGGTTCTTTCTTGGACACATGGTAGGGTGAACTTCCTGGCTCCTTTGAGGTTCGTTCTCTGATGAGTTTTGGCATCAATGTGAGTAGAACTGATGTTTGTCACTTCTGGGCTAGAGAATTTGTTAATGTGAGACCCTCTAGAACTCCCTCTTTTCCTTCTGGAAAAAGCCCACTGATAACTTAGGGTTATATATATGTATTTATACTGTTTCATAGCTTAGCCTATCTTGACTGAAACTCTCAATACCCTTTTTAGGTATTTAAATACAAGTGACAAAGATATTTACAATAATCTTCAATATGTCTTTAGATACATAACGGGTATAAAATGCTCCATAACTCTTAAGGTACAAATACAGTACCAGTACTCTTATCTCTCCAAATCAAATTTAATTGGCTCAAGCACCCAGATGCCATTTAGGTGGAAGCTCAGAATCACTCTGTTGGGCTTTTCCTACTGACCCTACATTGATTTTTCTCAATGTTAAGTTCATACACCTGTATCACAATCATCTGGGGTATCTGTTAAAAAACAGACTTCCATGGTACCCATCAAATCAGAATCTCTGGCAGTAGGAATCAACATGCCCCAAGTCATTATTCTGCACAGATCTTTCAGGCTTAAGTTACCTTGTCTTACTTACCTTGCCTGTCTTGATTCCCACATGACTTCCAGACCAGCACTGTCCAGTAGAATTTTCTTCAGTGACAGAAATGTTCTACATATGCACTCTCTAACAACTAACCACATGTGGGTATTGAGCTCTTGAAATGTGACTAATGTGACTGAGGAACTGAATCTTTAAGTTAATTAAATATAAATTTAAATAACAACATGTGGCTTGAGGTTACCATATTGGACAGTGCAGTTCTAGTCTGCTAGTCCTTGAGAGCAAGAACTGTTATCAATTTTGTGTGTCCACTGAATGACCCAGTAAGTAAAAACTGAAACAGGCAATAGGCCTGTGCTGTTTCCATTTTTGAGGTTCCTGGTATATTAAGAAGAAATACCTAGATAGGAATACAAAAATTGTGGTATATTTTAACTGTTCACCTTACACATTTTTTTCTTTTGAGGACTTCTAAGAGCTACTCTCTTAGAAACTTCCAAATATGCAATACAGTAATATTTATACTCACCACGCTATACATTATATCCCCAGAATGTACTTATTATATAACTGTAAGTTTGTACCTTGACTCCCCTTCGTCCATTTTGACTATCCCATGCCCCTCACCTCTGGCAACCACCAATCTATTCTCTATATATATGAGCTTAGTTTTTTGTTTTGTGTTTTTTAGATTCCACATATAAGTTAAATCATATGGTATTTGTTTTATATTTGGCTTATTTCTATTAGCATAATGCCCTCAAGGTCCATCCATGTTGTCACAAATAGCCAATTTTCATTCTTTTTTGATGGCTGAATAATATCTGTGTGTGTGTGTGTGTGTAAAGATATAAAATATTTTATCTGTCCATTGATAGACATTTAGGTTGTTTCCATATCTTGGCTATTGTAAATAATACTTCAGTGAACGTGGGGGTGCATGTATCTTTTTGAACTAGTGTTTTTGTTTTCTTTGGATAAATAACTCAGAAGTGGAATTGCTGGATCATGTGGCAGTTCTTTTTTTTTAACCTTTTGAGGAACCTTCAAACTGTTTTCCATAGTTGCTACACCAATTTACATTCCCACCAACTTTGAACAAGGGTTCCCTGTTCTCCACATTTATTACTTACCTTGTATTTTCAAAGCTTTATTGTCCTATTCTCAAGATAATTATGGTATTAAAATATTTAATCGTAGACACGTTGGTGTCTGATGACAATGCCTAATAATCAAGAGTAATTTAATTACCTTTCTACATTCACCTTAGTAAATATAAAAGATATATTAAGATAATGATAAATCCTGCTTTAAAATATTCCATGTAGCTTCATTTAAAGTGTGTATGTGAAAATACACCAGTGAGTACAAATCCAATCACTAACACAGGGTAGAAAGGAATTTAAAATGAAGAATAAAGTTCACTGAAAAGCTAATTCTTCAAATTTAATACTAGAAGAGTATACTGAGAGAGGTTGTAAGAAAATTATTTGATTGGGGACTTCCGGGAAGATGGCGGTGTGAGCAAGGCGCCAGAAATCTACTCCCAACACTATATTTATCTACGAAAACACAGCAAATACATCTATTCCTAAAAGAGAGACGAGAATACACAGGAAAGCGCACAGCATGCAGCTACACCCGAGAGGACTCGGCACCCCAAGAGGCGGGTAAGATACGGAGCGGCGACCCGGCGGGACCCGAGCCCTCCCCCACCCCAGCGCACCGGCGGGAGGAGAGGATTCAGAGCCGGGAGGGAGTGGAAGTACACCCCGCGAAGTAGTCAGCCCCGGTGATCTGCGCGGGGAGCGCTGACCCACATTGCGCAGTGCAGCGGAGATTGGAAAGACAGAGGGGCAGAATCTGAGCGGGGAACGCGCCAGGGTGCTTGCAGCCGGTTCCCAGGAAGGAAAAAAAAAAGCGCACACTTTCTTCAGTGGTCTTAAAGAGCCAGGAGCCCAGCAGAGGAGCCGTATCACCACAGCACACTGAGCCCAGCAGGCTGGGAGTCCAGGGGAGTTTCAGACACCTTAGCTGGCGACTGAGGAAGCTTAGCCATACTTACACTTCTCACTGAGATCAACAGCCTCCTATTCGTTCCCACCCCTGCCAGAGCGATAAAGGGCCCTGCAGAGCGGCACAGTCACAGCTGTGGAATAGTGGGGCAATAGTGCCACCTAGAGCATTCCCACAGAATCTACGTCTGGTGGGCATTTTTTTTGTTTTTGTTTTTGTTTTGTTTTTTGTTTTGTTTTTGTTTTTTCTTTTCTTTCTTTTTTTCTTTCTTTCTTTTTTTTCTTTTTTTCTTTTTTTCTCTTTTTTTTTCTTCTCTTTTTAAAGTCTTAAAGAGCCCAGCTGACATACATGGCAACTATCAGTGACCAAATTATACAGCCATGAAAAGACAGAGGAATATGGTTCAGACCAAAATCAACCAGATAACCCCAGAGAGGGAGTCTGAAGGGATGGAAATGCACAGCCTCCCTGAAAAAGAATTTAGAATAAAAGTCATAACCATGCTGATGGACCTACAGAGAAATGTGCAAGAGCTGAGGGAGGAGGTGAGGGAACTGAGGAAAGACAATGCAGAAATCAGACAAGCGATCGACGGGCTTAACAGCAGAATGGATGAGATGCAAGAGACTGTTAATGGAATAGAAATCAGAGAACAGGAATACACAGAAGCTGAGGCAGAGAGAGATAAAACGATTTCCAGGAATGAAAGAATATTAAGAGAACTGTGTGACCAATCCAAACGGAACAATATTCGCATTATAGGAGTACCAGAGGAAGAAGAGAGAGAAAAAGGGATAGAAAGTGTCTTTGAAGAAATAATTGCTGAAAACTTTCCCTTGCTGGGGGAAGGAAGTAGTCTGCATGATCACGAGCTCATAGATCTCCCAACACAAGGGACCAAGGAAGACAACACCAAGACACATAATAATTAAGATGGCGAGAATGGACAAGACAGGAATTAGAGCAGCTAGAGAGAGAAAAGATGCCTACAAAGGAAAGCCCATCAGACCATCATCAAAGACTTCTCAACAGAAACCTTACAGGCCAGAAGAGAGAATGGCATGATATATTTAACGTTATGAAACAGAAGGGCCTCGAACCAAGAATATTGTCCATTGCGATTATTATTTAAATATGACAGAGGGATCAAACAATTTCCAGACAAGCGAAATTTGAGAGACTTTGCCTCCCATAAACCACCTCTACAGGATGTCTTAAACGGACTGCTCTAGAGGGAAGCACTCCTAAGGCTAAAAAGATGACACCAGAGAAAATAAAATCATAGCAAAGAAAGCAGACCATCAAATACTAACTAAAGGCAAAGAATAAAACACCTAGTATATAGAGAATGGAGGAGGAAGAATAAGAAGGGAGAGAAATAAAGAAACATCAGACTGTGTTTACAATAACTTAACAAGAAAGTTAAGTTAGATTGTTAGATAGTAAAGCAACCCTTGAACCTTTGGTAACCATGAATCTAAAGCCAGCAATGGCAATAAGTACATCTCTATCGGTAATCACCCTAAATGTAAATGGACTAAATGCACCAATCAAAAGACACAGAGTAACAGAATGGATAAAAAAGCAAGACCCATCTATATGCTGCCTACAAGAAACTAACCTCAAATCCAAAGATATACACAGACTAAAAGTGAAGGGATGGAAAAAGATATTTCATGCAAACAACAAAGAGAAAAAAGCAGGTTTGCAGTACTTGTATCAGACAAAATAGACTTCAAAAAGAAGAAAATAGCAAAAGATAAAGAAGGACATTACATAATGACAAAGGGATCAGTCCAACAAGAGGATATAACCATTATAAATATATATGCACCCAACACAGGAGCGCCAGCATATGTGAGACAAATATTAACAGAATTAAAGGAGGAAATAGACAGCAATGCATTCATCTTAGGAGACTTCAACACACCACTCACTCCAGAGGACAGATCAACCAGACAGAAAATAAGCAAAGACACAGAGGCACTGAACAACACACTAGAACAGATGGACCTAACAGACATACCAGAACTCCCTACACCCAAAAGCAACAGGTTACACATTCTTCTCAAGTGCACATGGAACATTTTCAGAATAGACCACATACTAGGCCACAAAAAGAACCTCAGTAATTTCAAAAATATTGAAATCCTACCAACCAACTTCTCAGATCACCAAGGTATGAAACTAGAAATAAATTTTAGAAAGAAATCAAAAAGGCTCACAAATACATGGAGACTTAACAACATTCTCCCAGTTAATCAATGGGTTAACGACCAAATCAAAACAGAAATCAAAGAATATATGGAGACTAATGACAACAACAACACAAAGCCACAACTTCTGTAGGACGCAGCAAAGGCAGTTCTAAGAGGAAAGTATATTGCAATCCAGGCCTATTTAAAGAAGGAAGAACATTCCCCAATGAATAGTCTAAAGACACAATTACTGAAATTGGAAAAAGAAGAACAAATGAGGCCCAAAGTCACCAGAAGGAGGGACATAATAAAGATTAGAGAAGAAATAAATAAAATTGAGAAGAATAAAAACAATAGAAAAAAATCAATAAAACCAAGAGCTGGTTCTTTGAAAAAATAAACAAAATAGATAAACCCCTAGCCAGACTCATTAAGAGAAAAAGAGAATTTACACACATAAACAGAATCAGAAAGGAGAAAGGAAAAATCACGACGGACCCCACAGAAATACAAAGAATCATAAAAGTATTATGAAGATCTGCTCACAAGCTGGAAAACAAAGAAGAAATGGACAACTTCTTAGAAAATACAACCTTCCAAGACTGACCAAGCAAGAAACAGAAAAACTAAACAGACCAATCACCAGTGACGAAATCAGCATTAGTAGTAAAAAACTTCTCAAGAACAAAACCCCCTGGGCCTGATGGATTCACCTCTAATTCTACCAGACATATAGAGGAAGAAATAACACGATTCTCCATGAAGTTTTTCCAAAAAAAATAGAAGAGAGGAATACTTCCAAACTCATTCTATGAAGCCAGCATCACTCTAATACAAAAAACAAGATAAACCTCACCAAAAAAGAAAATTACAGACCAATATCCCTGATGAAAGTAGATGCAAAAATACTCAACAAAATATTAGCAAATGGAATTCAAAAATACATCAAGAGGATCATACACCATGATCAAGTGGGATTCATCACAGGGATGCAAGGATGGTACAACATTGAAAATCCATCAACATCATCCACCACATCAACAAAAAGAAGAACAAAAACCACATGATCATCTCCATAGATGCTGAAAAAGCATTTGACAAAATTCAGCATCCATTCATAATTAAAACTCTCAACAAAATGGGTATAGTTGGCAAGTACCTCAACATTATAAAGGCTATATATGACAAACCCACAGCTAACATAATACTTAACGGCGCTGAAAGCTTTTCATCTAAGATCTGGAACAAGACAAGTGCCACTCTCTCCACTGTTATTCAACATAGTACTGGAGGATCTAGCCACGACTATCAGACAAAACAAAGACATACAAGGCATCCAGATTGGTAAAGAAGAAATTGAAATTGTCACTATTTGCAGATGACATGATACTCTACATAAAAAACCCTAAGATTCCATTCCAAAACTACTAGAACCAATATCTGAATTCAACCAAAGTTGCAGGATACAAAATTAACACACAGAAATCTGTATTGCTTTCCTATACACTAATGATGAACTAACAGAAGAGAAATCAGAAAAACAATTCATTCACAATTGCATCAAAAGAATAAAGTACCACAGAATAAACCTAACGAAGGAAGTGAAAGGCGTGTACTCCTGAAAACACAAGACACTCCTAATAGAAATTAAAGAGGACACTAACAAAGGGAAATTCATCAAATGCTCTTGGCTAGGAAGAATAAATATTGTCAAAATGGCTATACTACTGAAAGCAATCTACAGATTCAATGCAATTTCTATCAAATACCAACAGCTTTCTTCAATGAACTGGAACAAATAATTCTAAAATTCATATGGAACCATAAAAGACCCCGAATAGCCAAGGCAATCCTGAGAAGGAGGAATAAAACAGGGGGAATTATGCTCCCTGACTTCAAGCTCTACTACAAAGCCACAGTAATCAAGACAATTTTGGTATTGGCACAAAAACAGACCCACAGACCAGTGGAACAGAATAGAAAATCCAAACATTAACCCAAACATATACAGTCAATTAATATTTGATAAAGGAGCCTTGGATATACAATGGGGAGATGACAGCCTCTTCAGCAGTTGGTGTTGGAAAAACTGGACAGCTACATGTAAGAGAATGAAACTGGACTACTGTCTAGCCCCATACACAAAGGTAAACTCAAGGTGGATCAAAGACCTGAATGTAAGTCATGAAACCATAAAACTCTTAGAAAAAAACATAGGCAAAAATCTCTTGGACATAAACATGAGCCCTCTTCATGAACATATCTCCCCGGGCTAGGGAAACAAAAGCAAAAATGAACAAGTGGGACTATACCAAGCTGAAAAGCTTCTGTACAGCAAAGGACACCATCAGTAGAACAAAAAGATCCTATAGTATGGGAGAATATATTCATAAATGACATATCCGATAAAGGGTTGACATCCAAAATATATAAAGAACTCACGCACCTTAACAAAAAGCAAATAATCGAATTAAGAAATGGGCAGAGGATCTGAATAGACACTTCTCTAAAGAAGAAACCCAGATGGCCAACAGGCACATGAAAAGATGCTCCACATCACTAATCATCAGAGAAATGTAGATTAAAACCACAATGAGATATCACCTCACACCAGTGAGGATGGCCAACATCCAAAACACAAACCACAACAAATGTTGGCGAGGATGTGGAGAAAAGGGAACCCTCCTACACTGCTGGTGGGACTGCAAATTAGTTCAACCATTGTGGAAAGCAGTATGGAGGTTCCTCAAAAAACTCAAAATAGAAATACCATTTGACCCAGGAATTCCACTCCTAGGAATTTACCCTAAGAATGCAGCAGCCCAGTTTGAAAAAGACGTATGCACCCCTATGTTTATCGCAGCACTATTTACAATAGCCAAGAAATGGAAGCAACCTAAGTGTCCATCAGTAGATGAATGGACAAAGAAGATGTGGTACATATACACAATGGAATATTATTCAGCCATAAGAAGAAAACAAATCCTACCATTTGCAACAACATGGATGGAGCTAGAGGGTATTATGCTCAGTGCAATAAGCCAAGCCGAAAAAGACAAGTATCAAATGATTTCACTCATCTGTGGAGTATAATAACAAAGAAAAAAAGTGAAGGAACAAAACAGCAGCAGACTCACAGAACTCGAGAATGGACTAGCAGTTACTAAAGGGAAAGGGACTGGGGAGGATGGGTGGGAAGGGAGGGATAAGGGTGTAAAAAGGGGCATTACAATTAGCAGACATAATGTAGGGGGTGGGCACGGGGAGGGCTGTACAACTCAGAGAAGACAAGTAGTGATTCTATAGCATCTCACTACGCTGATGGACAGTGACTGTAATGGGGTTGGTGGGGGGACCTGATGAAGGGGGTCGTTTAATAACCATAATATTGCACATGTAATTGTAGAATAATGATACCAAAATAAATTATTAATAAAATTACAAAAATCAATAGCTTTCCTACATAGTGGCAATAAGCAGTAAGAAACTGTGAAGAGCAGTAATAGTGATTTTAGGCCTTTATCTTTTAATCTTGGTGTAGGAGAAGAGCAAGAGGAATCTGAACAGCCCTGAAATGTAATGTGCTGTTTCGAGGGGATTTGGCTAGAAGCTCCTAGAACAGTGCCGGCACTTGATAAATATTTGATGAATAAATGAATGGAATACGAACTTCCTGAGTAAGTCTGGTTCCTCTCTATTTCCTCTGGGAAGGAATTCTATCTTCTTGCCAGTTGCAATAAACCCTTCTTCTCAAGACAGATAACTCACATATCCGAAAGATTCCTCTCTCATATCAGAAATGTATCTCCCTTGCTTTTCAGCATCATGTTGAATGAGCCAAGAGTAATTCACTCTTTTTCAAACACAATGAAAATCAAATAAAAAGAGGATGAAAATGTCTACCATAAGCAGATCATGGTAATAATTGGATCAACAATAATGTAAATATAATATAATTGTGAATATTTCCTGTGGGCTACCTATTTATTAAAGCCATCTGCAATTTGGCTTTGAAGTCATACTTGAAATCCTAGAGCAAACTCCAAGATTTTTTCTTTCCCATGATTTATGTACTCTTTCTGCAGAACTGGGTCAATTCTACATAAATCCTTCACTATATAACCTTGCTGTTCAGAAAGCATTCTTCCTTTTTCTTCTTTTACTTTCTGAATGTTTACACCACAAGATGCACATATTCCTACCATCAGTACTGTTAAAAGTAGGGAAAGAATCTTCTTTGCAGTCCTCAAAATATGTGGTCCATACCAGGAGGACAGCTTTTGGGGTTTACTATGCACAATCAGAACAACCTTATGAGGTAGGTACTATTATCATTCCCATTTTATTGACAGGATAACAGAGGTTTAGGGCAGGTAAGTGACTTGCTAGCCAGTAAGAGATTGTATTAGGGCTTCCCTGGGCTGCCTCTAAAGACACCATTCTTTCTACTCAGCTGCACCTGTTTTAAAACTACACATTCATTACTCTAACCTCTCCAATGTTAACAGTTCAAAATATATTTACATAGTATACTTCCTTGTTTTAGAACTAGAGGCAGTAAATAAACTTTCATTCAGCTGCTGGCTACACTGTCTCTCCTGATTCTCTTCACCCATTTACTGTAAAATCCCAAGCCTACATATAGATGAAGTTTCCTTGATCCATAAATAAATCAACAGCAAGCCTTTTCTGTCAGCCTCATAATTCAATCACAAAGAAAGTTTAAAATGAACAGTACTGTGTTTTTGTTTTAAATTAAGTAGCAAACATGCCCAGGTCAACAGTATTCTTATCTATCAAAACCAGTATATTAAAATGCAAACATTGTTTCTAAAACTTCATCTTGGAACACTATAATGCGTCTTTAATGTTAGCCTTTCTACTGACTCAGCAGTGCACACAGCAAAGCCCAAGAAAATAAGAACAATTTTAGAAAAAAACAACTGTGGCTACCTTGTTCTTCACAGTCAGGTTTAAAGTGGAGATGCAACCATTTTGCTCAAAGCATGGCACTTGAGACACGCTTAGAAATCTGTGATGTGCTCATTAGTTCCAAATTTGGATCTCATTCAGTCTAAGAACCTACATTCTATACTACATAAGATACTTCCCAGGTTACTCAAAAAGCTTCATGGATGCCTAAGATAATGTGCCAAGCCTTCCAGTGTGCAGGGAAGGAGAATTAAGTCACACCAAGATGATCTACTCACTTACATCATCTTACAAAGAGGTGTCAGTCCAGTCATGGACAAAACCACCTCCAGGACCACGTCTTCCGCTTCCTAACTTGCTTAAAAGTTGGCTGCCCCTCTAAGAAGCTGCAGTGAGCCCAGGTAACTCATCACCAGGATAAGGATGGCTATGAGGGACACAGGTAAGGAACAGAACCAATGTCACTGGCTGGAAACTCCTCCTCCTCTCTCATGAGACAGTGATGTCCAGGGCAGCTTTTTGCCAGGAAGGGCGGAGGCAAGAGCATGAAGTGGGTGTCCAACAACACCCCGGCAACCAGTGGAACAATGGGAGGTCTTGCTCTTCATCACTTGGGCCAGGGAAGAAAAGAATTTCTTAACCCAGGAAAAAAAAAGTTCAAAGAATGGACTTGGCATCAGGAGAAAAAGGTGAAGGTCACTCTGAGCCACTATTCACCCATTTGTGATCAAAACAGATTAAAAACTACCAGAACCACACTGTGTCTTTTATCCCCTCAGTGCACAGCTAAGCCCCATGCCTTTTAGGTTTTGAGCAGTTGTGACTCAGTTTTCCAACAGGGACAACGTACCCATGTACCCAACAGAACCATGAGGGACAGCCTCATTTTTTTGTTCGAAATGTGATCAGGTTAGTCGGGGGTTGGTCTGTCAAGTTTTTTCTTTTCTAATCAATTATCAACTATCATGAACCAAATTAGGAAAAGAGAAGGATTCTCACTAATTTGGTCAGGAAGGAAGAAACATTCTTAAGGGGTCTGAGAATGTCCCTCCTGAGAGGCAGTGCTGCATCCTTCCAAGGCTAGTGTACATTTACACCTAGTCTCTTACATGACCACAAATGATAGCAGACTACACACAGTTTATAGGTATTGCTTTCTTTTTTTTACTTAATACATCTTCCCATTGTTGTATGTCAGTATATACAGGGCTGCCTTATTCTTTAAAATTTTTTTTTAATTAAAAAAATTTTTAATTTAAATTAAAAAAATTTTAAATGATGTTAGTTTACAAAACTAGCTCAATATTTGAGCTCTTTATTATCTTTTGCTATTAAAAATAATATTGCAATGAATACCCTTATACACACATCAGTTAGCACATGTCTATTTATTTTGTCAACAAATATTTGTGTACCTATCCCATGCTAGGCTTTGTTCATGCACTGAAATTACAAAAATAAGCAAATTATATAGGGCCCCTGCCATCATGGAGCTTACAGCACAGTGTAAGAGATACTCATGTCTGATGGTAAATCAGAACTCTTCTAAGGCACTTGATCTCAACCTTGGCTGCACATTAGAATTACCTGGAAAAACCTTTTAAAAAAATACTGGTCCCCGGGCCATCCCAGATTCCTTACATCCAAATTTTCTGAAGGGGGTCCAGGCATCAGTATTGTCTAAGAGGTCCTCAGATGATGTGAATGCTTAGCCAAGCCTGACAATCTTGTTCTAAAGACAGTATTTCTCCATTTTTAATGTGCATGCAAATGACTTAGAGATCATGTCAACATGCAGATTCTGATTCAGTAGGTCTGGAATTAGGTCTGAGATTCTGCATTTCCAACAAACTCCTAGGTGTTACCGATGTCACTGGCCAATGGACCACACTTTGAGTAGCAAGAGTCCACCGCCAACAGGAGAAGGCAGCTGGAAACACACAGAGGGGAGACAAGCTTAGCAAAGGTGGGCTAGCAAGAATCACATAATATGCCAGGCAGCTCATGAATAAAATCATTTTTCAAGGACATAACTTCCTGGGAGAGGGTTAGAGAGGTAAATAAGTACCTGATCACAGAAGGCCAGACTAAGGACTTGGACAATTACTGTGAAGGCAATGTTAAGTTGCTGCAGGTCTCCAAAGATGGGAATGACATATACTAGGCACTATTTTAGGAAGGTGAATTCTGGCAGTGTTCAGAAGAGATTAGATGGGGGAGCAGGCACCTGACGGGGTGAATACAGGAAAACCAGACAGACAATCCTACATCTTCATTAGGATATTGACAATGACATTGGAAATGAAGAGAAGCATTAAAGAACTGTGAAGTTATATGCAGGAATAGGAGAGTTAAAAGGAGAAGCAAGGAAAGGGATGGTTTTAAAATACTTTCACACAGTGATCATAAGGCGCTAGAAACAAGAATCACAGAAACACTAAGAAAGATGAATTTGAAGCTAGAAATGAAGAATTGGGAAACGCTGAGCCCTAATGCAGCAGTGAAGTCCATCCAGAGATGGTATATTAAGGACGAGCAGGAACCATGGCCGGGTGGGCTCACAGTTAGAGCTTAGGAGGAAAAAGAGGAGGGTCCAAAAGCAGAGACAGACCAGGGGAGGACAAGGACGAGGAGAGAATCAGTTCATCCAGTGAGTATTTATTGAGCATATGCTATGTGCCAGGTATTGGGCTGGGGAATATACTAGTGAGCAGAATAAGACCCTGATTTTTAAAAAGTGAAAAAGAAAAATTGAGGGGAGTTTTGTTAAGGTCGTCAGTCAAGGAAAATGGCACTGAACCAGAGGCCTGGAAACCTGGGTCCTAACCTCAGCTCTGCCACCAACTAGCTGGGTGGCCCTGGCCTGAGCCACCAAGTGAAAGAAGAGGGTCTGGCGGTGGATGGTCTCCGAGGTCTCTGCAGCACTAAGCCTGGGATTCTGCGGCAGACAAGTAGCCACTTCAGACCTCTGCAGCAGTGAGCAATTGGGGCTCGATGCTGAGGCCAGAGGAGGCAGATGGTGAGGCAGATGAAGCAGGGCACACAGGCCACTCATCCGAGGAGCCTGGCAGTGATGGGGAGCATGTGCAGGGAGAAGCCAGCAAGCCTTAGGAAATTTCCCTAACAAGGGAGACTGGTACAGTGAGGAGGAAGAGACTGAAAAAGCTAGAAACTGAGATGAGGGAAGAGACGTGGGCCAGAGACAGGAGAGTTGGTTTCATTCCGCCTTGGCCTGACGACCATGTCTTGTATAAGAAATGCAGCGCATACTACCTAATGCACTGGGCGCTCAGTAGACAGCGCTGGGGCTTTGCAAACGGATGCCAGCTCCCTAACACTGGTGGCAGTTTAGAGAGAGGGTGCTGAAGTCGGACAGACCCAAGTTCCAGTTCCAGCCCCACTCCCTTCGGTCTCTGTGATCTCATACAAGTTCCTTCATCTCACCTCTCCAAGCCCATGTTTCCCCAGCTGTCATCCTTGGGTGAAGGTGAGGGTAACTGAGTGAGCGTATGCAGGACAACCCCCCCACACCCTGATGGGGAGAAACCGTAACAAAGGGAAAAGAGAGCAGACCCAAGCCAGGGAAATGAAAAAGCAGTCCCAAACACATGTTAAACACACAAGGCTGGGCACACAGGAGACTATAGCGAGTTCTTCTAGAAACAGGGAATGCTAGAATGTTGACAGGAGATGGAGTATTCCAAGCAGGGGCCGCCGTCAGCCTAGACTCGAGAAGCAAGTCCTGGGGACCCTGACTCATTACAAGCATACCCAGAGAACGACAGCAGTCCTGACCTAGAATACAGAGATGGGTAAGAGGTTATTTTAACAGGACCTGGAAACCAGTACCTCTAAAGGATACACTCTGTGACAGGTTCACGGTGTCTGGCCTACACAACCACGAGGAACTCTGTTGTCAAAAGGATCTCACACTGGGTATAATGCTCTCTTGTCACCATCTTGAAATTCTTAATTTTTTAACAGGGGGACAAGCATTTTAGTTTTGCACTGGGGACCCACAAATTATGTAGCCAATCTTAGATACACTAGTAAAGAATGTTCACTGGATTAACATATGCATAATAAAGTCTGAGGGCTAAAAAGTAAAGAATTTCCAATTATTGTCAGACAAGAAAATAATCATTCAACTTCTCACTGAAATCCCAACACTGACCGCTCATTTAAAAGAAAAAGTAGCTGTTACCTATAATGGGTAACCCAACACCTCCTTCAAGCATGCTTCACTCTACGATTTCTTTCACTGGAAGAAATCACCCTAATTACCCTCATAGCATTCTGTATACTTCCCTATCATCACGTTAAATTGCAATTATTCACTTGTACCTCCTCTGTCTCCCTTCCTGGACCTTGAGTGCATAGCAGGTCATCTCATGCCTAGAAGGTCATCTTGTTCATCTACGTATTCCCCAGGCATGGAACACAGTAAGTGCATATAAAGCTTCAAAGGATGAACAAAGAGTCCGAGTGTCCTTCACAATTGCTGATGCAAGTCATGAAATAAACAAGATTTGCTTGACTGGGCAGTGCATTGAAAAGCTGCTATCCTGCATCTCTGCAGCATGGCTGCTGATGCTAGCAGAATGACAGGCCCAGTTCCCCAGAACACACCTCTGCCCTAATTAAAGAGCCCTACAGAAGGTCTAGGCTCCCACTTTTACAGTAAAATAGCTATTCCACATCTATTTTTATTCTAATTACTGTAAGACATCGTTTACCTGCAATATCTGAGACCCAACCTATCCCAGGCTAATGTTTGAAGTTACGCCTCACAAAGTACAAAGTACAAGAGAAGTCACTCAAACACTTTGAGAATAAATTCACCTTAGCACTCCAAGTATTAATCTGGTTTATTGACTTTAGTAAGAAATTAGCTTTAAAAGTATTTACACCCTCAATGGGGAAAGGAGTCTTTTCAGCAAGAGGTACTGGAAAACTGGACAGCCACGTGCAAAAGAATGAAGTTGGATCCTCACCTTACACCATATACAAAAATTAACTCAAAATGGATTAAAGACCTAAACCTAAGACCCAAAACTATAAAACTCCAAGAAAATAGGGGAAAAGCTTCATGACACTGGACTTAGCAGTGGATTTCTTAGATATGACACTAAAAACACAGACAACAAAAAGCAAAACCGACAAATGGGACTACATCAAACTTAGCTTTTGTGCAAAGGACACAATGGAATGGGAGAAAATATTTGCAAATCATGTCTACGATAAGGGGTTAATATCCAGAATATCAAAAGAATTCCTACAATTTAACAAAAAATCAAGCAATCTGATATAGCAAAGGACGTAAGAGACTTTTCTCTAAAGATGACATACAAATAGCCAAAAAGTACATGAAAATGCTTAACATCACTAGCCACCAGAGAAATGCAAATAAAACCACAATGAGACATAACCTCACACCCATTAGGATGGCCATTATCAGAATAGAAAATAACACACACTGGTGAGGATGCAGAGAAGTTGGAATCATGTGCACTGTTAATAGGACTGTAAAATGGTACGGCCACTATGAAAAACAGTATGAAAGTTCCTCAAAAAGTTAAAAATAGAACTATCATATGATCCAGCAAGCCTCCGTCTGAGTTTACGTATCCAAAAAAAATTGAAAACAGGATCTCAAAGACACATTTGCACATCCATGTCCATTGCATTATTCAAAAAAGCAAAGACATAGAAGCAACCTAAATGTCCATCAATAGAGGATAAATAAAATGTGTGTATATAAATATACACACACACATATACATACAATGGAATATTATTCAGTCTTTAAAAAGAAGAAAATCCTATCATGATACATGGGTGAATCTTGAGGACATAATTCTGAGTGAAATAAGCCAGTCCAAAAAAGAAACAAATACTGTATGATTCTGCTTATATGAGGTATCTGAAGTAGAGGTATCAAATTCACAGAGATAGAAAGTAGAGTGCTACTTACCAGGGGCTGAAGGTTGGGGGGAAAGGGGAGTTCTTATTCGATGGGCACACAGTTTTAAGTTTTGCAAGTTGAAAAATTCTGGAGATCTGTTTCACAGCAATATGAATGTATTTAACACTTCTGAATTGTATACCTAAAAATAGCTAAGACGGTTAAAAAAAAATCAGGGTATTTACAACCATCTTATTGTACCTTCATGTCTTAAATTACCATAAAGCTCAAATGTCAAAATTATTGTAGAAAATTAAATAAATTTTATCCAATGTCTTATTTTTTATGGATCCAGTAATTTTTACATACAAAATGCACAATCTTTGTGTACAGCTTGATGCATTCTGTCATGTATATATATACTCATGTGACCATCACCCAGATCAAGATATCAAACATTCTCACTAACTTTTCTCCCTTCACCTGTTTCACCCACCCCATCCATTTCCTCCCCTATGGCAACCACTAGTCTGTCCTCTATGAGTGTGTCTATGAATCTATTTCTGTTTGTTTGGCTGGTAGGTTTGTTTTAGACTCCACATATAAGTGAAATCATATATTTGCTTTTCTCTGATTTATTTCACTTAGCATAATACCCTCTAAGTCCATCCAAATTGTTGTAAATGACAAGATTTCATTCTTTCTTGTGGCTGAGTAATATTCCATTATATATACATACCACATCTTTTTTATCCACTCACCTATCGATGGACATTTAGGTTGCTTTATCTTGGCTATTGTAAATAATGCTGCAATAAACATAGGAGTGCATAGTTTTTTTTTTAAAGTGTATCTGTCTACGAAACAACCCAAATGTCAAATGTCCATCAACTAATGAATAAACAAAATGCTGCTTCTCCACAGAATGGAATATATTATTCACCCATAAAAAGGAATGGAGTCCTGATGTATACAGCATGGACAAACCTTGAAAATATTTGGCTAAAAGAAGCCAGACACAAAAGGCCATGTATTATATGATTCCATTTCTATGAAATGTCCAAAACAGGTAAATCCATAGAAACAGAAACTAGATTAGTGGTCACCAGGGGTTCAAAGTAGGGAAAACAAAGAGTATCTGCTAATAATGGGTATGAAGTGTCTTTTTGGGGTGCAGAAGACTTTCTGGAATTAGATCATGGTAACAGTTGTATAAACCTTGTGAATATATTAAAACTAAATTGTATGCTTTAAAAAGGTAGATTTTATGGTATATGAACTATATCTCAATTTTTCTTTTAAAAAGCCCATATGCCTTAGAAAACCTATAGTTTAATTTTTTACCTGTTTCTCCCAAAATTCCTGTTTTATTCTTGCCATCATCATTCAACCAGTCACTAAAGCCAGTGACCCAAGAGTTTTCCCTGTAATAATCTTTTCCTGTTTGCCCAGCACACCTCATGCGGCTTCAGGAAGGAGGGTGGCCTTCCTCCTTCAGACTCCTCCTTCAGCCACAGTTGATCGGCCCAGGTTGAATCTCTGGGCCACACTGGGCCAATCACAGTACCTCAGTCCCCAACTCCAGTTGACTGCTCTCAGGGTGGGCATGTGACCCAAGCCAGGTCTCCTTGAGATTTTTTTTCTCAGAAAGAGATTCACCCCCTCTCTGGAGGCATAGCCGTGAAATGTGAGCGATGGTGGCTGCCAACTGTCACCTTTCCCTCCCACATGGACAAAGCTGGTCTGAGAGACTGAAACTGACCCTCAGTAGCATTCAGAACCCAGGTTCCAGCTCACTCCTGCGGTTAAAGCGAGCCTGTCAATAGGTTCACCTTTTTGCTTAAGTTAGTGTGAGCTGGATTTCTATCAGTTGCAAACACAACTCCTGACCAGTACACTCCCTGAATCCAGTGAGGCAAACCCTACTGACACTGCCTCCTCCAGCCTTCTCTGCAGCAGCCTTCTCTTGGAACTCCCCGGCTCCTGGCTCCACCCACCCTATCCCAGCTAGAGGCCTGGTCTCAGCGACCTAACAAATATGGCCCTGCACCTCTGCTGCTTAAAGTATGACTGGCCCCTCAATCACCCGGGATAAAAGCCCTTACTGTTTGCCATTACAACAACGTACCCACTACCTACCTCTCCAGCCGTATCACTCACCAACCCCCTCACAGACCATTCCTGCACACTTGACACTGCCAAGCTTTAGCACATACTGGTTTTTCTGCTCTTCTTTCCTCTGTCCATTTGTAAAATGTAAAAGCTATTTCTTCATCTCCTTTGGAAAAGCCACCATCTTCCTAAGCATGGTCACTACTTCATGCCCTGTACCTTATTTTCATAAGAACCATAGTACAGCCTGCTGGTGCCCAACCAATATCCCCTCACCCTGACCAGTTCAGTGCTGGCCTGACTGCTTCGTCTGGCTGTTGAACCTGCTTTGCACACCCATGAGGCAGGCTGGAAAGTGCTGGGGGAGTATGGCCCCAACTCCCCACCCATGCAGTGCTCAACTGCTGGCTGCCAAGGGCTGCTGATGGAAGACCCAGCTCCCTTACAGCAGCAGGAGGCAGGGGCGGGGCAGTAACCACAGTGCATATCCTATGCAGGTTCCCAGGCTATCCCAGCTGGGCTCAGTGGAAATTGGCTTGGTTCACGTACCTCTTCCTGGTTGCCTTCCCTTCTGTCTCACTTCCCTTTGCCTCTCAAACTACTGGCAGCTAATCCTTTCTTAGGGTCTGCTTTTAAGTAGTAACACCTGGCATTTTCATAGTATTTACTGTATGGCAGGCACTATTCCAAACACTCAATCTTCAGAACAGCCCTGTTAAGATACTCCAAAATTTAGGTAGGAGTACACTGAGGCATTACAAGTTTAAAACGCTTGCCCAAGGCCCCAGAGCTAGCAAATACATTTAGCATTTTTCATGTTCTACTGTGCTTATCTGTATATCTGTCTCTCTTCTTCACTGGACCATGAACTTGTCAAGGTTTTAAAAAATTTTTTTTAATTTTTCTCAGTGTCCCCAGCATCTAGCACAGAGCCAGGCATGTCACAGATGCTCAGGAGATACAGGTTTTTAAAAGTGCTGGCACTATGCTACCCAAACATACTGTGCGCTTTTCCTGCCTCTGTGCCTTTTCTCAAACAGGAGCCTTGAAACACCTTTGCTCATATGCTACTTGCCCTTGTCCACACTTCCCCCAACCCCCTGCCCCCAGCCACACACAGAAGACAATAATTCCTGATCCCTGCTCTGGCAGACCAAAATGGGGAATGCCGTGAGGCAGCATACAACCCCTCTAACATCCAATAAACAAACCCAACTGCTCATACATGAATTACTGCACCTTTGCCAAGCTGTTATTTATGTACTTATTTTAATACAGAACATCTGTCTTCCTCCCTGTAACCTCCAGGAACACTCAATTCCCTCCTATCCTGAATGCCTTCTGCAACCCTGCTTCTCCCCCAAGCTACCACCCGTACTACTAAGCTGTTAACAATCGTCACCTGATTGCCATATCCACTTGTCTAAATTCTGACCTCATCCTCTGCATCTTCCATCCCCATCTCGCTCTGCATCCACTGGGGCTGCGCATCTGTATAATAAAGAGCTTTCTGCAGGCAGCACTTGTGCTAGGCCTTGAAGTTTGAGTGGGCTTTCAACAGAGGGGTTCAGATAACCTTTGCCCAGAACTTCTGACTTTGAACTGCACCCTAGTCATCCTTACACACCCTGCTCACGCTTGCTTCCCCATCTGTGTTCCTCCCTCAATGAGGGCATCGGTCAGCATCAGTCTCCTAGACTAGAAAACTAGTCATCTTCACATACTCTAATCTTTCTTCTTCCAGGCAACGACTCCAACCTGGACCAGGCTAACACCCTGCTACCGCCTCTCTCCCAGCCAGTCATCCTGTCCCAAGCACTAATCACACATCCACATGCTCAAAAACCACCCACGGCTGCTACTGCCAAAAGAATAAAAGCTAACCACCGCACCATAACATTCAAAGCCATCTTCGGTCCCCTCCTGACCTATCTGCCCACCTCCCCTCTCATCCCCAGCTCTAGACTCTCAAAACCCACTCCTGACACAGGACCTGACTCAATCCAACTCCAGTGGGCACAGATCTTTCCATCTCAGGAGCTTTGTTCAAGTTACTCCTTCTGCCCATGATGTTCCCTCCCCCTGACACCTGAAAGCCTCCTCAGACTTCTAGGACCTGGAGAGAACACGACCCTTGCCACCTTAGTTCATGTGCAGACACTCACCCCAAGGGTGGGGCTGAGCAACAGGAACTCAGCGCCCCCCTCTCAGTGCTCCTAAAGTGAAACTCAACTTTCGAGTCATCTTAAGGTCAATATATTGGTCAGTGTGTGTGTATTAGCTTCAAGTGACAAGCCAAATTGAAAACAGTGTAAAGAAAAGAGAATCCATGACCTCGTGTGACCAGGAAACCCGGGGAGCAGCGCTGGCTTCGGGCATAGCTGGCACATTCAGGATTCCTCGCCTTCCTCTCCTGGTTCTCCCTTCCTCTCAGGCGTCATTCTCAAGCAGGCACTCTCCACAGCACAGGAAACACAGGTGCACAATCTAACAGTCTTTCCCCCAGCATCCTTCCGAGCAAATCTCAGGAAAGACTGTTTGGCTCTGCGAGGGTCCCACGTCCACCGAGGAAGAAATTTTGGCCAATGGAAGACACTGAGGAAGGACCAGCAGGCAGCATGAGGTGAGAAGCCGGGGTGTTTCTCCTCCAGCTCAGTCACCTCTCTGCGGTTCTGAGAGCGCCCCAGGCAGCAGCGCTGCCACGGTTCCGGCTCCCACAGAAGCTTAGGATGCTAACGCCCCCTCCTCCCACTGAGCCTCTGCCCTGAGGTGACGACAGCTTCCTGCTCTTGCTTCTCCCTGCGTGACCTCACCATCCTCTGCTTGGCTTCTCATGTCTTCCAGCACCTGTGTAACTAATTCCGTGCAGTACAGCCTCTTAGTCTGAAATAGCTGCAGTGGTTTTTATTCTCTGACCGGACTACTGCTGATACAGAAACTGACAAAGGAAACACATACAAAGATAAGATGGGGACTACAATATGGGGGGTAACAACCGCCTCACGCTGATTAAAGGCTCCCTCCAATGTGTTGGGCACTACTCTGAGGATGAACCCACCAGACCTTCATATCACCCCTGTGATGTAGGAATGTCTGTTCTGCCTTTTTACAGATAGGGAAACTGAGGCTCAGAGAGGTTAAATAATCTGCTGTTACAAGGACTGTAATTACTGGAGCCGGGATTCAGAGGCAGGCAAGCTGGCTCTAGCGTGCACACTCCCAAAACAAAGTGAAGAGTGTTTGGAAGAGGAGGGGATTCAACAGGACTGAGTGCAGTGCCCACCAAGAGGTCACGTACGATAAGGGCTGTGGAGCAACCCCAAGACTGAGCAGTAAGGAAGCCACAAGGGGCCCTGAAC
This sequence comes from Smutsia gigantea, assembly GCA_032199065.1. NCBI lineage: Eukaryota > Metazoa > Chordata > Mammalia > Pholidota > Manidae > Smutsia > Smutsia gigantea. The sequence continues at coordinate 933,484 of JAVSCE010009123.1, forward strand.
AGTGAAGCCAGAAAGCAGAGAGCAGCAGGCTGAGGAGTAAGCCAGAGATTAAGAAGTAGAGACAAGAGGAGCAGGCCTTTCTTTCAAAGACTTTGGATGTGAAGAGGCATCACAGAATAGGACATGAGATGGAGAAGAAACCATTACAGTAGAGTTTCCTTTACTGCCGCTTTGCTTCAGAAACAAGAGCGACCTGAGCATGTTCAGACAGTGAGGGGATGAGCCAGCTGAGAGGGACAGAAGACACAGGAATGAGTCAGGATGAGGGACAGGGCGGGGTCTCTGAGAGGCCGTCTAGCCCAGGGTCAGCTCAGAATCTCCGCTGCTGCAGGGTCAAGGAAGCGCAGACGGCTGGGGATCCAGACCATTTCATGGTCTGGGGAAAGGTAGTTCTTTTATGGTGGTTTCTACCCGCTTTGAGGTAGAAGGCAAGGCTGTCAGCAGAACAGGAAGATGGAGTAGAGCGGTAGAAGGTGCAAGGAACAGAGAGCAGCTTCAGCTCAGCCAGGTGCAGAACGGGAGCCTCTGTGGAGAGGCGTGCCCAGCGCCACTGAGGCCGTAACCGAGGGCAGAACCTGTAAGTTTACATGGGCAGCGATTTTCAAAGTGCCTTCCCTCCACAGGGGTAGGCAAAACACAGGAACAAATGGAATGACCCAGGTTGGGTGTAGAGGGGAGGCCTGAGCAAAGGACAGTGGCAGGAGCAATGACCAGATGAGCCACAGAATCTAAAGGAGGCAGGTGGACGCAAGCGGTCAGAGAACAGGTGTGGTCAGTTATTACTGACTGAGAGTAAGTAAGGCAAGAGAAGACGGTATCTGGTAAACATAATTTCAGCTCTAGATATTATAAATGTGAGGGTGTGGCCAAGGGAGAGGGCAGTACAATTGAGAAAAAGGTGAAGGTGATGAAGGTGACTGGAGATAAGGTCAAGAAACTGAGAATCTTGGAGATTTGGACAACGTCCCCTGAGATGAGGGCAAGATTTGAGAAGACACTAAGTTGGGATCGAAGGATTTTAATGAGTAAGAGTGAGAAGCAGGGAAGTTAGAAAATGGCAGGGAAGGAAACAGTAATGGAAGGTGCATAAGGACACCTGTTGCTTCTGCCCACCCAATACTCCTTCACACGAGCAGCAGCCCCTGCATTTTGCTTCGGAAAGCCCCTCCTTCCTCTCCAGGCACCAAGGGGGCTTCCAAAATACTGCTCCTATTTTATGTCTTAATCGGGGCAGTATGAACATGAGCACTCATTTTATTATTCTTTAAACCATATATACATCTTATACTTTATATACATATGTATATTGCACAGTTCAAACAAACATACAAAAACTTCTCTTCTCCCTTCTGCAAAGATAAGGACCTGGCCCAGGTCTGGGCAATCAGAGTTACAAAGATCGGTTTCAGCGCCTGACCCAATTAAGGCCCTTGAGACACCAGCCTGGAGCTTTTTCTGGATCAGGAAAGAGGTGCTCTCTTTCTGCTGGAGCTGTGAAGCTTGTTTGTAGACCATATCCCTTCACTAGCTTGAGAATAAAGCTAACACAGAAGAAAGCAGAGCCAAGAGATGGAAAGTGACAGATTCCCAGTATCGTTTGAATACCTAGTTCCAGCCATTCCTGAAGCCAAAATACCTGGGGCTTTTCAACAACATGAGCCCGATATTTTTTTCTTCAGCCAGTTTGCACTCAGTTCATGTCCTTTTAACAAAAGAAATGCTCACTAAAATGTGCACAATGAAGGCAGAGGTCTTCAACCAACTGATTCATCTCAAGTTCCAAGAACAGTGCCTGGCTCGTAGTTGGCCCTCAGATATTTGCTGAGTGGATGAATAAAATGACATGAGCCTCAAAGGAGCACAGCTTGGTCTGTAAAAGGCACAAGAGAGAGGGGACACTGCTCCCCATCCCCCAATGCCCATGTAAGTAGAATAAAGGAGAAAAAGATGCCTCCGTTTTGAAGACTTCATGGGAAGCAGTGACCTGAGGGACAGAAAGTAAGTGGAAGAGTTCAGTGAAGAGGTTGAGGGTGTGGGAAGAGTTGTTCACCATGGCTGGGGCTTGAGAGAAACACAGGATTTGGAGGCTGAGTCAGGGGAGAAGCAGCCCAGAGTGGTTTGCAGATGAAAGTAACAGATGGGCCAAGTGGTTTACTTACATTTTAGGTGGACATGAGGGATGTAGTGACAGGAGGCCTGGTGAGCTTAGCTGGCATCAAAAGAATTAGTCCTAGCAACCCTCGGTAGATAGAGAGGATTCTCCCAGCACACCATGGTCTGGATTTTAGCAGTTAGTGGCTGAAAAGACCACACATTTGGTCACTTTCTCCTACTCGTGCATCCCAAAGGCTACTCAGCAGTGTCTGCTGGGCCAAGATGCAAGGTTTCCCTATTCATGGCAACATCCTAGGCTCACACAGAAAGCGACCCCTCTCTGTGTACTGTGATAACCCTGCACTACAAGCAGCGTGTCAAAACCTCATTCTCCAAGCCCAGAAATGACTGTGAATCAGGCATCTGGAATCACAACTCCATTGTCCAAAAAGGCAAGAAAACAGGCTACTTTTTAAAGACAGACCACAGCACTCAACTTTCCTACCTACCCTCCTGTGACCCCCGTGCCTGGGCAAGAGAAAGCAGGGCAAAGGGAAGGCTTCCTTCCACTGCTCCTGATTCACCTCTGTTGCTTGCTAGCTTCTCCCTACAGTAATTTCTCCAGAGTTACTAGAACATACACCATGCCAAAGTTCAAGGAAAATGTTACTCCCAGTCAGAGAAAAGAATTACATTGCTCAGTCTCTAAGGAACAGTGACTTACTATAAATAAGGCCCCTGGGAGTGATGTCATTTTGATGCTCTGTGCTGTAATGAGCCTTATTAAATATTTAATAATAATAATGCTTGAGGACTATCTCTGTCACAGAACTGCCCCTATAAAGGAAGCCAATAGCAATTAGACTTGGGCCTGACATTCTGTCCACCAACAAGAACTTGGTGGTACAGAGCATATGTCCTCCCAGTACTTATTAGTAAAATGCCCACACTTCTAAGTCAGATCCCCTCTAACAATGGATCATTAAGCAAATATTTAAAATAGCTATCTGTGGTAGCCAGCCTTCAAGGTGGCCCCAATGATTGCTACCTCCTGAGAGTCATACCCATTCCCCATGTTGTACCAGAGTTGGTCTGTGTGATGAGCAGAATGTGGCAGAGGTCATGCCACTTCCAAGATTAGATCATACAAGACTATGGCTTGAGTCTTGGGATCTCTTGGCCTCTTTGATCATCTGCTCTAGGGGAAGTTAGCTGCCATGTCAAGCAGCCACATGGAGAGAAACTAAGGCATATCAACAGCCAAGTAAGTGAGTTTGGAAGGGGATCATTCCCCAATCCAGCCTTCAGATGACCACAGCCCTATTCAATAGCTTGACTGCAACCTCATGAAAGAAAGACCCGAGTCAAAACCAACACTATGGACCCACAGACAGTATTGTCAGGTGCTAAATTTTGGAGTAAACTGTCACACAGCAATAGATAATTAATTCACTATCGTACCCAGACCCAAGACGGGAATCAGAAGGTTTACACTGGGTTCCTATCCTACATTCATGTAGGGGCAATTTCTCTCTACATAAGAAAGCAACAAGTTATTCAGTCATTCAATTACTTATTAAATGTCCAAAATGGACAAGGTATTTCTAAGCAGCAGAAGCCTTCATATAATTTATAATCTATAAAGATAAGTAATAACAAAGAGCCCCCCCCACACACACACATACACACCAACACACCTCGGGCTGTTCAATGCATAGGTTTCATTAACCTGTTAGGTCTTTCTGCCCTTAATGCTTTTACCTCCTTTTCCCTCTCTTTGCTTTCACAAACCCTCTCTGCACGGTTCATCTGGTACCCTTCTCGGGCTATTTTGAGGGCTCAGCATACTCATTTTTACTTACATGTGGCACGTGCCACATGCCCTCCCATAGAAGGGGGAAAGAAAAGCCCTGATTCCATTTAATATTGGTACAAGGAGTTAACTTGTGGAGTATTGTACTAGGTGGAGGGCATCCCGATCACAGGTGTTGAGAACAAGTCTAATTTTTGCAATTAGAGACTAAATGGCTACAGCAGCGCTCATACAAACAAGCACAGCTCAAATCCTGGTCACAGTAGAAACGGCTACGGGGAAGAGGCCATCCCTTACCCCTCCACTGGACTTTGCCATCTCTCAAAGCAGGAGGATCACGCTGCTCTAAGATAATCAGGTGCCTCTCTCTGCACAAAGAAGGTCAAAGGGCGAGCTTTCTTTACTTCAACCACAAAATCAGTATGGCCAAACCAATGCGGAAGGCCGTCAGAGGTGAGTGGAGTCCCAGAAAGGAAACCACAGCGAGACTCTCCTCCCGCTGCAGCCAAAGGTCTGCTGTCAGGTGACTCCTCAGGGCTACGGTAAACCTAAACAAAGCTCACTCTCCACCTGACAGGAGGAGGGACGATGACTCTGGCATCAGACCAAGGCTGCCCTGTCCTACCACGGAAAACCATTAGCTCTTGCTGCTTTGCAGACCCAGGAAACTGGAGGAGCTACAAGTTACTCGGCAGCTCAGCCTTCAGGCATGCACCTGGAGGAACTTGGGACCCCATCCCAGGACACAGCAGACGCGCAGAGCACCCCCACCTCCGGCCCCAACACGCAAGCAGGAACCCCTCCCCACCAGCTGTCACCGGTGCTCGCGACGAGTCACAGCCCGGCAAGCCCGTGCTCTCTGGCTCTCTCCTGGGGGCTGGACCCCGCGGGGGCGAAAGAGTGGAGACGCCTTTTCCGAAGGCTGCGCTGGCGAGGACACGAACGTCCCGGGAAGGGGCGCCTGGGTGGGCGCAGCGCGGTGCCCAGGGGGAGCTCCGGATCCATCATCCCCCTCGGAAGCGAAATAAGCCTCCCAGCCCCGCGCGCCCCACCTTGTCGCCGAAGCTGCGGGCCATCAGCAGGTCCGGACTCGGAGTGCCGTCGCCGCCCATGGCCTCCTCGCTGCTGGAGGCCGCCAGCGGGTGCGGCATGTCGAGCAGGGAGTGGGGCCCCGTGGACGGCAGGGCCTTAGGGGGCCCTCCCGACATGGCGCGCACCGCTCGGCACGCGCTGCCGCCGCTTCCTCTTGCTGCCCGCCTCTGCGGGTCACCCCAGTGCCCGGGCAGAGGCCCCGCTCGGCCGCGGCTCGGTCGGAGACCCGGCCCTGGCCGGACTGGAGACCGCCACCGCCACTGCCTCCAGCCGGCTGGTCTCTGCCCGCGCTGGGCTGGGCTGCTGGCACCTGGGCCGCGGCGCCCAGCCCGCCCCGCCACGCCGCCCAGCTCGCTCGCGGCCCCGCCCCCGCCCCCGCGGCGCCTCGGCCGCCCGGTTGGGGGCGGAGAGGCAGGGGAAGGGGCGGAGGGGCTGGCGGCTCCGCCCCGCCCGCCGGAAGTGCACCCGGCGCCCGGGGCCGGTGGGCTCGTTGCGTCCCCCCTCGCCACCGAGCGGCGGCCCTGATGGGGCTACGTGCTGCCGCAGAGCAAATGTTAACGGACACCAGAGGTGGAAAAGGATGTTGGGGGATCCTGTTGCACTGCACCCGCGTTCCCTGGTGCGCCCACGGGCCGCCACGCACGTGAGTCGGGATCTTCTGGCCTCTAACCCAGAACGGAAGGAATTACGAAGAACTTGAGGAAAGCACAAACGGCTGTGAGGCCCAAAGGAGATAGGGAACGTCAGGTGGGGAACCTGGAGGGAATCCGAGCAGCGGTGTGGTCTCTTCAGTCGCACACCGCCTTCCCCGCCATCTTGGGTCTGCAGTTCAGCTGCGCTTGCGGCGGGTAAACTTAACAAGAGCGTCAGTAAATAAAGGGAGGGAATGCTGCAGATGCCACATGACTTTTCAACCCACACCCTGACCGAAGAACCGCATTTTTTGGGCAGTTGTGCTTCCTTTCCAGGCCTTTGGCTTAGCTGGATTCTCAGCCTTATTTACTAGCAGAGTAGAGATAGTCAAGGCGATGGACTTCGTCGCTTTGGGGTGGAGGTTCACCTTTTTCCACCTTCCCTGTTTCTACAGCTTCTTTTCTTGGAGCCAAGTCAGTAGCAGGTATCGATCCATGCAGGAACAGATTGATACTGGCAAAGTTAAGAGGTAGGGTGGCTCATTATGAGGGAGCACTTCCCTGTTATTAGAACTCTTCAGATTTGTCCAGTTTCACCTGACAATATTGAAGTGGATACACTGTGGTCTCCACACTTTTATCTAGAAACAAGTGATACTTAAGCTGGGGGAGAATGTAGTGTTGAAGCTGACCCAAAATACCAGACTTCCTTGAGCTTCAAAGACCTTCCCTTATTTGCTGTGGTGTAATTCACTGGGTCTTCCTCCTCAAGCTGTCGTCTTTTATCTCCACATGGCTCTGCCTTGTTTGGGGAGAATAGGATTCAGAGGGCACTGGGAACAATTTTAATTACTGCATCTACCTTGCAGGAATGCCAGTGTCTGGTCCTCTTGGAGTTGGGTAAAATTAATATTCTTTTATGTTCAAGGGTTCTTACAACTACTACAGACCCCATTAACTGTTCTTCTGGTTAGCATTAAAATAAATTGCATGAATACAACTAGAAATGAGTGTTCAGTATATTTATAACATAGGTATATTTCGTTTTGAATGGTGTTATTTATCTTAACAACAAGGCTGCCTTAACATAAGATCTTTTATTAGACTCCACACAGCTTTCTCCTCAGGACACCAGGGAAGGGTGAAGAGACACCTACAAATGTGGGTGACCATGAGCAAGTTACCTAACCCTAATAATGTGTTTCCTAACCTAAAAAGGAGGAGGACAGGAAGCAGGTAATAACACAATAATACTTCCCTTACATGGTGGCAGGGAGAATGAAATAGCATTCTCTATGTAATGTTCCTAGCAAAACACTGGCATGGAATAGAAGCTCCACAAATGTTAATTCCTTTCCCTCTCTGTTGGATTTTCTCTACTCTTTTTACAAAATGATAATCATAAGAGTTTTCATAGCTAAACATGCTCCACTCTAAACCCCTCTATTTACTAAGTTTGGATCAGAGTACCATTTTTCTGTGCTCCCACCAAAAACAAAACACCAGAGTTCCTAAGAGGCCATATGAAAGTGTATTTTCCAGTTTCCTGCTTGGTCAGTGGCATCTGGCCACAATGATCCAGTGGGTAGTCATCAAAACTAAAAGTGAATTTATATGGAAAACATTTTAGTATCAAGTTTCCACCATTCAAATTTAGCCCAGGACTGCCTATCCATCACATTCACCATTTCCTGTTGTATTTCAGTATTCCTTGTGGTGGGAAACTGTCACTGAAACAACGTTGAGCATGCTACTGTATGTGAATTTGTTTTCACTAAAAGTTTTCAGAGCCACATGGTGATAAGGAAATGTGAAGTTTTTATATCAGCAGAAGGTTGTAGTGTTTGTTAGAATTTGTGAAAGGAAGCTTGGATTTGTACAGCTGAGTTCTGAGGAAGAAAACACTGAATATATGTGCATGGGGTCACAGGGGAGATGCCACCAGTGTGGGGCCTTCCCCCATCCATAGGAAACCTTAGGCACTTAGGCTGGCCACCTTTCAGAAGAGGGCCTTGGGCCTCAGAATTTTTAAGTCTGCCAAGCTGGAATCTTATAAACCTCACTGACAAGCCTATCAGGACTTTACATAAGCACCCAGACCTCAGAGCAGAGTCACAGTGAAGAATTCTCTTTCTCTCCCCTGGTACAGCATGTGCCTTATTCATGTTTGTGTTGGCTGCTTATCCTTTTCTGCTTTTTAATACAATCATAGCTTTATTCTATATGGCATCCCAAACCCTGCCTCAGAATAACACCACCGCTTCTGAAGTGGATGGCTGACGAGGACAAAGGAGGTTTTCAGAAAGCATTCAGAGTAATGTAGAAAGCCACAGAGGGCCGACTCAAACAAGAGGGGCAACTGGGAAGGCACTATCGTCAACAGAGGCAAAATTGTGCGGACAATTTAATTCAGCCAGTGGTGTCCCAGGAAAAAGCAAAAGCTGGCAGGTCCACTTGAGGCCAGGAACTGAAGAGTTCTGCAAACAAGAAATTGGACCTTTCCCCAGAAACAGCTGGGAGGCTCATGGGTAAATCATTGGATCATTGGATCTTTCCATGTCAAAGGTCCTCACCCCCAAAGCATGGAGAGCCTCAGAGTGGGTAATACAACACAAATCATGGAGTCAGTGCCTAAGAACCGCCTGTGAGTTTGTTAAAATGCAAATTTCTAGACTCCACCCCAAGAGATTCAGATTCTGGGGTGGACCTGGAATCTGCAGTTTTTAAACAACCTAGGTGATGCTCACGCTCCTGCTTGTCTGTAGAGTATCCTGTGAGAAACACTGTTCTCAGAGCTCCACCCAGTTCTCTAAACCAAAAACTGACATTCTAAACCTCCTTTTGTAAATAGCATTGGTAAGTGCTTACTTTGGAGATACTTCCTGTTTGCTGATAAGTTGCTTAAAAGATAAGTTTCTCTTACAGAATTATATTACAGAGTCCTTTTACCCTAATCTTTTATGGAAATTTTTACTGAGCATCCGCCAGGTGCTTAAAGTTTGGGAGAAGAGCTCAGAGGAACTAATCTGTTAACAGATTCACTTCACAGCTACGGAGTGGATATTATCCAGAGCCCAAAAGACTTCTTTGGCTGGCCCTGGGTCTCATCTGGCCATAGAAAGGGGTCCATCGCAAGGGTTACCTGCTACCTGGTTTTCTTCACAAGCAGGCTTTGGAGAGCATGGGTGTGTATATATTCTTTTGTGGTGGCTACCTGTTAGAGGTTGGGCTGGAGAAAATATTGAGCTGACATGTTCTGGAAGCCCTGGAATTGAATCTTATTTGCAGTGCATCTTTGGATAGGATGGAAACCTATTTACTGGCTGCGTGTTCCATGCCAGTGTTTGGTTCTACCACTAGGAAGGATCCTCAAAAGGCATCTAGAGGATGGACATTCGGACATCATATAACCCAGCAGTTCCACTCCAGAGCAGAACAGAAATGCATGTGTATATTCATCGAAAGTTGGATTCAAGAATCTCCACAGTGGTGCTATTTGTAAAAGGCCAATGTAGAAACAACTCACATGACTACCAACAATGGTGTGGTTACACAATGAAGGTTAGACAGCAAGGAGAATGAAGGAATGGCATGGGGAATGAAGCTTACAAACAACGTTCACTGAAAGAAGCCAGATAAGAGAGAGTATTTACTGTACAATTCCACTTGTATGAAGTTGCCAAACTGGCAAAATCAAGGTATAGGGCTGAATGTCAGAAGTTATTTTTGTGGGAGTTTCTGGGGTACTGATACTCTTATTTCGTGATCTGGGGGCTGGTCCTTTGTAAAAATTTATCAACCAATACACTTATGATTTGTGGGCCTTTATGCTATACTTCGATAAGTTTAAAAGGCATCTAGTCTGCAACCTCACTTCATAAGTGAGGAAGCCGAGGCCCAGAGATATTAGGCAACTTGATCAAGGCCAACCAGCTAGTGCTACAGCTCCTTGCTTCCATTTGGATGCATAGTGATTCACAGGCAGGTTTGGGGAATACTAGTTTTAAGTGAAGCTAAAGGGTAAAGGAGTGAGGAAATAAAGACAAAAAGAGGGAGAGAAAAGGGAGGTGTCAGTAACTATGCCTGCCAATCATTCGTCCCTTTCATTGCTCCTCCAGTTTCTCTTCCTTCCTTCAAATGCAGTCTTACGAGTACCTGATAACTGGAGCTGCTACAGCCATCTTGTGGCCATGAGTGGAGACATCTGCAAATCCCACAAGGTAGCTAGCTGGCTGGATAAATGTTGAAAGAGCCCATGTCTTCGATGGCAACATTGAAGCAACTGCACCTGACTCCACACTTCTTAGGTAGAAAACAAACATCCCAATGGTGCAGGCAGTTTAGTTGGGATTCCTGTAACATGCTGCTGGTCTCATCCTTAGGGACTCAAGAACACAAGCAGGAAGGAGACAGCCTAAGAAAAGAGTAGCCGTTTGTGGTACCCTTTGTAGGTAGCAGTGTTCCCAGCAGCTGTACCATCCTTCTATAACATGCGTTCTCAAAAGGGGCAATATCGCCCCCCAAGGAGTGAAAGTTGGTTCTTGGGGTTGGGTGGGGCAAAAAAATCTCAGAATTAGAATCGCTTGTGGCCCTCCAGAAAATACCCCACAAAATCTTATTCTATAGTTACTTAGTTTTTCTTGTTAGGGAAAATTTAAACCTAATTAACTTTCCCCTTTAGGGGCAGTGATAACAAAAAAAAAAGTTGAGAAATGCTCTCTAAAGATTCAGGGGAGGCCCTAAGAAGAGGAATAGAGTTCCTGGCTTCCTAAGGCAGGCCTGCTGAGCTCTGCCAAAGTCTCTGAATTCCAGCAGCCCTCCCAAGTTCCTTGTTCCAGGTACTACCACCGTAGTAGCTCCAGCCAGGCCTGCTTTGCTCAGCACACCCTGCACTATGTAACTCCGGTTACAAATGATTGTACAGGCCACAGGCTTGTCACATACACAGGTAGTAAGACCATGTGGGCATGAGGCCTTGTCTTTCTGTATACCCTGTGGGCAGCAGCATGATGGTATTGGGGCACCGCAAGAAAATATACTCAGTACACAGATGTCCAAATGAAGTGACTTGCTAAAGGCAGGCCTCTCCATACCCCCAGCTCATTAGGTAATTATGCTGAAGTTTCAGGATTCTCTGACCAGTGGAGCAGAAGGCTTGCTTTTCTGTGTCCCCATGCGGAGCCTCCTGTGCTGTGGCAGGCAGCACCCCATCACCACCACTCATGAAGAAAACGGGAGATTTGGGAAGCTGCACTGACTACACATCCCTTAATCTGATTCAGCTTGCCAGCATAGTAGCTTTTGAGCGTATGCCAATAAAAGGAAACTTCTAGAAGTTTTATCTGTTGGAATGCTCATTTTCTCTAAAATCGAACACTGGCCTATGCAAGACTTCTTAAACCACGCTGTCCTACACTAGAATGAAGGTTCATTCAACTTCCTATCTCTAGTGCATGCGGTGTATCTTGACTGTTCCTGGTCAGCATCCTTGTGAGTCTTGCAAATTCACTCATTCAATTACCTCGTCAAGTCTAGGCAGACCTAAATTCTTCCGAGGAAAAGCCACACAATCCAGTGCCTCAGAGTGGGATCTTAGGAGGTTACAGTAGTAATGGGACAAGTAATCTAACACTGAAATGAGAGCAGGGTTCTAGCCTCATCTCAACTACTGGATTTCTGTACAACCTCAGAACTGAGGTCTGCTCTGCTGACTTTGGTCCATCTATCAGCACTGTTATTACCCAGAATCCCCTGGAATATTGATACATGGATATATGGCAAGTGCTATCTGGGGATTGGGAAACTCAAGAGGACACCAGAAACTTAATTGTCACTGCTCCCTTAAAAAATTGGAACATATGCTACAAAATCATGGTTTGATGTATTAGTGTAATTATTAATAGAATAGTTTTTTAAGCTACTCTCATCTGGACAGGTCCTATACTTTTCATAGAGGAGAGGAATGCCTTTTATATTTGATGATACTGCTGCTGATGGTATTCCATCACATGGGTAAGCGAAACTACCCAGTGTCCCCTCCTTCCACCTCAGAACCAGGGGCCTTGGGCTAGTCAGGCAGTGAAAGACGGTGGAAGGAATATTCCTCTCATGCAGCTTCAGGTGGTACAGAAATCAAGAGACTGTGCAGAGTTTAGTAAAATGAACCCAGGTAACAAACAAAAAACAGGGTAAATTGTATTACTTCAATTTAAAAAAACAGGTAAGAGGTCTGAATTGGTCACTAAAGCAAGAGGGAATGATGGTAGTAAAATTAAGTGTCAACAGTGAAGAAAAGAGCCAGGGTTCAAGAACCAGGAGCAAAAGGCCCGGAAAATAAGCCTTCTGGTGGTCTTGAGTGGCATCTTGGGCAGGAGGGGACAGGGGATGTCATTGTGAACCATTGTGCCAGCTGGGAGGGATGCATGAAATGGCCAGGACAGCCAAGAGTCCGCTGTTCTGGAAAGCTGCTCTCAGCTAGCTGGGGGAATCTGGACAGGGGAAATGACCTCAAAATGCCTTTCTGACCCACCCACATTACTTGTTCAAATTAAATCCTAGGTTGTAAAGGCACCAACTTTTTGTTTCTGAAGGAAGGATTCTTTCTTAGCCTAGATACACTCCCTCAGGAAGGAAGGCTGTGGGTAGCAAAAATATTTCCCCCTTCCATTTAATTTAAACTGTTTATTTTAGAATACCTCTAGGTTTACGGAAAAGTTGCAAAGACAGTACAGAGTTCTCACATACTTCTCACCATGCCTCCTATTATTTACATACATTATGGTACATTTGTCACAACTAAGGAGCCAACACTGGTACCTTACTACTAACTAAACTCAGTACTTTACTGGATTTCAATAGTTTTTCCCTAATGTTCTTTTTCTGAACAGAATCTCACCCAGGGTACCTCATTACATTTTGTAGTCATGTCTCTTGGCCTCCTCTAGTCTGTGGCAGTTTCTTAGACTTACCTTGGGTATGAAGGCATTGACAGTTTTGAAAAGGACTGAGCAGGTATTTTATAGGATGCTCCTTATTTTGGGTTTGTCGAGTGTTTTTTCTCATGGTTAGCTTTGGTTTTGGGGGGAAGACCACAGAGGTGAAGTGCCATTCTCATCATATCCCAGCAAAGGTACACACTATCAACATGATTCACCATGATGTTAACCTTGATCACCTGGGTGAAGTGGTGGTTGCTAGATTTCTTTTCTGTAGTCACTCCTCTCCCCTTCTTCCCATACTGTAGTTTTTGGAAGCACATGGCTCAACACAGTTTGGCTCCGTTTTTACTATTGCTGTTGGGATCCCATTTTCAACTCTGTGTTTGAAGGAGAAGGTTCCTTGGTCAAGGCCAGTGTCAGAGCCTCAGGTGAGCGCCCACTATGTCCTGCAGCAACCCTGCTCGGGCTGATGGGGCTCTGCCTTCCCTGGGACTCCTCTTCCTGGCTTCCGCCCTTTGGGCCTGGCCATCAGGGGTTTATCATCCTGAACCCCACCCCTGCACTTGTTGAAGGAGAAGCTTCTCTCTCATCAGGTACAATAATTTCTTCCCAAAATCTTGTCAAGAAGTGGGGGTCTACTTGATCACTGGCTAAGAAAAAATTAAGAATATATTCCAGATAAATCACAAATATAAATATATAATATTAGTAGAATATTTAAATAACCTTGGAGAGAGTGGACACCTTAAACCATACTGGAAACTGGAAACCTAGAAACTAAAAGAAAAAAATATGTTGACTATAAAAAAATTAAGGAAATTTGATATCAACAGTACCATTTATAAAAGCAAATCATGACAGGCAATTAGGGGCGAGAGCTAAAGGGTATAAGATTTCCTGGGTGATCAAATGTCTTAAAATTGTGGAGATGGTTGCACAGCTCTATGAAATCTATTGAGAACTACTGGATTGTATACTTTGGATGGATGAACTGATATGTTAATTAGCTTGATAGTAATAATAGTCATTTCACAATGTGTACAGACATCAGAACATCACATTCTACACTGTAAGTATATGCAATTTTTTATTTGTCAATTATACTTCAGTAAAGCTGGGGAGAAAAAGAAAATAAATAAATAGGTGAGTTGTATGGTATGTGAATTAAATTTCAATAAAGCTGTCACCAAAAAAAAAAAGAAAAGGATAATCTAGAGAAAATTTTTTAGAACACAAATGACCAACTAGGCATTCATATCCTTAATATACATGACCCCTACAAATTAATAAGGAACAATCAAAAAATGGACAAAAGTAGTCAATTCAAAGAACTTCACATAACTATTTTATAATACTATTTTCTATAGAGAGAACAGAAAATGAAGTCATTTTTCTAGCATGACTGATTGAAATTGCTTTTTATTATTGATAGTTTAGAAAAAGCTTCATATTCGTTGTTGGTAACATGCTAAGGTCCAATCTGATACATTGGCAGACATAAAATATGTTGCTTGCTACCAAATACACCTGTTGTTTGTAGTACTACTGTTACAGATTTTTAGCCTATAAAAGAAACTCTTACTCTGTTTCAGGTAAGTTCCACCAAAAAGAAAAAATTGTATGGTGAGTTTATAATTGTGTGTACTGCTTTACCAAGGATAATTCTGATAGGAGAAAACTTTTGGTTTTGACTACTCATCAATGAGAACAGAATCATTCCCTTACATTTCTATAACTTTGACAGTAGGAAGAATTTTCTATAGACCAGCTTCTGGCTCCATACATTTCAAACTCTGTTTCTCCTCTAGTACCCTCATACATCCGGTGCCAGGTGCCGTAAGACAAGTTTATTTCCCAGTGTGACCTCTGGCCCTGTATCTTCACAGGACTATATCTGGAAGCTATTCCTATGCCAGGATGTCTAGCAAATAACTCCACTACGCCCAGAAGTGGCAGTGAGCCTCATAAATACATCCTGCTAAACCCAAATAGATGCAACCCAGCTCAACCCTGAAAAATGCTTACAGCTGCTCCAAGGCGATCCAACCCAAAGGGAATTGCAAGGGACGGGAATTTGGAGTGGAAAGGCAAAACTGTCTTAATGGTCGAGGATAAAATAACTTAGTTTTTCAAGTGTTAACAAAAATAAATGACCCTGTGAGCACACTGCTAAGATTTCTCCCAAGGGCTTGGGGGTGGGGAGTAGGGACACATGTTCAAGTAAAGGGCCCTGAAATTTAAGCTTCATCAGCTTCACATGAAATCTGCCTCCACACCCACTGCACAAGGAAACAGCTGCTCACAAACAGTGCTGGCACAAATGTGTAGTGCTATCAGAATAAAGCACTTGTACCTATGGATATATGTGCAAGATGTTTATCGCAGCATTGTTTGTGGATGCAAAGAGAATGGAAACAACCTACACATATATCACTACGGAAAAGGCTGAACAAACTATAGCACATCCACACTACACGTGGATAAGGAATAAAAAATGGCACAGAGCTTTGTGTATTGGAAGGTCTATGATACATTAAAAAAGGCAGGTGGTGAGGTAATACGTATGATGAGATCAGTAATATATGAATGTGTATGTATATGTTTATACAAGAGTAGGAAAATGCATGCTGGGATATGCACCAGACTATTAAGGTTTTTACCTTGGGAAGAGGGGTTGGGGCAGACCAGATTAACATATTCTTTCTACAACTTCATATTGTGTATTTTCATACATTACAATGAACACTTATTTCTTTTGTAATTTAAAAATTCAAATAAGGAAGAAATTTTAAATCACAACATGAAACATCTGAGCTAAACACGTTTACAAGGCCTCTTACTTCTGTTCTAAGTCTGAGCAATATTCTTAGACAACCATTTGCCTACGTTTCTCCAATCCTAATGTGATAAAACTACAAGAACTTAAAAAAATCTCTATTATACCCCAATGAACAATCCAAAGCATTTCCTAAAAAACCTCTTATGACATGTATCACTTTCTGTTTCAAATTATATTTATATGCTACACAACAACAAAGACAGTTTCCATGCACAATCCTAGACTTCCACCTTACAGCTATGTCCCCTCTTTCCTCCATTTTATAGACATGCTCCTTTTTGTCCTACCTCACTTTTATCAGATGTGTTTTGAGACATGGGCTAACAAGCAAGGTTGAATTCATGTCATATAATTAGAAGTACACTACAGAAGATTTCAAATTTTAGAAATTTCAATTTTAGTTATGAGTTTTTTATTTTTACACTTCAGTATGCATCTTTTGCTGTTAACTATATATAATGTGTATTTTTAACTGGAACTGGTATGTACTCAGTGTCTTCATTTTGATGATTTAAAGTTTTTTTCAATATTCTGAATACATACTACATATAAAATAGCATATTCTGAATTCTCTGGTTAACCACTATTTAAATAACTAATGAAATGGATATCAGTTCCCACATTTACATTTGTTTAAGATCAAGAAATTTCCCAATGTCTCAAAAATTTCCTTATATTAATGACAAATGACAGCAGCAGGCTTAGCACATGAAAACTTGTGCCCAGTCAGGCCATCTGAGCATTTGAGTGGGGCCTGAGGCCAGAGTACAGATTCAGACTCACATTCCATATGTCTAAATATTTAAAAGTTATAAATCAAGCTAACATATATATAAAGCTATGGCTTTGAAATGACTGAAAGTTGGCAAAATCAAAGACAACTATTATTTTTTATGGTTGGGTGGTCTGTTGATATTTGATACAAGTAACAAATACATTAACAGTTCATAAAATTTCCTTCTCTTGCCTTTATAGCAGCAAAATAATTATTTTTAAGATAAGGTTTTTCACATAAATTGTACATTGACAGTGTTAAAAGATAAACTGAGGCATGTTAAAAAATTTTAAAGATTGAGCAAAAAGTGATTCCAACAGGGCAGCACCAAACTGGAACTCCACCTACAGGAGCTGGGGAGAGACTTTCATAGAAATAAAAAGATGGAAGCAAGCAAGGCAATTACTGATTGGCTACAGCTGAGAGCCTAGTTGGCTGTTTGTGACTGGCTGTCCCTAGGTTTCAATTTTGGAGTGCTGAGGCATTTTGCAGGCATAGATTTTGGTTTGCTTACGTAGGTGCCATGACATTAGAGCCACCTCGGTGTAATGGCTTCCTTGTTTAATTAATTTAACAAAAGTTAAGTCCAACTGGACAAACTAAACTTTCTTGAGTGATTGTAGCTCTTAGTTTCTTATTAATTTCAATTTGGAGAAAACATGTTCACTAGTAACAAACCAACTATTGCCAATTAAATTCTTAAAGTAACACTAAGATTCAGAAATGAATCACAAATTGTATACATCATTAAAACATTGAAAAGGAGATGCATGATAATTATCAGACTATTAGAATATATTTTAATTTTATTATAAATTGTTTATATTGCTTTTTTTTTACCATCTCTTAATGAAATCTCTAGAGCCCTACAGTAAAGAATCAGTACAATGCTTCACTCACGGTACACATAAACTGACATACATATAAATGTAAAAGGGATATCAATCGTTAATATTACATAAACATTCAGCCACAGAACAACTCCTGTGAATACTAATTCATGAACAAGTCCAGAATCACAAAGGAGAATAAAAAGTAAGGAAATGGACATTTAGCACCAGAGAGATAATTGTTGGTTATGCAAGAAATTGTTGAATTCATCTGATCTGAACAGTGGTATTTGGAAGTTAATGATTTGCTTTTTCTCTTACCTATGTACTTTTGTTGTTCAGTTATTCCCTGCACTAAAAAGCAGTGTCCATTTCTGACCTTGTGAAATAATGGAAAAAATACATATTGGTCTCTGCCCAGCACTTCCACCTCATTCTTTTTTTTTGGTATCGGTAATGTACAATCACTTGAACAACATTATGGTTACTAGACCGCCTATTATCAAGTCCCCCCCACATACCCCACTATAGTCACTGTCCATTAGCCTAGTAAGATGCTATAGACTCATTACTTGTCTTCTCTATAAATACTGCTTTTCCTGTGTCCCCTGCCACTGCACTACGTGTGCTAATCATAATGCTCCTTTTCCCCCCTTATCCCTCCCTTCCCACCCATCCTCCCCAGTCCCTTTCTCTTTGGTAACCACTAGTCCCTTCTTGGGTTCTGTGAGTCTGCTGTTTTGTTCCTTCAGTTTTTCCTTTGTTCATATACTCCACAGGTGAGTGAAATCATTTGATACTTGTCTTTCTCTGCCTGGCTTATTTCACTGAGCATAATACCCTCTAGCTCCATCCATGTTGTTGCAAATGGTAGGATTTGTTTTCTTCTTATGGCTGAATAATATTCCATTGTGTATATGTACCACATCTTCTTTATCCATTCATATACTGATGGACACTTAGGTTGCTTCCATTTCTTGGCTATTGTAAATACTGCTGTGATGAACATGGGGGTGCATATGTCTTTTTCAAAATGGGATGCTGCATTCTTAGGGTAAATTCCTAGAAGTGGGATTCCTGGGTCAAATGGTATTTCTATTTTTAGTTTTTTGAGGAACCTCCATACTGCTTTCCACAATGGTTGAACTAGTTTACATTCCCACCAGCAGTGTAGGAGGGTTCCCTTTTCTCCACATTCTCGCCAACATTTGTTGTTGTTTGTCTTTTGGATGTTGACCATCCTAACTGGTGTGAGGTGATACCTCATTGTGGTTTTAATTTGCATTTCCCTGATGATTAGTGATGTGGAACATCTTTTCATGTGCCTGTTGGCCATCTGAATTTCTTCTTTGGAGAAGTGTCTGTTCAGCTCCTCGGCCCATTTTTTAATTGGATTATTTGCTTTTTGTTTGTTGAGGTGTGGGAGCTCTTTATATAATTTGGATGTCAACCCTTTATCAGATATGTCATTTATGAATATACTCTCCCATAATGTAGGATGCCTTTTTGTTCTACTGATGGTGTCTGTCCTTTGCTGTACAGAAGCTTTTCAGCTTGATATAGTCCCACTTGTTCATCCACCTCATTCTTGACATAGAGTTCCTGAAACCCTTGTAAATTCCTAAGAGATAGAATACTAGGAGCATATTTTGTTTTGATTTTTGGTCTTTGACCCCACTTCCTGACACAGAGCTCCTAAATCCCTTGGCATTTCCTGGGTGATACAGAGCTTTTTGTTCTAAAGAGGTACCTGGGTGGGCTCCTGGCTGGGGGATGGTCACCAGAAAGACAAAGCCATGATTAGAAGGCTTAGAATTTTCAGCCCCATGCCCCATTCTCCTAAGAATGGGAAAAGGCTGGAAATTAGTTAATAATTGATCATGCTTACATGATGGAGCCTCCATAAAAATCCCCAAAGTACAGGGTACAGAGAACTTCCAGGCTGGTGAACGCATGCTCTTACCAGGAGGGAGACACACCCCATCTCCACAGGAACAGAAGCTCCTGTGCTCGAGGCTCTCCCTGTTCTCACCCTGTGTATCTCCTCAGCTGACTGTTCATCTATGTCCTTTAATAAGCTGGTAAACATCACTAAGGGTTTCCCTGAGTTCTGTGAGCTGTTCTAGCAAAAAACTGAGTCCAAGAAGAAGGAGGTTGTGGGAATCTCCAATTTGTAGCCACGTCGGACAGAAGTTGTGGGCAACCTTGGGGATCTACTCTTTGTAATTGGCATCAGAAGTGGGGGACAGTCCCATAGGACCGAATCCTTACCCTGTGGGGTCTGATGCTATCTCCAGCTAGATGGTGTCAGAATTGAGTTAAATTGTAGGACACCCAGTTGGTGTTGTAGAATTGCTTGGTGTGTGAGTGTGGTAGTAGTGTAAGAATAAAGGAGAAACACAGGAGGAAGACGGGGTGTTTCCCAACTCAGACCTTAGTGGGCATAACCCATAAACCTTCACTGCTTTCCATCCCAGCTGCCTTTTGCTTCAAGAACATAGGGCAAGAGATGTAAAGTGTTTCCATGGGGCTTGGGTAGTATTAGCTACAGGAGATGTTCAAGGTTTTATAGGTTGTTCTGGGCCAGAACTGAGCACCAGATCCTAAGTGACAGAGGTTCTCATGTGTTCAACAAATGTGTGTGTGTATGTGTGTGTGTTAGGCAGGACTCTTTAACATGGGGGCAGAAGCCTCTCTCTTGCTTGGGTCTAAGAGAAGTGCTGGACCTAAAGAAAGCCAAATTATTTCACATTGTGCTATACAGGTGAGGGTTTTATAGTCTTTTGAATGGAGAAGGCTGGTGGGAGAGACAAGCAAACCCAAAGAAGTGCATACTGTTGCTAAGAGCATCGCTTTCACACTGTGAACAGTGATTCCCAGTTCACCAAAGCCTCAACTGTAAACATAAATTTTAATGTATTGATTTGAATGTACTAGTTTTGTTTGTATTGAATTGTAAACCTGAAATCTAAAAATTCTTAGTTTTGAGGAATATCATCTATCATACTGACTTTGAAAACCCTGTAAGGGTAAAAGCTATCTTCACATGCAGGTACCGGACTTGTGTTGATTTACGACTGTTAGGAGATCATCAAACATTATCATTCCTGTTGCCAATGAGTAGATGGTGGATACCGAGCAGGAACCTTTCTTTAAAACAATGGGAAAATACTTCTCAGAGTTTATATTTGTAGCTCTTCTAACAGGCTAATGTTAGTGCAAAATTGTCCTAATTTGTCTTGAATCATCCATATTGCCCAACATGGTGCTTTACACACAGAGAACACTTGTGAAAAGCTCAGATAATTATGAGGGGAAAAGCAGATTGCAAAAGGTCAACATTTTAATAAAGTTTTAAAACAATATAATATATATTTTTAGGGATACAATATAATAAAAGTTTAAAGATATGTATTGGAGCAATGAAAACTAAATTCAGGAATGTGACCTACCTCAGAGATAGAGAGGAACATGATGGGGGAATGGTGTCTGGGAGGATTCACACACATTTGTTTTAGGCTAGATGGTATATTCCAGAGTGTTCATTATATTGTTAACTATGTATTTTTGGAGGCTTGAAGTATCTCATCAAAATGCAACCCAGACATACCCAAAAAAGCCTTTCCAGCATTTGTTTCTCAAGTACTCATGTGTGCTCTGAGTGGGCTGTGAAAATCACTGTATTAGTTTTCTGCGGTGGCTATAACAAGCGACCACAAACTTGGTGCCTTAAAACAATAAAAATTTATCCTCTTACATTTTTGGAAGCCAGAAGACCAAAATCAATTTGACTGTGCTGAAATCAAGGTGTTGGCAGGGCCACATGCCATCCACAGGAGGGGAGAATGTTCCTTCCTTCTTCCAGCTCCATAGCTGCCAGCAATCCGTGGTGGTTTGTGGCTGCATCACTCCAGTCTCTGCCTCTGTGATCACTCTGCCTTCTCCTCTTCCACCTGAGTCAAATCTCCCTCTGCTTCTCTGTTATAAGGACATTTGTGATTACGTTTAAAGGCCTACCTGGGTAATTCAGAACACTCTCCCCAACTCAAGGTCCTTAATTTAATTACACCCATAAAGAACCTTTTCCCATACAAGGTAATATTTACTGGTTCCAGGGATTAGGACCTCACCACAAATGCCTTTACCTTTGGTCACAATCCTTTCTTAAGGTTGGGGTTAAATTAAAATTGGCCCAAGAATAGGACATAAAAGGTACTAGTTAATTAAAAAAGAACTTTAAGAATTCCGCAGGGGTTGGAGCATGCAGCATAGGGCTGGTATTTTATCATTAATGATCTAAAATAAGCGCCCTTCAGCAAATCTATTAAATTTATAAATGGCACCAAGCATGCAGGAGCTGTTGACAGTGCTCATTCAATAATTTTTTTTAATTTGGTAATTTAAAAAATTTTATTTTGGTATCATTAATCTACAATTACATGTGCAACATTACGGCTACTAAACTTGCCACTCATCAAGTTCCCCCCACATACCCCATTACAGTCACTGTCCATCAGCGTAGTGAGATGCTATAGAACCACTACTTGTCTTCTCTGAGTTATACAGCCCTCCCCGTGCCCCCCCAACATTACGTCTGCTAATCGTAATGCCCCTTTTTCCCTCTTATTCCTCCCTTCCCAACCATCTTCCCCAGTCCCTTTCCCTTTGGTAACTGTTAGTGCATTCTTGGGTTCTGTGAGTCTGCTGCTGTTTTGTTCCTTCAGTATTTTTTCTTTGTTCTTATACTCCACATATGAGTGAAATCATTTGATACTTGTCTTTTTCGGCTTGGCTTATTGCACTGAGCATAATACCCTCTAGCTCCATCCATGTTGTTGCAAATGGTAGGATTTGTTTTCTTCTTATGGCTGAATAATATTCCATTGTGTATATGTACCACATCTTCTTTATCCATTCATATACTCTGATGGACACTTAGGTTGCTTCCATTTCTTGGCTATTGTAAATAGTGCTGTGATAAACACAGGGGTGCATATATCTTTTTCAAACTGGGCTGCTGCATTCTTAGGGTAAATTCCTAGGAGTGGAATTCCTGAGTCAAATTATGAGTTTTTTGAAGAACCTCCATACTGCTTTCCACAATGGTTGAACTAATTTGCATTCCCACCAGCAGTGTAGGAGGGTACCCCTTTCTCCACATCCTCACCAACATTTGTTGTTATTTGTGTTTTGGACTGTGGCCATCCTTACTGGTGTGAGGTGATATCTCATGGTGCTTTTAATTTGCATTTCTCTGATGATTAGCGATGTGGAACATGTTTTCATGTGCCTGTTGGCCATTTGAATTTCTTCTTTGGAGAAGTGTCTATTCAGATCCTCTGCCCATTTATTAATTGGATTATTTGCTTTTTGTTTGTTGAGGTGTGAGTTCTTTATATATTTTGGATGTCAACCCTTTATCAGATACATTTTTTATGAATATATTCTCCCATACTGTAGGATGCCTTTTTGTTCTAATGATGGTGTCCTTTGCTGTACAGAAGCTTTTCAGCTTGATATAGTCCCACTTGTACATTTTTGCTTTTGTTTCCCTTGCCCGGGGAGATATGTTCATGAAAAAGTTGCTTATGTTTATGTC
This sequence comes from Smutsia gigantea, assembly GCA_032199065.1. Lineage (NCBI taxonomy): Eukaryota > Metazoa > Chordata > Mammalia > Pholidota > Manidae > Smutsia > Smutsia gigantea. Next base: position 956,096 of record JAVSCE010009123.1, read on the forward strand.
CAAAGGATTTTTGCCTATGTTTTTTCTAAGAGTTATATGGTTTCATGACTTACATTCAGGTCATTGATCCATTTTCAGTTTACTTTTGTGTACGGGGTTAGACAGTAATCCAGTTTCATCCTCTTACATGTAGCTGTCCAGTTTTGCCAACACCAGCTGTTGAAGAGGCTGACATTCCCCATTGTATATCCATGGCTCCTTGATCATATATTAATTGACTGTATATGTTCAGGTTAATGTATGGACTCTCTATTCTGTTCCACTGGTCTGTGGGTCTGTTCTTGTGCCAATACCAAATTGTCTTGATTACTGTAGCTTTGTAGTGGAGTTTGAAGTCTGGGAGTGTAATTCCCCGTTTTATTCTTCCTTCTCAGGATTGCTTTGGCTATTCGGGGTCTTTTGTGGTTCCATGTGAATTTTAGAACTATTTGTTCCACTTCATTGAAGAAAGCTGTTGGTAGTTTGATAGGGATTGCATTGAATCTGTAGATTGCTTTAGGTAGTATAGCCATTTTGACAATATTTATTCTTCCTAGCCAAGAGCATGGGATGCATTTCCATTTGTTAGTGTCCTCTTTAATTTCTCTTAGGAGTGTCTTGTAGTTTTCAGGGTATAGATCTTTCACTTCCTTCGTAAGGTTTATTCTTAGGTATTTTATTCATTTGGATGCAATTGCGAATGGAATTATTTTCTTGATTTCTCTTGCTGTTAGCTCATCGTTAGTGTATAGGAAAGAAACAGATTTCTGTGTATTAATTTTGTATCCTGCGACTTTACTGAATTCAGATATTAGATCTAGTAGTTTTGGAGTGGAGTCTTTAGGGTTTTTTATGTACAATGTCATGTCATCTGCAAATAGTGACAGTTTGACTTCTTTACCAATCTGGATGCCTTGTATTTCTTTGTGTTGTCTGATTGCTGTGGCTAAGACCTTCAGAACTATGTTGAATAAAAGTGGGGAGAGTGGGCATCCTTGTCTTGTTCCCGATCTTAAAGGAAAAGATTTCAGCTTCTCGCTGTTAAGTATAATGTTGGCTGTGGGTTTGTCATATATGGCCTTTATGATGTTGAGGTACTTGCCCTCTATACCCATTTTGTTGAGAGTTTTTATCATGAATGGATGTTGAATTTTGTTAAATGCTTTTTCAGCATCTATGGAGATGATCATGTGGTTTTTGTTCTTCTTTTTGTTGATGTGGTGGATGATGTTGATGGATTTTCAAATGTTGTACCATCCTTGCATCCCTGAGATGAATCCCACTTGAACATGGTGTATGATCCTCTTGATGTATTTTTGAATTCGGTTTGCTAATATTTTGTTGAGTATTTTTGCATCTATGTTCATCAGGGATATTAGTCTGTAATTTTCTTTATTTGTGGTGTCTTTGCCTGGTTTTGGTATTAGACTGATGCTGGCTTCATAGAATGAGTTTGGAAGTATTCCCTCCTGTTCTATTTTTTGGAAAACTTTAAGGAGAATTGGTATTATTTCTTCTCTATATGTCGGATAAAATTCAGAGGTGAATCCATCTGGCCTGGGGTTTTGTTCTTGGGTAGTTTTCTGATTACTGATTCAATTTCGTTGTTGGTAATTGGTCTGTTTAGGTTTTCTGTTTCTTGCTTGGTCAGTCTTAGAAGGTTGTATTTTTCTAAGAAGTCCATTTCTTCTAGGTTTTCCAGCTTGTTAGCATATAGATTTTCATTGTATTCTCTTATGATTCTTTGTATTTCTGTGGGGTCTGTCATGATTTTTCCTTTCTCATTTCTGATTCTGTTTATGTGTGTAGATTCTCTTTTTCTCTTAATAAGTCTGGCTAGGGGTTTATCTATTTTGTTCATTTTCTCAAAGAACCAGCTCTTTGTTTCCTTGATTTTTTCTATTGTTTAATTCTTCTCAATTTTATTTATTTCTTCTCTGATCTTTATTATGTCCCTCCTTCTGGTGACTTTGGGTCTCATGTTCTTCTTTTTCCAATTTCAATAATTGTAACTTCAGACTATTCATTTGGGGTTGTTATTCCTTCTTTAAATAGGCCTGGACTGCAATATACTTTCCTCTTAGAACTGCTTTTGCTGTGTCCCATAGAAGTTGGGGCTTTGTGCTGTTATTATTTGTCTTCATATATTGTTTGATCTCTGTTTTAATTTGGTCGTTGATCCATTGATTATTTAGGAGCATGTTGTTAAGCTTCCATGTATTTGTGAGCCTTTTTGTTTTCTTTGTACAATTTATTTCTAGTTTTATACATTTGTGATCTGAGAAGTTGGTTGGTAGAATTTCAATAGTCTTGAATTTACTGAGGTTCTTTTTGTGGCCTAGTATGTGGTCTATTCTGGAAAATGTTCTATGTGCACTTGAGAAGAATGTGCATCCTGCTGCTTTTGGGTATAGAGTTCTGTACATGTCTGTTAGGTCCATCTGTTCTAGTGTGTTGTTCAGTGCCTCTGTGTCTTTACTTATTTTCTGTCTGGTTGATCTGTCCTTTGGAGTGAGTGGTGTGTTGAAGTCTCCTAAAATGAACGTGTTGCTTTCTATTTTCTCCTTTAATTCTGTTAGTATTTGTTTCACATATGTCGGTGCTCCTGTGTTGGGTGCATATATATTTATTATGGTTATATCCTCTTGTTGGAGTGACCCCTTTATCATTATGTAATGTCCTTCTTTATATCCTGCTACTTTCTTTGTTTTGAAGTCTATTTTGTCTGATACAAGTACTGCAACTCCTGCTTTTTTCTCCTTGTTGTTTGCATGAGATATCTTTTTCCATCTCTTCACTTTTAGTCTGTGTGTATCTTTGGGTTTGAGGTGAGTCTCTTGTAAGCAGCATATAGATGGGTCTTGCTTTTTTATCCATTATTACTCTCTGTCTTTTGATTGGTGCATTCTGTCCATTTACATTTAGGGTGATTATCGATAGATATGTACTTATTTCCATTGCCGGCTTTAGGTTCATGGTTACCAAAGGTTCAAGGGTAGCTTCTTTACTATCTAACAGTATAACTTAACTCTGTTGTTAAGCTATTATAAACACAGTCTGATGATTCTTTATTTCTCTCCCTTCTTATTCTTCCTCCTCCATTCCTTATATGCTAGGTTTTATTCTGTACTCTTTTATGTTTCCTTTGACTGTTTTTGTGGATAGTTGATTTTATTTTTTGTCTTTAGTTAGTATTTGGATGGTCTGCTTTCTTTGCTATGATTTTATTTTCTCTGGTGACATCTTTTTGGCCTTAAGAGTGCTTCCATCTAGAGAAGTCCCTTTTAAGATATTCTGTAGAGGTGGTTTGTGGGAGGCAAATTCCCTCAAGTTTCGCTTGTCTGGGAATTGTTTAATCCCTCCCTCAAATTTAAATGATAATCATGCTGGATACAGTATTCTGTGTTCAAGGCCCTTCTGTTTCATTATGTTAAATATATCATGCCATTCTCTTCTGGCTGTAAGGTTTCTGTTGAGAAGTCTGATAATAGCCTGATGGGTTTTCCTTTGTAGGTGATCTTTTTTCTCTCTCTCTGGCTGCCTTTAATACTCTGTCTTTGTCTTTTGTCTGCCATTTTAATTATGTGTCTTGGTGTTGTCTTCCTTGGGTCCCTTGTGTTGGGAGATCTGTGGGCTTCCATGGTCTGAGAAACTATTTCCTTTCCCAGCTTTGGGAAGTTTTCCTCAATTATGTCTTCAAAGACACTTTCTATCCCTTTTTATCTCCCTTCTTCCTCTGGTACTCCTATAATGTGAATATTATTCCGTTTCGATTGGTCACACAGTTCTCTTAATATTCTTTCATTCCTAGAGATCCTTTTATCTCTCTCTGCCACAGCTTCTCTGTACTCCTGTTCTCTGATTTCTATTCCATTAACAGTCTCTTGCACCTCGTTGAGGCTTCTCTTAAGCCCGTCAATTGATTGTTTCATTTCTGTAATGTCTCTCCTGACTTCCTCCCTTAGCTCTTGCATATTTCTCTGTAGGTCCATCAGCATGGTTATGACTTTTATTCTGAATTCTTTTTCAAGAAGATTGTTTATCTATCCCACCAGGCCCTTCTCTGGGGTTGTCTCGTGATCTTTGACTGGACCATATTCTTCTATCTTTTCATCGTGATAGAAGTGGTCACAGGCAGGTGCCACGTGTGTCAGCTGGGAAAACAAAGTCCCTTCCTGCTTGTTCTCCTTGCCCTTCTCCACAGCCTGTGCTGGTTACGCGCACACTGGGAGGCAGTCTCTGGGATAATCCCCTGAGCTACTGTGTGCGGGGCTGCCCTCTGGCTAGGCTAGAGCACTGTGGGGGTTTCCAGTCACGCTGGGTGCGTTCTGCGCCCGTTGGTACCTTCCGGACCTTTTTCTGGCTTCCGCAGCCCTCCCCCCACCGGGAGGAGATTCTATGTGGTTGCTGTAGGTAGGGCCACTCTCCCACTGTTCCGCAGCTGTGGCGGATCCGCTGGATCGTTTGCAGCGCTGGCCAGCGGGAATGAATGGCAGGCTGCTTATCGCCGTGAGGGGCTTCGGTGGGGCTGCTTTACCCGGCAGCTGGTTAGGGGGCCTGAAAATAATTAAGAATCCCAGACTGCTGGGCTGAGTGAGCTGGGACTATTTTGTTCTGCTGTTGGGCCCTTGTCTCTTTAAGACTTTTAAAAAAGCGCCCGTTTTTCTTTTGTCCCAGGGGAGCCAGGTGTGGGGACCTGCTCGCAGTCTCCATCTAGGATCCTGCCTTCTGTTTCTCTCATCTCCAATACACCACGCGATATGTGTCTGTGCTCCCGATGCAGATCACCAGGGCTGGTTATTTAGCAGTCCTGTGATTCCACTCCCTCCCACTCTGATTCTTTTCCTCCCGCCGGTGAGCTGCAGTGGGGGAGTGCTCGGGTCCTGCCGGGTGCAGCTTTGTATCTTACCCACTTCGTGAGGTGCTGAGCTCTCGCAGATGTAGCTGTAGCCTGGCTGTTGTACTGTATCTTCTGGTCTCTCTTTTAGGAATAGTTGTATTTGTTGTATTTTCACAAATATATATGGTTTTGGGAGGAGATTTCCGCCGCCCTGCTCATGTTGCCATCTTCCCAGAAGTCTCTCATTCAATAATTTAAAAGCAAACACCTTGAAGTTGGACAGAACAGTAATGCTGAACAGCATATGAGCTGCACACAGTGAGAGCCCACAAAACATTATTTGACTAAAGGGTTAGATTAGCTTTTAAAGCAGTGAAAAAGCAAAAGTGGGATCCTGGCCTGCACACTCAAAAAGGACAAATCATTCTGTTTTCATTTTCATTAAATATTTACTGAAAAAAAATGAAGAAAAGAGGACATTTCAGCTTTAACTGGGCTTAAATCAAAGCTCAATCAGCAGGTGTACCTGCTTATTAGCACTTTTCTAGGCACGCTGTGAATACTAAGACGTACTGGAAACCTAGCCCCTTACATGTGATCAAATTAGAAGCAGATGACATAAAGCACTACTCTGTGCTCTACTGAGTAAAAAAATCAAGCACCATGATTTTTCCTGCCATGATGAAAAATGCCAAGATATAAATAGTATAGTAAGAACAGGAGGGACTCCCTCTTAAGGCCAAGATTCCATTTTAAAAACCAGGGAGTTAGGATATAAGGTTCCTAACATTTTATCATGATTAGCCAACAGCCCACCCTATCTTAAGGCAGTGCAAGTAGTCCTAAATGATATGTTTCCATTGCTTGAGGATAACCATTATCTTGGAGAAGAGCAGGACTAATACATTCCTTGTGTTATGTTTATTTTACACAATATCTAGAGGACTGATCATGTTAATCTCTCTATCACAGGAGACAAACATTACAAGACCATACATCAGCCTATGCTGCCGTGGCCCTTTACCCTATTCCTGAAATCCTTAAAACCCAAATCCTAAGCCTCTAAGCACACCTCTCCTCTGAGGCTGCCCACGCTCCCCTTTCTTCAACGATGTATTTTGCCTTAAATAAAACCTTCTTGCTGCTTACCTTATTGCATTTTGTCTCCACGCTCTTCCAAGCCTATGTGAGGTTAATAAGAAGACTCTATCTCAGTGGTGTCTGTTACTTTGCTACCCCATTCGGTTTTCTAGACTTAAGCATAAGTCTTCCCTCTATCTGTTCTATTTCAGACAAGGAGGAAGGGCTACTGAGATCTCTGATTTGGGCTTCCAAGTTCCCACTGCCTGTGTGACCTGGACAGGACTGCTGCTGTATGATCATGTTTTTTAGTAGTCTGCCCCAAAATGTCCTATCTTTTCTTTGGGAAATTTTCAGAACATAATCTTACTCCACTCGGTGCTCCTAGGCTCCCCCAAATCCTGGGGTGGTAGGGGCTTAGTTCCCAAGCTATGCAGATCCAAGCAGACACTGGATGCCAGGTAACTGTGGCTTCAGGAGTTGGTAATGGTTCTGCCCTATACTGAGCAGGAGTTCAGTGAACTTTTCTTCCCTCCCTGTGTTCTTTCTTGCTCTCTACTGCCTGTAGGGCTGTTGCCATTCACTACCACTCACGCTTTAGTGAATTTCTTTCTTACCTACACTTATCCAACCTGTGTGCAAATTCTTTCTTGATCAGAGTCAAGAACCTTCTCCCAGGCTGAGGTCTCACCAAGCACATAAGAGAGATCTCCCAGATTGGATTGCCTGAGAACACCAATGTCGGATAAAGCACAGAATTTCCAGAATTTCCTGCCTGGTCTTAGGCCATTTACATAGCAATAGGTGTTTACCGCTGCAGCTTCCCTTGGCCTCCAGGGAAACAGGTGGAGAGAGGAATGCTGTTCTCTCCTCCCCTGCATTCCTGGTACATAATTGGTCTGGCGCCTGTCAATTGCCAGGACCAGCAGAGTTCCTTCAGAAAAGGGCAGGTGGGGAAGTGAGTCATGCTGTGACTACAGAGACATAGAGCACCAAGTGGGCTTTGCTAGTGGGGACTGGGGAGAAAGGAGAGAGCAAGCTGTGGCCAAAGGGGACAGAACCAGGCCTCATTATGAGCAATAAAAGGGTTTCTCCCAACCTGCCTTTCCCTTGACTGATTCCGGTTCCATTGGTTCATCCACCCTGGGCCAGGAACACCCCATCCCCCTGGAGCTACAACCACTAAGAACTTAATTCGAGTTAGTGAGTCTTCTTCATAGCCCACTGAAAACATCAAGGTTCAATGTACTTAATTAAAAGGACAAACCAGTGGCAAAATAAAACTCAAAAGCAATGTTAAATAAAACATTTCCAATCTTACTTCACCCACTCCTGTGGACCTCTTCCCCTTGACGCACCTAGGAAGCACCCCTTTTACCTCTTTCTATGGGAAAAGAGACAGAGAAACCTAATGCCTTGGTGCCTCTGCTACACAGAGCTGGCCTGCAAACTGGGGACTAGACTTGACTCCACATGAAGCCTCAGTCTGCACCAGCAGGCAGCATGTGACCACACCTTGGCCATGAGTATCAACACAAGGGGCAGCTTCACCTAGGCATTTAGTTCTATTAAAAAGAAATAAGCCCAGGAGACTTCCGGGAAGATGGCGGTGTGAGCAGGGCGGCAGAAATCTCCTCCCAACACTATATTTATCTACGAAAACACAGAAAATACATCTATTCCTAAAAGAGAGACGAGAATACACAGGAAAGCGCACAGCGTGCAGCTACACCCGAGAGGACTCGGCACCCCAAGAGGCGGGTAAGATACGGAGCCGCGACCCGGCGGGACCCGAGCCCTCCCCCACCCCAGCGCACCGGCGGGAGGAGAGGATTCAGAGCCGGGAGGGAGTGGAAGTACACCCCGCGAAGTAGCCAGCCCCGGTGATCTGCGCGGGGAGCGCTGACCCACATTGCGCAGTGCAGCGGAGATTGGAGAGACAGAGGGGCAGGATCTGAGCGGGGAACGCGCCAGGGTGCTTGCAGCCGGCTCCCGGGAAGGAAAAAAAAAAGTGCGCGCTTTCTTCAGCGGTCTTAAAGAGACAGGAGCCCAGCGGAGGAGCCAGATCGCCCCAGCACACTCAGCCCAGCAGGCTGGGAGTCCTGGGGAGTTTCAGACGCCTTAGCTGGCGACTGAGGAAGCGTAGCCATACTTACACTTCTCACTGAGATCAACAGCCTCCTATTCGTTCCCACCCCTGCCAGAGCAATAAAGGGCCCTGCGGAGCGGCACAGTCACAGCTGTGGAATAGTGGGGCAATAGCGCCACCTAGAGCATTCCCACAGAATCTACGTCCGGTGGGCATTTTTTTTGTTTTTTTTGTTTTGTTTTGTTTTTGTTTTTTCTTTTCTTTCTTTTTTTCTTTTTTTCTTTCTTTCTTTTTTTTTTTCTTTTTTTTCTCTTTTTTTTTCTTCTCTTTTTAAAGTCTTAAAGAGCCCAGCTGACATACGTGGCAACTATCAGTGACCAAATTATACAGCCATGAAAAGACAGAGGAATATGGTTCAGACCAAAATCAACCAGACAACCCCAGAGAGGGAGTCTGAAGGGATGGAAATGCACAGCCTCCCTGAAAAAGAATTCAGAATAAAAGTCATAACCATGCTGATGGACCTACAGAGAAATGTGCAAGAGCTGAGGGAGGAAGTGAGGGAACTGAGGAAAGACAATACAGAAATCAGACAAGCGATCGACGGGCTTAACAGCAGAATGGATGAGATGCGAGAGACTGTTAATGGAATAGAAAACAGAGAACAGGAGTACAGAGCAGCTGAGGCAGAGAGAGATAAAAGGATTTCTAGGAATGAAAGAATATTAAGAGAACTGTGTGACCAATCCAAACGGAACAATATTCGCATTATATGAGTACCAGAGGAAGAAGACAGAGAAAAAGGGATAGAAAGTGTCTTTGAAGAAATAATTGCTGAAAACTTTCCCTCGCTGGGGAAGGAAGTAGTCTCGCAGTCCACCGAAGCTCATAGATTTCCCAACACAAGGGACCCAAGGAAGACAACACCAAGACACATAATAATTAAGATGGCAAAGATCAAAGATAAAGACAGGGTATTAAAGGCAGCTAGAGAGAGAAAAAAGATCACCTACAAAGGAAAACCCATCAGACTATCATCAGACTTCTCAAAAGAAACCTTACAGGCCAGAAGAGAATGGCATGATATATTTAACGTTATGAAACAGAAGGGCCTCGAACCAAGAATATTGTATCCAGCACGATTATCATTTAAATATGATGGAGGGATTAAACAATTTCCAGACAAACGAAAGTTGAGAGTTTGCCTCTCATAAACCACCACTACAGGATATCTTAAATGGACTGCTCTAGATGGAAGCACACCTAAGGCTAAAAGATGTCACCAGAGAAAATAAAATCATAGCAAAGAAAGCAGACCATCCAAATACTAACTAAAGGCAAAGAATAAAACACCTATTATAGAAAGAATGGAGGAGGAGGAATAAGAAGGGAGAGAAAGAAAGAAACATCAGACTGTGTTTACAATAACTTAACAAGAAAGAAAGTTAGATTGTTAGATAGTAAAGAAGCAACCCTTGAACCCTTGGTAACCACGAATCTAAAGCCAGCAATGGCAATAAGTACATACCTATCAATAATCACCCTAAATGTAAATGGACTGAATGCACCAATCAAAAGACACACAGTAACAGAATGGATATAAAAGCAAGACCCATCTATATGCTGCCTACAAGAAACTCACCTCAAATCCAAAGATATACACAGACTAAAAGTGAAGGGATGGAAAAAGATATTTCATGCAAACAACAAAGAGAAAAAAGTAGGTGTTGCAGTACTTGTATCAGACAAAATAGACTTCAAAACGAAGAAAGTAGCAAAAGATAAAGAAGACATTACATAATGATAAAGGGGTCAGTCCAACAAGAAGATATAACCATTATAAATATATATGCACCCAACACAGGAGCGCCAGCATATGTGAGACAGATACGAACAGAATTAAAGGAGGAAATAGACAGCAATGCATTCATCTTAGGAGACTTCAACACACCACTCACTCCAGAGGACAGATCAACGAGACAGAAAATAAGTAAAGACACAGAGGCACTGAACAACACACTAGAACAGATGGACCTAACAGACATCTACAGAACTCTACACCCAAAAGCAACAGGATACACATTCTTCTCAAGTGCACATGGAACATTTTCCAGAATAGACCACATACTAGGCCACAAAAAGAACCTCAGTAATTTCAAAAATATTGAAATCCTACCAACCAACTTCTCAGATCACCAAGGTATAAAACTAGAAATAAATTTTAGAAAGAAATCAAAAAGGCTCACAAATACATGGAGACTTAACAACACTCTCCTAATTAATCAATGGGTTAACGACCAAATCAAAACAGAAATCAAAGAATATATGGAGACTAATGACAACAACAACACAAAGCCACAACTTCTGTGGGACGCAGCAAAGGCAGTTCTAAGAGGAAAGTATATTGCAATCCAGGCCTATTTAAAGAAGGAAGAACATTCCCAAATGAATAGTCTAAAGACACAATTACTGAAATTGGAAAAAGAAGAACAAATGAGGCCCAAAGTCACCAGAAGGAGGGACATAATAAAGATTAGAGAAGAAATAAATAAAATTGAGAAGAATAAAACAATAGAAAAAATCAATGAAACCAAGAGCTGGTTCTTTGAAAAAATAAACAAAATAGATAAACCCCTAGCCAGACTCATTAAGAGAAAAAGAGAATCTACACACATAAACAGAATCAGAAATGAGAAAGGAAAAATCATGACAGACCCCACAGAAATACAAAGAATTATAAGAGAATATTATGAGAATCTATATGCTAACAAGCTGGAAAACATAGAAGAAATGGACAATTTCTTAGAAAAATACAACCTCCCAAGACTGACCAAGCAAGAAACAGAAAAACTAAACAAACCAATCACCAGCAACGAAATTGAATCGGTAATCAAAAAACTACCCAAGAATAAAAGCCCCAGACCAGATGGATTCACCTCTGAATTCTACTAGACATATAGAGAAGAAATAACACCGATTCTCCTTAAAGTTTTCCAAAAAATAGAAGAGGAGGGAATACTTCCAAACTCATTCTATGAAGCCAACATCACTCTAATACCAAAACCGGGCAAAGACCTCACCAAAAAAGAAAATTACAGACCAATATCCCTGATGAACGTAGATGCAAAAATACTCAACAAAATATTAGCAAACCGAATTCAAAAATACATCAAGAGGATCATACACCATGATCAAGTGGGATTCATCCCAGGGATGCAAGGATGGTACAACATTCGAAAATCCATCAACATCATCCACCACATCAACAAAAAGAAGTACAAAAACCACACGATCATCTCCATAGATGCTGAAAAAGCATTTGACAAAATTCAGCATCCATTCCTGATTAAAACTCTCAACAAAATGGGTATAGAGGGCAAGTACCTCAACATCATAAAGACTATATATGACAAACCCACAGCTAACATCATACTTAACGGCAAGACGCTGAAAGCTTTTCATCTAAGATCGGGAACAAGACAAGGATGCCCACTCTCTCCACTGTTATTCAACATAGTACTGGAGGTCCTAGCCACAGCAATCAGACAAACAAAGACATACAAGGCATCCAGATTGGTAAAGAAGAAGTCAAATTGTCACTATTTGCAGATGACATGATACTGTACATAAAAAACCCTAAAGATTCCATTCCAAAACTACTAGAACTAATATCTGAATTCAGCAAAGTTGCCGGATACAAAATTAACACACAGAAATCTGTTGCTTTCCTATACACTAATGATGAACTAACAGAAAGAGAAATCAGAAAAACAATTCCATTCACAATTGCATCAAAAAGAATAAAATACCTAGGAATAAACCTAACGAAGGAAGTGAAAGACCTGTACTCTGAAAACTACAAGACACTCCTAAGAGAAATTAAAGAGGACACTAACAAATGGAAATGCATCCCATGCTCTTGGCTAGGAAGAATAAATATTGTCAAAATGGCTATACTACCTAAAGCAATCTACAGATTCAATGCAATCCCTATCAAACTACCAACAGCTTTCTTCAATGAACTGGAACAAATAATTCTAAAATTCATATGGAACCACAAAAGACCCCGAATAGCCAAAGCAATTCTGAGAAAGAGGAATAAAACAGGGGGAATTACACTCCGTGACTTCAAGCTCTACTACAAAGCCACAGTAATCAAGACAATTTGGTATTGGCACAAAAACAGACCCACAGACCAGTGGAACACAATAGAAAATCCAAACATTAACCCAAACATATACAGTCAATTAATATATGATAAAGGAGCCTTGGATATACAATGGGAGATGACAGCCTCTTCAGCAGCTGGTGTTGGAAAAACTGGACAGCTACATGTATGAGAATGAAACTGGACTACTGTCTAGCCCCATACACAAAGGTAAACTCAAGGTGGATCAAAGACTTGAATGTAAGTCATGAAACCATAAAACTCTTAGAAAAAAACATAGGCAAAAATCTCTTGGACATAAACATGAGCAACTTCTTCATGAACATATCTCCCCGGGCAAGGGAAACAAAAGCAAAAATGAACAAGTGGGACTATATCAAGCTGAAAAGCTTCTGTACAACAAAGGACACCATCAGTAGAACAAAAAGACATCCTACAGTATGGGAGAATATATTCATAAAAAACGTATCTGATAAAGGGTTGACATCCAAACTATATAAAGAACTCATGCACCTTAACAAACAGAAAGCAAATAATCCAATTAAGAAATGGGCAGAGGACATGAATAGACACTTCTCCAAAGAAGAAATTCAGATGGCCAACAGGCACATGAAAAGATGCTCCACATCGCTAATCATCAGAGAAATGCAGATTAAAACCACAATGAGATATCACCTCACACCAGTGAGGATGGCCAACATCCAAAACACAAACAACAACAAATGTTGGCGAGGATGTGGAGAAAAGGGAACCCTCCTACACTGCTGGTGGGACTGCAAATTAGTTCAACCATTGTGGAAAGCAGTATGGAGGTTCCTCAAAAAACTCAAAATAGAAATACCATTTGACCCAGGAATTCCACTCCCTAGGAATTTACCCTAAGAATGCAGCAGCCCAATTTGAAAAGGACAGATGCACCCCTATGTTTATTGCAGCACTATTTACAATAGCCAAGAAATGGAAGCAACCTAAGTGTCCATCAGTAGATGAATGGATAAAGAAGAGGTGGTACATATACACAATGGAATATTATTCAGCCATAAGAAGAAAACAAATCCTACCATTTGCAACAACATGGATGGAGCTAGAGGGTATTATGCTCAGTGAAATAAGCCAAGCCAAAAAAGACAAGTATCAAATGATTTCACTCATATGTGGAGTATAAGAACAAAGAAAAAACTGAAGGAACAAAACAGCAGCAGACTCACAGAACCCAAGAACGGACTAATAGTTACCAAAGGGAAAGGGACTGGGGAAAATGGGCGGGAAGGGAGGGATAAGAGGGAAAAAGGGGCATTACGATTAGCAGATGTAATGTTGGGGGGGCACGGGGAGGGCAGTACAACTCAGAGAAGACAAGTAGTGATTCTATAGCATCTCACTACGCTGATGGACAGTGACTGTAATGGGGTTGGTGGGGGGGACCTGATCAAGGGGTAGTTTAATAATCGTAATATTGCACATGTAATTGTAAATTAATGATAATAAAATAAATTATATATATATAAAAAAAGAAATAAGCCCAAAATGGAGTCACATATGTTAAGCCCCACCAATGGCTAACCTACCTTAAGCCCCACCAGACTTAATACCTAACTGGAGAGGCAGTCTCAGACTCTCCAGGGAGTGAAAATTTAAACCAATCAGCCTGGAATTTCCTGATCAGCACTGAGGTAATGTGCATGATAAGGTCCCCTGTCCTCCCCCGAAGGGAAGGTGACCTTGCCTAAAAAAATCCCTTTGCTTTTGCTAATAACTTCCCTGTCCTGCCCATTTCTGCCTATAAAAGCCTTCCATTTTGTACAACTCCTGAGAACACTCTTCTGCTTGTTAGATGAGATGCTACCTGATTCATCAATTATTGAATAAAGCCAATTAGATCTTTAAGTTTATTCAGTTGAATTTTTGTTCAATAGTTTGTTATTATAAACAAAAAAATGGTAGCATCTTGGACAAGTTACTTAATTTCCCAGTCTTAATGTCCCCACATCTTTAAAGTAGAAAGATAACTATATCTTTCTCAAGTTTGGGCTTGAGACAAAACATATGGAGTCCTGGCACACAGTAAAGATTCATTAAGAAATACCAAATCTAAAGTTTCTAGAGGTTCATTTCATAGTAAGCAAATTCCTCTTAACCAAACCACTGAGCCATCTGTGTATCTCCTGGTTTAACTGAAATGCCCTCTTCCTTTGTATGCCTGTAAGACAGAAAATGCTTTTGTATGCAACTGTTGGGGGAGAGGCACTGTGTATTTTCCTTGGTTCTTGTCCCCGCCTGGTCAAAGAATTGAAGGGCAGAGACACTAGTGAAGCAGAGTAAAAGTTTTATTTAAAGTTACTTAGAAAGAAGTATAGGCGAACCTCAGAGAAGAGAGGAGTGCCCTGAAAGGTTGGAAAGAAAGAGTTTAAGATTAAAAGGTTACACACTTAGAAAGTGTGGGCGACCTCAGAGAGAAGCGCCCTGAGAGGTTGGGAAAAGTTAGTTACACACTCAAAGTGCAGGTGACCTCAGAGAGAGGAGCACCCTGAAAGGTTGGGGGTTCTCCCTTTTAAGGATTTTTCAGGAATGTGACGAAGGGCTAGTGGTGTGGACTTGTTAAGTGGTCTCAAGTATTTTTGATGAGATGTTAAGTTTCTTATCAGTCCTCTAAGTAATTCTGCGAAATTAGCTTATTGATCAAGACTGTCTGCCCTTCCTGCAAGGTGGGCAGAGTTATTTGTTGTTTGCTAAAGAGTATGCTAAGAATCTTTCTTCTTAACTTCGTAGGTTTTTTTTTTCAAAATGCAATTTTGGATTTAAGGTGGGATCTCCCTGTCTTTATTATGCTGTTTATAGGTGGGCCTTTAAGCAGGCTAGAGTAAAACTTACAATGATCTAATTGACACAATGAAGACATGCCCTGTACTCAGATACTTCTCTTTATCTGGGGAATATTCAAACATTCAAGGCCAGTTGCTCTTGACCTTTTGAGCTTTAACTGATTAACTCATTAACTCTGAGTCTTTTCTGGATTTCTAGTTTTAACTGGTTAACTGAGTCCTTTCTAGGGGGCTTTACTGACCTTGTTCTCTTTCCACCCCGTTCATATCTATTTTCCTGCCTAACACAACCATACATAAGAGATGGTATGGCTTTATTACCCTTTCCACAAATAAGGGAATTGAAAAGAGGTTGGTCTGTATGACCAACAGTATATGGCAGAAGCGATGGTACAGCACTTCCAAGATCAGGTTATAAAGGATACTGTCTATTCTGTCTTGGTCAGTCTCTCTCTTGTATCACTTGCTCTGGCTCTGAGTTCCATATCATGAGCAACCCTATGGAAAGGCCTGCAGGTTAAGGAACTGAAGCCTCCTGCCATTAGCCACATTAATTAGCTTTCAGATGACTATAGATCCAGTTAGTACCTAGACCACAACCTTACAAAAGACCCTAAGCCAGAACAACCCATCCATGCTGCAATTCCTGACCCTCAGAAACTGTAGGAGAATAAATATTTGTTGTTTTAAACTGCCAAGTGTTGGGGTAACTCCAGGGGAAAAATCCCAGGGCAAAATACCTCTAAAACCTAAATCAGTCAAAGGGAGAAATAAAGTTAAACCCTTTTATTTCTTACAAGCAGTCATCCCTGTCTCTCACTTGACCTAGCTGCAGCATAGAGCACTCCACCCAACTTCCCAGGTCCAGATAAGCCCTCCAGTGCCCTTGTAATTACCTATTGATATGGAGATGGTTACTTCTTCTCCACCCCTTGGAAACACCTATGATACGCAGATGCACTAAAGCCATGTGAGAGATTCTGGAAATACTGAAATTTTACCCACAGTGGGTAATTTGTTACCAGCAAGAGATAACTAATTCAGTATTTGTCTCAACTTTCTAAACAGTTTCTTTAAAGGCTGTCTAGTGTAATGAAATTCCTATAAATATTTAATTTTAAAATAGCAAAAGAGGGTTAAGTGGCTCCAATGGGAAATTGGAGACTATTCCCAACTCCCTACTTTGGTATTGAAGGTCTAATAATCACAGTGGCCTCAGGACAAAGTACTACCCAGACTGTAACTTGGCATTTCCTTACCAGTTGACAGAACACAGGACTATAACGTGCACTACTTTTGTCTTGGACATTCCCCTAGAAGATATGTGGGATCTATGTATTTACCAGCTGACCCAATGACCAAGCACCAAGTATCCAGTAAAATACAGTCATTCAAATACCAAATGATTTCCCTCATTAGTGGAGTATAACAATGAAGCAAAACTGAAGGAACAAAACAGCAGCAGACTCCCAGATTCCCAAGAAGGAACTAGTGGTTACCAAAGGGGAGGGGTGGGGGAGAGGATTGAGGAGTATTATGATTGGTACACATGGGGGGTCATGGGGAAGACAGTGTAGCAGAGAGAAGACAAGTAGTGACTCTGTGGCATCTAAGTACGGTGATGGACAGTGACTTCAATGGGGTATGGGGAGGGACTTGATAATATGGTTGAATGTAGTAACCACAATGTTTTCATTGTGAACCTTCATAAGAGTGTATATCAATGATACACTAATTTAAAAAAGTCATTCATAGTTCCCACCATTACCACCTTCCATTGCCACAACTCTTCATCTTATAAAACTGAAACTCGATACCCATGAAGCAACAACTCTCCCTTCTTCCCTTCCCCCCAGCCCCTGGCAACCACTATTCTACTGTTCTCTGTGATTTTGACTACTCTAAGTACCTCATATAAGTGAAATCACACAGTAGTTGTCTTGTGTCAGGCTACATCACTTAGTATGTCCTCAAGGTTCATCTCAATATGTGAGATTTAAGAACCCCGGCCTTAGCAGCTGACACACCTTTGGTTCTTTGAAACTCAGCTTGCTACTTGACCTAAAGCAACTTAATATTTCTGAGTTTCATATATAAATCATATATAAAAATCACATACAAATATGTAATAAATATAATTCATATATAAATCAGGGAATGACAGACCAGGGCTGATGCCCAGGAAGCCCCCTAGCACGCAGAAGCCACTCAATAAATGCTTGGTAGGTGGTGTTCTAACAGTCACGGATCCATGCACAACAAAATTGTGCATCGTAAACATTTTACTATTGAGCAAACATCGTTACTATTGAGCAAACATCGACCATTAAGAACGTACGCTCAAATTCTAGGAAAGATGCATAACGGGTTCACGACCACAGAACAGGTGACATACATCAATATCAGATTACCCTTCTATGTTAGATCTGTTGTACTGGAGTCGGGCATCAGGAGATTCAGTTAGGAGGGTGTTAAGTGTTCTGGGACGTGGCACAAACTTTTTGAACACAGACTGCATAGTAGTAAAAACTGCTACATGTTTAGCGTTTTTCTTGTGTATAATTATGTAAACCGTAAGAGAATGTGTGTGTGTGCACAGCCCGAGATGGCTGCTGAATCTTGTAAGCGGGCCCGGCCTGTGACTCTTCCCCGGCAGGCGGCGTTGACAACACTGCCACTTACGGTGCTAGGGACGCAGCTAATCTCCGCCCGCCCGGCCTAGCCCGGCCAGCGGCTTCGGTACCATCAGCTCGCCTGGGCCCCGCCCACAACCGTGCGGCCTGCATCTCCCGCGAGCCTCTTCGAAAGGGAAGTGGCGTCTGCCCCGGGCAGCATTTAAAACACGAATCGCGGTGCGTAGCAGCCGTTGAGGCCCGGTGGCAGGCGGGACTTCTGCCTCGTCGGGCATACGTCAGTCAGAGGCGGAAGTGCGGCGGGGGCGGGAAGGTTGCACAGCCGCACCTGCGGCTGGGCTTGTGGGTCTCTAAGAGGTCGCGCCCCCTTTGAGAGGGTGAGCCGACTGCTAGGAGGTCCCGGGCGCTCTCCTGTCCCGGGTAAGTATGACCGCCCGGCAGGGCCGGGGATGGAGGTGTGAGGCCCCGGCGCTGACCTGCTTGCCGCCGTCTCTGTTCCCACACGGCAGGGGCCTCCGAGCCTCCCCGCTTCTCACTTCTTAGCCTTTCCTGGATCTCGGCTACAGCCCCCGCCCAGCCTGTTTTCCATGCGCGCCCGCAGGGATCCTGTGCGCTGCAAGTCCAGCTCTGTCACCTCCCCGCTTTACGTACCCCTTCGCAAGATGGCCCTCTTCTTCCTCTGGTCCTAACCTGGCTTCAGCCGCTGGAGACACCCAACGGTATTTTGTTAAAAACCGAAATCTGTTTACTCGCCCTGTGACTGCCCGGGCTCCCCTGAAGGCATCTCTTATCACGCCAGTAGAATCAATTCCTTTCTGCTTCTGAACCACTATTTAGACCTTTTAAAGGGCGAGTTTGTTAAACTTTTTAAAATGTGGTTGCTTGAATGAGACTACTTTGCCACTGGATTATATGTTCTTTGAGGGCAGGAGTAGGGTCTTGCTCATAGGTATCTCCCCAAGGCTTAGCTCAAAAGCATGGAGTTTGGAAACAAACAGCCCAAAGTATTCTTACTAGCTTTGTGACCTTGGGCACCATCTCCTCGTGTATAAAATGGTGATAAATGAAATAACTAATTTCAAGCATCTTACACAGTGTATGGTGCATAGTACCTACTCAATGAATATTAAGTTTGTTTTCTTTTTTAGCTTTCATTGTATCCAGTAGTTGCTGGGTATGTTTTGTCAGTGAATCAAGAGGCACCAGAGGAGTGATAATTCTTTCTAGCACTGAGAGTAATTGATGCTGTCAGTTGACTGATATATTTGGTAGTGTTTGGTAGCCACCACTTAATGATGTATATTAAAGACAGTAACGCTGAATGTTGGTATCAACATCTGCAAGAAGAAACATTTAACCTTCATGCTCTAATTAAATACTTGCACTTGCAGAGTTTAAATTTGTGATTTAAGTCTCTGCTTTTCAGATGTATGTTTCTGAAGAGATGAAGAAACTGCAGATGTTTCATTGTAGGTAGGCTCGCTGTTCCTGACAACTTATAGTTTGTTAAAAGTACGGTGCATTTCATATGTGTGGACACATATTTTTTATAGGTGATTGTAAAGTGCTGATCGACTGCCACTGACTATAGCTGAAGCAGAAAATAGGAAGATGGCAGCAAACCCTTCAGGACAAGGTAACACATGCTGGGATTTCTTTTATTACTAGGAGCTATTCTCCCATTTAGTAAACATATTTTAATAAAAAATTTCCGTAAAATTGTCTAGGGTAGTTATTGTAGTCAGAACAAAAAATGAATAGCAAAGTAAAATTCTGTATTTGAATTAAGTCCAAATTGTATCAGAGATATAACATCCTTAATAGCTACTAATCAGAACCACTTATAAAGAAGTTATATTGTCACCAGGCAATATCCATGAATTTATTATTATCTTAATTTGCCCAAAAAAACTTCATACACATTTCATATGTGTTAAGAGCTCTCTAAAAGCAAAGCAAGTCAGACACATCCTAAAGAAGGAATTTTTATTTAAAATAAGTTGTAAAAAGTAACTAATTTCTGGAAACTATTAAATCTCACTTTGTACTTAGTGTCCTGCTTAAAAACTTGAAGCAAGCCTCTTCTTTCCATATTAAGTTTGAACTCTTGTTTGAACTGTATTTTTTTATTACTCCTCTCTATTCTGACCTATTCTGATTTTTTTCATCTTAGTTTTATTTTGAACCTCATGTAAATGGAATCATAAAATGTATTTGTGTCCAGCTTCTTTCAGTCACAGTCTGTGAGGTTCATCCATGGTGTGCCATGTATCAATAGTTCATTCCTTTTTATTGCAGAGTAGTACTCCCCTTTATGAATTTATCACAATTTGTTTATTCATTCTCCTGTTTGGGGGCTTTGCGCCCCCAAAAGTGCTCTTAGTTGACCACTGTGAATAAAGCTGCTTTGATATTCATTTATAAGTATTTTTGTAGATATTTGGATCAATTATCTAGGAATGGAGCCCCTAAGTGTATAACTTCACAAGGTCCCTACTGGAATTACCTAGGAATGGAGCAGCTAAGTTTATAACTTCATGAAAAATCATCAAATTAATCCCCAAAGTGGTTGAACCATTTTACTTTCCCTCTAGCAATGTGTGAGAATTCTAGGTACTTCACATATAGCCCAGTGGGTCTTTTTAATTTTAGGCATTTTAGAGGGTGTAAAGTGACATCTTAATGTAGTATTAACTTGGATTTCCCTAGTGACAAATGTTGAGCACTTTCTTACGTACTTATTGGCCATTGTAAATCTTTCATTGTGAAGTGTTTGTTAAAGTCTTTTGCTCATTTTAAAAAAATTGGGCTCTTTTTATTGTCAAGGTTTTTTTTTTTCTTTTTTAGAGTTTGGATGGACGCAGGTCTTTTGTCACTGCTAATTGCATCATCTGGATCATTTTGTAGTTGGTCTCTGTTGACTGCTTTTTTTGGTATGGGTCAGTACTTTGCTATTTGTTAATGGATACTGGATATTATGATTAATACCTTGTGACTTGTTAATGGATACTGGATATTATGATTAATACATTGTAGAGACTGGATTCTGTTGTATTTCTCCGAAATGTGATTTATGTTCTTTCAGTTGGCTTGGCACAACTCAAACTCCAGACTCTTGTCTCCTTTGTGTTGGGCAGCAGCTGAAATCTCTGCTCAGTCTTTTCAGCTTCCAGCTGCTACTTTATTGACGGGCTCCCTGGGGTTTCCCCTATATATGTGTGGTTTAGAAGGAAGTGAAAACTTTGGGTGGATACTCTAGAGTGTTTTGGGCTTTACTTCTTATGCCTTTCCCTCTGAGGTCTCTCCCCCGATTTTCCAACTACCCTGCCAGTCCCGAACTCCGATACCTTAAGCCAGTAAAGTGAGACTATCCAAGTTGTTTGTGGATTGAGGAATGCTTCAGACAAAATGGCCAAATTCCCAAGTCTCTCCATTTGCAGTTTCTGCCTGATTTTGGTCATTCTCTAGTTTCTTCAAATAATGAATTTTTAATATTTTGTCTAGATTTTATAGTTATATTTGCAGCCAGGGGGCTTAGTCTAACTAAACTACTCTGCTAGTACTGGAAGTTGTAAGTCTACTGAATCTGTTTTTCTGTATTGCACTTAGGACGAACTAAAAGTTACATGAGTTTTATAGAAGTATAGTATTGTAAAAAGCTAGCCATGGTGACAGCTTTACCAGCTGTAACCAGCTCATATTGTTCTGTTCTGTTCTCTCAAACGACTACTCATGGTTTGTTAATCACAGGTCAACATTCCCCCTATGGTCTTTAACCTCTTCTTCAAGTTATCAGGTCTCAGATTTTTAATTGAACCAAAATGAAAACCATGAGATTATTTTGGCAAGAAAATATACCGCTAAAAATTACATGATGAGGCAAATGAAAATGAATTTTAAATTATCTCTCTGTTCAAATAGCACAAATAATTGAGATGTACAGTTTGCTGGGTTTTTTTTTAGAAGTTGCAATAAAACGCAATCATTTTTAACACTGTTTTTGATTGATGATCAAATATCAAATCCACTGTGAATGATTCCCTAATCTAAATAGAAATGTACTTAGATTCGCCCTTTGGCTGCTGTGCTCTCTCGTCAGGGATTTTGCTGGTGTCACAGAGCTGCTGCTGTTAGGCCCCAGCAGGGGGAGTCCATATCATGTTCTATATAGACTCCCAGACTCGGTGAGATTTCTAAATTCTTATTTATTTGGATGTACTCCATTTTACTCTCTATATGAAGTTATTTCTGTACTTTTTACATACACATGAACTACTTAATATGGAGACTGAATGCCAAGTGCCATAATCACCTTACAGTGATAACTGAAAGAATGATGAATTAAAAAAAAAGAATCTTGATCTGTGCATTGTAATTTACAAACATCACTGGTGGAGCCGACCGAAACCCATTGTGTTCCCTAAAGCCCTCTTTCAGATCTAGCAGCCTGTCATTCCAGAGTAGTAATCAGAACTGCTAAATTTCATAAGTTCTTGGCAGATAGTCACCAAAGTCTCATACTCTTTTTAGCATCCATCCTGGTATGGAATGTTTGGTAGGTTCTTAATAACTATTTGATAAGAAATAACATTTTGAGAATTTTAATATGTAGACTCAGATTTTCAAACTGGAATTTGGCCAAGGGACCATTCCTTTGTAAAGAGTTTTCATTCTATTTCAATCATCAAGGTTCTGTGATCATGTGGTGGCAGAGGGATTGGCCCAACCTGATTTCAGATATACAGAAAAACCTGGTGAAATACTGAGTAAAGAATGTCAATTCTTTTCTTTGATTATTTTGCAGTTCTCTCAAAATGTTTATCTAACCATAAGCACTGGAGACCAAGTAGTGGGAGCTATGGGTTTGGGGACTCTCTGGATGCTCTTGGCTGTGACCGCAGGGGGCTGTGTAGGAATGGGATAGCATTGCTCCTGGGAGGTTCTTGCTTGACCTGAGGCCCAAGTATAAGTCTTAATCCAAACCATCTATGGTCCAGAAGGAAAGCCAGTTTATCCTTCAGGCTTGTACTAAAGGTATGCTACCTCTCAATTAAGAGTTTGTACCAGTGATGCATAAAAATCATCTTAAAATTCTAGTATTTGCATCTTTTTAAAGATGAGAGTGTAGAGGCAAAGACACATTTTGGAGTAGGTTTTTTAAAGCTAGACTTCTTTTTGTCTCATTTTAATTGCCAAGACAAAGAGTGCAGTATTTTTCTGACACTAGGATTGATCTGTAGGCCCAGGTTTAAATAGGAATCAAACTGAGTTGAGGCTGAATATGATGTAAAGTAGCTTCATATCGCTCGTATGGTTAGGAGAGAGCTTAGGATCCCCATGTCCATTCAGACTGGCCTAGGAGGCCTGCCATGTGCGTGAACCTAGAAAGCTGTGCGCTAATCAGCTGTGTCTTCATGATGAAAAACTACTCAACTAAAAGAATAGTCAGAATGGGGCTGACAAGAATCTGGTGATATCAACTAATGAGAGAGAATGCTAGATAATAACAGAATAACTAGTATTCATTAAGCAAGCACCACGCGGTAGGCAGTGTGCTAGGTATTTCACTTTTCCTGTATTTCATATAACCACCCACTGAAGTTGTTACGTCACCCCCACTGGTTCTGCGCAGTGAGGTAATTTTGCCAGTATTAAAGAGCAGTACTGGTAGTACAGAGATGAACACTCCACTTCATTCTGTGTCCAAGTGCCCTGTTCATTGTTTCCCATACTGCACTCTGGCTAGGGGTTAGAATGTTCTAATTACAGCATCTAAGAAAAAACTGGGTGCTCTAGACTAGGGGCAAAAGTCTGTTCTTAGTCTTTTGATATCTTCTGCGTCTGTTACTAAGCAGAAAATCCTTACAATGAAATGGGCCTGTGTGTATATCTGTAAGAGGAAAAGGAAAGTGAGTGAGGAGGAAATGTTGATTCAAACAGAATGTAATTCATCATCTTATTTAGCCAGTCCTGAAGACAAGAAACCTCAATGGATAAAAAAAAGTGGCAGTAGCTTTAAAAGGGGGTCAGTCCCTGGGATCTGAGTGAGAGAGAACTTGAACATAGGGAGATCACCTGCACAGAATTAGGGCTTATTCCTTTCCTTTCACATATATTTTCAGTAAATACCAAAAAGTAGCTGAGAGTTGAATAATATTCTGTTCTCGCAAGATGTAGGAAGTGTTTGCTATTAATTAGATACCTAAAAGACTAATTACCGGTACTCATCAGTTCATGTTAACTTAATAATGTTATATATTTTTATTCTGCTAAAAGTTAGACATCAACCAGTGTCCCCTGGATGAGGTTCGAGCTTTAACCACTGAAGGAGTATGTTTCGTACATTATTGGGTACTGCGGTTTCGTGCATTGTTAGGCAGCATAATCCTCCCCCACCAAAGAGGCCCACAAGGATGTCATACTTCCTTGACTATATTACTTTATGTGGCAAACAGAACTTTGAATTTGCAATTAAGGTTAAGGCTTTGAGATGGGACAATTATCCTAGATTATCCCTGGTGGGCTCATTTTAATCACTGAGTCGGTAAAAGCAGAGAGTTTTTTCCTAGCTGTGGTCAGAGAAGTGACCACAGAAGGGTCTGAGAGATGCCCTGTTGTTTTGAAGGTGGAGAAAGGTGACGACAAGCCAAGGAACTCAGTCAGCTACTAGAAGCTGGAAAAGACAAGGAAACACTCTCCCCTGGAGCCGCCAGAAGAGAGTACAGCTGCTCTTGCATTTAGCCCAGTGAGACCCTGACCTATAAAATTGGAAGGTAATAGATTTGTGTTGTAAGCTACTAAGTTTGTGTTACCACGAATTTAGCAGCAATAGAAAAATAGAAATAATATACCATTTATCTATATGAGCCAGAAATCTAGGAGCCAATCCATGACACCTTCCTCATTCCTCACTTCATATTGTCCTGTTATTTAACTTCCTAAATAGCTCTTGAGACTTTTCATTTCTCTCCATTTCCCTGCCCACTAACAACTTCTGTCATCTCTAGCTTGTTCTCCTGTGCAAGCCCCTCTTTTCTCTTGTCTAGTCTATTCTCAGTATTGTGGCTACAGTGATCCTTTTAGAGGGGGAAAGCATTTTTTGTTTCCTACCCCTAATTAACCTATTATCACATGCATCTTTTAGATTTCAATTCCTTCGTTACTCCCTCTGGAAGCCTTCTCGGACACTGCTCCTCCTAGTCCCAGTCTAGGTCAAGTTTATTCAGCATTAATTCCTACAATAATGATTGTTATGAATGCTTATAGAATTTTTTTTCTTTCAGACTACTCATCTTAGATTCTAATTATGCATCATTTTTGTAATTATTTGATGTCTGTTTTCACCAGACTGTTTGAGAACCATGAGTCATGTCAAGTTTTGGCTTGTCATTGTATCCTTAGAATCTACCTAGTGCCTGTATGTGATGGATACACAATAAATATGTGTTGAATCACTAGATAACTTAAAACATGTTAAACTAATAATACCATGGTACTTTTCTCTAATAGTAAACAGGTGTCTGAAGTATTAAAAAATAATTGTTATGAAAGCAACATAACAACTGTAATTGGAAAGTAGATTATCCATAACACCACTAATCAAACAAAATAATTTTCATTCTGTACTTTTAGGTTTTTTTCAATCAAAAGAATTCCAGTTATTTAAGTGTGATAAAGGTATTCGTGTAAAGTAAATATCAACTGTTAGGTTTTAAAGCAATTTGAGACTTTTTGGTGACAGAGATATGTGTGGGAGTTAAATGTTTCTGTGAGTGAATGTGGAAATGATAATATATATGATTGTAAATAGAGATAGGGTTATAGGTCTAAAAGTGGAAATATTTTTAGTGTGCTGCTTTACTCTAGGATAATTTTATTAGGCATAAGGTTAGTCATAAAGGACTATTAAGCAATTCCTACTGTACATGAGATATATCTTTAACACCCTCGTGCTTCTCAGAACGTAAAAGTTATATGTAATGTTATGATACAGGTAAAAGTAAAATGTTAAATTATGGCAAGAGATAGTTTGTGGTTAGAAAAAAGTTATGTAGTAAGGATAATAAATCAGTTAACATGAACTATGAAGGTGGGAGAAACTTACTATAGAAAATTATACTTACTGCTTCACATAACCAGATAGACTACCCTACTTAATTTGTACCTTAGGTTTCAAATTTGATATAAGCTATTATTATTACCTAACTGCCATCTGTTGCCTTTTATATACTTTTATAATGTAAAATGGATGTGTGTCGGAAGAGGGACTTGTTATAAGGATAAAACTTGGGCTTCTTGGTGGGAACATGGGGCATTAAGTGAGATGCAGAGAGGCATTATTCCATCTTTACCAAGGAAGGGAGGCTATGAGCTTTCTTCATCTACCGACCTCTTGTTTAACTATTCTAACAAATTCTTTTAATGTCTGAGGGGATTTTGTGCATGGAGAAAAATACTTATCACTGCACATAATTTAATAGTAAGTTGATTAAACCTACTTATCTAATAAACTAAGTTCTAAAATGAAATTTTTTAAATCTTTAGAGCTGATTACAAGCTTATTTAATTAAATTCTCCTTAATAATGGTTCAAATTACAATTATAATTGATATGACATTATATTCAAACATCTTATATGGTGGCTCACTATACTATTAACTATTTAAAAATATTAACCCATGGGTTTAATTAATTAATTTTCTTTTTCTGTACTTGTTTTTAAATTTTTCCTGGGATTATTATAATCTTCCCAGATTATTTCCATACTTTCCTAGGATTATAGTAATTTTTCTATACCTTCCTAAGGTTATTATAGTAATCTTACCTCTACAGAAACAAAACTGAATTTCAGATTAGTCAAGGTTTGGGTTACTGTTGGGTTTGATTGTTAGCTACAACACAAGATTTGGTTATGCCTGTAAAGATGATTTAAAAGCTGTGTTGGTGTGTGTTGGGTCCTTTCTATAATTAAACTTTACCTTCTAAGTTAATGGATTTTTTTTCTTAACATTTATGCCATTCTCAAAGATTTTTAGTTTCTTGCAACGTAGAGTTATTCCCTGAATGAAATACCCACCCCTTTCTTTTCCTTTAATGTGATTAGTGTTTCATAACCCAGTGTTCTGTTTTCATTATGAGTTACCCTTTTCTGGTAGTAGCCAGGAATTATAGACATTTCATCTCCCAAGAGATAAGGGATCAGGTCTGTACTGTTAGCTCTCTTTAGGAAGTTTTGCTAATTCATGCAGTTAGAACTCAGTTTCTATTTTGTCATTGTGTGTGACCATTGGATCACCATACGATCTCCTTTTAACTGGTGTGTATGTGTGAGGATCTGTGCTGCTCCAACTCCCCTGTTCTTGGTACATAACCTGCATTTTCTGGGAACTATATGGCTTAGCCACAGTTCCCTGCATCTACCCCTTCCCTCCTGTACCTAAACAAAAAAGTATACTGCTATACTTTATAAATAGACATACACTTAACAGGAGAAACAAAACACCTAACTGTTAACAGTAGCCCAACTATTGACATAACAATTTATTTTCACCTTGTTTACAGCTATCTTTTTATGTACTTTAACTTTCCTTTTTATATCTCATTATAGATTTGGTTTGTCCATTTAGCTATGATTATTACTCTCTTTTTAATGTTCTAATTGTGATAGCCTGGCTATCCTCCAATTAGCTTCTCTACCACCACTACCCCTGGACCTTTTTTTTTAAAAAAAATCTTTTTGCTTTCTGACAGGATATTCCATACCCATCTTTATTTTTTCCTGCATTAAGGTGTGGAATTAGTACTTTACCTAGAACTCTGGTTCTTTTAGTGGAGGGTAGTAGCTAAGACCAAAATTTGTCCCATAGGGAGTTGATGAGGAGGAGGGAGAGGGAAGGCATTGTTGTCAACAGGGTAACATGTTTCTTTAAGGGCATATGCTAATAATGGTAGGCCAGTTTAACTCTATAATTACTACATCTTTTTGTATCTTACCATTTTTCTTTTAAGGTTTCATTGACCACCAACACTATTACCTCGACATGTCTCTTTTTACAGGAAGTTCCACCCACCCCTTTTGACTATTTGGCAAAAGTATAATGAGGGGAGGGTGTAGAAAATTTTTATGTAATCGTCAGCCCAGCTCTGAAATGTTAAACAGAGCTAGAGTGATGAAATACTTTTATAAATCTTGAAATATTTTTTTGAACTCAAAATTTTCTTGCATTAAAGAAAAATCATACAAACAATATGTAATCCAGTCATCCTAACACACCAGCTTGGTGATGTTTTACCTAAAAATCATTTGCTGAATTATATTTACATTATATTCTTTCATGTTTATACATTTTTAGTACTTATGAAAATTACTTTTTGAATTTATAGTATTAAGTAGTAAGTTAAAAAAAAAAGTCCCCACATGCAATATGAGCTCTTTATATCACATATTTCCTCTTTATCTTGCCATCTTACTCCCACGTGCTTTGGAAAAAAATATGAGATTGTAATTTTTAATATTTATCAGATTATAGACATTTTAAAAGTAATTTATGTGAGTTTTATATACATTTAAGAGCATTAAAAAGCTCAGTTGCAGTTGTGCTTATGTTTAAATGATCAAATTATATAGTCTTTTTAATGCTTTGTTTGCTGTTGGCTATCTACATAAAATTTCTGTGAACATACAATTAATTACTGACAGTGATCTAAAATGTTTTTTTGTGAACAACTTTATCTTGAGGGAAATGGATACTTCTGTAAACAGCACATCGGTACTTTCCAGTGCAATGACTTATTTTACTCATCACATAATACAGACATAAGATTTTTAAATTTGCTTTTCAGGAACTGTATTATTTTTACAGTATCTTTAAATCCCTAAAAACTACATAGTTATCTTCTAAGACTTCATTAGCCTTTTCTGAGAAATGGGAAAAAGTCTTGTCCTATAGTTGGAAATACAGCTAGTGGTGTAACCTAACATGCCTTAATTGTATGCAACTTGATACGTACAATGGGAAAGTACTCATTTCCCTGGGAAAGCATTCTTTACAAAGAACTCATTTGGATTCCTTTAACACATTCCAATATACTTATCCGTCCATAATTATCTTACTTTAATATGTATTACATCACTTTTAGGAAAGTTTCTGTTGTATAAGATCAGTAACATCTATATTCTGTACTTCACATCTGGTCCATTGTTGGATCACTTATACTGACTTATTTGTTTATTTGGATAACAGGTTCACCATGAGGTCGTAAAGAGGTTGAGGAAAACATAGCTTTCCTTAGTAGGCTAAGAGCGTTGACAGTCAAGGAAACTGTTTAGAGCCTACAGTTACTAATTTTCATACCTCATTTCCACAGTAACAGAGTTAATTATAGTACCTTGCTCTGATTGTCAAACATGCATGAAATTAAAAAAAAATTTTTTTATTATGATATTTTTGATATACACTTATGAAGGTTTCACATGAAAAAACAATGTGGTTACTACATTTACCCATATTATCAAGTCCCCACCCATACCCCAATGCAGTCACTGTCCTTCAGTGTAGTAAGATGCCACAGATTCACTGTTTGCCTTCTCTGTGCTATACTGTCTTCCCCATGACCCCCCACAGCATGTGTGCTAAACGTAATACCCCACAATCCCCATCTCCCTCCCTCGCCACCCACCCTCCCCCACCCCTCCCCTTTGGTAACCACTAGTTCCTTCTTGGAGTCTCTGAGTCTGCTGCTATTTTGTTCCTTCAGTTTTGCTTTGTTGTTATACTACACAAATGAGGAAAATCATTTGGCACTTGTCTTTCTCCGCCTGGCTTATTTTACTGAGCATAATATCCTCCAGCTCCATCCATGTTGTTGCAAATGGTAGGATTTGTTTCTTTCTTATGGCTGAATAGTATTCCATTGTGTTTATGTACCACATCTTCTTTATCCATTCATCTACTGATGGACACTTAGGTTGCTTCCATATCTTGGCTATTGTAAAAACTGCTGTGATAAACATAGAGGTGCATATTTCTTTTTGAATCTGAGAAATTGTATTCTTTGGGTAAATTCCAAGGAGTGGGATTCCCGGGTCAAATGGTATTTCTATTTTTAGTTTTTTGAGGAACCTCCATATTGCTTTCCACAATGGTTGAACCACCTTATATTCCCACCAGCAGTGTAGGAGGGTTCCCCTTTCTCTGCATCCTCGCCAGCATTTGTTGTTCTTAGTCTTTTGGATGGTGGCCATCCTTACTGGTGTGAGGTGATATCTCATTGTGGTTTTAATTTGCATTTCCCTGATAATTAGTGATGTGGAGCATCTTTTCATGTGTCTGTTGGCCATCTGAATTTCTTCCTTGGAGAACTGTCTCTTCATATCCTCTGCCCATTTTTTTAATTGGGTTATTTGCTTTTTGGGTATTGAGGCATGTAAGTTCTTTATATATTTTGGTACTATGTTGAATAGAAGTGGGGAGAGTGGGCATCCTTTTCTTGTTCCCGATCTTAAAGGAAAAGCTTTCAGCTTCTCGCTGTTAAGTATAATGTTGGCTGTGGGTTTGTCATATACGGCCTTTATTATGTTGAGGTACTTGCCCTCTATACCCATTTTGTTGAGAGTTTTTATCATGAATAGATGTTGAATTTTGTCAAATGCTTTTTCAGCATCTATAGAAATGATCATGTGGTTTTTGTCCCTTTTGTTGATGTGGTGGATGATGTTGATGGATTTTCGAATGTTGTACCATCCTTGCATCCCTGGAAGAAATCCTACTTGATCATGATTGATGATCTTTTTCATGTATTTTTGAATTCAGTTTGCTAATATTTTGTTGAGTATTTTTGTATCTGTGTTCATCAGGAATATTGGTCTGTAATTTTCTTTTTTTGTGGTGTCTTTGCCTGTTTTTGGTATTAGAGTGTTGCTGGCCTCATAGAATGAGTTTGAAAGTATTCCCTCTTCTTCTACTCTTTGGAAAACTTTATGGAGAATGGGTATTAGGTCTTTACTAAATGGTTGGTAAAATTTAGCGGTGAAGCCATCTGGTTCAGCTGTTTTGTTCTTAGGTAGGTTTTTGATTACCAGTTCAATTTTGTTGCTGGTAATTGGTCTGTTCAGATCTTCTGTTTCTTTCTGGGTCAGCCTTGGAAGGTTGTATTTTTCTAGAAAGCTGTCCATTTCTTCTAGGTTATCCAGTTTGTTAGCATATAATTTTTCATAGTATTCTCTAATAATTCTTTGTATTTCTGTGGTGTCTGTAGTAATTTTTCCTTTCTCATTTCTGATTCTGTTTATACGAGTAGAGTCTCTTTTTTTCTTGATAAGTCTGGATAGGGGTTTATTATATTTTGTTTATTTTCTCAAAGAACCAGCTCTTGGTTTCACTGATTCTATTGTTTTATTCTTCTCAATTTTATTTATTTCTGCTCTAATCTTTATTATGTCCCTCCTTCTCCTGACTTTAGGTCTCATTTGTTCTTCTTATTCTAGTTTCGTTAATTGTGAGCTTAGACCGCTCATATGGGATTGTTCTTTCCACAGGTAGGCCTGTATTGCAATATACTTTCCTCTTAGCACAGCCTTCACTGCATCCCACAGATTTTTGCGGTGTTGAATTATTGTTGTCATTTGTCTTCATATATTGCTTGATCTCTGTTTTTATTTGGTCATTGAATCATTGGTTATTTAGGAGCATGTTGTGAAGCCTCCATGTGTTTGTGGGATTTTTCATTTTCTTTGCATAATTTATTTCTAGTTTCATACCTTTGTGGTCTGAGAAACTGGTTGGTACAATTTCAATCTTTTTGAATTTACTGAGGCTCTTTTTGTGGCCTAGTATATGATCTATTCTTGAAAATGTTCCATGTGCACTTGAGAAGAATGTGTATTCTGCTGCTTTTGGGTGTAGAGTTCTGTAGATGTCTGTTAGGTCCATCTATTCTAATGTGTTGTTCAGTGCCTCTGTCTCCTTACTTATTTTCTGTCTGGTTGATCTGTCCTTCAGAGTGAGTGGAGTGTTGAAGTCTCCTAGAATGAATGCATTGCATTCTATTTCTCCTTTTAATTCTGTTAGTATTTGTTTCACATATGTAGGTGCTCTTGTGTTGAGCGCATAGATATTTATAATGGTTATAACTTCTTGTTGGATTGACCCCTTTATCATTATGTAATGTCCTTCTTTGTTTCTTTTGACTTTCTTTGTTTTGAAGTCTATTTTGTCTGATACAAGTACTGCAACTCCTACTTTTCTCTCCCTATTAGTTGCATGAAATATCTTTTTCCATCCCTTCACTTTTAGTCTGTGTATGTCTTTGGGTTTAAAGTGAGTCTAATAGGCAGCATATAAATGGGTCATGTTTTTTTATCCATTCAGTGACTCTGTGTCTTTTGATTGCTGCATTCAGTCCATTTACATTTAGAGTGATTATCAATAGGTGTGTACTTATTGGCATTGCAGGCTTTAGATTCGTGGCTACCAAAGGTTCAAGGGTAATTCCCTTACTATCTAACAGTCTTATTTAACTCACTTCATATGCTATTAAAAACACAATCTAAAGGTCCTCTTTTTTTCTTCCTCCTTTTTCTTCCTCCTCCCTTTTAAATATATTAGGTATCATATTCTGTACTCTTTGTCTATCCCTTGGTTGACTTTGGGGATAGTTAATTTAATTTGCATTTGCTTAGTAATTAGCTGTTCTACTTTCTTTACTGTGGTTTTATTAACTCTGGTGACAGCTGTTAAACCTTAGGAACACTTCCATCTATAGCAGTCCATCCAAAATACACTGTAGACACGGCTTGTGGGAGGCAAATTCTGTCAGCTTTTGCTCATCTGGAAATTGTTTAATCCTTCCTTCAAATTTAAATGAAAATCTTGCCCGATAAAGTAATCTTGTTTTGAGGCCCTTGTGCCTCATTGCATTAAATAGATCATGCCGCTCCCTTCTGGCCTGTAAGGTTTCTGCTGAGAAGTCTGATGATAGCCTGATGGGTTTTACTTTGTATGTGATCTTATTTCTTTCTCTGGCTGCTTTTAGTAGTCTGTCCTTATCCTTGATCTTTGCCATTTTAATTATTATATGTCTTGATATTGTCTTTCTTGGGTCCTTTGTGTTGGGAGATCTGTACATCTTCATGGCCTGAGAGACTTATCTCCTTCCCCAGATTGGGGAAGTTTTCAGCAGTTACTCCTCAGAGGCACGTTCTATCCCTTTTTCTCTCTCTTCTTCTTCTGGTACCCCTATAATGTGAATATTGTTCTGTTTTGATTGGTCACACAGTTCTCTCAATATTCTTTCATTCTTAGAGATCCTTTTTTCTCTCTGTGCCTCAGCTTCTTTGTATTCCTCTTCTCTGGTTTCTGTTTCATTTATTGTCTCCTCCACCGTATCTAATCTGCTTTTCATACCCTCCACTGTGCTCTTCAATGATTGGATCTCTGACCGGAATTCCTTCCTGAGTTCTTGAATATCTTTCTGTACTTCCATGAGCATGTTAATGATTTTTATTTTGAACTCCCTTTCAGGAAGATTCACGAGGCCAATGTCATTTACATCTTTCTTAGGAGTTGTATTAATAATTTTACTTTGAACCAGGTTCCCCTGGCGTTTCATATTTGTATATGGAGCCCTCTGGTGCCCAAAAGCTCTACTCTCTGGAGCTGCTCAGCCCCTGAAGCAATGTCGGGGTCGCAGGGGAGTGGTATTGGTGCCTGGGGGAAGGAAAGAGCTATTTCCAGCTTCCTGGCTGCTATGCCTGACTCCACTGCCTGAACCAGTGGGCCGAACACATAGGTATAAGCCTGTATGCTTTGCGTTTTTAGTTGCTGTAGACAGATCTTCCTTCTGGCTGGTCTAACACCAGGGTAGGGTTTGCCAGTTTGTAAGCCAGGTGGGTCTGGCCGGGAGAAAGGCTCAGTAGGCTGCATATAACGGAGGGGGTCCTTGGAGGTGTGTAGGCAGCCAGGGAGCTGGAGCACCTGAAGATCTTGAAAGCTCCCAACCTGCTGGGCAGAGTGCACCCGGACAATTTTTGTCTACCTGTCCTTTCTCCTGAGCAGTAAGTTCTGTGCAATCCTTGCCCCTTTAGCAGCCCTTTTGCTAAGGGCTTCCTTGTTAGGAAGACTCTCAGACTGCCCACTTTTCTGTTGTCCCAGAGCAGCCGGATTTGGACCCCTGCATTCCACAAGCAGCTGGAATCTTAGACTCTCCAGGAATTCTGCCTGTCTTAGCTTTCCAACCCCCTACTCACGAGAGTACCATGCAAGCACCATGAAATGTAGGTTTGTGCTCCCAGAGCAGATCTCCGGAGTTAGGTATTCAGCAGTCCCAGGTTTCCACTCCCTCCCCGCTCTGTTTCTCTTCCTCCCGCCAATGAGCTAGGGTGGGGGAAGGGTTTGGGTCCTGCTGGGCTACAGCTTTGGTATGTTACCCTGTTCCGTGAGGTCTGCTCTTTTCTCCAGGTGTATGCAGTCTGGTGCAGTCCTCTTTCCTGTTGCTCTTTCAGGAGCAGTTGTATTAATTATATTTCCGTATTAAATGCAGTTATATGAGGAAGCCTCTGTCTCACCTCTCACGCCATCTTTTTGCATGAAATTTTTTTAAGTGAGGCTGTCCTTCTTGAGCAAGCCAAGAAAGACATAATGTGATTTATAAAAAGAAAGAGAAGTTTGGTGAATCACATGATATTGTGGTTTTTGTAGGTAGAAAAGGGTCAAATACAGACAATAAAATAAGTTTAACTTAATACATAACATTTCTCTTACAGTGGTTATGTTATGTTTATATAATACTCCTAATTGTGTAAATATGAGGTTTGTGATAGTCATCTTATTAGAGAGAGGTTTCTAAATCTATACAAAGTTATTTTTTTATTGCCTTGGCTTGTATAGTACCTAATTGTTAAACCCCTTGGGCAGATTGCCTTGATAAAAACGAAGAGAAATTGTTCATCAGTTGCTTTGGTTGTGGTTTGCAAACCATGTACCATGCCACTCTAGGATGCCCCTGGGAATCCCAGAGACCTCGGGAAAATTAAGTTTCCAAGGGAAACACAAAAATACTTGACATTTGTTGACACCACATGTATTATTTTGAGGTAGCTTACAGTTTCACAAGTGTGCTATTTTCCTTTCTGTGATGTCATATTTTTGTGAAGTGTTGTTTTTGACAGTTGCTTGATAAAACAAGTACTGTTTGATCAGTGTGGAACAGGGAAGAGAGTGGTACAGTCAGGCCTGATTCCAAGGTTTGAGAAGTTATACAGTGCCCAGGCACTCATATCCCATTAGTAAGTAATCGTGGTTCCTTAAAAGTAAAATCAAGTATTTCTCTTTCAAGTTATATGTGACTCTTTAAAACAACTACAGGATGTTAGGATGTCATAATTACTAGGTTGTTTGGATCTATCGACTTAATAAACAGAATTGTTAGGTATTCTCTTGGCTTGGGAGTGTCATGCAGTAATTACTGAGTTACTAAGGGTACTGTGAATGGAGAATGTCTGGGAACCTATAGTTTGAAGTAATTAAACTGTCCAGTCAGAATTCACTGGGTGACTCAGTCCCTGACACCAAGTGGAAAGGCACAGTCAACTTAAATTTCTAACAGATGAGCTTTTTTGAGTTGTCATCCCATTCTACTAGTGTTGTATTATATGGCAAACACCTATACATTTTAAATTTAATTCTGATACTACTAAAGAGAAAGAATCCTATTTTCCTATTTTTAAATAAAAACAATGCAAATAATTTCCTAAAAGATGTCTCAGTCAAGTATTAAGACACCTAGAAATTTAGAAAATCAATGAGAAGAATACTGTAGTTTGAGTTCAAACATCATTGAAGTCTGCACAACACTAGGATCTTTTCTATGGCAGTTTCTGGAGGGACACATGGCCATTACATGAAGAGTCACTGTGGTATTCCAAGATATCAGAAAGAGACAGACATTTTCTTCTCAAGATAGTTCTTTAAACATTACCTTGCCTTTAAAATTGCGACTCTGAGGATCTCTCAACTACATTTTGATTTTAAGATACTGATTAATATTGAAATAAAGAGTTGCATGTCAAACGGTGGTGGGGGTCAGGGTGGGGTACACTTTATCTCTGCCCTCCAGTCTCCACTCTTGCCAGATAGTCGTTATTTCTGATTCTCTAAATCACTGGACTTGTAATTACATATTACTTTGATAATGGCATTTCTTTACAAATTATTATTTGTATTCTTTACAGTTATTATTACAGAGTACCCTTTACCATAGCATTAGCATTCACAGGCATAAATATCACACATTCTTAGGAGTTTGGCTCTATTAAACCCTTCCTGAAGTGGACGACTTCTGAGACGCTCCTGTCTGTGAGGGTGGGTGGGGCAGATCATGGTATGTGGTAAATAAAGGCCCTCTAGATCTTCTTCCCAGAAGATTTAACTAAGAGGTTGGGCAGAAAGGAGGACTAGAGTTAGGATTAGAACAGATGAAGAAATCACCTCAAGCTGGCAAAACCAGCTCTCCAGAAGTACCAGAAGGTGTTAGTGTGAATTATCTGATTAAAAAAGAGGGAGTCTGGTATTGCTAAAACTGATGGTAAGTAAACAGTGTAAGCATGAGTGGGCGGAGAAGGAAAATGGGAGATGATAAATTCCCAAAATGGATGTAACAGCAACAAGTTATGCCCAGGGTCCTGGCCACAGTCAATATGCTGACGCCAGGTTTAAGAGCAGGTGTAGCTGAGGATGCTGCAGGCCTCAGCTGCTGCTTGCTCAGCCCAGTTTCACTGATCGCTTCTTGTACACCCTGCTCTGGCCCCACCAGTCTCTGCCCCTCTCCTCACGGGAGAAGGAAATGTGCATCCCTTCGCCCAGTTCTTCTCTCTCATCCAAATAAACTTCTTAGACTCCCTGTAGCTACCCTCAGGAGTGCTTAGGTCTGCTCTGCTTGAAAACACTCTCTCCACCCAACTTCATTTGTTCTTCTAGGCCAAAGATATTACCCCCTGGGCCTTTTTTTCCCCCCTACATAGTTCTGTTTTCCAGTCTTTAATCTTTCCATTTGTTTTCTTCTAAATTAGGGATTAGAAACAAATGTCTACACGTATAAACTGTGACAAACTGGAGGGCTCTCATTAAAGGTGATGCCTCTGAGTTCTAGTTCATGGGTGCCACGGGGTGTCTAGGCCCCTTGTGCCAGATCTTGAGCTGTTTCAAGAGAAGCAGGAAGTCTAAGGGTTTTGTGTACACCCCCTCGGTGTTGACACCGCAGCATTTTATTCAGGTCTTTAAAACCTGGCTGGTTGCTGCTCTTTGTGCTCCATTCTTACATAGACGTGAAGCTCAGAGTCGAGCCAGTATTAAGTATTTGATAATGTGCACATCTTTTTGTATCTTGTCAGTTATGCTCCATTTCTTGCTCAGAATTGTTTTCTAGTCAGTTTCAGTCCTTTGACTTGTGCCTTGAAAGATTGTTTCATTTCTGAGTGAAAGCAGTTGAGAAAAAGAAATACTGTTTTAATCTGAGTATGTCTAATGCCCATGAAAAAGGCATTTACAGAGATGCCTAAAACAGAACTAGAAAATCTCCACTCCCCAAGATTGACTGAGCAGGATAGACATCGGTCCTTACAGCACTTGGGGCCTCAGAGATTTTGTTAAAAAAACAAACGCGACTCAAACCGTGGTGATGAAAATTCTCTAGAATTCAGTCTTAAAAGTCCTCAGTCAGTATTACACTTTGCATATATACATGTATTATGCAGTCAGAGTTGCTAGGAAATAGGCGGTAGGGGGACTTCTTCCTACTGAGTTCATTATCATGTAAGAGAACAGAGTTTTTGCCTTGTGGGTCTCTAGATGGCCTAGTTCTAAAATGTTTTTTACTTCTCTCCCTCTCTTTCCCTCCTCCCCTCTTTCCTTTTTAGGTTTTCAAAACAAAAATAGAGTTGCAATCTTGGCAGAACTGGACAAAGAGAAAAGAAAATTACTAATGCAGAACCAATCTTCAACAAATCATCCTGGAGCTAGGTATGAAGAATAATGTGGTTTTATATCCAGTAATATAAAAAATACCTTGGACAAAGTGACTCAGGTTGGTTGGCAATGGCTTGTTTCTTTAACAATGGGATTTACATGTTATGTTTTGTTTCCTAGTTAGATTAGAAAAAATTAGGCTGTTTCATTGATTAGCTTTTATGTTTTAATTCTAATTAGAATAATTTTCCCTACAGCACACTTTTAATTAAAAAAAAAAGGGTTTTGTGTAGTTTTTGTTACTGAAATTATTACTGAATGTCCCACTTTTTAAGCATTGTGCAAAGCAGGTAAAATTTAAGTAGCTGAATGATCTTTATTGTGTATAGTTTCTGCCGTCTTAAATCTCTTCTCTCAGAGCCATTATCGCATCCAGCCACCATCCAAACTTTACTTTCTCTTTTTCAGCCGGACCTGTTAAAAGTGCTGTCTTCATTCATCTCTACTTTTCTCACTGACTCCTCAATCCACTACAGTCCAGCTTCCAGGCCCCCTTCTCCTACCAAAGAGTGACTTCTCACCTAGTCACTTGCAACCTCCTTGTGGCTAAATATGGTAGACCAAAGTTCTTCTCTTGTTGGACATCTTAGCATTATTTGCCACCATTGATCACTCCCTCCTCCTTAGAATACTCTCTTTGGCTTCCATGCCCTCGCTGTTACACTCTTTTGATATCTTTTGCAGACATTTCTCCACTGCTTGCTCTTGATGCTGATGTTCCTCAAAGTTCTGTTCTAGACTCAGTTTTCCCGTACTACATCTTCTCACTAGACAGCTGTGTCCATTTCCACAGCCTGTTATTTATGTGCCAATAACTTATACATTTGTATCTCTAGCAGTCCCCCTCCCAAGCTCCAGACTGCCTCCTGGATATCTCCCCTCTGGTGACCTACAGGCATGTCAAACTTAGTATGTCCCAAACTGAATTCCTCTCCCCTTTCCTCTAATTTCTTGTCTCAGTGAATGGTACGGATCTATGAGTTAACAAAGTCAGAAGCGTGCACTTTATTATTCTCTTTCGTTTCCATCTCCAAGCATTTACCATTCATTCTAAGAGGCTTTGAAATGTGTCTCAGATCTGTCCATTTTCTTTCATTGCTACTGATGCTGCTCTGGTCCTGGCCACTCTCATGTCCTGCCTCAGTTTCTATAACTGCTTCCTCACTGAATTTCCCATAGTCTTAGTCCTCTCAGATCTATTTATCATTGTGTTACTTAGGATGTTTAGGTCTGGAAGTAACAGAAACCAATAAAGTGGCGTAAACATGAGGATATATGTTACCCAGGGGTGTGAAAATAAGGCGGTTCCAGAGGGGCTTAAGGCAGTGGCACAGAGATCCAGTCCTGATCCAGCCGCCTTTCCTCTTCCTAGAA
Source organism: Smutsia gigantea (assembly GCA_032199065.1). Lineage (NCBI taxonomy): Eukaryota > Metazoa > Chordata > Mammalia > Pholidota > Manidae > Smutsia > Smutsia gigantea. Next base: position 995,102 of record JAVSCE010009123.1, read on the forward strand.
TTCTGCCTTTCTCCAGGGGTCCAGCAGCTCGCTGATGGGCAGAATCTGACTGCAGTAGCCTAGGTGTCACCTCTACACCGAGCCACCTGTAGAGGCAAAACCCAGAAAGGTTCCTGTCCAGTGTCCCTTCTCTAAGAGCGAGGAAGTGTTCTCAGAAACCTTCCAGCAGACTGCCTGTCAAGTCTCCTGCCCAGAATCGTGTAGCTTTGTCTTACCTAAACCAGAAACCTGCAAGGGGAATGGCATTGCCTCACACCAGTCACAGGTCACTCCCTGAGGGGTGATGGCCTGCCCTGAAGTGTGGGGCCACCAGTGATAGTAAGTTTGGGTCCCACCGGCAAGGAAGAAGGGGGTGAACAGCTGTTGAGGAGGTGACCATGGGACTGGGCTTCCTGGACTGTCATGGGATGCTTCTGATCATGTCACTTCTCTCCTTGTAATACTTTACTTTTTGGAAGTCTTCCTGTACTGTTAGGGTAAATACATCACAAGGCTCTTCATATCCTGGCGCCTGCCTTCCTCCCAGCCTCATTTTTTGCCAACCCACTTTACCCCTCCCCAACCCTGCCCTCCAGTCCAGATGAACTCTAGTTTCTTCAAACATAGCACGCTCTTCAGCTCTGGGCCTTTCCACATGCCATGCCTTCTGCTTGAAACATTCAGCTATTCAGTTTTTATCATAAATGTAACTTTCTGATAGACTAGAATACCTCAAGTCTGTTTGAAAGTAGGGGACCATAAATCATCAATAAAAGGATGTAATTTCAAACCCCAGAAGAAAACATAAGCTTTCTTCATATAATGTAGACAGTGGGTGAAGGAAAAAAGAAAGACTTATTCTGGAAGGTCTTTTTTTGTCCCTATAAAGAATATATAATGAAAATGTGGTTCAGAATAAGGAAGTCTCTACCTTAAACAGCACGTAACGAAGATTCCTATTTCAGCATCGCACTCCCGAGACCCTCTCTTAATAAGGACTTCCGGGACCACGCTGAGCAGCAGCACATTGCAGCCCAGCAGAAGGCGGCTTTGCAGGTGAGCCAAGTGTGACTGACCTTCCTGTCTCTTTGGAAACGTCCTGGGTCTTGGAAACCAGCACAATTCCCATTTTGTATTTCAGTGGAGCAATATCAATAAAAATGTTCTACCCATTATTGCGGTGGTTTGCTGATGTTCAGTCATGCCCAAAGGATTTGAAGGCCCAGTACAGCAGTAACGAAAATACTGTTTACGTGTGATGCAGTTATGATCGAGTCTGTGCTATACCTGGCAAGGGATTGCTTTGTACACGAAACAGTTGAGGATATTTGGATGGACAGAACGATCTTAAAAGCTGAACTGGCTCATAACTGGTTTAACAGTGTATATATGTATTTAATTTGTCATCCATTATATCTCTTGATAGTCTTCCTGGTTTTTTATTGTTTGGATTTTTTTATAATAGTCACCATACCTCTTGTGTGGGAGATGTTTAAAGACTAACCCTTACAATAGGAATGTGATAATCTGTCAGTCTAAACATCTATTGTTCTTCGTAGTAATAATCAGTTTTGGTATTACATGGATCTTGGATAATGTAACTAACATTCCCAGATACCTTAGGCAAGACATCACTAGCTATGCTTTTAAACCGTAGAATCTGAGAACTGGAAGGAAAATGGAAAATCATCTCAATTTAGACAGCCTAACCCAGTCCTCCTCTCAGTGACATAGGTCACTGATGGTTTTCCATCATTTACATTCTAGCGTTGTCTGCAGAATGTTGGGATTTTAATCACCAGGAATCAGCTGCCCTTCCTTCTCAATCAAGCACCTGCCTTGCTGATCAAGAACAGAGTACTCGGGACCCTGGGGGCTGTTCTTCCTCATTCCAGTGAACAGAGTAATTCATGTCTTTGACTCACTTATTGACTGAAGAAAGCCACAGGGTAGAAAGCGGGATGATGAATGAGTATCTGGTGCAACTTAATACAAATTCTTTATGATTGTCCACCTCCTGTGTATTTAAACAAAATGAGCAGCATAAGAACTGATTTTTAAAAAATAAACTCCACCTCCAGCACTCAGAAAGGAAAAGGAATAATGCCTTGGTTGTAAAATTGTGATGCTTAATTCATTTTTTTTTTTTTGACTCTTTCCTAGCACGCACACGCACATTCTTCCGGATATTTCATAACTCAAGACTCTGCATTTGGGAATCTGATTCTTCCTGTTTTACCTCGCCTTGACCCAGAATGAGGAAATATTTGCATTGAAAATGACTTTGTAATATCAATTGCCCAGCCTACTATCATTCAGTGCTATACAAACTATGACTTTCAGAATTTTGATGAACTTTTACATTTTTTGCTTCTTTAAGAGAAAATTTAAGTGAAAGCAAAAATGGAGGGTGACCAGGATGATGAGAGCTTTGGGAGCTGTACTGTCTGAGGAACTGATTATGCTACCTTTGACTGTCACTTTTTTGTTTGATTTGTAACTAAGTCAGACTGTGAATTGGATGGTCACATAAATTCGCCCCCAGGATCCAGCGAGCTGAACTGAGTATATCATGTCCACGATAGATTTTCAAGAACCATTTGTATTACTTAACTTTAAAGAAATGAGGGTGCTTTTTAAAAATGAGAACCAATAGGCTTAAATAAGTTATATTTGTATTTGTTCTTTGTGAATTGCTATCAGTGTGTACCTTTTGAGTTTATAACCAACATATTATCCTGAAATATTCTTTAACTTATAACTAGTCCCCCTGTTCTCAATTTTAAAAGAAAACCCAAGATAAGACTAAGTTACCAACCAGTCTTAAACATCCTTTATAAACTGTCAATTATGTGACTACATTGCTATTAAAGACAATTATGAGAGGTGGTGATTTTTAAATTTGTACAAGCTCTTATTTAGTGTCACTATGCAAATGATAGGCCTGTACAGTTTTCTTGTCCCTTTTGGTTCTAATTAAAAACATACACAAAGTTAAAGGAGGAAGGCGTTAGGTTAAGCAAGTTTTCAATATAACATATCTTTTAACAGAATCTGGGGTGTTTATACAAATGTGCCCTCTCCTCTACCTTACCCTAGTCCTACAGAATTAGAATCTCTAATTCAAAACAAAGTCTGAAAACCTGGGTTAGAGAATTCAGTTTTCATGATACATATTTATAAACTCAAGATTTGTAGGTCCCTGAAATTTAGAGGTCATTTAGCTAAATTCTACATTTTTTACTTTTAGTGGGATTGATACTATATTTTATACTATATTATAGATAAAGTATTTTATTAATTACTTATAACTGACCTCATTTTGGCCTTGAGTTCCCATCCTCTCTGGTGGTAGGATGAAATTTAAACTTAAAATTCCAGTCTGGGTCAATATTTAATCAGAGTTCCCTTTTGAAGAGTTTCTTCTCTCTCCTTCCCTAGATATTTGTACCAACCCACAGCTCCATATTACCCAAACTAATTGACGAGGAGCAGACAATTCTGTACTTAGCTGTCACCGTTGTAACAGTCACCATTACAGCCAAGGTACCCTTACTCCTGCTGCTGATGAGCCCTCCCCCTGCCCCGGGCCTCTGGCTCCTGTCCTGCTGAGGCTTATCCAGCTCTTACTTGGGCCTCCTTCTAGTGGGCCTCATTTTCTTGAATTAATATGACTAAATTTTTGTTCATGTGAGCCATGGTTCTCTATCTACTGATGCTAGGAAGATTTAAAAATTTGGATTGTTGAGTTTTATACTATCAATGCCTTTACCTAATGTGTGACTTTTATAACTTAGGTATCTTTTTTCCAGTGGTATTTTCTAGTCTCTTAGCCTTCTAAATCCTACAGTCCTAGCTAGCAAGCACTTCCTCCTACCCCTTTCCTTTGAGTCACTTACAAATCCAATTCAATCCGATGTGTATTTATTAATACCTACTCTGTTAATCACTGTGCTTCGGGGGCAGAAGATGAGAGAGACCGTTCTGAAGGAGGCAGCAGTGGAGGGGAGCCTGCTCTGGTACAGCAGTGGTGAGAAAGGAAGGCAAAATGCAGCGAGCTGCCCAGGAGGGGCCTGGAAGTATTGGCGCTTTACCTGCCAAGGGAGGCAAGAGCTGCTCTGGGCAAAGGTCAAGATTTCACAATCAAGAAGTAGGAACAATTGCGAGTGCTGCAGAGGATATTGCAAAGGCAGAAGTGGCTTAAGAAGCCCCAAAGTCTCAACATTGCTTCCCTCAGCCTGTGGTGAATTGGGGCAACTCAACCTCTGTCCGCGTGTCACTCCATCTCACTTGTAAAACAGGAACGGCACACGCTCTGCCTAGTGCATAAACTGTTCCAACCATGTGTTTCAAAGTGTATGTCTCACCTCGTTGCTGAATTGAGAAGCCAACTTCATGGTTTAATGGGTATGGCCAGCATTTTTTTAAAATAAAATAGTATCGGAATGCATGGCGTGTAGTAACAGGTGATTTTGTTTCCTGAATCAGCTGTTTCTGTGTGCTTTACTTTGTATTGTATGTTCCACCAGTGGGTAAGGTCTTTGAGGATAAGGATTTTTGTTTCCCTCCCGCCTCCCTCCCTCCCTCCCTCTGTTCACTACTTGCCCTGCTTAGAAGAGTGTTGGGCATATAGTAGGTGGTCAGTATCTACCCACTGAAGGAACAAATGAGTGAACACATATGACCTGGGGCATGATGTACAAGGTTTTTTTTTTTTTTACTGTGAGTCATGGCAAAAAAAGTCTGAAAGCCACTGCTAAATAATATAGATGATAGTGCTTAGTGTGATACTGGAATAAAAACTAAAATGACCCTGTAATTTCAAAGGCAGGTTTTTTTTTTTCCCTGAATCATCTATAAGCTGTCTCATTAGGTTATTTCAGTTCTTGCTTCACTCTGGCAGTAGAAACTCGGCCTTTTATGAGTTTAAAGCCCAGTGAGGCGCCTGTTTTGGGGAGTAGGGTTGCAGTGAGAATGAAGATCAACACAGAGCCCATCAGTTCGTCCTGCACCTCCACCTGCTTCCCAGTCCCATCAGCCAGCACGAGTCCCCTTTTGACAGCACTGAGCTACGCCAGCATTTACTGAGTGCTTTCTTACCTCTGTGCACACGGGCTGGTACACAGTAGACACCCAAAATCTTTTTTCTTTAACAAGCAAATGAATGAACAGGGAGGAAGAGGAGAAATTGACTGCTCAAGAATCTGACAATCTAGGGCAGGTGAGGCAAGCATAGTAATAGGTAATACTGGGCGCAACTTCATAGTGAGGAGAATGAGCACATGAGCGTGGAAGGGCCAGGAAGAAGCATGCGGCCTTGGCTTAAGACAGGATCTCAGCCAGGAAAGAGAGTGACATTCAAAGCAAAGGAAAAGCCTGCACAGAGGCAGGGAAGAGAGCAGGTGCAGGGGCCGCTGTGGAGGAACCAAAGAGTCCAATTTGTCTGGATGTGCATGGATAGATGTGGATCAACTGTGTATGGTGATAATTAGAAATGAAGCCGTAGGTGGGCTGGTCTCATGCTTGGGAGTGTCTTGAATCCCAGGGTGAGGCGAAGAGCCTTAGCCTGGAACGCAGCTGGGAGCTACTGAACACTTGAGCACCGGCAGGCCCTCATCAGCTCTTGGGAAAGGGGAGCTTTTGAGGCACAAGAAGAGTATGTCTTTATTTCTATTGAGATTTCAGACAGGTGTGTTCTGTTTATATCCACATCTCAACTCTGACCCCATCTATCTCTGCCATCTCCATTTAGTTCTTGGACCCTATCTCCAAATTTCTTTGCTCACCTCCCTCTTCTCTGTCTCCACCACCCGAACCTTTTAAAAAAAAAGCAGTCATCTCACACAGCATTCATGTAACCTTCACAACAGCTCAGTGAGGTGGTGAAGTGGATATTCCTGGTACTCAGTCTCCTCAGCATTCATTCTTCCTTTCACCCGTCCTGACGCTACTCAAAATTTTGCTGGGCATGCCCTGCCCCAATCCAGCCAGTGTGCTTCTGGGAAGCTGCCCCAGCCCTGGCAACAGGAGGGGGACTTACACGCTCCAAACGGATCAGGGCAATTCCCTTGTGCCAAAGCCAGGCAGCACATGGGAGTTCACAGACCATGGGAACTGGTTCTCAAATTCAACCCAAATGAAGCTCCAGGAGAGATCTGGTAGGCTTAATGCAAAAGGTGTTCTCACCTTTCTGAGACCATCAAACGGGAGACCTAAATGCGTACAAGAAAGTCGTGTGTTTATGTTTACATCCACATATATTAGCAGTGTGAGTGGTGTGGCAGCCCTCATGTGACCATGAGATGGAACCAGTCTTAGGATGAAGCCACCACTGTAAAAGATGCAGCACGGAACTATAAAGAAACAGTCCTTGATGACATCATTGGTTGCTGAGTCAGACAATCCGTAAGGTGCTAGCTTCCTCTGGAATTTCCAGTTATGAGAGGTAATAAATCCTCAATTTCGTTTAGGTTTTCTGTCGCTTGCCTAAATACCCTAATACAGGTCAGCACCTCTTAGCCACATGGCTGGGCCGTGGGAACGCAGAGGGAAGCCTCCCATCTCCCACTGCCCGCACAGTGCTGCCACACAGAGTGCCCTGCCACCTACCTTACGCCATTCTTCACCAAAGGCAGCCTGTGCGTCCCTCCCTTGCAGTTCATCTCCTTGCCCTGCCCCTGCCGGCCTTAACCTTTCTGTGACTCATCCCTTCTTGACGACAGCCCTACTGTGACCTCTGGGATTCCTTTGGTTCTATCACCAAAACACATCAATACATTCCCACTGTTTCTCAGTCCCTCCTTTGTCTCCGCTTACTGACACCTGGCTTTCTCCCGCGGTCCACAGGCATCTGTGCCTCAGGAGGCAGCTCAGGGCTTCCTGCCCTGGCAGGAGGTTCACCTAGTTTCCGGCTCACTCACCATTGCCAATCCAGAATATTATTTGAACTTCATTTTAAAATTCATTTCTTAACGCATGTCCCTTCCCACCTTAAAAAGTCATGCCTGGTATCACTGCCAAGTGCCACGTTCCTTAAGGACTTTGACTCCTGCCACAGTCTTCATCTCCCGCATGACTCCTGCTGTCTTCCTGGGGACACCGACAGCCACCTTGGTATGAACTAATACCCTAGTCCCCCAGGTCCTTGACATCCTCTGTCCCAAAGACTGCCTTTGCCATCCTCTAGTCACCACATTCTGGCCAATCCCTGACCTGGAATGGAGCCCCAAATTCTACACCCTGTTCTGCAGCCACATACCCTAAGATTTCACACTGGCAGTTACCTCCTTCCTCTCTCTCTCCACAGAATCAGCTTTTTGCCTGTACATACAAACCTATTTACGGGCCTTCCAGTGATCTTATGTCTTGCTCAGTCTTGCACCAACTGTGCCTTTGCCACCACCCAGTGGTTGTTTCTGCAGCCCCTCCCACTACCACATCTCACCCCCCTACCTGCATTTGTGACAACATACTCTGCCTTTCTTACGGCAATGGACAAATAGTTCCCATTCCTTTTGAGGGCTGATTTCTACATTTGTCTTCCCTTGGTTGACATCCTATTCTGTCACTGACCTTTTCTCTGCTTCCCTGTGTAACAACTCCCTGAAAGAGTTGTCTGCGTGTGCTGTCTTCAATATGTCCTCCCGTTGTCTCCGGAATTCGCCTCAATCATGCTTCTATCTCCACAAATTCACTGAAATTATTCTTGTAGAACCACCAGTCTTCTCCACTTGGTCAAGTCCGAGTGTCAATCTCCATTCCTCATCTTACTCGAACTGTCGGCAGCATTTCCCACAACTGATCCTCCCTCTTTCTTGAGATGCTGTCTGTGCTTTCAGCGTGCGTCACTCTCCTGGGTTTTCTTCTTGCCTTATGAGGTATTTATTCTCAGTCCCACTTGCTGGCTTCTCCCTCCAAATGCACAGTGTTGGAATACAGTACAGATCAGCCTTTCCCTCTCTTTTCCATCTACAGGCATTTCCTGGGTAACCTTCCTCAGTACATGGCTTGAAGCAGTGACTAACTTCCAGTACTTTTGAACTCACCAGCCCTGATCTCTCCGTGTGCGGTGGTCGGTCTCCACAGGTGGCTGCCATTGACTCCTCCCATCCCTGTAGGCAAATCCCACCGTTCTCATTAAAAGATGGAGTCTGTCTGCTCTCCCTTTGCATACGTGCGAGCCTTGTGACTTCCTTTGACAGATAGGATGTGGCAGAAGAGATGCTATGTCTGTTCGGGCCTATCCTTAAAGAGGCTGGGCAGCTTCTGCTCTCGTCCTCTGGAGAAGCCAGCTACTGTGTGAGAAGTCTGATTCCCCGTGACCACCATGCGTGAGGAAGCCCCAGCTCACCAGACGGAGAGGCCACATGGTGGAGCTCTGAGGTGCCAGACATGCGAGGCAAATCACTCTGGACCTTCCTGCTCAGCCCAGCCACCAGCTGAATCCAGCCAAGTGAGTGACTCCAGTGGGTGCCACACAGGGCAGCACTGCCCGCTGAGCTCAGTCCACGCACAGAATTATAAGAAAGAGTAAACTGTTAGTTTCAAACCTCTTAAGTTTTGGGGTATTTCATTATGCAGCAAAACATAACTGAAACGCCCTTGGTCTTCACACTCTCATATCCATTGTCAGCATGACATCTCCACTTGGAGTCTAAAAGGCATCCAAGCTGAATATGTCCACAGTCAGACTCTTGAAATCCCACCTTCCCAGCATTCCCCGTCTCAGTAAATGGCCATCTGCCCCGACATACACACAGGAGCCCCTGTAGACTCCTTTCTCACACTCCTCTTTAAATCTTACCGGCTCTAGCCTCAGAATACACCAGGGATCCCATGAATTTTTACCATTCCACTGCCAGCATCTTGTTCCAAGCCACCACCACGACCTACCTAGACTACCGCAGTAACCTTCTAACAGGTCTTCTTGCCACATTTGTCGCTGCCCTCCATCTCACCCAACAGTTGAGAATATTCAACACAGCAGCCAGAGGTATACTTTTAAAATGTAAGCAAGGCACATGAAAAGGTACTCAGTATCACTAATCATTAGGGAAGTGCATATGGAAACCCACAATGAGACTGTCACCCCATTAGGATGGCTATTATCAAAAAAAAAAAAGAAAATATGTTGATGAGGATGTGGAGAAGTTGGAACCCATGCACTCTCGGTGGGAATGTGAAATGGTATCACTGCTGGAAAATACTGTGGATGCTGGTCCAAAAATCAACCAGAATTATTATTTGATCCAGCCATTCCACTTCTGGATAGATATCTCAAAAAAGGGAAAGCAGGGACTCAAACAGATATTTGTACACCCAGGTTCCTAGCAACATTATTCACACTAACCAAAAGGTGGAAACTACCCCAGTGTTCATCAGTGGGTGAATGGATAAACAAAATGTGGTACATATATACAGTGGAATATTACTCAGTCTTAAAAAGTAATGAAATTGTGACATATGCTACGACACAGATGAACCTTGAAGCCAATTTGCTAAGTGAAATAAGCCAGACACAAAAGGACAAATACTGTATGATTCTACCTCTGTGAGGCATGCAGAGTGGTCAAGTTCATAGAGACAAAGTAAAACTGGTTACTGAGGGCTGGGGGGAGGAGGGAAATGATGAGTATTGTTCAGTGGGGACAGAGTTACAGAATGAGGTGATGAAAAAGTTCTGGAAATGGATGGTTGTGAATTGAATGCCACTGAACTGTAACATTTAAAAATGGTTAAACTGGTAAATTATGTCACATATATTTTATCACAATAACCTTTTTAATGTAACATGTCATATTTTTTCTCTAATGAGTTCTATCTCACTAAAAGCCAAAATCTTATATTACAATGGATTACACATACACGAAATATTGTCAAATGGGTCTATTTGTTGAAACAAAAAGAATTTAGCTGAAAACAAGCAATCAAAGTGAAATTTCCTTCCCCCTGGAATCTTAATGTACTCTTTCTCTCCCTCCTTAGAGTTACTTACTCTCTATTGAGAGGCTATCTGTTGAAAACAGCCATTGACTAAAATGACAGTTGGAATGTGAGCCGAAAGCATATGTGCTTCTCTCCCATTGTGGAGCTAGCAGGTCTGAATGATAATGCATGTCAGTCCCTGATCCAGACCAATATCCCTGCTTTGTATGGCAAACCAGCCTGGCCCATCAAACAGAAAATGGTTTGATCTGAGATGCTCAGCCCTTCCACTCTTACGGAAGGTGATAATGTTTTCTTAGCTCCTGCTGTCTGCTTTAATGTCAGGCAAAAGCAACTTTGAAGAGACAGTCCTCTGGATACCTCAGGGGGCTCAGGGCCTTTGCACTTGCTGTTCTCTCTACCTGGCAGGCTCTTCTTTTTTTATACCCACATAGTTTGCTCCCTCAATAGTCTCTAGTCTCCAATTAAATGAATTTTTTTTTCAATGATGCCTTCTGTGCCTACTCTATTTAAAATGTCATCTCCCTGTGCTAGTACTTTCTTTCCCAGTACCTTGCTTATTTTTCTCTGTGGCATTTAGCATCTTCTAACAGAAAGTAATTTACTTTTCTATTTTATTTATTTTCTGTCTTCTCCCACTATAATTAAGTGCATGTGTATGTGGTTGTTTTTTCCCCCCCACTGAGATAGATCCCCGGTGCTCAGGACAGTGCCTGACCATTATAGCAAGTGTTCAAATATATTAATGAATAAGTGCAGTACATCTGGCTATGCAAAGGGAAAACTGGCATCTTGGCTTTCAGCAGTGGCCCTTCTCCACAAGTGACATATACACAAGCACATGCCCAAAAAACTATGCTTGTAATTTTAGGGGGTTCCTAGACTCCCTGAAGTACAGCCATGAATGCCAGGTTAAAACATTTCTATCAAAAGGAATTTAACTGCTATACCCCTTGGATGCCTCTCCAGTGCTGGCTTTTGGAAATCTCAGTGCCACAGATGTTATTACTATTGGGAGTCTCCCAGGAGATTTAGGGCCTTGCTTTATTGTACAAATACACTGAAGCTGGCAGCCACAGTTCTGTTAAGAAAACAGGAGTGTGTGCCAGCCTTTCATTCTTCATTACTGCACTATTAATTCACATTCTCTTAGGAAAACATCCAAAAGTAAAAATACAGGCTCTGAGAAGCCACAAGCGGAGGCTCAGCCCTCCCTCCTGGAGGTGTAGACCCTCATTAGAAAACTGAGTTCTTCTCCCAGCTCAGCTGCTTGGTGCGGCGAATGCTCAGAGATGCAAAACTGCTCCCTGTGAATACAGTTGGCTCCTTGGGAACAGGACGGCCAGCAGCGTGACTGTGATCAGCTGGCTAACCGCCAAGGCAGCAGAATCCAAGAGGACTGACTGCTCCTCAGAGGAGTCCGCCATGTACACATGTACATATGGCAGATGAGAAGTGGAGACTAAGGAAGAATTTACAAAAGAGTGGGGCGATGGCAGAGGAACAGGCAGACGAGAGGGCACCCTGGCAGAGGGTGAGGGCAAGCAGGTGCAGAGGCAGAGGGAGGGACAGAATGGTGTGACAACACAAGCCAGCAATCCTTGTGGAGAGTTTAGTGCTAGATCAGAAAAGCCTTGGAAAGCCCTTAAAGGGGCAATGCTTGAATAAGATCTGAATTTAGTGTGATTTTCCCAGGAGCAGTGGTGGGTGGACTGGTGGAGGCTGGGAGACCACCTGGGTTGCACCGAAGTACTCATGGGGCAAAACAGTATGGACCAGGCAGGCTGGTGGCAGCGAGGAGCACAGGAAGGGGAGAGAGTCCAAGGATGTTAAGGTAGGTAGAGTCATCCAGGAATGGAAACTGACTGTGGTGGATGAAAGACTGGGGGAGGGAGGAGGAAGGACTGTTAGGGCTCTGCCTTGGGCAACAGGCGGGTACAGGGGCCATTTCCTTAGGAAGAAACACAGGGCGAGGATATGGGGTAGAGAAGTCTTTCTCAACAGGACTCCCGCCAGAGAAGTAAGCTCGAAAGTCCTAAGACCTCCATTGTCTGGAACAAATTAACGTCTCTCCTCCGCATTTAGAATGGTACTATTATGTACCTCAGCTCTCCTAGGGAGAACTGGGAAACGAGGCATTCAAGTTGTTTTCTGTATCCTGTGGTTCAGATGAAAACCCCCAGTTGAGAAAGGGTTGGATAAGGTAGATCTACTTATGATAAGACTATAGAAGTGGATGAAATTGCCCTGAGAAAGTACATGAAATTGAATCAATATACATGAGACAGTCGAGGGATGCGGAGCCTGAGAGAGAATCTAGACACACGGTGGGAAAGCCAGGAGACGGTGACACATTATGTTCTCATGGAAGCCAAGCAGAAGATAACTTCAGAAAGGACAGGGGCTCAAGCCATTTCCCAAAGTGTAGTTATTGGGCCACTGAGGAGCTAGAGATGATTCTTGGGGGTATAGATGCGTGAACATTTTAACTTCTAATAGGTATGTGTTTGGATCTGTTTATTGCAAGTTTAATTAATTAATTAATTGCAAGTTTAGTTGTTAATACAGCAGTAATATAAATAATAAGCATAGCTAACAGTTACCATTTTTTGATGACTACTATGTACCAGGCATTGTTCTAAGTGCTTCATGTGCATTAACAGTCTTCCTTACCCCTCATCACAACCTTATAAAACAGATATTGTTGTTATCCCCCTTTTAAAGATGAAGAAATGGAAGCATAGAGAGGTCAAATAACTTGCCCAAGGTCATAGAATTAGTAAGAGAAGCTGAAATTTGAACCCAAGTGGTTGCACACCAGGAGCCCTGCTTTTAAAAACCAGCTTTTTGCTTTACAATAAATTCAAGTAAAAAATGAATCAATTTAAAGACAGTATCAAATAGATAATACAAGTGGACTCAGCTGTCACAAAAATTGCGGAGGAGGTACATGAATGATGGACACTTAGGAAACAGTGGTTGGGAAACCCTGGCTGGGTAGTTACACTGAGAAATCACAAGACAGCAAGAGAAATACATACCAGAGGACTACAGAGAGTCTACACATGACCTGAGAATCAGGATAATGGAAACATCTGGATCATACTGTTCCCCACCCGGAAGGAGGTCAAACTGCATCCTTTTAATTGTGGGACATTATCCTACGGATGGACAAGAAACCACAAAAACAGTATTAACTCTTAACCATCAAAAACATATTTGTTACTGCGGAGGTTAGCGTCTTCAATAATGTCCTAAAAGGTTCACTGGGTTCTTTACATATGGCCAAAATCTTAAACATTATTACCATAGTTAAGTGTATTAGCGATGTGCTAAATTACTTTCTTGATTGGATTTGGAGCATTTCAACAGCTGAGCACATTGTAAATACTCCAGCAGGAATTTTTATTTCTCATCATTATTTCTCTGGGATCCCATGAGAAATACAAGAATCTTGTTTATTGTTGAAATATATCTTGTTTAATGTCTTTCATGTCTGTCTCTGGTGTCTCACCAGCAAAAATTGTGTAGTGAAAATGCTCCTAAGCAGAGGAAGAATGAAACTGGGAAACTGCAAGAAAGAGAATGAAAAAGAAAGGTGGTGGGGAAGGAAGATGGAACACACACCTACTGGGCGTCAGGTCCTAATCTGGGAGAGGGCAAGAAAAGGGAGATGGAATAGGCTGAAATATGCCAAATGCTTTGGTCAAGAGAGACTTGGGCAGGCCCTAGGAAATAACCGTCTTGCCGCCTATGATGGTGCACACGCAGGCCACTGATGTGCTTTACCCACACTGGGCATTTTGCCGGTGCTCGCCTGGAGGTTCTCATTCTTTCAAGGTTTCAGTGGAACATAGTTCCTGTAGCAACTCCTCAAGGAGTGTTTGTCCTCAAAGCCTAGAAGGACACGTGCAATCCTAGACCTTTGGACCCCCTGGCTCAGTGTGCAAATCTTCACAGGGCTGAGATGGCCATCTGGATGTCTCAACTGTCGCTCTCTTAAGGCTGCCAGAAGCACCCCCAACACTTCCACAGATCTACTTTCTCCATGAAAGGGGAAGAGCAAAAGGGGTTCCCATCTACAAATGAGGTCATATTAAAAGTAATAACTCGGATGCCAGGGGTTCTTGCCATTCCTGGTACAGTGCAGCAGTCCCACCTGAAACTCCACCTCGGTGTTGGCTGGAGGGTCTTTGTGTTTGTCAGCATCCTTATTCTCAGCTCTCTGAGGTCCTTCCTGTTGGCTTGAAGGTTCTGTGATTCTGTGAGATTGGCGAGGAGGGCTGTAGCATGTCTAGCACAGGTTTTTTGTCCTGGTGGGTTTAACTCTTCCTTACAGAAATTTTCAAACATTTACAAGAGAACAGAGAGGAATTATGAGGAGCTCTTGCATCTGCATCGATTTGCTTTAACAATAATCAACTTAAGGACAATGTGTGTGTCATCTTCACTCCCAACTACTCTATCCCTCTGGATTATTTTGAGGCAAATCTTTAAATATGTTAGAACAGATCTCAAAAGAGACAACTCTTTTTTTTTTTTAATTCTGTCATAGGAGTATGTAGACCGTATGTGATACGGTATGTGAAAGACTTATGTATGTGAGATGTTGCCTGGATAGGTGCATTTTCCTGGGAAAATGCTCTATGACTTTCACCAAATTTCTAAACTGGTCCAGGAATGTAAAAATAATAATAATAATAATAAAAGTGATTGCTCTAAGTGGAACAATGAGAAGAGAGCCGATTTGCCTGAGGGTCAAAAATTCTCAATGAAATGCCTCATCTTTTCACCATTACTACCATTATACTCTTTTGGAAATATTTTTCAGAAACTTGTTTCTTAGGAATGATTTTAGCTGTTAAATAAGCAGAACAGTAAATTTCTACTTAAAAATGTTTAGTATTAAATGTACTCCCCAAATGCTACAAATAATAATTTAAAGAGCAGAAAAGTAGTAACTAGAGGCATGTATACAATGGCCAACATACAAGCAGCATCAGAGCTCTCCAGAGGGCTCTCAGCTTGCCCAGTGAAGAAACCCAAGTCAGAACACTAGAGGGAGCCAGCCAGGACCACTGCTTCCCCAGAGCGCTGTCTCAGCAGCACAGCACACGAGCACAGAGCTGCTCCAAATGTCCTCACATGGCAAGATACGAAGGAAAACATTTCTTCCAGGACTGTGATCCTAAAATACAACATTCAGAAACCATACAGACTGCTGATGAAGTTTAAATAACTAAGTTATATTTAATAAAACAGACATAAAATATACATTACTTTTTTTTTTATTTTAAAAAATCTGGGTTAAACAGTCAAGCTGCAGGAACATAAACAAACCAAACAACAACTTTTGAAAAGACCTAGAACCTTGTACATCGTTAACAAACTCGAACAGATCATCAGCTTGAGAGCTGGACTAGGTGAACAAGAAAATCCCTTCCAACTCTGACACTCTATGACAGAAAACAGACGATCCATGTTCTCTCCCACACTCGTGCCACCGCGTGCATGTGCGACGTGTGTACATGTGCAGGCATCAGTGGGGAGGGAAAGGAAAAGTTGAAAATGGTACAATAAAACCATTCACATTACTGACAATTTCCTTTATCATTCAGAATGATGTTTCCAGTGTTAAGAAGTTATGGATATTCTCCTCTACATTAAACAAACAAAAAAACCCCAACTAATATATTCAGAGCAGTGAAAACATTTGGAAACAGTTTTGTTGCTATTATTTGGAACATACAGCCACATAGAAAATACTAAAATGTTAAATAAAAGCATTGAGTTTCTTATCTAAGTAGTTAAAGGGAACAGACTTTGTCAGTCACAGCCAAGCAGGAGGACACCCTGGGAAAGGTCGCGCTTGGAACCTGTCCAGAAGACGCTCTCTCAGGCTGGAAGAGGTTTGCTTGTGCTTCACAATGGAAAACTAAGCAAATGCAAAGCAACCCATTAATTATTCTATTGCTAAATCTAAAGCAGATGTGCTGGTGGTGTTGAAAATTTAATTGAGAGTTTAAATTGCAAGATGACTTGGGCACAGATAAAACCTTTACACAGCCAGGAAGCAACTGCGCATTGAGGCCAATGACACTTGGCATTCCTGTGTGTTTCCAAGTCCTCCTAGTGCAAGCAAATGAAAAACACAATGGAACAACCCAGCTTTGGTTCTGACACTGACCTTGTTGGACTCCAGAAGTAATTTGTTTCCTTCTTCTTCTTTTATTTCCTTAATATCTGAATTTAAACATAGTTCATAAAACTTCAAGGACGGCCAAGGAAAACACCCTCCCTGCCACGTGCCTCCCTTCCCCATTGTTGAAATTGAACTTCCCTTGCACTTGCATTCTAAAACAAGCTTCGCTGTTCCTGATCTATAATTTTGCACCTGTGGTTCTGAATTTGAGGCATGTGGAGAAGCACATGGATGCCCTCAAAAAGCTCTAGTCTAGGCTATCAGACACCCAAACAGCTAGAGACCCCTTGCCTTTTCTTGGAAGCAAGGGATCTTTCAGGATAGTGTTGTAACTGGTAGGGGGAACCCGAGATTTAAATCAAATTTAAATTTTATTTGTGAAAAATATATCTGAAGTTTCTATTTATACTATATTGATCATGCATTATGTCAGTAATCAAAATGAAGAAATACGATGCTGTGATTGGCAATTACTTTTAAGTTCACCTTCTTGCATTAGTTTAGCTCATTCATACGAGGACTTTGGGCACTTTTAGATATGTGGCTTCTAGCCATATTATCTAAGTATACATATCCTTCTTCTAGTGGGTAATGATATGATGTTTAATGCCCCAGAGTCTCTGGAAATTTTCATATTAAGCTAAAAAATTTTTTTTAACCAAACTTTGTAGGCTGCAGTACAATTTTTAAGAATAGTACATAGATGGTTTGTTGCCTGCATGCTTGTCGTAACTAAATATACTTTTGGTTATCTTGACATGTAAAATGTGTACCAAATTCCAAAGTCACAATTTTTCCCCTCAAAATTCCCCATTGTTTTCTGGCATTTGGTGGTATAGAGTGGAAGTCTGAAGCCAGGATGCTCTTTCATTTTCTGATAGGCAACTTGTAACTTTCTGACTGGATGCCTGCAGGATTTTTCACTCTTTATCCTTGGCAGTTTAAAAATTATGCCAGAGGTACTTAGGTGCGGGGGTTTTCCTTTTTCTTTTTCTTTTTTTGCTTGGAATGCAGTAAGTCCTTTCACTCTACACACACAACTTTTCATTCTGTTCAGGAAAGATTTCATTTCTCCAGTCTGATTACATTTTTTTCTCAATATGGTCTTTCCATCAGGAAAGCGAATGTCAGTAACATTAGCTAATGTTCTGCCTTCCAAATGCATTATTATTCCCCATTATATTCATCTCTTGTTTCTTTTGAAAGAGCATTAGGAATAAAATCTCATTTTTCCTTTACATTACTGATTTGGGCTTTTTAAACATCCATATTGCTTTTTTCTGCTTCCAGGGTGGATTTTAATTGGATGTTGTGTTGTTAACATCCTTGAAGTCCTTCTTACTAATCTTCTTTTTCATCTTACTGTATTGCCTTTTTCTCTGAACCCACTCCCATTTTAAGATAACTACTGCTGAATAGAAGCCATTCTTCTGTTCTTTTAATTATGACAAAAAGAATCCTAAAATTGTCTTGTTTCTTGCAGTAGGCCACTTTTCATTCTCAAATGTTCTGGAAGCTGTTCCTTTTCCTTGGTTCAGTCACTTTTTATATTCCACATTTTGTTTTTTCTCTATACTCATGCTTAAATGTCATCCTTTCTTCCCAGACCCAGAATTCATCACGTTGGTTATGCTGTCCGTCCACTTGAGAGTTTGTCAGATCCCTCTTGGCAGATACAGGGTGATGATAAGGAGATGTGCATATTTTCAAATCCAATTTCTAGTTTAACACTTTTCTTTTGTAAAAGTGGTATCCTTTTCCTTCCTATAGCTGGTTTCCTGGGTCTCTGAACCAATATCACACATGAAAAATCAGCAGAATATTTACATGTGCTGCTCCCTAGTAACTTGTTGTTGCTGCCCTCACCTATCCGGCACTTTTCTCTGAATGTACTATGTCTCTAGTAGACCCTCTCTGCTTCCTGCTCACGTGCCAGCCCTAGGACTTGGAGTTTTGGACTGAAAGAAGAGGAGGAGGGCAGGGAGAAGGAAGAGAAGGGGAGAGAGATTTTGAAAAAGAGATAGGACTCCCACAATAGGCTGATAAGCAACAAATTTGAGTCGGGGATGGCTACTCAGCTGACGAAAAGACACTATCAAAAACAGAAAGATTAAAACCTCTGGGTCAGTTATTGCTACTTCTGGAAGAATCAACCAGTTATTTCTGTGGGTTGGGAGCTCAGATGCTAAGGAGGTAGACATGGTTGGTGAGGAGAACATGTACTGACTATTTTAAAATATTTTTGTTTCACAGGGTCTTGGTTTCATGGAGGGAAGCCAGAGAAAACACTGCCCTACATACAACCTGGAAGGTTTTGACTCAGTCTACTTCCATATGCCTCATTAACTGTATCAATTCCTTCAGTATTCTCAAATCAAGATTTGGCCTTCTTCTGGACCTTTATGAATGTTTTTTTCTGGGAAGGTAGGAGCTCACTGGGGGCTGTGCTGGCCAGATGTCTTTCTGCCAGATGCAGTTTACTAATTAGTTTTTAAGAATTGAAATCTTCCCAGCTATGGTATAGAGGAAAGAGTTCTGGATTAATTTTCTAGTCCTGAATCTATTACTTATTGTCTTACTGACCTTGGACGGACCCTTTAATATCCCTGTGTTTCATTTCTTTATTGGTAAAATGAGGACGACACGATCTCAGAGTTATCTACAACCTATTGCTTTTTAAGTCTCAAAGCAGAAAAGAAACATGCTCTGATAAAGAACAGAAAACAAATGACTAAACAGGTATACTTTGGGGGTTCTAGCTTAAAGACTGTACAAATTCTCGACACCAAAATTAGAAAACAAAAGTTAAAAACCTGTAATTGTGACCAGATTCTCCCAAAGGCTGTCTATGAGCATGCCGAGGGAGTGGTATAGTGCCTGGTGCTTTTAATAAGGTTGAATTAAAATAAAAATCAAAGTAACAGAATTCCACATTTCTTCAAACAGCATTTATCAGTCAGGGCTGCATATAATCCAGGGAAAGCTGGAAAAATGCCACATGACTAAGGACACCATTTCTTTCACAACTTTGATTAGTTTCTTCCATGATATTTCCTGTAGTGAGCACACTAGACAGTGCAAAGCTTCCCCATAAAGCGCCTTATGGCATCTCCTTTCTTCACTTGTTTTTGCTTAATATCTGAGGTATCCGGGCTTGGCTGTGTTGGAGGTAGAATTTATGGGTATAAATGTGACCAGATCATCAAGTTTGGTTTCTTCTTCAAGTTTAACAGTTTAAAGGAGAGGGAATCTCCATAATGGAAGAAATAAGCGGTGTAATGCAAATTAGTTGAATAATACCAAGTACTACTATTAGCAAAAGTTGTAACTAAACTCGCTAACATTTGTTGCATGTGTGCTATGTGCCTCGTGTTGTGCTAAACCCTTTATATTTAACTGAATCACACACCCTTCAAGTTGATGCCCTACCATCTCTGCTGTAACAGACTTCTAAGGCAAAACCTGCTAGATACTGGCAAGGGGACACCAGCAGGCAGGGCTAACTGGAGAGCAGATGAGGAATTGCTGAGGGCAGGCGCTCACTCCAAGGCCTCCACGGGTCCCTTCGTAACACCGGCAGCACCACCTTTCCTCATACAGAGCTAGAGGCAATTTGTGCCTACATGAGCTTGCAAATTCCTGAAAGCATTCCCATTTTGGGGTAAAAAAACAACCCCAAAACTAAATGTGAGTGGAGAAAATGCTCTTAATCTCCCTGTTTCCTTCCCTTGGGATTCTCCTTTCTTCTGGTTTAGGCCCAGAGTAGAAAATCATGGGGTCCCCAGTGGGAGTGGATTAAAGCAGCTGGAAAGAGAACTGCCTTAGCTGAATGCCAACGGGAATGAGCAACTCTGGCCTCCCCTGCAGACCCTCTGAGGACAGACATGGCCATATAGATGGACGGGTGCTTTGCCATTTTAGCAAGTTTACTAGGCATTAGCACATTTAAACTTAAAATGTGTGTATATGTACACATATACACATTTACACACAAATACAGAATAGACAAAGTGCCTGGTACAATGGGTCTCAGAGTAGCAGTTGACCAATGTGTCTTCCTTCTCACTCCCATTCCCCAAGGAGGCATATGTAATGAATAGCATCTAGGATGCTGAGATACAATTCTTTCATTCCATCAGATATCACTGAAGATTCTATCTCCAGATTTTTTAATATAATCATCCACTTCAGAACTCTGGGGATTTACAGTACAACCAATAGGCTGATAAGCAACAAATTTGAGTCAGGGATGGTTACTCAGCTGACGAAAAGACAATATCAAAAACAGAAAGATTAAAACCTCTGGGTCAGTTATTGCTACTTCTGGAAGTATTAAAATTCTGAAAAGACCCCAGTGATTCCTAATGGTAGTTTCTTTTTAAATCTGTTTAAAATTAAAATGGAAGCTTTGTTTAATTAATCTGTAGGCCCTACTCAATAGTAAGCATAGGTTATTTTTCTGTTGAAGTGCAGAACTGACAAGAAAATGACCATCTGCTTTCCACAAACAAAATATCCTTTGGGTGTTTAGCAAGCTAAAGGAAACTGTCCTTAGTGAATGGTGTCTCTTTTTAATTAAACCCTAAAATCACTATAGGAAACTACAACAGAACAGAATGCAATATTAAGCCATAGCACTGATTATAAAATATTACCTGTTATTTATATACAGATGGGAACATTATGGGAACATTCCAGAATTAATCTATTTTCAGGAAAGATCAACTAGTAAACAAAATAGTAAATGTGCAATCACTAAAAGGGAATAACATTAAACCTTAAGGCAGCTTTGGTTGAGTCTTGTCCGGGAAAGGAAGTATTACATATTTCAGTGGCCAGTGAATGACTTTAAAAACAGTGAAATAAATACTAAAATATGATTTTGAAAAAGAGATAGGACTGCTTTTAGGACTCCCACAACATGAATTTATATTGGAATCTTAATTTTGTATTAGAAAGCACACAAAGCAACATGATATAAAGCTGTAGCAGTCTCCTCAAATACAAAATAAAGATCCTTAGAAATTATATTCTCAATTAGCACCCTTTGGGCTACTTTTTTACTTATCATTAAGAGCAGTTACTAGAAAATTCTGATGACGTCTCCATAACATGTCGTCAGGTTGAGTTTTACCTGAGGGAAATGACTTTAAACTGCATCAATAACCTATCATGATGCTCTTGTCCTCCATGCGAGTTTGCTTACCTGGTGGGTTGCCTACATCCTCGTGTCCCAAGCACTGGTGCCAACCTAAAATGATGACATTTATTGTGGCTGTAAAAGTCATACTTGAACAAAAATATTTCAAAGCTTTTTAGGAAACACATTTTGGGAGGCCCTTGCAGCTGGTTCTGTTGGACGGCCCTGAAAACGTAAGCCTGAACATTTCCTTCTGTTGTTTTACAGACCCATGCCATGTGCTAACAGGACAACTGTGTAACACAAAGAACAGATAAGAAAAAGCTCTGAAAAATGTTTGAACAGAAACAGCTTTCACGTGACGCTGAGAAATAAAACGTAGGCACTTCTTCAGGAGGTTTTCACATTTTGATCACAGGTTGCTTTTCCAAGCCACTTTCGCTACTGGAAATTCCCTCATAGTACCAATCATCTAGTTCACTGGAAACCTTGTTTTCACGAATACCTTTTGGTGCATTCATCGTTTTCCATACAATGGCCCACGGATGCAGAGATCAAGTTGCTCCCAGTGCTGAGAGCGGTCAGAGCAGCCCCCTGCCTCTCTGTCAGCATGACTGGGTGCGACTCGACCATCCGCCATCAAGTATGAGGCTGCTCGCTCTGTAGAACCAAGTTACCCATCAATAAAATATGAAGAGAAGTGTCAAGTGCAATTTCTCTCCTGAAAATAGTTATTAACATGTCTTTCTCTCTCTTTCTGGTTCCTTTTTGTGAGTGTAATTCAACAAGGTGGGTAGAGTCTTTGTAACATTCTAAAGCTACTAGGCTACTGGGATTTTTAAAAAATGACTACTTAAACAGTTTTTTTTTCTTTTTTCTTTTCTTTGAGAAAATCTGTGCTAAAAAGGCACTAGATAAAATGAACTTCTTCATTCTTGTGTACACAGCAATTATACACTGTATTAGATTGTGTAATTTAACAAAGGTGACACACATTTGGCTAAAACAACCTAATTATTCAGACTCATCTACTTGCAGTTAAAAAACAAACCCAAAGTCAAAGAAATAGCAGGTCACAACTGACTCAGGCTAGCCTGACCGTGACCCCGTGGCCGTCTCCTGCCACCCGGGAGCTCTGGCCATGGCTGCCTGAGGGAACCCTCGCCTGTCAGGGTGTGCAGGACACTGGCCTGGACCCCGGGGAGCCTCACTGGCAGCAGCTGTGGGAGCCAAGCCTCCTGGACACCTGAGTAAATGAAACGAAGGTGAAGTTCTCACAGTTTTCCAGCTTGACCTTCTTGGCTAAGTTTGGGACAATTCCCCGAAGAGACCGCAGCCCCATTCTCTGCTCCTCATACCACACACTGCCTGTGTCTGTGGCCTCCTTCCTGGCGGTAAGGTAGAAAGGGGACTTGGTCTCCATTTGGGTGGGTGGCCGATGGATGTACATGTACTTGTAGAGGAGGCAGTAAGGGCACTGTTTGTGTCCCCTGGAATGCTCGTGGTAGATCTTCCCATGACACACTCTAGTGGAACCACTCCGACTCTCTCGTTTGACACTGTCTGTCCGGGCAAAATAGGGCTGGTTTTGCAGGTCTTTGAGCAGCTCGATGTCCCCATACATCAGATCTGCATGTTCCTGCAGCGTCCGCATATTCAGGTACTGGCTGTTGTACTTGACCACGGTGGACAGGAGAGTGATAGGGCTGTCGTCCCCTAGACACCCTGCCTGCCACATCTCCTCCTCATCAGAAAGGGAGAAGTAGATGATATTGCGAGAACGGGCACCTGACATCCCTGCCTTACTCAGCACCCATAGCTTCTCCTTGAGTTTCTTGGTGGAAGAACTGAAGGTGCTGCTGGTTATGGAAAAGCCCACACCCGCATTCTTCAGGATGCGGTCCAGGCCTCGGCGAATGGCATGGAGCGAGGTGGCCAGGAAGTCTGAGCCGTCACTCTTCTTAACGGTGACATAAAAGTTCTCGAGCAGCTCGTTCAACTTCACTGCAGGGATCTCAAATGAGACAAACACTGAGGTTACACATTTGAGGATACCCACATAGTCAGACCCCTCCTGCCTTCTAACCCTCACCAGGGGCTGCTCTGTGGACAAGGCATTTTGTGGCCTCTAGAGGTTGACTCCTTAGCATGAACTAGTGGAAAGAACAGTGAACTTCAAGTTGGAAGATCTGGGTTCCATACTTGGCGCCACTTAATCTCTTTCAACTTCAGTGTTTCAGGCAGCAAAATGAGACATAATCAATACCTTCTCAAAGGGTTGTTGTAATGCTTAAAGTAGTGGATAGCAATGACCACATGCACACACAAATATACACATGTGTATAAACATATATATATATATAAATTATTACTGGCCTTTATATTTATAGCTTTCACTATTCTTATCTGGAAAGCTCTTTCTTCTCTTTTCTAGCAAATCATTTCCTTCCCTCTCATTCAATAAAATTCAACCATCCCCTCTGAAGAATTTCTGAACTAAACTTATAAACTCTCAATCCTTCCAGCATTAATTTCATTGCTCTTCGCACTCAGGGTTTGGTCCTGCTGGCGCTAAACGCGGTGCTGTAGTGAAAGACAACTGGCATGTCCATTTTGTATAGCAAGTTAATGCTCCTTGATTTTCACTTGAATTTATCTGAATTGGTCCTGATATATCTGACTTAATGATCCTTAGGGTTTCAATATCAATACATATTTTATATGAAAAGCTGAATGAGTATACTGACAATTAGAGAGAGCTTCTTATTTGGATTTGGTAGGAGAAGGAAGGTTGGTTAGTACGAAGGCTTTATTTTCATGAAGGAGCTATGAGGAGAAAACCAGACCTTGCTCAGTTACTTCAGGCTCAATACACATTCTAGGGCAAAAGAAAGTCTCAATTATAAAACATTTTTTTAAAGTATGTAGGTAATTGTGTAGGTAACATTCATTCTTCTAATAGATCTTGGATTATAGATTAAAATTGAACCATTTATATATAGAGATTTATATATATTAAAATTATGTATTAATTATATTTTTATGTTGTCATTTGCAACTCCCTACTTTCAGGTGTTACCCTCTCTCTGTGTTAGTTGGGACTGAGAGATACACTGAACTTGAACAAGTGTCAGAAAAAGAGGGATGTCAGATTTTGTGGACTCCAGGGCCATCAGAACTCTGAATTAGAGATTAAAAATGAACCAAATGGAAAACATTACATATCAAAATGTATGAGATGTTGCTAAATACACTCCAATAACATCACAGTGTTGAATGACTTTATTAGGAAACTTTATTGAAAATATGCAAACTATCTTACTGTACTGTTGGGCAGTGACTGTAATGGGGCATGGGGGGGACACGATAACATGGGTGAATGTAGTAACCACATTGTTTTTTCATGTGAAACCTTCATAAGATTGTATATCAATAATACCTTAATAAAAAAATATATGCAAACTGATTATTCAACTCAAAAAGCTAGAAAAAGTAAACCAAATTAAAAATTAGTAGAGTAAATCAATAAAAATAAAACATACATTAAGGAACTAGCAAAGATAAAAACTGGGTAGATAAAAAAATGAGATACGTATTATTTGAAAAGAACTATAAAGTTGACAAACTTCTAGCAGGTCTGACAGAGAGAAAGAGAAAGAAAAGGAAAGGAAATACACATTTAAATATATTAGGACTGAGAAAGACTATTACTGCAAGAAACTAATGAAGAATATAAAAATGTAATATACTTTATGCATATAAATTTGAAAATCTAGATAACCTGAACAATTTTCTAGCAAAATAATAAATTACCAAAGTTGGCTCAATATGAGGTAAAAGACCTGAATAGTCCCCAAAAGAGAAGAGAGCAAAATAACTGTCAAAGATGTCAATGTTCATCTGTTCTGTTCAATGTTTCTTTTGTATTTAAAGAGTTTTGGAGCACAGAAAAAACGAAGGTTCTTTATTTTTTCTAACCCAGATCTGACAGCTATTACACCAAAAAACAAAGTATATGATCATAAATGTAAACTTCCCTAAATAAAATACAGGCAATTTTCATTTTGCACAGTACCATGTTGAATAAGATGTATGCACATTTGAATTGTGCAAAGAGAGGACTTGACTCTGATATGCACAAGTAGCAATTAATATGGTACCATGCAAAACAAGGTCTGCCCATATTATCAAATCAAATTCAGGCCTGTGGGAAAGCAATACTATATCAAGACAAGTAGGGGTTATTTCAGAATGTAAGGACAACTTAATCTTAATAAACATTTTAATGTAATGGATTTATTCATGTATTAAAGAATAAGTAATATGAACTTGATAATTACTGAAAAATTATTTGAAAGAATGTGATACCCATTTCAAATTTTCAAAAAATTCAAATTAAATTTAGATTGGAAGAAAAAATCCTCTATGATGAAAAGTATTTATCAACAAGAACTATAAAAATTACACTCAAAGGGAAAACATTAGAATCCTTTTTATAAAGGCAGGAATAGAATGAGCATGCCGAATACACACTACTATGAGGAAACACTGTTCTGGAGGTTTTAGCCAACTAGGTAAGACAAGAAAAAGAAATTATACACAACACACACGTATGTATGTATACATGTACATAGGAAAGGAAAAGGACAAAATAAAATTATTTTTCTGATATTCTATTAGTCTAGAAAACTCCAAGAGATTCAGCTGAAAAGCTATCAGTAAGGCAGCTGTTTACAAAATATAAAAAGCAACAGCTTTTTTACATACCAGTAAAAAAGTTAAAATAACTTCCCAATAATCATGACACCCAAACTCAACTGGTTTCAGATTTTGATGTTGTCACTTGCAACTCCCTACCTTCAGGTGTTACCCCCTCTTTGATTAGTTGGGACTCAGGGATATACTGATCCTGAACAAGTACCAGAAAAAGAGGGATACCCGATTTTGTGGACTCCAGGGCCATCAGAACTCTGCCTCTCACCCCTGCTTCTCTGTGCAGAGTGGCTCTCTCTCTATAGCTCAAAACATAGCCACCTAGCGCTCCCCGCTCCCCAAGGTTTACATCTTACAGCTTCAGGCATTGGCAAGAGTCCAACTCTCATTTGCAGTAGAAAAAAATGTAAAGGAAGGATTCTGATTGGCCTATTCCTGAACCAAACAGCTGACCAAAAGGTAGGCCATCATACTGACATGATAGTTTCTGCAGTAATGATGCAGATTGTAGGAAAGGAATGGTTCCTAAATAAGGGATGCTGAGCAGAAAATTTTATACCTTAGTGCTTAAAATCAAAATAAAACAACTAACCACTGGTAACTTCCTGTTGCCCTTTGGATAAATTCCAAAGTGTTTACCTTCTGTATGTCTTCACAGTCTGCTTCCACCCCAGGTAGATTGTTTGCAAAGATAGACACAGTAATTCCTCCCCTTGCTGTTCCCACACCCCTTTACAATACCACCCCTTTGCTGCTTCTCCCATCAAGAGGTGGAATCTATTTTCACAGCCTCAGAATCCACACTTCTCCAGCTTCCTAAAGCGAAGTTATTCACTGTCTCACCTGGGATCCCATGACACTTAATTAACATTTTGGTTATGGGCCTCTCCATATTGCACAGCTTATCTATTTATATGCCTGTCTTTCGAAGTGGATTGAAAGTTCCCTGAAGGCAAAAACTGCATCTTATACATGATTGGTTCTTCAACACATACATACCAGAAGGCTTGAAATATTTCACTGATACCCAACGTACTGATAACTGTGGGTTAAATCAGTGAATTAACCTTGGAGTCAGGAAAACCAAGCTGACTTAGGATGAAAAAATTTTTCTTGATTTACATAGAATACCACAAGTTTCCAAGTAAAATCACAGCAAAACCAAGTTTTGGAGAAATGTCAAGTCACAAAATTTATACTGTTTGCATACAAGAAACCAGTCATTCTGGCCATGCTGGCTGCCTCCTTAGTTTTTCTCTAAGTTTTGGGTGGTGATTATTCATCCAGGTTACCAAGGTTTTCAGTTTATTATAAAGACACTGCAAGAAACGATTTTTCTTCACTCACCACTTTGAATAGATTTGCATGTCAAAATACACTGTGGATTATAAACTTGGCTTCCTTGATGTAAAAATGACTGAAGAGAAAAGCTCGGTCATGGGACAGATGGCTCCAGGTGGGAAAGAAAAGAATAAGAAAAAACTGACTTGTTTGGTAAATCCCAAAGTTGTGGAACTACCAAGTAATCCTTGACACTTGGAAGAGTTACAGGACAAGTAAAATAAAGAGTTACTTTTGTGGAATGCCTCGAACTCCTCTTTGTGGATAATCTTGTCTAGTGGGATGAAGAAAGTGGAGAAAATGCTGATGAACTGCAAGTACTCTTACAGGAAAACAAAATGAATTCTAAAGTTAACCATTGCTCACAACAAAAATGATTTCATTTTTGCAGTTACCAAATCTTACTTTATTCAGAAAGATGGGTATTGAACTTCAAGATATTCTATTTTCTAATGAGTGAGTTTAAGGAATACATAAATCAATTTGACAGCAACCTTGAGGGAGGTGGATCAGTGAGGATTAGGTCACACTTATGAAGATAACTTGTAGGGGAAAATACCATGTGGGACACACATAATAGACACAGAGTGAGACTGGCAATGTACACTCTGCTTATTTGGATGACATTGTGAAGTCTGATTTCACTCCTGGCTTTCTGCCTTGAAGAAACAACTAAATTTTAGGCTCAGCAGTTGCCAAACCATGATCAAGAGCTGTACCTACCTTGTTTGCTACTAGTTATGTCTGTCTTTAAAGATGTGTCTAGACTAAAATACCTTGCATTGAGACCAAGGAAAAGTGAGATATAAGAGTATGGGTCTTGGGATTGGATTAAAGATGGTGGCATGAGAGATGAGACAGAGGCCTCCTCCTAAAACCACATATAATACAAAAATATAATTAATACAACTAATCCTGAAAGGGAAACAGGTAAGAATGCTGTGCCAGACTGCATACACCTGGAGGAAAGAACAGACCTCATGGAACAGGGTAACGTACCAAAGCCGCGACCCAGCGGGGGGGACCCAAGCCCTTCCCCCAGCTCAGCTCACTGGTGGGAGGAAGAGAAACGGAGCGGAGAGGGAGCGGAGGCCTGGGACTGCTGAACACCTAACCCTGGAGATCTGCTCTGGGAGCACGAACCTACATTGCATGGTGCTCTGGTGATTAGTGGGGTTGGAAAGCTAAGACAGGCAGAATACCTGGAGAGATTGAGATTCCAGCCGCTTGTGGAAAATAGGGATCCACATCCAGCTGCTCTGGGACAAAAGAAAGGCAGGCAGTCTGAGAGACTTCCTAACAGCGAGAGGGCTGCTAAAGGGGCAAGTTTTACACAGAGCTTACTGCTCAGGAGAAAGGACAGGTACACAAAATTGTCCGGGCTCACTCTGCCCAGCAGGTTGGGAACTTTCAGGAGCTACAGGCGCTCCATCCCCCTGGCTGGCTACGCAGCTCCAAGGCCCCCCACCGTGATACGCAGCCTGCTGTGCCTTTCCTCCCAGCCAGCCAGCACCTGGCTTGCAAACAGGCAGCCCCTGCCCTGGTGTCAGGCCAGCCAGAGGGAAGCCCCACCTACAGCAACTACAAACGCAAAGCATAGAAGCTTACACCTATGTGTTCGGCCCACTGGTTCTGGCAGTACATATACACAATGGAATACTATTCAGCCATAAGAAACAAACAAATCCTACCATTTGCAACAACATGGATGGAGCTGGAAGATATTATGTTCAGTGAAATAAGCCAGGCAGAGAAAGACTACCAAGTGATTCCCCTCATTTGCGGAGTATAACAGCAAAGCAAAACTGAAGGACCAAAACAGCAGCAGACTCACAGACTCCAAGAAGGGACTAGAGGTTACCAAAGGGGGTGGGTGGGTGGGGAGGGAAGGAGGGAGAAGGGGATTGAGGAGTATTAGGATTAGTATACATGGTGTGTGTGAGGGTCACGGGGAAGACAGTGTAGCACAGAGAAGATAAGTAGTGACTCTGTGGTATCTTACTATGCTGATGGGCAGTGACTGCAATGGCGTGTGTGTAGGGGATTCGATAATATGGGTGAATGTAGTAACCACATTGTTTTTCATGTGAAACCATCATAAGAGTGTATATCAATGATACCTTAATAAAAAAAAAAAGAGTATGGGCCTTGATGCTACAATTCCTTCTTTTTACTAAATATGGGCTAATTCTCCTTAAGTATTTATTAAAAATATTTACTTTGAGTGGCCCATGTGAGCAGATTACAGAGGACTGAAATGTATCTTCTTCCTCAATCATTGTTCCTCTAGATAACACAGAGCAAACTACAAAATGCTAGTATAGTAATGCCCTTATTAGCCATCTCCCTTTCCAGGGTTTCAGTTACTGTGGTCAACCATGACGGAACAGATGATCTCCTTCTGACATAGTGTCAGAAGGTCAGTAGCAGCCTAATGCTGTCACCTCATTTCATTCATCTCACTTCATCTGAACACTTAAGTTTTTTTTATCATCTGACATCATCACATGAAGAAAGGTGAGTATAGTGTAATAACATACTTTAAGAGAAAGCACATTCAGATAACTTTTATTATATTGTTATAATACAACTTTTAGTATATTGTTATAATTGTTCTATTTTGTTATTTTAATGTTGTTAATCTCTTACTTGCCTAATTTATAAATTAAACTTTATTATAAGTAGGTATGTATAGGAAAAAACAGTATATATTGGGTTCAGTATTATCCATAGTTTCAGGCATCCGCTGGGGGTCTTAGAACTTAACACTCACAGATAAGGGGGACTAGCGTACCTAGAAGTGGTGATAAGGCACACTCTACTGGACAGTTGAGACATTTTTACCACCTGGGATGTGGATATTATCTAAGTCATTGGAGGGTCTGGAGAAGTGAGGCTTTTTCATGGATTACTACACGGAAATGTAAAGGTTCCCAGTAACAGACAACCGTCTTCATGTGACTTCACAAAGTCTGGAAGACAAGACCCTCTGGCCTAGAAAAGGCTTAAGTTTAGCAGGGGTGAAGAAAATAGTAATGGGGGACTGTGAGAATAGGTAAATTTAAAAATTATTATTAATAGAGGTCTATAAATAGTTACCTTTTTATTGATTTTTAAATTTGTGGTAAAATATACATAACAAAGAATTTACCATCTTAACCATTTATTATTAAGTGTACAACTCAGTGGCATTAAGTACATTCACAATGTTGTGCAACCATCATCACTATTTATTTTCCAGAACTTTTGCATCATTCCAAACAGAAACTGGACTCATTAAACAATTATACCACAATTCCTCTTCTCCTAGCCCCTGGTAATTTCTACTATGCTTTGTTTTTATGAACTTGCCTATTCTAGGAATCTTACATGAATGGAATCATACTTATTTGTCCTACTGTCTGACTTATTTTACTTAATATAATGTTTTCATGGTCCATCCAGGCTGTAAGCATGTATAAATACTTCATTTTTTATTGCCAAATAATATTCCATTGTATGGATATGCCATTAATTGTTTATCCATACATCTGTTGATGGACATTTGGGTTTCTGCATTTTGGCTTTTATGAATAATGCTACAATGAGTATTTGTATACAAGTTTTTCTGTAGATATGTTTTTAATTTTCTTGGGTACATGCCTAGGAGTGGAATTGCTGGGTGATAAAGTAATTCTGTGTTTAACTTTGGGGAGCTGCCAGACTGTTTCCAAAGCAGCTGCGTCATGTTACATTCCCACCAGAAATGCATGAGGGTTCCAATTTCTCTGCATCTTCATCAACACTTACCTGTTTTGTTTTGATTCTAGTCTTCCTACTGGATGAGAAGTAGAATCTGATGGGGTTTTGACTTGCATTTTCCGGATGTCTAGTGAAGTTGAGCATCTTTTTCATGTGCTTAGTGGCCATTTATTTATAACCTTATAATAACTGTTTAATGTCCTTGCTTGTGAATTCTAAAATCTGTGTTAGTTCTGGATTGGTTTTGATTGATTGACTGATTTTTTTAAGGGATATATTTTCTTGTTTCTTTGAGTGTCTGATAACTTTTGTTTAGTTGCCAGACATTCTGAATTTTATTTTTTGGGGTCTAGATATTTTTATATTCCTATAAATATTCTTAAGCTTTGTTTTGAGACACAGTTGCTTGAAAACCATTTAATCCTTTTGGGTCTTGCTTTTCTTTTTAACTACTTTTGAAAAAATTGAGATATAATTGACAGATAACATTATTTTAGTTTCAACATAATGATTCAATATTTTTATACATTGCAAAATTACCACCCCAGTAAGTCTAGTTAACATCCATCACCACACATTAACTTTTTTTCTTGTGATGAGAATTTTTAAGATATACTTTCTTAGCAATTTTCAAATATACAATATAGTATTATTCATTATAATTAAAATTATTAGCTATAACCAAGCTGTACATTACATCCCCAGGACTTATTATTTTATAACTGGAAGTCTGAACCTTTTGACCACCTTCACCCATTCTGCCCACAACTCCTTTGCCTGCCCCTCTACAACCCCAACTCTGGCAACCACCTATCTGTTCTCTGTATCTACGAATTTGCTTTTCTTTTTTTTTGTTTTGTTTTGTAGATGTATAGATTTCTTATATAAGGGACACAATCATATGGTACTTGTCTTTGACTTATTTCATTTAGCATAATGCCTTCAAGATCCATCCATTTTGCAAAAGGCAAGATTTCATTTTTTAAATTTCTGAGTAATACTACAACACAGACACACGCAGACACACACACACACCATTTTCTTTATCAATTCATCCATTAGTGGATACCTAGGTTGCTTCCATGTCTTGGCTGTTGTAAATAATGCTGAAATAAATATGGGACTACATATGTCTTTTCAAATTAGTGTTTCATTTCCTTCACATAAATATCCAGAAGTGGAATTGCTGGATCATGTGGTAGTTCTATTTTCAATTTTTTGCGGAACCTCCATACTGTTTTCCATAGTTGCTGTACCAATTTACACTCCCACCAATAGCATATAAGGGTTCCTTTTTCTCCACATCCTTGCCAGTACTTGTTATTTCTTGTCTTTTTGACAATAGCCAATCTGATGGGTGTGAGGGGATATCTCATGGTGGCTTTGATTGGCATTTCCCCGAAAATTATTGATACTCAGCACCTTTCCATATACCTGGGTCTTGCTTTTAAGATTTGTTGGGTGGGATTAGAGCAGAGCTCAGGCTAGGGCTAATTATTCTTCATGTCTGATGCAAGACCCTTCTGAGTTCTCTGCCCTTAGGATTTCCCAGTGTGCCTGATGGGAACAGGTACTATTTCCAGGTCTGTGTGAGCTCCAGGTGCTCTTACCTCTGTTCCTTTCGGGTGGTATTTTGCCAGTCTCAGGCAGTTTCCTCCCGTGCCCATGCTGACCAGTACTCAGCTGAATGTCTGAGGGGGGCTGTCTACCGTTCTCTCAGGTCCTCTCTCTCTAGCGCTCTCATGACAGTTCCAGCCCCCTTGGTCTCTCCGGACTCTCAGCAACATTTCCTCGACTCAGTAAGCCTGCTGGGCCCTGCATTCTCCTCCTTCTACATCCCACAGCCCTGTAAACGCTCTCAAGGCAGCAACCTGTGGCACTCATAAGGCTCACTCGTTTCCTGTCTCTCAGGGATCACTGTCTTCTTTGCATGTCATATAAAGTGTCATCACTTTATATTATTTGTGTTTTTTGGTTGCTTCAGGCAGGAGGGTAAATCTGGCCCTCTAAATTGTCTGGATTGAAAACTGATTTTTCTCCTGGATATGGGTCACATAGCTCCCACTTCTTCCTATATAGTAATACTTGATTGGATGTTAGAAATTGTGAATTGCTGAGGACTGGATTTGTCATATTTTTTTCAATGAATGTTGGAACTTCTTTCTAGTGTCCTCATGTCCTCAGCCTCCCTGAACTCTGATCTCTGTCTTCTGTCAACTTAGTGAGAATGCCATGCTCTGTCTTGGTTCCCCTCTGTCCATTGCAGTTCAGAAATTGCCTCCTGACTAAGAGCCTGAGAGACACCCAGCACTCATCTCACCTGTTACCTTTCCCTTAGGCATCAAGCCCTGTGCTGTCTGTTCTGGCCAAAAAGAATTGTTTCACCTACTATGTCCAATTTGTAGTTGTTACAGCAGGAGGGTAATTCTGAGCCCTTGTATTCCCTTATGACAACAAGTGGAATTTTCAAATTTTTTTTCAAATCTGCTGGATTGCTTTGATTAGTATCTTGTTGCTTGTTCATTTTTATAATTCATTTCTACAAACATTTCATACACACTTAGTCCATACCCTACTATCTAAAGACCTATTTAAATATGTTATTTGTTGCTTCCTTCCATCCTCCCATGGTAATTTATTTCCTTGAGTGGCTGGGTTTTTTTTTTCCAAAAAACGAGCATATATTTAGTTGATTTTAAGCTGCAAAACACCTGAGCATCTACATTTTGGATGTTTCCCTTCAAATATTATTAGTATATGACTATGTAAGGTACCAGAATCTAGAACCCCTTTTTATGCTCCTTTCCTCAATTAAGGATTCTTCAGTTCATCTACAGAATCTTCCCTTTCTTAATAATGTTATCAACATAAGCCCTCAGGGAAAACCTAGCCTTTCATAGTGCATTCTGTGTGCTCACCACTCCAGTTTCAGCAGTCCTTTCTTTTGGCCCCATGTATGTTGTTTTCCTTTCTGAAAGTACAACAGAAAGGCTCTCATGGTATCTAGTATACCGTCATGCCAGAAGTATAAACCTAGATTTCTTATATCATCCTTGTTAGTGCCCTAAACATGTCACTCAGACATGGAGATGTCACCTGCCCTTGGGCTTCAATTATGACCTCATATGCCAAACTTTAAATCTATACTTCGAGCTTTAACATTTGCACCATGTTTCAACTCCCACATCCCCAGCTGTTTATTGGACAAGTCCATCTGGATCTCTCTCTGATGTAGACTCAGTACATCCGAATCAAAATACAACATCTTTCTGTTTGGCTTCTACAAGTCCAAAACATTTCCCTTCCATTCACAAACCTCAAACATTTCAAGTTTGAAAGAGATTTTTAAGGGCTCATTTTACAACTGGGAAAATTGGGGACCAAGGATGTTAAATAAATTTTTCTCATCACTCCCAATTAATTTCTTTAAAATACCACTTTCACAACATTCCTTCCTGCTTAAAAAAAAAAGTTCAGTGGTTTCCCTTCTGCTTAACCCTTAAGACGCTTGTAGACCGTATGGTCAGAGCATTTGCCCTATTGCGATAGTCCCGTTCCTGCTCCACTGCAGTAATCCTTTAAATAAAGTCTCTCCTCACAGCCAAAATCAAAACCAAAACAAAACAAAATTTCAGTGGTTTCCTGATATTCACAAGATTTTAGCTTGGCATTTAAGGGTTACTAAAAATCTAGTTTCATAGTCTATTGTTCTCACATGTGAAAACTTGTGCTGCAGGCAAGTGAGCCTATTCTTCCAAATTTTACTCTCCCTCATGTCACAGCCTAGAAGACTCATCTTCATCCAATTCTATTGAAATTCTAATGTCTCCACCAAAATATGGCTTAAACATAAATTCTTTCACTAGTCTCATCAAAATGAAATTAATTTATCCATTTGAATTTTTGGCATGTCTGATCTGTAAGTTCAGAGAATGCTGATTAAATTCTGCTTTGTATTATGGATATTTTTCTTTCTATTTTATGTTCTTTCACAGTTTCCCCAGGCAGAAAAGCACCTGTTCTGTGTTTTCCATCATGCTTAGCACAGTGACTGGCACTTGGAAGTTCAAAAAAGTTGGCTAAAAGATGAAGTAAACTCAAGGATTTCTTACCTTGGTGATGTCTGTGTGATCTTTGAGCCCGTTGGTCATGCACCAGTATCGCCACACATTCAGGGCATACCGCGTGGCTTTGGTAGTATTTGGGCTTACTGCACTGGTACACAGATCATTCAAGTCATCATTAATATTAAATACAGGAAATTTGTTGAGCTTAGAATAGGCTAGAAACAAAAACAATAAAAGGCATTAAAATAATTTGCCATTCCCTGCTTTAGAGAATTACATCTTGGGATCATGTTAAATAATGGAAAAGTCCTATAACATTTTTAAAAATGAAAATTTTATCAGGTATACATACATTAGAATAAATAAAGTAGGGAACAATATTTCTAGCACAGAATCAATGCAGTAACCTTGCATCTGATCCCAGCAATTGCCATATATACTAACTGGTGAATCAGTGCAGGCATTCTAATAATAGAAGAAAAAATATGAATACAGAAAAACAAAGAATGTTCTATCCAAAGTTTTCACTGGAAAAAGAGAAGCATTGCTATTAAAAACAACAACAAAAAGATAGAAAGAAGGGAAGACACATCCTTTTTCTATACCCTTAGCATATGAACAGCTGTTATTTCTCTGATAACATATATAGTCTCAGATGTCTTATGTGCAGCCTTCATTAAATGGCATTAGGATATTGCTTTAATTATTTTCACAAACTAAAGAGGTACTTAAAATCTAGTTCCATAACTCATCAGCTAGTTTGGGATCAGAATGGAAGGTCAAGTGAGAATAATAGTAGGGAAGAGGAGGAGGATACAGAAGACAGGCTCATAGCATCGCGGAAGAGATGGAACAGATTTTAAATTGCATTTGCCAAAAAACTTCAGATGAAAACTGGTGTTCTGCAGGGTGTCCACTTTAAGTGTTGGTTTCCAAAGAGCTAATCAAATCCACAACAATTAGCTGGCCTTTTTAAATACTCTGTGATCTACTAAGACCAGGCTTACACTGTTCAAATTGTTGTCTTTGGATAGAAAAAAACAAAAAACAAACAAACAAAAAACAACGTAGAGCAACTTTAAAGTAAAAACAATGTCAACCTGTACTTTATCTAATGGTTCTGACCCTCTCTGGAATGTTTCTATATTCATACAAGGCACTAAAAAGCTGAGAAATAGCAAAATGAAAAGGCAATTACTAAGGTGATCTTTACCTTAGAAAAGGAGAACTACATCTGATTTAGACAATCACTATAGTTTTCTTTGTAACAACAAAAAAATGAATTCATCATTTCACTTTGCCTAACTCACCTCATCTTTCGCTGCTCCACTGAGGAGCCCTACTGAGGCTTCCTGATGTCCTCAGCACCCACCTGCACCCAGAACACCCACAACACCTTCCCCACTTACAACCTGACAAATCTCCTTATGTCTTTTGTGCCAATCAAATAGTGCCCTTTTTTCATTCCAATTCCAATTTCAAACTCACTTCTATATAATCTGTCCCCACACCGACCCCTTTATTCTCTCCTTCAGTGTCTCATATTTGTTTTAACATTCCTTAGAACTGTGATTTAATTGTGCCCAGAAGATCTCTTCAGTTGGTTTGTATGCTCCTTAAGATTGTATCTTTGCCTTGAAGCCTACTGTTGAACTGTTGGACACTCAATCTGTTTTAATGAATGCTTATAGCAAGAAAGGAATGAACAATGCTAGAAATGCCATTGGAAGTAACTGAGGCATGTAAGTGTATTCCTTATCTTTGAGACTTGCTTGATATTAATGAAAGGATTCCAGTGTAAAATGTATTATTATTACACACACTAATTGAATGCTTACTATATGCCAAGAGCTACATTAATCATCTCTAGGCAACACTACTATTATATGTATTTTACAGATGAGGAAACTAAGCTTCCTACATTTAGTTACTTCATGCATCACTCATACCATTTATTTACCAGGGTACTCTCTCTGTGCCAGGCACTGTACTATCTCAGGTTGTGGAGTCAGCACGTGCCGGAGCCAGGGTTTGTACCTGGATTCCATGGACTCTAGCTCTGACCACAATAGCAAAAGAATCAGATACTACAGGGATAAAATTCTCAGTAAAGAATACAATTTGATACCAGCCACTTATGAAAACTATATTCTGGCCCCCCAAATTTATTTGTATTAGCCTTCAGTGAGGAGAACTACATCTGATTTAGACAATCACTATAGTTTCACTATAGTTTTTTCTTTTTAACAACAAAAAAATGATTTGCAACACAGCCCAGTCCCCATCATTTCGATACAGCATAGGAGTAGAAAGAGTTACACTGCAAGACAGGAAGATGAAGTTTAATAATTAAATAATTACATGGCCTTAAGTCAATTCACTTTTATCACAGGACAGATTGTACACTGAAAATGGAAACCAAAATCCTAGTGCATAAACAGGTAAAGAATGCGTGTATGCTTATGTGGAGGTTCCTCAAAAAACTAAAAATAGAAATACCATTTGACCCAGGAATTCTACTCCTAGGAATTTATCCGAAAGAAACAAAATCCCTGATTCAAAAAGACATAAGCACTGCTATGTTTATCACTGCTCTATCTGCAATGGCCAAGATATGGAAGTAATCTAAGTGTCCATCATAGATGAATGGATAAAGAAGTGGTACATATACACAATGGAGTATTATTCAGCCATAAAAAGAAAATAAATCCTCCATTTGCAAAACATGGATGCACCTAGAAGGTATCATACTCAGTGAAACAAGCCAGGGAGAGAAAGACAAATACCATATGATTTCATTTGTGGAATACAAAAACAAAGCAAAACTGAAGGAACAAAATAGCAACAGACTAATAGACACTGAGAAGGGACTAGTGGTTACCAAGGGGAAAGGGTTGAGGTGGGAGGAGTGGGGAGGGGGATAAAGGGGCATAATAATTCACAATCACAATACAAGTTGATCACAGGGACAGTAGTTCAGCACAGAAAATACAGTTAATGATTCTGTAACATGTTACTATGTTGATAGATAGCAACTGCACTAGTGGGGGTGAGGATTTAATAGGAAGGCTAACTGTTAAACCACTGTGTTGTATATTTGACACCTACCTAAGATTGTATATCGATACTTTAATTTTAAAAAAAGAATGCCTGTATGCTTAAGTAATGGGAAGGAAATTGTGTGAAAATGATAAAATGATATAATATGGTTCCTTCATGATTGTATTTGAAGATTAAATCATATTTCCTTAATAAATTGCTTTAAAAATTTTTTGAGTAGAAGTTGCAGTGTTATGGTGCTGAGGAAAATTTTAGGAGACTGTGATGGAGAAACAAATGAAAGTAAGACCTTATAACTGAACACAGGGAAAAAAAGGGGGCTACTACAAAAGGATTTGAGTTTTCTTCCTACTGGAGAAGAGGCAAACTCCAAGCTCAAAGTTAGAAAGTGGTGGCCATGGGAGCAGGCATGGACTATGGGGTCACAGTAGTGTAGTCTAAGGGCCGCTACATCTGAATGATTATCCTGCTTTCTAAATGTAGCAACCACCTGCATCATTTACAGTATAGGTATTGGCAAGCACCGTGTGTAAAGTGAGAGAAACCTGCTTGGAAGGCTACCCTCAAGGTCAGAGAGACAGAAGGGGTATTGTCTCCAGTAACTCTGCACAGCTCTATTGAACATGGAAGCAGCTACAAAAAGTAGGAAATCTCTAAATGCACAGTCCTCAGGTACCACTTCCCCTGTGTCTATGTTTGAAAGAGTATCCAGATTCCCAGCTTGTTTTCAGCTTATACACCTGAAGGGAAGCCTATTTATGGGCATTTCTCGGTACACTCATTATAGCTGGGTGAAGTCCACTTGCAGAACCCTGTCCTCAACTATTACCTGCAAAAGTGAGCCCCGTCCAGATGCATCAAAGCTTTAACAATGCTTTCTAAGGAAATCCCTGTAAGCTATCAATTATGATAAATCTAGACTTTCATTTTAAAATGTGAACACACAAACAAATTGCCTGGCAATCAGGAAAAACCAATAGCATGAAAGTTGACAATTACAGAAGCAGAGCAACTGATTCCACATTCCCTCCCCTCCCCAAAATAGAGTTAATTGAGAAAACCACAGAAAAAATTCAAAAGGTCATGGATATATCATTACCCAGATTTGAGAGGATAATGCAACCTTAAAACAAGAACAGCTGTCACTGGAAAGGAAAAATAGGAGAACAAGAAAGATCCTGGAAACTTCACGCAACAATTAGGCAAAGCTTAAAACAATTAAGAAAGGATTATGAAAATAGATGAGGCATGATGAAACAAATTCTTGAACCAAAATTCCCCATGATTTTAATAATACATGGGGAAAAGGGAAGAAAGATATAAAAATTCTGATTGAGTTCTTATCCTGTTTGGGAAGGGTAGGGAGCAAAGATGAAAAACACAAAGGTGATATTACTGATATGGATTAATTTTTTACATTAAAAACATGTTTAAATCTGTTAACAACAAAACGTAAGAGAAACAATTATTAGAATGGATATAGATTTTCAAATAAGAGAGTAATTAAAGGAATAGCAATAGAAAGAGAATTAAAAACAAATCCAACATCTTCAATCTGTCTAGCAAAATTCAGGACAAGTTAACAAAAGAAATGAAGAACCAAGAAAGAAAGCATGATGTATAGAAAACTAAAAATGATGGCAGGAGGACTTCCTCTTAGGACTATAATGAAGTATTACACTATGTTCCTTTCGAGAATAAAACTAGATAATATATACTGGCAAACTACTGAAGAAACTGGAACTCAGGGAGCAAAAATGCTGGAGAGAAGGAAAATGCAGAGGTGAGGCCTGCACTGATTGCCATGTTTTCCTTTTAAGCATTTGCTGAGCTGCAGTGCAGGACACAAAGACCCAACAGAAAGGAGCAGCCAAGTCTACAGCAATCTCAGTGAAAGAAGTATACAAATATTCAAGTACAGGGCTGACAAGCAGCCAGTACTTGAGAGATTGAGATCCTACAGGAAGGGGACCTCAGAGAAGTGAGCCCACATTCTGCAAGCCATTTTCCTTCCAAGAATTGCTGACTTCTAAGCTAAACATGTAGAGGCAATATGCAAAGAAATCAAGTGGAAAGCAGAAATCACAAGAAGGCAATTTCATGGCATCAAGGAGTCGAGAATAGTAATTGAGTAATGGTACTTAGAAAATATTTCAAACTGAATGATAACAATACAACTTGTCAAAGTTGTGGAATGATTTTTGTAGTGTCTATAGAGAAAACAATAACATTAAATGGAGAAATTAGAAAAGAAGATTGAATGTCAACTGTATCAGGAAATTATAAAAATGATAAATATACCCAAAAAACTATGGAGAAGGAAACAATATACATAAGAACAGAAATCAACAAAACAGGAAAGACATTTATAAAAAGAAAGGTAGTGCCAAGAGATGGATATAAAACGACTAACAAAATTAATAAACTAGTAACAAAAAAATAGAGAAGGCACAAAGTACTACACCAGGAATGAAAGGGGAGTTATACTACAGATCCTACAGATATTAAAAAGATGGTAAAAAGACAAAATGAACAACTTGTGACCAAGAAGTTTGAAAATTTGGATGAAATGCACAAATATCTAGAAAAGCCACAACTTACCAAAACTGAACAAAATTAAATAGTCCTATATCCATCAAAGAAACTGAATCTGTAATTAGGACCTCAGAAAAAAAACACTCATTAGGTGGATTTCACCAGTAATTCTTTTACATTTAAGGAACAAATAATGCCAAACCTAAAAACTTTGCTAGTAAATAGAAGAGAAGGGAATACAACCCAATATCTTTTATAAGGCAGCATAATTTTTCTATTAAAATATGACAAGAAAAACAGTAACAGAAAATTACAAGCCAACACAGCTCATAAATGCAAACATAAAAATCCTTAACACAATATGAACAAATTAAATGCCTACTACATAAATGACAACAACAACAAAATTCCAAATGGATCATGACCTAAATGTGAATGGTAAGACAATAAAGCTTCTAGAAGAAAACGTAGGAGACCATTTTTACGATATTGGGGTAGCTACTTAATTTTAAACAGGACATCAATATTACTGTCCCAAAAGCAGAATAAATTAGATTTATTGATAAATTAGATTTCATTAAAATTAAAAAAGACATATATTAAAATGCACTATCAAGAGGGTAAAAAGGCAAGCTACATACTGGGAGAAGGTATCTGAAGTGCATATATCTGACAAATCACTTAGAAGGCAGATAGACCAATTAAAAATGGACACACCTGAGTGGGCACTGCATAAAATAAGAAACACCATTAGTATTTCAGGAAATGTAGATTAAAATATACTCACCAAATGCCTAAAGTGAAAAACAAAGTCTGCGAATACCAAGTGTTGGTGAGGACATATCCTCAACTACAGGAACACTCTTACTCAGCTGGTAGGAGTGCCAATTTGCACAACCACTTTAGAAACTAATTAGCAGTATCTACTAAAGTTGAATATACATATTCTATGATCCAGCAATCCTACACCTGAGTATATATATCCAACAGAAATGTGTACATGTGCTCAAAGGCATGTATGTATGAGTGTTGATAAAAGCATAATTAATAATAAAGAGCTCCAAACTGGAAACAATCCTGTTCACAAACTATAGAATGCATATGAAATTGTAAAATATTTACACAATAAATTATTATAATAATGACAAGGAATGGATACTGGAATGAACTATAGGCAAAAACACGGATGAATCCACAAACACAGTATTAAGCAAAAGAATCCAGATATGGTGTTAGTATATTGACTTGGTCCATTTATATAATTCAAAAGTAGATAAAATGATCTTGTGTAAAGTACTGTAGTGGTTACCTGAGGGAGGGCACTAAGGGAGGGTACATAAGGGAAGTTCCCAGGGTTCAGGTGCTGTTCTATGTCTTCCTCTGGATGGTGGTCACAGAAGTCTGCATGCTTCATAAATATTAACTAAGC
This sequence comes from Smutsia gigantea, assembly GCA_032199065.1. Lineage (NCBI taxonomy): Eukaryota > Metazoa > Chordata > Mammalia > Pholidota > Manidae > Smutsia > Smutsia gigantea. The sequence goes on from JAVSCE010009123.1 coordinate 1,037,254, forward strand.
TGTACATTAATGATTTGTGCACTTTTCTGTCTGTATAATTCAATAAGAAAACTTCCAAATATCTTTAAAAGTAAAAAAGTATATATAAACCTAATCAATAAAGAGTTATACTACCTACCTGGATGGGAAGGCTCAATAATAAGATGTTCAATTTCTTCAAGTAATCATTTATGTAATATAATTCTAACTAACCCCACTCTTTTTTAGAATCAGGTTGATTCTAAAGGTTATCAAGGAGAATAAATGCATAAGAAAAGGAAGGCAATTTTGAAAATAATAATTGGGAGGCTTTGCCCTGAAAGATATGAGCATGTATTGTAACACTGCAATAATTTAAAATGCAAGTAAAGAAAAAGACAAATACACTGATGCTACAGGAGACAGTCCAGAAAAGTTCTGTGTAAATATGCAAATTGAGTATATAATAAAGTCTCCAATTCAAATTGCTTGGGAAAGGATGGATTCTTCAATAAATGCTTTGAGATAATAAGCTACTGAGTTAGAAAAAAAGCTAAAGCAAATTTAGATTCTATTTCATACACACACAAGTAACACAATTCCAAACAGATTGTTTTCAAAAAGGTATTTCCATAAAGAAGACAATTTTCATTATTTTGGGAGTAAGGAAAACCTTCTCAGGATGACACAACCCAGAGCTATAAAAAGAAAATTAACAAATCAGAAGACATAAAAATTCAAAAGTTCTTGAATAAAGTGAATAAATTTTAAGACAATAAACAGACCTGGAGAAAACACTTATGAAGTATATAGTGACAAAGTACACATAGGGAAGCTCCTTTGAACTAGTTAAAAGAAGATAGTTTACTAGAAAATGGGCCCAGGATATGACAGAAAATTATTCATAGAAATGGAAATAGAAATAACAAAAAGCAATAATAATCAGACATAATAAAAAGAAGATGTGTTTCATTTATTAGACTGGCAAAAATACAAAAGGTCCATATCTAAATGTTGGCTAGGATAGGGGAGAAGTTGCCCTAGTTTAGAAAAAAATTTGGAAAGGTATATATAACATTCATTAGCAGTAACCTCTGTGGGACTTTTAAGTTTAACAATATGAATATATTATTTTTGAAAGTTATAAAAATCACTGGTATTTAGGAAAAATAAGTAAAATGTTCTTTTCATTTGACCCAGGAATTCCTCTTTTAGAAATGTATCCTAAGGATTTAATCATCGATATCTACAAAAAGGTATGCTCAAGAATATTCTTTAAGGCAGATTTTTAAAAGTGAAAAACTGGAAACAAATCCAACAAAGACATTACAAAATAGATTTTCATATTACTATGCAAGGGAAACTATGTAGTTATATAATAATCACACCTTCAAAGGCTAAAGATCTTTTACAAATGTACAAAACAGCAAATATAATTTGACAATTTTTGAAGTTCATTAATGCATGAAAATTCCAAAAGAAAACACCAAAATGTTATTATGAGTAGTAAGATTCCTGTGACTTTTATTTCATATTTCATTATGCTTATTAGTATTTGCCAAATTATTCAGTTATTGCCTCAATGTTCTAAAAACATTATAAATTTTAATAAAGGAAACACTTTTCTAAAAAACAATAGTTCTGTCTGAAAATGTTGCCACCAAATTCAGTGTTTGCTTTTAACCTAATCTTTTCAGATGATATATCCACCATCATTAAGTATTTTATACATTTTAGCCATTTTAGTCACTTGGTATCTTTTTGGGAAAGATTATTATGAATAAATTAAAAGTAAATAACTTACAGGCTAAATATTACTCAATTTGAATTTTTATATTCTTCCCCTATTGGGGAAATATAATTTGTCACATTTTAAATGTGTACCTTGTAAACACATTAAAGGCTAAGTTCCTTGTTTCTTAAAGTACTAGGAAAACATACACTAAGCTACAACTATATAAAGTAATTTTAATACAACTTATAATGTTATCATATAAAAAGTCATTTCTATTTGTAATATTCAGCTTTCTATGAGCAAAGACTTTGGATTATTCATCAATATGAAATAAATATTTGCATTTATGCAAAATAATTGGTGGTGAAAGTCTTTTCTGGTGTTTTAATATACTTTTCTTTATTAAATAACTTTAGTGACACAACAAAGATATCTGGAGTTAACACTTACAGTCATTTTGAACGATTCCTATTCTGGCAAAGAGCACTGTCAAATGTGCTAAATGCAACAAATGACACATGGAGAATTTTATGACCAAAAAGATTTTCCTAAAAATGAGAAAGTATGGAACCTGACATCCACTTAGCTTGGTATAATTTGCACAATTGGCCAACCAACTTCACAGATAGTGAATTTGCAGTAGAGCTATTTGCTCCATTAATAGGACTGGGGGTTTGGGGCACTAGGAAGTGTATGATTACATTCCATAAAGTGTCTACCACCCACAATGGGCTGTGTGTGAGCAGTCGTATGTAGAAACGCTCCTCCTTCCAGGATTTCCCCCTCCTCAGTGCTCAGAAACAACACCGAACATGGAATGCTTTGTTCAATATGCGTTATATCCTGGGACCTAATGCACAGTGACCAAGACCTTCCTCCCATCCAAAATGTGGCTAGTTTTAAAAATTGTTTGTTGTAGCTACAAAAATCAGCTGATTTGCTGAAAACCCTTATTAAATGAATGAAGACTGGTTATACCCAAATACAGATGAAATTCTGTGATTAAAGCATGTCCTCATTATGGAGACATTACTGATGGTCATTAGCTGATTTTATTGGATTGTATTTCTTATTTCTTATTATAAGCTTTAGGCTCTACCAACAAATACTGAAAACAATAGAAAATTACATTAAAGGCAAACATACATACAATGGAATAAGCCACTGGAACATAAAACTAGAATTTTATTTAGAGCACAAGTACACAGACAAATATGAAGCAAAAACAGCTGATAAAATGAAAACATCTTAGTTAAAAGATCAGCAAACAGCGAAATAAAAATGAAATCAATAGTATACTCCAATTAATAAAAAAAATTCTCTCATATTAATACAAATATCCACTGGCAGAGGATTAATTAACCAGGAACACCACAGTTCCATGTTTAAACATATTAACAGAAATTTCCCTCCATTTCAGTTCACTTTTTCCTCTCTCTTTTGCAAATTAAAATTGCAGCAGCTTTTAAAGAGACTTTTAAAATATGATTAGAATGAACAGGTACACATGTGCTTTTCTCATATAAATCAATAAAAGCCAAGTGGCCAGAAAATATATCAAAAACAACAATCTATCAAATAGGGTGGAGGGGGAGAAGTAAATGCATCTTCAAAGAACAATACTATTTTTTCACAAAATTTTTCTATATTAATTGTAGTGGTTATATTTCTAAAAAGATGCCTGGTGTTAAATTACACTGACTAAATTGGTAAATCTACCTTTTTATTTCCAATTAACTTCTAAGTGGTAGAGTCAAAGAAATCTTAAAATCATTCGTGTAATTTATAAGAAAGTTGGAAGACCTTATTTAAGTTTGTGAATACAGCATTCATTCTACTAAACCACCAAAATTCTTCATTTTAACAGAGAAATGAGTCATATGTAGTAATTCTGTTAAGTCCAAAATGCTTCTAGTCATCCTCTCACCAGGTTTCAGGTCTATGGGGTTAAGTTACATTTTCAGACTAAAATGAAAAAGGTACAAATTATTTCTTGCCATGAGGCTAATCTGGCAAATCTATGTATAAATTTAGCAGTGAGAAAAAGTTTAAAATCATGGTGGAAACATACTCAATAAATTAGAAACCTAATAAATATATATGTATTATTTGATTTAAAAGTTGACCTAGATATAAAGGTCTCACGATAGTCATAGAAAATGTCCAGAAGACCCAAAGGGCGTCATAAATCCAAGAGCAGGATTCAAATAAATGTGCCCATTGCTATCAAACAGAAATTGGTAATCACCAGAATGTATCATGCCATAAACTTTGGTGTCCAGAATATAAAAGGAATTGTAAGTACATAGGCATTGCCTGAAAACCCCTAATGCAGAAATCAAGAAGTGATTCTGTGTTATTCTGGAGGCCACTGAATAATGGCAGAACTTCTTTAGAAAATACATATTTGAATTTCCTTTCATTGCTTTATCACCTCCATTGAGGGGCAAATGTTTAAAGCATATTCTTGAGAACAGGTTTACAGTTAATATCTGTCTTTCTTTTTCTCTGAGCAAAGAAATGGCAGGGGCCTTGAATTTGTTTTAATATTCTTAGAATTAAATCAGCAATTTCAGCAACAGTGTTTCCAAATACAGTCTTAGCTGTCGCTGTGTATCTGACAGTCACCCAAACAGCCTGATTATAATTCAGGAGACTATCCATTTATTAAAGGAATCTTATAATTATAAACCCACTGAACAGAGTCTGAAATCCTGCACTCAGTCAAGAATTTTGGCCCTTTTCTTAACATTTTATGATAGTTTCTCTTCTGTTTTAAGAGCACAAATGTATAAAGTATGATGATATTTCCTCCATGTTGAATTTTAACAAAGTACAGAATTAGTCCATTGAAATAATTTTCTACTTTCAGAATTTGTTTAGAATTGCTGATACAAGATGGAAATACTGGGAACTAAAGACGTGGGCATGAAAATTTCTGATACTCATAAGGCAACCAAGTGTGTTTAATAAACCCATGTAAATACTGCAAATAAAGGTATTGGGAACTCTTAGGTTCCCATGGTCCCTTATAAATAAAATTCAAAAATTAAATATTCTTATCAAATGCAATTCAAACAGTAATGCCATGAAAACTAACAAAAATAATGTATGCACTTCATAGTCCTCTGCTATTACACTGTTCAATCTAAAATATCCAGATCAAGGAGGGAAATCATGCTGCTACATTGTCATTATACTGGATTTCTCTGTAAGGTGCTAAAATATTTTAAAAAAAGATTTAAGGTGGGGTGGAGTACTGGAAAATTTTAAATTCTTGCTTTCTTTTTTTGCGAACATTTCCCTTGCAGAGTTGAGGAAAGTGTGGCAGAAAAGCTGACCTGGAATTATACATATGAAACAAGATCTTAAAGTTGGCACCACTTGACAACTACAGTATTTCCTTCTGTTGAGGCCACTAAGTGCTGGCTCAAAATATTAAACAACTAATTACATACTTTCACAAATCACACATATACATGTTGACTGGCACAGCCTTGTAGCACAGTTTTTCAGTTTAACTACAATAAGGGATAGCAGCAATGGTTAACAATTTCACATAAATGCCACAAACACACATATGAAAGAGCGCCTGCAACAACATGCAAAATCTCAACAATGACATCACTGAATATTACACAATGCATAGAAATTGTAATGGTTTTTGGCAAGATGGTTTTTTTTTGTAACAAATACTTTATAAAACAAACATTCTTTTGTTATAAATGCTATTTAAAAAGTTGTAATATAATGGATGTAGATATAAAACTTCAGTTAATCTGAGTGCATTAATACTAAAATGGACCTGCTATTTCATCCAGTATAAATAATCAATTATAAGTTAATTTCTAGTGGAATTATACTAAGGTATTTGATTTATAAAATGTTAGAATTACAGAAAGTAATAAAAGTCACTTATATACAATTACTGTTAGGATTCTATATTGCTGATGTCTTCCTAATTCTACATATCACAAATAAATTATGCCAAAACATTTTCAAAGCTCTTTGAAATGAACCTAGAATGGTAAAAATGCTCTCCAATTCTAGTGTAATATAAAGAAGAACATTTTAAGTCTAGCAAAATTCAACACTGCATTCAAAAAACAATTCCACTGTATCTTTTTTCTTAACATTCTAGAATTTCTATTTTTTTCTTCAACTAAGATCTGGTGAATATAACTTGTAAAGTCAAAACCTTGTGAAGTTTTTAAGTTTATGCTTGAATTCCTCTTCAGAAGAATAAGCAGGATAATAAGAGAATTTACAAATACTTTGCATTTCTGTATTTTCCTGCTGTGGGTCTCTTTCATTATTAGTACCCATTTTCTTTCCCTTTCCTATCTCTGAATAAATTCACTTCAGAAACATCCTAATTAGGTTGATAGAAATGTGATCCTTTTAGTTGAAGGTATATCCCAAACGTTTTTATGATGATTTTTTAAAACTTTCCATAGACTAAAAAAGGATGCTGTAGACTGCATTCAAAACCAATAATATAGATGCTGGGCAGCTGGATATTCAAATGAATACCACATTAAACAAAAAGTTATTTTTCAGTTCATATTCTATCACTGGAATTCATACACTTCATAACTGTAGTTTACTTTCCCTCCATAAATGGACACTGAATATAATTAAATCGGATAAGCAGAGAGATGTCCATCTTAAAATAAAAATTTTAATGGCAAATGATTACATTTCAAGATTATCCCATCAAATTTCAAAAAAAGAATTTACTAAAATCAAGTATAATATACATAATGAAAATTGAAAACTCCCACATAAAAACAGCCTATTTGGAAACTGGCAGCTTGAATCTTCTCTTAATAAAAACTTGATTGAGGGCTTTAAAAACGACTACAATTTAGAAAGCAAGGAAAGGATACCTTTCCTAACTCAGTATAAATGTAGGGTTGTTTTTCTTCCTAAACTCTTTATCTATGGACTGAAGTCATGTGTTTGGGTTCTACTTCTGGCTCTGACTCTAACAAGGTGTGTGTACCTGGTGGGCATTCATCTAATCTGTCTGGGCTGTTTCTCTCTTCTATAGAAGAAGAGGGGTGGATTAGATTAGATGTTTCTAATCTTATTTTCCAGCCCAGCACACCTGAAGGATATGTAATAGAGAGGTAGTAGCTTATTCAGTCTAGTTAGTCACCAAGTAGGAAGGTAGGGGCATAGGGAACCTAATTCCTGGGGAATCTGTGTTATAGGATGTGTTCTTTTTGCAATCTCTACCTCCCTGCCCTCCCTGCCATCTTCCCCTAAGAGGACATGGTGACTCCTACCTACTCTTCATAACACTGAAAATCACTGGGCCAGATAATCTCTTGGGTCCTTTCAGGCCCAGCCTCTATGACTATAATTGAACAAAGATAATGATTTACATTAATACTTTGACCTAATTAAAATTCTGACCAAATTTGCACTATGACCTAATTAATAATCTCAGTCTAATTCGACAGTCATGGTTTATATTTAATACATAAAAACTCAATATATATGTATTAAAATGCTATCTTTTAAAAAGTAATACAATCTTAAATACCAAATCAGGGCTTTCCCTCAGTTTTGGCAGGCCCAGTTGGTCATCTTACAAATTGAATGGAGCATGAGAGATTTTGATTACCTTTCTCTTCTGTTAGGAAAAGTGAAATCAGAGTTGTCAGCAGTTTATCAATATTATCTCTCTTCTGTTTCTTTTTTTATCGTTAGAAATATATTAACAACTAAAGGATGATACATTGATACATGCAGTATATTTCTTTATCTATGGCAAGGATCTCTGAAATATCCTATCTTTATCACTTTGCCTCATGAAAAGCTAGGCATTCATATCATCAGCCAGATCCAAGTAGGAAGGAGAAGCAATACTTGAATACCATGCATTCAGGGTAAAACAAAAACAAAAAACTGAAGATGCCCATGTCAATGGTGTTTCTAGATAACTCTCTGTCTGCACCTTATCATATGGTAGATATGCCAAGATATGTCTTGTATAAAGGAATTCTATTTTAGAAAACCGTATTAGACTGATTGTTGGAGAACTTGTTAATCCTTTAGTATTTATAACTACTTTCTCATGAATGAATCTTTTAAAAAATATCTTACTGCAATAAATCATCACACATTCCCCTTGACTTCTCCCGTAGGCTTGGAAATTTATTTCCTTTATCATTTGGTAGAGAATTTTTATTTATAGATGCTAAGTATTATAGCTTTATTTTGGCTAGAGAAATAAAGATCAAAATACTTCCTTTCCTATAAAGAAAACCGGTCAGAAGATGGCTGATTAAAATCAGAAGTCTTTGTCTTTAATATTTTAAACTATAGAGACAAACTAGAAAAACCTGGTTTCACAGTCCATCTCTAATTCTGAGAATCATAAGGATAGCATTCCTCTCCAAAAGTTTTCTGTTTAAAACTATTTTGATTAAAAAACCAAAAACAAAGTAATAACAACAGCAAAATCCTCCATTAAATATTGTTAATCTGCTAGCACCAAATATGCAGGCAAGACCCAACCCCCTGGCAGACTGGCGATCAATTGCAGTATTTGGTAGACGGCAGTATCAGCTTCTGGCCTTAAGACAGGTGTTACCTCTGCTGAGAATCTCCCCCTTCTCGGTCTGAACTGTAAGTAACTCTCTTGAAATTGGATTTTTGGCTTTTTTGAGGTAAAAACAAATGACAATCACTTTTAAAAACAATTACTGTGCACTTGTACACTCACCTCTATGGCAAAGATAAGTGTTCAAGAGTGACAAACTTTTGCTCTCTACACATGGCCGGGGGAATCAAATTCTGCTGATGTCCCATCTGAAAAATAACTACAGTAATGGCCCTAATGTTGTGCTAACAAGCATGCCAGGTCAGGGCGCTGCTCTCAATCAATTCAGCATTGAATACTGATGATTTGATTACACCAGGATCTTTATAACTGATCACTTCAGAGGGTCTACAGAGGTAGAGCAAAACACTTTATCAACAAGCAGTTGCAGCAAAGGATACCTAGTAGGTATCTAGATCTAGGTTCAGATCCCAATGTTCTCATGTATTAACTGTGATGTGGGCAAGCCATTTGATTAATCTGGATTTCCTCATTAGTAAGAGAGAAATTATGATACCCACCCTCACAAGACTATTGTGAGACTAAGGTGAAACAACTCACAGAAGCACGGAGTACTGTGGTACACTGTAAATATTCAATAAATGTCATTGATGACAATATGCACATTCTTATTAGGCATGTGTGCACCTATGTGAACTCAGTGGATGGTGTAGAAATGGCTTTGCCTTTTGATTTACAACAGGTTTTAAAGGAAGATTCTCTGCAAAATGCTCAAAGCAGTACTATGTATTCTATAGCAAAACAACATATTCAATGGCTAAATAATGGACACGTGTGCAGAGTTCGGGAAACTACGCAAAATAGTGTTGGAGAGTATTTTGCTGGGCTTTCAAAAATGAAATGAAACTTTTATTACAATATCTTCTATAAATTCTTTGAAAGCAGGAACTATTTTATATATCTTTGTCTCCTTCCCAGTGTCTAGACACTCGGTGTTCAAATATTTTACATGTCTGTAAACTTTCATTTCAGTGAAGTCAGTTCATTTCATGATATCTAGAAGCTAAGCCATATGTCTTAGACAAATTAATGTGATGAAAGTTTCAGCAACAATGATCTAACTGAAAAACCAAAAGACCTGATCTATGCTAGAAAATTTTCAGACTGTTCTTTGTAGATCAGGAAATGACTTAACAGTGGGAAAAGTGAATTAACATAGGGAAAATTTAACATAAAATAATCAATATTTTAAACAGCTGATATTTTCGAATCATATTTAGACCAGCCCGATTGACCATGACAACAAATGGAATTGTAAGAATAAGCTCCGTTGGGTAAACATCCTGAATATCTTAACCTTTTCAAACATTAGTTAAAAAGAAAATTGCTACCATCTATGGTTTTCTACAGCCAGTCACTCAAATGAATATAAAAGAAAGACTGAATTTATACAGCTGTGTCATCCAAATGCTGACAAATGGGTTTGGCATTTTTGTTGTAAACAGTGCAAAACTTCCAGAGTCACGCAAGGGGCAATGGAGAATTTCTTACATGACATACATTGACCTTTAAGTGTAAACTTTGCAAATATGGCTTTACTGTTTTCTTATGAACCACGTGATTGTCTGGAAAGGCAGCACATTGTAGTGAACACCTGTTGGACTACTGAATTTTTGCTTAAGCACATACATAATTTTGGCATCTACCAATGTCACAATATGGGCATGATTTTTTTTAAGTTACAGTAACAAATAATAAAAATGGCAACCGGCAATAGTATGTCCTTAAAATTATTTTACATAAAAAAACAAAATTTAGAGGTAGCTGCAGATAACTTTTCATAATTTCACTAAGAGATACTGTAATTCAGGTAAACATCTAAGAAGCCATTCTTCAGAAAATAGTTTTCTAAATCTAAATGTCACATTGTTCCTATGTGGTTTGAGTTATAAAGGCCAAATATAAATAAAAAATAATTCACATTCTCAATTTGTGTTCTTCTAAATGAAAATAAAATAGGATTAAACAGGAGAGAGTTTCATTTTAGTACCTTAAACACAAATAAGGATTTTAAATTTCCTAGTTCTGCTTTCTCAGTGCATACTGACTAGCCTTCTTCCTCATGATAAACTTACTTTGCTGTCAAAAACATATCAAGAATTTTTAAAACTATTTCAACGCTAAAAGTAAAATGCACATTCACATTTTAAATGTTTTATAGAAAACTTTTTTTACATGAGCGATAATCTATGTAAAAAACCACCTCATTTTTTAAAAAAAGAGTTCTTTTACAGTAGGCTGTCCTGTACACTCATAAACCAGTTATAGAATAAGGAAAACAGGAAAATTCTGCAAAGAGAACTGGGAGAAAGAGCTTCTATGGTTGAAATGAACATAAAAGAGAGGACTAGGGGACACCATGTGCTGTCAGGATAGATTACTCAGCATTCCTTTCAATCAGCCTTTAAGAGATGGTACGATGCCGTGTCCCCATTTCTGGCTCAAATCACTGGAAACATTATGAGTTGGAACTAAGAAAGGTAAATAGAAAAAACCCTGGAGTTATATGACAGTACCATTTCCTTGTCTATTATCAAATGAATTTGTCTTGTTTTCAACATAAAATGGAGATAACTAACCTTTTTGAAGTTGTTGAAAGGATTAAGATACTGCCTATCAAAATAAATACATATATACTGACATGCCTGAAGAAACATTTACCAAAATATTAATGATGGTTATTTTTGGCTAGCAGATTTATATTATTTTCTTTATGCTTATCTGAATTTTCTGATTTTCATGCAATTAGTTAACTATTATATAAGTGATAGAGGTAAGTCACATAGCACAGTGCTGTCACACATACTGGCTCAAAAATGGTAGCTACTGTTATCATTTATACAAAAAAGTAAAGCAGGATATCGTCAGCCCCTTGTTTCTGGACGCCTCTCTATGAAGAAAAATCATGAAATGAAGTTGATTCCACCCCACAAGGTCCACGGCAGACTTCCCATTCCTATGCCAAAGGAAAGATCACAGCTTAGAGGGATGGGTCTTTGTCTATGACTTAGTGTTGGAAAGAGCTGCCTTGCTATGGGAAAACTCTGTTAATGTGATTATTTAACAGAGCAAATCAAAATAAATTTGTCCTGGTTGTACAATAAATACCACCTATTTACATAAAATACCACCTATCTTCCTAGCAAATGTGAATTATGAGGTTGCCTTGGAGAACACATACTTCCCAATAGAATGCCCAGACCCAGCAAAGCAATTAAGATTTGGATTTTTTTAAGTATTAATGATTATACAGGATGGGAACCTAGTTCAGTTCAACTTTATTGTGGATCTATTGTCTAAATTAATTTTATTATTGAAGTATTTTAACTAATTCACCACATGCTTCAAGAAAATAAAGACCTTGGAAAAACCATTGCAGAGTTGTTTAGCCAAAATTATTATTATAATTGCAGGATATCCCAGATAAATGCATCTGTACTTATTTAGAAGAAACTATGCACATTTTCAAGAATGCTTTGAATTCAGCTAAATCTGGTAACAAAATATTATTATCTAAAACGAGTGTCAATATTCCTTTGATCTCAATTACAGAGTCAAGTAATTCCCTAGGGAAAACAGACTGAAGTTTTGTGCTTATAAATAAATAATTCAGGGGATTTGAGCTTTGAAGAGTATTAGTTTTTGTTGTTGTCTTGACTAATGCTTCTGGATTTTTAGTAAGACTTCCATTCTCTTCATTCTCTTTATGTTTCATATACAATCTAATGCTTGGGAACATTTTCAAAGCTTTGGTAGTTTTAAATTTCTTGTAAATCTGACAATCAAATTTCATTTACACTGACTTCTTAGGGAACAAAAAAATATCTATCCAGGTTCAAGCACAATAGTAAAAATGAGTTACTAACAGTCTTTTTTTGCCACAATATCGGACTTTGCATATTATTTAAAAATTATGTATCTTCCAAAAAGAATGGCACCTTTATTCCCTCCTACTACCCTCTTTGCCCCAAGAAGAAAAAAAAAGTGTTAGCTGAATATCTAGATTTTCATACATTCAAAAAAAAAAAAAATGAGGCACAGGAGCTAAAATTATTCTAATTGAGCTAAAAAAAAAGATGTAAATAATTTGTCAATCTTACACCAACACTTTCATATTCTGGATCTGACTGAATATAATTATTTTCTATAAACAGTAAAGTGTTGCTTCCCCCTGATTAGTATAGAATTTCAAAAAATTTAAAAACAAAGACATTTGTTAAGTGACTAAAAATGAGAGATGAGGTGGTGAGGAAAAGCAGGAGTTGAGGACACACATGTCTAGGATGACTCTTAGTTTCCTTTTTGACAGTTTAAAAAAAAAACAACGGAATTCCTTCTCTACTTTGTGTTGCCTGAGAACCACTATGTTTTTGTAAAGTCTGTAACAGTAATTACATTTAATCAACCACAAGTACATTTGTTTTAAGCCTATAAATACTATGTTAGTAATACTAAACTATCTCCATTGGCTTATTTATAAAAAGAAAAATATATTATATATTTATATTTTTATAAAGTTAACACTGATGGGAGAGGAAAGGGAACGAGAAGTGTGTATAATCAGTTTTTCTGGATACAGTAACCAAACTGGGGTCTTGCTCAAGCCACCTGGTCAAGCAGTGTCAGAGGAAGAGTCATAGGAGGCGGAGACGATGAAATTGCCACTGTTGGAGTGCCCAGCCACCGACTGGGCAGCCTGCTGGCTCAGATTGTTACAGATGAGCACCAGCTGGTTGCTCTGGGCTTCAGACAAGGTGCTGCAGCTCTGGTACACACTGAAGTTGGTTTTCCTGCCAGGGATGTTGCCTTTCTCACACATGGTCTTCACCATCTTGGCCAGCTTGTTCTTGCCGAGGGCCTGACAATTGTACCAATGTAGAGCCGCCAAGTTCACGACTGGCTTGATGGACAGGTAGAAAGGGGCATCCTCGTAGCGCATGGCAGGCGGCCGCCTCTGGGCATACTCCTTATAGTCCTGTACGGGGCAGGTCTGTGGGGCGTGCTGGGTGGCATACACACGAGAGTCAGTCCCCCCTCTTTTGGTTTTGGCATTCAGGTCACCAGTGTCTTGACCCATCCACTCTAAATACTCAAGCCCTGTTTCTGTTACCCGGAGCCGGATGTCACCCCACTTCAAGGTAGATCCATGGAAGCCTGTACAGTGCCCAAAAGCTTTTGTGTTGTTGAGCCAGACAAGGTTAAGCAGACCCTCGGGGTTATAGCGGCTCAGCAGTCCCCTTTTCCGCAGAATGAGCTCATCAGCAAAGGTGAGCTTCATGGACTTGTGTGGCTTATTTCCTTTTCCTTTGCAGCGGAGTTCAATTTGCTTCTGTTTCAGGGCCTCCTGGGAACGCTTGAATTCCTTATCCCTCGTGATACTGTAGCCGTACCTGTGCTCTTTTAGGTACCGTTCAAGTCCACACTGGTAATTGGCCAAGCTGTTGGGTTCATATTCTGACCCATCCTTCTGCCTGGCATCCACAAAGAAAGAAGCCAGATAGGCATCCAATTCCTTGCAAGGGATGACATAAATCTCTCTTGTTTCAGAAGGATACTTGGAGATGAGGAACTCGCGGAAATTGCGGAGCGCTGTCTGCGTGCTCCGGATGGTTTTCTCATTCTGCTCCCTGCTGAGCTCAGCTGCTCTTTCATCCTGGTCTGCAACAAATTGGGGAGGGGAGGGATAGAGAGGGTGTTGATGAGTTCAGACAATGTACTTTCTACTCTGAAATAAAGTTTTCTTTTATAATGAACAGGGAAAGAAGGAATTCATTTTACAGAGATCACTAATAAATGTTTACATGGCTGTTGCATTATAACTGCCAACTTCAGTTTCACAAATGATGTACTAAACAAGAGTATATGGCCCATTACAATCAAAATGAGGTGTTCATGTCATTGGCACATAGTTTAGTGCATGAATATCTGTGTAAAGAGTGAGATCAAGGCAGCCTTTGATTTAGGAAGAATGTGAGACAGAAATGTGCTGTTTATCCTACTGCAGTGTGCAAGGATGCCGCTAGAGCTGACACACTCATTGTCAATCACTTCATTTGTGAAAACAGAGGTTGTACTGGTTCCATTTTATTGAATGAAATTAAAATACTCAGCTTTGTTATTTAACACATCACTAGAGATCTAGATTTAAGAATTATTAAACAGATCATTTACAGCAGTTAATTCAACACAATCTATAGCAATTCAGGTAAACAGTTTACAAATATTCTGTTTGTAACTGCAGGGTAGTAATACGCAATAAAGGTATTTGGTATTTTGGAAAGTAATAAGGATAAAACTTTACAGCGAAAAGTACAGGAAAATGAAATTTCAATTAGGCTGTTACAATCAAGATGTAAGAAAGGATATCTCTCCTGGATAAATTGTTTTATTTTATTAATTTAGCAAGGACTAAATTAATTAATCTAGAAAGGACTGGAGGTGCCTCTTTCCATTAAGAATCACCCACGATTAAGTAATGCTGCTCTGGAGCAGTGGCGTTCACACCTCAATGTGTGTCAGAATCACTCAGGATACTTGATCAAAAGATCAAGGAAGTGCATTCTACCTAGGACATCCATGCTCAGGATGAGGTTCAAGAGAACCCACTTTGGGAAACAAAGTTCTGGTACTTATGTCTTGTGAAAGAAACCCTATTCTGTTTTACTCAATTTTTAAAAATAATGATTAAGTTCAATGATATTATTTAAATGATTCCCTTTTGGTAATATGTAATTTAAATCTGGGATTTTAATGTAACAATAAAAACATTTTGTCAAGAATCACCATTATGTCAGACATGGTCTGGCTTAGAACTCAGAAAGAGAAATTCTAAAAATTAAATTATACAACAGAAAATCAGGCTATCCTAATGATTGCTGAGAGAGAAGCATCAAGTTTAATTTAAAACAACATAAAAATGTTATTTCTGATTCTAGCATATAAGGTAAATGTTTTATCATTATTATCTTATTTAGGAACACTTTAATTTGTAGGATTGCTCAGTGGAAGTCTTTGTACTAACCACACAATACAACAATAAAAGTAAAATTTCTAATAAAGTGAATTTTATTCATAAAACACATGTTTTGTATTACTATACACATTAATGAATGACTATGTTATTTTTAAAGACAGTTCTAAGGTATAATCACCAAAATCCTTATGACTTTATAAAATGAAATGAACTAAAATTCAGTAAGCCAATTAGGTATTTTTACAGGCACATTTTTGAGATCATATTTCCCAAATTCAAACATACCAAAGTATATCTTATTCTTCATTAGACTTAACTTTGATTATGCTATTTTCTTCCAGTTGACACTGTTTATATGTCAGCAATAAAGATGTCAATCTTTCCATTAAGATGGAGGCCACAGGCTGCATGCAACCTTTTACCTTGCTGGTTTCTTTGTTTACATGTAAAGCCAACGGGGTGAACACATCTGTTTATTTTGGCTACTTGTTTAGCTATCTATCACAGCAGTCAACAAATTTCAAACGAAGACTTTTTAAGAAACAAACATTCATAGACAATTTTAGGGAAATAATTTCTGGTTCCTCAACTTTCACAAAGAATCTTTTCTAAAACTTACTTGTCAGAGATGAAGACTGAGTTTGCACATGCTGCTATCCCAAACCTACTATGGTACATATTCTGGGGCGTAAAAGACTTTTTGAGGACCAAACAAAATTTATAAATCCATGATTAAACCTATCATGCTTCTTGTCCTTCCGTCTTATACATATATGGGACTGAATGTAGGACTTCTGAAGGGGTTACAGGTTAGTAAGGTTGATTCTTTTAAGTAGAATTTGAATATTCTGCAGGACTATTAGAACATTCAAGACAAAACAGAGGCTTAACATTTTATTCAATTCTTTCAGATTCAGCATGCTTTTATTCACAAGATGCTTAATAACTATTATCAAATCATGTAAAATATTAAATCTAGTTACAATAAATTCTCATATTCATAAAATATTCAATATTTTCTACCTCCTTTTTACAAAGATAAACTGATTAGAATTTATGTTGAAAACCTTTGATTGTCAATTTAAAAACCAGTGAGTGGTATACAGTTTTCTTACAGGGCATGTGAGTAAAAGAGTTTAAGTCTCCTAGACTTAATTAAGAAACAAAGGAAATAAGACTATAGAAGGGTTCAGAGTCTTTCGTCTGCACATTCCCTGGGTGAGGCAGTCAGCTGTCTTATGTCAGCATCTTCTTCTTCCACATTTTTAGCACTATGCTAACACACAGTTGACCAAACACATCCTGAGCCCCACATTGTTTTCAAGGCTTTCTCCCTTTTCGAATTGGCCTCAATCTCAGTTAAGAGTCACTCTGTCTGTAGGAAACTAAAACTAAAGAAAAATGTGACATTCTCATGTCCTTTTCTAACTGCCTGGAATGTGCCACAAGAAAAGGTCTGAAGAGCAGAGAAACCCTCACTCATTTTGCATGCATATGGGGAAGTAAACGGCTTTAAAGTCAAGTAATAAAAATAAGTTTTTTGGTTAATTATAAAAACCAGTAAGACCAGGGAAAATTGATAATAAAGTACAGAACTGTTCAAATCATCTTGCATTTATCTCTAGTTATACAAAAATTTGATCCACTTCCTTTTAAAAATTTTGCATTAGGTATATTATAAAATACATACAACAGAGTGGTCATTTATGTGTATGCAATTAATTTTCACAAACGGAGTTCAGTGTCCACATCAAGGAAAAGTACACCAGAAGCACCCCAGAAACCTTCCACATGTCCTCTTCTTCCAGTTAATCCCTCTCACCAAAAATAACAGCTATCCTGACTTGAAACATCATAGATTTGTTTGGCCTGTTAGTATAACTTATATGAATGGAATCTTAAGAGGATGAACTCAGGTGTCTGGCTTCTGTTACTCAAAATTATGCTTCTGAGTTTCATCTATATTGTTTTGTAGTTGTAGATAATTTATCCTCATTTCTGTGTAACCTTCCATTGTGTGAATATATCACTGTCTTTCCATATTATTGGACATTTGGATAGTTTTCAGTCTGGGGCTATTTCCAATAAAATTGTTATGAACATTCTAGTAGGTGTCTTTTGGTGATCATGCAGATGCATTTCTGTTGGGTGTTTACTTAGAAGTGGAATTGCTGGGTTATAGAAATCATTTGTTCAGTTTTAACAGATCCAACCAATTTTCCAAAGTGGTTGTACCAATTTACTTGCTCAAACATGAGTGTGAGGGAGTTCAAGGTTGCTCCCTATCTAAACACTAAACAAGGTTAGTCTTCTCTATTTTTGCCATTCCAGTGGGTGTATGGCAGTACTGCATTGTGGTTTAATTTTCATTTCCCTCATGACTAATGAAGTTGAACACCTCTTCATATGTTTATTGGCCATTTGGATATTCTCTTTTTTGAAGTGCCTGTCCAAGTCATTTTTCTATTGGATTGCCTGCTTTTTTTTTTTTAACTGTTTGTAGACGTTTTAACATAATTCTGTAAGTCTTCATCAGATATACATATTGCAAATATCTCCTTCCAATCTGTGGCTTGGCCATTTCACTTTCTTAATGGTGTCTTTAATAAACAAGAACTGTTAATCCAATTAGCCCTTTTTTTTCCCCTTTAATGGTTCACACTTTTTGCATTTTGTTTAAGAAATCTTGCTTATTACAAAGTCATGGAAGATGCTTCTTTTAAGAGCTTTACAGTTTTACTTTCCACATTGTCATCTCCTATCCATTAACAATCCATCCATATGTCCTGAGATAGAAATTAATTTTTTCAATATAGACAATGATCCACTTGATTTTAATAAATAAAATCTGAACAGGCAATACAGCATGCAGTACAGTATCTAAAAGATACAGATGTGTATAGAGTTGAAAACAAATCATTCTCCATCCCTTCTCCTTGTCACCATGCTTCCCTCTGCCTGGCAACCAATATTACTAATTTTTTGGGTATAATTTTGGGGCTTTTATAGGCACACATACATTTATTTCCTTTCAAAAGGGAGGAGGTATATACTATACATCCTATTCTACACTCTGTTTTTTACTATTATAATGTGTTAGAGGTAGCTCCATACAGTTGTTTCAATCTTTCTAACAGCTGTAAAATATTTTATATGGACATACCATGATATATTTATCTTAATCCACTCATTGTTACTGATGGACATTTGCATTATTTCCATCTTTTTGCTATTACAAACAATGCTGCAATAGGTATCCTTGTACACATGACATTTCTCATGCATGGGCAAACATACACAGAATGAATTTCCAAAAGAACTGCTATATTGCTATTGCTCTGTACATATGTTGTACCAATTTAAACTTCCATGATAAGGTATAACAGCACGGGTTTAATTGCACCTTCCTAAACATACTGGTTTAATTGCACCTACTTTCAAACTTATTAATCTTTCCTTATTTAATTCATAAAATATATATTATAGTTTTACTTTGCATTTCTTTTATGATAAACACAATTTTAATTTTTTTCAAATACTTATTAGCCTCCTGCATTTTCTCATTGTCTTTCTGGGAATTCCTTTTGTCCACTACCCATTTTCTTATTTATTTTTTTTCTTTTGGTATCATTAATCTACAATTACATGTGCAACATTATGGTTACTAGACTCCCCACATCATCAAGTCCCCACCACATACCCCCATTACAGTCACTGTCCATCAGCGGAGTAAGATGGTACAGAATCACAACTTGTCTTCTCTAAGTTGTACAGCCCTCCCCGTGCCCACCCCCACATTATGTGTGCTAATCGTAATACCCCTTTTTCCCCCGTCCCTCCCTTCCCACCCAACCTCCCCAGCCACTTTCCCTTTGGTAACTATTAGTCCATTCTTGGGTTCTGTGAGTCTGCTGCTGTTTTGTTCCTTCAGTTTTTTTCTTTGTTCTTATACTCCACATATGAGTGAAATCATTTGATACTTGTCTTTTTCAGCTTGGCTTATTTCACTGAGCATAATACCTTCTAGCTCCATCCATGTTATTGCAAATGGTAAGATTTGTTTTCTTCTTATGGATGAATAATATTCCATTGTGTATATGTACCACATCTTCTTTATCCATTCATCTACTGATGGACACTTAGGTTGCTTCCATTTCTTGGCTATTGTAAATAGTGCTGCAATAAACATAGAGGCGCATATGTCTTTTTCAAACTGGGCTGCTGCATTCTTAGAGTAAATTCCTAGAAGTGGAATTCCTGGGTCAAATGGTATTTCTATTTTGAGTTTTTTGAGGAAGCTCCATACTGCTTTCCACAATGGTTGAACTAATTTGCATTCCCACCAGCAGTGTAGGAGGGTTCCCCTTTCTCCACATCCTCACCAACATTTGTTGTTGTTTGTGTTTCTTTTTGGTATCCTTAATCTACAATTACATGTGCAATATTATGGTTATTAAACTACTCCCTTCATCAGGTCCCCCCACACCAACCCCATTACAGTCACTGTCCATTAGCATAGTGAGATGCTGTAGAATCACTACTTGTCTTCTCTGAGTTGTACAGCCCTCCCCATGCCCCCTCAACATTACATCTGCTAGGCGTAATGTTCCTTCTTCCCCCTTGTCCCTCCCTTGCCACCTATCCTCCTCAGTTCCTTTCCCTTTGGTAATTATTAGTCCATTTTGGGTTCTGTGAGTCTACTGCTGTTTTGTTCCTTCAGTTTTTTTCTTTGTTCTTATACTCCACATATGAGTGAAATCATTTGATACTTGTCTTTTTCCGCCTGGCTTATTTCACTGAGCATAATACCCTCTAGCTCCATCCATGTTGTTGCAAATGGTAGGATTTGTTTTCTTCTTATGGCTGAATAATATTCCACTGTGTATATGTACCACATCTTCTTTATCCATTCATCTACTGATGGACACTTAGGTTGCTTCCATTTCTTGGCTATTGAAAATAGTGCTGCAATAAACATAGGGGTGCATTCTCCAAATATTCTTTGATCTCTGTTTTAATTTGGTCATTGACCCACCAATTATCTAGGAGAATGTTGTAAAGTCTCCATGTATTTATGAGCCTTTTTGTTTTCTTTCTAAAATGTATTTCTAGTTTTATACCTTTGTGATCTGAGAAGTTGGTTGGTAGAATTTCAATATTTTTGAATTTAGTGAGGTTCTTTTTGTGGCCTAGTATGTGGTCTATTCTGGAAAATGTTCCATGTGCCCTTGTAAAGAATGTGTATCCTGTTGCTTTTGGGTGCAGAGTTCTGTAGATGTCTGTTAGGTCCATCTGTTCTAGTGTGTTGTTCAGTGCCTCTGTGTCTTTACTTATTTTCTGTCTGGTTGATCTGTCCTTTGGAGTGAGTGGTGTGTTGAAGTCTCCTAAAATGAATGCATTGCTTTCTATTTCCTCCTTTAATTCTGTTAGTATTTGCTTCACATATGCCGGCGCTCCTGTGTTGGGTGCATATATATTTATTTATAATGGTTATATCCTCTTGCTGGGCTGACCCCTTTATCATTATGTAATGTCCTTCTTTATCTCTTGCTACTTTCTTTGTTTTGACGTCTATTTTGTCTGATACAAGTACTGCAACACCTGCTTCTTTCTCCTTGTTGTTTGCATGAAATATCTTTTTCCATCCCTTTACCTTTAGTCTGTGTATATCTTTGGGTTTGCGGTGAGTCTCTTGTAAGCAGCATATAGATGGGTCTTGCTTTTTTATCCATTCAGTAACTCTGTGTCTTTTGATTGGTGCATTCAGTCCATTTACATTTAGGGTGATTATTGATAGATATGTACCTATTGCCACTGCTGGCTTTAGATTCGCATTTACCAAACGTTCAAGGGTTGCTTCTTTACTATCTGACAATCTAACTTAATTTTCTTGTTAAGTTATTGTAAACACAGTCTGATGTTTCTTTATTTCTTTCCCTTCTTATTTTTCCCCCTCCATTCTTTATATACTAGGTGTTTTATTCTTTGCCTTTAGTTAGTATTTGGATGGTCTGCTTTCTTTGCTATGATTTTATTTTCTCTGGTGACATCTTTTTAGCCTTAGGAGTGCTTCCCTCTAGAGCAGTCCCTTAAGATATCATGAAGAGGTGGTTTATGGGATGCAAACTCTTTCAGCTTTCGCTTGTCTGGAAATTGTTTAATCCCTCCCTCAAATTTAAATGATAATCGTGCTGGATACAATATTCTTGGTTTGAGGCCCTTCTGTTTCATTATGTTAAATATATCATGCCATTGTCTTCTGGCCTGTAAGGTTTCTGTTGAGAAGTCTGATGATAGTTTGATGGGTTTTCCTTTGTAGGTGATCTTTTTTCTCTCTCTAGCTGCCTTTAATACTCTGTCCTTATCTTTGATCTTTGCCATTTTAATTATTATGTGTTTTGCCATTTTAATTATTATGTGTTTTGGTGTTGTCTTCCTTGGGTCCCTTGTGTTGGGAGATCTGCGGGCTTCTGAGGACTGCAAGACTACTTCCTTCCCCAGCATGGGGAAGTTTTCAGCAATTATTTCTTCAAAGACACTTTCTATCCCTTTTTCTCTCTCTTCTTCCTCTGGTACTCCTGTAATGTGAATACTGTTTTGTTTGGACTGGTCACACAGTTCTCTTAATATTCTTTCATTCCTAGAGATCCTTTTATCTCTCTCTGCCTCAGCTTCTCTGTATTGCTATTCTCTGATTTCTATTCCATTAACAGTCTCTTGTGTTGTTTGTGTTTTGAATGGTGGCTGTCCTTACTGGTGTGAGGTGATATCTCATTGTGGTTTTAATTTGCATTTCTCTGATGATTAGTGATGTGGAGCCTCTTTTCATGTGCTTGTTGGCCATCTGAATTTCTTCTTTGGAGAAGTATCTGTTCAGATCCTCTGCCCATTTTTTAATTGGCTCATTTGCTTTTTGTTTGTAGAGGTGTGTGAGTTCTTTATATATTTTGGATGTCAACCCCTTATCGGATAAGTCATTTATGAATATATTCTCTCATAGTGTACGATGTCTTTTTTTTCTACTGATGGTGTCCTTTGCTGTACAGAAGTGTTGTAGTTTGATATAGTCCCACTTGTTTATTTTTGCTTTGTTTCCCTTGCCCAGGGAGATATGTTCATGAAGAAGTTGCTCATGTTTATGTCCAAGAGATTTTTGCCTATATTTTTTTCAAAGACTTTTATGGTTTCATGACTTACATTCAGGTCTTTGACCCATTTTGAATTTACTTTTGTATATGGGGTTAGACAGTAATCCAGTTTCATTCTCTTACATGTAGCTGTCCAGTTTTGCCAACACCAGTTGTTGAAGAGGCTGTCATTTCCCCATTGCATATCCATGGCTCCTTTATCGTATATTAATTGACCGTATATGTTTGGGTTAATATCTGGACTCTATTCTGTTCCACTGGTCTGTGGGTCTGTTCTTGTGCCAGTACCAAATTGTCTTGATTACTGTGGCTTTGTAGTAGAGCTTGAAGTCAGGGAGCATAATTCCCGTTTATTCTTCCTTCTCAGGATTGCTTTGGCTATTCGGGGTCTTTTGTGGTTCCATATGAATTTTAGAATTATTTGTTCCAGTTCATTGAAGAATGCTGTTGGTATTTTGATAGGGATTGCGTTGAATCTGTAGATTGCTTTAGGTAGTATAGCCATTTTGACAATATTTATTCTTCCTAGCCAAGAGCATGGGATGAATTTCCATTTGTTAGTGTCCCATTTTTTTTATATTGACTTATATTAGCTCTAGACATATTTAGGAATTTTACATTTATATGTAACCTTAATATTTATGTACAAATTATTTATTTAGCCTTATTATACTTAGCTCTTTGCAGTGTGTGTGTGTGTGTATGTGTGTGTACACACATTATTTTTTAGTTTGTATTTTGTGTTTGTGACTTTGTTACATTTCTAGAACTGAATTTATCTATTTAAATGCCTTTTATATTTGTGCCATACTTAGATCTGTTTTCCCCATTTTGAAACCATAAAACAGTTCTCTTATGGTTTCCTCTAAAATATTATTTATTTCATTTTTAATATCTAAATATTTAGTTTGGTGTTGAAAGGCTGACACCAACTTGATATTTTTCTAGATAGTCACCTAGCTGTTAAGTAATACTGGTGATTGTAGATCATTATTCATATAACTTGACCTTGAAACCAACTTTTTATAGTAGATACCTGTATTTACTGTATTATATCATTATTCATTAGAAGTTTATCATGTCTTTCAAACTATTCCAGTATTTTTATTAGAATTAGTTTGGTTACTTGGTGATGTGACTATCAAGTTGCATAGACTTTGAGTATTCTCCCCCATAAGCTGTTATTTTTTAGTGTGCCATCAAAAATGCAAATATTATTTGATTTGATAATAGTAACACCTACATAGCATATAACTGGGTTTTGGTTTGTGATCCAATTTGAGAGTTTACACTGAGTTTCTTTTTTTTTCATATTAGTTGTGTTTATTTTGCATATTGTACATTAGTGTATAGACTTTTCCCTCAGTTCTATTGAGAAATAGTCAACATACATTACAGTATAAGTTTAAAGGATAAGTTTATACATTACAGCATGATGGTCTGATTTACATATATTGTGAAATGATTACAATAGATTGAGTTAACATCCATTATTCCATATAGACATTAAAAAAGAAAAGAAAAAAAATTCTCCCAGTGATGAGAACTTTTAGGATTTATTCTTTTAGGTTTCTTTTCTCATTCTATTTGTTACTTCACTTAATCTTAGTTCCTGTGATCATAATATATGTGAGGCATCGGGACTCTTGCTCAGCTCCTCTTTCTCATGGCTGAACCGTCTTCCTTGTGTTCGCTTCATCCACAGGCAGGATAACGACAGCCGGAGACTGAAAGGGGGTCGTCTTTTCAAGTAATCTCCTTTTAGGGGTCAAGAAACTTCTTCCCGTTCATATTCTTTTGTTAATTTTCCTAGAGGTTATCATTATTTCAATAACTTTGCATCATATCACAAATCCTCTAATTTTATGCAGTACATACACACACACACACACACACACACACACACACACATATATATATATATATAAACAATGTTAAAAATATAAATATCAAAATTAAAAACAATGTCAAAATTAATATACTTACATTTCTCCTCCAACTATTCATTTTCAATTTATCTTTCTTATTCTTTGCAACTGTCAGCTTTTTATTCTATTATTTGATTTAGTTCTTCTAGTATTACCTTTACGCTTTCAAATATCTGAATATTCTATTACTTGAATTATTAGCTTTATCTTTTAAATCTTGGTTTATACTCTTTCCCACATTCTCTCCTGTATGCTCCCAACTTAAAAATTATGCATTTCCACATTGCTGTGGTTTATTATTTACTACAAATATCTATAAAATAATTTATAATATTCTGTTTTTAATCATGATTTCCACAGTTTGGTCTTGGTCTTACAATTACACAGACAGAACCAATGATTACCCACCAGTGTCTTGCCAGTCTCTCTCCTCAGTTGGCTAAAGTTTGTCCTCTAATAACTCATTGAAAAAGTCTTTATGAAAACTACGTTTTCCTGAGGTCTTGAACTTCTTAGAGTATCTTCAGCCTTTTATTGTTTTTACCTGAACAACAGTTTGACTAGGGACAAGACTCTCCACTCATGCCCACTGCCCATCCCCCCAGAAAACAGCAGTGTGGCTTAATTCTGCCATCTAGAATTCAGTGCTGCCATATACAAGTCAGTGTTCAACATAATCTGTCTCTCTCCCTTCTAAGTCTCTTAACTGCTTTTCTTGTCCAGATGGAATTGACATCTAAATGATTATTTTTTAAGCAATAACTTTATTAGGCTATTCTCAGTGTTGATCATTGTACATCCATCTTTTTTCTAGTACACAGTGTGCCCCTTCAAGCCATAAATTCAAGTATCTCTCTACTGCCTTGTCACATTGGCTTACCACTTCCCACAAAGATGACGGTGTTTATGGTCCAGGGAAGCTCTCACTACCAACCCAAGTTCTTTTTTTTTTTACTGTTACTCTTTTTTTTATATAATTTATTTAGGTATCATTAATCTACAATTACTTGTGCAACATTATGGTTATTAAACTACCCCTAAATCAGGTCTCACCCACCAACCCCATTACAGTCACTGTCCATCAGCGTAGTGAGATGCTATAGAATCACAACTTGTCTTCTCTGAGTTGTACAGCCCTCCCCGTGCCCCCCCAACATTACATCTACTTATCGTAATGCCCCTTTTTCCCTCTTATCCCTCCCTTCCCACCCATCTTCCCCAGTCTCTTTCCCTTTGTAACTATTAGTCCATTCTTGGGTTCTGTGAGTCTGCTGCTGTTTTGTTCCTTCAGTTTTTTTTCTTTATTCTTATACTCCACATATGAGTGAAATCATTTGATACTTGCCTTTTTCGGCTTGGCTTATTTCACTGAGCATAATACCCTCTAGCTCCATCCATGTTGTTGCAAATGGTAGGATTTGTTTTCTTCTTATGGCTGAATAATATTCCATTGTGTATATGTACCATATTTTCTTTATCCATTCATCTACGGATGGACACTTAGGTTGCTTCCATTTCTTGGCTATTGTAAATAGTGCTGTGATAAACATAGGGGTGCATATGTCTTTTTCAAATTGGGCTGCTGCATTCTTAGGGTAAATTCCTAGGAGTGAAATTCCTGGGTCAAATGGTATTTCTATTTTGAGTTTTTTGAGGAACCTCCATACTGCTTTCCACAATGGTTGAACTAATTTGCATTCCCACCAGCAGTGTAGGAGGGTTCCCTTTTCTCCACATCCTCGCCAACATTTGTTGTTGTTTGTGTTTTGGATGTTGGCCATCCTCACTGGTGTGAGGTGATATCTCATTGTGGTTTTAATCTGCATTTCTCTGATGATTAGCGATGTGGAGCATCTTTTCATGTGCCTGTTGGCCATCTGAATTTCTTTTTTACAGAAGTGTTTATTCATGTCCTCTGGCCATTTCTTAATTGGATTATTTGCTTTTTGTTTGTTAAGGTGCGGGAGTTCTTTACATATTTTGGATGTCAACCCTTTATCAGACACGTCATTTATGAATATATTCTCCCATACTGTAGGATGTCTTTTTGTTCAACTGATGGTGTCCTTTGCTGTACAGAAGGTTTTCAGCTTGATATAGTCCCACTTGTTCATTTTTGCTTTTGTTTCCCTTGCCCGGGGACATATGTTCATGAAGAAGTTGCTCATGTTTATGTCCAGGAGATTTTTGCCTATGTTTTTTTCTAAGAGTTTTATGGTTTCATGACTTACATTCAGGTCTTTGATCCACCTTGAGTTTACCTTCATGTATGGGCCTACACAGTAGTCCAGTTTCATTCTCTTACATGTAGCTGTCCAGTTTTTCCAACACCAGCTGCTGAAGAGGCTGTCATCTCTCCATTGTGTATCCAAGGCTCCTTTATCAAATATTAATTGACTATATATGTTTGGGTTAATGTTTGGATTTTCTATTCTGTTCCACTGGTCTGTGGGTCTGTTTTTGTGCCAATACCAAATTGTCTTGATTACTGTGGCTTTGTAGTAGAGCTTGAAGTCAGGGAGCGTAATTTCCCGTTTTATTCCTCCTTCTCAGGATTGCTTTGGCTATTCGGGGTCTTTTGTGGTTCCATATGAATTTTAGAGTTATTTGTTCCAGTTCATTGAAGAAAGCTGTTGGTAGACTGATAGGGATTGTGTTGAATCTGTAGATTGCTTTAGGTAGTATAGCCATTTTGACAATATTTATTCTTCCTAGCCAAAAGCATGGGATGCATTTCCATTTGTTAGTGTCCTCTTTAATTTCTTTTAGGAGTGTCTTGTAGTTTTCAGAGTACAGGTCTTTCACTTCCTTCGTTAGGTTTATTCCTAGGTATTTTATTCTTTTTGATGCAATTGTGAATGGAAATGTTTTTCTGATTTCTCTTTCTGTTAGTTCATCGTTAGTGTATAGGAAAGCAACAGATTTCTGTGTGTTAATTTTGTATCCTGCAACTTTGCTGAATTCAGATCTAGTAGTTTTGGACTGGCATCTTTAGGGTTTTTTATGTACAGTATCATGTCATCTGCAAATAGTGACAATTGGACTTCTTCTTTACCAATCTGGATGCCTTGTATGTCTTTGTTTTGTCTGATTGCTGTGGCTAGGACCTCCGGTACTATGTTGAATAACAGTGGAGAGAGTGGGCATCCCTGTCTTGATCCCGATCGTAGATGAAAAGCTTTCAGCTTCTCGTCGTTAAGTATGATGTTAGCTGTGGGTTTGTCATATATGGCCTTTATGATGTTGAGGTACTTGCCCTCTATACCCATTTTGTTGAGAGTTTTAATCAGGAATGGATGCTGAATTTTGTCAAATGCTTTTTCAGCATCTATGGAGATGACCATGTGGTTTTTGTTCTTCTTTTTGTTGATGTGGTGGATGATGTTGATGGATTTTCGAATGTTGTACCATCCTTGCATCCCTGGGATGAATCCCACTTGATCATGGTGTATGATCCTCCTGATGTATTTTTGAATTCGGTTTGCTAATATTTTGTTGAGTATTTTTGCATCTACGTTCATCAGGGATATTGGTCTGTAACTTTCTTTTTTGGTGAGGTCTTTGCCCGGTTTTGGTATTAGAGTGATGCTGGCTTCATAGAATGAGTTTGGAAGTATTCCCTCCTCTTCTATTTTTTGGAAAACTTTAAGGAGAATCGGTGTTATTTCTTCTCTATATGTCTAGTAGAATTCAGAGGTGAATCCATCTGGTCTGGGGCTTTTATTCTTGGGTAGGTTTTTGATTACCGATTCAATTTCGTTGCTGGTGATTGGTTTGTTTAGTTTTTCTGTTTCTTGCTTGGTCAGTCTTGGGAGGTTGTATTTTCCTAAGAAATTGTCCATTTCTTCTATGTTTTCCAGCTTGTTAGCATATAGATTCTCATAATATTCTCTTATAATTCTTTGTATTTCTGTGGGGTCTGTCATGATTTTTCCTTTCTCATTTCTGATTGTGTTTATGTGTGTAGATTCTCTTTTTCTCTTAATGAGTCTGGCTAGGGGTTTATCTATTTTGTTTATTTTTTCAAAGAACCAGCTCTTGGTTTCATTGATTTTTTCTATTGTTTTATTCCTCTCAATTTTATTTATTTCTTCTCTAATCTTTATTATGTCCCTCCTTCTGGTGACTTTGGGCCTCATTTGTTCTTCTTTTTCCAATTTCAGTAATTGTGTCTTTAGACTATTCATTTGGGAATGTTCTTCCTTCTTTAAATAGGCCTGGATTGCAATATACTTTCCTCTTAGAACTGCCTTTGCTGCGTCCCACAGAAGTTGTGGCTTAGTGTTGTTGTTGTCATTAGTCTCCATATATTCTTTGATTTGTTTTGATTTGGTCATTAACCCATTGATTAATTAGGAGAATGTTGTTAAGTCTCCATGTATTTGTGAGCCTTTTTGGTTTCTTTCTTAAATTTATTTCTAGTTTTATACATTTGTGATCTGAGAAGTTGCTTGGTAGGATTTCAATATTTTTGACTTTACTGAGGTTCTTTTTGTGGCCTAGTATGTGGTCTATTTGGAAAATGTTCCATGTGCACTTGAGAAGAATGTGTATCCTGTTGCTTTTGGGTGTAGAGTTCTGTAGATGTCTGTTAGGTCCATCTGTTCTAGTGTGTTGTTCAGTGCCTCTGTGTCTTTACTTATTTTCTGTCTGGTTGATCTGTCCTTTGGAGTGAGTGGTGTGTTGAAGTCTCCTAAAATGAATGCATTGCTGTCTATTTCCTCCTTTAATTCTGTCAGTATTTGTTTCACATATGCTGGCGCTCCTGTGTTGGGTGCATATATATTTATAATGGTTATATCTTCTTGTTGGACTGACCCCTTTATCATTGTGTAATGTTCTTTTTTTTCTCTTGCCACTTTCTTCGTTTTGAAGTCTATTTTGTCTGATACAAGTACTGCAACACCTGCTTTTTTCTCTTTGTTTTTTGCATGAAATATCTTTTTCCATCCCTTCACTTTCAGTCTGTGTATATCTTTGGGTTTGAGGTGAGTCTCTTGTAAGCAACATATAGATGAGTCTTGCTTTTCTATCCATTCTGTTACTCTGTGTCTTTTGATTGGTGCACTCAGTCCATTTACATTTAGGGTGATTATTGATAGATATGTACTTATTGCCATTGCTGGCTTTAGATTCATGGTTACCAAAGGTTCAAGGGTTGCTTTTTTACTATCTAACAATCTAACTTAACTTTCTTGTTAAGTTATTGTAAACAGCGTCTCATGTTTCTTTATTTCTCTCCCTTCTTATTTTTCCTCCTCTATTCTTTATATACTAGGTGTTTTATTCTTTCCCTTTAGTTAGTATTTGGATGGTCTGCTTTCTTTGCTATGATTTTATTTTATCTGTGACATCTTTTTACCCTTTGGGGTGCTTCCCTTTAGAGCAGTCCGTTCAAGATATCCTGTAGTGGTGGTTTATGAGAGGCAAACTCTCTCAACTTTCGTTTGTCTGGAAATTGTTTAATCCCTCCATCATATTTAAATGATAATCGTGCTGGATACAATATTGTTGGTTTGAGGCCCTTCTGTTTCATAACGTTAAATATATCATGCCATTCTCTTCTGGCCTGTAAGGTTTCTGTTGAGAAGTCTGATGATAGTCTGATGGGTTTTCTTTGTAGGTGATCTTTTTTCTCTCTAGCTGCCTTTAATACTCTGTCTTTATCTTTGATCTTTGCCATCTTAATTATTATGCGTCTTGGTGTTGTCTTCCTTGGGTCCCTTGTGTTGGTAGATTGGTGGGCTTCAGTGGAGTGTGAGAGTATTTCCTTCCCCAGCGAGGGAAAGTTTTTAGCAATTATTTCTTCAAACACACTTTCTACCCCTTTTTCTCTCTCTACTTCCTCTGGTACTCCTGTAATGCGAATAGTGTTCCTTCTGGATTGGTCACACAGTTCTCTTAACAATTAATTCTTTCATTCCTAGAGATCCTTTTATCTCTCTCTGCCTCAGCTTCTCTGTATTCCTGTTCTCTGATTTGTATTCCATTAACAGTGTCTTGCATCTCATCCAGTCTGCTGTTAAGCCCGTCGATCGCTTGTCTGATTTCTGCATTGTCTTTCCTCACTTCCCTCACTTCCTCCCTCAGCTCTTACACATTTCTCTGTAGGTCCATCAGCATGGTTATGACTTTTATTTTGAATTCTTTTTCAGGAAAACTGTGCATTTCCATCCCTTCAGGCTCCCTCTCTGGGGTTGTCCCGTTGATTTTAGTCTGGACCATATTCCTCTGTCTTTTCATGGCTATAGAAGTGGTCGCTGGTAGTTGCCACGTATGTCAGTTGGGCTCTTTAAGACTTGAAAAAGAGAAAAAAAAAAGAAAGAAAGAAAGAAAAAGAAGGAAAGAAAGAAAGAAAAGAAACAAAAACAAAACAAAAAAACGCCCACCAGGAGTAGATTCTGTGGGGATGCTGTAGGTGGCGCTGTTGCCCCACTATTCCGCAGCCATGGTGCCCCTCCGCAGGGCCCCTTAACTCCATCTGTTGGGTTGCTGAGTCCTCTCGGGTGTAGCTGCACGCTGTGTACTTTTCTGTGTATTCTGGTCTCTCTTTTAGGAATAGTTGAATTTGCTCTATTTTTGTAGATAAATATAGTGTTGGGAGGAGATTTCTGCTACCCTGCTCACGCTGCCATCTTCCTGGAAGTCTCTGACCAATCCAAGTTCTTAATTCTAGTGCTGTAAAAATGATTTTTAATTTGCTGCTCCTCATGTACCACTTCAGTGTAAAACTGAGTTCTTACACCTCCCTCTGAGTTCTACAGTCACGTTTCTTCGTGTCATATCCAAATCTGCATTTCATTACTGCATCTGGCAGCCCTTCTTAAATACTGTGGTTCTGGTAGAAGAATTCTAGTTTCTTAAGAACATGTTTCTTTCTGTTTCTCTTATTTTGAAGTGATTTTAAAGATAAGCCAGAATTCTGATCCAGTTCGTTGCATTTGAATGAGAGACTACGGTAACTTCTAGTCCCTAACCTGGTATCTTGCACTTAGCAGGGATCCCATAAATGTCTGCTGAATGCTTTCTGATCACATGAAATCCACTCCACGAAAAATGGTTACATTCATGAAGATTCTGGCATTCATCAAAAACCTGGCAGTCAACCTTCATTAAATTGTGCTTGGCTGTATGTAGTAAGAAGTGTAAGTTGGATACTAAATAGCTCTATTGTTTAATGCTGATGATAAACAAAAACTGTCTCAACACAAACAAAAGAAGGTATACAACCTTCAACAAAACAAACAGGCAACCTACCATATGGGGGAATATAATTGCAAATGATATATCCAACAAGGGGTGAATACCAAAATACATAAAGAACTCATACAATTCAACCCCCAAAAACCAAATAATTCAATTAAAAGGTAGGCAGAGGACCTAAACAGACATACAGATGGCCAACAGATACATGAAAGATTCTCCACATAAATAACCATCAAGGAAATGCAAATCAAAACCACAATAAGGTTATCACCTTACATGTGTAAGAATGGCCAACTATCCAAAAGACAAGAAATAAGTGTTGGTGAGGATGAGGAGAGAAGGGAACACCCCTACACTGTTGGTGGGAATGTAAATTGGTCCAGCCACTATGGAAAATAAAATGGAGGTTCCTCAAAAAACTACCATACAATGAACAATTCCACTTCTGGCAATTTACCTCAAGAAAACAAAATCACTAATTTGAAAAGATATGCCCATTTACGTTCACTGCAGCATTATTTATAGTAGCAAAGATATGACAGCAATCCAAGTGCCCATTAATAGATGAATGGATAAAGAAGATGTGGTACATATATGCAATGGAATATTACTTGGCTATAAAAAAGAAGGAAGTCTTGCCATTTGTGACAACATGGATGAACCAAGAGGGTATCATGCTAAGTGAAATAAACCAGGCAGAGAAGGACAAATACCATATGATTTCACATATATGTGGAATCTAAAAAACAAAACAAAACAAAAAAATAGACCCAGAAATACAGACAACAGATTTTGGTTACCGTAGGGAGGGTGGTGAAGGGATGTGTGAGTAGTTAAAGGAGATAGAGAAGTACAAGCTGAAAATTGTAAAATAAGTTAGACATAGGAATGGAAGTACAAAGTAGAGAATTTAACCAGTAATACTGTAATATTTTGGTATGATAATGGGGTAACTATGCCTATTGTGGCAAGCATCTAGTAATGTATATAATTATCCAGTCACTATGTTGTATCTGAAACCAACATATTATATATCAATTTTATTGCAATAAAAATATAAAATAAGGAAAGGAGGTATACTATAAAATCACTTTCAATTTCTTAAGAGAAGTATGCATACAATTCAACAGCAAACTAAATGAGTCACTGGTATTTGTGAAAAAAAAGCATGCATTGAGATGAGCAAAACAGTCTTACTATATATATTAAGGAAGCTGCGATTAATAACAAATTTTAAAAAACTGAATGTGGGTAAAATTCAAAAGGCCTAGAAAACTGGATGGAGAAGACAAGTTTTTCCAAAAATATTTAAGTACAAATTATTTTTTCTAAGCAGATCAGGTATTTAACAATTAGAAACAAAATTTTAGACAGTGAATAAGCAGGCATCAGAATCATGTTTCCTATGGCTCCTGGAAACCTACTGCACCTCACAGCCTATCAGTATGTGTACTCAGATCTAAAATACAACTTAAGCTCTGTCCCCACAAATCTGCTCATCTACCTGTTCAGTGCCTCTACTACCTACCTGTTTGCCAAGCCTGAAACCTGAGCACCATCTCTGATACCCTCTCTCCCTCTCTTCTACAGCTAATCCATCAAGTTCTGCTGAGCCACCTCATTCATACATTCAAGCACAGTTAATGATGAACTAAAACATGTTAGGGACTAAGTAGGCCGAATCTACAGGGATGAGCCTAATGATAACAGCACTTGCTTTTGTGGAATTTACCAGAGTGAATGAAAACAAATAGTACAAATAATCTTAGACAAACTGACACAAATGCTATGACAAAAATCAAAAGTATTGTGAGGACAGTAAGCGACCTACTTAAAGATGGATATTCCAGGAAGGACTCTCTAAGACCTAAGAATGAGAAGCCAGTCCTGCAAATTGTAGGAGGAGGAAGAGTAGAGGGAACAGCACATGAGAAGTTCGTACAGTGGAAACTCGACTTGAGAAACTGAAAGAACATCAGTGTGTCTGGAGTGAAGAGATCAAAAGCGAGAGTGGGGTACGAGGAAAGGTCTGAACGCACACCAGGGTCAGATCACGCCAGGTCTTATAGGCCTTAATAATGACTTTGAATTTTATCCTTGAAAAACAGTTGGTCAGAAAACTACACAGTCACATTTGCGCAGCTCTGCTATGATATAAACCTACCACGCTAAGGAAATCTTTAATAAACTCTGCCTTGTGTAAGTAGGGCTGAGCTCACATCTGGATGACCTGGTACAAAACATTCCCAGACAGCAAAATAATCCATCATGGGAGTCACCTCAGTGGGAACAGAAGGTCAGAGCCAGAGAAAACAAGGGCATATGCAAGTCAACCACCACCTTACCTTTCTCCTCTCCCTATCCCAAAAGAGAAGGAAAGGTATTCAAGTTTGCAAAAGCAATGGGATAGGGATTTAAGTCACTCTTACCTAAATCTTAAATGATGAGGAAATACCATTAGTTAATGAATTACATTCTTATTATACTGCAATATTTATTTCATTCAATCTCTCACCTCTGTTAGGCTGTGACCTCCTTAAGGAGAAAGCAATGCTAAGAGACAGGCTGAGCAAAGTTTTTAAACAGACAGCTTGTCTATACTTATTTATATAGTTTCTATGCCCCATTAGTTACATTATTTTTCATATATTTATCATCTGTGAATCCTGAGTACTCCTTATATGTTCTAGCACACCAGAGCTAGCCAATGAATATATGAAGATTGACAATAAATATATGAACTGTTGAAAGAATTTCAAATCCACAAATTCTTCATATGTGTTTCAAATAACTGAACATCTCAAGCTGTGACCTAAGAATGATAGGAAAGGGAGAACTTCTGGATGTTCATGCCTTTCAAATATGCATTTTAAAAATGTCTGCCTTTCTCTCCGACCTTTAATTTGAATTAGCTCCCTTCTACCCATACTGCCCCCTGCTGGGCTATGATTTTAGTGGTCCTTGCTGTCATTGCATCACTAGGATGATTTGGGTTATAAATAGGGAGAGTGGATAAACTCTCCAGGTAGAGGCATGAGTGACATCATTGGATGAGTGAATGGTCTCTTATTTCTTGCCTGTACCATCCACAAGCACCATAACACTGATCACTTACACTTACTCCAAGCTTCTTAAAAGGAGAAGTCATCCCGTAAAGCCAAGAACACTGAAATGGGCTTTCAGTGAATGCAGCCAACAGACTGAAAAATTTTAGATTGCTGACTTCCAGGAGATCTGTGACCTGGAGCAGGGTCCAAGGAAGTGTTACAACCCTGGCTCAGGAACTCTTACTAAGAGCCTGAGTAAAGTTATTACACAGACAGCTTTTATGTACTTATTTACATAGTCTTCATGCCCCATTAATCCAATTATTTCCTCCCTTGTTAGGAGATAGCATGGAAAAACACATTAGTGCAGTATCTTGTGATTTCATTTAATTTAAGGAGATTTACATCAGATTTAAATCTAAATCCATTTCCTTCAATTGCTATAGCACTCAATTTGACAAAAAATAAACTTAGCTATCACAGCCCTTTTGTCATTTTATTAAAGCAGTACATCTGAAGCAATAAGAAATATTTCTTGAAGTTTAGTTGCTTTATTATTTTCATTTAAGAAGATATTCTTTTCACTTGATAGAGAAAAGAAATGTTCAAATTTCCTTTATAAACAGTGAATGCTAAGTCCATAAGCTTACTAAATAAGACAGTATTTTAAATTTGAAAAGTAAAAAAGAAAGTAAAAAGAAATCTGGTGAGTAGATTTGTATTATGAAACTGAGGTTGGAATTAATATTTAATTCACATTTGTGAGTATCCACCGTGCCCCACAGCATTTCAAGACTGTGGTGGGGTATAGTCAAAGGCAAGTCCCTGGTGGTTATGTAGATTACATTAAAGCTAGAGGAGGTAACTAACACACATTAAAACCAAAAAGACCACTCATGGCACTGTAAGATTAGGCACTGAGTTTGTGGCATGGGGACTTGGGTTAGGTATTAAAGGATGAGTACCATTCGGTTAACAACAACTGGAAAGTAGGGCATTCCAGGAAGAAACTACATGTGCAAAGGGAAAGAGAAGGGAAGAATTCTGGCTTGTGTGCAGGAAGACTCTAAAACACCAATCCTGGTTTGGGAGTGGGAGAAGGAGGAATAAAGCTAGAGAAGTGGGATAGCACATGGAGGGTTTTATATAGGAATTAAACAAAAAGGAGAGGAGACTGAACATGCTAAGTGCAAAGAACCTCCAAATGTCAAACATTAAAAGAAGCTGCTCTCATAAAAAATAAACACTGTATTTCTCCACCTCTGACATTCTTTATTCCCTTTATGCTGTTACTTTCTTCCCTATACCTGTCATCATTTGACATACTACATACTTACTTGATAACTTGTTTAGCATCTGTCTCTCTCCAGTGGCTGTGCATTCCTTAAGAGCCAGGACTTCACTGCTTTATTCCCAGAGTCTGGAAAAGCACTTGTGAAGTAGTATATCATTCAATAAACATTTGTTGACTGAATTAATACCAAAGCTGAAAGGAAAAGTTACTGAAATAACTATTCTACAATCCACTTTAGACAAACCATACTGATATTTAGAAAGGACTGAAAACAGAAGTCCATGGCATAAAATTAAATCTTGGGACTCACAATCAGAATAGCCACCTTACCCTTTGTTAAGTCTTTTCAGAGAGCCAGCTGTGGTCCAGGCAGGTAATGTGAACACCTATAATAACTGTATGAAATGACTTATGAGGTCACTTGAATCTTTTTCAGGGCTTACATCATAAAAATTGCTAAAGGACAATATCTTTATCTTACTATTGGGATAAGAACAAAACAAATAACACTTAAAAAAAGTCTATTCTAGAATGAATATGTCCATAAAACCAAGGGATAGCTCCCCTACCCCCAAATCTTGATCCCCCCACCTTTAAAAAGATATTATACTGACATAATGGAGCTGTTAGGTAATTACTTGTTCCATACATGTATTCATTTGAAAGAAATTAAATTCTCTTATGACTCTATGTTTAAGAAAAATTATCTTGGTATTAAAAAAAAATGTCCTAGTGGTAATCTTGGGAAACAGGCCAACTTCAATTTTATTTGTCAGGAGCTACAAAAATCATATTTGCCAACATTCATGTTTCAATTCTTTGAAAATAGCAACAGCTCCTAACCCCTGCAATTTATTGAAGAAAAAAAAGTGAGTTATTCACTTTAAAGGTGGAAAACAAATTGAAATATCTTTTCAACTACCATAAAATGCGTTTAAAAAGTCAGTGTCTTCTTTCTCCTTTAAACACCCAATTCTTTGCACATTTTCATGCTTTCTCCTAGAACTTTAAAACACAGGCTACTTTTTAGGATTGTTAACATCACTAATTGAAGCCAGACTTGCATGCTATTATAGCTATCTGATCAGCAAATTATTTTTATGCTCAGTTAATTTTTTCTAATAGTAGGAGTAACATACATTCCTCATATAGATATTCAGGAACATGAAAATTTAGAACAGTACCAGTTAGTCTGGTATGATTTTTGACAGTATTTTTGACCAAGCAGAAATCACTTAAGTAAATAAACATTTATCATCTGCTCATTTCTCTTGGTTGTATGTTATGTGACTCTAGAGTCCCTGGAAAATTTTCTCCTTAATAAAAATTTAGAAATAAAACAGAGTAAAAGGTACAGGCAAAACAAAAACCCTTCTCTTTCTTACGCATAATCACTATTGTCTGTAAATTAAATCAGGCCAAGGCGCTGTGTACATTGGAAGGCAGGTCAAGATACTGCATGTGTAGAGACTGGTCACTGACCTTGCAGATCCTCACAACAAGGAATTAATTTATGGCCAACATGGTACAGAAGTTTACATTTTTAACAAGTACTCAGATGATTTTAGCATAGGTATGGTCCAATGGACAATGCTTTGATAAACAATGCCTTCTCCCCCTTCCCCAAGGCCTAGAAAATCACTCTTCTTCCTTCAGATAAATCTCAGCCCAGGTCTGGCCTCAGTTACAGCACTTGCCACACTGCTGGGATGGCAGATTTTCTGATCTGAATATTTTTACTTCCCAGGCAGAACATTTGCTTCATAATAAACAAGCCATAAATGTTTAAGTGATTTCAGCTTCAGTGAAAAATAACATAAAAAATACTGGACTAACTAGTATTATTTGACAAAATGAATGAGTCCAAGAATTATTTCCCTCTGAAAATCACTGGATTCAGGCTTCATCTTTTTTATTTTTTTTTTATTTTGGTATCGTTAATGTACAATCACTTGAACATTATGGTTACTACACCCCCTATTATCAAGTTCCCCCCACATACCCCACTACAGTCACTGTCCATCAGTGTAGTGAGATGCTATAGAATCATTACTTGTCTTCTCTATAAATACTGCCTTTCCCATGTCCCCTGCTGCTGCATTATGTGTGCTAATCATAATGCCCCTTTTCCCCCCTTGTCCCTCCCTTCCCACCCATCCTCCCCAGTCCCTTTCTCTTTGGTAACCACTAGTCCATTCTTGGGTTCTGTGAGTCTGCTGCTGTTTTGTTCCTTCAGTTTTTCCTTTGTTCTTATACTCCACAGATGAGTGAAATCATTTGATACTTGTCTTTCTCCGCCTGGCTTATATCATTGAGCATAATATCCTCTAGCTCCATCCATGTTGTTGCAAATGGTAGGATTTGTTTTCTTTTTATGGCTGAATAATATTCCATTGTGTATATGTACCACCTCTTCTTTATCCATTCATATACTGATGGACACTTAGGTTGCTTCCATTTCTTAGCTATTGTAAATAGTGCTGCGATAAATAGGGGTGCATATGTCTTTTTCAAACTGCACTGCTGCATTCTTAGGGTAAACTCCTCAGAGTGGAATTCCTGGGTCAAATGGTATTTCTTTTTTGAGTTTTTTGAGGAACCTCCATACTGCTTTCCACAATGGTTGAACGAGTTTACATTACCATCCCCAGTGTAGGAGGGTTCCCCTTTCTCCACATCCTCGTCAACATTTGTTGTTGTTTGTCTTTTGGCCATCCTAACTGGTGTGAGGTGATATCTCATTGTAGTTTTAATTTGCATTTCTCTGATGATTAGTGATGTGGAGCATCTTTTCATGTGCCTGTTGGCCATCTGAATTTCTTCTTTGGAGAAGGGTCTGTTCAGCTCCTCTGCCCATTTTTTAATTGGCTTATTTGCTTTTTGTTTGTTGAGGTACGTGAGCTCTTTATATATTTTGGATGTCAACCCCTTATGGGATATGTCATTTATGAATATATTCTCCCATACTGTCAGACTTCATCTTTTTAACTCTTCTGAAATTATTAAATTCAACACTGTTTCCCTAATTGCCAAAAATAAATTTTCATGTCTAATCTTACTTGGTCCCTTTCAGGGCACTTGACACAGATAGTAAAGCAAATGGTCAAAGGCTCCAATTTTGCCTTATATGAATGCCTGGGTTCAAATGCCAGCTCTGCTGCTTAACCAGCTATATGAATCTGTATAAGCTTTTTTTAACATAAGCTTCAGTTTTTATGATAAAATGGGCATAATAATTGTACCTCTAAGAGTTGTATGAGAACTTAATCAGATAGGAAAGCAAACCAATTAGTTCAGTGTTGGGTACATAAATTGGGCACATAAATCATCTAGTTCAACTCTTTAAACTTATCACTGCTTAGAAATGTGTTCCAACCCACTAAGTCAAAGTCTTCCTACTTCACCTGAGTTCCTCCTCTATTAATGCTTTAATTTGTAGAAATATTGTTGACCCTTGAATGATGCAGGGATAAAGGGTGCCAACCCTCCCTTGCAGTTGAAAATCCACATATGACTTTTGACTCTCCAAAAACGTAACTACTAATAGCCTGTGTTGACCAGAAGCCTTTCTGATAATACAAACAGCTAATACATGTTTTTGTATATGTATTATATACTGTATTCTTGCAATAAACTAGAGAAAAGAAAATGTTCTTTACAAATTGTTGCCAAATCTTCAAAAAATTTTCCAACACATTTATTGAAAAAATTTGTGTCTAAGCAAACCCTGTTAAACTCATGTTGTTCAAGGGTCAACTGTATTTGATAATTCTTCCAAGCTAGATCTATAAAGGCACCAATATTAGGCATTTGTGCACAACTGAATATATCCTGTCACAGATATATGAAAACAACCAGAGTTAATATCTGTACCTAACACAGCTCTTAGGAGACCTTTCATTCCACATGACCTAAAATCCTGTGATTTGACAAGCATACTGTGCCACTGTAAGAAAAGACATTATATAACTGTATGAATTCAGTCAGTACCAAACAAGGGTTAAGTCATAGAGTTCTCTCTTCTAAGAATGCTGCTGTTTTGAGTTAAATTAAGAAAATGAGGGTTTCTTCTCAATTGCTCCTTCCCCTTAAAAAGACCTGTAGCACCTTACGTGTGACCTAACAAGCCTTGATGTCAGCCCTGCTAGCTAGAGACACGTCTGGGTTAGCCACATTTGCTTAGAAGGGAGTGAATTCAAACAGGCTTTCCATATAGAAGACATGCAATATTCGGTGACAGCTAAGACGACACAAAAAGACAGAAAGACCAGATGACATGAGTGAATAAAAACTAGATGAAGCCTCTCAAATCTCAAACTTAATTTCAAGTCGCAGAAAAGAAATTAAGCATTGCCGCGGTGAAATAAGGGCAGAACAAGAGAATAAATATTGGGACTATATTAATCACAATAAGGAGCACTTTCATCTCGGCCAAAATATATTCGTAAATCAACTTTAGAATGTGGCTCCCTTTTCAGGCTTAGCAGCATGAAATCCACATGACTGTAATTAATGTAATAAATCATGTTGTGGAATTTTCTACAGAATCCGACACTACTCGCTGATATACTGCTTATTAGAGACTGCAGAGATTTCTCCCCCACTTTTTTATTATACTGCCAAAGACACTGAATCAAGAGAACCTTCTGATGTGTCTGAAATATCTGCTGCTGGTACAATACATAAATATACAGGGAGCTGCTACCATCAGGCTTTGATACACAAAACATCATATATGATTTCCAAAAGGACCTGTTTTTTAATTGTTTCCTTTATTTCAGGCAGTCGCATAAGTTACACAGGTTCATTAGAGAGGTGACACATTTTCTACATTTTAGTCATGAAGTCAGAGTTTTACACACATGGCTCTCTTTCTCAGTTTACTGTATGACAAACTCATTAGCACAGAGTGGAATACTGTTAAACAGGTATTATTTCATCAACCTATATATGTTCTTTCATTGTTTCCAACATCTGACTCTTGAGCAAAATTTTACTGAGTATTAAAAATCATATTCACAGGTAAAAATTAGTCCATGCACAGTTCAGATTCAACCATGACTGCATTTCACATTGAGT
Organism: Smutsia gigantea; assembly: GCA_032199065.1. NCBI lineage: Eukaryota > Metazoa > Chordata > Mammalia > Pholidota > Manidae > Smutsia > Smutsia gigantea. Next base: position 1,078,256 of record JAVSCE010009123.1, read on the forward strand.
TTACATACTCTTAAATATGCTTTGTGTAAATTTAGAAATATCTGAGGTTTAAAAACAGATGGTTAATGTAGTTAACATTCATTAAAGGTATTCCAAGAGGAAAAAGTTGTTTTATGTATATTTCCCTTATAAAAATAATTGTATTAGTTCTATCATAAAATAGTATATGTTTAATATAAAATTTACCCCAGAAAATAAGGTATAAAGAAGAAAGCAGAACTGTCCATAAATCCAGCAGCCAAAGGTAAATTTTTGTATACATTTTGGTGTGTGCCTTTCCGATTTAAAAATTTAATAAAAAACATTACTCTTTAATCACCAAGAGTCTAGTCTACTCCATCTTAACTATACACTTCATTTTTTTTCCCCTTCTGGAAATATCACACTGTCTTATGTTAACAAGAGGAAAGCTCCTGTTAACATTGTAATGCCTGGAGAGGTTACTATTTCTGACATATTCGTTTTGATCATCTGAAATTATAGATTTTAAGAGTTGAATGAGAATTTGGCATTAGATTTATTACCCATTGATGACATAGAAATTCCTTTCTTAACTATTGAGAATTCCCTACATCCACTCTTGCCTCCATTCAAACTGTTATCCACACAGCAGCCTGAGTGAGTTTTTCCAAAAGAAAGCAGAGAAATGAAAGCTAACTCTTTTCTTCCTAGAAATTTTAGTATTTGCGTATTTGCTTTAACATTCAACAAAAATATATTCAGCACCTCAGCATGGCTGGCATTGTTTTAGGCACACCTATATATGTTTCCTCAACTGTTCAACACTGTATCATCCATTCCTCGTGGAGATGATTAGATAATAAAAGCAGATGGGGATTGGGGATAGAAAAAGAATAAAACCTATATAGCTTGGCAATGAAGTTTTTGGTGAAATAAAGAAAACCATGGGAAGGTTGGTCCAGGTCTTAGAAGAGGACTTCTAAGTGCTAATGGGAAGAATGCTCATTTAAGAAAAGCATCACCAAGGCCAGGGAACCTAGTGGTTGATAGCATGCACTTGGAAACCAGCCTGCCTAGGTCAAAATTCCAGCTTTCCCACCCTCTTAATGTATGACCTCCAGCAAGTTCAACCCTTTCTTGTTAGTTTCTTCATCTGTAAAATGGAGTTAATTACAGTCCTGACTTCACAGACTTGTGAGAACTGAGTTGCCATAAGTAATTGGTGAGATAATAAGCACTCTATGAACACTGGCTATTTTTATTGCTATTTTGCATGTGGTAATCAAAGAGAACTAACAGCATATGAACCTTCCTACTGAAGAGCAGTTGGAAGTGACATAATCATCACCATTTGTTAACAGTTCACTGATACGTCAGTCAGAACTGAGTGTTTGAAAAGCACTTTTCATGAGTTTGTGAAAATACTATGGCTTCAATAACTGAGAAAAAAACTCAAGCACAATATACTAGTAACATTTGATGATTTTTAAGAGATGAAATACTATGCCACAAAAGAAATAGTTATAACAAACTTGATTAGAAACCATGTCTTCCTTTAAGTTTACATACAATTTATAGGACTGCATATATTAATTAGTAAAGATCAAAATGTAAGGGGTAGTTTAATAATCGTAATATTGCACATGTAATTGTAAATTAATGATAATAAAATAAATTATATTAAAAAAAAGATCAAAATGTAAAGGCATCTTTTACTGAAAATGCGTAAGAAAGTCAAAAACACAAAGGAATTATTAATCAACTTTAAACAAAAGATGTATGGCACAGAGGGCAAAAGACAACAGATAATACATAAAAATGGAAATGCAGAAAACAAATAAATTACCTCCTTTTCTGAGTTAGACTATCTATTCATTCAACTCCATCCAAGATGTAATAACTTAATGGATAGAAGGATGCTAATTTCTCTAATTGGGCCAGGGATAATAACAAAATATTTTTAGAAAGTTCATTATAAAATAAAAATTTAAGTATTTTTCTATGTGGATTAGCTTTCTATTATCCATTTAAAAGTATAGGCAAAACAGGAAAATAAAGCTTTTTTTTGATGAGATGGCTGTTTTCCGTTACACAGAATAATAATTTAGCAGCAATTATAGTAGTATACAGGTGTTAAAAAGCTAGTGACACATGACATAAATCTTCATATAATCTAGATACTAAAAATATTATGTAAAATATAATTTCAGCATTATTTTTAATACTTACATTCACTGAACCAAACCCTTAAGTCAAATTCACAGAAATGGCACATTCTAGGGTTATAAGGATTCTTTATTTTTCCTGCTGAATGAAGTGAAGGGTGAAAAATTAAGTAAAACTTAAGTTATTTAAAATTTGTTTTTCTCAGGAGGAGCAACATCAGTAAAATGGCCAAAGGAGACATCCCTCACATGTGTCCCCCATGAACAATACTTTGGCACCATCCATGGACAGAAGTGCCTTTGTGGGAGAGGCTTTGGAATCAGGTGGGGGATTGCCCACCTGTGCGTCAGTCACAGGTGTACAGACCTTTGTTCAGGCTGTGGATCCTGAAGTGGCCCATGAAGCACTTCCAGCCCTTCGGCTGTGGTCAGGGACCCTGGAGATAAGCTTGCCAAACTTGATCAGACTGTAGATTCTGAAAGGGCCCTGTAACTGGACGCCAGCCCCCCCTCACAGCTGCTGTCCGCCAGCAGTTCTGTGGGTCCAAGGACCTAGGGCAAGACACTCCTGTTGGCAACCCAAGAGATCCTGAAAGGACCCTATACTTAGCTCCAGCCCACTCTTCGCTGCAGGCTGCCGGCAGTCCTGAGGGTCCAGGGGTTCAGTGGGAGTCACTCCTGTCTGTGCCCCAGGAGATCCTGAAAGGGCCCTGTACTGGGCTGCAGCCTCTCACAGCTGCAGTCTGGGAGTAGGCCTGCTGACACAGGGACCCAGCAGGAGACACTCCTGTTCATACTCCACTCCAGAAATCCTAAAAAGACCTTATCCTTGGCTCCAGCCCTTCAGCCACAGACCATGAATAGTACCGCTGGTCCAGGAGACACTCCTATCTGCACCCCTGGAGATCCTGAAATGGCTCTATACTCAGCTCTAGCCCACCCAGGGAGCTGGTGGGAGACACACTCATCTGTTCCTCCAGATCTTGATCTTGGCTGCAGGACCTGAAACAGTCATGGGATGGATTACAGCCCTCCTTGGCCATGGTTCACAGCCAGTCCTGCACACCCAGGGACCCATCCGGTGGTCGAGCAGAAGCCCTCCAAGGGACTTGACGGGAGCCACAACTGCCTGCACATTTCATTCACAGGGCCTCTGTCTAAGGACCTAGCTTCAGATACTGAAGCAGACCCCTGTCCCAGCATGATCTTAAGGTACTGAAGGCAGTCCCATCCACTCAGGGACCAAGTAAGATCCACAACCACCTGAGCCACTGGTAACAAGTACACCAACGATGACCCACTGCAACCAGCAACAGCCTCAGAACTGGCTCCAGCCCAGCGTGACTCTGATTCCAGGGTAATCCCATCAGCCAGGAAAGAGGAGAAGGTCTTTACCTGCTGAAATCTGTCTGTAAAGACTGAAAGAGGTATTCATTCTTTCAAATGCACAGACACCAATGCGAGGCTACACGGATCACCAGGAATCAAGCAAACATGAATACCACCTATGGAAACTAGTAAAGCTCCATTAACCCCAAAGCAATGGAAAGCTTTGATTTGCCTAATGAAAAAATCAAAATAATCATCTTAAACTCAATAAAATGCAAGAGAACACAAATAACTAAATGAAACCAGGAAAACAAAGTATGAACAAAATGAAAAGTTTAATAAAGAAATAGAAACCATAAAAAGAACTAAACAGAAATCCTGGAGCTGAAGAACACAGTAATGGAACTGAAAATTTCCAGAGAGACCTTCAAAACACACTTGATCATGAAGAAGAAAGAATCAGAGACCTTGACAGATCATTTGATATCACCCAGTTAGAGGAACAAAAAGAAAACAGAATGAAAAAGAGTGAAGAAAGCCGATGTGAATTATGGGATACCAGCAAGTGAATGAACATTCACATCATGGGAGCTCCAGAGGAGAGAAAGGGGCAGAAGGCTAACATAAGGAAATAAGCTGATTATTTCCCGAACTTTGGAGAGATTTGGACATCCAGGTACAGGAAGCTCAAAGGACTCCAAGTAAGATCAACACAAAGTATTCTAAGATACATAATAAAAATGTTAAAAGTCAAAAGAGAGAATTTTGAAAGCAGCAAGAGAAAAACTTTTTAACAGCTCCCAGGTGATGCTGATGGCCCAAGGTCCACCCATGAAGTAATGTGGGCCTGACTCCTGGGATAATAATCTAATCAGTAAGCATGATTTTTCTTTGTGGAACATAAAGTAATGGTGTGTCTTACAATCAATAACATTTCAGATGCAATGAAATACAGTAATAATAATAATAATATTAATGCTGGAACATATTTATTGAGGACTTACTATCTGTTCTGGGAATTGTTCTAAGCCCTTTACATGGTCCAAGTCATTTATCCACACACCTCTTGAGAACATTCTCCCTTCAGATCCCAAAGGTCACAAAATTCATTAGATAGAGTGAACTTCAATCAGAACACTAATAGCTATACACAATATTTGCACTGTCAAAATAACATAAATGGTGTTACTGGTTTTGAATGTTGAGAATCAACCTAAGGATAAAGCAGAGAAGACTCAGTTATGGGCACAAAAGAGAATGAAAATACTGGCAACTTTGTCAAGTTAAGAAGATGGTAAGAAGGGAAGGGAGAACAGTGGAAGGGGAAGGAAGGATAGGGACACAGGTATCTTCATTCTTAGATCAGGAAAGCATATTTATTTCCTCTTTCATTATTTCTAATTCTTCTATTGGTTACTTGTTTTTTTAAATAGCCTAAAAATCAAATATTGGAAGGTTAATGAAAATAAGCTAAATCCCCACCATTTATAACAAAGAGTCTGTAAATGTTTTCTGAAGTTGATGAGTCAAGAAACAGAAGTATAAACAGTTTGTTTAGAATTCTGTAAAATTGAAAACAGGTTCAAAAGAAGTTTCCTTTGAAGAGTGAGATTATGAGATGATTGACAGCTGAGGTGAGAGACGGTTATTGCTCAGCAATATTATTTTATCTATTGCCACATACATGTATTACTTTGATAAAAATAAGGAAAATTGGAAAAGGCAATAAAAATTATTGTTTGTGTCTAAGAAAGCAATCCTACAGATTTTAGGGCTGTGCTGAGCAATCAGCTTGATACATGTATCAACTGAAGTCAATAAATCAACTAAAATGCATCAACCATTATACCAGATTTACTTGATTATAAATCTGATCACTGTTCTCACCTAATATAAAGCTTAAAATCACCTTGTAGCCATAGAAGCATAATTTATCATTTTTGCCACATGATACAAACACTCCTTCTGGTTCTAGGACACTCTTGGGAACACAAGCCCTTAGTCACATAAATAAGATCTAGATAAAAAGAGAAGTTACTGCTGGGCCTAAAAGGCAGCAGGTCACCTGCACTCTGCCCATCCCTACCTGAGACCCTACTGAGATGGCCAGGCAGCAACATCTGTTGAGGAGAGGGAGGAGAATACTGCTCCTGAGGAAAACAGGACAGGGATGGCGTTTCCATTCCCAGGACACTGAAGCTACAACTTCAGTGCTCTGACACTGATCCTTATTCCCTAAAGTCGTACATTTTTTTGTCTTTTCAGACCACAAGGAACGATGGATACCAAGACTAGAAAATCAAGGTCAATGGCTCTTCAATTCTGAACTGGTTCCTGGCTGTCTAGCTGCCCTAGTCACAGCCAACTTACTGAAATAAAATTATATTCTGAGGTTTATAGCGATATGCCAGTCTGGTGTATCTGGGTATATTTTGAATTTCTGGACATCTTGATTATATTTAGGGGAACTTTATATATATATAACAGAGTTTTTACTTTATTGGTATAACAGAAAAATACCCTTATTTTAAATAAATAAAAAGTCACTTGGGAAGATTTTTCTTGTGAAATATTAAGATAAATGGTATTTTAAAAGTATGTGCAAGCACTGGATAAAAAGCTGATAAAACCGGTAATTTCTCAGAATAGTATGCACTTGTACAACAGAGCAATTAGTTTGATTTTTTATTTTGCCTTTCAGAAAACTAGTAAACAATCACATTTTTAATTCTTAAAGATAGTTTATTACTTGTCTCCAAAAATAAGCAATATTACAATTTAATATATCTAGGCTCATATTATTTACAGCTGAGTAGAAAGTGTTTCAAATAAATTATGGTGTGGAATGCGTTGTCTGTACCCTCTGGATTTTTGATTTCCAGCTAAAAAAGACTAGCCTTTCATTTATTCATAGTGGCTTAATTGTTTATTTAACCACTTTTAGAGGTTAAAAGTGTTTTTACCCACTTTTAATTCTAGAAACAACCTTGACCAATTTACTCTTTATAAAGTCATTCACAGTTGAACATCATCTTGGTTCAGGAAATATTTTAAACCTTTTTTTTAAAACTGGGATGCTCGAGAGGGCAAGCATCAGGATGTCTCTCTCCCTTTAGAGTGTAAGCAGTATGAGAACAGGAACCGTGTTTTTGCTATTTACCTTGGCAATTCACTGTTTTATCCTACATACAGAGAATTATGACCTCATTGTAGATATTTGTATCCTGAAGACTTTTTGGTGTTAACTAAAACAGTGCTGTGTCTATAGACAGAGAATAGGAGGGTGGCAACAGATTCCCAACAGGCCAAACATTCAGAGGTCATCAAGGTCTATACTTTCGACTTCCTGAAACACGAACCTGTCTCCTCCTCTCTGGTGCCTTTAATGTATTGTTGCCTCACTAGAGCACTTACTGCCATCTCCTATCTGGTTTACTGTACTGCCTTATAAAATGGCTCTTGTGCCCCAGCCTCTACTTCCCCACTGCTATCAGTGTGATCTAAGATAATCAACTGTGGCCCTCTGCTCCCCCCAGAGGACGTTTGTGACATCACATACACAACCTTTCATAGGGTGGCTCCAGCCTGTCTTCCTAGCAGCTACTCTTCTGACCCCTTTGAAATCTACTCTTAAGCCACACTCAATCCTTGCTTCCCTAAGCAGTCTGCCTATGGTCATACCCTAACGTCTCTGTCATGTTGTTCTGTCTGAAAACATGAAATACTCTTCCCTGCATCCCATAAGCCTCCTTATGTATGTTCTCCACATTTTATATATTTCTTGCCACACATTTGGAATTGTTGGTTTATCTCTCTCCTTCTCTAGGCAATGGTATTCTAGTGGCAGGGAATTTGACATTCATCTTTGCATTTTTCTCAGCCCTGTCATATAGTTGATCCTGAAAAAGATGTTTGATAAATTGGAAGTTCAAGTGACTTGTCCAGATGCTTAGTAGAAAAAGACTAAGACACAGCTCCCTGCTCCTGGTACAGTAAGTCCTACTATTAAATCCTGGGTACTTTAAAAAATGATTCTCAGAAAAAAAAATTATCTCTTGAAGGATGTACTCTAGCATTTGTACAAGCTTTGGATAAGTGATAGGCATGAAAAAAATGAAAGAAGGGGAAACAATCAGTAGTTTAGGCTCTTCTCATACCAAGACAAGCAGAGGTAGGTCTATAGCAGTGACCCCATTTCTCTTAATTAACAAGAAGGAGACAATTTTTTTCCCACTTTAACTCCAAGCAAATCATCTAGTTTCTTCGTGCCTCATTTCCTATCAGTAAAATAAAGGAAACAGCCTCTTTCTTCGTGGAACTCAGGCAGTGTTGACACTGAAAATAAAAGTGCTATAGATAATAGAGGATGTTTTGTTTTTGTTTTTTATTTATTCTAGCAGAAGAATGTAAAAAAAATTCCCCATGACGGCATCCCATTATAATCATAAGGGGGAAAACCACAGTGTTGAAATTTGTAAAAATAATTTTCAAATTCTTTGCCCATAAACAAATACACTGTAAGACAATATAAATCAAGTTTGCTTTCTTACAAAAAACTCCTCTACATTCAGTAATAACAACAATGCCATAATGCCCTCATCTCAGAAATATTCCATAATTTTATTTATGCTTCATGATCTGTATGTAAAAAGTAATCACATTAAAAACATACAGAGAAGTACACAAAACACTACTAAAGTATGCTGACCATGAACCAGAGGGCTCTGTATGGATTGATTTAACCCTACAGAATAAGTACATTATTTTCTTCATTTTACAGATGAGAAAGCCAAGCCACAGAGAGGTTAAGTAACTCACCAATGTCACCCTGAAAGTGTGTGGCAGGGCTGGGGTTGAATCCAGGCAGTTGTGTGTCTGGACTTCTACAAGTAAGCACTGTGCTTATGCTTATGCTGCCTCTTATAAAACACAAACTCATGTTCTTGTCACTCAGATTTAATAATGTTAATATTAGTCCTTTCTTTAAAACATGTTTTTAAAGGAAAATGTTACAGATACACTTCAAGTTTCCTGGGCACACATTCCCATCCCCACCTTCCCCAAAGGCAACCAGTATCACTGTTTTCTGGTATGTCTCCTTTCAGTCCATGTTTCATAATTAATTATGTGTTTTTTGTGTGTAACATACAACAATACATGGCAATGTTTTTTTTAAGTACATTACTCTGAATAGTATTCTCCAACTTGTTTTCAAGATTTATCTACATTAATAAATGCAGATCTGGCTGATGCATATATTCCATTGAAAAATGTATCACAATTGCTCTATTCATAGACACTGAGGTTGTTAACTGATTTTAATCCTCGTAATCATAAAGTTGCAAGTACACTCCTGTACATTTCTTCTTTTATATGTATATGAGAAAGTTTCTCTTGTGCAGATGCCTAGAAATTGAATTCCTAGGTTGTATGATATGTACATCTTTATTAGATATTGTAAAATGCTCTCCAAAGTGGTTGTACCAATTTACATCCCACCAGCATGTCCCCATATTCCCATACTTTCAACAACACTTGGGATAGTTAAAATGAATAATTTTTACCTTTCTGATGGGATCTCATTATTGTATTGACTTACATTCCCCTGATTAACAGTAGGGCTGAGCATTTTTCATGTTTATTAACTATACAGATTTCTTCTTATTAGAAGTGCCTCTTCATTTTCTTTGCTCATTTCCTTACTGGATTATTTGACCTTTTTTTCTACTGATTTGCAGCAGTTTTTTAATATATTCTATGTATGAATATTTTGGCTTATGTACATTAAAATCATAGCATAGATTGTTGCTTGTCTCTTAGCTTTGCTTATGATATCCCTTGTCCCAACTAAGACTTTTATTTTAAGGTTGTCAGCATTTTCAATCTTTTCCTCAAAGTTTGTGCCATTTTTGTGTCATGTTAAAAAAAACTCTTCCTGACACCAAGGCTATTTTGTAAGATTTCCTTCACACAGTTTTAACTTTTGTATTTCCACATTTAGATCTTTAAATGTTATTTATTTTTATGTTTGATGTAAGGTAAGGATCTAATTTTATTTTGTTCCATATGGGTGACCAATTGTCCAACAGGATTCATTGACTGGGCCACCCTTCTCCGACTAATTTGTGATGCCATTTTTTCATATAGAGTTCTGGGCTTTCTATTCTGTTTCACTGCTCTATTTGTCTAATTTTGTGTCAGATCACTATATTTTAATTACTACAGCTTTATAATAAGGTATATATAAGTTATATATTATGTTACATAAGTTATAATCGGTTTTCTTTATTGCCTTGATAAAACTTTGTAGAAACCTAAATACTATGAAGAGATGTGACAATATAACTTTTTTAACAGAACAGCTGTACTTAATCACATATTCCTTCCACATTCTCCCCCAGTGTAGAAAATAAGGCTAAAACAACTAATTTAAAAGTAGGCTTTGCCTTTTCTAAGAACTTCATTGCAGGAAGGAAGAAGGGGAGTGCTCACCAGCCAGGGGCTAGAGGCCACCATCCCCAGCTCTTTAAGCTCTAATTACAGGCTTTCTACCGTACATGATAAAACCTAAGATAACCTGTCACTACCACTCTCAGAAACTGCCCTTTGATCAGTTGGGGAGGAAGGGGTTTGCAACACCCAGACAGAGCAGAGGCGATCCTGTGACACTCCAGTAGGAGAGTCAAGAGCTGTGATCTTTTGAGCAGAGAAACAATGAGACTTTTGTGATATTCAGCAGAGGGAAGGAAGGTGGCCTCCAAAAAGCTAGGGGAAGGGCTGTTGATAGTGAAGATCTGAAAGGGTTCACAGTGTTCTGTGACACATTGTCTATAATTTCACCAAGGTTTTGATTTGCTCTCTCTTCCTATGGACATGCAGTCCAATATCATAACGGGAAATTTGATATCGTAACAGGGGAGAGGGTCCTGATTTTTTTCACTACTCCAGGTGAGCCGAGAAATGAACAAGGTTATTGCTTTTTGATGATGTTAATAACACTAAACAGAGCAGTTAAGTCCCAGAAAATCCTGGGACCGGCACTTAATTTTTCCCTAGGATATGTTCTCGTTGTAAACTCCTTTTCAATACAGTAACCTCATGCATACTATGTGTAAGGCACTGGAACTGAAGAGAAGGGTGCTGCATAGTTCCATTAAAGCCTCCTTCAACATTACAAGAGAGGGAGAACACAAATAAATTAGGTGAGCATCTAGTCCATTAACTTTTTTCTAAGAGGCCTAATAATGAAATAAAGCTCTCCTGTTCACCAGAAATCTTACACATTACCACCACCTACCAATGGCAATTCGAGGGTAAAATTACACAAAGAGAAAGAGAAATGGAGGGTAAGTAGGAAGAAGAGAAATTAAATATATGAAGTCAATATGCTAGGCAGGAAAATAGATATGAGCAGGGTGGAAAGAGAATAGGCCAGGAAAGCCCACTAAAAAGACCCTGAGTTAATCAGTTAAAGCTCAAAAAGCCAGGAGCAAACTTGGCCTGGAATGTCTGAATATTCCCCAGATAAAGAAGGGTACCTCAGCACAGTCCATGTCTCTATTGTGTTAATCATGTAGGCCCAGTTTATTTTTTAACTTTACCTATATGCTGTTTTTTTCTCCTTCAGCCCTAATCAAGTAGTTTGCAACCCAGGCAACTAATTTAGCATGTAGGCCCAGCCATAAACAACATAGTAAAAGGCAGGAAGGATTCCATCTTAAAAATAAGATTGCATTTTAATACCAATTCATCACTGCTTCTCAAGCTTCAGTGGTCATACAACTTACATGGAGATTTTGTTAAAATGCAAATTCTGATTCTGTGCATCTGTGGTGGGACCTGAAATTCTGCATTTCTAATAAACTCCCAGATGATCTGATAATACTGTTCGATGGAACATATTTTTATTTTATTTTTATTTTTTATTTTTTATTAAGGTAGTACTGATATACACTCTTATGAAGGTGATGGACCATATTTTTAGTAGATAAATGAGCATAACTGCATAAAATCAGGATCCACCTCATTACTTAAGAGTATTAAGCACAATCTAAGAAAGGCAACAATAATGATAAAAAATATTAATAATGGTGGCAATTATTATTTACTGAATATTTACCATATATATGTCAGGTACTCTCTTTAGTACTTCACTATATTTTTGCATTTGGTCCTCAAACAATCTATGAGACAGGCGTTATTATTATTTTACAAATGAGGACATTCTCAGAGAAATAAAATGACTTAGCTCAGGTTACAAGGCCAGCGGGAGACAGGGCTGGGAATCAACCTAGGCATTTCTGACTACAAACTCTGAGTGGCCAGGCTCTACTATCTTAATGCCCATGTCTGACATGTGAAGCCTCAGATGAAAACACCATGGTAGGGAGGGAAATGATGGCATAAACTAAATCTGTATTTTCACTTTGCTTTTCTTATTTTTCAGAATTTATGTCTCAAGTCTTCCTGCAGGAAGGTACAGGAAAGGGTGTGGCCAAGAAAACAAATTTAGTCTTTTTCATCTTGTACAAAGAGGTATATATTTCTTGTGGAATAAGGAAATACATAAAATATTGTGTATATGTATACATATGCATGCATACACACACAAGCATATACATTTATACATATTTCTATCTCTTCTACTAGAACAGCATAAGCTGTCTTTGAATGACATATATAAAAATTCCTACTATCTGCTCATATATAAAAAATAAATGCTCAAAAATCCCCCACAAAAACCGTAGTAAATATCTCAGAATGTCCTTAGGAGGATACATGCATGCAACCTCTACACTCAGCTGTGTGGTCTACATAGGACTGCTCTCCAGGTCGTGTTCAGGAAGGGGGTTATGATGCCCCAGTGACTGATTGAGGAGTTAGTAGGAATGCTGTGACATAGGCTCTGTCTACTGGTAGATACGAATCCCAGCAGCACTTGGCAACCACGTTAGGGACCATGCGGGGATCAAATATTTGTAGGTGGAGCTAAGACTGAGGAAGCTAAGGTGAGAAATGATATGAGAGAAACTAGACACTGAAACCTGGATAAAAGCTCATTTGAAGATCCATCCTTAGACTATAAAGCAGCTAATCCTCTTTTAACTTACTTTAACACAAGTTTTGTTTTTGACAAGAGAAACCATTGTGGTGTCAACGCAGACCAAGTAATTAGAAGTAATATATAACTTAACTTTTAATAGATCACTGAACTAAATTTTACATGAGGTTTCACAAAGTATTCTGTTAAATGCTTAAGGCTACTCCTCTTTTCTCTGAATGCATTTTGCTTTGTATAAACTATAATCAAACAGTAAAAATTACATGAAAAAAGATAAAGATATGATCAATAAAAACAGAATTGGAAATCTAGAAATAGACCCAATTATAAACAAAAGTGTGTTATATAAATCAATTCAGTGGAGAATGGGAATTACTAAATGATGCTGGAACATTTGACTATCTGCAAAAATAATCAAATGAAGTTCCAATCCAAGATATATTCTAACTGTAAAGTTAAATGTAAAAAAAGAAATCAAGAAGACAGAACAGGAAGAGAAGAAAAGAAAACCAAAAAGAACCAGAGGAAAATAGAGGTAAATATTTATCTGATTCAAGGCAGGGAAAGAACTAAGAAATATATTTAAGAAATATATACACAAAAACCTATCTCATGATATAATACACAGATTTAAATTTATGACAAATATCCCAAGTTTACATAAAAACTTCAAATATTAATGGAATCTAAATGGTCAATAATTCTTCTAATAATAGATATCCTCTTTACTCATTACTATTTGCTAAGATTTGGGTTGAGAAGTCTGACAGAATTGACATGAAAATTAATAATTTTATCCATACCTTGATTAACATTTTATAACTGAATTTATTTCTGAACAGAAAAGAGGATGGTTTTCCACTAGGAGAACAGAATTTAAAGGGCATCAGTAAAACTAAATGACATGGAACAGTTTCTCTTTGTTTCTGACTGACTCAATAGTCACTTGTGAAATTATTTATTTTAAAAATATTATTCAAAGATATGCAGCATTTCTACAATGATCTGATAAAGACTCAAGCTTACACAACATCCTTTTTACTTTAAAAAAAAAGTACTTGATTTGCTTTCAGCTAGTTCTTTCAGAAGCTTTCTTCTTTGCTTAGTCCCAAGTATGCTCTACACATTAACTGTGTAAAGTCCATTTGTACAGATTCACTCACATACATTGGGACGTGCTGGATTCCAAATTTTAAAAAATCTATGTTTAGAATGAAGACTGTCTACTATAAATAAATATGCAAAAACCAATAAATAAATAAAACTTTCAGAGAACAGAACCTAGTATGGGTTCTATACAGCAAAGGTAAATTATAGGTTAACTTTATATACCTCTCACAAAAGAAAAATGCCTATCAGATTTTTATTTGTCCCACTGATGTTTCCAGTACAAATAGTGTTTCTCTAAAGCACATACTATCTTAACAATATAACATCCTTCCACAGAACAATGGATCAAAACATCAGAATCATTCCTTAGGAAATTCCCATTACCAGTTCCTCATACTGCTTTTCTTGAAGGTTCAACTCCAAACCAAACCAGTTCTCCTTGTACGAGTAAAGCCAAATCACAGTTTATGATTGTGTAAGTTATGTGCTACACTTGGCCATACCTACTTCTTATAACTATCATAATAAGTGCAATTTCATTGAGTGGAGAAAAGTAAAAGAATGTAATCATTGAAAAATAGATTAAAATATTTCTCTTTCAAATAGGATGAATTTCTTCTCCAAAATAATTACACAGTAAAATACTCACATTTGGTTTAGTAAAGAGCCTTGATGTCTCACTATCCACTAGGCAGATGCAAAATCTTGCAAATTTTTTTGCAAGGGTAAGTTAGGGGAAGGATGTGCAACACAGGCAGTCTTACTAAGCTATTTTGTTTGTACTTGACACTTTGCAAAACATATTTCTGAATTCTGCCCTAAAATATAAAGTAAGAAAGAATGTAAAAAACTATAAGGCTGAGTTTCCTGTTTTACAAAAATAGGTGGGGGCAGGGTGGGCAATAAATAAACCAGACCCACAACTATTTACATGAAAAGGTACTATTTATATCCTGTATGTATCAAGAGTCAGGTTTCCTAGTACAAAGACTTGCACCAGCCTAATAAAGATAACATGTGTCTAAATGATGTGAAGATTTGCTAAAGACCACATTGCTGTTAAGAGATTGAAGTAAAAATTTAAAAATAAGAAAGGAAGGAAGGAAGGAAGCAAAGAAGAAAGGAAGGAAGGAAGGATTATAGAGTGAGAGAAAACATCTGCAAATCATATAACTTATAAGAGACATAACCAGAATATATAAAGAACCCTTACAAATCACCAATAAAAAACAACCTGATTAGAAAATGGGCAAAAGATTTGAATAGGCATTTCTCAAAAGAGGATACACAAATGGCCAATAAGCACATGAAAAAAAGTTCTAGATCATTAGTTTAGAGTAATACAAATCAAAACCACAATGAGATACTATTTCACACACCCAATAGGATACCTATAATCTAAAAAAACAGCTAACAAGTACTGGTGAGCATGTGGAGAGAAACAGGGACCTTTTTACATTGTTGGTGACTCTATAATGGTGGAGCTGCTTTGGAAAAGAGTTTGGCAGCCCCTTGAAAAGTTAAACAGTTATAATAAACCCAGCAATGCCACTTATAGGTAGTTGCCCAAGCAAAACCAAAATATATGTCCACATAAAAATTTGTACACACATAAATATTAGCAGCATTATTCATAATAGCCAAAAAAGGGAAACAACCTAAATATCCATCAACTGATGAAAGGAAAAACAAATTCAGATATATCCATACAATGAAATATTATCTGGCAATAAAAAGGAAAGAAATGCTGACACATGCTACAACAGATTAACCTTAAAAAAATTAGCTAAGTGCAAGAAGGCAGTCAAAAAGGCCACATAATATGATCTCATCTATATGAAATGTGCAGAATAACAAACCAATATAGACAGAATGTAAATTAGTGGCTGACGGGCAGGGAGGAGGCAAAGAATGACTGCTAATGGGTGTGGGGTTTCTTTCCAGGGTGATAAGAATGTTTTAACAGTAGATAGTGGTGATGGTGGCACAACTCTCTGAATATACCAAAAACCACTGAATTTACAATTTAAAAAGGTGAATTTTATGATATGTGAATTATATCTCTTTAAAGCTGTTATTTTAAAAGAAAGAAAAATGAATAAACTGAAAAGCATATTTTGAATCAGTTTATGAATATTTTCATTGTATATTGTATTACTACTATGACTCTGTTAGGAAAATCATAAATTGGGTAAAGGCACAGGCACCTCAGGCTTCTAGGAAGCTTTTCCCAAAATACATGATTTTCTTGAGAGGGACTACAATGGAAACAAAATATGCCACAAATTTCTGCTTCCTATGTACTCTGCATGTCTGTCATCCTTGTCCATGTTTCTACTTCTGACCTATTAGATTTGAATCATGAACCCCAAAGCATGACAACCAAACCCCCTTTATATAGTAATAGCTGAGATTAAATAATTCTGAAAGTTAGAATTACAGAACACTGGGATGTTATCATTACAGACAGGGATCTTGTATAATTATTTCTTTCTCATCCTAATCCATTCCAGTTAGGCCACATATTCCAGAAATTCAAGTTACTTGATACTGTTAGATTTTAAGAAAAGATAAAAATCTTTTCTTAGAAATACCTTTTCCTTTTTTAAAAAAACTCATTTTAAACAACTAGAATGAATAGAAATGCCAAGTTGGTTCGGACAAACAAATAACAATGTAAAAACACTAGTTCTATTGTCATCATATGCCCACCTAAGCCAACATCATTTTGGCTTCAAACAGCAACCAAATACCTTGATGCTGATAGGAAAGTACTTAAAAAAAACTTTCAAAAATAACTTTACTATAAAAAATTCAGCTTAAGATCTTATACAAACCTTAAATCTAGCCATGCAATATTAACAGCACAATCCTACTGCTGTCCTCTGAGCCCTGAGGTACACTGACTGGATGGACGGCCTTAATTCTGATGAATTTCCTTTACAGAATCACCTGGACGTCATTTATTTAATTATTTTTATCTTTCTGAGAATAATAAAGGCCTGACTTCTAGCAAACTGAGCCAGTGGTTTTAGAAGTGCTGACGGCGCAGAATTCTCTGAAGAATGTGGATGAGGGACTGTCTGTCACCTCATGGGCCATACCTGGTATGCACTGTGCTGTGGCCTCAGTGGTTATAGTTGGAGCGACTGGGGGCTGCTGCTGACTGGAGCTCACTTCTGGCTCTGTGTTAACTGAAGGAGAAAGAGCTACCTCACAGGAGGAGACCTGGCTGGGTAGATGAGACAGGAACTCTTCAGAAGCAACTTGCTCATCCTGTCCAGGCAGCTGCAGGGCAGACAAAGGGATACTGATCTGTTTGTTAGGATGGGAT
Organism: Smutsia gigantea; assembly: GCA_032199065.1. Taxonomy (NCBI): domain Eukaryota; kingdom Metazoa; phylum Chordata; class Mammalia; order Pholidota; family Manidae; genus Smutsia; species Smutsia gigantea. Next base: position 1,095,216 of record JAVSCE010009123.1, read on the forward strand.
GTGCTCACAGGCATCTGCATGGCCACTTGCTGGTTGGTGCCATGGGCACCAGGGGGTCCTCTGTTTGGAGAAGCCAGAGATACCCTGGCAGACTTCTGGACAATTGGTCTGGACATTGCAGAAGGGGATGCAGACACACCATGTGGGTCTAGCTCTGTGCCGATGGCAGATGTTACATGGGGAATCAGCTTAGCAGACCCTACACAGGAGGGACCAGCACGAGTCTGAGGCTTGGGCTTTGCCATCTGTGTCAGCGACAGAGCTGGTCCATCTACTCCTCCAGTCAGTTCTGCATTTGCCACAATGTAATAATCTTCAGGAATCTCCTGTTTGATTTTCTTAATGATGACATCATTGCTGCATTCATCGATCACCTGAGCCTGGGAACTTGAATGGAGAGAAGATGGGACTATTCCAGGCCTTTTTCGAGCAATGTTTTGAGATCTTTGAGTTTGGGGTTCAAAGTCACTATCCTCATCTGTAACAGAAGACTCACAAACCATGTCAAACAGGGTGTTTTCATCTTCATATTCTTCAACAGTTTCATCCAGTTCAGAGGGCTCACTGCAATAAGAAAAGTCACAAGAGTCTCTGGTCCGATTACAGTCTAGCTTTGCTTTCACTGGTCTCCCAGCGTACCTTTCAACAGGGCTAGTTTGTGTCTCAGAGGGCACTCCGATTATACTGGGACTATCAGAGTTAAAACTTCTGTTATCCTGGAAACAGACCCTTTCTTGCGACCCAGCTCGGCAAGTAGCTGTCAGTGGCCAGTGGTAAGCATGGCCAGCACTACAGCCCCACATTGCTGTCAGATTCCCATGGGAACCTTCGGAAAGCAAGTGTTTCAGGTTTGGGATGAGGCTGCAAATGGTCCCATGGCTGTGGGCCCAGCTGACCAATTTGGACAGATTCTCAGATGAGGTATGAAGGCAATCCTCCATGTTACAGGATCAGCAGTGTCTTTCCTAAAGGGAAATAATCAAAATAAAAGCCATTATTAAGAAGCCCAAGATATTCCCACACCTCAATTATTTCAATTTCCTTGAACTATGAGCATGTGGCATTAAAAAAATGCACTTCAAACTGTAGTTAATATCACTGCACATGTGCAGGGACTGGGAGGGAATACAGGAAAAAGTAATAACAGTTGATGTTTTATGGCTGTGGGATTTGAGAAAATTCTTGTTAGTTTCTTTTATTGTTATAATAATGTCTGCATAAGAAAAAAGAGGGAAAGAAAAGAAAGAAGAAACAAGCAATAAAAAGGGTGAGGTTTTCATGGTACATTTTACTTCTAAAGTCATAAAAAGAGAGGTTCAGTCAGTCCCTTAGTAATAAAATGTATTATTTGTATTAACCAAGAGGATACACTCCCAACTTCACCCTCTGCCATCAGAAGCTTCATTACTAGAGGCAGAGCTAATGAAGGCTTAGATTCATTCTAGGGTGAATATTAGAGAAGGGAAGTCAGTTCTCTGCTGGGCACCAGAAAACAAATGACACACCTGGGAGTCTAAGGAGAGAATGAGGTGCTGAATTTAGGAAGTGGGGAAGGTAAGTCTTTGGCAGAGAAGGGGGAACATACTGAGAGATGAACATACTGCTGGTCCAGGGGCACAGGCAGGCTGCAGGCCAGAAGCGAGGAAGAGTAGGCTGGGTACCAGCATGCTCACCACATCTTAGAATATGCTTCCTGTCTCCTTGCTGTCTGAAATTCCTTAAATATTGCCTTTCATCTCACAATTTAGAGGTACAAGATATGTCTGGTGTATTTCACCATCTGAGGTTCCTGTACTCCCAAGGATAACCAACTATCAAATCAGAGTAAATCATCCTTTATTGGGCAGAGGTCAAAAAGAATCACTTGTTAGGGATCCTTGACTTAGAGTGAAGACAACACGATGGGCAGGAGAAGAGAAATGGGGCATGTGGAGTTCACATGTGATTAGAAAGGTCCAATAGAGCACTGCCAAAAGGGAGATTCTGGGGAGAACAGGGGAGGGAGGAATGAGGATCTCAATGTGTGGTTTAGTTTGCCCTGTTCCTCTGTAGCTGTGGGCAACAAGAGGTGCCTCACTGGAGGTGGGCTCTGCACTAAGGTACCAGGTCTAACTGTAACATCAGGTGGCCCTGCCAAAGGGCACATTTCAGCTTCTATTGTCTGCCCTGCCTCCATGGCACACCATCAGCACAGTTAGGTAAATTAAAATCCTTTAGCATGTTATGATGCCTCTGTGGTGCAGCCATAACCAAAGTCAGTCTCTCAAGTCTCATTTCCTACTACTCTGGCCCTCTTCCACATTTCTTGTGGTCTCCTCTTCTTTAAACACAGTTTCTCACCCCTACTATGCCTATAAAAACTTGTCTTTGGCTTGATATGCAGCCCTCCTCTTCCTTCACCTGGAAAACCCCTCCAAGACTGAACTTGGGACCTCCATTATCTCTTGAGGAACTCTGCCTTTGCTCTATCATTACCATTGACATTCTTGTCTATATCCCAGACTTGACTGAGGATTCCTTGAGGGCAGGGACTATGAAAGAAATTTTCATTCATCGGTGAGGACCCACTAGGGGATACAGAAATTAATAAGACATGGTCCTATTCTTGCTACCCTATAAGCTGTCAGTGAATAAATGAATGAAGAATGAATGAATGAATATATAAATAGCACCACGGACACAAACAAAGTGAACATATAAGACCCTCAAACAAGAAATGTCCTCCTATCACTTTAATTGTAATCATTCAGGGGACTACAGGATTTTTCTCCTCAGTGGTGTAACCAAAACACAGCTGTCTTGTGTATTTAGGAGAGTAATACATGAACGACCAGGTTTTATGAAGCTGCACAGTGAACGGAAAGAAGAGTGACTGAGTGGGAGTTAGGAACTTCAAATTGGAATCCCGGAACGGATGTCTGTGACCTCAGACAAGTCACTAGTTATTTCTAAGCCTAAAATGCTAGGACTATATGATCTTTAGGCATCCTTCATACTTTAGGAATTTAGGGACTTATTTATATTCCTTTCATATAACTTTAAAGCAGAAATGCAGATAAAAGGGAAAGACTTTTTTGAGTTTTTTTAACTTATCTATTTAATTGGTTGGCAGAGGCTGCTATTTGCTCACCCAGTGTCCATTCTCTTTTATTCCTTACAGAGAGTCCCTATTTTTTTGGGCAGCAAATGCTCACCTGAAACACAGTTCCCAGCTTCCCTTGACATAGGGGTGGTCATATGACACAGTTCTTGCCAATGGTATGTAAATGGAAGTCAGTGGATGAGACTTCTAGGAAAGCCCTTTGAAACACAGACTTGTCTGTTTTTTGCCTTTTGTCCTTTGTCCTTCCCTTTTCGCCTGACTGGCACAAGGATACAACACGATGGCTGGAGTTCCAGAGGCCATGTTGGGAACATGAAATAAGAACTTAAGGAGAGAGAATAGCCAGAAGGAGACTGGGTCATGGTGACACCATGGAGCCACTGCATCAGCTCTGAACTGCCTAGGATTCCTTATTACATCAGGGAAAGATAAACCCGTGATCTTGGTTAAGCCACTGTTATTGTAGTATCTGGTTATACAGTTGAACTCAATTACTAACTGATACACAAAAAATAATACATTCATCGCTGGTTTTGAAACCTTGGAGCAGAAGCCTTCATTCTCTCTGCACCATCCTCCAGTACAACTGTTTTATCAGATCAGACTCCACAAATAATTTCTTGAGAGGCCTATAATTCTATGCAAAAATGTGTAGAACTGTCTTCATTTTTATCATAAAAAATATAATTAATAGAAGCAGTTAGGAATCATCTAAATAATCACCTTATATCCAAGTACTGCTGTGTAATTTCAGAGCCCCTTTGCCTTTTTATCAATATTCACCTTATTGTCCATAATCACCTAAAGGGATGTCACTCAACTTCCAATTTGTTGGGAAATCTGTTCATGTTGTATTCTTTTTAGCAGCTATAAATACAAAACTTCTCTTTGCATTAATACTTTTCAAATGAAAGGCATCATGCTTTGACAATGAAAATGGCATTTGCGGTGGTGAAGCAATTTACCACTTTAAGTGTCACAGACTAATGAGAAGATAAAAAGGAGTTGAAATAAGTGATACATGTTTATAGAAAGATAATCATATACATACGGCACAATATTTGAATGAAGATGTAACAATTCAAAAATGTAAAAATGTGTCAGAATCAAAACACAAAATTAGATAAATATGTGGAACTCAACAGAACTTATCATCAGGTAGAAGCTACTATGCAGTAGTAAAATAGTACTTTTGCTGAAGGCCCCACAGTCAGAAAAAATATATAATTAAAATAAATGAAAGACAAAGTGGATAAAGTTTAAAACTTTGTTAAGATTTTGTTAAGAGCTAATCCACTTAATTCTGTATAATTGTCAACCTTTAAGAATCAACAGGTAGTAATTATAAGTCGCTTTTATTACATTTTGAAATTTACTAGAAATCTCATGAAGAGGCATCTTAAACTTGTCTTGAGTACCACGAAATGAAAATATTTTTCCAGTATTACTATTAAAGTATTTCAACCAGACAACCAATGTTAACTGAAAGTTATGAGGGCATAATTAGCTGATATTTAGTGTAATTAAATGGATTTGAGTCCAACAGACAAGGAATATCAATATATCAAGCTCTCAGTGTACTGCAATATATTCTAAGTTTAATATAAAATAGAGGCAATGGTAAGACAATCAAGGTATTTTCAAACTGCTAAGAATAAATTGTTTCTAGAATCTACCAATTTACTTCAGTGGTCTGATGATAAGCTCTGTGCTGAAAAACAATGCTTTTTCTAAATTTTCAGGAATTGAAAAATAACTTCATACAGTATTTTCCCATATCTGATATGGGTAAAGATTGGAGTAGACGCTTTACAGAGTCATCACGTGATACTTCATTAAAACTGAAACTCAAGAAATCCTGACAAGCAGAGCTTAGATTAAGTATGAGATCTGACTATCCTAAATCTGCAAACAAAGCTATAAAGTTGCCATCACCACACTGTATGTTAGTTTAAGCAAGCAGACATTCTATGCATTAGCCTTTATATATTTTGAGTCAAAATCGGAAACATATTAAACATAGAATCAGACTTTCCATCATTAAACTCAACATTAATCAACAGGTTTCAGTAGAACAATATAAAACTAGTTAGTATTACAGCTAATATTTATTGGACAAATATGTTTGTCAGGCACTACTCTAGGTTTCGACATACTAATAATCCTAATTATTAATTCTACTTCTGGGGTGAGGAATGCCAAGAAAATAAGGATCTTCTTCCTGAAAAGGTGAAGGCATTCTAGACAAATGCACAATGACTTGAAACGGTGTAATGATTTCAGCCAACTATAAGGGAAGTAAGTTATTACTGGATTGTGATATGTAAGATGGGAACTACAGGAAAAGATTATACTGAAGAATATGCAAAGGCAAAAGCATGATCTTTGTATGTCAGACAAAACCTCAAGAGTTGACTCTGTGAAGGGCCTTAATCAGAAAAAATGACACAGGACAAACTCGTATTTTAGAAAGATCGTTTTTGAGATAGATTAGACGGTGCCAAGGGCAAAGGAGGCTATTTAAGGACTCTAGAGGCCTAGGGAATGGAAAAGAGAAGAGGGCAGAACTGTTAGAAGATAACAGGCAGCATTTGGTGAGGAATTACTTTTGAAGGATGAGGGCCAAGAGGGGCTAGGATAATTCCCAGGTTTCTATCTTGGGAGCCAGGATAGATTTATTCTCACTAAGATAAATATCATAAGATTAAGAATTAATGTATAGGTTAGAAGCAATGACTTGTTCGATTTCCTTTAAAAAACAATGAATTCAGGAATCACTGATTTTGATGGTGTAACATGAAACGTCTATGTAGCGTACATATTATAAAAACCTCCCAACCTAGACATAAGTATACCTTTCTATGAAGTGTATGTCCTGACTTGGGAGAACGATTTCAGATAATGTTAAAAACGTACCTACTATGCCCAAGTGTAAACCATTTCAGTTGACTTTCCAAGTCATTTTAGTCAGGTTTCCTAGGTGAAATTATAAAATGTGTGCCTTCAAAGATTCACTGGTTCATCTAATTTATTTCCTTGAGTCAAATGTAAAATATTACCTGTCATTCATTCTGCACTGGGAAGTAATGGGCTAAACCGTAGACATAGAAGGGTGAAAAGACAGGCAGTCTGGGTCACCACAGAGCTTATAGTCTAAAAGGAAAGAACAGCAATAAAACAGATGATATCAATAAGGCAAAGTGCTACCACAGAGCAAGAACAAGGTGTTACAGGAACATAAGGGCTTGGGCATCTAATGTAGATCAGGATGGGTCAGGGAATACTAGATAACCTAATAATGCACAAACTGAGAACCAAAGGATGCACAGAGCTAGGTAAGAGGCAGGAAAAGTCCTGTGTGAAGGCCCTGAGGATACAGATAACATGCTGTGTTTGAGGAAATGCAAGTTGTTCAGTATGCTGAATGGAAAAGCATAAGGAAGAGCATAAGCTGAACGGAATAACCTAACAGGGACCCAGAAGGAATGAAGATGATACAGGGCATGTCTGAATAGTAGGCAAGGGCCATATCATGAAGGTCTTGTAGATCATGTTAAAGACTCTGAACTTTATCACAGAGATAATAAGAAAGTATCACATGGTTGTAAGCAAGAAAGTGACTTTAGAATCATCATTCTGATCACAGTTGGAAGAGAACAAGACTAGAGGCAGGAATCCAGTTAGGAGAGATCAGGTAATTCAGGTAAGAAAGATATAAAGGTAACCTGCCTTGTACAGTGACAGGAGGGATGGAAGAAGAGGACAGATTTGAAAACCAAGTAAAAGCTAAAAGATGAAAGATCGGATATGGGAGGTGGGAGGAAAGAAGAAATTATAGATCTGACTTGGCCACTGAAAAAGGGTTTGATTTATGCCATGTCACTTGACTTCAAGAGATTGATAAAAGCAATGATGCGCTATACATACAAAGATCTATGAACATTTCTCCACAAATCATAATACAGAGAGTAAAAACTGGCTATACAAAACAACGCCGACAATAATAATCCCAGGAAATCTGAGTTTAAGAAATTTGAGTTCACTTAGGGATACTCAAATCTGTCTGGGGATTACTGGGGGGAGGGGAGAGGAATGTTACTTTGCCAATTGATAGCTAACTCTCCTGTATCTCAGCAGTAACAATTTTCCCCTATGTTTCTATTTTTGTTTTTGACCACTTATACAGGAATTAAAATGAGAGGGAACTAAATATATGAGCTTAAACTATGATTGCATAGACACCATTCTGACAAGTGTCAGTGTTCAGATTACCTGAGATGAGACTGGGTACATCAAAACAAGGTTTATAGGATGGATACAGAAGGAAGTCAGATCAAAGACACTTCTCTACAAAGCAGAGAATCAGCAACACTCACCACTGCCTGATGCAGATTAAAGCTTCTGAGTGTCCCAAGGGCCTCATGAGTAGGAGTTGTGGATAAATCTGATGAGATGAAGATAACATTAAACTTTCTAGAAGTTCAACTACCCTTGTCCAAGCCCAATCTTAACATAAATAAAAACTGAAGAAGTTCTGTGCATAGACTATTCAGGATGTGTGTGAGGGACGATCTCATGTGAGCTGAGAGTGCAGAGCTTAAGAGCATAGACTCCACTGCCAAACAGCCAAAATTTAAATCCTAACTCTGACATTTCCTAGCTATGTGACCTTGGGCAAGTTACTTTACCTCTTTGTGCCAATTTCCTAATCTGTAAAATGATGCTAAGGATAATACTGACCTTACAGTGTTACTGTGAAGATTAAATTAATTCATACTGTAAAATGCTTAGAACAAGCACTTGATAACTGTTCACCTGAAATTAGGAGCTTTTTCCCATTTTGGTGGTCTACAATATAACTACAGAGAATATACAATACAGCACAGTGCTTGTGGAAGAATAAGGTGCTCATTTAATTTTCTCAGACTTTTCACTCCAAAGACCAATAAAGACTCATCAAAGTGCACTCTTAAATTTAGAGCAGCATTACAAACAAAGCTTGGTTACACAGACATCTGTGAAGTCATGCAAATAGGCCTTAGATCAGCTATAGGATCTATTCTGCAACCACCTTAAAACTTCAATCCTAGAATTTAAGAGACATACAGACTTATCAGTGGCATCCCTTCATTCAACAAATATTGAATGACATTGGGCCACCAGGCTGTAGGAATGCTGTTGTGAATAAGACAAGTCATGATCAGTGCCTACATGGAGCTCATGGCAACAGGGAGGGGATGGGACAAACAACTAATTATACAAGAAGTAACTTTTTGGCAATTTTGATAATAATTTTGCAAAGATAATATACTGAGCACTCAGAGAGCACAAAAACATAGAGACTTGTTCTAGTCTGAGGGATCAGAGAAACCTTCTCTGACAAAGTAGTGTTTAAGCTAAATGCTGAAGGATTAGTAGGAATTCATACATGAAGGGGCAGGGGACAGGAGAGAAGAGACTTCCAGGCAGAAGGATAGGCACAAGCAAAGGGGCTAAGAAAGGTTCTGGAATTTCAAATTATATACCCACCCTTAGCAACTACCCTGCAACATTCCAGCACACAGAGGGTCAGGGGAATGGACTGCCTTACCCACTCCACCATTATTCACCTACCACCTTCTGATAAATGCTTCTCACTATCTCCTTGAGAAATTGATCGAGTTGAAATCCTAACTTGAAATACGCATTCATATCATGCAAGCTAGTTATGTCATTGCCAAGAAAAGAAACTAATTTTGAAAATAATTTTAAATAAAATCTATTTTGTCATGGAAAATAAACATCTTAAACTTAGTCAATAATTTGATACTAATATCAAAATGTTTTAAAAAATATTAAAGCATCTAAAATAAATATAAATACCTTAGAAATCTTAACAACTCCCAAGTTGTCATGTTTTTAATTTCTACAGTTTACACTGAGCATAGGTTTGACCATATACTATTAGACAAGGATTAAAATTACAATGGCATTTCACTATACAAATTGTTCCATGTGTTGACTAATTTGATGTTATTCAATCACATTTTAAAGTGGCTTTCCCATCAATGAGCATGATTTGACATGATGATTCATGATTTATAGCCCACTCAAAGAAAAAGGATAGTAAACAGGAAAACTGAAAATTCTAACTCAAAGAGAGTAATGTCACCATTTTTAGCTGTCTTTAAATTTATATAGACAGGATGATTAAAAATGGTGGCGTAAGAGGTGAGACAGAGGCTTCCTCCTAAAACCGCATATAATATGAAAATATAATTAATACAACTAAAACTGAAAGAGGAACAGGAAAGAGGCCTGCGCCAAACTACATGCACCTGGAGAAAAGAATAAACCTCACAGAACACGGTAACAATGCTGTGGCCGGGTGGGACCCAAGCCCTTCCCCTACCCCAGGGTACCAGTGGGAGGAAGAGAAACAGAGGGGGGAGAGAGTGGAGGCCTGGGATGGCAGAATACCTAACTCCAGAGATCTGATCTGGGAGCACAAACCTACATTTCATGGTGTTTTCATGGTACTCTCGTGATTAGGGGGATGGAAAGCTAAGACAGGCAGGATACCTGGAGAGACTGAGATTCCAGCCACTTGTGGAAAGCAGAGATCCATATCGGGCTGCTCTGGGACTAAAGAAAGGTATGCAGTCTGAGAGACTTCCTAACGGCAAGAGGGCTGCTAAAGGGGCAAGGATTGAACAGAGTTCACTGCTCAGGAGTAAGGACAGGTAGACAAAATTGTCTGGGAGCGCTCTGCACATAAGGTTGGGAATTTTCATGATATTCAGGAGATCGAGCTCCCTGGCTAGCTACACAGCTCGAAGGAACCCCTCCATGATACGCAGCCTACTGCGCCTTTCTCCCGGGCAGCCCCACCTGGCTCACAAACTGGCAAACCCTATCCTGGCATTAGGCCAGCCAGAGGGAAACTCCGTCTAGAGCAACTAAAACTGCAAAGCATAGAGGCCTGTACCTGTGTGCTTGGCTGACTGGTTCTGGCATTGGAGGCAGGCATAGCAACCGGGAAGCAGGAAACAGCTCTTTCCACCTCCCAGCCTCCAATACCACTCCCCTACGACCCCCAACACTGTTCAGGGGCTGAGCACCTCCAGAGAGAAGAGCTTCTGGGCAATAGAGGGCGCCATATACAAATATAAAACGCCAAAGGAACCTGGTTCAAAGTAAAATTATGAATACAACACCTGAGAAAGATTCAAATGAAATCAACCTCATGAATCTGCCTGAAAGGGATTTCAAAATAAAAATCATTAACATGCTCATGAAGGTACAGAAAAATACTCAAGAACTCAGGAATGAATTCCGGTTGGAAATCCAATCACTACAGAACACAGTATCAGAATGGAAATTATAAAATGGAAAGTTTTGGTTCCTATTATTAATTTACAATTACATGAGCAATATTATAGTTACCAGACTCCCCCTATTATCAAGTCCCTACCACATACCCCATTAAAGTCACTGTCCATCAGCGTAGTAACATGCTGTAGAATCACTACTTGTCTTCTCTGTGTTATACTGTCTTCCCTGAATCCACAACCCCGCTACATTATGTGTGTGAATCAGAATACACCATTTTCCCAGTTATGGATCCATTCTCACCCATCTCTTCCAGTCCTTTGGCCTTTGGTAAGAGTCCATTCTGGAGTTCTGTGAGTCTGCTGCTGTTTTGTTCCTTCAGTTTTTTCTTTGTTCTTATACTCAACAGATGAGTGAAGATACTTGATACTTGTCTTTATCCAACTGCCTTATTTCACTGAGCATAATATTATCTAGCTCAATCCATGTTGTTGCAAATGGTAGGATGTTTTCTTCTTATGGCTGAATAATATTCCACTGTGTTTATGTACCACCTCTTCTTTATACATTCATCTACTGATGGACACTTAGGTTGCTTCCATTTCTTGGCTACTGTAAATAGTGCTGCGATAAACATAGGGGTGCATATGTCTTTTTCCAAATGGGATGCTGCATTCTTAGGGTAATTTCCTAGGAGTGGAATTCCTGGGTCAAATGGTATTTCTATTTTGAGTTTTTTGAGGAAGCTCCATACTGCTTTCCACAATGGTTGAATGAGTTTACATTCCCACCAGCAGTGTAGGAGGGTTCCCTTTTCTCCACATCCTCGCCAACATTTGTTGTTGTTTGTCTATTGGATAGCAGCCATCATAACTGGTGTGAGGTGATATCTCGTGGTTTTAAGTTGCATTTCTCTGATGATTAGCGATGTGGAGCATCTTTTCATGTGCCTGTTGGCCATCTGAAAATTTTCTTTGGAGAAGTGTCTGTTAAGCTTCTCTGCCCATTTTTTAATTGGCTTATTTGCTTTTTGTTTGTTGAGGTGCGTAAACTCTTTATATAATTTGGATGTCAATCCCTTATCGGATATATCATTTATGAATATATTATCCAATACTGTAGGATATCTTTTTGTTCTATTGATAGTGTCCTTTGCTGTAAAGACACTTTTTAGTTTGATATAGTCCCATTTGTTCATTTTTGCTTTTGTTTCCCTTGCCCAGGGAGATATGTTCACGAAGAAGTTGCTCATGTTTATTTCCAAGATATTTTTGCTTATTTTCTCTTCTAAGAGTTTTATGGTTTCATGACGTACATTCAGGTCTTTGGTCCATTTTGAGTTTACATTTGCGTATGGGGTTACACAATAATCCAGTTTCATTCTTACATGCAGCTGTCCAGTTTTGCCAACATCAGCTGTTGAAGGGGCTGTCATTTCCCCATTGTATGTCTATGGCTCCTTTATCACATATTAATTGACCATATATGCTTGGGTTTATATCTGGGCTCTCTAGTCTGTTCCATTGGTCTACAGGTCTGTTCTTGTGCCAATACCAAATTGTCTTGATTACGGTGGCTTTGTAGTAGAGCTTGAAGTCAGGGAGCTTAATTTTCCCCACTTTATTCTTCCTTCTCAGGATTGCTTTGCCTATTTGGGGTCGTTTGTGGTTCCATATGAATTTTACAAAGATTTTCTCTACCTCGTTGAAGAATGCTGTTGGTATTTTGATAAGGATTGCATTGAATCTGTAGATTGCTTTAGGCAGGATGGCCATTTTGACAATATTAATTCTTCCTATCCATGAGCACAGGATGTACTTCCATTTATTGGTATCTTCTTTAATTTCTCTCATGAGTGTCTTGCAGTTTTCAGAGTATACGTCTTTCACTTCCTTGGTTACGTTTATTCCTAGGTATTTTATTTTTTTTGATGCAATTGTGAATGGAATTGTTTTCCTGATTTCTCTTTCTGCTAGTTCATCATTAGTGTATAGAAATGCAACAGATTTCTGTGTATTAATTTTGTATCCTGCAACTTTACTGAATTCAGATTTTAGATCTACTTGTTTTGGAGTAGATTCTTTAGGTTTTTTTTATGTACACTACCATGTCATCTGCAAACAGGGACAGTTTGACTTCTTCCTTACCAATCTGGATGCATTTTATTTCTTTGTGTTGTCTGATTGTCCTGGCTAGGACCTCTAGAACTATGTTGAATAAAAGTGGGGAGAGTGGGCATCCTTGTCTTGTTCCCGATCTTAAAGGAAAAGCTTTCAGCTTCTCACTGTTAAGTATAATGTTGGCTGTGGGTATGTCATATAGGGCCTTCATTATGTTGAGGTACTTGCCCTCTATACCCATTTTGCTGAGATTTTTTATGATGAATGGATGTTGAATTTTGTCAAATGCTTTTTCAGCATCTATGGAGATGATCATGTGGTTTTGACCTTCTTTTTGTTGATATAGTGGATGATGGTGATGGATTTTCAAATGTTGTACCATACTTGCAACCCTGGGATGAATCCCACTTGATCATGATGGATGATCTTTTTGATGTATTTTTTAATTTGGTTTGCTAATATTTTGTTGAGTATTTTTGCATCTATGTTCATTAGGGATATTGGTCTGTAATTTTCTTTTTTTGTGGTGTCTTTGCCTGCTTGTGGTATTAGAGTGATGCTGGCCTTCCAGAATGCGTTTGGGAGTACTCCCTCCTCTTCTATGTTTTGGAAAACTTTAAGGACGGGTATTAGGTCTTCACTAAATGTTTGATCAAATTCAGCGGTAAAGCCATCAGGTCCAGTTGGTTTGTTCTTAAGTAGTTTATTACCAGTTCCATTTCTCTGATGGTAATTGGTCTATTCAGATTTTCTGTTTCTTCAACGGTCACCTAGGTAGGTTGTATTTTTCTAGAAAGTTGTCCATTTCTTTTGGTTATCCAGTTTGTTACCAAATAATTCTCCATAGTATTTGCTCATAATTATTTGTATTTCTGTGGTGTCCACAGCGATTTTTCATTTCTCATTTCTGATTCTGTTTATGTGTGTAGACTCTCTTTTTTTCTTGATAAGTCTGGATAGGGGTTTATCTATTTTGTTTATTTTCTTGAAGAACCAGCTCCTGCTTTCATTGATTCTTTCCATTGTTATATTCTTCTCAATATTATTTATTTCTGCTTTAATCTTTATTATGTTCCTCTTTCTACTGACTTTGGGCCTCATTTGTTCTTTCTTTTCTAGTTTCATTAATTGTGAGTTAAGACTGTTCATTTGGGATTGTTTCTCTTTCCTGAGGTAGGCCTGTATTGCAATATATTTCCCTCTTAGCACAGTCTTTGCTGCATCCTACAGATTTTGCGGTGTTGAATTATTGCTGTCATTTGTCTCCATATATTGCTTGATCTTTGTTTTTATTTGGTCATTGATCCATTGATTATTTAGGAGCATGTTATTAAGCCTCCATATCTTTGTGGGCTTTTTCATTTCCTTTGAGTAATTTATTTCTAGTTTCATGCCTTTGTGATCGGAGAAGCTGGTTGGTACATTTTCAATCTTTTTGAATTTTCTGACGCTCTTTCTTTGGCCTAGTATATGATCTATTCTTGAGAATGTTCCATGTGCACTTGAGAAGAATGCGTATCCTGTTGCTTTTGGATGGAGTGTTCTGTAGATGTCCATTAAGTCCATCTGTTCTAATATGTTGTGCAGTGCCTCTGTGTCTTTTTTTTATATTCTCTCTGGTTGATCTGTCCTTTGGAGTGAGTGCTGTGTTGAAGTCTTCCAAAATGAATGCATTGCAGTCTATTTCCCCTTTTAATTCTGTTACTATTTGTTTCACATTTCTAGGGGATCCTGTGTTGGGTGTATAGATATTTATAATAGTTATATCCTCTTGTTGGACTGATCCCTTTATCATAATGTAATGTCCTTCTTTATCTCTTGTTACTTTCTTTGTTCTGAGGTCTATTTTGTCAGATACAAGTACTGGAACTCCTGCTTTTTTCTCCCTATTAGTTGAATGAAATATCTTTTTCCATCCCTTCACTTTTAGTCTTTGTATGTCTTTGGGTTTGAGGTGAGTCTCTTGTAAGCAGTATACAGATGCATCTTGCTTTTTTATCCTTTCTATTACTCTGTCTCTTTTGATTGGTGCATTCGGGCCATTTACATTTAGGGTGATTATCAATAGATATGTACTTATTGCCATTGCAGCCTTTAGATTTGTGACTATCAAAGGTTCAAGGGTAATTCCCTTACTATCTAACAGTCTAATTTAACTCACGTTGTATGCTATTATAAACACAACCTAAAGATGCTTTTTTTTTCCCCTCCTCGATTCTTTGTATGTTATGAATCATATTCTGTACTCTTGGTCTATCTCTTGGGTGACATCTATTTAGTCTTAGGACAATGGAAAGTTTTAAAAGCAGATTAGATACTGTGGAGGAGATGATAAATGAAATAGGAATTAGAAAAGAGGAATACAAAGAAGCTGAGGCACAGAGAGTGAAAAGGATCTCTAAGAATGAAAGAATATTGAGAGAACTGTGTAACCAATCCAAACAGAACAATATTCGCATTAAAGGGCTAGCAGAAGAAGAAGAGAGAGAAAAAGGGATAGAAAGTGTCTTTGAGGAGGTAATTGCTGAAAACTTCCCCAATCTGGGGGAGGAGATAGTCTCTCAGGCCATGAAGATGCACAGATCTCCCAACAAAAGGGACCCAAGGAAGACAACACCAAGACATGTAGTAATTAAAATGGCAAAGACCAAGGATAAGGACAGACTATTAAAAGCAGTCAGAGAGAGAAATTAGATGACATACAAAGGAAAGCCCATCCGGGTATCATCAGACTTCTCAGCAGGAACCTTACAGGCCAAAAGGGAGTGGCATGGTGTATTTAATGCAATTAAGCAGAAGGGCCTCAAACCAAAAATATTTTATTCAGCAAGGTTATCATTTAAATTTGAAGGAGGATTAAACAATTTCCAGATAAGCAAAAGCTGAGAGAATTTACATCCCACAAAGTGTCTCTACAGTGTATTTGGAGGGACTGCTATAGATGGAAGTGTTCCTACGGTTTAATAGCTGTCACCAGAGGTAATAAAACCACAGTAAAGAAGGTAGAACAGTTAATTACTAAGCAAAGGCAAAATTAAATAAACTATCCCCAAAGTCAATCAAGGATAGACAAAGAGTACAGAAAATGACACCTAATATAAAAAGAATGGAGGAGGAAGAAAAAAAACCCTTTAGACTGTGTTTGTAACAGCATATTAAGTGAGTTAAGTTAGACTCTTAGATAGAAAGGAAGTTTAACCCTGAACCTTTGGTAACCATGAATCTAAAGCCTGCAATGGCAATAAGTACATATGTATCCATAATCACCCTAAATGTAAACTGTCTGAATGCACCAATCAAAAGACATGGAGTCACTGAATGGATAAAAAAACAAGACCCATCTATATGCTGCCTACAAGAGACCACTTTAAACCCAAAGACATACACAAACTAAAAGTACAGGGATGGAAAAAGATATTTCATGCAAATAATAGGGAGAAAAAAGCAGGAGTTGCAGTATTTGTATGAGACAAAATAGACTTCAAAACAAAGAAAGTCACAACAGACAAAGAAGGACATTACATAGTGATAATGGGAAATCCAACAAAAAGATATAACCATTATAAATAGCTATGCACCCAACACAGGATCACCTTACATATGTGAAACAAATACTGACAGAATTAAAAGGGGAAATAGAATGCAATGCATTCATTCTAGGAGATTTCACCACTCCACTCACTCTGAAGATCAACCACAGAAAATAGGTAAGGAGACAGAAGCACTGAACAACACATTAGAACAGATGGACCTAACAGACACCTGCAGAACTCTACACACAAAAGTAGCAGAATACACATCCTTCTCAAGTGCACATGGAACATTTCCAGAATAGATCGTATCCTAAGCCTCAAAAAGACCCCCAGTAAATTCAAAAAGACTGAAATTGTACCAACCAGTTTCTCAGATCACAAAGGTATGAAACTAGAAATAAATTATGCAAAGAAAATGAAAAATCCCACAAACTGATGGAGGCTTCACAACATGCTCCTAAATAACCAATGGAACAATGACCAAATAAAAAGAGATCAAGCAATACATGAAGACAAATGACAACAATAATTCAACACCGCAAACTCTGTGGGACGCAGCAAAGGCCGTGCTAAGAAGAAAGTATATTACAGTACAGGCCTACCTCAGGAAAGAAGAAAAATCCCATACGAACAGTCTAAACTCACAATTAATGAAACTAGAAAAAGAAGAACAAATGAGGCCCAGAGTCAGTAGAAGGAGGGACATAATAAAGATTAGAGCAGAAATAAATTAAATCGAGAAGAATAAAACAATAGAAAGAATCACTGAAAGTAGGATCTGGTCCTTTGAGAAAATAAACAAAACAGATAAACCCCTAGCCAGTCTTATCAAGAAAAAAAGAAAATCAGAAATGAGAAAGGAAAAATCACTATTGACAACACAGAAATACAAAGACTTATTAGAGAATACTATGAAAAATAATATGCTAACAAAGTGGATAACCTAGAAGAAATGGACAGATTTCTAGAAAAATACAACCTTCCAAGGCTCACCCAGAAAGAAACAGAAATCTGAATAGACCAATTAGCAGCAAAGAAATTGAATTGGTAATCAAAAAACTACCTAAGAACAAAACTCCTGAACCAGATGGCTTTACCGCTGAATTTTATCAAACATTTAGTGAAGACCTAATACCCATCCTCCTTAAAGTTTTCCAAAGAGTAGAAGAAGAGGGAATACTTCCAAACTCATTCTATGAGGCCAACATCATTCTAATACCAAAACCAGGCAAAGACACCACAAAAAAATAAAATTACAGACCAATATCCCTGACGAACATAGATGCAAAAATACTCAACAAAATATTAGCAAACCGAATTCAAAAATACATCAAAAAGATCATCCATCATGATCAAGTGGGATTTCTTCCAGGGATGCAAGGATGGTACAACATTCGAAAATTCATCAACATCATCCACCACATCAACAAAAAGAAGGACAAAAACCACATGATCATCTCCATAGATGCTGAAAAAGCATTTGACAAAATTCAACATCCATTCAAGATAAAAACTCTCAACAAAATGGGTATAGAGAGCAAGTACCTCAACATCATAAAGGCTATATGTGACAAACCCACAGCCAACATTATACTTAACAGTGAGAAGCTGAAAGCTTTTCCTTTAAGATCGGAAACAAGGCAAGGATGCCCACTCTCCCCACTTTTATTCAACAGAGTACATGAGGTCGAGGTCCTAGCCACAGCAATAAGACAAACACAAAGAAATAAAAGGCATTCAGATTGGCAAGGAAGAAGTCAAACAGTCCGTATTTGCAGATGACATGATATTGTATATAAAAAACCCTAAAGAATCCACTCCAAAAGTACTACATCTAATATCTGAATTCAGCAAGGTTGCAGGATACAAAATTAATACACAAAAATCTGTTGCATTCCTATACACTAATGATGAACTAGAAGAAAGATAAATCAGGAAGAGAATTCCATTCACAATTGCATCAAAAAGAATAAAATACCTAGGAATAAACCTAACCAAGGAAGTGAAAGACTTAGACTCTGAAAACTACAAGACACTCCTAAGAGAAATTAAAGAGGACACTAACAAATGGAAATGCATCCCATGCTCTTGGCTAGGAAGAATAAATATTGCCAAAATGGCTATACTACCTAAAGCAATCTATAGATTCAATGCAATCCCTATCAAACTACCAACAGCTTTCTTCAATGAACTCGAACAAATAATTCTAAAATTCATATGGAACCACAAAAGAGCCCAAATAGCCAATGCAATTCTGAGAAGGAAGAATAAAGCAGGGGGAATTACGCTCCCTGACTTCAAGCTCTACTACAAAGGCACAGTAATCAAGACAATTTGGTACTGGCACAAGAACAGACCCATAGACCAATGGAACAGACTAGAGAGCCCTGATATAAACCCAACCATATATGGCCAATTAATATACGATAAAGGAGCCATGGACATACAATGGGGAAATGACAGCCTCTTCAACAACAGGTGTTGGCAAAATTGGACAGCTACATGCAAGAGAATAAAACTGGATTATTGTTTAACCCCATACACTACAGTAAACTTGAAATGGATCAAAGACCTGAATGTAAGTCAAGAAATTATAAAACTCTTAGAAGATAACATAGGCAAAAATCTCCTGAATATAAGCATGAGCAACTTCTTCCTGAACGCATCTCTTCGAGCAAGGGAAACAAAAGCAAAAATGAACACATGCGACTGTAGTGGGGTAGGTAGGGGGGACTTGATAATAGGGGGTCTAGTAACCAGAATGTTGTTCAAATTATTATACATTAAAGATACCAAAAAAATGAAAATGAACACATGGGACTACATCAAACTGAAAAGCTTCTGTATGGCAAAGGACACCATCAACAGAACCAAAAGGCATCCTACAGTATGGGAGAATATATTTGTAAATGACATATCCAACAAGGGGTTAACATCCAAAATAAAGAACTCACATGCCTCAACATCCAAAAAGGTAATAACCCGATTAATAAATAGGCAGAGGATATGAAGACACAATTCTCCAAAAAGAAATTCAGATGGCCAACAGACACTTGAAAAGATGTTCCATATCACTAATCATCAAGAAAATGCAAATTAAAACAACAATGAGATATCACCTCACACCAGTAAGCACAGCAAGCATCGAAAAGACTAAGAACAACAAATGCTGGCAAGGATTCGGAGAAAGGGGAACCCTCCTACATTGCTGGTGGGAATGTAAGCTAGTTCAACCATTGTGGAAAGCAATATGGAGGTTCCTCAAAAAAACTAAAAATAGAAATACCATTTGACCTGGGAATCCCACTCCTTGGAATTTACTCAAAGAATATAACTTATCAGATTCAAAAAGACATATGCACCCCCATGTTTACTGCAGCACTATTTACAATAGCCAAGATATGGAAGCAACCTAAGTGTCCATCAGTAGATGAATGGATAAAGATGTGGTACATATATACAAGTGAATACTATTCAGCCATAAGAAAGAAACAAATCTTACCATTTGCAACAACATGGATGGAGCTGGAGGATATTATGCTCAGAGAAATATGCCAGGTGGAGAAAAACTAGTACCAAATGAATTCCCTCATTTGTGGAGTATAACAATGCAGCAAAATTGAAGGAACAAAATAGCAGCAGATTCACAGACTCTAAGAAGGGACTAGTGGTTACCAAAGGGGAGGGGTGTGGGAAGGTGGGTGGGGAGGGAGGGAGAAGGGGATTGAGGGGTATTATGTTTAGTACACATGGTGTGCAGGGTCACGGGGAAAACAGTAGCACAGAGAAGGTAAACAATGAATCTTTGGCATCTTACTACACTGATGGACAGACAGTGACTGCATTGGGGTATGGGTGTGGACCTGATAATTATGGGCAAAAGTAGTAACCACATTGTTTTTTCATGTGAAACCTTCATAAGAGTGTATATCAACAATACCTTAATAAAAAAAATTTTTTTTTAATTTATATAGCCTCACTCTCTGAATGGAATTTTCCAAGATTTAAAAGAGTAGCAGTGTGTTATAGAATCTGTTCTAGATGCTGAAAGTACAGCCGCACCTCAGTAAATGAGGTAAAGGCAGGCTGAGTCAAGATTTCAGAGAACAATGTGACAGTACACCTGCCACTCCATTCTCCACTGGAACTGCCCCGGCCTATATCACCCATAACCTCCATGCTAAGAACTCCTTCTTTGGGCTCTTCAACAGGTCAGAGAGCTGTTCTCTACCGTACTTGAAACCCTATCTTTCCTTGGCTTCCACCACTCTGCTATTTCTGTTTGTCTGATGGGCCTCATCACCCTTTTGACCTTTTTTACCAAGGGTCCTGGCACCGTTTTCGTATTACAATCTCACTAGATGATGCTCCTACACACCCCTATGGATCTTGTGTCAGGCACATACCCTGACAATTAATATACAAATTAGTTATCTCAAAAAATGACATTACCATCTCCTCAAATGCTAAACTCCAAACTCTGCAAGTCATATTTTTTTATTATGGTATCATTGATATACACTCTTACGAAGGTTTCACATGAAAAACAATGTGGAGACTTCCGGGAAGATGGCGGCATGAGCAGGGCGGCAGAAATCTCCTCCCAACACTGTATTTATCTACGAAAATACAGCAAACACAACTATGCCTAAAAGAGAGACCAGAATACACAGGAAAGCGCACAGAGTGCAGGTAAACCCGAGAGGACTTGGCACCCCAAGAGGTGGGTAAGATAAGGAGCCGCGACCTGGCGGGACCCAAGCTCTCACCCACCCCAGCGCACCGGCGGGAGGAGAGGATTCAGAGCCGGGAGAGAGTGGAAGTATACCCTGCGAAATAACCAGTCCGGTGATCTGTGCAGGGAGTGCTGACACACATAGCGCGGTGTAGCAGAGATTGGAGAGACAGAGGATGCAAGATCTGAGCAGGGAACGCGCCAGGGTGCTTGTACCCGGCTCCCGGGAAGGAAAAAAAAAGAAGAAAAGAAAAGTGCGCACTTTCTTCAGCGGTCATAAAGAGACAGGAGCCCAGCAGAGGAGCTGGACCGCCCTGGCACACTCAGCCCAGCAGGCTGGGCGTCCTGGGGAGTTTTGGGCCACTTAGCTGGTGACTGGGAAAGGGTGGCCACACATCGACTTCCTAAAGAGATCAACAGCCTCCCATTCGTTCCCAACCCGGCCAGAGCTATAAAGGGCCCTGAGGAGCAAAGTGGCCACAGCTGCGGAATAGTGGGGCAACAGCGCCACCGACAGTATCCCCACAGAATCTACTCCCAGTGAGCGTTTTTTTTTCTTTGTGTTGTATTGTTTTTTGTTTTTTCTTTTCTTTTCTTTCTTTTTTTCTTTCTTTTTTTTTCTCTTTTTAAAGTCTTAAAGAGCCCAACTGACATACGTGGCAACTACCAGTGACCACTTCTATAGCCATGAAAAGACAGAGGAATATGGTGCAGACTAAGATCAACCAGACAACCCCAGAGAGGGAGCCTGAAGGGATGGAAATGCACAGTCTTCCTGAAAAAGAATTCAGAACAAAAGTCATAATCATGCTGATGGATCTACAGAGAAATGTGCAAGAACTGAGGGAGGAAATGAGACAAGTGAGGAAAGACAATGCAGAAATCAGACAAGCAACTGACGGGCTTAACAGCAGACTGGATGAGATGTAAGAGACTGTTAATGGAATAGAAATCAGAGAACAGGAATACAGAGAAGCTGAGGCAGAGAGAGTTAAAAGGATCTCTAGCTAGGAATGTAAGAATATTAAGAGAACTGTGTGACCAGTGCACACGGAACAATATTCACATTATAGGAGTACCAGAGGAAGAAGAGAGAGAAAAAGGGATAGAAAGTGTCTTTGAAGAAATAATTGCTGAAAACTTTCCCTTGCTGGGGAAGGAAATAGTCTTGCAGTCCACGGAAGCCCACAGATCTCCCAACAAAAGGGACCCAAGGAAGACAACACCAAGACACATAATAATTAAGATGGCAAAGATCAAAGATAAAGACAGGGTATTAAAGGCAGCTAGAGAGAGAAAAAAGATCACCTACAAAGGAAAACCCATCACACTATCATCAGACTTCTCAACAGAAACCTTACAGGCCACAAGAGAATGGCATGATATATTTAACGTTATGAAACAGAAGGTCTCGAACCAAGAATATTGTATCCAGCATGATTATCATTTAAATATGATGGAGGGATTAAACAATTTCCAGACAAACGAAAGTTAAGTTTGCCTTTCATAAACCACCACTACAGGATATCTTAAATGGACTGCTCTAGAGGTAAGCACACCTAAGGCTAAAAAGATGTCACCAGAGAAAATAAAATCATAGCAAAGAAAGCAGACCATCCAAATACTAACTAAAGGCAAAGAATAAAACACCTAGTATATAAAGAATGGAGGAGGAAGAATAAGAAGGGAGAGAAACAAAGAAACATCAGACGGTGTTTACAATAATTTAACAAGAAAGGTAAGTTAGATTATTAGATAGTAAAGAAGCAACCCTTGAACCTTGGTAACCATGAATCTACAGCCAGCAATGGCAATAAGTACATATCTATCAATAATCACCCTAAATATAAAAGGACTGAATGCACCAATCAAAAGACACAGAGTAACAGAATGGATAAAAAAGCAAGACCCACCTATATGCTGCTTACAAGAGACTCACCTCAAACACAAAGATATACACAGACTAAAAGTGAAGGGATGGAAAAAGATATTTCATGCAAACAACAAAGAGAAAAAAGCAAGTGTTGCAGTACTTGTATCAGACAAAATAGACTTCAAAACGAAGAAAGTAGCAAGAGATAAAGAAGGACATTACATAATGATACAGGGGTCAGTCCAACAAGAAGATATAACCATTATAAATATATATGCACCCAACACAGGAGCGCCAGCATATGTGAAACAAATACTGACAGAATTAAAGGAGGAAATAGACAGCAATGCATTCATTTTAGGAGACTTCAACACACCACTCACTCCAAAGGACAGATCAACCAGACAGAAAATAAGTAAAGACACAGAGGCACTGAACAACACACTAGAACAGATGGACCTAACAGACATCTACAGAACTCTACACCCAAAAGCAACAGGATACACATTCTTCTCAAGTGCACATGGAACATTTTCCAGAATAGACCACATACTAGGCCACAAAAAGAACCTCAGTAATTTCAAAAATATTGAAATCCTACCAACCAACTTCTCAGATCACCAAGGTATAAAACTAGAAATAAATTTTAGAAAGAAATCAAAAAGGCTCACAAATACATGGAGACTTAACAACACTCTCCTAATTAATCAATGGGTTAATGACCAAATCAAAACAGAAATCAAAGAATGTATGGAGACTAATGACAAAAACAACACAAAGCCACACTTCTGTGGGACGCAGCAAAGGCAGTTCTAAGAGGAAAGTATATTGCAATCCAGGCCTATTTAAAGAAGGAAGAACATTCCCAAATAAATAGCCTAAGGTACAATTACTGAAATTGGAAGAAGAAGAACAATTGAGGCCCAAAGTAACCAGAAGGAGGGACATAATAAAGATCAGAGAAGAAATAAATAAAATTGAGAATAAAACAATAGAAAAAATGAATGAAACCAAGAGCTGGTTCTTTGAAAAAATAAACAAAATAGATATACCCCTAGCCAGACTCATTAAGAGAAAAAGAGAATCTACACAAATAAACAGAATCAGATATGAGAAAGGAAAAATCACGACGGACCCCACAGAAATACAAAGAATTATAAGAGAATATTATGAGAATGTATATGCTAACAAGCTGGAAAACAGAAGAAATGGACAACTTCTTGGAAAAATACAACCTCCCAAGACTGACCAGGCAAGAAACAGAAAAACTAAAGAGACCAATCACCAGCAACGAAATTGAATCGGTAATCAAAAAAGTACCCAAGAACAAAACCCCCGGACCTGATGGGATTCACCTCTGAATTGTACCAGACATATAGAGAAGAAATAACACCCATTCTCCTTAAAGTTTTCCAAAAAATAGAAGAGTAGGGAATACTTCGAAACTCATTCTATGAAGCCAGCATCACTCTAATACCAAAACCTGGCAAAGACCTCACCAAAAAAGAAAATTACAGACCAATATCCCTGATGAACGTAGATGCAAAAATACTCAACAAAATATTAGCAAACCGAATTCAAAAATACATCAAGAGGATCATACACCATGATCAAGTGGGATTCATCCCAGGGATGCAAGGATGGTACAACATTCGAAAATCCATCAACATCATCCACCACATCAACAAAAAGAAGAACAAAAACCACATGATCATCTCCATAGATGCTGAAAAAGCTTTTGACAAAATTCAGCATCCATTCATGATTAAAACTCTCAGCAAAATGGGTATAGACGGCAAGTACCTCAACATCATAAAGGCCATATATGACAAACCCACAGCTAACATCATACTTAACAGGCGAGAAGCTGAAAGCTTTTCATCTAAGATCGGGAACAAGACAGGGATGCCCACTCTCTCCACTGTTATTCAACATAGTACTGGAGGTCCTAGCCACAGCAATCAGACAAAACAAAGACATACAAGGCATCCAGATTGGTAAAGAAGAAGTCAAATTGTCACTATTTGCAGATGACATGATACTGTACATAAAAAACCCTAAAGATTCCATTCCAAAACTACTAGAACTAATATCTGAATTCAGCAAAATTGCAGGATACAAAATTAACACACAGAAATCTGTTGCTTTCCTATACACTAACGATGAACTAACAGAAAGAGAAATCAGAAAAACAATTCCATTCACAATTGCATCAAAAAGAATAAAATACCTAGGAATAAACCTAACAAGGAAGTGAAAGACCTATACCCTGAAAACTACAAGACACTCCTAAGAGAAATTAAAGAGGACACTAACAAATGGAAATGCATCCCATGCTCTTGGCTAGGAAGAATAAATATTGTCAAAATGGCTATACTACCTAAAGCAATCTACAGATTCAATGCAATCCCTATCAAACTACCAACAGCTTTCTTCAATGAACTGGAACAAATAATTCTAAAATTCATATGGAACCACAAAAGACCCCAATAGCCAAAGCAATCCTGAGAAGGAGGAATAAAACAGGGGGAATTACGCTCCCTGACTTCAAGCTCTACTACAAAGCCACAGTAATCAAGACAATTTGGTATTGGCACAAAAACAGACCCACAGATCAGTGGAATAGAATAGAAAATCCAAACATTAACCCAAACACATACAGTCAATTAATATTTGATAAGGGAGCCTTGGATATACATTGGGGGGATGACGGCCTCTTCAGCAGCTGGTGTTGGAAAAACTGGACAGCTACATGTAAGAGAATGAAATTGAACTACTGTCTAACCCCATACACAAAGGTAAACTCAAGGTGGAACAAAGACCTGAATGTAAGTCATGAAACTATAAAACTCTTAGAAAAAAATATAGGCAAAAAGCTCTTGGACGTAAACATGAGCGACTTCTTCATGAACATATCTCCCCGAGCAAGGGAAACAAAAGCAAAAATGAACAAGTGGTACTATATGAAGCTGAACAGCTTCTGTACAGCAAAGGACACCATCAGTAGAACAAAAAGACTTCCTATAATATGGGAGAATATATTCATAAATGACGTATCCGATAAGGGGTTGACATCCAAAATATATAAAGAACTCACGCACTTCAACAAACAAAAAGCAAATAATCCAATTAAGAAATGGGCAGAGGACATGAATAGACACTTCTCCAAAGAAGAAGTTCAGATGGCCAACAGGCACATGAAAAGATGCTCCACATCGCTAATCATCAGAGAAATGCAGATTAAAACCACAATGAGATATCACCTCACACCAGTGAGGATGGCCAACATCCAAAACACAAACAACAACAAATGTTGGCGAGGATGTGGAGAAAAGGGAACCCTCCTACACTGCTGGTGGGACTGCAAATTAGTTCAACCATTGTGGAAAGCAGTATGGAGGTTCCTCAAAAAACTCAAAATAGAAATACCATTTGACCCAGGAATTCCACTCCTAGGAATTTACCCTAAGAATGCAGCAGCCCAGTTTGAAAAGACAGATGCACCCCTATGTTTATTGCAGCACTATTTACAATAGCCAAGAAATGGAAGCAACCTAAGTGTCCATCAGTAGATGAATGGATAAAGAAGATGTAGTACATATACACAATGGAATATTATTCAGCCATAAGAAGAAAACAAATCCTACCATTTGCAACAACATGGATGGAGCTAGAGGGTATTATGCTCAGTGAAATAAGCCAAGCCGCAAAAGACAAGTATCAAATGATTTCACTCATATGTGGAGTATAAGAACAAAGAAGAAAAACTGAAGGAACAAAACAGCAGCAGACTCACAGAACCCAAGAATGGACTAATAGTTACAAAGGGAGAGAGACTGGGGAAGATGGGTGGGAAGGGAGGGATACGAGGGGAAAAAGGGGCATTACGATTAGCAGATGTAATGTTGCAGGGGCACGCGGAGGGCTGTACACCTCAGAGAAGACAAGTAATGATTCTATAGCATCTCACTACGCTGATGGACAGTGACAGTAATGGGGTTGGTGGGGGGGACCTGATGAAGCGGTAATTTAGTAACCATAATATTGCACATGTAATTGTAGATTAATGATACCAAAATAAATTATATAATTAAAAAAAAGAAAAAAGAAAAACAACGTGGTCACTACATTCACCCATATTATCGAGTCCCCTCCATACCCATTGCACTCACTGTCCATCAGTGTAGCAAGATGCCACAGAGACACCGCTTGTCCTCTCTGTGCTACACTGCCTTCCCCATGATTACCCCATACATACCAGGTGTACTAATCATTATACCCCTCAATCCCCTTCTCCCTCCCTCCCCGCCCACTCTTCTCCACCCCTCCCATTTGGTAACTGGTAGTCCCTTCTTGGAGTCTGTGAGTCTGCTGCTGTTTTGCTCTTTCAGTTTCTCGCAAGTCATTTTGACTCCAGTATGTCCTTCATATCTCTACGCAGAAGAATCTTCAGGGCTGGTTCAATTCTACGAACCCATCTCTAGCCACTGGTTTCCAAAATTAGTAGGTTTTACAAAGTTTCTGGTTTATATTACTGCTATACTTCTAAAGCTTGTAGAAAAGATTAAATATCAGACAGATATATTTTCTTTACACATAGTGGATAAACCTTAAATTAACATTTTAAATGGAATAATAAGGTAACAAGTATGGATAAAATTATATGGATAATATGTATATATGGATACAGTTATAAAATATAAAAATTAATTTTATCTTTACTGCTTCTCAGGAAAGGAAGACAGGTCTTTCTTACTGTTGTGAAATATGCTCATGGAAATGAGATTTTGAAGCTACTGTGTATATATCATATTAATAGTCCTCAATTCTGACTCTCATTTTTAGGAACAAGAATGGTGAATACTGAAAGCAGAATAATTATTCCAGATGAGATGACGAGTCAGTGACAGGGGTTAGGAATGTGAATAACTTAGTTTTGTTCATAAAGTGAAATATTTTAGAAATTCTGAAAAGGGCCTAACCAGACATCAAAATGACTTGAGTTTCAGGGCACTGGCAATAGGACTAACCCTTCCACAATCTGGGGCCATACCATTCATTTTAGAAAGTATTCAGGAAGGAAAAGACCATTTCCCTGAGAAATGCAAAGGAATTAAAAATTGAGAAGGTTTTGGATGGGTATTATTGTCCCTTTGCAAAAGCACAAAAATGTCTTTACTTTCCCCTTATTTCTATAGTTTATATTCTGATTCACTGATTTCTTTATCTATCCTATAATACTTCACCATTTATTTTTCAAAATTGTTTTCTAATTCCTAACTTTTATGGAAAAGCTTCTGGTGTGTAATTAACTATGGTATTAGGTACTCATTCCTAATCATTTTTCTTAACAATGTTAAAAATGTTTTCTACGTTTCTTGATTATAAAGGATGTTGAATTTTATAAAGTATTTATTTAGTCAACTATACATTTGATCTTTTTTCTTTTTCCCATCATAAGTTACATTTACAGGTTTCTCAGTGTTGACCCACCTTGTATTCCTACTGCTGCTTCTCAATTTCTGCCACTGGCTCTTTTGACCTTTAACTAAGTTCATCAGTGGTACTGGCACTTTCCTCATGGCACTGTCTTACTAGACAATGCTTTTATCCACCTGTGTGAATCTGGTTAGCAGATATATACTCCCTAACATTTCCCTAATTTATATCTGAGTAAATGGCATCACCATTTTCCTGACTGAAGCCCAAATTCCAGAATTAGCTTTCTAAAAGTTTTTTAGGATCTGGGATCTTCACACAAATATACTGCTCATGTCCTAGGCAGTTGTGTGCCAGGCATCTTCTTGCTCCAAAAATACTGATTGCAGACCACTGGAGGGCAGAAACCTTACCAGGCACTGTATCTTCAGCACCTTTCACAAAGCCAGAAACACGAAAGACACTCATAAATACTGAACGAATATCAAATGATTACATACTGAAAGAACTCAATGAGTTCTCATGAGTTTTTTGATTTGTAATATGCTACCCACCTGTTCTGTCCACCTGTCAGTTCAACCTTAGCATTTGTATGTCTCCCCTGCCCAACGACTTCCTGACTAACTTGATAAGAACAAATGCCATTCCTGTTCATTCATGTAAGTATTGCATGAAGCATAGCAGCAATTCAGAGAGGAGGAGTGGGTCAACAATCCAGGTGGACTATTCACTGGCTAAAATACTTTTAACAAGAATGTGTCTTTAATTGCAATTATACATTATTGAAAACTGACCCAAAAGGCTTGCTACAATCTTTTGCCTAGCTCACTAAAGAAGTCTAAGTGAAGACAGCTGTATAATATAAATATAAAACAAAATCAGAGAGTAAAGCTACAGGCCTGTGAATTAACTAAAAGTATGTGAGTATGTGTATATTAGGTGGTAAATTTTTTAAAACTGTACTCCACTCCACTCCAAGGAACTGAGCCAGGAGCTACTTGGCTTTGAAGGTAGATGTTGCCCTAGATGCAGAGAGTGACTGGGAGAGGCTGACCGATGGACCCCCTAGAAGCAGAGGGCAGAAACAAAGGGGCAACGTGGGTCTACTCAAGGGAGATATGAGGAGTCACGGAGTATTCTGAACTTCTCTTGGCTCCGCAGAGGTACCTATGAAGTCAGAGGATGGACACCATGATCACCTACCACGTACTATAGTATCTCGGTCTTGTTTGTTCCTTAACTCTCACTTGCCAGCCTCTGCTCATGGATCTCAGAAGCATCTACGGTGACTACAACTATAAAAAAGTTCACTCACTATTTTTTTTCATTTTATTGCTCTACGCTTTATTGTACTTCACAGGTACTGCATTTTTTACAGATTAAAGGTTTGTGGCAACCCTGCATCAAGCAAGCTTATTTTTTTCTTTTTTTTTATTAAGGTATTATTGGTATATACTCTTATGAAGGTTTCACATGAAAAAAAAAGTTCACTCACTATTAACGAGATGTTCCTTCAAAATGCTGCCTGGAGGTGAGCTGTAAGTGGATGTTTTCTGCCCAGGAGATGGTAGCAGTAATCACAACTACGACCTCCAAACTAGACCTTGATGCTCCAACTTACGGGAGAATTTTTTGTTTCTGGGAGGGGAACTCATTCACTAATTTTTCCAGGGGGCTTAGGGCAGGGAGAAGTCTTTTCCTTGGTTTATGTGACGTGCTCAGCACTAATTAGCTTTCTGGGCAATCTGATCTCATCTTTCCCTCTTCCGGATTTTTTTTTTCCTTAAGTCCTCTTTTCTTGCTTTCCAGGATATATACTGATTTTAATATAGATGACATTTCACTTGGGTCTGAGATGAGAACCTTTGGGCTCAGCTGACTGAGTCAGTGCATAACTGGAGAGCCACTGCAACAGTGGTTCCCAAACCAAGCTGTTCACTGAAATTACCTAGATTTCTTGTTAGAAAATATAAGACCCATTTCTTAGCTCAACTCTAAAGATTCTGATTCAATGACCGAGCATTTGGACTTGGAAATCTGTTTTTGTCTAGTGTTTGGTGACCATCTTTTGTAGCCAATCTTCATTTGAGAACCATCATTGCACATGATTTTTAATGATGAATATGCTGTAGTTAATCAAGCCCTTACTTTTGGACATTTTGCTTGGTTTGATTCCAATTACTCAGTAATGTAAGCCTACAATGAACATCTTTTTATATTAACCTTTTAATATACCTGTATGTCATTTTCATAAGTACCTGGACATAGAATCAAAAACAGAATCTTCTTTCTTTTGGTCAGTTGCCTTCAGGGTAGGGTCTACTAAACACAGTTCCCAACTGCAGTACCTATTTCCAAAGACAGTATCTATTTCCTTACCTCTCTGCCTAGGTATGATAGTATTACTTAAAAATTTAAATCTTTGCTAATTTTAGATGTGAAATTAACTTCTTACTGTTGAGTTATTTTATAATTTTAAAAATACTTTTTCACTCAATAAATATCTCTTGAACACTTACCAGGCCTTGTAAACAGTATGAGCAAAACCAAACACAGTTCTTACTCTCACTTATGTACAGTGTTATTAACCTAATAATCAAATAAATAAGCCTAGTAAATAGTACTTATTATCATCACTGTGATAAATAATGTCATTAAATCTTACAAAGCATAGACTGGACTTAGAAATGTCAGAGAAAGCTCCCCTGAAAACTGAAGTTAACAATAAAGATAATGATAATAACATACACCGACATAGCACTTACTATGCTCAGCTCTTTTCTAAGCATATAAGATACATTAATGACTTTACAAGGAGGTAATATTATTATCTCCATTTTACAGACGAGAAAACTGAGTCAGATAGTTTAAGAAACTTGTTCAATGTCACATACCTAATAAGTAAAGGAGTCAGGATTCAAACCAAGGTAGTCTGCCTGAGTCAATGCTCCTAAACCTCTACATTATACCACCTCTCAGGTGATGTTCCTGATCCCTGTGCTCACACTAGGCTCAGGGTGCTCCCCTTCCCTTGCCTCGAGGTCAGAAAGGATGACATTTGGAGCAGCTGCATTGCTCCAAGGAATGCTATGCATGCCTTGTGCTGACTTTGAGCTCCTGAGAGTTATCAAAGAATTAAAGATGGATAGCTCCTCCCTCTTACTTTCAGAGTGGTAGCGACAGCTCCACAACCCCTCCAGTACCTGACTAAGGTGTGGAGAAGGAAGAGGAGGATTTTCCTTGTTTTGAAATTAGAAATCCCAAACTCACCCACGTCGATGATGTCTTGGTAATCATCTCTGTATTATAACATATTTGAACATTAAGCACCACCATTTCATGAAGCTGCAGGAAAAAAAAAATCCATCAAATTCTAGTTTTTAAACCTCTAAAGAATGATTGCCTCTTGTAATGATCCTGCCTGACAAAGGCTTATTTCCATAGGCTGGTGATCTATTTTTATAACTGCATGTACATTAAGCCTGTAAACACTAAGAAAAGATTACTCTGAACATGGTATAAGCAGACTAGGCATTAGAAACAAGGGAACTATGAAGGCTTAAAACCAAAGATCCTTAATCCTCTGTCAGTCTGTCAAAATTTTTGAAAATTTAACATATGACAGAGAAGCACATTCCAGGGATTTCAGTAAAGAACATTTACTCACATCAGACCCTGAATGAGTGAGTGAGCTAAATTCTCTAACATATCACTGAGCACTCACTCACTACTCCCTCAAATAAAGTACAACAGTCCTTGTTATCAGGACACTCATTAACCATAACCCTTATCATGATATTGTGGACAGAAAAAAGGCTGTTACACACAAAAATATTCAACAATAAACTGACCAGTCTCCACTAAAATCCCCTAAATACTAGTGTCTCCTTCTGGAAACCTGTTTGTTACACTCTGATTTTCTTTTGGATGCTGCAAACACCTGACTACATAAAAGTAGGATGAGTATAAACTGAAACTACAAATTTTTCCAAAAATGCAGGAATTGAACAAGTTGCTGAAAATGCTAGAGAACTGCTTTAGTCCATATGCAAAGCCATTTTTTAATTTAAGTTATCATTGATAAACACTCTTATGAAGGTTTCACAAGAAAAACAATATGGTTATTACATTCACCCTTATTATCGAGTCCCACCCCTACCTGATTGCAGTCACTGTCCATCAGTGTAGTAAGATGTCATAGAGTCCCTATTTGTCTTTTCTGAGCTATAGTCTTCCCCGTGACCCCACACACACCATGTGCACTAATCATGATACCCCACAATCCCCTCCTCCTTCCCTCCCCCCCACCCTCCCCCACCCCTCCCCTTTGGTAACCACTAGTCCCTTCTTGGAGTGTGTGAGTCTGCTGTATTTTGTTCCTTCAGTTTTGCTTCATTGTTACACTCCACAAATGAGGGAAATCGTTTGGTATTTGGCTTTCTTTGCCTGACTTCTTTCACTGAGCATAATACCCTCTAGCTCCATTCATGTTGTTGCAAATGGTAGGATTTGTTTCCTTCTTATGGCTGAATAGTATTCCATTGTGTATATGTACCACACCTTCTTTATCCATTCATCTACTGATGAACACTTAGGTTGCTTCCATATCTTGGCTATTGTAAAAACTTCTGTGATAAACATAGAGGTGCACATGTCTTTTTGAATCTGAGAAGTTGTATTCTTTGGGTAAATTCCAAGGAGTGGGATTCCTGAGTCAAATGGTATTTCTATTTTTAGTTTTTTGAGGAACCTCCATACTGCTTTCCACAATGGTTGAACTAATCTGCATTCCCACCAGCAGTGTAGGAGGGTTCCCCTTTCTCCACATCCTCACCAACATTTGTTGTTGTTTGTGTTTTGGACGCTGGCCATCCTCACTGGTGTGAGGTGATATCTCATTGTGGTTTTAATCTGCATTTCTCTGATGATTAGCGATGTGGAGCATCTTTTCATGTGCCTGTTGGCCATCTGAATTTCTTCTTTGGATAAGTGTCTGTTCATATCCTCTGCCCATTTTTCAATAGGGTTATTTGATTTTTGGTTGTTGAGGCATGTGAGTTCTGTATATATTTTGGATGTTAACCCCTTGTCGGATATGTCATTTACAAATATATTCTCCCATACTGTAGGATGCCTTTTTGTTCTGCTGCTGGTGTCCTTTGCTGTACAGAAGCTTTTTAGCGTGATGTAGTCCCATTTGTTCACTTTTGATTTTGTTTCCCTTGCCTGAGGAGATGCATTCAGGAAAAAGTTGCTCATGTTTATATTCAAGAGATTTTTGCCTGTTTTCTTCTAAGAAACTTACATTTAGGTCTTTGATCCATTTTGAGTTTACGTTTGTGTATGGGGTTAGACAATAATCCAGTTTCATTCTCTTGCATATAGCTGTCCAGTTTTGCCAACACCAGTTATTGAAGAGGCTGTTATTGCAAAGCCATTTTAACCAATTAGTGTCTGCCGGACTTAGACCAGTTAGCAAATGATACTTCAAAAAAGAATAAATTAATTACGAGAACTCAGAGAGGCCCTCAGGAAAACTGAAGCAGCCAAGGAATATTTCTGCAAAAACATCCCTCTTCCTGACCTGGCTGAGTAAAATGAAATTGGTGAAGGATACTACATTATGCTCTTACATAATTTTGTCAGAAAAACTATGCCCACCAAATGAGCACACAAGTCACCTCTGGTTCATTCTAAGGATTAGCACAGAGCTTCAATTTAAAATAAATTGTATTTTATTGGATATTTTTTAAAAACTATTAATTTTAAGTTTATTTTTTCCAAGTTGAAGCCTATGCATATTAGTGTTAAAAAAATGAAATTCTAATACATGCTACAACATGGATGAACCTTGAAGACATTATGGTAAATGAAATAAGCTAGACACAAAAAGACAAATAATATATGATTCCATTTATATGAGTTATGTAGAAATGTCAAATTCAAAGAAACACAAAGTGAAATAGTGGTAACCTTGGGTGGGCAAGAAAAGAGTGGGGAGCTTTGTGTAATTGGTACATTAAATTTTCAACTTGAGATGATGGATAATGGTAATGGTTGCACAACAATGTACTTAATGCCACTAAACCGTACACTTAAAAATGGTTAAAATGGTATGTTTTATATGTATTTTACCACAATTAAAAAAAACCTTATAGTAGAGCAGGAATAAAACATAATTTCCTTGTAAATCAAAACCACAATAAGATTATCACTTCACACCAGTCAGAATGGCTAGTATCAGAATGATAAGAGTTAGGTGTTAGCAAGGATGTGGAAAAAAGAATGTTTGTGCACTATTAGTGGGAATGTAAACTGGTGCAGTCATTATGGAAAGAAATATGAGGGTTCCTCAAAAAACTAAAAATAGAAATACCGTAAGACCCAGTAATTCCACTTCAGGGAATTTACCCAAAGAAAATAAAAACACTAATTTGAAAAGATATAT
This sequence comes from Smutsia gigantea, assembly GCA_032199065.1. Lineage (NCBI taxonomy): Eukaryota > Metazoa > Chordata > Mammalia > Pholidota > Manidae > Smutsia > Smutsia gigantea. The sequence goes on from JAVSCE010009123.1 coordinate 1,129,778, forward strand.
GCACCCCTATGATTATTGCAGCATTATTTACAATAGATAAGATATGGAAGCGACCTAAGTGTTCAATGACAGATGAATAAACAAGATGGGGTACATATACAATAGAATATTAGCCATAGAAAATGAAATCTTGCCATTTGTGATAACATGAATGGACCTAGAGGGTATTATACTAAGTGAAATGAGTCAGGGAAAGACAAATACCATATAATTTCACATATGGAATGTGGAATCTAGAAAACAAAACAAACAAAACAGAAAAAGACTCATAAACATAGAAAACAGACTAGTGCTTGTCATGTGGAGGAGGGTGGGTGAAATAGGTGAAAGGAATAAAGACGGACAAGCTTCCAGTTATAAAATAAAGTCATGGGGGTAGAAAGTACAGCATAGGGAATATAGTCAGGAATACTGTAATACCTTTGCATGGTGACTAACATAACTACATTTACCATGGTGAGCATTTATCATGCAGTGTATATAATTGTACATTCACTATGCTGTACATCTGAAACAATACTGTGTATCAACTATACTTCAATTAAAAAAAAGTAATTTCCTTAACCTTAAATAACAAATGAATGCTTTCATAACTGACTCTCAATAAAAATCCTGGATTCCCTGGTTTGTAGTATTTCACATGTTTTGTCACATATATGGTTACTGAGAAAATTAAGTGTTGTCCTAACGAGATTCCACTGGGAATGCATATTTGGGATTTTATGTCTGGTTTGTCCTGTACTTTATCCACCTGCCTTTTCTCTTTGCTGGTGGTAATCTATATTCCTTCAATGTAATAAGCTATAACTGTTGAGTATAACAGCTATCTGAGTTCTGTGAGTCCTTCTAGCAAATCATCAAGCCTGGGATGATCCTGGCAACTCCAAATACAAAACCTCAATCAAATCGCCTCATCAAGCTACTATAAAATTTTGTCCCTTCTTTAAATGGGTTCATTTAAAAATGTCCTTTCAGCGCTATTCATCTTCAGTTAACAAAGGCTTCCTTTACACAGCCTTAACAATGATCCTTATAGATATGTAATCAGAGGTTTGGACTTGCTAGAACAGTTATTCTCAGCCAAAGTGCTGTATCATGGGTGTCTACTGATAAATTCAGATTTGTTGCTAGTTACAAAGCACCAGAGTGTATAAATTGTTTACTTGTCAGTAGATTTACATTAGTATGGATTTAAGGTTTTACCTACGTTAACATCTCTCCTATTAAAGGCTCCAAACAGCCAGAGAAGATGTCCCAGTTTCTTGACATGGCTTTTGAGGCATGGCTTTGGAGGCCTCTGGATCTAGACTCTGCTAAGCAAGACTTACCTTTCAAAACTAATTCCTTCCCATTTAAAAGCTGAGCTCCATCCTTATTAAAATTATTCTAGTTCTCCAAGCTATGATATCTCAACTCCAGATCTTTACAAACTGACTCCCAACCCCTGCCTTTTTGCCTCACTCAACAGCTTCCTCCTCAATCTTTACAACTTGATTTAGGGGCTTCCTCACCCTTCAGCACTATTGGCACTTGGGGCTTTTAGGGGTTTCTCACCCTTCAGCATTACTGGCATTTGGGCTGGATAATTCTCTGCTGTGGGGGACTGTCCTATGCATGGGATATTTTGTAGCATCTCTGGTGTCTGCCCACTAGATGCAGAAGCACACACTTACCTCTCAAGTTGTGACACCCAAAAAATGTCTCCAGACACTGTCAAATGCTTCCCTCTGCCACTTACATTTGAGAACCACTAATTCAGGGTAATTTTCCAACACCCCCTTCAAGATTCCCTTCAGTATGACTCAGTTTGCTCCTTTGGGACTCTATGTCACCCTACTTCAAAGTCCACCCCCACTAGAGTGTTAAATCCTTGAGAATCAGGCTTATGACTTTATTAATCATTATACTTTCAGCTCCTAGCCCAATGCCTTGCACATAATGAGGACTCAATAAATGCTTGTGAACTGAGTGATTGGACAGGACTAGGATATGCAGAGTAATGTGGGAACTACAGGGAGAAAATAATGTTGAGTAAAGGCAAGAAGGTGGGAGGCTCAGCATGTGTAAGAACAACAAACACTTTCATTTGCTTGAGAATAGAGGGGGTTAAGGAAGATAGTGGGGTAAGAAAAAGGAGTTAAGGAAAATAGTGGGGTTAGAGAGTGGGTTAAGAGAAGAGTTAAGAAAAACAGGCTGGAATAGCCTGGAGACTTACAAAGACCACGCTAAGAGTCTGAACTTTATATGGGAGGAGAAATCAGGGAACTGAAACAGATGACATTTGTTATTGTCTCTTCTGCATATGCCATTCATGAATTTGTATATATTACCAAGCATAAGTTTATATATTATTCTGGCAAAAATGAAGCACTGTATCCTCTGGTGTTTCTTTAGTCAACTGCTGTCCTATACAGCAGTCCTCTGCATGTTGAAAGACAATGTGTAGAAATGTATAAGTTGTAGAGTTTGGCATGAACTTAAGGAAATTAATCATTTGCACAAATCTTGACTCTCTAGAATGGTGGAACAGATTACAAACATCCAACTTTTAGTTTGCTGAACTGGGATTCAGCAGCTGTATGCAGCAAGTCCCTTCACCAATATTAATTCATTTGTTTATTTATCCAACACCAATAACTGAACAACTATTTTCTTCCAAGCACTGTGCTCATGCCAGGTGTAGCATTAAAATAAGACTGATGTGGTCCCCATTCTCACTGAGTTTAAAGCCTAGCTAGAAATGCTTACAATTAAACAAGCAATTATAAGACAGTGTGGTGTGATTTATAGTGAGTAAATAATTAGAACTTTGGGTTCTTCATCAGTAAAAATAAAGGGGTTGAATAATCATCTCTCAGGACTCTCTCAGACTGACATTCACTTCAAGTCCAATAGTATTGAAGAAAATTCCCAAAACATCAAGTTGCTAAACATATTCCTCCATTTTATAGTAAAGAAAGCCACAGATAAGAGGCTAAGAAATTAATCTAATAATACACTATGGAACTGTGGGAAGGACAATTTTAGTGCACAAAGAACGGGTACACAGAAGAAAAGAGGACATCTTTATTGAGACAATAGAGACACAGACAAGGGTTCACATCTCTTTTAACTAGTTAATGGGCAAAATAATACAAACATCACAGAGAAAATGTAAATATTACAGGAAAATCTATGTTCCAATGAATTCGTATTTCAGCTGAAGTCTCTTACAAATATGATAATCATCCATTACAAGGTAATTTCTATGATACATATTTCATATATTTATTCACTAAAAACAAAGATTAAGCATCTTCTATACACAACAAATTATACTAGATGCTATAGCACAGCAAATACACATCACACATGGGTACTGAACTTCAGAAGCACACATTTTAGTGGTAAAGTTAATTAAGGAGTTAAGCATTTTACAGAATTCTTTGTACAAACATCAGAAGATGAATATCACATATAAAACATCCTAAAACTAAGAGCTGGCCCACTCCGTATCTGTTTACATTTAATGGTTATTTACTCAGCTATGTATGTGAAGTAGGTGGTTAATTCTGAATACCCAAGGAATGTTAAGAGATTTTAATAATACTGTTTTTCCAAAATGTATGCCTATAATGTGTGGGTGTTTTTTGAAATGGGTTGAGAAAGCTGGGGTGCTGCTGGCAGGAGGCCTCTGAGTGGGCAGTGCCCCAGCTGTCCAGAGCTTCAATCCGTTCAAGGTGACCACAGGCTTAAAGCTTGAAGAATGCTTAATTTATAAGGTCTCAGGGTAGCAAACTGAAGACTCAACATTCCTTTCTGAAATATGAAAGCTCAAAGATGAAGTACAAAACTCACAAAGCAAGCCATGTGATTCCCAGCTTCCTTCCATTTTGAGGTAGGCACTGTCACATTGTAGATGGTAACTGGGCTAGACTCCTTAGCCCCAAAATATTACTGATTCAACAAAAGGAAACAGTAAACTTCAGATCACCATCAGCTCCAAGTTTGAAAATATACTGAGTTATCCTATAGCAAAAGAAGATGTGCCAGATATACCCTAGAAGTGTTTGCAATCTAATGTTAAGTGGCACCCACTTCTTAATGCTGCTGTGGATACTAAATGAGAAGGTATGATAAACACCTAATATAGTATGTAGGTACTTCACTAAGAAGAAAAGATACAAATTTCTTAGTAGCCGGCAAAGCCCATTCTGAACTGACCCCATTCCATATCTAAATTAAAATCAGTTAATAAATATTAAATGACAGTCCTTTTAGTTTTATTTATAACTATTTTTATTTTGTTGCTAAAATTTCCTTTATAATGAGCATATTTGTCTCAAAGCAGAACAGATGTGCTGCTTAATACCTAGTAATACACTATAATGGATAATTCTTTCACTGAAAAGACTTTGAGAAGTATGTGTCGGTCCACAAAAAGCACAAGAAAATATATAGTAGTCTTATTCTTAATAGCCCCAAATTGGAAACAACCTAAAATCAGGAGAATGGGATAAAAAATTGTTGTAGATGCATATCATGGATAGCAATAAAAAAGAATACAGTACTGATATACACAACTATAATGAATAAACTTCAGAAATATGTTCAGTGAAAGATGCAAGGTACATCAGAATATTTACCATATATTCCATGTATATGAATTTCAAGAACAGGCAAAACAGTAAGGCTCAGAATAGTGGTTATCTCTGGAAGCTAAGTTGACTAGGAAGGGGCATAAGGAAACTTTCTAGGATGAAAGAAGTGCTCTATATTTTATCTTGGTGGCATTTATATGGTCGCATACATATATAAGAATTTATCAATAAAGACACTTGCAAGGTTTGTGCACTTTACTGTATGTAAATTATGCCTCAATTAAAAAAAGGACTCATGGTCTTTTTTAAGCAGTCCAACCCTAGAAACCCATTCTTTATTACTAAACTATACAGTCTCATGAATGTGAACAAGGGAAGCTAACAGGAACTTGAAATAATAATGACTGGCCACACTCACTACCTGGCACACTAGATTCATTTACCCAAGTACTCTGCTTCTTAGATGACATTCAGTGGCTTGAAGCCCTCCCTTTTAACAGGTACCATCATTTTAGTGTCATTAATCAATCTCTGAATACTCAGATAACCCAGTTGTTTTCAACATCCTCCCTTTCTTGTCTTGGTTTTCCCAGGATAGATGCTGTATTAAATAATGGTTCATCTCATATCGAGAGAGAGAGAGCTCTAAATTAATTTGCCAAATAACCATTCACTAGGAGCCAATTCGCAAATAAATCAATTTTCTGAATATACCAAATTTCAGTGAAATTTTTGTATTTACTTCATAGCAGTATTCTAAGAACTGTTTAATTTGTAAAAAGCAAAGTGCTGTAGAGTGGCTTAGTGTTCTTATGAATATATTCTTCATGAATATATTCAATAAATTTGAATATATTCTTTATAATGATTATATTCATGAATATATTCTCCTTATGAATACATTCATGAATATATTCTTCTTTGCCCTATTGGGAAAACGTTTTAATGCAGTTTAAAATTAATGAATGTCAATATATTCATGAACATTCTTGCAAGCTTATATTCACATTCATGAGCAATTTCCTGGCCATACTGGGGCATTTTTGAACCTGGTTTAAAATTTAATGAATATCAATATATTCATTAAGTCTACATTCACATTTTCATCAGCATATATTTATATTTATGGCCTGTACTCTTGAACCATATTGGGAAATTTTGAGTTCAGTTTAAGATTTAATTGTGTATCTATAGATTCATTAGGAATATATTAATAAGGATATAATCATATTCATTGTATATATTCAAGAAAAGTATAACTAACTCACCCAATAATTTTAACCTTTGACAAAATGAACATTCCTTAAAACAGTGGTAAGAAGAATATATTTGTTTTTATTAATGAATTGTCATAATTCCTTCTAGAGGCATTATCTCCAAGCACACATCAGCCCCAGAATTTACTCAGCGCAACTAATTTGGGCACGCACCAGTGGCGTCTGTTTATCTCCTATCTCAGACTCTGTAACATCTCTCTTTCTTGTTTTACTATAAAACACTGATTTGGGATATATGCTGGACTGAGTTTTTTGGTCTGAATGTAGAACTTTTTGCAGTCTATCAGCTGATGATTCTCTACCTTCAGGTATCATGTTCTACTTTTTTAGTTTTTTCTATCAGATTAAAAAAAATTTAATTCTCTGATTTCAGTGCTCTGTTTCACTTAACTATTTTAATGTCTGAAGAAAATTCTCATAACACAATAAATAATATTTATCAAAAAACATGAAACCTAAAACTAGAACAAGAGATTGGCTTTTAAAAATAAGGATGCCTATCTAGCCGGGGGAGGGGGGGAATATGGGGAAGACAGTATAACACAGAGAAGACAAGTATAGCATCTTACTATGCTGATGGACAGTGACTGTAATGCAGTATGTGGTGGGGACTTGATAATAGGGGGAGTCTAGTAACTATAATATTGCTCATGTAATTGTACATTAATAATAGCAAAAAAAGTGAAAAAAAAGAATCTCTTGAAAAATATAAAAAATAAAAATAAATAAATAAGGATGCCTACTCATCATTATCATTTAAAACTGTTCTAAATGCGCTAGCCTATGCAATATAGCAGGATGCTAGACAAAAATACTGGAAAAGAATCACGAAACCAGCATTAGTTCAGCATGATGTACCTGTCTACCTAAAAAAATGAGTAATGAATTTTTTAATGGAATTAATAAAAAGAGGAAATGAAATTCTAAATAGCTTAGAAACTTAACTGAACAAAAGCCAAAGAATTAGAAAGATAATTTCATAATTTTGGAATATTTAAGGCATTTTTCTCTTTAAGTATGGTATTAAATTTTTAATATTTAAATACAATAATGTGAACATAGAAAATATTTTGAAGTTTTTTTCCTAAATTTTTTGTTATTTTCAAACATGGATAAAAGTTAATAGACCAGTAAAATGATCCCCATATAACCCCCAAAGAATCAACTATTGCCAATATAATAAAACATTATGATGTAAAGTTTTAAAAAAATTTAATACCTGATCATTGTAACATATTCAGGTAATACATCAAAAGCTACAACATGAATGGATCTTGAAAACATTATCTTAAGTGAAATAATCAAGTCATAAAGGACCACAAATTCCACTTATATGAAATGAGTAGAACAGGCAAATCTAGAGACAAAATGTAGGTTACTGATTACTTATGAATGGGAACTGGGTTTGGAGGGAAATTAGGAGTAAATGCTAATACCGGGTTTCTTTTTTTTTTATGAAAGTATCATTGATATACAATTTTACGTTTCAAATATACAACACAGTGGTTCAACAGTTATCCATATTATTAAATCCTCACCCCCTCTCGTGCAGTCACTATCAACATAATAAGATGTTACAGAATCATTGTCTTCTCTGTGTTGTACTACCGTCCCATGACCAACTTATATCGTGATTGTGAATTGTGCCCCTTTATCCTCTTCCCCCTCCCCGACCTCCAGAGCCCCTCCTCCAAGTCCCTTCACAGTGTCTATGAGTCTACTGCTATTTTGTTCCTTCTGTTTTGCTTTGTTTTTATCCTACACAAATAAGTGAAATCATTTGGGATACCAGGTTTCTTTTTAAGGTGATGAAAACATTCTCAAATTGTGAGTAACCAGGGTGCACAATTCTGTAATATACTGAAAACTAAATTGTACAGTTCAAATAGGCATATTTATGGTATGTGAAATATATCTTAAAGTTGTTTTTAAAAACAGGAAATTAATTATAGTTATATCAGTTGGCTTTAAAAGAGTTCCCCCAGGTATGTCTGATTAAGGAAAGCAAGATGAAGAAAAATATGCATACGATTTCATTTTTGTGAAACTGACAAAACTACATACATGAATATATATGTGTATGTAATTATATGAACATGGACTAAACGTGGAATGATACATACTAGGTTGTTAATATGGGTCACTCCAATAGGGGGTGTTAATGTGGGGACGGGATGACTGGAGGGGAAGGAAGTAGTAGTAATTCAATACAGGGACTGTTTAGACAAACTGCACTAAAAATAAGCCCATTATCTGTCATATCCGCAACTTACTTTCAAATGGTTTAGTAAGAAAGTGTCTATGTGTATACATACATAATTTCATACATACACATATATGTATATACACAAAGATGGACAGATAAAGCAAAGATGATGAAATGTTAACAAGCTTTTTTTATATGATACATATTTATTTCTCAATTTTTAAACAGTTTTGTGGACAGCCAAGTTTTGTTACAATGATTTTTAAGGGCTACTTTGAGGGCCACTGTTAAGAAAAGAGGTGTTAAGTTTTGCACAGTTCTTGATTGTCATCTTAGTGTACTGATAAATCGCATTATGAAGAATCCATGAGTATTCTACTGAAAGGCACACTCCTTTATCCAGGCACCTGGCAAGTTTAAAATACACACACTGGCACACAAGCTGACTAGAGGAACTAATCCCACTAATACCACGAAATGAGACTACTAGAAAACAGACCCAGTTTTTGATGCTGCGATCCTTACTCCAGAGCTGGGCTACCAAATGCTGTGGTTATCCCACCACTGTTTTATGTACACATCAGAATGTTCTATTAAAACAGACTACCCCCCAGGAGGCAACCAGGAAACAACCACTCTAGTCCCTATTCTTCTGTGTATCTTATTTCCCAGTGACAGAAAGAACAAGTGTCCAGGCACTGGCCAAGAGGGACAAAGGTCCTAATAGAAAAGAAAGGAATTTTCCTCTGGCTTAAGGACAAAAAATAAGTCCCTTTAAATGTAGCTCTAAACATTAAAAAGAAAAGTATGGTTTATTTTATTTTTTAAAAAAAGCCTTCACAATAAGACAAGATTTCAAATGCATTTGCCTTTAATTGTGGTACTTTTGCAAATTTTTTGAAGACTGAAACATAGCTTTTATAAACTATAATCTTCTATCTATGACCCATACTGAAGACACTTAGAGACAGCCTGCAAAAGGTACTCAACAACTTCCAAGCCTCAACCCACCTCACCCTCACCACCAGAAGCTAAAAAAATTAAAAGCAGTTATATAATGCTAGGTATTTTTAACACAAAGAGTCTCCCCAGCTATCAGTGTAGGCCATGATTCTCCCAGGAGAGGACTGGGAGGCTGTTCCTAAAAATGTGGTGCATGTGTCAGCAGAAGGAAGAGCAAAGCCCAGGCTTCACTTTGCAGCCTTTAGGGCCCTAAGTCTCCAACTCAGCTCCTGCTGAGCAAATATGAAGTCTTGGTTTCAATACATCAACAATGAGTGTTAACCTTTTTACTATGATTCATTTGTAGGCATACTAAAGTAAAAATTTGATACAGATCTTTTTTTTTAATGTCTAGAGTGTGATTCAGATCTTTTTTAAAAATGAAGTAAGACATACCTAAAATTTTATAAACTGTAAAGTGTTTTATTATAAAAATAAGAACTGGCTCACCAGATCATCAGCAGAGAAATGACTATGGAATATTTTTTAAAAGGGCTTTTAACTTTCAGTACCTAGAACAGAACAAACGGATTAGCACCTAATAGAAATCCTTGCATAATAATAACGCTTTTTCTTAAATTTAAAAAATGCCCTCTTTTCCTCATTAAAAAAAGTAATACATGCCCACTTTTTAAAATTGGAAAATAACAGAAAAGTCATGTCACACTACCTAATAGGCATTCACTGTTAACATTTTGGTATATTCCTTCTAGTCTTGTTTGTACTTGGGGTCAGTTAGTTTCCCTTTAAACAACGTTGTAATCAAACCAAGTATTACTATTTACATTCTGTTATCTTAAGCATTTCCCATGTTGTTGTACAATCAACCACTTGCTATACTTTATTCCATCAACTGTAGCTCAAGAATAAGCTGAACATATAATATATAATGGAATTACTGACAGTTTCATAACAGTCTCTGAAATATTTAGTTAGAGATAAACATATGAAGAATTCCAGGCTTCTAAAAGCTAAACTTAATTTCTGGCAAGCATGACTGGTAATTATAACCAAAAGCCAAATATTATGGAATCCTTTTTTAGACTGAGCAATCTTACCACTCAGCATATATAATCACTGAAACATTTCCCGCATAATGATATCTGTTCAGCTACTGGCAACTGTAAACATCCCCGAAAGTCAGAGAAATGTAAAAATTCTCTAATATGATTTGCAAAGCAAAGTTTTATCTGAACAAATTGAAAGTATAAAACTGGTCATAAACACATTTATTTTGAGAAAATTCATACTCATATTTTCATCTGTGAAAAGTAGCTATATAAATCATCACAAAAAAACAAAACCAATATTGAAATTTTTTATCTACTTAACACTCTAGTTTATATAAACATATCAAATTATTTTCAAATTTTATACAAAATCACTGAGGGGAAATTTTAAAAATTTTCAAAATAGATATTGAGTACTCTTACAGTACCAGAAAACAAGGCTCAAAAAACAAACCGATGGAACATGCTAAAGGGACACAGTGGCCAAATCAAAGAGTTCCAATGGCCAAAGCTAGAACAATTTGAGCAACAAAATAAAGTAGTATTGGATTATAAACCAAAGTATAAAATGAATATATATGAGTTCATATTGATATAAATAAGTGATTGACATTGATATAAATAAATGGGAGAGAAAAGACATGTACAGAAGAATTCCAAATAACTTATGCAAATATTGTCTCCTCAAGGTGGAACACATCCCCACCCCTTAAGTGTGGGCTGCACATAATAACTTCCATCCACAAAGTAAAGTACGGTGGCGGGAGCTGGGGCTGTGCATACTTCACAGTGTGAAAACCTGACAAACACTACCTCAGCCAAGTGATCAAGGCATCAACAGTGATAATTCAATAATGAGGATGGCACTTTACCTCTACGGTCTTCCTCCCAAGAACCCATAAAATCCCCAATTAATCATGAGAAAAATATCAGATAAATCCAAATTGCAGGACATTCTCCACTCTATAGAATACACCAGTACTCCTTAAAACCATCAAGGTCATCAAATACAAAGAAAGTCTAAAGGCTACACAGTACAGAGGTGCCTAAGTGGGCATGACTAAATGTAATATGGTACCATAGGTAGGATCCTGAACAGAAAAAGGACATCAGGTAAAAACTAAGGAAATCTGAGTATGGACTTTCAGTTAATAGTGGTGTATCTGCATTGGTTCATCAACTGTAACAAATGCACCATATTAATGTAAGATGTTAATAATAGGGAAACTGGATATGGGGTTTTGGGAAACTACTATCTTCACAACTCCTCTGTGAACACACACACTATATACACACACACACACACACACACACATACATATGATTGAAATGGATATGTAAGTATAGACAGATCATACTGTTCTGAGACAACAGGGACTTTTGTTTTTGGTCACTACACTATATGCTCCACTATGAGAACACCTCCTGGAACTCAATAAACATTTTTAGAATGAATAAATGAACACATATGTTTTGTGACACTGGTTTTATTTCTATAATTCAACCAACAAGGGAAAAGTATCACCTAATACTGGCCAAGAAATTAGCATACATTCATTAACAGATCCATTAAACATTTATTAAATCTTTATTATAACCTAAAAACTATATTGGATGTTGAAGATTCAAAAACAAATAAAACATACAAAATTCACAATTTAATTGTGACGAAGGAAGTGAGGGCCTGGCTGATACACAGATGATAATGACAGAAAATGATGAGTGTAAGGTTCTTGCTTTGAGTATCACGAGAGTGCATACCAGGGGCACCTAAACCTGCATGAGACTGTTAAGTGGCAAAGGAATCCTAGGGAAAGTCAAGCAGGCCCAAAACAATTCATCTGTGGGAAGATAGAGAAAAATTCTGCCTGTATGCAGGCAAAGCATAGTGATGGATGGTGCCTGAAAAGCAAGGAGGCACCAGACCCTCAAGAGGCCTAGGGAGTCACCAGAGGGTTTTTAAGGAGGGCAGTGGCAGAGTAAAAAGGGGGACTTTCATATCTCACGTCTCTCGGGAGACACAATGGGGCAGGGTTTAGGCAGAGAGATCAGTATGAAGTTGTGGGAGCAGATTAGGCAAAGATGGTGAACTGCAGCAATAAGGGGGCGACAGAGATAAGAACTATTCAGGAGGTAAAATAGGCAGATTTGGCAGTTATTGAATACGGATGACCATGCCTCTTAACCCATTTCTCCATCTTCTTGAACTCTTTAAATATTCCCCCTACAACAGACAGAATTACCTTTTTAAAACTTAAAGCAGATCATCTCATCCCTATCCCTGTTGAAAACCTTCCAGTGGCCTCCCGTTACATATCCCATAACTAAGCTCCTTAGTGTGGTCTCCAGAAGGCAACATAATCAAGTTCTGGCTTTCTTCTTCCACTTCATCCTGAGCTACACAGCTACAATGCTTTTCTTTTAATTCCTCAAAAATATCAAGCTCCTTCCTGTTTAGAAACAAGTTGTTTATACCTGAAATATTCTTCCTCCTATTTGTTCCATGGACCTACCTTAAATGTTACCTCCCAAGAGGCTCAAACTAAAAAGCTCTCTGTTTTACCACTACCACTTACACTGCAGCACTGCATTCTGCTTCTTTCTTTGCACTTAAGATAATTTGCAAGTACAGTTACTTCCTGTTATGTTATCTGAGGTAGTTAAGTTCTGTAAAGTCACTGCAAACAATCATAAATACAGAACTCCTAATGGAAATTTAAGGTTCAGTTCCTTTGAGCCATTGGTCATAAAATTTTAGCCTGCTGGTCAACATGTATCCTTGTTCTATCTGTGTCTCTGTTTAAAGATAACTATTCAATATACTATATATTGTTGACCCATTTACATAGAACTCCCAGCCAACAGAACTATAACTCATGCCTGAATGAAGTTTATCCAAGTTTTTCTCCTTAAGACACATCACTGCCTTCTTGTGATCAGGACCACTAAGGAGCACTTCAGCACTACACTTGGGGCCATTTAAAATAGTGAAATCACCAATAAAAAGCACAAAAATGAAAAAAAAAAAGGACACTAACACACCATGCAAAGGACACTTGTTTACAGTATGAGAGCTAAAACAAAAAGGCAGAGCATCACCTTGTTCCATCTCAGCTGGGAAAAGGTGCATCAACTCAAATTTTTTACCACTTTGTACATGCCTGTGAATGACTACAAAAATGCTGCATGTGCAGGTTTCGGAGTTGCAAATTAATTTTAGTGAGTAAATGGCTTTGCAAATACGGAATCTGCAAATAACAAGGATTGACTGTATTTGACTATCATTATTTGCCTTATCTATAAAACCACAAGGACTGTCTGTCCTCTTAGCATATGAAACACAGTAGAGTTGGCATTCAATAAACATTTGAGAATAATAAATGCATGAATGTCCAACAGGTAGGTGAATATATAAACCTGAATGCCAATCAGAGGAGAAGATTAAGATAAAATAAAGACAGACATGCTAAATAATCATAGATGTGGTAACTGCTGGAAAGGAATTGAAACAAGGTGCTATGACAGAGAATTATGGGGAAGACCTAATGAGGATGGTCAGGGAAGGCCTTTCTGAAAAAGTGATTCTTAAGCTGAGAACTGAAAAAAATGAAGGAGCAAGTCATATGAAGCAGAATGGAGGAAAATTCCAAGCAAACAGAACACTAAGTGTAAACATGCTTATGTACGAAGGTATATTAATGCCTGGACAACACTATTTAAAATTTGAGATGAAAAGTTGGTACTTAAACATGTTAGTGCCTGAATGAGTTCATCACAAACACTGCCCAGTCCTCTATAAAAGGTAGTAACTTCAACTTGTTTAGCACCTTCCAGAGACACACACAGAGAATTTCTTTCCTTAAACCCTATAGAACTTAAATAAATATGGACACCAAGATCCCTGGCAATCAATGATTAGGTGGCACTGGGAGAATGCATCGATAGGGATATATTCAGAATAAAAAACTTAAAAGGAGATTTCCCACTCCCAGTGTCCCTAATAACAGGCCCTGAATCCCTTTGCCCCATTCCTTCTCTTCAGTGCTCACCCAGATTCAGTAAATTGAGAGTTTATTTGTTCCTATTTGGGTTATGCAAGGTAAGTTTACAAAACAGCAACAATAATTAAGGACACAATGTGGCTTCTCTCATGCAGAGGAAGTAAAACTGTACAATCCTATGGGGACTAGAATATTACTTAAAAAAATATATGTAATAAATTCCCCTTCATATAATTGGTACTAGGCAAAATTACTTTCAGATATGAATAACTGCAATAAACACCAATAAAGCAGGAGCAATGACACCATTAGTATCAGCCAAATAATTCAGGCAATGAACAGACCACCACTGGTCCCCAGAATCAGTTTACTTCACCATGTAACATGTCCTTGGCCGGCTCTTGGATGCATCCACATTTTATTTCAAAAACACTGAAACTAGACCCTTTCTCAAATCTCCCCCTGCCACACACACATAATCCTCTCCTTCAGAGGTATGTTAATCCCTCAGGACTAACCTGAGTGCCGCTGGTGGCATCTTGTTGGCTTTGGTTAAGTGGAAATATTGATGGGAACAATCGATCCATCAACACTGAAAAAAGAGCTGAAATCAACAAGAGAAATAAGATGGGGTAGGGGGATGTACCAAAAAACCCCAAAAAACCCCTCTTCTTTAAAAATTCAAATTAGAAAGGGTACATCAGTTTGCTAGAACAAACAAGATCAACAAAAGCCTTGTGTGCGGGTGGGGAGTGAGGTGGGGGGCATTCTCACATAGAAAGAGTAGCTCAAAATCTCTGCGATGGAATCTGCAATTGTGCTTAATCACCTGCAAGCCTCAGTGCTACCTCAGTATGAAATCTTACTCAAAAGTCCTACCTTAAACCTACTGGGGGTTGCATATTACATACACTCATGACTTGGGCATATATGATACATGCAATGACTGTAAGAACACAACTCCCCACATAAACAATGCCTATCCACCCATGAGGTCCAAGAACAGAAGTAAAGCCATCTGAATCAATGTTAACTTTATCACCATATCTCCATCTTCAGTTTTTTTTTTGGTATCATTAATCTACAATTACATGTGCAACATTATGGTTACTAGACACCCCACATCATCAAGTCCCAACCACATACCCCGTCCATCAGCGTAGTGAGATGCTATAGAATCACTACTTGTCTTCTCTGTGTTGTACAGTCCTCCCCATGTCCCCCCTCTATATTAGGTCTGCTAATCGTAATGCCTCTTTTTCCCCCATCCCTCCCTTCCCACCCATCTTCCCCAGTCCCTTTCCCTTTGGTAACTGTTAGTCCATTCTTGAGTTCTGTGAGTCTGCTGCTCTTTTGTTCCTTCAGTTTTTCCTTTGTTCTTATACTCCACAGGTGAGTGAAATCATTTGATACTTGTCTTTTTCTGCCTGGCTTATTTCACTGAGCATAATACCCTCTAGCTCCATCCATGCTGTTGCAAATGGTAGGATTTGTTTTCTTCTTATGGCTGAATAATATTCCATTGTGTATATGTACCACACCTTCTTTATCCATTCATATACTGACGGACACTTAGGTTGCTTCCATTTCTTGGCTATTGTACATAGTGCTGTGATAAACACAGGGGTGCATATGTCTTTTTCAAACTGGGTTGCTGCATTCTTAGGGTAAATTCCTAGGAGTGGAATTCCTGGGTCAAATGGTATTTCTATTTTGAGTTTTTTGAGGGACCTCCATACTGCTTTCCACAATGGTTGAACTAATTTGCATTCCCACCAGCAGTGTAGGAGGGTTCCCCTTTCTCCACATCCTCGCCAACATTTGTTGTTTGTGTTTTAGATGTTGGCCATCCTTACTTGTGTGAGATGATATCTCATTGTGGTTTTAATTTGCATTTCTCTGACGATTAGCCATGTGGAGCATCTTTTCATGTGCCTGTTGGCCATCTGAATTTCTTCTTTGGAGAAGTGTCTGTTCATATCCTCTGCCCATTTCTTAATTGGCTTATTTGCTTTCTGTTTGTTAAGGTGCATGAGTTCTTTATATATTTTGGATGTCAACCCTTTATCAGATATGTCACTTATGAATATATTCTCCCATACTTAGGATCTCCTTTTGTTCTACTGATTGTGTCCTCTGCTGTACAGAAGCTGTTCAGCTTGATATAGTCCCACTTGTTCATTTTTGCTTTTGCTTCCCTTGCCCAGGGAGATATGTTCATGAAGAAGTTGCTTATGTTTATGTTCGAGAGATTTTTGCCTATGTTTTTTTCTAAGAGTTTTATGGTTTCATGGCTTATATTCAGGTCTTTGATACATTTTGAATTTACTTTTGTGTATGGGGTTAGACAATGATCCAGTTTCATTCTCTTACATGTAGCTGTCCCGTTTTGCCAACACCAGCTGTTGAAGAGGCTGTCATTTCCCATTGTATATCCATGGCTCTTTTATCATATATTAATTGACCGTATGTTTGGGTTAATAACTGAACTCTCTATTCTGTTCCACTAGTCTGTGGGTCTGTTCTTGTGCCAGTACCAAATTGTCTTGATTACTGTGGCTTTGTAGTAGAGCTTGAAGTTGGGAAGCGAGATCCCTCCTGCTTTATTCTTCCTTCTCAGGATAGCTTTGGATATTCGGGGTCCTTTGTGGTTCCATATGAATTTTAGAACTATTTGTTCCAGTTTGCTGAAGAATGCTGTTGGTATTTTGATAGGGATTGCACTGAATCTGTAGATTGCTTTAGGTAGGATAGCCATTTTGACAATATTCTTCCTAGCCAAGAGCATGGGATGAATTGCCATTTGTTAGTGTCCTCTTCAATTTCTCTTAGGAGTGTTTTGTAGTTTTCAGGGTATAGGTCTTTCACTTCCTTGATTAGGTTTATTCCTAGGTATTTTATTCATTTGGATGCAATTGTGAATGGATCATCTTCAGTTTTGTTTTAGCATTTTCTTTATATACCGAGAAATACTAACAACTTTATCAACCATGCTTAGGTCATATATACTGAGTTTTTCATGGTTCTGCTAAACCACCCACACTTACCGTTCTAATCACATTTGTCAGCAGCCTTTAAATATGGCCTTTGAAAAGAAGCCAAATCTCCTGAAATGGCATCGTTTGTGTGATTTGGGCTCCAGTGCAACCATCTGGCGAGCCACTCAGATTCACTGTTGGATGGATGCTGAATGAAACTACTCCCTCTTATTCAATCTTCAAATCTCAAACCTAAGAGTTTTTTGCAAATTTCCATTCAGGGCAAAGTTCCTGCTAAATCTGTTAAGATGCAGTGGGGCAAACTTAAAGGCTTTTTTTTTAAGGAGAATTCAAGAAAATTTACAGATACGTATCACTCCATGTGTCTTCTATACAAAATGCTTCAATAACCACACATAAGCTTTGGCACCAGACAGACATAGTTCAAATCTTGCCTCCACCAATTACTAGCTGCATAACTTTGAAGAACTCACTTCCTCTGAGACTCCATTTATACATTTAAAAGACAGAAATAACAGTAACAGTACCTTAGTTATACGGCTGTAGGAAGTCTTTAACACGTGTAAAGATTGATATCACACCCAGCAAAAAGGCTATTTAAGAACCTTCTTTCTGCATGACTGCTTACTGTCCAGTTCACCCAACTGCCTCTCCCATTTTGCTGTATATTCAGCACTGAGCGCACATAGTCTGTACTCAATAAATGGCAGCTATTACTTATTACAATACTATACTCTGCATCCAAACCAGCTCTATCCCCTAACCTCACCTCTGCTAGTCTGCAGATTCACTGATCCCAGCACTCAGTAATTATGACATCTCAGAGCACACTCTATACAGCCAGCAGTTGGCGCCCTGTTCCCCCTGTTGCTGACCCACCAGTGCCTGCTAACATGGGGGCCAGTTCCCTACAAGAGTATAGGTTTTAGAACAACCTGTGCTAAAATGACACTAAAGCATGTGCCCACACACACACACCTTCCAGAAAGATTTGTGCAAGGGTTCACTTTTAATTATTATTATTATTATTTTTTGTGTGTGTGGAGGAATAAGTCTTTTTTAGAGTAGTTTTTGGTTCACAGCAAAATTGGGGAGAAAGTATAGAGTTTTCATACCCTGTCTCCACACACGCACACCTCCCCCATTATCAACAACCCATATTCCAATGGTACATTTATGACAATCAATGAACATACATTGACACATAATTTTCACACAGAGTCGACTATTTATATTAGGTTTTACTCCTGGTGTTTTACATTCTATGCAGTGTGACAAATGTATAATGATATGTATCCATCATTGCAGTATCATACAGAATAGTTCCACTGCCCTAAAGAATCCATTATCTATTTATCCCAACCCACCACTCCCAACCTCTGACAATCAATGATTTTTTTACTGTCTCCACAGGTTTGCCTTTTCCAGAATGTCATATAGTTGCAACCATATAGTACATAACCCTTTCAGATGGATTATTTCACTTGGTAATATGCATTTAAGGTTCCTCCATGTTTTGCCATGGTTTGATAGGTTATTTCTTTTTTTTTTAATATAATTTATTTTATTATCATTAATTTACAATTACATGTGCAATATTACAATTATTAAACTACCCCTTCATCAGGTACCCCCCACCAACCCCATTACAGTCACTGTCCATCAGCGTAGTGAGATGCTATAGAATCACTACTTGTCTTCTCTGAGTTGTACTGCCCTCCCCGTGCCCCCCCAACATTACATCTGCTAATCGTAATGCCCCTTTTTCCCTCTTATCCCTCCCTTCCCGCCCATTTTCCCCAGTCCCTTTCCCTTTGGTAACTATTAGTCCGTTCTTGGGTTCTGTGAGTCTGCTGCTGTTTTGTTCCTTCAGTTTTTTTCTTTGTTCTTATACTCCACATATGAGTGAAATCATTTGATACTTGTCTTTTTCGGCTTGGCTTATTTCACTGAGCATAATACCCTCTAGCTCCATCCATGTTGTTGCAAATGGTAGGATTTGTTTTCTTCTTATGGCTGAATAATATTCCATTGTGTATATGTACCACATCTTCTTTATCCATTCATCTACTGATGGACACTTAGGTTGCTTCCATTTCTTGGCTATTGTAAATAGTGCTGCAATAAACATAGGGGTGCATCTGTCCTTTTCAAATTGGGCTGCTGCATTCTTAGGGTAAATTCCTAGGAGTGGAATTCCTGGGTCAAATGGTATTTCTATTTTGAGTTTTTTGAGGAACCTCCATACTGCTTTCCACAATGGTTGAACTAATTTGCAGTCCCACCAGCAGTGTAGGAGGGTACACTTTTCTCCACATCCTCGCCAACATTTGTTGTTGTTTGTGTTTTGGATGTTGGCCATCCTCACTGGTGTGAGGTGATATCTCATTGTGGTTTTAATCTGCATTTCTCTGATGATTAGCGATGTGGAGCATCTTTTCATGTGCCTGTTGGCCATCTGAATTTCTTCTTTGGAGAAGTGTCTATTCATGTCCTCTGCCCATTTCTTAATTGGATTATTTGCTTTCTGTTTGTTAAGGTGCATGAGTTCTTTATATATTTTGGATGTCAACCCTTTATCAGATACGTTTTTTATGAATATATTCTCCCATACTGTAGGATGTCTTTTTGTTCTACTGATGGTGTCCTTTGCTGTACAGAAGCTTTTCAGCTTGATATAGTCCCACTTGTTCATTTTTGCTTTTGTTTCCCTTGCCCGGGGAGATATGTTCATGAAGAAGTTGCTCATGTTTATGTCCAAGAGATTTTTGCCTATGTTTTTTTCTAAGAGTTTTATGGTTTCATGACTTACATTCAGGTCTTTGATCCACCTTGAGTTTACCTTTGTGTATGGGGCTAGACAGTAGTCCAGTTTCATTCTCTTACATGTAGCTGTCCAGTTTTTCCAACACCAGCTGCTGAAGAGGCTGTCATCTCCCCATTGTATATCCAAGGCACTTTTATCAAATATTAATTGACTGTATATGTTTGGGTTAATGTTTGGATTTTCTATTCTGTTCCACTGGTCTGTGGGTCTGTTTTTGTGCCAATACCAAATTGTCTTGATTACTGTGGCTTTGTAGTAGAGCTTGAAGTCAGGGAGTGTAATTCCCCCTGTTTTATTCCTCCTTCTCAGGATTGCTTTGGCTATTCGGGGTCTTTTGTGGTTCCATATGAATTTTAGAATTATTTGTTCCAGTTCATTGAAGAAAGCTGTTGGTAGTTTAATAGGGATTGCATTGAATCTGTAGATTGCTTTAGGTAGTATAGCCATTTTGACAATATTTATTCTTCCTAGCCAAGAGCATGGGATGCATTTCCATTTGTTAGTGTCCTCTTTAATTTCTCTTAGGAGTGTCTTGTAGTTTTCAGAGTACAGGTCTTTCACTTCCTTCGTTAGGTTTATTCCTAGGTATTTTATTCTTTTTGATGCAATTGTGAATGGAATTGTTTTTCTGATTTCTCTTTCTGTTAGTTCATCATTAGTGTATAGGAAAGCAACAGATTTCTGTGTGTTAATTTTGTATCCTGCAACTTTGCTGAATTCAGATATTAGTTCTAGTAGTTTTGGAATGGAATCTTCAGGGTTTTTTATGTAGAGTATCATGTCATCTGCAAATAGTGACAATTTGACTTCTTCTTTACCAATCTGGATGCCTTGTATATCTTTGTTTTGTCTGATTGCTGTGGCTAGGACCTCCAGTACTATGTTGAATAACAGTGGAGAGAGTGGGCATCCTTGTCTTGTTCCCGATCTTAAAGGAAAAGATTTCAGCGTCTCGCCGTTAAGTATGATGTTAGCTGTGGGTTTCTCATATATAGCCTTTATGATGTTGAGGTACTTGCCCTCTATACCCATTTTGTTGAGAGTTTTAATCAGGAATGGATGCTGAATTTTGTCAAATGCTTTTTCAGCATCTATGGAGATGATCATGTGGTTTTTGTTCTTCTTTTTGTTGATGTGGTGGATGATGTTGATGGATTTTCGAATGTTGTACCATCTTTGCATCCCTGGGATGAATCCCACTTGATCATGGTGTATGATCCTCTTGATGTATTTTTGAATTCGATTTGCTAATATTTTGTTGAGTATTTTTGCATCTAGGTTCATCAGGGATATTGGTCTGTAATTTTCTTTTTTGGTGAGGTCTTTGCCCGGTTTTGGTATTAGAGTGATGCTGGCTTCATAGAATGAGTTTGGAAGTATTCCCTCCTCTTCTATTTTTTGGAAAACTTTAAGGAGAATCGGTGTTATTTCTTCTCTATATGTCTGGTAGAATTCAGAGGTGAATCCATCAGGCCCAGGGGTTTTGTTCTTGGGTAGTTTTTTGATTACCAATTCGATTTCGTCACTGGTGATTGGTCTGTTTAGTTTTTCTGTTTCTTGCTTGGTCAGTCTTGGAAGGTTGTATTTTTCTAAGAAGTTGTCCATTTCTTCTATGTTTTCCAGCTTGTTAGCATATAGATTCTCATAATATTCTCTTATGATTCTTTGTATTTCTGTGGGGTCCGTCGTGATTTTTCCTTTCTCATTTCTGATTGTGTTTATGTGTGTAGATTCTCTTTTTCTCTTAATGAGTCTGGCTAGGGGTTTATCTATTTTGTTTATTTTTTCAAAGAACCAGCTCTTGGTTTTATTGATTTTTTCTATTGTTTTATTCTTCTCAATTTTATTTATTTCTTCTCTAATCTTTATTATGTCCCTCCTTCTGGTGACTTTGGGCCTCATTTGTTCTTCTTTTTCCAATTTCAGTAATTGTGTCTTTAGACTATTCATTTGGGAATGTTCTTCCTTCTTTAAATAGGCCTGGATTGCAATATACTTTCCTCTTAGAACTGCCTTTGCTGCGTCCCACAGAAGTTGTGGCTTTGTGTTGTTGTTGTCATTAGTCTCCATATATTCTTTGATTTCTGTTTTGATTTGGTCGTTAACCCATTGATTAATTAGGAGAGTGTTGTTAAGTCTCCATGTATTTGTGAGCCTTTTTGATTTCTTTCTAAAATTTATTTCTAGTTTTATACCTTGGTGATCTGAGAAGTTGGTTGGTAGGATTTCAATATTTTTGAAATTACTGAGGTTCTTTTTGTGGCCTAGTATGTGGTCTATTCTGGAAAATGTTCCATGTGCACTTGAGAAGAATGTGTATCCTGTTGCTTTTGGGTGTAGAGTTCTGTAGATGTCTGTTAGGTCCATCTGTTCTAGTGTGTTGTTCAGTGCCTCTGTGTCTTTACTTATTTTCTGTCTGGTTGATCTGTCCTCTGGAGTGAGTGGTGTGTTGAAGTCTCCTAAGATGAATGCATTGCTGTCTATTTCCTCCTTTAATTCTGTTAGTATTTGTCTCACATATGCTGGCGCTCCTGTGTTGGGTGCATATATATTTATAATGGTTATATCTTCTTGTTGGACTGACCCCTTTATCATTATGTAATGTCCTTCTTTATCTTTTGCTACTTTCTTCGTTTTGAAGTCTATTTTGTCTGATACAAGTACTGCAACACCTGCTTTTTTCTCTTTGTTGTTTGCATGAAATATCTTTTTCCATCCCTTCACTTTTAGTCTGTGTATATCTTTGGATTTGAGGTGAGTTTCTTGTAGGCAGCATATAGATGGGTCTTGCTTTTTTATCCATTCTGTTACTCTGTGTCTTTTGATTGGTGCATTCAGTCCATTTACATTTAGGGTGATTATTGATAGGTATGTACTTATTGCCATTGCTGGCTTTAGATTCGTGGTTACCAAGGGTTCAAGGGTTGCTTCTTTACTATCTAACAATCTAACTTAACTTTCTTGTTAAGTTATTGTAAACACAGTCTGATGTTTCTTTCTTTCTCTCCCTTCTTATTCCTCCTCCTCCATTCTTTCTATAATAGGTGTTTTATTCTTTGCCTTTAGTTAGTATTTGGATGGTCTGCTTTCTTTGCTATGATTTTTTTTTCTCTGGTGACATCTTTTTAGCCTTAGGTGTGCTTCCATCTAGAGCAGTCCATTTAAGATATCCTGTAGTGGTGGTTTATGAGAGGCAAACTCTCTCAACTTTCGTTTATCTGGAAATTGTTTAATCCCTCCATCATATTTAAATGATAATCGTGCTGGATACAATATTCTTGGTTCGAGGCCCTTCTGTTTCATAACGTTAAATATATCATGCCATTCTCTTCTGGCCTGTAAGGTTTCTGTTGAGAAGTCTGATGATAGTCTGATGGGTTTTCCTTTGTAGGTGATCTTTTTTCTCTCTAGCTGCCTTTAATACCCTGTCTTTATCTTTGATCTTTGCCATCTTAATTATTATGTGTCTTGGTGTTGTCTTCCTTGGGTCCCTTGTGTTGGGAGATCTATGAGCTTCGGTGGACTGCGAGACTACTTCCTTCCCCAGCGAGGGAAAGTTTTCAGCAATTATTTCTTCAAAGACACTTTCTATCCCTTTTTCTCTCTCTTCTTCCTCTGGTACTCCTATAGTGCGAATATTGTTCCGTTTGGATTGGTCACACAGTTCTCTTAATATTCTTTCATTCCTAGAAATCCTTTTATCTCTCTCTGCCTCAGCTGCTCTGTACTCCTGTTCTCTGTTTTCTATTCCATTAACAGTCTCTTGCATCTCATCCATTCTGCTGTTAAGCCCGTCGATCGCTTGTCTGATTTCTGTATTGTCTTTCCTCAGTTCCCTCACTTCCTCCCTCAGCTCTTGCACATTTCTCTGTAGGTCCATCAGCATGGTTATGACTTTTATTCTGAATTCTTTTTCAGGGAGGCTGTGCATTTCCATCCCTTCAGACTCCCTCTCTGGGGTTGTCTGGTTGATTTTGGTCTGAACCATATTCCTCTGTCTTTTCATGGCTATATAATTGGTCACTGATAGTTGCCACGTATGTCAGCTGGGCTCTTTAAGACTTTAAAAAGAGAAGAAAAAAAGAGAGAGAAAAAAAAGAAAGAAAAAAAGAAAAAAACAAAGAAAAGAAAAAACAAAAACAAAACAGAAAACAAAAAAGAACAAAAAAATGCCCACCGGAAGTAGATTCTGTGCGAGTGCTGTAGGTGGTGCTGTTGCCCCACCTTCCATAGCTGTGACTGTGCCGCTCCGCAGGGCCCTTTATCGCTCTGGCAGAGGTGGGTTCGAATAGGAGGCTGTTGATCTCAGTGAGAAGTGTTAAGTATGGCTACGCTTCCTCAGTCGCCAGCTAAGGCGTCTGAAACTCCCCAGGACTCCCAGCCTGCTGGGCTGAGTGTGCTGGGGCGATCCGGCTCCTCCGCTGGGCTCCTGTCTCTTTAAGACCGCTGAAGAAAGTGCGCGCTTTTTTTTTTCCTTCCCGGGCGCCAGCTGCAAGCACCCTGGCGCGTTCCCTGCTCAGATCCTGTCGCTCTGTCTCCCCAATCTCCGCTGCACTGCGCAATGTGGGTCAGCGCTCCCCGCGCACATCACCGGGGCTGGCTACTTCGCAGGGTGTACTTCCACTCCCTCCCGGCTCTGAATCCTCTCCTCCTGCTGGTGCGCTGGGGTGGGGTAGTGCTCGGGTCCCACCGGGTCACGGCTCCGTATCTTACCTGCCTCTTGGGGTGCCGAGTCCTCTCGGGTGTAGGTGCACGCTGTGCCCTTTCCTGTGTATTCTCGTCTCTCTTTTAGGAATAGATGTATTTTCTGTGTTTTCGTAGATAAATATAGTGTTGGGAGGAGATTTCTGCCGCCCTGCTCACACCGCCATCTTCCCGGAAGTTCAAAGATTGCATTTTAATACTCAAGAAGTTAAGAAGTGACAAATTCTTAACTTACTCTTTAGCAAACAATACCACCGCCAACGTTGGGAGCTATGCAGGTGGTCTTGTTTGATATGCTCCCAGACCAAGATGCAGGTATCTCAGGGAGAAATCATCAGAGCCGGAAGTTGCTTATATTAAGTTTATTCTAAATATTCAGGGACCACTTAACAAGTCCATACCCCTAAGCCTTTTTTTTTCATGTTCTCCCAAATCCTCAACTGCCTATAAAACCCCTAGACAGACAAGAGAGAAGATGGCAGCATAAGTAGGGTGTGGAAATCTCCTCCCAAAACCATATGTATTTTGAAAATACAGCAAATATAACTATTCCTAAAATAGAGATCAGAAGATACAGTACAACAGCCAGGCTACATCTATATCGTGAGAGCTCAGCATCTCAAGAAAAGGGTAAGATACAAAGCCGTGACCCGGCGGTACCCGAGCACTCCCCCCACCCCAGCTCACCAGGGGGAGGAAAAGAATCAGAGTGGGGCAGGAGTGGAAGCACAGGACTGCTAAATAACCAGCCCTAGTAATCTGCACTGGGAGCACAGACACACATTGAATGGTGTACTGGATATTAGAGAAACAGAAAAGTAAAATCCTAGACAGAGACTGTGAGCGGGTCCTCACAGCTGACTCCCCTGTGACAAAAGAAAAGGGAGCGCTTTAAAAGTCATAAAGGGACAAGGGCTTAACAGGTGGACAAAATTAGCCTGGCACACTCAGCCCAGCAGGCTGGGAACTTTAAGGAACGTCAGGCACCCTAACTCCCTGGGTGGCAACACAGCTTGGAAGCCCCTCATGGTGATACTCAGCCTGCCGTTCATTACCCCCCACCAGCACTGCAAGCAAGCTGGCTGACCCGCCACTGCTGCGGACCAGCCGGGAAGCAGCCCTGCCCACAGCAACCACACAGACTCTTCTCCCAGTGCACAGCTAACCGGCCAGACCCAGAGGCTGCTGCCCGGCACAGACAGAGGAACCCGGAGCAAGGTCTGGAAGGCATGAAGGGGTGCTGTTCTCGCAGGAGAACACACGCTGCTCATCTCTGACCCCTGCCAGTGCCCTAGGCTATCCTGAGGGCTGCCCCACTCATGCCAGCTCAGGGGATTAGCCCAGAGACTGCTCCCTGTGTGCGGTTAACTGGCACAGAGAGCGGAGAAGGGCAAGGTGACCAGCGAGCAGGAAGGGACTTTGTTCTCCCAGCTGACACACACACCACTCAACAGTGATCACTTCTATCACCATGAAAAGGCAGAAGACCCTGGTCCAATCCAAAATCACTCAAATGACAGAGAGAGGGCCTAGTGTTACAGATATAACCAATCTTCCTGAAAAAGAATTCAAAATAAAGTCATAACCATGCTAATGGAGCTGCAGAGAAATATGCAAGAGCTAAGGGATGAAGTCTAGAGGGAAATAACAGAAATGAAACAATCAATGGAAGGACTTAAGAGCAGACTGGATGAGGTGCAAGAGACTGTTAATGGAATAGAAATCAGAAAACAGGAATACAGAGAAGCTGAGGCAGAGATAGATAAAGGATCTCTAGGAATGAAAGAATATTAAGAGAACTGTGTGACCAATCCAAACAGAACAATATTTGCATAATATGGGTACCAGAAGAAGAAGAGAGAAAAAGGGATAGAAAGTGTCTTTGAAGAAATAATTGCTGAAAACTTCCCCAAGCTGAGGAAGGAAACAGTCTCTCAGACCATGGAAGCCCACAGATCTCCCAACACAAGGGACCCAAGGCGGACAACACCAAGACATAATAATTAATGGCAAAGATCAAAGACAAGGACAGGGTATTAAAAGCAGCCAGAGAGAGAAAAAAGATCACCTACAAAGGAAAACCCATCAGGCTATCATCAGACTTCTCAGCAGAAACCTTACAGGCCAGAAGAGAATGGCATGATATATTTAATGCAATGAAACAGAAGATCCTTGAACCAAGAATACTGTATCCAGTAAGATTAGCATTTAAATTTGAAGGAGGGATTAAACAATTTCCAGATAAGCAAAAGTTGAGGGAATTTACCTCCCACAAACCACCTCTACAGGGTATTTTAAAGGGACTGCTCTAGATGGAAGTACTCCTAAGGCTACATAGATGTCACCAGAGAAAATAAATCACAGCAAAGAAAGCAGACCAACCAAATACGAATTAAAGGCAAAAAATAAAATCAGCTATCCACAAAAGCAGTCAAGGGAAACACAAAAGAGTATAGAATAAAACACCTAATATATAAAGAGTGGAGGAGGAAGAATAAGAGGGAGAAAAATAAAGAATAATCAGAGTGTGTTTATAATAACGTAATAAGTGAGTTAAAGTTAGATGGTTACTAAAGAAGCTACCCTTGAACCTTTGGTAACAATGAATCCAAAGCCTGCAATTGCAATAAGTACATATCTATTGATAATTATCCAAAATGTAAATGGACTGAATGAACCAATCAAAAGACACAGAGTAATAGAATGGATAAAAAAGCAACAACCTTTTATATGCTGCTTACAAGAGACTCACCTCAAACCCAAAGATATACACAGACTAAAAGTGAAGGGATGGAAAAAGATATTTCATGCAAACATTAGGGAAAAAAAGCAGGTGTTGCAGTACCTGTATCAGACAAAATAGACTTCAAAACAAAGAAAGTAACAAGAGATAAATAAGGACATTACATAATGATAAAGGGGTCAGTCCAACAAAAGGATATAACCATTATAAATATCTATGCACCCAAAACAGGAGCACCGACATATGTGAAACAAATACTAACAGAATTAAAGGAGGAAATAGAATGCAATACATTCATTTTAGCAGACTTCAACATACCACTCACTCCAGAGGACAGATCAACCAGACAGAAAATAAGTAAAGACACAGAGGCACTGAACAACACACTAGAACAGGTGGACCTAACAGACATCTACAGAACTCTACACCCAAAAGCAGCAGGATGCACATTCTTCTCAAGTGCACATGGAACTTATTCCAGAATAGACAACATACGAGGCAACAAAAAGAGCCTCAGTAAATTCAAAAGGAGTGAAAGTCTCCCAACCACCTTTTAAGATCACAAAGGTATAAAACTAGAAATAAATTGTACAAAGTAAACAAAAAGGTTCACAAACACGTGGAGGTTTAACAACATGCTCCTAAATAATCAATGAATCAATGAGCAAATTAAAACAGAGATCAAGCAATATATGGAGACTAATGACAACCACAGCACAATGCACCAACTTCTGTGGGACACAGTGAAGGCAGTTCTAACAGGAAAGTATATAGCAATCCAGGCCTGTTTAAAGAAGGAAGAACAACCCCAAATGAATAGTGTAAATTCACAGTTATTGAAACTGGAAAAAAAAGAACAAATGAGACCCAAAGTCAGCAGAAGGAGGGACATAATAAAGATCAGAGAAGAAATAAATAAAATTGAGAAGAATAAAACAATAGAAAAAAATCAATGAAACCAAAAGCTGGTTCCTTGTGAACATAAACAAAATAGATAAACCCCTAGCCAGACTCATTAAGAGAAAAAGAGAATCTACACACATAAACAGAATCAGAAATGAGAAAGGAAAAATCACCATGGACACCACAGAAATACAAAGAATTATTAGAGAATACTATGAAAATCTATATGCTAACAATCTGGATAACCTAGAAGAAATGGACAACTTTCTAGAAAAATACAACCTTCCAAGACTAACCAAGGAAGAAACAGAAAATCTAAACAGATCAATTACCAGCAACGAAATTGAATCAGTAATCAAAAAACTACCCAAGAACAAAACTCCTGTTCCAGAAAGATTCACTGCTGAATTTTATCAGACATTTAAAGAAGACATAATACCATTCTCCTTAAAGTTTTCCAAAAAATAGAATAGGAGGGAACACTTCCAAGCTCATTCTATGAAGCCAGCATCACTCTAATATCAAAACCAGACAAAGACACCACAGAAAAAGAAAACCACAGACCAATATCCCTGATGAACATAGATGCAAAAATACTCAACAAAATATTAGCAAACCGAATTCAAAAATACATCAAGAGGATCGTACATCATGATCAAGTGGAATTCATCTCAGGGATGCAAGGATGGAACAACATTAGAAAATCCATCAACATCATCCACCACATCAACAAAAGGAAGGACATGATCATCTACATAGATGCTGAAAAAGCATTTAACAAAATTCAACATCCATTCATGATAAAAACTCTCAACAAAATGTGTATAGAGGGCAAGTACCTCAACATAATAAAGGCATATGACAAACCCAAAGCCAACATCATACTTAACAGCGAGAAGCTGAAAGCTTTTCACCTAAGATCGGGAACAAGACGGGAATGCCCAGTCTTCCCACTTTATTCAACATAGTGCTGGAGATCCTAGCCATGACAATCAGACAAAACAAAGAAATACAAGGCATTCAGATTGGTAAGGAAGAAGTCAAACTGTCACTATTTGCAGATGACATGATACTGTACATAAAAAACCCTCAAGAATCCACTCCAAAACTACTAGAACCAATATATGAATTCAGCAAAGTTGCAGGATACAAAATTAATACACAGAAATTTGCTGCATTCCTATACACTAATGATGAACTAGCAGAAAGAGAAATCCAGGAAAACAATTCCATTCACAATTGCATCAAAAAGAATAAAATACCTAGGAATAAACCTAACCAAGGAAGTGAAAGACCTATACCCGGAAAACTACAAGACACTCTTAAGAGAAATTAAAGAGGACAGTAACAAATGGAAATTCATCCCATGCTCTTGGGTAGGAAGAATTAATATTGTCAAAATGGCCATCCTGCCTAAAGCAATCTACAGATTCAATGCAATCCCTATCAAAATACCAACAGCATTCTTCAATGAACTGGAACAAATAGTTTTAAAATTCATATGGAACCACAAAAGACGCCAAATAGCCAAAGCAATCCTGAGAGGGAAGAATAAAGCAGGGGACATCTAGCTTCCCAACTTCAAGCTCTACTAGAAGGCCACAGTAATCAAGATAATTTGATACTGGCATGAGAACAGACCCACAAACCAGTGGAACAGAATGGAGAGTCCAGATATTAACCCAAACATATATGGTCAATTACTGTACGATAAAGGATCCGTGGATATACAATGGGGAAATGACAGCCTCTTCAACAGCTGGTGTTGGCAAAACTGGACAGCTACATGTAAGAGAATGAAACTGGATCATTGTCTAACCCCATACACAAAAGTAAACTTGAAATGGATCAAAGACTGAATGTAAGTCATGAAACCATAAAACTCTTAGAAAAAAATATAGGCAAAAATCTCTTGGACCATAAAGATGTGCAACTTCTTCATGAATATATCTTGCCGGGCAAGGGAAACAAAATAAAAAATGAACAAGTGGGACTATATCAAGCTGAAAAGCTTCTGTACAGCAAAGGACACCATCAATAGAACAAAAAGGCATCCTACAGTATGGGAGAACGTACTCATAAATAACATATCCGATAAAGGGTTGACATCCAAAATATACAAAGAGCTCACGCACTTCAACAAACAAAAAGCAAATAACCCAATTAAAAAATGGGCAGAGGACCTGAACAGACACTTCTCCAAAGAAGAAATTCAGATGGCCAACAGGCACATGAAAAGATGCTCCACATCGCTAATCATCAGAGAAATGCAAATTAAAACCACAATGAGATATCACCTCCCACCAGTTAGGATGGCCACCATCCAAAAGACAAACAACAACAAATGTTGGCGAGGATGTGGAGAAAGGGGGACCCTCCTAACACTGCTGGTGGGAATGTAAATTAGTTCAACCATTGTGGAAAGCAGTATGGAGGTTCCTCAAAAAACTCAAAATAGAAATACCATTTGACCCAGGAATTCCACTCCTAGGAATTTACCCTAAGAATGCAGCAGCCCAGTTTGAAAAGACAGATGCACCCCTATGTTTATTGCAGCACTATTTACAATAGCCAAGAAATGGAAGCAACCTAAGTGTCCATCAGTAGATGAATGGATAAAGAAGAGGTGGTACATATACACCATGGAATATTATTCAGCTATAAGAAGACAACAAATCCTACCATTTGCAACAACATGGATGGAGATAGAGTGTATTATGCTCAGTGAAAGAAGCCATGCAGAGAAAGACAAGTATCAAATGATTTCACTCGTCTGTGGAGTATAAGAACAAAGAATAAACTGAAGGAACAAAACAGCAGCAGACTCACAGAACCCAAGAATGGACTAACAGTTACCAAGGGGAGAGGGACTGGGGAGGATGGGTGGGAAGGGAGGGAAAAGGGGGAAAAATGGGTATTACGATTAGCACACATAATGTAGGCGGTGGGGCACGGGGAAGGCAGTATAACACAGAGAAGACAAGTAGTGATTCTATAGCATCTCACTACGCTGATGGACAGTGACTGTAATGATGTATGTGGTGGGGACTTGATAATGGGGGAAGTCTAGTAATCATAATGTTGCTCATGTAATTGTACATTAATGATACCAAAAAAAAAAATCCTAGGAAACGCACCAGTGTGGACTCTCTTGTCCCCTCCTGGTGTAAGCCAGGAGCTCTGTCCTTTCACTTTATTTCTAAATAATGGCCTGTACCTTGCTGTCCTACCTTGAGTGTTTGCGAAACTCATTCTTTGGCTTTGTGAACAAGAACTCCGGCATCAGTTTTTCTCATCTGGGCTCTCTGTGGAGTGGCATGAGAGGCTGAATTCCTCTACTAAAGGCCCTTTCAGGCCCTCACCAAACAGCTGCTATCTCCAAGTCCAGGGACTGCTGCATCCCCATGGCCCCTTTAGGCCTAGAGGTGGTAATGACTCACCAATGTCACCAGCCTCAGTGTAAATTCTGCCTACACTTTTATCAAACATTTCTTAATTACCCAGTTTCAGTGAGCCACCTGTTTCTTACTGGGACCTTATCTGATATAACAGCAGTGTGTGGTTATATAGGCCTTGGAATTAAACCAGGTTTGAATCCCAGCTTGGCAACGTCCTTTAACTATGTCTGATCTTTAGTGGCTTGATCTCTCTGGCCTCAGTCTGGAAACATTCCTTTTTGCCTGAATGGACATAATAACCAATACCAGTCATGATGCCTGATGCCAACGACTGAATCCAATTCTGGCCATCTTAAGCAGCTGTGGAATTTTAGACTACCGGTAACTTATAGAGTTGATGAGAAGGCTGGAGGACTGGATTTAGAAAATGGCAGAAACTGAGGGAGGATGTGTTCCTGGAGATGTGTCCTTGGTCTTGTTGAATGGATGCAGAAAAGCCATTGAGTATTAAGAATTTATTTGGAGATTTAAAGTTCAAAGAAAAGAGAGAGTACTCACCTGGAGAGCTGGGGCACTAGACCCAGAGGGGTCACCCAGAGAACAATAGGGGAATGAATATTTACTAAGTGAGATTAGGTTTCAAAGGGAACAGGTGGAGTGAACTGTCATGGCAGGGAAGGTGTAATTTTTACTATGCTAATAATGGAGGGATGTGATTTTTACTACAGTAATGGATTCTGGGGAGAAGTTTGGGTCAATTTCTCTTCCATGTTGCAACTAGCCAGTTTTGGCCTGTCCATTATCTAGAGTCTCACTCCACATCCCATGGGAGCAGTTTACACTGAATTTGTAGAATATAAGCAATCAGCTAGCTGAATGTACATAGGCTGAAGTCCCCCTTCCACTTCCCTGCTCATGTCTGGCTATCTACTACAGTAACAAATGGACAGCAGAGGCCACAGCTGAGGTTATAGCATGAGATAGTTAGAGGTTCGGAGCACCAGTTAGAATTCTGTACCCAATTCCAATGTGTGAGTTGGTGGAGGGGTTTCCCACACCAACAAGCAGGTCTTGGACACCAGCTAGGTGTCCTTCAATCCATCTCATCCGACACTATCTACCCAGAGGTAGCATCGGACCCCAAAAGGCCCAATCCTGCAAGACCCCTCTCCCCTGCACCCACTTCAGGTGCCAGTCACAACACAGTTTCCATAGGAACCAAGCCACCGTAGGAACCAAGGGTGGGCTGCCCCAAGATATGCCATTGTGACATGCAGATAATTTTGAGCTGAAAAACCATCAAGGCACAAAAGATTCAGGAAGATACGGTGAGCTCCCCAGCCCCACACAACAGCATAAGGAACTTAGATGGAGAAACTGCTCCAGAAGTAGAGCGGTTGCCATAGCAACTATATTATAACATAAACTAGGGGTGTTAGGGAGGATGCGACAACATCTGTTAAAATTCCTCTCTGTACCTCATTGTTTCTGTGTGACCCATCAAGTATTTTGTTTGCCAAACATTTACTTTTTTCATATTCCTGTGAATTACTTCCCTTTTCCTTTGAAGTCTCAGATCCCTTCCCCCTTCTCCTTGGTTCTGGATGACAGATGTGTCACATTCACCCTATCTTGGAGCCCATGCCTGTAGCTTCCCCATATGTATGTAATTAAACTTTGTTTTTTTTCTCTTGTTACTCTGTCTCATGTCCATTTGATTCTTAGACCAGCTAGAAGAACTTTGAGAGGTAGAGGAAATTTCTCCCTCCCCAGTACCACCAAGCCCTCACCACAGTGCTATTCCTAGACTCTCAGTGCTTAAACTGCTTGTGTGTAAGTCATCTCCATCTGGCCCTGAACCTTGTAGTACACTCTTAGGATCCAGAATCGTGGGCAGAATCTTGCATTTGGCCAAGCTTAGGCCAAGTCACATGCCTGCCACATAGGTGCCAAGGAGAAGGAGCAGGAAAGATACCTGTCTCCATACTCAATAGAAGGGGAAGCAGAGACCCACAAGTTGGGGAATGTCCTCCAACTGGGAAAGGTATTGGACACTGGAGAATGTGGGTAAAATTGCAGTATTTGTAGAATCTCTTGCCGGACCTTAATGCATCTCCATATCAACAGGTGTTTCCAAGGCGTGGAAAGAAGTAGTCCATCTCCATATCAATAGATGATTACAAGTGAAGCCAGGGCATATCTGGATCAGAGAGGTTGGGTGGACCCCTTTTTCTGCAGGGTCGTAAGAGACATGGGTAGGTTGAAGTGGACGACTGCTTGTAAGCAATAAACAGGTTTCTCCCACTTTATTTCTCTCTTAGACTGATTTGGTTCAATGGTATTTTGCCCCAGGATTTTCCCCCTGGAGTTACAAGAGCCAAAAGATGGCAAATATCCATTACACAACTTTCCAGAGCTGAGAGGATTAAGAGAATAACTTGAGTAAAGCATCTGGCACAAAGTAGGCTCCAGTCTGAGGTAGGTACTCCTTGTACTATTATATCTGTGGCCCCCATGCCTGTGGCTACGGGAAGCACACGCAGGCAGAGTTCCGAATGCCTCAGGGCCCATCTGACCTCACACAGAGCATTTACAGGCATTATCTGTTTGCATCACTTGCCTCAGAATCACCTGGGACTCTAGTTAAAATGCAGATTCCTGGGCCCTCCCCAGACCTACCAAATCAGAATTCTGGGGATGAAGCCCAGGCATGTGTTTTTTGGCCAAGCTTCCTGAATGCTTCAGCCACATGCCCGTGATGAAGGAGACTCATCAGGAAGGTTTGCACGGGGCCTTGAAGGGCATGCCACATCTGGGTGCACAGCATCATTCCAGGCAGGTAGAATGGCAAGAGGGCTTGCAGGATGCAGTGGTCAGAGGCCATTGGTAAGAACATTGTGGTATGGGAGAATATATTCATAAATGACGTATCCGATAAGGGGTTGACATCCAAAATATATAAAGAACTCATGCACCTCAGCAAACAAAAAGCAAATAATCCATTTAAGAAATGGGCAGAGGACATGAATAGACACTTCTCCAAAGAAGAAATTCAGATGGCCAACAGGCACATGAAAAGATGCTCCACATCGCTAATCATCAGAGAAATGCAGATTAAAACCGCAATGAGATATCACCTCACACCAGTGAGGATGGCCAATGTCCAAAACACAAACAACAACAAATGTTGGCGAGGATGTGGGGAAAAGGGAACCCTCCTACACTGCTGGTGGGAATGCAAATTAGTTCAACCATTGTGGAAAGCAGTATGGAGGTTCCTCAAAAAACTCAAAATAAAAATACCATTTGACCCAGGAATCCCACTCCTAGGAAGTTACCCTAAGAATGCAGCAGCCCAGTTTGAAAAAGACAGATGCACCCCTATGTTTATTGCAGCACTATTTACAATAACCAAGAAATGGAAGTAACCTAAATGTCCATCAGTAGATGAATGGATAAAGAAGAGGTGGTACATATACACAATGGAATATTATTCAGCCATAAGAAGAAAACAAATCCTACCACTTGCAACAACATGGATGGAGCTAGAGGGTATTATGCTCAGTGAAATAAGTCAAGCTGAAAAAGACAAATACCAAATGATTTCACTCATATGTGGAGTATAAGAACTAAGGAAAAAAAAAACTGAAGGAACAAAACAGCAGGAGACTCACAGAACCCGAGAACGGACAAATAGTTACCAAAGGGAAAGGGACTGGGGAGGATGGGTGGGAAGGGAGGGGTAAAGGGGAAGAAGGGACATTACGATTAGCAGATGTAATGTTCGGGGGGCACGGGGAGGGCTGTACAACCCAGAGAGGACAAGTAGTGACTCTATGGCATCTCACTAAGCTGATGGACAGTGACTGCAATGGGGTTGGGGGGAACCTGATGAAGGGGGTAGTGAATCACCATAATATTACTCATTTAATTGTAGATTAATGATATCAAAATAAACTAAAAAAAAAAAAGAACATTGTGGTGGCCTGAGTAAGTGAGTGGAGCAGAGGTGGGACATCAGATGGGTGGCATTGGGCTGCTGTGGTGGAGAATGGGGATCTATCGAGTGTTGCCCAATGCGGCTGTGACATAAGGAAAGCAGGAAGGAAGATGTCACAAGGACAGTGATTTCTCTTTTCTCCTTCTTCTGCCTTTTTTTCTGAGCTGCTCCTTCTCATCACAGTCCCTCAGGGTTTCTTAACTGCAAAGGAAGAGTCAATTCTCTTAGGGAAGATGGAAAACAACCATGTAGGGTAACATTTTCCACCAACTAGAAGAGGTCCTGTGATAACCAACCCCACTGGATCCAGAAAGCGGGATAGAATGGAGGGCACAGAGTCCTGGGGGTGGCCATGCCTACTGCTGCTGCTCTGGGTCTCAGGTAAGGAGAGGCAGAAAGAGGGATGTAGATGCCTCAGGTGGTCTACCTCTATCCTGAGGGGTCTAAACCTGCTTAAGAGGGGCGTATCTCCCTTCTTTAGGAGTGGCTAGAATAGGATCAGGGTATATGTTAGAGACAGAAAAGGGAAAAGGAAGGTAAGGATGCAGACTGTGCTAGTTGGCCATGTCTCATCAGGGGCTGGGCAATGAAAAAGAAGCTGGAAGTTTCTCTAGTGCATCTTGAAGTTGAGAAAATTGTGTGAAGTTAACCAAAGGATCTCTCATCTCTGTGCCAATATCCTGGAGATGTAAAAAAAGTGCAAGGCAAAGTCTTCCTTTAAAGGAATCAGGCACCGAGGTAGAGGAGGTATTAGTAGAGAAAAAGGTAAATACTAATAAAAGGGCCAACTAGCAACATGAAGGCAAGAATACAGTGGAAGTCCCTCTAGCAAGGCACAGAGAGAGAGCATGGAAAAGAGGAGGTTAAGGGTTCTGGAGTCAGACAGAGCCAGGTTCAAATCCTGTCTCTGCCACTTTCTACATATGTGACCTGAGGAAGTTCTCTCACCTCTCAGAGCCTCAGTGTGCTCATTTGAAATAGTACCTACTCACAAGTATTCGTTTGTAAATGGTCCTCAGAGTTAAACAGCAAACTGACATAAAATGCTTAGCTCAGTACTTAGGGCACAGTAAGTGCTTAATAAAACTTATGGTGGGCGGTGATGATAAGATGCTATAATGAGGTGAAGGGTGGTCAGTAGTATTGAGGGTCGAGGGCAGACAGTGATTAGTGACAGCTGGAGCTGGAACTGCTCAGGTAGGACTACCCAATGGGACCAAATGGGAGGGATATTGGTGGAGGAGAGTGGGAAGAGCATTCAACTTGGGGACACCAGGAGTTAATAAAGAGTACCATGTAGCTGGGAGCCAGAGTTATGTCTCGGGAAAACAAGTAGAATGGAATATGGGCAGTAAAACTGGTTAACTTCTTTTCTAATTTTTTTAACCTTTTTATCATGAAGAATTTCCAATCTACAAATATAGAAAGAATAGCCACCATGAACTCATCATTTAGATTGAAACATTTAACCATGATTGATATTTTTCTTTATTTGCTCCATATATGTGTATACTGCTGATATATATCATATGTATCTATACACATATATATGACATATATATATATCATATTATATACATATGCAATATTAATGTTAAAAATAAAAACTGTCAGTTATTTTACCAGCAAAAAATGGGTTTATTCAGGAATAGCAGAGAATTGTCATTTGGGACATGCAAGCTATGGCGAAACCACAAGCAAGTCGGGAGAATGAAGGAGAGGAACATTGTTTTATAGAGGAAAGGGGGCTTTGGGAGGAGCTCTTGACAGAAAGTCCATTGGAGTCAACTGGGAGTTTGGAGTGTAGTGGTTTTTCACTGGTTGAGTTGTGACAGTCTCTCATTGGTTGGGCTGTTGCTGGGTGAGGAAAAATTCTTCCTTCCTCCTGCTGGGAAGAAAATCATAGGCTTCTTTCTGTTGGAATGCAAGATTCCTCTCTTTCTGCTAGGGTCTGCAATTGAGAACAGGGGTAGAGGATGAGGGCTTTCCCTCTGGCCTCCTGATTCTATGTTAAATGAGGTTTCCTTTTAAAATTTTCCAATATAGAATGGCTGAACCACTTCAAAATAATTTACAGAAACCCTAAATTATGTCTAAATGCTTGATGGAGCTGCTAATACTCTTGATCTGTGATCTTGTATCTACAGTGTGGTCTGTGGATGTCGGTGTGGTGGACAAAACATTTGCTCAGTGAAGCACTTTGCCTTCTTGTTCTAGGATTCCATGCTGTAGGCGAAGAGGAGATAGAAAAGTGCCTAGAAGAAGGAAGAAATCTGACCCTGGGCTGTGTTTACAACATCATGCTATTCTCCTCCAGCCTAAAGGCTTGGCAGCGGGTGGAGAGCCAGGGCCTTCCAAAGACTCTGGTGCACACGACGACTAGAAACCTAAACCTAAACCAGGCCCGGGCCGGGAGATACCTGCTGGAGGATAGACCCAGTGATGCCATAATGAGGGTCACCATCACAGAGCTCCAGCCGCAGGACTTGGGGCTGTACCAGTGTGTCATTTACCTTTCGCCTCAGAACTCCTCTCCTTTGTTTCCTCGGATACGGCTGAAAACATGCAAAGGTGAGCAGCAGCAAGACCTGGACAGGGAAGGGATTTCACAGAGGCTGACCTTCTTAGCCACAACTGGCGCCCCATCTGTCATGAGGGCTGCTTGGAGAGATAGCCCAGAATAATGGGAAAAGCTCTAGAACCGAAATCAGTGCCCCTGGGCCTGCCATGCTCTCACTCTGTAACTTTGAGAAAGTCATAGCTCCTCTCTGGGTCTCAGTTTTATCATCTGTTAAGAAAGTTGGACTAGATGATCTCAAAAATCCTCTTTCTCTGTGACAGAGAACCTGCTAGAAGAACCAAATAACTGAGCGTTGACTATGTGCCAAGCATTTAGCTTGTTAATTTGTCTACTGTGGAATAAATGTTGGCTGCCTCATTGTAAGAGGGAGGGAGGCACAAAGAGAATAAGTTATTGTGTCTTTCAGCAGATTCGTGGTGCAGCTGGGATCCTACAGAGACCCATCTGATTTGATTGTCCTTGGTGAACCCTGGGAATGGGCCCTGTTTGGCCAATGAAAAGCTGTCCTTTTTCTCAAGGGATTTAAAAAGTAGATGAGAAATGGATATTGGAGAGCAAAATCAAGGGCCTTTTGCTGACCTTGAGTTGCTTCTTGCTGGTGGGGGCACCGCCAGTTCTCACCGTCTTTTATTGGAAAGCGTGGTTATCCATGTGGGGAGGCAAAGTGAGGATGGTAGGGCCCAGTGCATCTGCCTCGAGCTTCTCAAAAAACCTCCAGCAAGCTGGAGAGGCATCCACCACGCAGGGCTCTGCTTGTCTGCTTCCTGCTAACCTGAACATGTGACTATCAGGACTTGACTGGGCTTAATTTGAACTTTACAGTATCTGGAAATAAAGAGTTGACCAAGCAAAATAGCAGTGTCATAGGCAGGACTGTAGGGAAGCTACTGAACCCACATAAAAGAACTCAGTCATTCCCCCATACTTTAGAAACGTCCAGGACTGCCCAGTAATTCACCGGCTGCTTACAAAGGATCTATGCAGTCAGTTAAACAGCTCCACTGTCCTCTAGTCAGGAATGTTTTATTAATTGGACTATGTGTCTATACACTGTGGAAGTCCTAAAACCATTGTTCTTTACGGAGGTAAGCAGGGCTGTCACAGGGTAATGGGAAAGTGCTCCAACCTAGGTTTCCATTCCCTTTCTACCCAGAGCACACTCAGTGACCTTGAGGAAGTCCTTCACCCTCTTCTAGGCTTTCCCCACTGTGACATTCAATGGCTCCAGTTCTTTGGGTTCCTCTGAGTTTATTTACTGAGTTCAGAGAAACAAAGGCCTTATATTTTACACTTGGCAAAACTGGTCCACTCCAGGCATGGGTAGACAGCTTGGGCCCACCAGATCTGAATCCATCACTCAATAGCTGCCTGGCTCTTTAACTCAAATCTTAATAAAGACAACAAGAAAAATAACTGAGGTCAGCCCATACTATTGCAGGAGAACTGTGTACATAATTATTTTCATCAAACTACAAATAACAGGCAGCAGAGTTTTGACAGAAGCTTCGTATTGCTTCTCTCTAGTAACTGGAGAAAACTTTAGGCAAATGTGGCTAAGGGAACTGAGTCTAGTACAGATTGTTCCTGCCTGAAGGAATTAGTGGTCTTATGGGGAAACAAGAATATAGCCCTCTGAAAAGGATTCTTGCCATAATTACTGAGGCTGTATAGAGAGGAAAGAGCAGTCAGGAAAACAATGAATGGAGAAGGTTTCTTTCTGGGGTGGTGTTGGGCCTGCCTGGCGATAAATGGACTCCCCTTCCAAGGACTTGAGGATCCTTTTTATTTTTCCTTCACTTTTCCAGGTGGGGAAGAGCATGGCAGTGCCGGACCACAGAGAGAGACTTATAATACAACGATATTTGGAGGTGAGGGATGTTGTCCACCAGACCCCACTGCAGGAAGAGAGGATTGAAATGGGGACCTAAGGGGAGAGAAGGTATGCTGTGGAGGACAGGAGAAAGGTCCCCTGCTTACTGGACAAGCTCCATGAAGGGTGAGAAGCAAGAACATAGGGCCCCGTTGTGGCATGGTGAATGGGCCATTTGACTGTGGAAAATTAGGCCAGGATTTGAAGGCTGACACCAGCAAGATATCAGAGAAACACACAGGAATGGAGTCAGGAAGACATGAGTCCCAGTGCTGGCTCTGCTGCTGTCTATCGAGTGACCTTGGGCAGTCCTTGTCCACCCTGTTCCTTGGAGGTTTGGGCTGGATGGTGCTGAATGCTCCTTCCTCCTTTGACCTTCTGGGATCCTGTGAACTTTTCTCCCATTAGCAGAGTAGAGTCCCATGGTAATGAACTTAGAAGAGGGCTGCCTAGCGTGTAGGAGAAGAAAAGTTGTTCCAAACATCTTGGATGCCCCTTTCTTGCTCAGATTAAGCCAGCCAGTTTGAGCAGGCAGCCTGGCAAGCTCATGGGATGCTATCCCATCTCCGTCGAGCATAATCCAGGCACCTAGTAGGAGCCCAGTATGAGTTGAGGTCCTAAAGAGCTTTTTATCTCTTCCAGAAAATGGTACCAGCTCAAGAAATCCGACCCAAAAAGGCAATCCGGACTCAAGGTAAGTCGTGTCTGAATGAGAGTCGCCACACAGAGGTCAAAGCAAAGCAGAGTTACCACTTGGGGAGTAGCTGGGACCCCCGGTTCATGCCCCACATGAGAACTCCAAAGAACCAGGCTGGACCACATGGAGGACTTTCTCCTGCTCCAGGCAGGCCAAGGGAGTCTAGAACCCCAGCAGGTGGAATGACCTTTGCTTCCATTTCTATCCAGAAGCCCTAATGCAAGCCTTGGGTGTTATTACTTCAAGGCAGCCAAAGTCTTAGCCACCCGCCCCAGAGGAAAGGAACAGGGGGGTTGGGAGCTATGATCATAGAGGCAAGGCATGTTAGAGCTCTGCCAGTAATGCATCACCTGAAAATGTGGCCAGGTGTGAATGGAATCTGAGCAATCAGCAGCCTCTTCCTTGGAGTTACGAAATGGGATCAAGAGAAGTCCTTCCCCACCCAGAGCTGCTAGGGAGTGGTGGCCAGAGGTGGGTAGCAGAGAGTGCCGCCTGGAGGAGGAGAAGCTTTGAAGGTAGTAGGAGAGTAATAAATGTAGGAAAGGGGTGGCATTCCATGCCAGGAGCAGTGGGTGGAACACGTACCTGCAGTGTGTGGGCCACAAAGGTAGGCAGTTTGGCTGAGTGGAGAGGAGATGGTAAGGTTAAAGCAGGACCTTAAATTCAGATTGCAGAGAGCCTTGAATGCCATGCAGTCATGTGCACTTTGTCTTGTAGGCAGTGGAGAGCATGAAGGGCTTTCTCTGGGCCCCTTGAGTGGAAGAGTAAGGGTCTCAGTGCAAAGTGGCCCAGCAGCTGTGTGCAGGAGGGATTGGAAAAGGGAGGTAGTAGAGGCAGGAGACTGAATAGATTCCTTTAGGGTAAAGATAGGGTTGAGGATCATGGGAAGAGCAGAGGCCCATCTTCAAAGGGTGTAAACTCCCGCTTGGCTGCTTTCATGGCCAGGAGGCTGGGAGCAGGCTGAGCCTCCGAGCAGAACACTCCGCAGACACCTGCCCTTTTGGATTCAGGATGCTTGCCCCTGACACAGGCCTGCCGGTGCTGGTTATTGTTCTGACATGTGGATTCATCCTGAATAAGGGCCTGGTGTTCTCAGTCCTATTTGTCCTTCTCCAGAAAGGCCTCTGGTAAGTGGGAGCCGGGGCCAGGCTTGGGTGGATGAATGAGGGGACACAGACACGACTGTAGAGGGACCGTCTCCCAGGGGCTCCCCAGAGCTGTCCCTGACTTTCCTCACGTTTCTGCTCAGGAGTCCTTGGACAGGAGGCAGGGCCAGCCCCAGGAACCGTGTGAATGGGGCTGGGCTGGCTCCCCAGGACCGAAGACCTGGAGGTAGGGGGACGGGGTGAGGCTTTTCGCTACTTGGCCATCCACTCTGTTCTTCAGAGGAGTGGGGAGACTCAAGCTGGGGCTGGCATGGATGGATCGTTTTCAAATACTGCCCATTTCTCTCACTCCTCAGGTGAGGCAGCCTTTTAACGAGTCCCCAGGCCAAGGCAGACCCGGGAAAGCTGCAGACTCGCCTTTGGAGCCACAGGCATGCCTTCCTCCCCTAATACATTTCACATTCCATTCTCCATTCAGTGGGAAATAAAAGGCTTCCTATACTTCTTTTGTGGAATCTCTGCCCAGCCCCTCTCTTACCCAGAGGGGATAGAACAGTAACAAGCAGCCGGGTGTGGAGAGCTGGGTAGAAGGAGACCCGGGGGAAGTAACAAGAGGCCAAGGGAATGACAATCGATTTCTGTTTTAAATGCAACAACTGGGACTCCCAAACTATGATTCAAATGAACCATATATTCATTCCCTTCCTGCTGTTCAGACTTGCTCTTCTGGAGACTTCTTGGCTCTCCAGTGAAACCTAATGGCAAAACCCATCACTCTTCTGGTCATTTTAAAAAAATAGACTTTATTTTTTAGAGTAGTTTTAGGTTCACAGCAAAATTGAGGAGACCGTACAAAGGTCCCCTATATTCTCTGTCCCTACACACGTGCAGCCTCCCCCACCATCAACATCCAGCCCCAGAGCGGTTTGTTACAGATGATGAACTATGTGGACATGTCATTATCACCCAAAGCCCATAGTTTACACCAAGGTTCACTCTTCATTCTGTGGGTCTGAACAATTGTATAGTTATAAGTACCCACCATTGTAGCAGCATACAGAGTCGCTTCATGCCCTAAAAGTCCTCTGTGTTCCACCTATTCACCCCAATCCTTCTGGTCATTTTTAAGCAGTAAAAAAGTTTATTCCAAAAGTAGCTTCAGTTCAGTTGGGGAAAAAGGGTTTCATTTAAAATGAAATCTCCAAAGCCTCTAGATTTGTCACCCTGTTAGATGACAGAAGGGTACAGGTAGGTTTTCCTGTCTTTGCCATCAATACTTCCAGCTGCAGCTTCTGACTCCTCCAGGCTTGAGCAACAGTAAGAGGAAGAGGAAAAGGAAGGGAGAAGGCAGGGTCTTACCTGACAGCACTGATCTGAGGATGGTGGGTTTCTCTCCTAGCCTGCTGTGGGCTCCACCCCTGTCTCTCACCTGCCATTTCTTTGACACAAGCAACTGCGTCTATCTTTTGACTGGTTGCTTCTGACTTCCCCTTTGGTCTCTGAGCATTGGGCAGCGGGGGGGCAGAGCATGCCACCTGAGAACATTGCCTCTTTGGCATGAGGGTTATTTTGAGAAACATCAGACATAGGAGAAGCTCTGAAAACAGAGTTAACCTTTTGTGAAGGAAAGTTACATTTATGAAGGAAATCTCCATTTGTAAGCATGTCTCCCTCTCTATACCAGTAAGAGAAGGATGACTTTGAGTCACAGGAGAATCTTATCACCACCTTAAACCTGCATAAACAACTTTATCCTTGTTTATCATGCTTTTCCTGGTTATCTCCCCAAACTGGTTTCCCTACTCCTCTTTTGCCTTTAGTTGAAGATGACATTTAAACTGGAGTTCTAAGCCATGCTGGGAAATTACTAACTTTTTTTCCTGGGTATCTCCCATGTATACATAAGGGATACATGTTAATAAATTTCTGTTGTTTTTCTCTTGTTAATCTGTTTTTTATTACAAGGGTCTCAGCCAAGAACTCAGAAAGGTAGAGGGAAAATTACTTTTCCTCTCCTACATCAGTCATTTTCCAGCTTCCTTCCACCCAACTCCCTCCATTCTCAGGCAGCCTTTTTGGACACTATCTATGACAACCCATGCTGGCAGTCTCACATCTGGCCTGTGAGAAATACCCACTTCATTCACCCCAACAGATTCATGGAGCCCTGGTGGGGACCTGTAAGCCACCTTTGCTTCTTTCCACCATTGGGACAGCTAGTTACCAGAAGTCTCTGCTATGAAGCTCTCAGGCTTGAGTCAATGTAGCTCCAAGAGGAGGGGATTCCCCACCCAGGGCAAGTTCCCTATGAACCGCTGAGACAGAAGGAAGGCAAGGGCTTGAAACGGCTTATTCTCATGGCTCAGTCTCCCCTCACTCACACCAGCAGCTCTTTCCAGCACCACTTGGGACACCCTCTTGCATGGCTCCCAAGCTCTCGGCTCCCATGGTTTCTGCCCCCAAGCTCTCTCTCCATCCCTGGCCGTACTGTTCTGCCTCCCTCCCACACTGGGAGAAACTCTGTGAATGGG
This sequence comes from Smutsia gigantea, assembly GCA_032199065.1. Classification (NCBI taxonomy): domain Eukaryota; kingdom Metazoa; phylum Chordata; class Mammalia; order Pholidota; family Manidae; genus Smutsia; species Smutsia gigantea. The sequence continues at coordinate 1,174,213 of JAVSCE010009123.1, forward strand.
TCACTGGTGACTGGTGGGCGCCTGGCCAGTTACATACCAGGAACAAAGGGGAGAATGGGTAAATTCTCTCCACCCCTGCCCTGGACTGGCAATTCGTTGCTGGTAAATATCCCATAAATGTGCAAACATGCTCTAATTATATACACAATGAGTGCTATTAAAGCCACGTGGGAATCCTGGTGAGAAAGTTCCATGTTCCCCACAGTCAGACATCAGTCTTCCATGTCTCTCAAACTGCCAGGGACTTTAAACAAGCTCCCCAAGTTGTGACCTTGAAGTTTCTTTCCCTACGCTGGAGGTAAGGGGCATAGTACACCAAAACTGTCTCCAAAAATCCTCTCCTAATCTTCAAAATCCCCACAGCTTTGTACCCTTGATGTGGGTGAGGCATAGATACCGTTTTGTACATTCCACACTGGTCTCCCACTGCCGTCTGGAGCATGACGTCTATTTCTTAGGACTTGCTTCAAGTCAAGATCCAGTTGCAGACAACAAAATCCAATATACCTATTTTAAGTAGAAAGGTAGTTTTTTAGTAGAATATTAAAGGGTTTACAGAATCAGATCTTCCTCTGAGTTGCTGGGAATGACTCATAGCTACACCACAGGGGTCACTAACCCTGAAGAACCAGAAAACTTTTCAAATCAGCAAGTTACCAGCATAGCTTCTGGTTCCAGAACCACCCCATCTCCACCACAATGGATGCCTTGTGCATCCATGCCTTTCTTCACACTCAACTCAGTTCCAAATTTAGGCCTCACACCAATGTATTTGATTGCTGGAGCCTAAATCATATCTGGAACCCCAGCTGCCAGAAAATCTGAGAAGCGATTTTACAGACATTTTACTAGAGAAAGGCCTATGAGAAGGAGGCAGGATGGAAGCTGGGTAAGTCCACAGCATCTGCCCAGACAATCTCAGTTAAAACTGAGGTTGAAACAGTTCAAATTTTAAAGTTTTATTGTTCTTTTACTGTCAACGAAAGACAAATTAAGGGAAAAACAATCAACCATTCTTTGTTGTGTTATGGTAAACATATCTGTTGGTCTACTCTAAAATTGTGTTATAATGATAAGTTCCTATTTACCAAAAACAATATATTGAATATGATTATGTGCTACATATCATCCTGATGGCATAAAAAGATACAGACACAGAAAAGAGATACCTGTTTTTCTGTTGTTCCAAAATGTAGGGTACTTTTCTTGAAAACTTCAGTGCACTAGAGAAAATGACTGCTATCTCCCATCATAAAATATTGACTTTATTCCTGAGGTGCTAACATGATCGTTAACTGCTCAGTGACATTGGAAAGTTCAGTTTCCATGCAGTCAACTAAGAGAAAATAGTTCCATTTTAGCATCCTGTAAATGGAGAGTTTCAAAATATCATACAATCAGAAATATTTACTCTTAGAATCCTTTTGTGTGGGGGTTGGTCTTCGGGACCAGGGTCCTCTTTGGGGCTTGAAGAGAAGCATCATTTCATTGTATTTCCTTTGCCTCCGTGGTCGTCAAGAGACTGTCATATCTCAGGACTGGGCCCCTTTACTGAGTTGATCCTGTTATGGCCAAATGTCCTTGCCCATCTCCTGTAGCCAGGCTCTCCCAGCCCAATTTTTTCTCCTACTTGAATACTCCTACACCCACACACTGTTTCGATTTTGGATAAGCCAGTTCCTCTTTGGGTAGCCAGGCTGGGCCTAAATCTTCTCATCTATGTTAGGAAGTGACACTTACTTACAGGATAGATCAGGTCAATCGCAGACAAAGAATGTGAACATGGTTTGTTTTTTGTTTTTGTTTTTTAAATTTAAGATGCTCAAGTGCCCAAAGCTGAGTTGACAGACTCCTTATTCCACGGCACACAGTCATCCATGGAAATAACTTCAATACTCACTTGGTTTGATGTTGTTTTTATTTTTTCCTGCTTTCATCTTCTAGTTGCACTCCCTACCCTTCCACAAAGGCATCCTCTTAGTGTGTTTAATGTTGTGTCCTTGCAAGCTATCATCCATATGTTTATTTACATTTGTGTAGATCCTTGAAAATATATAGAATTGATTTCATACGCTTTATTTTATACAGATTTCGTTCTTTGGTATAAAAAGCGTGCATTTCAATGGAAACCTGCACTGTCTCTAGCACACTCTTCCTTGTGTTCTCTGATTCTGATTCTATGAGAGCTACTTTATAATTCTGTAAATTGTAGACATGCAAATTCCATCCCATCTTCCTTCCCCTGCTGTGGGAGAGAAAATAAACAAAAACTGGCTTGTCTCCTTAGGCAATTCATTTCAACAATCCTTTATTCCATGTACATTTATGCTTCTTAACTTCTTTTTCTAATCAGTTCTAACATCTGCCTAGTTCACTCATTCAGGATGTGTTAAATGAAATCTTTAATGTGTTTATTTTTATCTGTATGAGAGTCATGATTTAACCTTTTTTTGAAAACTGTAACTGTTGATAAATTTTCACTCGGTATTGTGCTCTGAGACTGTCTTTTTTACTATATGTAAATCAAAATCTTTTATTTAAAAAAATTTTTAATTCTCTGTAGGATTCCATATAATGTGTTGCATTGTACTCTTCCACTGCCCTAGTGATGGATAGCTAGGTTGCTTCAACAGCTTTCTGCAAAAAACAAACAAGCCAAAACCAAGAAAAACAAAAAACAGAATTTTGAAATAAACATCTCCATTCATGGTCCTGGAGGATCCATATAAGACTTTTTCTAGGGTACAAACATAAGCGGCATAAGGCCAAATGGACCAAAGGTTCAGAAATAAATCCACACATGGACCTGATTACCATAAAATGCCTCTGATTTAGGAGGAACGGTGAGTCTTTCCAACACATGGTGATGATCTATAGGACAGAAGGAAAAAAAAGGCTTCTACCCTTGTTTCACACAGAAGGAAAAAAAAGGCTTCTACCCTTGTTTCACACCATACACAGAATTAATTCAATATGGGTCATAGACCTAAATAGAGAAGGTATAAACAATATAGCTTCTGGAAGAACACAGAAAATATGACCTTGGAGTAGGCAAATATTTCCTAAACAGAACACAAAAATAATCACCATGAGGGAGAATGCATTCAGGAGCGGAACTCTGGGCGTAGGACAGTCACAGATTTACTCCCTATAGAAGTTTCGGATTGCTCTCCAGAAACCTGGGCGATTCCTCCCAGCAGAGTTTGAGTATTCACTCTCTCATGCATACAGAGTCTTTTCCAACTTTCTACTTCCTACCAGTAGGATAAGTAAAAAGTACTATCTCAATGTCTTAAAATTACTATTTCACTGATAACTAATGAGGTCAAACATATTTATGGGCTTACTAGGATTTTTACTGCACTGTATCATCTACGTCTGATCATTTTTCTGTTGGATTTCCTTTCTTCTGCTTGCTGATTTTTGATAACCTCTTGATTCATTTAGATATTAACTCACGGTCCGTTTTAGATACTGCAAATACCTTCTCTCAGTCTCTCATCTGTTACTAAACAAGGTTTGGCTGTGCAAGCCACAGTGGGCCGCTTTTAGATTTAGACAGCTTATCGCTTACCTAGGCAGCAAAAGGAAGGTAGCCAAAGGTGCCACCTTCCCGGGGTCCTTGTCCCGCACACCAAAACAAGGGGACAGGTCATCGCTATGTGAGCTGTTGACACCCCATTGCTGAGAAGCCCACTTGTGCTGACTGCAGCTCAGTGGGCTTAGAGCCTGCAGCTCTACTCTGAGGGGGTCAAGCCTCATCAGAACATGGGGTGATGGGAAACTGTCTCCTGGGGGAGATGGGAAGGGGAAGGGGGAGATGGCACAGGCCTCCCATCATCTTCCCAGAAGATCAAGGGCATTCTGCTGTGACTCGGGTTAGCTGTCAAGCCTCTGCCTGGGTGGCTTCCGTGGACACAGCAAGACAGTCAGAGTGGTATGCACTGTGGAACTGTTCTCTGACATTGATTTCATTCACAATATCCTTTGTTTGTAAAATAACTTTCTTGTCAGGTTTTTTTTTTTTAGAACTGAAACCCTCTATAACCACATGCCTGAGAACTGAAACCACATCTTACTGTCCATATTGACATGGCTTTGCAATGCCACTGTTTTGGTTAGTGTTACTTTCCTTTCCTGGGAGTTTTCCTGACCAGACAAATGGTTGAATTGTTTGTTAGAGAAACTTCTGGAAAGACCCATCTACTCTTGAGTGGGAAGCATCAAGTTTGCACCTCAAGATTCTTTGAATTCCTGCCTTGGGATCCTCCAACTTGCTGTTTCTGCCAATCCTGGATGGTGGTATTGCAACCCTTCCCCAGTCCTGATGCAGGCCCCCCTTGGAAGACCTGCCTTAACCCAACTACTAAAAAAAGTTCTGACCTTGGCTTCCTCCAGATTGCCCCCACAGTCCCACAGCTCCGCAGGGTGCTGCTTTTGCTGACCACCTTAAGCAATAAACAGCTTGTCCTTCTTAACAGCTTCCGTTGGTGATGTCAGGAAACCAGCGTTGAACAGTGTAATGAAACCCAGGCATTTTCCCCCTGTGACTCACATTTGGGGATCTTATTTAAGATGTCCTTCCTAATCTGAAGCACAATAATATTTTGAATATCATCTTTAAGACAATGTACAGGGATATTCTTACCCATTAGCTTCTATCAGCTTTACAGTTTTGACATTCACAAAGACCACACAACAAAGATCTTTGTTATGAGGGGGCAGGTTAGAGTTCACCTCAGTCATTTAGAGCTGTGTTATCTAGTACGTTAGCCACTAACCACAGGTGGCGATTTACATTTAAGTTAATTAAAATTAAATGAAACATAAACATTCAGTTCCTGTTGGCACTTGCCATGCGCTAGAGGCCCAACAACCATACATGGTTAATGGCTGCTTTGTTGGACAGAAAAATATAGGACATTTCCACCATCGTAGGACATTGTCAGCACAACTTTCAAGATTTTTTGTTTCGACATAACTGGTTGGCTAACAAAGCTTTAAGTTCCTTGTTATAAATTTAGCTTCTTATTAATACAGATGAAACCTTTTTACAGCACATGGTACTTTTACATTTGCATAGTTCGATTTATAGTTTCCATTTAATTAAAGCAGATTTTCCTCTTAAAGAGAGAATCACATTCCTGATTTTTTATTTTCCTTTCTTAAAAGAAAGGGCTCAAAAAAAAAAAAAAAGGAAAGGGCTCAATGTTACTTTGGTACCTCAATCATTTGCCTTTTCCCCAGGGCTCCTTTGATGCCGCCTTGTCCTTGGGCCTGCAGGGGCAGCCCGTTTGGACAGCTGATGGGGACACAGTACCAAGTCTGCTGGGGAAGCCCGAGTGATGGGGACAGCTCAGCATTGGGCGACGTGCTGGGTGTGAGTCGGACAGGGTTTGGATGCCCAGCTCAGCTGTGAAATCCCCGTGCGACCTCGCTGCTTGCTCTGCCCCTCAGCCTCACAGGGAAAAAGGCAAGAGGCTGGAGATGCCCACCGTGGACCCTCCCCAGGGGCTTACACGGTAAATGAGAGAAGCCGGCCTGGCTGTCAGGGGACTCAGAGTCTGTCTGACAGCAACAAAGAAGAGCGTCCTCAATAAGGTAGCGACAGAACACAGCACAGGACCAGGTGCCAGCGTGAGCCCCCAGACACTACGTGCTTAGGACAGGGAGCAGGCTGGAGTCCTCTGCACCAGATTCTGGCAAGAGGGCCCCCTTGTGGCCGGGCCCAGTGAGGTAGTTGGAGAGCCGCCCCTGGAGGCATCCCAGAGGCTGGGGAAGCCACAAGCTCCAGCACAGTCTGGTGCAGGGACGGCAGGGTAGTCAGGAGTGGGGCGTGCCGGGGACTAGACATACTAGGAGCTAGAGGCAGGGGCGGGCACAGATGATGAAACCTTCTAAGCCAGCCCAAAGCCCAGTTAATGCGGGTTAGCTGAGCGCTCACGGGAGCTCCGTGGTCAAGAACAGGAAACAGCTGTGCGCGCCTCCCCACTCCTGTCCTCTCTTACCCGGGCAGCCTCGGGGTGCCTAGTGACAGCTTGCACTCCAGGCCTCCTGGCCATTTCCCTCAGAAACTCTAGCCTCCACCTCCGGCCTCCTGTTGTCACCCTTCTCCCTGGGAATCCCGGGGGCCCTGTTCCACCACAGGACCAGAGCAGAGGTGCAGGGACATATGCGGTCTTGAGCTAGGCTGTACGTGACTGGGATGCGACTTCGGTACACACAGGGTGCTACAGCGTCCGTGGGCGGCGTGGCCAGCCTGAGGTCAGGCAGCCCCTTACCTGGCTGCATTCCTATTCTTTATGCTTAATCAAACTAAGTCAAAAAATATTTTCTTTTGTTGTTTATCAAGTATTTATAAACAGGTTTTGTATACCGAGGATCTTTACATTTTTAGTTGAGCCTTTTTTTTTAGATAGTTTCAGATTTCAGAAAAGTCGTGAGGAACTTAGAGACTTCCCAGACACCCCAAACTAGGTTTTCCCTATTAGCAATATCTCACATTAATAAGGTACGTTTGTCCCAATTAATCACCCAATAATGATATGTTGTTTTTGACTAAAGCCCATACTTCATTCAGATTTCCTTAGTTTTTACCTAATGCCCTCTTTCTGTCCCAGAGTCCCATCCAGGACACTTCAGTACATTGAGTCCGTCACTCTTGGCCAAGACAGGTTCTCAGAATTTCCTGATTTTTGACAACTTTTACAGTTTCGAGGAGCACTGGTCAGTTGTTTCCCTGGGGAGTTGTGTTTTTTTCCTCACTGGGTTGGGGGAGGAAGACCACAGAGGTTAATGCCATGCCCATCACATGTCAAGGGGACATGCTACAAACATGAGGGGCACTGCTGATTTTAAACTGGATCCCAGGCCTGAAGTGGTTAGCCAGGTCTGTCCACTGTAAGGTCACCCTGCCCTCCCTTCCCCTGCTCTCCTCTTTGGAAGGAAGGACAGCCCACATTGGAGGGGTGGGAGTTATGCCCCCTCCCTCCCCTCAAGGGCAGACTGTATAAGCTGGTTGGAATTCTTCTGTATAGAATTCCAAATTTGTCTCTTCTCTCCCACTCGTTCATTTATAAATTTGTTCAATCAGTTATCTATATCCGTATGGATTCACAGACAGTTATTCTGTACTTTGGGTTATAATGCAATATCACTTAATTTTGTTGCTCAGGTTGTTCCAACTTTGGCTATTTTTTTCCTCCACACACTTTCACACATACATTGTTAAAATGAGAGGATCTTTCCTCTTCTCACCCGCTCATTATTCCAGCAGCCAGCACCAACTGAGCACCATTAGGGACTGAGAGGTCCATGTTCAGAGGTGAGGCCAAGCAGCTTGCTACTCTGCCCCCAGCAGGTCCATTCCCTCCTGCCTTCCCTCTGATAGTCCTTGCCTGGCCCACGCCCTTCTCCCACCTCTGCTGGCCCCACCTTTCCCAGGGACCATCCTTCCGGTTCCTGGAAGTGAAACTCTGCCCCCAACTCAAAACCTCCCAGGGTGGAAACATATCATTGACCCACCATGCCTGGGACTGGGGCCATGTCCTGCTCTGGAGAGGAGCTGGTCTGGGTGTTGGCCCACGACTGGGTGCAATTCCAAGAAGAGCTAGGGATCAGAGCTCAGTGGGGTGGGAGGGATAGAGCCAGGAGAGTAGAAATTATATGAGATTTCCTTTCAGATTTATATCCAGGTGGAAGTAGCTGGGTAGTGGGGTCTCAGACATCTAATTAATGCAGCCGTTTTGTGCAACCTGAACCGCTGATCTAGACAACTAGAGGTTCTGTCTTTCCTTGTTGTGAATCCATGTGAAGTACACAGCACTAACTATGGGATGTTTTTGCTAAAAAAAAATTGGAGGATGAAAATAAAGGAAGCTGAGTGATGGCTCATGGGTGTTAGATGTATTATTATATCTACTTTTGTGCAAGCTTGGGAATGTTCATAATAAAAAAAATACATACATATAAACACATGTTGAGGCCACAGTTATTTGGTTTTTACGTGTATGGCTTAACCCCATCCTTCCTTGCTGTACTGATCTTATACAACTGCAGTGGATTTGGACAAGTCCACATTTACAACACAGAAATACTGAGATTAGTTTAAAGAAACTTGGCAATGGGATACAAGTATATTGAACAAAAATACATCTTCATCAGTTCAGATGCTAGAGCTAGCATTCAGCTACAACCATTTAATATTTTATCTTAACATTATAGATCCTATCATTTGCTGTGTACATCTAGACATAGTTTGCTCCTTTTTTGTTGCTTTGTAGTATTCTATCGTATGAATATATAGCTGCAGTGGGTACTGCCTAACTCCTTTTGGGTTTCTGAACCAATTCCAATGTGTGTGTGTGTGTGTGTGTGTGTGTGTGTGTGTGTGTGTGTGTGTGTGTGTGGTGGGGGGTGGTCTTCCCACACACACCAGACAATTCTCAAATACCAGCAGGGTGTCCAAGAACTCAACTCAATTCTGATGCTGTCTGTCCAGAGACAGCATCAGATTCCCCAGGTCAAGGGCTCTATCCTAAAAGACTGCCCTCCACCCCCTACTCCAGGCACCAGTCACAAGCCTCAGGCAGTTAATCTGTGTTTCTGACCTGCCAGCTACAGACTAGAGGTTCCAATGCACTCCCCCTTTTATTTGATTAATTTGCTATAGAGGCTTATAGAACTCAGGAAAACACGTTTACCAGTTTAATAAACGATACTGTAAAGGATACAAGTTAACAGCCAGATGAAGAGATACATAGGGCAAGATCTCTTGGCGCTTGGGGCCTGGCTCGGTGGCAAGTAGAGGCGTTCTGGTTCCCCAAGCTTGGAAGCTTTCTCTGGCAGAGAAGCAGGATCCCAAAGAGCAGAGAGCAGTAGGCTCCTCTTAGGGGATTTTGTGAGGGCTTCATTGCCTAGTCATGATTGACTAAATTATTGGCCATTGGCTGATTCAACCTCCAGCCCTACCCTTGGGGGTGGGCGTGTCCAAAAGTCTCTCATTAACATGACAAAACACCTATTTCACCTTTAAGACTCTGCAGTGTTTTCAGGAACTATGGATCAAGACCAAATATACCTGGGAAATACACATTGGGCCATACGAATGACGCAATATGTATTTCTTATGACTCATTGTATCATAACGACAATTTGGCCATCCTGTTAGTAGACATTTGAATTGTTTTGATTGATTGGCTGTAAGAAATAAAATTGCTATAGACATTTTTATATGTCTTCCGGGGGCATTTATTTTCATTACTTAGGGTAAATATCTCAGTGGAATTGCTGGGTCATAGGTTGAGTGACTTTCTTAGAAACTTTCTTAGAAACTGCCAAATTGTTTCCCAAAGTGGTCAAACCACTTCATGTTCCCCTCAGCAACAAAGAAAAGTTACGGTTGCTGTACATCCTCACTGGCACTTAGCATTGAAAGTCTTTTAAATTTTAGCCATTCTAGTGGGTATGAAGTGACATCTCGTGGTGAGCATATCTTTCCATGTGCTTCTTAGCTGTGCATACAGCTTCCTTATCTTTTGTGAAGCTTGTGTTCAAGTCTATGCCCATTTTCAATTTCAGCATTTGTCTTTTTATTATTGAGTTGTTAGGGTTATTTATTATTCTGGATTCATGTTCTTCATACGTCCATTCTCTCTCTTAAATATGTGTTTTGATAGGCAAAATTTTAAATTGTCATTAAGTCCAGTCTATCAAAATTATCAATTTTGTGGTTAGTGTTTTTTGTGTCCTATCTAGAAAGTGTTTGCCTACCCTAAAGTCATGAAGATATCCTCAAATGTTTCATTCTAGAAGCTTTACTTTCATAACAAATACATCAAACAATGGAACTACTTCAGCTTTGTTCCTTTTCAAGATTGTTTTCGTTATTCTATAACCTTTGCATCATCACATAAATTTTAGTATCATACTGTCAATTTCAACAAGAAAATCCAACTAGGACTTGAATTGGGATGGTATTGAATCAGCAGATGAATCTGGGGAAAATTGACATCTTAACAATATTGAGTCTTCCAATTAATGAACATGGTATATCTCTGAGTTTTTACAGGTCTTCTTTAATTTATCTCTGCAGAGTTTTAGTTTTCAAAGTAAATGTTTTGGAATACTAAAAAAAACTGTTATGAGGTATTTTGTGGTTTTCATGTTATTTGAAATGGCGTATTTTAGAATTAATTTTCTAATTGTTTCCTGATAGTATATAGATTTATAATTTGTAGATATACCCTGCAACTTTAACAATTTTACTTGTCAGTTCCAACAGTTTTTTTTAGGTTCCTTAGGATTTTCCACAGAAACAATGAAGTCATCTGCAAATAGACTGTTTTCCTTCTTCCTTCAAATCTTACGCTTTTATTCTTTTCCTTATCTTCTTGCACTGACTTGGACCTTCTGTACAGTATTGAACAGAAGTGAAAAGAGTGGCTATCTTTGCTTTTCATTTTCATCCTTGAGGGAAATGCAGTCGATATTTTTGCCATAAATATAAGATTAGTGGTAAGTTTTTTGTAAATGTCCCTTACCAGAACAAGAATGTTCCCTTCTATTCCTAGTTTGCTGAGAGTTTTTATCATAAATTGGGGGGAGGGTGCAAATGCTTTTTCTGCATCTATTGAGATAATCCTGTAATTGTCTTTTATTCTGGTCTTTGAGGCATTAGGTTGACTGATTTTCAAATGTTGAACAGATGCTGCATTCCTGAGATAAACTGCACTTACACATGTTGTATTATAATTATTATATACATTGATGGATTTGGTTTGCTAATAGTTTGTTAAAGATGTTTTTATCTATATTCAAAAGGCATGTATAATTTTCTTTTCCTGTAATGTTCTTGTTAGGTTTTAGTATCAAAGATAGTCTGAAACAAGTTGGGATGTGTCTCCTCCTCTATTTTCTAAAATGGTTTCTGTAACATTGGTGCTATTTCTATCTTAAATATTTGATACAGTTCACCAAAGAAGCCAAAGAAGAAAACTGTGTCTGGAGTTTTCTTTTGGGAAAGATTTGAATTACAGATTCAATTTATTTAATAAATATGAGGATATCCAGATTTTTATTTTCTTCTTGTGTTAGTTTTGATAAGTTGTATGCTTCAATTAATTTGACCATTTCATCTAAGTTGTCAAATTAATAGGCATATCAATCTTCATAATATTCCATTCTTTTAGGTATCTGTAAGGATCTGTAGAAATGTCCCTTCTATCATTTGCATTTTCTTTCCTTTTCTTAATCAGTGTAGCTAAAGTTTTAAAATTTGCATAGTTTTCAAGGAACAGACTTTTAGCTTTATTAGTTTTCCTTGTTACTTGTCTTCTATTTCATTGATTTCTACTCATTTTTTCATATTTCTTTTTAAAAATACTTTCATTTAAAAGTTGCTCTTCTTTTCAAGATTCCTAATGAGAAAGCTTAGAGCATTGATTTTAAACCTTTCTACTTTGCTTTCCCAGCACACCCCAGCTTTATGAGATACAATTAACATATATTGTGTAGGTTTAAGGTATACAACATGTTGATATGATCCACTTAAATATTGCAAAAGCATTACTCCCATAGCATTAGATAACACTTCCATCTTGTCATATAAGAATCATTTCCTTTTTGTGGTGAGAACATTTAAGATCTATTCTTTTAGCAACTTTCAAGTATATAGTAAAGTATTAGTAGCTATAATCATCATACTGTCTTTTAGATCATCAGAATTTGTTAATCTTTTTTTTTTAGTAATTTCTTAATGGATTTATTGAGGTATAATTTATGTACAATAAATTACACACATTTAAATGTACAATTTGATAAGTTTGGCATATGTATGCTCCCATTAAGCCATTGCCACAATCAAGATAATAAACATGTTGATTACCCCCAAAAAGTTTCCTTGTGTTCCTTTGTAATTAATTCTTTGCTTTTGCTCCTCTGTGCACTGTCCTTCCCATCCCAGGTAGCCGCTGATCTGCTCTCAGTCTCTAGAGTAGTTTGTAATTTTAGGACTTTATATATATGGAATTATACAGTATGTATTCTTTTTTTTCTTGGTCTGGCTTCTTTCACTTGTTACTTTGAAATTCACTCATGTTGTACTATGTGTCAATAGTTCTTTTTATTGCTGAGTGGTATGCCAGTGTATGGTTACACCACAGTTTGTTTATCCATTCACCCACTATTGGACTTTTGTGCTGTTTCCAATTTTTAGCTCTTACAAATAAAGCTACTATGCACATTTATGTGCAAATTTTTGAATGGATATACTTTCGTACCTCTTGGTAAATACCTAGGAGTGAAATGGCTGGGTCATATGGTAGGTGAGGGTGAACCTTTTAATGAAACTACCAAGTTGTTTTCCAAAGTGGCTCTGTCATTTTAAGATTTCTACCAGCAGTGTCTGAGAGTTCCAGTTTCTCCACCTCCTCATCAACATTTGGTATGGTCAGTTTTTGCAACCTGAGCCAGTTTAATAAGTGTGTGCTGGTATCTCATTGTGGTTTTAATTGCATTTCCTTGATGTTGAGTATCTTTTCATGTGCTTATTGGCCATTTGTATATTTCTGGGGGGGGAAGTGTCTGTTCAGATCTTTTGACCATATATTACTGGGTTGTTATTGTGTTTCAAGAGTCCTTTATTCTGGATGTAAGGCCTTTGTCGGATATATAATTTGCAAATATTTTCTCCCAATCTGTGGCTTCATTTTTCACTAAAGCACAAGGTTTTAATTTTGATGGTGAATTTACCCATTTGTTCTTTCACCGATTGTCATTTTGGTGTCATATCCAAGAAATCTTTGCCTAATACAAGGACACAAAGGTTTTCTCCTATATTTTCTTCTAGAAGTTTTATAGTTTTTAGCTTTATACTTAAGTCTATGTGTAATTTTGAATTAATTAATTATTTTTTGCCCAGCTTTTAAAAAAATAAAATAAAATTCTTCACAGTGGCTATCCCAAAATTTTCCTAGGCTTTTTAATTCACCCTAACCACTTGGTCTGAAGATTCTAATTCATTGATAAGGTCCTCTGGATAATCTTTTCTCTTCTTTTCTTTGTTGGTGTATCATTGATATACAATCTTATACTGGTTTCAAATGTGTAACACAGTGGTTCAACAGTTACTCATATTGTTAAATCCTCACCCTCTCTAGTGTGGTTACTATTTATCAACAAAGAAAGATGTTACAGAATCATTGATTATATTCTCCATACTGTAGTACAGTTCATTGTGACCAACTTATAACGTGATTGAGAACTATTGTTCCCCTTTATGCCCCTCACCCTCTCCTCCCGCCCACCCCAACCCCTTCTCCATGGTAACCACCAGTCCCTTCTCAGTGTCTATGAGTCTACTGATGTTTATCTCTTCTGTTTTGCTTTGTATTTATATTCCACAAATAAGTGAAATCATGTGGTATTTGTTTTTCTCTGCCTGTCTTATTTCATTTATTTTATTATGCCTGAGCATAACAGATCCATCCATGTTGTTGCAAATGGCAGGATTTATTTTCCTTTTATGGCTGAATAATATTCCATAATGTATATGCACCATGTCTTCTTTACCCATTCATCTTTTGATGGACACTTAGGTTGTTCCACATCTTGGCTATTGTAAATAATGCAGCAATAAACATAGGGGTGCATATATCTTTTCAGATCAGGGATTTTATTTTCTTTGGGTAAATTACTACAAGTGGAATTTCTGGGTCCAATGGTATTCTATTTTTAGTTTTTTGAGGGACCTCCATACTGCTTTCCACAGTGGCTGCACCAGTTGACATTTCCACCAACAGTGTAGGAGGATTCTCTTTTCTCCACATCCCTGCCAGCACTTGTTATTTCTTGTCTTTTGGATAGTGGCCATTCTGACAGATATGAGGTGATATCCCATTGTGGTTTTGATTTGCATTTCCCTGATGATTAGTGATGCAGAGCATCTTTTAATGCGCTTACTGGCCATCTGTTTTCTTCTTTGGAGAAATGTCTGTTCAGGTCCTCCATGCATTTTTTAATTGGATTATTTGTTTTTTCTAGTGTTGAGGCATGTGAGCTCTTTATATATTTTGGATGTTAATCCCTTATCAGATAAATAATTTATGAATATATCCTTCCATACTGTAGGTTGCCTTTTTGTTCTGCTGAAGGTGTCCTTTGCTGTATAGAAGCTTTTTACTTTGATGTAGTCCCACTTGTTAATTTTTTATTTTGTTTCCCTTGCCTGAGATGTGTCCAGAAAAAAATTGCTCATTTTTATGCTCAAGAGATTTTTGCCTATAATTTATCCTAAGAGTTTTATGGTTTCATGACTTACATTCAGATCTCTGATCCATTTCAATGGACTTTTGTGTATGGAGTTAGACAGCAATCCAGTTTCATTCTTTTGCATGTAGCTGTCCAGTTTCCCCAACATCAGTATTGAAGAGGCTGTCTTTTCCCCATTGTATATTCATGGCTCATTTATCATATATTAATTGACCATATATGTTTGAGTTTATTATATCTGGGCTCTCTATTCTGTTCCATAGATCTATGGGTCTGTTCTTGTGCCAGTACCATATTGTTTTGATTACTGTAGCTTTGTAGTATAGCTTGAAGTCAAGGAGTGTAATCCCCCCAGCTTTGTTCTTCTTTCTCAGAATTGTTTTGGCTATTTGGGGTCTTTTCTGGTTCCATATGAATTTTAGAACTATTTGTTCTAGTTAATTGAAAAACATTGTTGGAATTTTGATAGGGATTGCATTGAATCTGTAGATTGCTTTGGGCAGGATGGTCATTTTGGTAATATTAATTCTTCCCATCCATGAGCGCAGGATAGATTTCCACTTATTTGTGTCTTCTTTAATTTCTCTTATAAGTGTCATATAGTTTTCAGAGTATAGGTCTTTAACTTTCTTGGTTAAGTTTATTCCTAGATATTTTATTCTTTTTGAAAAAAACCTTGTTAATCTTATAGCTGGAAGTTTGCACTCTCTTAACCAGTATCTCCCCATTTCCCCCACCCTCCAGCCCCTGGTAACTATCACTCTACTCCCTATTTCTATGAGTTTGGCTTTTTTAGATTCCACACATAAGTGATATTATACAATATTTGTCTTTCTCTAATTTCATTGAGAATATGCCCTCAAGGAACATCTCTGTTTTCCTAATATAATCATTTAAACCTTATATTTCTGTCTAAGGCCTGCTTTATCTAGATATCCTAATTTTTATATATTGTGTTTACATTATTTTTAAGTTAAAATATATTTTAATTTGTTCTATGATTTCTTCTTTGATCCATGGGTTTATTTGGAAGTAAATTTGTTGATTAATTTCCAACAATTTAAGGATTTTATGGATATTGTATTCCTTTCAATTTGTAATGCAATTCCACTCTGGTCATAGAACACACTCTATATGAATTGAATATTTTAAAATTTATTGAGTTGTATATTGTGGTCTGGCATATGTCATAAAATATGCACTTGGAAAGAATGTATTCTGCAGTTATTAGGTGTAATGGTCTATAAATGTCAATTAGGTAAAGTTGGTTGATAGTTTTTTCAAATATTTTATATCTTTACTGATTTTTTTGGTCTATGTGTTTGCCTATTACCAACAGGGGAGTGTTAAACACTTCTAGCTATGTTATTGGATTTGTTATTATAGTGGGAAGAAACTGTAAATAAAGAATTACATATCTAGCAAACTATCCTTCTAAAATTAAAGAGAAATTAAAAGAAAGCTTAGGGAATTCTGTATTAGCAGATTTTCCCTGTAAGAAATACTAAAGGGAATCCCCTAGTCTCTAATGAAAGGATACTAGAAAATGGCTCAAATTCACATGAAGAAATAAGGAATACTAGAAAGATTACTGCATAGGTAAATAGAAAAAAACAGTATCAGTGTATTTTTTTGTTTATAACTTTTCCTATCTCATTAAAAGACAGCTGCATACAGCAATAACTATAAAACTATGTTATTGGGCTTATAATACATAAAGATGTAATTTACTGGCAAGAATAGCAAAAAGGAGGGGTCAGAAAATGAAGCTATAGTACAGCAAAATTCTGATGTCAGATGCAATACCCAGGACCACCACTAAAAAAAAGATTTTTTTTAATATAATAGGAGAAAAAACAATAGGGCATTAAACTGTTACATAGCAATATCTATTTAACACAAGAGAAGATTGTAATGGAGGAATAAAGGAACAAAAATTACGTAAGACATGTAGAAAAGAAATAGAAAAATGGAAGACATAGTCCTAATTTATCTTAATTACCTTAAGAAAAAATGGATTAAACACTCCAATAAAAAGCAGAGATTGGAAAAAGGGAAAAAAGAGCATGAACCAACTATATGCTGTCTATAATGGACATGTTTTAGATTAAAAGATACAAATAGATTGAAAAAAGAGATGAAAAAAGATATACGATGCAAACAGTAATCAAAAGAGAGTTGGTGTGGCTATATCAACATAAGATAAAGTTAATTTTAATATAAAATTGTTGTTAGAGACAAAGAGTGTTATTTCATAATGATAAGAGGGTCAATCCACCAAGAAAAAACATCAATTATAAATATTTATACACCTAACAAAAAAGCCCCAAAATACGCAAAGCAGAAAAAGGGGAAACAGACAATTAGACAATATTAATTAGACATTCCAATATCCCATTTTCAATAATGGATAGAACAACTAGGCAGAAGATCAGAATGAAATGAAAGACGTGCACAGCACTATAAGCCAACTAGACCTGACAAACATCTATGAAACACTCCACCATAAAATAGCAGAATGCAGACTCTTCAAGTGCATGTGGTACAGGAGAGATATATTCTAGGCCATGAAACAAGCCTCAATACATTTAAAAGGATTAAAGTCATATAAAATATGTTCTCCAACCACAATGGAATTAAATTAGAAATCAGTAGCAATAGTAAAATTTGGAAATTCTCAAGTGTGTGGAAATTGAACAACATACACCTAAATGACCAATGAGTCAAACAAGAAGTAGCATGGGAAATAAGAAAATATTTTAAGATGGTTGCAAACAAAATGCAACTTATTAAAGCTTGTAGGATGCTGCTAAATCAGTGTTCAGAAGGAAACTTAAAACTGGAAATGCATATATTATAAAAAGAAGAAAGATCTCAAATCAATTACCAAGATTTCTATTTTAAACAACTAGAAAAAGGAAGTGAAAGCTAAACTTAAATCAAACAGAAAGAAGGAAATAATAAAGATTGGATAGGTACTAAATGAAATAGAAAAAAAGAAACAATAGAGAACATCAACGAAACCAAAAGCTGCTGCAGCTTTGAAAAGATCAACAAAATCGACAAACCTTTAGCTAGATTGGTCAAGAAAAAAAGGGAGAAGACTCAAATTACTAAAATCAGGAATGAGCAAGAGGTGGGCATTACTACTGACCTTAGAGAAATAGAAAGGAATATAGGGAATCCTTTGAACTCTATGTCAAGAAATTATTTAACTTAGGTGAAATGGATTGTGGAAAGACATGAACTACTGAAATTGACTCAAAAAATAAAAAATCCGAATAGACCTATAACAATAAAGAGATTGAATTAGTAATAAAAAGAACTTCCCACAAAGAATATCCCAGGCCTTGATGTCTTCCCTGGTGAATTCTGTCAAATATTAAAGGCCAATTAATATGAATTCTTTTAAAATTCTTCCAAAATAATAGAAGAGGAGAGAACACATCCTATGAGGTCACTATTATCCTGTTATAAAACTAGGAAAAGACATCACACACAAAAAAGAAAACTACAGACTAATATCTGTTATGAACATACATACAGAAATCCTCAACGAAATATTAGCAAAGTCAGGCAAATACAAAAAGGGATTACACACCATGACCAGTGGGATTTATTCTAGGAATGCAGGGTTGGTTCACCAGATGAAAATCAGTATAACAGGCCATGTAAATAGAACAAAGGAGAAAAACCACAAGATCATCTCAATAGAGGCAAAAACAGCATTGACAAAATCCAACATCCTATCATAATAAAAAAAAGCTTAACAAACAAGGAATAGAAGGGACCTTCTTTAACCTAGCAAAGGGCTTCTATGAAAATCTCACAGCTAACATGCTTAATGATGAAGGATTGAAATCTTTCTCTTGAGATCAGGAACAAGACAAGGATGTTCACTGTTGCTCCTTTGATCTAACATTGTATTGCAGGTTCTAGCTAGGGCAATAAGGCAAGAAAAGGAAATAAAATTCATCTAGATTGGAAAAGAAGAAGTTAAATGATATCTCTTGGTGGATGACATGGTCCTGTACATACAAATCTGAAAGGCCATACACAAAAACTATTAAAACTAATAAATAAGTTCCACAAGGTTGCAACATACAAGGTCAGTATCATGAATTGAATTGTGTTTCTATATACTAGCAATGAACAATCTGAAAATGAAATTAAGAAAGTACTTCCATTTACAATAACATGAAAAGGAATGATATACTTAGGAATAAAATTAACTATAGAAGTACAAGACTTGTACACTGAAAATTATAAAAGATTGTTGAAAGAAATTAAAGATCTAAATAAATGGATGTCATGTTTTGGATTAGAACACTTGATACTGTTAACATGACAATAGTCCCCAAATTGACATACAGATTCAACACAATCCTTAACAAAATCCTAGGTGGATGTTTTGCAGAATTTGACAAACTGATTTTAAAATTCATATGAAAAAGCAAGGGATCCAAACAGACAAAACAATGTTGAAAAGAACAAAGTTGGAGAACTTACACTTCCTGATTTCAGAACTTACTACAAAACCATAGCAATCAAAACAGTGTGGTAATTGCTTACAGTTAGACTATGGATCAATGGAGTAGAATTGAGAGTCCAGAAATAAACTCTAACATTTAGGGTCAATTGATTTTTTGACAATGGTATCTCAAGAATTCAATGACAAATTTCTGTTGTTGTAAGCCACCAACTTTATAGTAATAGGAAACCAATACACGGTGTGACTGCTAATGGATATGGGATTTCATTTTAGAGTGATGAAAATGTTCCAAAATTGGATTGTGTGATGGTTGTACAACTCAGTGAATACACTGCAAATCAGTGAATTGTACACTTTAAATGGGTGAATTTTATATTATGTGATATATCTCTGTTAAAAAAATATTTGGGACCTTGGGTTAAGCAAAGATATCTTTGATATGACACAATGTATGATCCATAAAAAATGATATATTGGACTCCATCAAAATTAAAAACTTTTGCTTTTGAAAGACATTATTAAGAAAATAAAAAGGTAAATCACAGAATATTTGCAAACATATTTTATAAAGGGTTTACATCAGAATATATAAAGAGCTCTCAAACTTCAAAAATAAGAAAATAAATAAAAATGAAAAGATTTGAATAGGTACTCTTTCAAAGAAGATGTATTTATTAATGGCAAATAAGCACAGTAAAAGATACTCAATACCATTAGTGAGGGAAACGTAAAATAAAACCACAATGAGTACTACCACACACTATTAGAATGGGGGAAAAACCCAACACCCAACAATGTCAAAATGCTAGCAAGTATAGGGAGCAACTGGAACATTGCTGGTAGAAATGCAAAATGGTGCAGCCACTTTGGAAAATAATTTATCAATTTCTTTAAAGTTAAACATAATCTTACCATACAACACAGCAATCCCACTGTTTAAACCAATGAAATGTAAACCAATATTCACACAAAAACATGTGTACAAATATTTGTAGTGGTTTTATTTGAAATAACCTCAAACTGAAAACCAACCTGAATGTGCCTCAATTGGGGTATGAATATACAATTTTCGTACATCCAAACAATGGGGTCCTACTTTGCAATAAAAAAAGGAGCGAAGTATTGATATACCCAATATACAACATCTCAAATGCATTATACCAAGTAAAAGAAGCCAACTTAATATGCCAAACACTGCATCTTTCCATTTTTATAACATTCTGGAAAGGGCAAAACTATAGAGGGAAAAAGACCAGATCAGTGTTTGTCAGAGACCAAGGGTGGGGCAAAGGATGACTCCAAAGGGACACAGGGAAGTTTTAGAGATAATGGAGAGCCTCTGTGTCTTGATTAGGGTGGTGGTTAGAAGTCTCTGGGTTTGTCAAACAAATTCCCAGAACTTTCCGTGAAAAGGGTGAATTTTAATATATGTAAATTGGACCTTAATTTTTTTAGTGGTAAAATAAATATGAAGAAACAAAAATACTATACTGTGCTAAATTGTTTCACATGTAAAAGCCTAAAGTATATATGATTTTAGAGATTTTGATAAATCCTTCCGTATTTCCCTCAAGAAACACTGGATCCAGTTTATACTCACTCTATCAGTGGAATGAGAGTGTTTGGTTTTTATACCTTATGGTTATGGCATAGCTACCACAGGGGTCACATTTTTCACAGTGTCTCACTCAGGGGTGGGTACACTGTAGGGGATTCATAGGAGCAGTGATTCCAGATGCACAAAGTGCCCGCAGGAGATAAATGAGATCTTCCACTCTGGAAGCTGTTTACCGTTCTGTTGGCGGAGAGGAAGGCAGGATGATCCCATGTGTGTTAGAAGGGAGGCAGCCTCGGGGACCTGAGGGCTGGGGGAAGGACATTTAAAAAGAAGGGTGAATAAGGAATGCATAAAGTATCTTCTGAATGCTGACAGGTCTCAAGTAACAACTAACTCATTCTTCTACCCCAAATGCCTAGATTCCACAGAGCACATGTCTGTACTGGTATCTACAACATAAGATTGGAAGAACAAAAGTGAATGAATGAATGAATAAATTAAGGAACTAAAAGTTTGGAGTCAGCAAAGATAAACTTCCTCTGTTTGGGATTTGGGAGTTCAAGGTTGGTTAAAAGATGGTGGCCATGAAAATTTAGGACTTTTTACTCTGAGTCCCACCTAAGGAGAAGAAAATTGGCAGAGGTGAGCAGGGTGGCCCCACACAGTTTGGGGGGTCACTCGGGTCCCACACCCCAGAGGAGCAGATGACACAGCTCTCCGGTGTCAGCAGTCTGTCCTGATCCTTATCCCGGGGGACCAAGCGAAGGGTGGGGTCCTGGGCCAAATGCTGGGTCATTTCAGCTAGAGCTGGCGGCTGGATAGGCGAGATAGGGTTGAGTTAGCGGAAGTTGAGCGGGCATGCCTGTGTGCTGGCGGGGGACCAGAGCTGGGGGAAGGGGCTGGCGGCTGGTTTCTGGAGAAGAGGTGGGGGAGGGGACGCACTGGCGTCGCCTAGGCAGCCTGCAAGAGGGAGCAGTCTGGGGAGAGCCAGTGGGTAATTGGACATGACGGCATGATGGCAGGGCAGGTGGAGAGAAGGACACAGATGAGGAGACAGTGAGAAGTCAACAGGAGCCGCAGCTTGGGCGTGAGTGTGTGCGCGCTCAGGTGCGTGCCCTCACGTGGGAGATCACAGGAGCCCCTCCCCTAACACAAACTTTATGCTCCAGTCTTTAAATTTGCATCTTTTTACCCTGTCACTCTAAGTGTGACACAAATAAGATGGCATGAGTGACGTTCTGACCAGCCAGGATCCTGGGACGGAGAGAGGGGCAGGGCAGCGCGATGGATGTTCTGGGAGGGATGAATGAATGAATGAGTTTCCCAGAACCTCCCTATGAATGCCTGTTTGTGAAAGATGTAGGATCCAAGATGACCTGCCCCAGCCCCGTGGCCCCTGAACCTGGGTTCTGAGCCCAGAGGATTCCAGGGAAGTCTTTACCTGAGGGTCTGGAAACCTCACACCGGCCCCGCAGATGGATCCCCTGTAGTAGGAGACACCCCTATTGGGCCAGGAGGGAATCTGGAGAGGATGGGACCCTGCAAGCCCTCTCTGGCCTGGGGGGCCCCAGCCTGCGTGGAGCAGCCACACCTGCCTGAAGTTTCGAGGAAGAGGGCGGAAACAGCGGCAGCCCCGCCCTCACAGGCTCTGCGGCCCCTGCGGTCTGCTGGTCACGGCGGGTCCCACAACTTCCTCACTTCCCTAAATGGGCAACTTTACGTCTACAACCCCAGGTCCTTCCCTGGCAGACCCAAACGGCAAGTCCCGTATCAGCCTGGGGCCGTGGGTCCCCGGGGCGTGCTGGCCCCCTGCTGGCCTGTGACTGTCCCCAGCTGGATGGAGTCATGGCTCCCACAATCCTGCTGCTGTTGCTGTGGCTCCAGGGCCACGTCTCAGGTGAGTGGGTGGGTGGACTGGCCTAGCCCCAGGAAACGGTCTCCCTCCCTGCTTTCCCATGCCCAATAATCTCGTTCAGTGTTTTGTGGGGCTGGAGGAGGAGGCGGAGGGGGTCGGGGCTGACACAGTAGCCCCTTACCAGAGAACAGTGAGAGGTTCCATCCTCCTATCTGGCCCCAGGCAAAGCTAACCCAGGCCTCCCAAGCTGAGATAAAGTCCTGGACCCTCTCTGCATGGGCCACCTTATCTGCAGGCTTCCTCAGGACCTCTGACCAGGGACAATGTCCTCACACAAAAGCCTCCCGCCCTTGGCCTCTGCTGGGAAAGCCTTGCTTGGTTCTTACAGGAATCATTCATCATGTGCATGCTTTGAACTTGGGCTTTTGAGCTTTTTCTCAGAAGCTGAGGCCACTAGCCCCTGTCTAGGAAGCAATCCCTGAAGTCCTCTCCCACCCCACCTCTACTAAATGCTCCTGAGGGGGCCCCTTGCAGGCCTGCCTCCCTCGCTGCCATGGCAACCAGTTTACCATTTCCTGTTCTGTTCTGGGCACCGCCTGTGGGAGGGGTGGAGGGTGGGCCCCTAAGGAACACCGTCCGGGAGACCCTTCCCAAGGCCTCCCTCCCATGCACCGCCCCAGAGGGGCTCCTCAGTCTGCCAGGGCGGGAGAGCGGCTCCTGTGCTGGGCAGTTCTGGGGTCCCCTAGGCCTCCCACCCACCAAATAGTTGAGTTGGATCATTCTGTTTGGTTTGCGTGAGACAAACCGTGCTCAGAGAGGGCGTTGCCTTACTTTGAGCCTCAACTACAGGTCAGCTGGGATAGATACTAAGGTGGATGTCTGGGGTGCCGGGCCCTTGGCTGTCACAGCTCTGGGCTCCGTCAGAGAACTTTGGATTGGGAAACAGAAGTGTGCACTGAGGGCTGACCACATTCAGGGTGCTATCCTGAGGCGCTGTTCTCACTGCCCTCCTGAAACAGATGAAGAAATGGATGTTAAGTGATCTGCTCACACAATCAACAGCGGAACCAGAGTTTTAACCCATGCTTATTTAGACTCCAAAACGTGTGCTCTCTATTCTGTCCTACAGGGGAGAGAGTTTTGTGTGTGTGCTTATCCACAAGAGGCTCTGGAGGTGTTAGAGGAGAGAGTGGAGAGCCTACAGCAGGCAGAGGAGACAGGGGACCCCACCACGGTTTTCTCCCTCTCCTTGTCCTCTGATTCACCACTTCTGCCCCTAGTTTTACTCTCTCTCCAGCAGACCGTGGGTTATGAAGTCCACAGACCACATCTGAATCCTACACAGAGTACAACCTCCTGCAGTTGAACATGAAGAACTTAATCTGTGGGTTTCATGTAACTAGACTATTTGAAAATTAAACACCATCTAGAATGAACTATGAGAACTTCCTGTGGAAAAGACGACTATTTGTGAAATAAATGACTCTAAATTTTTTGAAATGTTGCCTTTCCTTACTTTCCTAAGTTGTGCTCTGGAATTTCATAATGACTTCTGTTTGTGTCTGCATCTGTCTCACCTCGGTCTTTCCCTCAAGACCCTGAGGACAGAGCTTATCCCTCTCCCATCAGACCAGAAAAAACCAGGAAGAAAGGGATGGTGTCTGATAGAGTCCCCTGAGTGTGAAGGCTGAGTTTCCTCCATTAAACTGGGGACTCCCTGAAGGAAATGCCTGTGTCTCCACCATCAGACTGGGAATTCCCTGAGGGCTAGTTCCTCACCATTGTAGGATGCCCTGAGGGTACAGGACTACCGTCTTCCCCACTAGTCTAGGAACTCTCCAGAGGACAGGCTTGTGTCTCCTCCAACAGACTGGGCGCTCCCGGAGGGAGACTCCTGTGTCTCCCCTCTCAGACTGGGAGCTAGCTGTTGGCAGGGCCTGGGTATCTCTCCCATCAGACTGGGTGGAGCTCTCAGAGTAGGGCTGTGTTTCTCCCTCACACTGTGAGCACCATGACAACAGAGCAGTATCCGCCCGCAGGAGGGCCTCCTCCCTCCTCTTTGGCCGACTTTGCTCAATAAGTTGTGTCTCTGCAGGTGCCCCTGCTGAGAGCGTGTACTCCAAAGTACAGCACCTTGAAGGGGAGACTCTGTCTGTGCTGTGCTCCTACAAGGGCCGCAAAAACCTCGTGGAGGGCAAGGTGTGGTGCAAAATCAGGAGGAGGAAGTGTGAGCCACGATTCACCCGGGCCTGGGCACAGGGGCCGCGGTACCTGTTGCAGGACGATGTTCGGGCCAAGGTGGTCAGGATCACCATGACGGCCCTCAGGCGCCAGGATTCGGGCAGGTACTGGTGCATGCGGAACAGCTCTGGGACCCTGTACCCTCTGATGGGCTTCCTGCTGGAAGTGTCTCCAGGTGAGCAGGCCTGCTGGGGCTCTGGGAACGTGCGGGTGTCCTTGCTGCCCTGCACTCTGCTAACATCAGCTATACTAAGAATAATACTCCATCAATGGGCATACGGCACTGTAGTTTTCACAGTTCTTTTGCAGACATCTTCATGGGCCTTATTATCCTCATTTTACCAATGAGGAAAAGATCTAAAAAGCACTACATAGCTCTGACCCTGTCCAGGGTCACAGAGCTAGCAAGTGGCAGAGACAAGATTCAAACTCAGGACTCTCTGTGCTTTGTATTATTCAGCCATCTGTTTGATATATGTTCGCTGAATCCCTGTTATGTGCCAGGCACTATTCTAGGCTCTGAGGATATGGTGAAGAGCAAAAACAGACCCAGTCCTGTCCTATGACAGGTGACAGGCAATGGCATGTGATCAGACAAATAATTGCAGATAACAATACATGTTCTTAAGAAAATAAAGCAGTGTGATGAAATAGAAAGTAACCTAGTAGTTGGGGAGCTGCTGTAGGGCTGGAGATCCAAGAAGGCTTCTCTGAGCAGATGACACTGAGTAGAGTCCTGCATGATGACAGCTTTCTTGCTCTGTTGAAATGTGGGTGCTGCAAAGGGTGTTTCAGGTGGGAGAAATCCATGTGCAAAGGCCCTGAGGTGAGAAGGAGCCAGGCCTGGATAAGGCAGGCCTATGTGGTACAGTGAATGTGGACAGAGTGGTAGATGAGGCTGGAAAGTCCAACAGTAATCCTGAAGTCCTATGGAGTTTGAGTTTTATTCTAAGTATAATAGGAAGCTGCTGGAAAGTTTAGAAGGGTGTATTGTAGCTTGTTTCTAAGATTATAATGGCTGCTGTGTGGAGGATGGATTGTGGGAGGGTAAGAACATGGGCAGAGAGGCCATGGTGGGCATCCTGGCTGGAAATGTCAGAGGAGTAGGACGTGGGCCCTGAAGTAGTAGATGGAGTGAAGTGGAGGGGCTCAAATCTGTGATGTTCTGACTTCCTGCCCACTCTGTATGTTTTGGAGGTAAGACAGGATTTGCTCAGGTGGGAGGTAAGCAAAAGGGAGGAATCAAGGATGACTTCAAGGCTTTCTATTTCATCAGCAAGGTGGATGATGGTACCATTTTTGGGCAAATCCTGAAAGAGGAGCTAGTTTGGAGAAGAAAAATAAAAAGGTGCATGTTGTCATGTTAAGTTTAATATATAGCCTAGAACTCCAAGTGCACAAAAAAAGCAGGAGCTTCCCTCTAGAATTCAGGTGAGAGATCAGAGCTGGGGATACATTCAGAAGTATCTCAGTAAAGATAGATTAAAGTCTTGAGGATTAGAGAAATCTATAGAGACAGAAAATAAATCAGTGGTCACTCAGGGCTGAGGGGAAGGAAGGGGAGATAGGGTGGGGTTTTTTTTTTGAGATGATAAAAATGTTCTAAAATCAACTGTGGTGATGGCTGCACAACTCTGTGAATATACTAAAAAAACTCATTGAAATCGGCACTCTAAATGGGTGTGTTGTATGGAATGTGGGTAAGAGCGCAGTAAAGCAGTTAAAAAATCAAGGCGATATAAAAGCTGTCCCTTGAATGTAGAAAAAGAGGGGAGGGCCAAGCCCCAAGCCCCAAGGTCCTCCCTACGTTTCTGTGATGAGGAGGAGGAGGAACCGGCAAGGAAGCTTGAGAAGAAGGAGGCAGTGATCATGAAATACATTATCTGCCCTTCCCACAAGCCCCTAACCCATCTGCGTCCGCATCTTCTGTTGGGTCTGAGCTAGGACAACTGCTGTCTTTAATATGTGGAGCCAGTTCTCATTCCTTCCCTCTCTAGTTCTGATTTAGACCCAAGGAAGTAGTTAAAACCCATTTATTTTGAAGTGCTAATTTGTAGGGGTACAAACATGAGATGGTTTTCTCTGAGCACGTCCACCTATTGTACTATGCCAAATCCCACTGTCCATCTCTTATTGACAATTTGGGAAAATTCCAACTTTGCAGACCTTTTCAGTTATTAGGAAATAAAAAATCCTCAGCCCAATGGAAAACTGTCATCTTAGCAACATATGTTCTTCCACTCCCCCTCGAAAAGCAGTTATGTTATGGCCCAAGGCACCTGAAGCGAGGAAGGCGAGAGAGTCTGCAACCTAAAACCCCCACTTCATTTCGGGAGGTGGGGAAGCAGGGGTTCCTCTTGGCTCCCCGTTCCTGGACCTCCCTTCCCAACTCCTTGATGTACTGAGGCAGGCAGGAAGAGGAGGGAGGTGGGTGTGGACTTCACTGCCCACTGTAGAGGTTCTCTCTCTGTTGGATGCCAGCCACTCCTTTTCTGCCCAGTCCTTTGAGATCCTCTGTGATTAGGGTGTCCTAATATTGGCTCTCCCAAGGCACCTGCGTGAGTTCTTCGAAGAGTCCTTTGTGGGGTCTCCCCTTGCCAAACAGGATGACGTGGGTGATCTGGCTCCAGGTCAGCCTCTTCTCCTACTCTCACCCTCACTAATGCTGGTCATTCCAGGTTCCGTTGCCCAGACAAACGGCCACTTTCCATGGCGACCATCTGGCCCTCAAGAACACAACTTGTCATGCATATGGATGTGCAGAAGGCCTATCCACCCCACCCCAACTCCCACCATCTCTCTCCAGTTTTCTTCTCTGCAGAGATAGACCCAGCACTGCCCCTAGAGGGACCTCCCACCCCCTACAACTCCCTCCTCTTCCCCTGTCCAAATGCCAGGATTATTCTAGAAAATGGGACGTGGGATGGTAAAGGGCTGAGATGATGGATGAGGGCAGAGGACCAGTTGGGGTGTCTGTTAATAATCCCCAAGGACAGCATCCAGCCCTGTGACTGTGGTGTCCTTTGGGATTTGGGCCTGGGACACTTCCTTGTCCTCATCCTGTACCCCCGTTGCCAATTACGGAGTACCTGGAGAAATCCCAGCTCAGCACTGTAATAGGGAAATCTTTGACCCGTGGAAACTAGGAGGGTCTGGATGAGACAAGAGATATGGGGGTGGCAAGGAAAGGAATTAGGGGAGGACCTCAGAGGGGATGGTAAAGACAGGAGATTGACAGGGAGGCTAAAGAAATCTGTGAAAGTCTCTTCCTTCTTTTCTGTGCCTACTTCTCCTCCTTGACATCACCCTCTGAACAAACGCACACATGGTCACTCAGCCAAGCAAAATCCTAAACCCGAGGTCAAGGAGGGGAGATGAGGACAGACCCCACCCTGGCATCCAGACAGCTGTGCGGGCTGCTGGCATCTGCCCCCAGCACCGAGGCCCTCAACTCAGTCTAACGTTCCTTCCTCTCTGGTCCCTCAGCCCCCACAACAGAGAGAAACTCTCCTCTTACCCAGCTGGCCAACATCCTCAAGAGTGGGACTGTCGTCACGACGGGCCCGGCCCCCGCCTCAGGCCCTGCTGCCCCCTTGTCTCCCAGCGTGACGGTGCTCACACCTGGCCACCTCACCTTGGCCGGGCTCTTGCCCTCCACCGCTGCAGGCTCCATCCGACTGACCTCTGTGACAGGCTACAGCTTCACCAGCACCCGCCTCTCCACCACAGCACCCAGGAGGGCCTCAGGGTCCCACCCGGTGACTGCATTGCCCAGCAATGCCAGAACCTCCTCCTCTAGCTCAGCACCCATCTCCACCAAGGATGGGCACCTGCACACCAGACGGCCCACCACGACAATGTGCCACACCAGTAGATCTCTTCTCAACAAACTATCCCCCATCAGGTACCCATGGGTCCTGGGGTTGAATGACTTTTTCCTAGATATGGCAATAGTTCTTGGTACCTGGACAGACCTCATGGTGCAAATGTCACAGCAGACCTTTCTCTTTCATCCTCCAGGAAAGTGATGTGGCCCTGCTGAATGGGAGGTGGGAGACTGGCAGCTGGGATGGGGACACGACATAAAGGATGGCAGTGGGCAATGACAGGGGTCAGCACAAGAGTCTGCAGATGGAGAGGAGAGGACAGGGGAGGGACAGGACTAGGATGCAGCTCAGGTGGGACATGGGGGACTCTTTAATTTGGGTTCCCCCAGAGCAGACTCTGAAGTCAGGACCTGCATTGTACTTGGAACACTGGAACGGGAAGGGAAGGCAGCCGACAGAACACTTCATCAAGCCAGCCACCACCCTGGGCAGCAGGAGCGCAACCCCCCTGGGGAAATTCAGGCCCAGGGTCCAACTCCTGCCTGGACACACAGGGGGCTGGGGTATTGAGACACCAGTGCCGCTGGCCACTGGGAGAGGGGGCCTGCCATGTGTGGCGTGGAGGGTTCCAGGGGCAAAAGAAAGTCCTCAGGCCAAAATGAATATAAATGGAGGTGCTGACAACCGGTGTACACTGAGGCGATACAGGCGAGGGGATACAAGTGGACACCTACAGCATCTGTCACAGAGGACAAAGGTGGGGAGAGCCATCCTCAGTCCATGTGAAGAAAGCAAAAATTGTGGTCTCTTCAGTCATAGTTGGGGGTCTCCTAGAGTCCTTGTCCTTGGCGATGAGCAGATTTGGGGGAATAACGGAGAGGCTGCTCCCCTCAGAGTGTCCAAGGAAGGGAAGCGGTCATTCCTGTCTGTCAGGGGCTGGCAGGGTGTCACTGGGTCCAACTCCTCCTGCGTGGCCTGCAGAAAGATGTGGGTTGGGGTGGGGAAACCTGGTATTCACCTCCTCTCCCCTCTGTCCCGTCTCCTCAGGCAACAGGATTCTTACCCCATTGTGCTGGTGGGGCAGCTGACCTTCCTCCTGGTGCCCGTGATGTTGATCGTGGTCTATGGGTTCTGGAAGAAGAGACACATGGGAAGTGAGTAGAGTCCACCCTCCCAGCCTCCTGAGGGCAGAGCACTGAGAGGTGACATGCTTTTCAAGGCACTCGGTCCCCAGGCTGTGTGTCCTTGCCTGTGTGCAGTCAGGAGGGCACCCATGGGGCAGGCGGGCAGGGAGGGCAGTCAGGAGGGCACCCATGGGGCAGGCGGGTAGGGAGGGCAGTCAGGAGGGCACCCATGGGGCAGGCGGGCAGGCGGGCAGCAGAGCCTAACCCTTGGGGGCTGGCCTGGCAGGAAGCAGAGGGCAGCACCAGAAGAGGAGTTGGCCTGGCCCAGGGGCATGGCGGTGAGTGGGAGCTCCCTTCATCCTCCATCCCCCTGGTGCTCACAGGCTACAGCATATGCAGTGGACCTGCTAGGCCCTGGAGGGACCTGCCTGGAAGACTGGAGCCTCTGTGGAAGCCTGCTTGGCCCGAGGCCACTTAACTGTTGTGGTGGAACTTCTCCCAGATGGGCCCCAGGAGGCCAGAAGAGGAGCAAAGATGGGGACCTGTCTGGACGGGAGACAGGTTGGGGGTGAGGACTGGTGCAGTGCTGGACACAGGCCTTCCCAGAGCCAGAGGCTGCTCTTCATCCACTCAGTTCCCTGGGCTGCCAGGAACCGGGTGAGGGGCCTGGAATGGAGGCCACCAGGCAGGAAGTCCCTGGGAGCCATCAAGGGGATTCTGCTCAGGGCCACAGACCCCTAGGTCCTAGCTGGACGGCAGAGAGGCCCTGACGGTGCTGTATCCAGACAGGGAACCTCAGCTCCACTCAGCCTTGGAATCTCTTCCTGTTGAGCTGAGGGGAGGGAGGGGCAGACAGGCGCCCTCTCTCCACCTGGGACCCTGTGTCCTTCCCACACACTTGGGGAGAAAGAGTCCCAGAGGCAGCCAACGTCCCAAGGGCCCTGTGCTGGAGGAGGAGAAGGAACCGTCTGAGACATGGGGATCCACAAGTGCTGGCAGCAGAGGACCCCGTGCCTGTCCAAGCCCCTCGCTCCCTGGGCCCTGTGCTCTCTGATTTTGGCCCGCCCTGACTGCAGCTGCTCCCTCAAGTCCTGGCAGCCGTCAAGCCCACACCCCACCCCTGCTGCCACCTACTTGCCAGCCCCTCCAGGCAAAGCTGTGCCTGGGCGGCTGAAGCCCATCGGCTCCCATCCCAAGAGCAGCGAGCAGAGGCTGAGCTCAGGGCTCTCTCCCCCAATTCCCACACCTGGGGTCCAGAGCCGAGTCTACACAGGGGATCCTGCAGGGGCTCGTGGCTCTGAGAAGGGGTGGGTCACTCCATCCTAGGGACTCATTGTCCCCTGGGAAGACGAGCCAACCTGTGACACAGAGAAGACAAAAGTGGACCAGAGCCTGGAGGACTTCCCGGTGGGGCGGGCGGGGCGGGTGGGGCAGGGAGCCACGGAGCCTCAGCCTGGGCGTGGCAGCCCCGGGAGTCTGCCCCTGCCTCACCAGCTCACAGCTCAGACTCAGCCTATTCTGCAGTGAAAGCTGGAGAGTACGGGCAGGAACGCTCCTCTGGAGGGGAGGGTCCACAGCCTGGAGTGACTGGAATAAGCGCCTGGGGATCGTGGCATCTCCGCTCCTGGCCCTGGATCAGGGTCCTCCCGGAGGGGAGAGCAAACGTCACAGTCAGGAGACTGATACAGTCAGCACCTTGGTGGGCAGTCAGCGAGACCACTCCAGGATGGATGCTGGGGGAGAGGAAGGGGCAGCGGATAGGGACAATCCTGGCAAACATCAGGGAGGAGGCACTTCTTCCCTGTGTCCAGGAGGGGGCAGTAGAGGGGACACTCAGACACACACCATCCTCCCTACTGGGAGGGTGTGGCCACCGCCCTGGTGTGTAACTAGGAGGGGCTTACCTCCCTGGGGGAAAATAGCACCCCAAGAGTGCACCCCCACTCGTGATCCTACAGCAGCATCCTGACAGCTCTTGCTTGTCTGTGAGCAGTGTCTGGTGGGGGAGCGCTGCCGAGAGCCCAGGACCAGACCCAGACCCAGGGAAGCCACCTGTCACTGTGTGACCCCGTGTAAATCGCTAAGCCTATTGGGCTTCATTTGAGGGGACAGTAATTCCTATCTCTCAAGACTTATGTTTTTAGGATGAAATGAAATAACATGAACCTCTACAACTAAGTAAATGCTTCGTGATTATTGGTCCTCAAGTTCCTTTCCAGGTGTAATATTTCCATCACATTCTAAACTTACGACCTTCAGACCTGATTTCTCTGTTTTGTCCTTGACCTGAAGGGGCTAGGGAGGGCACGGCATCACATGGACAGGTCCCAGGTGGTGCGTGCCGGACCCAGGAGGAGGCCTCTTGCTTTGGCCTGATGTCAGGGTAGATCTTAGGGAATCAGCCATCCCTGTTTGCCCAGGATGAGGGCACCTGGAACCAGGTAGACCTGCTCAAGCTGCTCACACGTGGGGCCTGCTCCCACTGTGAACTCCACGGTAAGGACATGGCACGGAGGAGGAGGTAGACCCTCTGCTTCTTTGGACCTCCAGGCCTCTGGGTGTACCCCCAGGCCCAGCCTCTCCCTTCTTCCTTTCTGTTCTCACCCTTCTCCTGGAGCTCCAGAAGGACCCAGAGCCCCAGCAGATCCAGACAGGCCAGGGCTGCTGTCTAGTGGGTGAGATAACAAAGCTTCCTGAGCTTCCTCTGGCAACCCTGTGACGGGCTTCCTGTCCTGGGCAAGGGGAAGATGCATAAAGAGAACCCGCCCCCGTCTCCCCCCCTACTGGGATGTTCGTACTGCAGGGTCCGCAGGTGAATCCGACACCTCTGGACACGTGCTCCCTCTGTGAGGCCAGCCGAAAATTCCATTCTCCAAATGGCTACAAAATGTTTCTCATTCCGGATCAGACTGAGTGGGGGGACACTGTGCTGCCCTGCCACACCCTCCTCCAGGGCTGGTGGGCTTCTTGCCCCAGTGCAGGGAGTAGCGACGGTGGAAGGCCTTCTCTGCCAGACCCTTTGGGGGCTGCCCCAGCTGCTGAGAGTGGCCTCACCAAGGGCAGACTCCCTCCAGGGCAGCCCACCGCCCTGACCAACTGATGATTTACAACTGACATAGGGGACTAAAGACCTAAGACACCCCTTGCCATCTGGGAGGGTATCCTGCTTCAGAACTCGGCGAGGTGGCCCCAGTGTCATGTGGGCTGAGGGCCGCCCAGCTCCTCCCCAGGCCTGTGGTCTCTTCCCTGAGCACCTTAAACCTCCAGTGTTCATCTCCACCTCAGAGTTGGCTCCCCACAAACCCTACCACACTGTGTTTTTACAGGGTTTGCTCTTTTCTTAGTTATCTTTTACCTATCAGCAGCCTGGGACAATGGTTTTTCTGTTGCTGTCTAATGATAATTTTTTTCTAAATGTGCTTGATTACTGTGGTCTTTCAACAAATGCTAATGCAGTGATTCTGGCAGCCGGGGAGCCGGGGCCCTGGAGAGGGGGCAGTGGCAACTCCTCCCCTCCCTCGCCTTCTGCCCCCGGCTTGGCTCCCTCCTGCCCTGGCAGGGACTTTTCCCTGCACCTCCACTTGTGGAAATGGCTCTCCATGTCACTCATCTCTTCCCCTTGGGGCCCCACAGAACTTCCCAACTCCCAGGCAGGTCTGGGGAAGAAGTGTCTGACCACTGGCGGCCTCAAAACCAGCTCGTTACTCACCTTCAGTCAGTAGTTTACTTGAGGGGGAAGAGAAAATTGAGGCTGGGAGGAAGCGGTAGAATAGAGTGGGTGGAAAAAGAGGAGGAGAAATAGGTTCTTATTTCACCAGAATTTTGTCCTGGATTTTCACATATTTCTCAACCCAGGGCCAGTGAGACGAGGTGGGAAAGCCTGCCTGGAGAGAGCCCAGCAGTAGCTACAGAGCCCCTGGAGCCTCAGGGCAGTCCCAGAGCTGCAGTTCCAGGCCCAGATGTGGCACCAGCACTTGGGGGTCCTGCCTATAGGCCAAGACCCCCTGCTCCTCGCAGACCCGCCACTTCCCCATCACAGGCTTTTGCCTACCTCAGCTCTTCTTCTCCAACAGGCTGGGGTGGCTGCACTGAATCCCTCTTCTCAGGGGCTTCCCTGCTCCCACCCCAGCTCCAGAAGAGACTCATGGCGTGGGAGGCCACACACCTGCTGCCCACTGTCCTGCTGGTGCTTCTGGCCTCAGGTGAGCAGGGGAGGGGGGCCGAGGATGGCTAGGTGAGGTGTGGCTAGGTGAGGTGCGTATCAGGGGGGCTGCATGGATGGGGCGGGGGCTGGCTCTGGACCACCAACTGAGTGTAGACACAGAACGGGGCTTTCTGACGAGGGGGCCCCGTCTCACAGCCCTGCAGTGGCAGTTGGAGGGATCCCTGACTTGAGAATTTATTCTCAGGCTCCTGGGAACAGAATCCAGAGTTGAATAAACTGGAGGGTGAGACAGTCTCCGTGAGATGCCCATACAAGCCCCAACAAGATTTAAACAAGGTGAAAACCTGGTGCAGGCAAACATCGGCACACACTTGTACCATGTTAGCTGTCCATCCCAGGCTTAAGGCTAAGCTTTGGGAGACTCGATACTCCATCCAGGATGACCTCAGTTCTGGGTACTTCACCGTCACCATGGCTGATCTCAAGGTAAAGGACACAGGATTCTACTGGTGTGGAATCTACGAATCTCCTGGGATCTTTATTCTCAGAACCATCCATCTGGTGGTGTCTCAGGGTGAGTTCTTTCTCATCTTACGTGTGGTCCTCAGAATTCTTGAATTGTAAGATGTTAGAGGTGGAAAGGACCCTAAAAATCATTTCCTTCACCCGTCTCATAGCTGAGCCTGGGGGTCCCTTGGCCGGGATGCCCACTGGTGAAGGGGCAGATCTGGGGCCGGAGCTCAGACCCACGGGCTTTCAGCTGGGGCCTCCTCCCCACTGCATGCATTTCTCTGAATATTTTTGTTCAGAGGAGCCACTAACGGGACTCCTCTACTGATCTGTGATTGCCCCAAAGTCCTTGAGCTTAGGCAAGCCAGGCTTGTCGGTCCATTCCTGGGCATCACTACCCGGACCCTAACCCCCAAACTTTTCTCAAAGGGCTGTGCTTGGGATTGGTCTCAGGTAACTGGGTGGGGTACAAGAAATGTGGACAAACAGGAGACAGCTAGACAGGCAGATAGGAGAGGTGGAGGGGGTGAGGCTGGGAGGTGTAGTGGCCAAGGGCTCAGAGGGGCCCAAGTCCCCACGCTGGACCTGCTTCTAATAGTTGAGACACCGTAAGCCTCAGAATGGGACGTTTGGGTTCACCCTTAACCCGAGGCCTCCAGGCATTGCTCCTGAAAACCCCGGAGTTGTAAAGCCCCCCCGGCATTTCTCTGTGACGGTCAGGGCTTGAGCAGCTCCCTCCCAGACCCCTGCCCTGCTGCCAGGTCTGCCCAGCCTTCTGGGCCCTGGAGGACTCAGGTCAGCTGCTCGGTCCTTCATGGCCCTTGGCTCATTACCCACGCTATGCGGGGCATGGGGCTAGGCTCTGGAACCCCTTCCATCAAAAACCTCGGGACCCCATCCTGAGCTGCAAGAGCCCACAGCCCAACCAGGAAGACAGACGCATAAATAAAAGGCTATGATGCTGGGCGGTAGGTGACGTAGCAAGAGCATGTTGATGGGAGCCCAGTGAAGGCAGAGGCCAGCTTGCTCGGGAAGATGGGTATGGAGTTTTTCTGGAGGACTCCTGAGAGGAGGTGAGAGCACCTGGGCCTTACTGGGTGAGCAGGAATTTATGCAAAGGAGATAAAAGGTGTTAGGAATGAGGAGGGTGGCATTACAGATTGGAAGTGCATTCAAGTTCAAAAATAATGAAAACAGAAGAGCTGTGGAATCTCTCCACTATCCGAGTGACAGCGTGGTGCCTGGCCCAAAGCCTCAGTGTGACGCCCCCAGTTGTCTGCAGGGCGTGCACCGCTTCCCGGAGTCCTCACATGGTCCAGGGCCCCCTGTGGGCTCCCCCTACCCGAGTTTGGGGGCCAGGAGTGGGGTGCCCTGGGGTGCAGGGCAAACAGCTTTAGGAGTCCTCCGCTCACTGTCATCTCTTACAGCTTCAACCTTGCCGGCTCCCAGGAGCACGAGGAGGGCCGCAGCCTGGACCTCCACCACCAGTCCAGTCATTGACAGGTACCGTCACCTCCCCGTCTTCTCAGCTTCCATTTCCTCCTACCCACTGCCAATGGTGCCGTGTGCCTCCAGCTAGCACATTCCCGAGGATCGTTGGCTCTCAGGGCTGAAATGAGAGTCAGACAATTCACTTCAGGTCACTTTACTTCTATAAGCCTCAGTTTTCTCATCTGCAAAATGGGGCCAGTAACGTAGGGTTTCTTACCTTTGGCACTACTGACATTTGGGGCCAAAGACTTCCTTGTGAGAGGCTGTCCTGTGCACTGTAAGACATTTAGCAGAACCCCTGGCTTCTGCCCACTGGATGGCCGTGGCAGACCCCCCTCCAAGCCGTCCAGTCGTGGTGACCAAAAATGTCTCCGTGCATTGCCAAGTCTGCCTCGGGGGACACAGCCACCCCCACTGGGGAGCCACTGTCTTTTGGGGCTCTTACGAGGATCAAATGAGATGGCGGATTCAAAGGGCATAGGGCGGGGGACCCTACCAGGGCTGATGCTTGTCCCCTGCCCGCCTCCAGCCCTCCTGTCTTTCAGTAGGACCAGGAGTGCTGTCCCAGAGCCGCAGGGGTCCTGGGAAGGGGCTTGCTTTCTTCTCTGCCTCTGCCTGATGGTCTACCTGTGTGTTCCTCCTTTGGCTTAAGACAGGGCCTATTAAAATGTGTTTATTATGTGGCAGAGCTGTTGGTCAAATTGCAGCAGAATTCTCTGAGAGCATCTCCAGGGCTGGGCTGAGGTTAAGGAGTTGGGATGGAGCCTGGCTAAGGGAAGGTTGTGAGACACGTGAGCACAGATCCCTCAACAGGGGTCAGGAGGCAAGTTAAGGGGTCAGCAGGCAGAAAGGCAAAGGAACAAAGAAAGACAGTCTCCATTGACATTCCCATTTTACAGAGAAGGAAACAAGTCCAGAGATGGAGCTGCCCAGCCCTTGACCTTGGGGCTGACTCCTGGCCAGCTCAGCAGGACGAGCTGTCTTGACAACAGGCATAGGGGGACAGAAGGTTTCCAGGCAGAGGTGGGCTCCGACTTTCCTCACCTGGCTTGTCCTTATTCCAAAGCCCCCCAAACAATTGGAATCTCATGGTCTCCAGTGCGATGGTGGCCGTCTCGCTGCTGCTGGCGCTCACCTTCCTCATCGTCCTGTGCCTCTGGAAAGCCCGAGGAAGGGCTCTGAAAGGTAAACCCCACTGCTTGCTCTGAGCAGACCACCAGGTGCTTAGCCATGAAAAGATGCTTGTGAGCTGGGGCATTAGGGGACGAGGTTCCTTATCCCATTTTACCAACAAGGAAGCTTGAGTCCCCACAGGTGAAGTGGCTTTGCCAGAGCAGCAGGCTTTGCGGTGCTGAGGAGAGGCCAGTCCTCTTCAAAGGCAAGAGAAGTCAGCTCACCAAAGCCAGTTCAATTCAGTACACATTTGCCTAAAACTGGGTCTCATGTATCCACTGGGGATCATGTATTTTGCCATCTTTTTATCATTAAAGATTTTTTTAAAAAACAAATTTAACTAAAAACTTTTCTGATAAGTGATATTAAAAAAATTTTTTGCTATTGTTTTTAAACTTTGTCTTCCCAGAAAACACTTGGAGTTTTTAACCTTCTAAGTTTTAAGTTTTTAGCATTAATCAGATGTAATTAATACAGCATTTTGTATGATTTATTAGATTAGTGCCTTTTGATGATTGGTACATTTTTTGTTGGTTGATTTGTTCAGCACATATGTGTTCTGTATTTATTAACCACATAACCCAGAGATGTGTCTGTTGACAGATGAAAATGTGGGAGTGGGTCAGAGTTATACCGGACCTCATCAATTTTAATTTTTCAAGCCAAAAAAATCCTGAACTAGCAGTGTACTGTGAAATTTTACATACATATTTTTTAAACTGTGCAAAGTCAGTTTGGTAGGTCACTATAGAATTTTTATTAAAAAAAATAGAAAAGCAAAATAAAATGCACATTGGAAGGATAAATATTTTTTTCACAGAACTTTTATTTTAGAAGAGTATGTGTGTGAATGTGTATGTGTGTGTGTCTATGTGGGAATAAGATAAAATGTTTCCCATTGTGGTCCTTGGTCTAAAAATTTAAAGGCAGTATATATGACTACATCAGCAAATAGATCATATTTTTATCTCATGTTTAAATTTGGAACTTTCAGTGACCTGGAATTGACTAAGGTTACCTAAGGTTACTGGTTGTATACAAATTAGCCTCAGGCCGTCAGTTGATTTGCTTCTAGCACTAATATCCACCCCCTGGACACTAGTCTGTGCAGATGGCCAGGGATCTCCCAGGCTGGAGGCTATTTCCTGACCAAGCTACGGCCCTTCCCTGTCAGAGTCCCTTCTGCCCCGCTGGGACCTCCAGCCCCAACCCTATTTCCGGGACGGGGTGGTGGAGGGGGGGCAGGGAAGGAAAGCAGTGGCTCCTCCCCCAACCGTGACTGTTTTCTCACAGGCGAGGATGAACTCCACCACACCTGTGACATTTCAGGCCATGAAGAGACCACTGCGCATAGGAAGGACACCTCACCTGCGCGGAAGGAATCTCAGCTTTCCTGGGTATCTTTATTGTGTTGTTCTTTTTTAGTTTCCCAGCTTGGTTTATTCTGAACCTGGATCCTTGGATGACTCGTGCCCTTACTACCTCCTCTGCGTGCATCCTTCCCCCCTATTTCCCAGTTCAGACCCTTTAGGGTGAAAGAGAAAGAGAGAGAAGTTGATTGACCCAAACTTTGACCTGCACCCCTGAAAGATACAGCTTTTAATGGGGGGCCCATCTCCTGGATTCTAAGTCAAGCCAAGGATTGGCCACCATCGGTCCACTCAGCTGTGTGGAAAGGTGTTACCCGGTAAAAACACATAGGGCGCTTTCTTATCACAGGCTGGAGCCTGGACCATTTCCCTTGGGTCGGTCTGTCTTGTCTAAAGATCTAAAACTCTTGAAATTGTAGAATCATAAGGTTGGGAGGTTGTAAAGTCATTCGCTCCAACCCGCTGTGATGCTGGAATCATCTCTACAGGTGATGTTCTTACCAAGTGCTCTTCCAGCTCAATGCTACTCGAACTTGAGCTGAAACAGAAATCACCTAGAGAACTTATTAAAATGGTTTCCTGAGCTCTAACCCTGGAGACTTTGCTGTAGTAGATCTGGGCTGGAGTCTGAGGTTGTGCCTTTTTAAGCTCCTGGATACTGCTGGTCCGTGGGTCACCCTTGGTGAAGCCTTCCCTAGCCTATTCTTTGGCATGTTCAGGCAAGGCAACCTTGCTGCCCTCAGCCATTCCTGGAGGCTTTGTGGAATCCATACTCTGTCTCATACCTTATCCCTGTCCCTACCCTCCACCCAGCTCTGGGCACCCAGGGGGTCACTGACTACTCCCAGCTGTGATCTGTACACTTGACATCTATCTTCTTTGATTCCCAGGGCTCCGATCAGCAGATGGGCTCTGGCAAGGACACGGGGGCCATCTGCTATGCCTCACTTGCCCCCCTGAAATACTTCAGCCCTGAAGACTCCATCTATGTCAACTGCCCCAATCAGAAGCCCAAGCCTGAACCCCCTCTGGCCGTGGAATATGCCAGCATTGCTGGAAGCAGACCCCAGCCCTCCAAGTCGGCCACCCTAGAAGCGGAGCCCAGGATCTGAGGGCAGAATTCACTGGGCGGTGAGCACTTACCAAATGTCTACAAGGCACAGGGTGGCTTTATCAACAATGGGCTGACTGCAGTGTGGCAATGACAGTCGCAGACCAGCAAGGGCTCATGCCTCCCTGTGGAGGAGGTGAGGAAAGGGGACCCAAGGAAGGAGAGCCTTATCAATTCAGAGGGGAGAAGCTTTGAGTCTGAGGGCTGCAATGGGCAGGCAGCCTCAGGGTCTGGGAGGAAAGCCAAGGGGACAGAGCCCGCCTAGGTAGGGTCTGGGACCCAGTGCCTCTGATTAACCCAACCTCCATCTCTCTCTGTGACCCTCACTTCCTTCCTGTCCAGGGGCTATGAAATCCTGACAGATTGTGCAAGTTCCTCTACTGGTGACGCTGTCTCCATGAAAGCCTCCTCCCTTCACTGTCCTCTCAGAGCCTCTAAGCCAGGCAGAGAAGTTCTGTCCCCTCACCCCGGCTCCTCCTCTCCTTACAGCCTCCCAATTCTAACTGATTCTCACAAACCACCCTGCCAGGACATGGACAGGGGTTTCCCCTAACCCTTGGCCTTGCCGGGCAGGGAGTGGGGGGCGGTTGCTTCCCTGTGGGAGCACAGCTCCATCTTGGGCTCGCCTGCCTTCCATGGAAACCATGATCCACTCTGCTAACTGGGTCTCGGTCAGACACAGTGGGCCGAGGGGCACCTCTTGTTCTGCTGAAGTATGCTTTCACGGGGCTCTCTGGAGACAGGGCCCCTTTCTGTTATGTGCCCCAAGGGGTGACTCTGAGCTCTGGGAACTCTGGACTGCTGTGGGCAGATGGGTGGTGTCCTGCCACGTCATGGGGAAGATTGCTTGGAACTGCAGATTCATCACTTCTCAAGAGTGGCATTAAAGGTCATTGAATCCAACTACCAGTTGGGTGCCAGAACCCCCCTGTAAAATCCCAGTGAGTCATGCCTTCTCTGCTCTCATCTCTCCGAGGACAGGGAACTCACTGCCTCCTACTCAGGCAGCTCATTTGCGAATGTTTTTGTCAGACAGGACATTGCTTACTCTCAGTCACAATGAGACATCAGCTTTGTCCATAGGATGGGACCTGAGGGTCAGGGTGCAGCATGGCCAGAAAGGAAGTGAGGGGTTGAAGAGGAGAAGAGTGGGCAGGCTGGGGTCTGGCAGGCCACTGTTTTAGGATGAGGTCTTCCTCTGGGAGGAGAGAGAGGTAAGCACTTGTCACTTGTGAGATCTCTGCTGTCATCATCTACTTCCCAGGTTCCCAAGGTTGAGAATGTGGTCTGTCCCCAGTCTGGAGCTGCTTGGGGACACCCAGGAACAACCCCCTGGGTTGGAGTGGGGAGTGGTAGCAGGGACAGAGCAGGATGCTCTGAGCTTCATCTTTGTGCCTCAGGTCTCTGCCCCGTCCTCCTGCCTGAGTCCTCCTGCAGCCTGGATCTGATTGCTGCTGGCTGGGCAATTGCTGCAACCTGGCCTCCTACCCAACAGGACCTTGCTCTGAGGTCATTGGCGCTGAACTACTGCATCATTTGACTGCTGGTGCTTTATAAATCTAGGCTCCTGACAGAGTCTTTTAGGGTTCCCGGACCCAATTCCATGTGTGGAGTTGGGATGCACAGGTTCCCACACAGGACACCAAGTAATTCTTGTGGAGTGTTAAGAAAAGAGATACTTTTCTTAACATGGTGAGGGAAAGATGAGGATTCAAAGAAGCCACCAGAGAGGTAGAAGAAATGCCAATATTCCACAGTGCATCAGTCAGGGAGAGCTAGCTGCTGTAACAAAAAAGCCCAGTAAGAGTTCATTTCTCCCTCCTGAAGGCTGGTGAGGAAGCTCTGCTCCAGTCAACCAGGGACATAGGTTCCTTCTAACTAATGGCTCTATCATTTTCTATAGCATCAGAGCCCTCCACTGGATCTACATCTGGGCAGCAAATGAAGAGAGAACATTGAAGACGGCACAAGAGGTCAGGCCTGGAAGAGGCAAACTTCATTTCTTCTAGAACGCACTCACTTGGCTGCCTCTGATTGCAAGACAGGCTGGATGACACAGTCTAGCTGTGTTCTTGGGAGGAAGCAGCTTGGCGAATAACTACTTAGTTTCTTCCAAGAGTCAAGACATGGTGAAATAAAAGTTCTTAATGAATATTCTAAGTCCTAGGGCAGCTTCGTTAGGGTTCAGAAATTTGTCCTGTCTTCTCTTCCCTAACTGCTAATACCTTTTCTCCTGAATGAGCTTCTTTCTCCCTGGAATCCTTACTGGATTTCTCAAAACAAGCTCCTTTGTCCAGCTGTCATACATGGAACCAGTATGCAAGCTGGACTATATGACTTTCCCGTCTTTCAGAGTTTCGTTTGAGGACATCCAGGCTGACACCAACAAAATGTCTTTTAAAAAATCTGAAATTTTACTCTCAAGAAAACACCCAAGAGCACATTTTCAAAGTCCACATTTATCTTTCTGTCAATACCTGGCAGCTACCAGATTCTCACTGACATCCTCTTCAGCTCTTCCTTGACCCAGTTCTCCCTGGCTTTAGTCTTTTGCCCACCCCCTGGTGGTCATTAGTGTCTCAACTGGATAAATTGTGTCTTCTCTGCCAAAAACATAGAAATCAACAAGTTGGGCCTGAAGTAGGTGAAAGTACGGATCCTCCATATCTCTCTGGTCCCTGATATTTTAGGTCTTGTCTTCTAGCAGTTGAGATGTTTGTGGGCATGGTTTAGAGATGTGGAGATGGGAGGTTGACAGAAGGGGGATTCTACTACATGACAGTAGCTTTGGAACACAAAAGTAAGCTGAAGCTTACTACAATGA
The DNA here is from genome assembly GCA_032199065.1 of Smutsia gigantea. Lineage (NCBI taxonomy): Eukaryota > Metazoa > Chordata > Mammalia > Pholidota > Manidae > Smutsia > Smutsia gigantea. Next base: position 1,216,222 of record JAVSCE010009123.1, read on the forward strand.
TGGAAGTATTTAGATTTGCTCCACAAGCCATGAGTGTTCGAAGAGACATTAATAAATGTCATGTGAAAATAATCCATGCTGGTAATAGATTTTTTGCAAATATTTTCATGTAAGGAAAAGTAAGTTATGCTATCACAAGTTGCAAGAGTCAACTGTTAGAAGCTCAATATCCATGAATAAGAGGCTCATGAAATAAATCATGATATATCTGCATGAACAAATATTAGGTAGGCATTACAAGAAGTGAAGTTAAGCTGTATCTGTGGATATAGAAAGATGTTCTGGGTATATTAAATGAAAGAGTGCAAGCTATTAAATTATATCCAGCATGAGCTCATTTGTGTTTGTGTCTGTGTGTGACCATATTAAAAGGACTAGATGAACACACATCAAAATAATCATAGTGATTCTCTTGGGGGAATGGGATTAGAGGAACGGAGAAGTCCATCCAATAAAATCAATCAGACTGGCCCTGGAGCCAGACTACCTGCATTTACATCTTGCTTCAATCTTGTACAAGCTGCATGATCTCAGGCAAGTTATTTCCCTCTGGATCTCAGTTCTCCAGAGCAATAATACTACCTCCCTCATAGGTAGGGACATAACACATGTAAGGTGCTTGGGACAATGCCTAGCATATAGTAAGCACTCCACAAACACTAGTGTGTTTGAGGGGTGGAATTATGGACAACTTCTACCTTTTTAGAGTTAATTTTTATGTATTTTTCACATAAAATTGATGGACTATAGTTTTAAAAGATTTTAAAACACATTTTATACAGTTATTCTTGTAGTAGACATAATCTCCCTTAAAGTTGTGTTCCACTCAACAAAAAGCTATAAACACCAAATTATAACACAGATCAGTCATGGCGATGAAAGTACAGCATAGGAAATATAGTAATAATATTGTAACATCTTTGTATGTTGACAGATGGCAACTAGCATTACCGTGATCAGCATTCAGTAATATATATAATTGTTAAATCAGTATGTGGTACACCTGTAACCAATATCATATTGTATATCAACCATAATTCAATTAAAAATACACGTGCATGTGCTGGGACTGGATTTGGTCAAGGGCAGGCAGACAGCAGTCCAGTCCAGCAGCAGCTGGTGGTGCAGGCATGGGGATGTAGGGTGGTGGGCCCAAAAGGGAAGATCTGGGTGAGCATGGATTGCCCAATGTACTCTGGGTATAGCAGGAAGGACTTGTGACCACACTCAGGCCAGGGCATTGCACGGAAACACTGCCACCATGTGGGGTTCACTTGGTGCTAGCGTTGGGAATCAGCCCCTCTCCTGGAGGAACTGTGTTCTTTCTTTTCAGAAAGGCTGCAGCTCTCTAATAATCCCCTTTCATTTTTAAAGCATTTGCTTCTGGCCATGGCCAGACTAGTCTTCAGTTGGCAGATCTCCGTGGTCAAAGTCTGAGTCCCCATTTCCAACCTCACGGGCATCCTCACTACTCAGCTTAAGCTGGGACCCAAAGCCCAAGTGTGCCTCTCTGGCTGAGATGGCCAGATATGTTCCAAACTCGTTCTGAGGCTCATTCGAGGTCCTCCCTTCACTCCCCATGCCCAGGAATTGACGTTCTAGAATCCAACCACTACAGATTTACAGTATCAACATCCCTTCCAGTGCTTCCTTTGTTTATTGCACCTTCCTGGCACCTCGTATGGTGCCTGGTCCACGGCGGGTGTTTGAAAAACATTTGTGAAATGAATGAATGTGCGCCTGGTAAGAGTGCTCCGGGCTCTCCCATTTCCTCTATCAGAGTGAAAGGAATGCCAAGAAGGAGGGGATGTATGGGCCAGGTTCCTTCCAGGAAAAGACAGCACACACAAGGTTCAATTGCTGATGGTTTTCACAGGGTTCTTCTCAGAGGAGTGGGCAAGGATAGGGAGCCAGCAAGGGCTGATGTTGCAGCCAAACGCAGGGGCCTGGCCACACCGCCAGACTCGAAAGAGCAGGGGCAGAGAATTGTGTTACTGGAGCCCAGTGAGAACTACAGCCATGGCGAAGGGCCACCTACAGGAGCCGTGGCTACAGGAGAAAGCAGCCACTGTCAAACCACAGCAGTCAGGGAGGCAGCAAGGGAAGGTAAATATGCCAACTGATTTCTCCTTCTAGCCAGACTCCTGCCAATATCTCCCTTTGGTCAGACCCAGCAGTAAGCCAGTGAGCTGTGAGCCTGGGTGGTGGAGTCCAGAGGAGTCGATCTCTCAGGGACAGAGCAGAACTGATCAGGGATAGCATCGGCCCATGGGTGGAGGCAGGAATGGAGGGTAACCAGTGGTCAGGGTCTTCAAAAGCAGCAGAAAAAGCAAGGAAGGGAGGGCTGGGAGGTGGCCATTCATGACTTCTGCTGATCAGACTCCAGGGAGCAGTCACAGAGGATAAGTAACAAAGCCATCTCTAAAAAGTAAAAGAAGAAAGGAAGAAGGAAATACATAATAAACGAGCAGTAATTTAATGGGAAGTGAGACAAGTGAGGGGTTTTCAGGACAGGTGAGGCGGTGCCCACATGAACGGGGAGGGAAAGTCGGGGGAGATGGAGTGGCTAGAACTTGAAGACGCTGGAAGAGAGAGGACAGCAAGCTCCTTGGGATCATCCGAGAGAGTGAGACAGACAGACACAGAAAGATGGGGCAGCGGTCATCTTGGAAAAGGAAAATGGAATTCTGGGATAGAGATAGGCAGGAAGAAGAAAGGAAGGTTTTAGAGAGAAATATATAGAGGAGGGAGGACAATAATACCAGCTACTCTTTTTTGAGCACTTAACAGTGTGCTATAGCTTTGCATACCTAGAGAGGGAAGCCAGCCTAGAAAGAAAAAACTTCCCAAGGCCACATAGCTAGTAACTAGAGGCCTGTAAGAAGCCAAAACCTGTGTGCTCAAGCCTTAGGCTGTGGTTCCAGTTTGTGTCCCACACAGGCTTCCAAGCCCCACACTTCACCCCCATGTGTAGCTTAGACATCCTCCCAGCCCAGGTCAGAATCTGGACCAGTTCTGATCCAGTCAAGCGGCGATGAGGTTCCCCATGATGTTTGTGATGACTTGTGCCAGGTTCAGAGCCTGGGTCCCTGCCTCTCAGCTCCTGTGTTCTCACCCAGGTCTTCTGGGCCCACCACCCTGCATCTCCATGCCTGGGCCACCAGATGCTGCCAGACTGGACTGCTGTCTGCCTGCCCTTGACCTAATCCAGTCCCAACACATGCACATGTGCACGCGTGCACGCACACACACACACACACTCACTTGCTCACTCACTCACTCACTCACTCCTTGGGAGGGGTCCTGCTCTGAAGAGGGGAGTCGTTGGCCCTGAACAGGAGCCGAGATCCTGTTAAGAAAGGGGGGACTTCCTCAGCTGGAAGTACAGAGTGATGGCACAAAAACAAAGAGAGGCTGGAAGAAGGTCAAGTCTGAGAGGGGTCAGAGTTGAGAGAGAGGTTGGGGCTTGAAGGTGGGGGTTTGGATCCAAGAAGGTGAGAAAGTATAAAAGCAAAACAGGACTAAAGAAGGACCTGGGAAAAGGAAGTCAGTGACTGCCTATCCACAAATGATACATGCGGTCTCTTGTTTGTGCCTGGTGGCCCTAGCCAAGGGTGGGTTGGACTCCAGCAATTACTTTCTTCAGCTCACTTCTCAGGCAGGTCTGAGGGGCTGTCCCAGTTTGGGCCAATGGTGTACCCTACTGGTATGACTCGTTCCAGCTGTGAGATGTCTGTTCCCAAGCCAGCTGTTCCAGCCACACCCTTCCCCTCGCCCAGGGCAGGTTTTGGTGCTGGCCATGGTCCTGACCAAAATCGGGTGCTTCTCTAGCTGCTCAGGTTGGCTAGGGTAGGAGTGGGAGAATAATGCAGGATCTGAAAGACATCTAATGGTCTTGATTTAAATTTCTAGGGAAGAGGGAGAGGGGGACTAGAAGGGTGTGTTTGAGGAGAGTGACAATTTGGAACAGTTGCCACAAGGAGTTTACTAGTGCACCTCTGGGCCTTCTGAAAATGATTGCCCCGCAGCTGTGAAGTCTCAGCCAAAATTAGACATCCAGAGCATGTCATGTACCCAGACTCTTCTGGTCTGGGGCTTCCCCAGCAATGATCGCCATCATATCCAGGAACAGTGTGTCTCCAAGAGACCTGAGTTCTCAGGCAGAATGACTGGCACATACATGTTGGTTCAATAAATGCAAGCATCAGTGAATGATGGGTGTCAGATGTAATAATAGAGGGAAAAAGATCTCTTTGTCCAAATGTGAAGTGGGAAGTTTCTTTAAACTCATATTTGGCAAAAGGAAAGGGAAGACCGACCCTGTGTTTGGGAGTGGGGTGGGGCAGAAATGTTTCTGTGCTCAGATATGAGGATCAGAGAATTGAAGCACAAATTAGCACCAGCTAAAAGAAGAGAACATTTGATATGCATGTGCTATGTGGAATGAGTAAAGATTTCTTCATGCCTGCTTTGCTATGAGACTTAATAGAAAAGAGGAGTTCCTCAGATAGAAAGGAAGTGGGAAGAAGGAGTCAGAATGGAACGTGAATAGGCCAGAGGGAAAGATAAAGGACCTAGATTTCTGAATTTGCTTTTGCCTAAGACACAGAAAGCTAGAAACCATTTAAAATAACATCAAAGTCATACTTAGGTAGAAATTTAACAATATGTGTGAGATTTGTATGTTGAAAACCACAAAAATATTGGTGAGAGAAAACAGGATAGATAAATGGAGACCTAAATTGTGTCCATGGATTAGAAGATTCATTGGTGTTAAGATGTCTAATTTCCCCCAAACTGAGCATAGATTCAATGTAATCCTAATCAAAATCCTGGCAGCCTTTTTTTTGGGGGTGGGAGGGGTATAAATTGACAAGCTGATTCTAAAATTTACACGGCAAAGCAAAGTAACTACAACAGCCAAAACCGTTTTGAAAAAGAACAACACAATTGGGTTACTCACACCATCTGATTTCAAGACTTGGTATAAAGCCACAGTGAGTAGTCAAGATGGTGTGATATTGCTGAAAGGATGGACACATAGATCAATGGAACAGAAAGGATAGTCAGGAAATAGAACTACTTATCAACTGATTTTCAACAAAGATACTACGGCAATTCAATGGAGAAAGAATAATCTTCTCAACACATGATACTGGTTCAAGTGGACATCCATAGGCAAAAAAAAAAAAAAGAACCACAAATTGTATCTTATTTCACAGGGAAAAATGAACTTGAAATGGATCATAGACCAAAATGTAAAACCTAAAACAATAAAACTTCTAACAAAAAACATAGAAGAAAATCTTTGTCACTTTGAAGTGGGCAAAATATTCTGAGAACACAAAAAGCACAAATCATAAACAAAAAAATCAATACACTGGACTTCACCAGCATTAAAATCTGCCACCCTTTAAAAGACACTGTTAAGGAAATGATTTTTAAAAAGCTACAGACTAGAAGAATATATATACCTGAAAAACAAACTCATATCTGGAATATATAAGGAATTCTCACAACTTAATAATGGTAATAATAAACAATAAAAATGGACAAAAGGTGTACATTAATATTTTTCCAAAAGAGATACACAGATGAAAAGTAAACAATGAAAAGATGTTCAACACCATTAGTCATTAGGAAAATTAAATTCAAACCATAATGAGATATCACCCTAAACCTATTAGAACGGCTTATAAAAAACTTGACAATATCAAGTCTTGCCAAGAATACAAAAATGGTGCAGCCACTTCGCAAAACAGCGTCACAAGCTTTCATAAAGTTAAACACATGCTTACCACATGACTAACACTCCCTGTCCTAGCATGCTAGCCAAGGGATATGAAAACATATGTCCACACAAAATACATGTGCCTGAAGGTTTATAGTGGCTTAACTCATAATTGCCCCAAACTCAAATGTCCATCAGCTGGTGGGACTAACTGTGGTTTAGCCATACAGTGAAATACTCTTCCACAATGAAAAGCAGTGAATTGCTGAGAAACACAACTTCATGCATGTTGAATGGATGAAGACAAATGAAAGAAGCCAGACCCAAAAAGCTACACACTGCATGAATGCATGTAGATGACGTGCTAGAAGGGGCGGGAACCTATAGGAACCGAATTTACATCAGTATTTGCTGGAACATAGATTGGAGAGGAAGAGATTGGCTAAAAGGGGCATGAGGGACCTTTTGGGGGCTGAGAGGCTGTTTCATAGATGCATGAGTTTGCCCAAATTCACAGAACTGGACAACCTACTGGGGTGAATTTTTGTGTCTGTAAATTATATGCTAATAATCCTGATTTGATAAAAAAAAGAACATGGAGGGGTAATCTACAGAGTGGTGTTCAGGTGCCCTCAGAACTCTCATTCTCCAGGCCCTGTGTTCAAGGTTGGGCAGTCAGCTCTCTAAGTGAAGGACTGTCTTACATTCATTATTAACTCCCCAGCTCCAAGCACATTCACTGTACATATGTAGATGCACAGTAAATATGGGAAAATCCATGAATAAAAGAGCAAATCAGTGAGTGTTTGCAGGAAACCAAAGTAGACCCCTGTGGGCTCCTCTAGCCTCTCCTGTACTTCCTCCAGCATGACTCAATTTCCTACCCCCAAGAATTATGTCACCCCCTCCCCTCTGCTTCTCCGACTCACCAGATCTTTGTGCCTTTGCACATGCAGGTCTCTGGGCCTGGAGCTCCCTTCACAGGACCCACACCTGTGGAGAAGGCACACCCCCACCCCCACAACTCCAGGAAATGACAAATCCTGTTTTGTACTATAGGATAGTCAGGAGTTCAAGGTGTGTGGGGGCACAAAATAATGCCTGTGTGAGCACCTGCACACAGGAGGCGCCCTGCTACACAAAGGAAGCTAATCTTGGGCAGAAGGTGCTGGATGGGAGTGCAAATTCTGCCTCTTGCATACAGCCCGTTTTCCCTTTCCCCTGCTGACTAGGATAATAGTACCAGTTAACATACGCTGAGAGCTTACTGGGTGCCAGGCCTTGTGCTGACTCGCCTGTAGAAACCCATGTTATCCTCCCAGTAACCCTATACACTATTGTTATTCCCACTTTACAGACACAGGAACTGAAACAGAGAGGTTATGGACATGTGGTTGCACATATAGGAAGTGAGGAAGGAGAGACATGCAGCCACAGATTCTGGCTCCAGCTGCTGTCACGTGGCAGGGATGCTGGTCGGGAGGGAAGGACGGGGCTGGGTGAGCGTCCTGGTCTCCAAGAAGAGCAGCTGCACTACATCCCTTGCCAGGCTGAACCAGAAGCTGGAGGGAGGTCTGAACACAGCTGTGAGGACTGTGGTCCCTGGGCAAAGCTCTGCAGCCCCGGACCCTGACCAGCCTGGCCACCGGGACTCACCCTGCTGGCACGGGCAGGAGGGCAGGCTCCCCTCTCAGAGGTCTGGAATCCGGAGCCTCCGGCTGCCTGGCTGCAGTGGCTGACTCCTCCTCTCCCCTCTCCCCCCTCCCCTCAGCCCTCCCTGAATCATAAAGCCAGACCCCAGTCCTGACCATTGCTCAATCCCCAGGAGCCCAGTTTCCGTGGGCAGCATCTGATGACCCTCTCTTTTCTGCAGTTCGAGGGAAAACAAGATCTTGCACGAAGTCCCCGGTGGCCGCCCTCCACAAGGGGAGGGTGACATGGAGCCTCTCTGGCTGCTCATCCTGTTTTCTGTCACAGGTAGGCCCCCCTTCCTCCACCCCATGCCTTCTTTCCTTTCCCCTCCTTGAGTACATGGCGGGGAGGGTGCAGGGAGCACGGAGCCAAACTATGAGGTGGTTGAAATCCTCGCTTGTTCTGCACCCCTCACCCCAACCCCGCCTCCCCATCAGACTCCAGCGCACGGAGGTATAAGGGGCTGGTGAATTCTGGCCACTGGGAAAGGGAAGGAGGTCTGATGGTGGCATCTTGGGCATTAGCTAGCATTAGGGGGAAGCTTTGGGGGGCACTGGTAAGTGCTTCTAAAATTATGAACCTCTTAAGCATAAGACTAGCCCCAGAGGAATGGCAGGGTGGGAGGGAGGAAAGAGAGAGTTAAAGACCTGGGACTGGGAATGTTCATCTTTGGGGTACCCCCTCTCTGGCTCTGAGGCCCTCTTGTCCTCAGCCCTGGATGGGAGGTGAGGGGGCTGAAGGTTTATGACACTGAGTTGTCGATGACCATCCCAGATTCTTGCACACAACCACACCCTCCATTGCAGGAAGGGTGCCTCTTGCCCCCAGAGAGCAGCAGGCAGAGCTCAGTGAGGGGAGAAGCTGCCCAGCGGAGCCTCACTCCTGCGGGTTCCGGGCTGGGGATGGAGTAGGCAGGTGGGGGCGCCCGGAGGCCGAGGGACAGGATGCCATGTGAGCGGGCACTGCTCTTTGGGTCTGTCTGCTTCCTAAGGCAGGCCACTGATTCCGCTCCTGCCTTTCAAGCGCCTGTCACCACGCGGTTGAACATGGGCAAAGGGACTGCGCCCACGAAGTTGGGGTGGAGGGCTCTGGGCCACCCCCCCCCCGCAGCCCCCGCCTGGCAATGGGCTATGGTCTAAGCCCATCTCCCCTGCTCGAGGAGCGCCCCCAAAATAGCAGCCTCATGTCTCCCCCAAAATAGCTCTGAGATGAGTCCCTCCTGAGAAGGGGAAGGAAGCCACAGAAATAGGGAAGCTGGAAGTTCAAGGCCAGAGAGAGGAGATGCAGAGGCGGCACCAGCGTGGGCAGCTCTGGCAGAGCACACAGGCATGACTGGGCAGGGGGGAGGTGCCCCGGTCAGCCCAGCCCCCGGGGGAGCCATTGGCTCTGCTCTGGAGATGGAGAAGGCAGAGGAGAGGTCTCGCTTCCATGAGAGGGAGAAGGTGTGCAGAACAGAACTGGAGGGAACGTCAAGACCAAATATTTCTGGACACGGGCCCAGAGAGGGTCAGTCACTTCTCCAAAGATGTCCAGCAAGTCCAACGGTGATGAACCACACTCAGGACTCAGGCTTCCTGGTTCCCCGTTTCCCATAAACACATGGGAAGATGTGGCAAAGGGAAGACCAACCTTTTCCCAACTTGTATAAGAACCTGAGCTCCTTAAGGGCAGGATTTCTGTCTTTTTTGTTCACTGTGCATGGTAGGTGTTCAATAAATATTTAGTGAATGAAGGAAGGAGTGAATGACTGTCTTTCCGCAGAGCTGTCCCGAGCCCACAACACCACAGTGTTCCAGGGCACCGCAGGCCAGTCCCTGCAGGTCTCCTGCCCCTACGACTCCTTGAAGCACTTGGGGAGACGCAAAGCCTGGTGCCGTCAGCTGGATGAGGAGGGCGCATGCCAGCGAGTGGTCAGTACCCACCGCTCATGGCTGCTGTCCTTTCTGAAGAGGCGGAATGGGAGCACCGCCATCACAGACGATGCCCTGGGCGGCATGCTCACCATTACACTGCGGAATCTTCAAGTCCATGATGCTGGTCTCTACCAGTGCCAGAGCCTCCACGGTGGCGAGGCTGATACCCTCCAGAAGGTCCTGGTGGAGGTGCTGGCTGGTGAGTGGCAAGCCGACTGTACCCCTGGCCAGCCTCTGAACCGGGGGTTATGTCTTTGGTGTCTGTGCACAAGACCACCTTCTGGGCTTTCAGGGATCTTGGAAAAACCCACAGTGTGGATTTCGTCCCCCTACTCAGAGCCACTGTGGATGGTTGGGCAAGTTGCTAACTGCACAAGGGGGCTGCACTACAGCCCTGGTGTTTCTCACCAGGCCGTGCTCCCCGGGGCTCGACTGCGTCACTTGCAGTAAGTGTTAACTACCATTCTCCAGTTATGCACAAGGCATCAAACGAGCTGGTTGTGGCCCTGCTTCCCCAGACAGCTTTATCCGTTTGGCATCTGGTTAGGACCTGAACACTGTAGATGGTCCTTCAGATGTAGGCAGAGATTCATTTATTCCCTCACCCAACCACCCACTGGACCTACCAAAAGAGATTAAGTACCAACCTGGTACAGAAAGTCCTAGAAAGACCACTGCTTGTGAAGCCGAGCAACGTGCTCTGCCTCTCTGGGCTTCCATTTCCTCATCTCTAAGTGGAGGTGGTGGTGTTCGTCCTGCTGACCCCGTGAGGCGCCCCTGAAGCACAAATGAGATACAGAGTTAAAAGTGCTTGGGGGTAAGTGAGAGCCCACCTCCAGCCGCGAGTCTGACTTGGGACCCTCATTCCTGAGGGTGAGATGGGCAGTGGTCGTCGCCCCAGCCCCCAAGCTGTGCACAGGGAATGCCCTCCAGGAAAGCCTCTGCCTGGGCTCCAGGACGTGATGTGTCCCGGAGGAGAACAAATCTGGGGTTATGTACCCCTTTTCTGCCTCTCCCCTTTCCCAACTCCCCCAAACCTGGCTCTTACCATGCAATGAGGGTGCAGAGTAGCCTTGGTCTAAGGTGGGTAGGGGAGACTCCCTGTCTTAGACTAAAAATCCATGTCCACCACTTTTCTAATTGGGAAGGGTGAGTAGGGGATGAAGAGACAGGAATATCGAGGCCTATCAGGGCCTGATCCCAACTGACTCCCAAGACGGCGGCAGGAAAATACTAACAGCAGTAATCCATAGCAGGTGCGGTTTGACGGCTTACACCGGACTTTAAAAAATATCAAATACAACCATTATTCCATCTGATCTTCCCAGTTGATCTTGTGATGGGAGGGGGTCATTGCAGTTACTGAGCTCCTGTGAGGTGCTAGGCATTCTGCGGGATGCTCCCTGAATCCTGAAACACTTGCTAAGGAGGGGGTTCCTAATCGCCCCACTTGACAGCTGAGGAAACTGAGGCACAGAGAGGTTAATGGGTTGATCCACACAGGGCCAGAGCCCCGGGGCCTCCCCCTACCCAGAGGGATTCTCCCCATTGAGGTCGCCTCAAGGAGTATGCGGGACTAGAAGCTCACTGGCTCTGCCCCCTACAGACCCCCTTGATCATCAGGACCCGGGAGATCTCTGGATCTCCAAGGAGTTCGAGAGCTTCCAGGATGCCCGGGTGGAGCACAGTGTCTCCAGGTACAGTGACAGGTCTTTCCTAAGACCCCGGCAGACTGCCACCCTGCAGAACCTGGGCATGGGGTGGAGGCTGGGGGTCCTAGAACTACAAATCCCAAGGCAGCTGGGGCTTGAAAGGGCCTGCCTGTGATTTTGTCTAAACACCCTGCCAACCAGCAGTGTACGTTGGTGTGACTGCCAGTTGTTAAAATTTTGAAATTTCTTCCATTACAGTTTGGAAATAGCTGTTGCCCGAGACTCCTGGATAGTCAGTGTCCCACCCTCCCCTGGAAGCCCTTGGACATCCCCACGATTCAACAGCAGGGGAAGTTTCAGTACTTTAGTACAAAACAGGGACCCCTGGGTTCCTGTCCTTTGGGAGATCCAGAATCAGTTCTGTTGGCTTCACGCCTGTGTACGGGTGTTTAAACATTGTTAATATAACCACGGGGCACACACATGCGCGTGTGCATGTGCGCACGCGCGCGCACACACACACACACACACACACACACACACACACACTCCATATGATTCCATCAAGTATAGCAGAAAACTGCTTATCCAGGGAGGGGATGTGTTCAAATGCACTCGGCAGGTAGACTATTCTGACTGTAGTTCCTCAAAGCCCCACAAACTCCATCCCAGGCATTGTGCTGGGTGAGGAGGTGTCCTGAGTCCATGGAAGCTCCAGGTGTCTCCATTCCTTCTCTGAGGGCAGATTCCAGGCTGTAGGCCACCTCGAGGCCTCCCGCATGCTCTCCTTGTATCTCCAAGGAGCCTGTCAGAAGAGGAGAGCCCCTTCCCACCCACTTCCATCCTTCTCCTTCTGGCCTGCATCTTTCTCAGCAAGTTACTAGTAGCCAGTGCCCTCTGGGCTGCAGCCTGGCGTGGGCAGCCGCTGAAGACACCCCCACGCATTGGTCTGGACTGTGGCCATGACCCAGGTTACCAGCTCCAGACCCTAACAGGTGAGCTTGCAGAGCACAGCGGTGGCTGGGAGTGGACTGGGCAGGGACAGCAAGGTGAGGCTGAGAGGGGCCATGTGAGAACTTGGTCTGTTGCAGGGCAGAGAGAAACATGAGAGCAGAGGACCCTGCCCAGGAGGAGAGGTGGCACAGATCTGAAGAGCCCCCTCCCGCCCTCTCCCCCAACAGCCTGCACACCCGCCTCGGCCACCACGACTCCTGGTTGTGCTTTGGCAAAAGGCCACTCTGCCTGTACCCTGCTTCCCCTGATCCCTGACAGAGGTGTGTGTGTGTGTGTGTGCGTGTGCGTCTGGGAGACGGGGAGGACATTTATCATTGGACTTCTGACCATTGGACATTGAACACTCTCACAAATAAATCCAAGACTTCATGTTTAACTTGATGGTTTTGGGCTTCATGAAAGTCTTCTCTCTTGCTACACGATTAGGAGAATGAATTTGGATGAGGAAAACATGAAAGGTCTGGCTCCTTGGGGCTAGTGTCCTTGGGGCTAGTGTCCTTGGGGCTTCCATCCCCACACGCTCCCAATCAGCCACTCTTTCTTCTCCAGATTCAATGACCAAATCCTGCCTTTTCCTCTGGAATTTTCCCCATGTCCAGTCTTCTGGCCTCCTGTCCATCAGTTCCCTGGGATTATTGCTGGCTTCCCCCACCCCACCTCTCCCTGCACGAGCCCATCCGATTCCCTGATTCTCCCTTTGTTTCCCGAGAGCTTGGCTTTCATCCTGTTGCTCCCCCCACCAGAGGAATGAGGAGAGCTGAATGCAGACTGCAGCATTTCAGAGCTGGAACTACTGGTCCATAATCCTCATTGTACAGAGGGGAAACTGAGGCTCAGAAGGGAAAGGATTTACCCAAAGTCTCTTGTAGAGGCTGGAAATCCAAATTTTGCTGGGTGTTCAAGGTGTCCTTCCCTCTAGCTCAGTCCCGCGCATTCAGTCATTGATTATTCGACAGATATTTGCTGTGCGAGGTACTGTTCTGGATATTAGAGGCACAGCAGTGAAATAAGCAGGCAAAGATTTGTGCCCAAAGGAGAGCCACGTTTTAGTGGGAGGAGAAGGGAGACAGTTAGCCAAACGGTATGTGAAAAGGGAAAAACTGCTGAGGAAAAATTAAAATGAAGCAGGGTTGAGGGCCTTGGGAATGCAGAAGGAACGGGGGATGATGCCACTCTAAAGGATGGTCAGGAGGTACCATCTGAGAAACACTTGAAGGAGGCAAGGAAGTGAATCATGAGGCTCTCAGGGGGGCAGAGTATTCTGGGCACAGGAAACAGCCAACGTGGCTCAGGGAACCTCATCTCTCTCTTCAATACACACACATACCCGTCCAAGAGCGAGGGGGACCCGGAGGAAGACTTCCCCAGGTGTGCCACCTGGAAGAGGGGGAAACAAATCAGCCACACCCTCCAGCTCTCTGTCCCGCTTCTCAGGGAGGTGGAAGCACAGGAGACCCTCTGGCCAAGGCCACACGCGGCTGCTTTGTTCCCTAACGTGGGCATGGGTACCCGGAAGGGACCCTCCAGCGCAGCCCTTGTATCCCAGCCTCAGGGACACATCATTCGGCCCCAGGCCTGCCGCGGTGCTGCCTCACCCCCTCCCTCTGAGGCTTCCCTGAGTGCGGTCCAGTCCAATCTCTTTCCCCAGCCCCCTGACTCAGCAGCACGTGATGCTTCTCATAGCTTCCCGGCCCTGGTCTCCTTCGCACAGACCTTGGCGTGGCCTAGGATCCAGGAAGGAGCCAGCTCCGCCTCTGCCTCCCTGGCGCCCCCTCGGGGCACCGATGCTGATGCGATGGCAGGGGAGGTGGCCGCTCCAGAGAGGCTGAGGCCTTCCTGCTCTCGGGGGATCGCCCTTTCTCTTTCTTGCTCTGCTACGTTGGGGACATGCCTCGGGATTTGGATTGCCATTGGGATCCCCTGCCTCTGGACTCCAGGGAACACACTGGACTAAAAAGGGGGTCCGATAATTCGGTTGCAAAGCTTTTCCTATGAAACCATAAGCAAGCTCCTTCACTTCTCTGTGCCTCAGAATCCCCACCTATTAAAAAACAAAACAGCCATGCTTTGCTGGGTTTTCAGGAGGTTGAATGAAAACCATTAATGAAAGGCCCTGACTAGAAGGTGCATGTCACATCATAGGTCCTGGATTATCACCGGCTTCAGCACAAAGTGATGTGACACCTCCCTAGAGGCCAGCATCCTGCCTGGGCACCTCTGTCCTGGGCACCCAGCAATAGACTGTCTCCATGTCAGGCACTCAGTTACCTAACTGAGGACAACACTCCCAGGTGGCCTGTGAGTTTGTAAATAATTTTGTTGTAAGGAAATCAAAGAAAGCCTGACACATATTGGCAGGACAGATATCGGTCCTTCCACATGACCTGCTAGGGTGACCCATCTGTCTGGTTTGCCCCAGACTTTGCCAGTGTTAGTACTGAAAGTCCCATGTTCTGGGAAAACCCTCAGCCCCAGGCAAACAGGGATAGCCAGTCACCCCTTTTCCACTTCCACTAGGTTCAGCCTAACACATTTACTGGCTCTCTCTCGCTTCTGCTCCCAGTTTCCCATCTCAACTCCCTGCTCCTGAAGGAATGGGGGGGAGGCAGAGAGAGGGAAGGAGAGAAAGGAGGGAGCAGCTGGAAGGAGGGTGGTTTCTCGAGCCCCCTTTCTAGGTGTGACTGTCCAGCTCAGGGCAGTGTGTGCCTCCCAGCCATCCACTGCCGGCTCTGGTTGTCTGAGCATGGATGCCCCCTGGTGACCCAGGTCAGACTTACATTCTCTGCAGGATCTCCCAACCCCAATTCTGCACAGGGTGACATGAATGATGGCCAGATGTTTCCTGTACAGGCAGTGGGTTTAGGTCTCGGGAGAGGAACTCAGATTATGATACTGGGAGCTTATATACAGCATCTGGCACATTGGCCCATCTTCATCTCTGGGGAGAGAGAGGGCTTCATTCCAGAAGGTAAGTAGATATCCAGGGAAGGATGTAAGCAAGTGTCTCTGGAGCTGATACACTGTCTTTAGCTTCTGAGGCATGTTTGTTCTTCAGTCACCCTGGAACAAAGCTCGGTCCGTGCCCTTTGCTCAGAAGGCCCAGACCATGCAGGAATGTGAAAACCGGCACAAAGAATTGTCTCCCAACAAAGAAGATAGTGCATTCCTGAACAAAAATAATATGCTATAAATAAGAAATGCTTGGAAACTAATAATAAATCTTGTAAATTAAAACACTAAGGAATAAAAATTCAAAAGATGATAATAGAAGGGATGGAAGAAGATGAGGCTATCTTCTAGAAATCAGAACAAAGTGGGCAAAAAGATGGAAAAAGAGAAAAGATAAGAAAACAAGATGAATACATGAGGTTCAGTGAACAACTAATTAAGGAGTTCCAGAAAAAAAAAAAGAGGTGAGAAAAAGAAAATGGAAAAGTAATTATGGAAGAATAATACAATTCCCAGAACTGAGGGAACTGAGTC
The DNA here is from genome assembly GCA_032199065.1 of Smutsia gigantea. Taxonomy (NCBI): domain Eukaryota; kingdom Metazoa; phylum Chordata; class Mammalia; order Pholidota; family Manidae; genus Smutsia; species Smutsia gigantea. The sequence goes on from JAVSCE010009123.1 coordinate 1,231,707, forward strand.
CACCCTGAAAGGGTCTGGAGGGCACCCAGCACAATAAATGAAGCCAGACCGGGTCCAGGACCCTCCATCAGGATGGGGCTTCCTGCTGGGGGGTCGCACGGCCGAGAAGGGAGCTTGGGCAGAGGCACTCCCACAGATTTCAGAATCAGAAGAATGTTCTGCCTTCCTGCTCTGCAGCTCTGCATCCTCGGATTCTGGGTTGGGAAGGCGCTGAAGGTCACCTTCCCTCTTTCCCTGTTGATGCTCCTCCCGCCTCCTTCTTAGCTGGGTCCCAGGCCCCCAGGCTTTGGTGCTTTCCTCGGCCTTCTCGCCCTGCCTTGCCCACCTTGGCCCTCTGAACCAGGTCCCCAGCGCTGAGCCAACCAGGGAGAGTGCCTTATCCCCACCCATCGTGGGCCCACCAGTGCCTGCGTCCCACCCCGAGGTCACTGAGAGCCCCACGTGACGTTGGAGGCAGATGTTTCCTGCCCCCAGGGAATACTGTCAGTGCCCAGGCAGGCCCCAGAGCTGTGTTTCCCCACCCAGCCATGGGCCCCAACCTGCTCCTGCTGCTGTTCCTGGGACTAGCAGGTAAGGTCAGAAGGAGCTGCACCCTGGGCCCCATGCACTCCACCAGGCCCAGGCATAATTGGCGTTATCATGGCAACAATAACCCAGAAGGTATGGGGGGGGCAGCAGGTGAAGGAGGGGAAAAGCAGGGGAAGGGCTGGGAGCTTGGGGGAGTGGGCACATTCACAGCCAGATAAGGACACAGAGCGCCATTCCTGTGCCCCTGTGCCAGTGGGTGGACCGGGAGGTGCCTGCACTCCCACCCAGCACTCCCACTGCCTTCCCTCCCCCAGGACAGGGCTTGGCCGCCAGCCTCCCAGAGGCGCTGCAGGCAACTGTGGGGGGCGCCATTCTGGTGCAGTGCCACTACCGGCTCCAGGACATCAGGGCTCCGAAGGTGTGGTGCCGCTTCCTGCGGGAGGGGTGCCAGCCCTTGGTATCCTCTGCTGTGGATCGCGGAGCCCCAGGGGACGGGCGCATGGTCCTCACCGACCTGGGGGGCGGCCTGCTCCAGGTGGAGATGATCGGCCTGCGGGAGGAGGACGCCGGGGAGTACGGCTGCGTGGTGGAGGGGTCCGCAGGGCCCCAGACCGTGCACAGAGTAGCTCTGGACGTGTTCCCTCCAGGTGAGCTATCCTAGGCCTGCCACTGCGTCTGACCTGCCCTCCCAGCGTCCACCTGCTGCTCCTGGAGCCCTGGGGGCCGGGAGGGGGGCCTTGTGGGGAGACACTGGGAGGAGAGATCCTTTTGACAGCTCTGCAGGGAGCGGAAACCAGGCTGGGTGAGGAGTCAGAGATAAACCGCCCAACAGCTGTCCCCTCCCACCTTCCGCACCAAGCGGGTGTCCCCACAGGGAGGCCTCCTGCCCTGCCCATGGCCTTGGCCTCCGCATCCAGCATTCTCAACATATTTGATGTTATTTTTTTCCCTTAGAAATACTCTAAACAAAGTTTTAATTCAGCCATGTCAACTGGAATTAACTTTTTACATCTTTCAGTAATAGTGGGTTTGACCATGTAAAATTACTGAATGCGTATTTTATTTAATTTTATAAGTCTTCACTGAGCATCTGGTATGTGCCTCACCTATAGGCAGGGTCCATTCAATGCCTGAATTACTTAAATGAACTCAGTTTTTCAAATGGGAAAAGTGTCATTAACAGTTCAGCCAATATTCTCAACCTTATTTTCAGCATAGAAAGGACTTTATTTTTACTGTTTCATTGGCACAGCCTACAACTTTCTGATGTCCAAGCATTTATTAAAAGAAAATTTTAAAGTATTAAAAAAATTTTTTTTCCCGAAAAATAGGATGTTCCCGTTAAAAAAATGTTCTGGAGAGAAAACGGTCAGCTCCCTGCTGACGCAGAGACCGCCACTACCTTTCTCTTAGGCAGGCTGGCATTTTTTGTTTTCAGGTTTCCTTTTTCAGGTAATCTGTGCCCAGTCCCCAAATAACGGAATTAAGAAAGGCGTTTTTCCTTCAAATGGTTTTTCTCCATCTGTTAATTCTGAGGACGGACTAAGTTATCATTAGAATTCCTCTCATCTCAAGTCCATGATTACTATTCTCTATTATAAATAGACTCCTGTTGAGCAGAGTCATCCTTTGCCCTTCTCCTCCCTTGACACTCCATGGTCTAGCAAGTCAAGATGAGATGCACGGGGAAGAGGGGACAGGGAGATGGGCACCTGCAATGGGGCAGATGCAGGGAACCCTGACAGCTGTAGAAGATGGATGCCTAGCGGGCAGGTGGAGTGGAGCGTGCTATCCGGGGGAATGCGGGCAGGTGGAGCGTGCTATCCGGGGGAATGCGGGCAGGTGGAGCGTGCTATCCGGGGGAATGCGGGCAGGTGGAGCGTGCTATCCGGGGGAATGCGGGCAGGTGGAGCGTGCTATCCGGGGGAATGCGGGCAGGTGGAGCGTGCTATCCGGGGGAATGCGGGTGGCTTAAACTGCACCAGGAGGACAGGACACAATGCAGCAGGATTGGGGCCACTGCCTCTCTAGGTCTTGATTTGGCATGTGGAGAGCAGGAATGGGGGCTCTCTAAGAACATGGCAAGACCCCCTCCTAGAGGGTCTAGAAAGACTGGTCAGGTTCTGAAGGCAGATCCTCAGGCCCAGAGAAACCATCCGTGAGTCTCACAGCCAGGAGTTGAGCATGTTTTATAGAGGTGACAGAAGCCTTGTCACAAAGTCAAGTGTGGGGGTCTGAGCAAGGCTGTCTGCAAGGGTCAGTTGGCATTGTCACATTTGGGCTGACCCTACAGTCCCTTAGACTTGAAGGGCAGAGCTTGAGGTGGGGCTCAAGCAGCCTGCAGGGGTCACATGGTGGCCGACGTGTGGAAAGGTCTAGCAGGTTGTGCTGAGGCCCTGCTAAAGACTAACTGATGAGAGCTAGGAGCACGGTGGCCATGGAGGATGAGAGTGGAGAAACCTATTCTGGGATGGGGTAAGGAGGTGGGCACAGCTTACCGGTGGGTGATCGGCATGGTCTGAGCAGCCTGATGAGATGAGAGGGGTATGGGGGGGGCAGCAGGTGAAGGAGGGGAAAAGCAGGGGAAAGGCTGGGAGCTGGGGGGAGTGGGCACATTCACAGCCAGATAAGGACACAGAGCGCCATTCCCTCCAGAATGAGAGGCCCCTAAGGAATATTCCAGGCCTCCCTTCTTTGTGTTTCTAATTCGGGAGCTCTCCTTCTTCGGCTGGCCAAGCCCCTCAGATCTCAACAGGCCCTTGAACCCTGCCCACAATGGGTATGTGCTCAGTAAATATTTCCTTCTGACTCAGCTTCTGGCATGAAAGAGGAGGAAGAGGAAGAAGAGAAAGAGAAGACCTATAAGGTTGGGAGTCTGGCTGACAGCCCCTTCTTGGACCCTGTAGGCAGTGCCAGCCCTCTGGAACCCAGCTGGGATGAGAAGAGGTATTGACAAGAACTATGGTTGGGTGGTTGGGAAAAGGGTGGTGGTGAAGATAAGGCTTGTGTTGATCCCCAGATGAAGTCAAAGGGAAACGTTAGGATTCTTTCCATTCCTGGGGAACTTCTGCTCAGGCAGGTAGACAGACAGATGGACCCCTTTCTCCCAGTTCAGCAGTGGTTCCTTCATCCTGGTAGGTCTCTGGCCAGGATACCCTGTCAGCATGTCCTCTTCTGTCTGCCTCAGTCTGGCCCCCTCATTCCATTCCAAAGATCTCCTCCTAACCATGGCTCACCAAGAAGCACACCCTTTGCCACTGCTGCAGGATTCCTGGTGAGCAGCTCCCCACCGCTTCAGGACTAAGCTTGCCCGTCCCCTTGTGTCCCTCAGCATCCCCTGGATTTGGGGCACTGTGCTCCTGCTGGGCCTGCTGCTGGTGGCTGTAGTGCTGTTTGCTGTGATGGTCAAAAGGAAAGGTAGGTAGCAGGCAACCTGCCTACCCCAGCCTGGCCCCATGGTCCTGTACCAGCCACTTGTGCAGATGGGGCTGGGGATCCAGGTCTGCTTCCCCCAAAGATGGGCTTGTCTGGAGTTTACTAAGCCCCCTGGACCCTAAAGTTCCCATGGCTGAGGGGTGGAGAGGAGGAAGCAGAGTCAGCGGGAGCTGGCCCCAGGGAAGACAGGAATTGGAAAGGGTGGGACATTGGTACTGGCGACAGATGACTGGAGGAGGCAGGTGAAAGGATTCCCAGAGACAGGTTGAGTGCTGAGGTATGCTGGGGGAGCTGTATGGAAGCAGAAGTGGGTGGGGAGACACAGGGCAGGCTGAGGTGGGGGCTTTGGAGGTCAAGGGGGAAGGGTTTGCTGGTTGGGGTGGGGAAGGTGAGTCTGGATGAAGAAAGAGGTTTCAGAGATTTCTGAAGGGAGTGTGACGATGAGCTTTGAACCAGCACAGGGAGCAGACTGTATTCTTGTTCTTTGTCCTGTAGGGAACGGGACTGATGTCTGCAGCCCCCTTCAGAGCAGTGCAGTTTCAGGCATGGTAAGAGGCCTCTTCAGTTCCACAGCCAAATTCCCCAGCCCCTTTATCTGCCAGGCTCACTGAGATGTCCCTCGATGATGGGCTGGAGAAAGGACCAGGACCCAGTCAGGGTCCAAACCCTCTTCCCAGACGGTGTGAGCTTGGCAGGAATAGACTGCCCCCTTCCCACCTCGGTATCCCACCTTCCCAGATTTGGGAAGGATTTCGGGTCTTGAAAATCTTCAGAGTGAAGTCTTCTTGCCCATTGACATACTCAGGATTCGAGACAGAGCTGGTATGGCCCTGGGCCTCCCACCAGGGGAACTGGAGCTGAGGGAGGCGTTTGCTCTCGGCCTCACTTTCCTGCTTTTGTTGCAGGTGCCCTCCTCGGTGGTGCACCACGTCAGGGACCCGGGACTGGCTGCTGATTTCCCATCGGACATACCATATGTTAGGCTCGACTCACCGCCTTCCTTCGACAATACCACCTATACTGGCCTACCTCTTGATCCCCCATCAGGGAACCCCCCACCCCCACCTCCATCTTCTTCACCCCCTCTGCCCCCTAAGGTCCTCTGCTCCAAGCCCATGACAGACACCTTCCCTGGAGGGGACAAGGGTGGAGGGGCCTCCTGTGAGCCAGCTCAGGACCTATCTGATAGCCAGACTCCACCCAGCTAAGCTGCTCACCGCACCATACACTCACAGGACACCCCGGGTGCTGGGCATCCAACTGGCCCATGCCCTAGATCCTTGGATATCAGAGCAACTAGGTACTTTAGGATCTAATCTAATGCCTAATGTCTTGACTTTTCTGACCTGGAAGATGATACCTGGATATGATTAAGGTGTCTTGGGAAGCCCCCGTGCTGGTCCTTCTGCTGTTACACCACTGGGCTAAATAAACTCTAAGTGATAATACATAACCTCTTGATGGTTGGGGGGAAAGGAAAGGGCCCACATTTGGCTATTACATAGCCTGCGAACTGAACAGACTCTGGTCCAGAGTTTGTGCTCTATGATCCCATGCCTGTCCTGCCAGGGCAAAGCGGTTTAATTCCCTGGTCCGGATACTGCAGTGCAGTTGAGTCAAGGGGTACCAAGAAGTCGTCTTCAAAAGCATTTCCTGTCTTTCTCACAATAACTGACATACAGATTCATTTGCTTCAGTCGAGACAATCTTCTGTTTTCTGTTCTGTACCCTGTAAACAAATGACATCTAATGATGTAACAACATAAGATGGGAGGAGGGGATAAGGATTAGTTAAAGGAGACTCAGGACAGATGGGTGTGAGATGGGGCTGAAAAGAAATAGGTCTAAGGTCAGAAAGTGAAATAGATACCAAGTTACAGGAAGCAAATGACCTTTGTAGGCATCAGTTTACCACAGCGGGTCCTCTCACGTGGGTGGCCCTCTGGTGGCACTGTTCCCTTTGGCCTGAACTCTGGGAGGAGCCCAGGGAGAAAAGGCTTTGGGGGGTGGGGGGAAAGGGGAATGAATGAACAGGCTGCGGCCATGGCTGTGGGTAAATGAAAGCCAGTCCAGGCTGGGGTGGGAGGGCATCTAAGGTTTCTGCCAGGATTTCTTCTGGAATTATTCAATTTGAAAATATTTGTCTCTTTTGAGATGAGAGACTTAAGGGCAGAGCATGAGGTTGCCCAGGAACCCAGTCTTCTTACAAACACATAAAGCTAGGCATAAAGAGGTTTTTCACCATCCGAGGGGCCCTAATTTGTCAAAACACCTGAGGAGAAGGGACAGGCAGGGGCTCTACTCCGAGCTCTAGCTGGTTAGCCAAGTGATGTTATTTTCAGAGAACGCTGGCAGGATGTTCTGAGCTTCCCCTGATAGTTTCAGCCTGTGACACAATCTAAACTTACTTCTGTTTGTTGTGGACGCAGCAGAAGCCTGACAATCAACTAAGCCCTCATTTTCCTTAGCTAGGATGACTGGTCTGGCTTGGTGGGAGGCTGTGGGGAAGGGTAGAGAGTACAGTTTAAAAAGATCCCCTCTGGGAAAAACTTACCCTGTCTGAATGTATTCTGAAGTTTTTAGAACTTGACAGGAGTAAAAGTATATTTAACAATATAAAGGAAAATACTAACTAATCAATTGGCTGGGAGTGAACAGGTAAGGAGGAAGAGGAAATTTATTAATTCTGTTATTGCTCATGGTAGGAAATCTAAATACCAACCAGTGTCATAGTTATAAAAGTAACTTCTAAGGTGAAAATACTGATCTTCTAAGTTGTATCATAAGAAACATGAAAACAGAGCACAGAAAACACAGGTGACATTGTGAGACCCTAGATTGAGCATAAGAGAAGCCATTTTAACAAATCTGACTGTATGAACCTAAATGAAGGACAGAACAGGACTGACTCTTGTTTTTTGTGCCTAATCTCCATCTGAGGCCTGAGCTGGGCCTGGCTCTGGAAGAAACCTTGAAAAGTTTCCTAACCACAGGAACTGATATTAGAAGAAGGTCTTATCTCAAGGCCGGCCATCTGTGCCCGATGCTCCCAGGCATATGAGATGTACGGGTCTTGAGAACATGGACAAATGGCCACCCCAGATAGTTCCCCTAGCAACGCTCCTGCTACATCATCATGGTCAGGCCAGCCGAACTTAACCAATAACAATTGTTTAACTTCCAAAATCCCCAATCAGCTTATGCCAAGTTAGAATCCCCTCTTCCTGAACCTGTAATGCATAAAAACCTTGCCTACCCTGAGCTCAGGGCTCACATTCCTGACCCGCTGTGTCAGTGAAGGGTGTGAGTCCAAGCTCCAGCTTGAAATAAATGACCCTTTTGTGTTTGCATCGGAATCGGCTCCTTGGTGGTCTCTCGGGGACTCATGACTTGGGCACAACAACATAGGTCCATATTAGAACTTTTGGAATCAATTACAACCCTTAACAAACTTACAACCCTTAATTCAGCTTTTCACAATAAGAATTAAGCATCTTACTCAAATAGCTAGTTAATTTTAAAGGGGAAAATGATATAACTAATACATAAATAAAAGAGCTTATTCCTTGAAACAAAATGAAATAAAAGAGACAAAGTGTTGATTAGCTAGCTAACTCATGAAGAAGGATGAAATAAGAAACGACTAGGGGGAAATAATCATAGGTACAAGAACGGTGAAAAAAAAGAGACAATTTTGTGCTGGTGGTCGTGGAGTGGGAATGACTGTAAAGGGGCCTGAAGGAACTTGTGAGGTGGCTGAATTGTTCTCTATCATGACTGTGGAAGTGGTTACATGCGTGTAAACATTTGTAAAACCTATCATTAAAATAGGTGCGCTTTCTTATACGCAAATTTTATTTTGATAAGTTCGATTAAAAAAAATACTTGAAAGGCCATTGGGGAAGTTAAATAATCTTAGAGTGGAACAAGCTTGTTGATGTAATACATACAACTCAGGAGCCATAAAAGAATTAACAGATATGTTAAAACTGATACATTAAAATAAGAACAGACCAACACCTTTCTCTCCATGACAATAGCACCATAAGGGAAGACAATACAAAGTGAGGAACAATTTTGGAACTCATACAAAGACAAAGGGCTTATTTACCTAACTCCTACAAATTCAATTGGAAAACAAATGACTTAATATTGTCACAGAATATATACATAGAGCTCACACAAAAGGAAATAATAAACACAGTAAAGATGATTAACTTCATCTAAGGGAAATGCAAATTAAAAGTACACTGAGAGTGATTTAAAAGAAGATAAAGAACTCTGAAGATTATCTCCTCTATAAACACACACAAAAAAACTGGCAAACATAGGAATAACTTTTTCAGAACTTCAGAAATTAACCAATGGCTTGCATCAATACATGGAGTGTTTACTTAAAAAAAAAAAGACTTTTCCCCCATCCTATTGATTTAAAAGACAACTTCATAAAGTCATACTGATACATCTGTGTTAATGGACACACCATTCATAAGGATGTAAATTTTATGACAATAGTAATATGAAGGAAGGAGGAGGGAATGGGGCTATATAAGAGCAAAGTTTTTGTATATTACTGGAATTAAGTTGGTATTAATCTGAACTAGATTGTTTTAAATTAAAATGCTAATTGTAATTCTTTCAGTGAGAAAACAACCCTAAATTATATAGTAAAAGGGAATTAAAATTAAATTTAAATTATTTAATATAACAAAAGACAGTGGAGGAATAGAGGTTTAAAAGACATAAAACAAGTAGAAAACAAATAAGATGGTAGACATAAATCCTTATCAGTAAGTATATTGAATATAACACATTGAACATTCCAAGTAAAAGGAAGAGATTGGCAGATATTATAAACACAGATCCAACTACATGCTGCCTATAGGAGACAAACTTTAGATTAAAAAACACAAGTAACCAACATAAGATTGTATACCAACAATACTTTAATAAAAAAAACAAATATGTGGAAAGTAAAAGGATGGAAAAACATATATCATACAAACTAGCTGGAGTGGTTATACTAATATCAAAAAAATAGATTTTGAGGCAAAAATTGTTACTAGAGACAAAAACAGTACATTTCATAATGATAAAAGAGTTGATCCCTCAAGAAGCTATAATTATTAAAGATATGGGTACCTAATGACAGAGTTTCAAAATACACAAAGCAAAAACTGACAAAGGGAGAAACAGACAAACAGTAATAGTTGTAGACTTCAATATTCCACTTTCAATAATGGATAGAAGTTGATAGAAGATTCGCAAGGAAATAGTAGACATGAACAACACTACAAACCCACTAGACCTAACAGACCTCTGTAGAACACTCCACCCAACAGCATAATACACATTTTTCCAAGTGTACATGCAACATTATCCAGAATAGACAATATGTTTGACCATAAATAAGTCTTTGAATTGTTTTAAAAAGAGTTTAACAGGAATGAAATCATACTCTGGCCATAGTGGTATGAAACTAGAAGTCAGTAACAGAAGTAAATTTTGGAAACTTGCAAATATATGCAAAGTAAACAACATATTCCTAAATAACAAATGGCTCAAAGAAGAAATCACAAGAGAAATTAGAAATACTTTGGGATGAATGAATATATAAAAACATGACATACCAAAACTCAGGGAACTTAGCAAAATCAATGTTTAGAGGGAAATTTATAGCTATAAACACCTATATTAAACTATAGCTATAAACATAGGTATATTAAAAAAGAAGCTAGATCTCAAATCAATAAACTAACCTTCTACCTGAAAAAACTAAAAACAGAAGAGCATGCTAAACCCAAAGCAAGCAGAAGGAAGTAAATAAAAATGATTGGAGCAGAAATGAATGATATAGAGAACAGAAAAACAACAGAAAAAATTTCAACAAAACCAAGAGTTGGTTCTTTGGAAAGATCAACAAAATTGACAAACCTTAGCCAGAGTGGCTAAGAAACAGAGAGAAGGCTCAAATTACTAAATCAGGAATGAAAGCAGAGGAAGAACTACTAACCTTATGAGATAAAAAGGATCTTATAAGGAATACTGTGAACAGTTGTGTACACACAAATTAGATAACAAATTCCTAGAAAGATACAAACTACTGAAATTGACCCAAGAAGAAACAGAAAATCTGAATAGATTTATAAAAAATATAAAAGTTTAATTAATAATAAAAAGAAAACTTCCCATAAAGAGAAGTCCATGTCCAGATGGCTTCACTGGTGAATTCTGTCAAACACTGAAAGAATTTTAAAAACCAATTCTTCACAAATTCTTCCAAAAAACAGAAGAGGAAAGAGTACTTCCCAACTTATTCTATGAGGCCAGTTTTACACTGATGCAAAAACCAGACAAGAAGATCACAAGGAAACAATAGACCAACATCCCTTATGAAAGAGGATACAAAATCCTCAGCAAAATACTAGCAACTAGGACCCAGCAACAAATAGAAAAGATACCATGACGAAGTAGAGTTTATGCCAGGAATGCAAGGTTGGTTCCATATGTGAAAATCAATATGATACACCATATTAATTGAAAAAAGGGCCAAAACCACATGATAATTTCAACATATGACAGGAAAAGCATTTGACAAAATCAACATCCTACCATGATAAAAACAATCAACAAACTAGGAATAGCAGGGAATTTCCTCAACCTAATAAAAGGCATCTACCAAGAAATTTACAGCTAACATCAAATTTAAAGGTGAAAATCTAAAAGCTTTCCTCCTAAGACTGAGAACAGTACAAAGATGTCCACCATTGCCACTTTTATCCAACATTTCACTATAGGTTCTAGCAATTGCATTAGGCAGGAAAAAGAAACAGAAAACATCCAGACTGGAAAGGAAGAAGTAAAATTATCTCTATTTACAAATGACATGGTCTTGTACATAGAAAATCCTAAGTAATCCACAAAACACTTAGAGCTAATAAATGAGTTCAGCAAAATTTTAGAATACAAAATCAATGTACAAAAATCAGTTTTATTTCTGTATACTAGCAATAGACAATCCAAAAATGAAATTAAGAAAACAATTCCATTTTTTAATAGTAACAAGAACAATAAAATATTAAGGCATAAATTTGACAAAAGAAGTGTAAGACTTGTACATTGAAAATTATAAAACATCACCGAAAGAAATTTAAAAAGACCTAAATATATGGAAAAGATATGTCACTTTCATGGATCAGAAAACTTAATGTTAAGATAGCAATTTTCAAATTGATTTACAGATTCAAATAAAAATTGTAGCTGTTTTGTAAAAACTGACAGCTGATCCTAAAGTCACATGGAAATGCAAGGGACCCAAAGTAGCCAAAACAATCTTGCAAAAGAATAATAAAGTTGGAGGACTTGATTTTAAAACTTATTACAAAGCTACAATAGTCACGACTTTGTCTACTGGCATAAGGATAGACATATAGACCAACAGAATAGAATTGAGAGTTCAGAAATAAACCCATACATCTAATGAAAGTATACACATCAGTAAAAGTGTCAAGTCATTTAAATGGGGGAAAAACAGTCTTTTTAACTAATGGTGCTGAGACAAGTGGATGTCCACATGCTGATGAATGAATTTGAAAACTTACCTCACATTATTGCAGAAATTAACTCAAAATGAATCAAAGACCTAAATAAGAGCTAAAATTATTAAATTCTTAAAAGAAAACAGAGGAATAAATCTTTGTTGTTCCAGATTAGGCAATGGTTTCTAAGATATGACACTTAAAGTACATGCAACCAAAAAAAAGAAAAGATAAATTGGACTTGATCAAAAACTAAACATGTCTGTGCTACAAAATGATACCATCATGAAAGTGAAAATACAACTTACAGGATAAGAGAAAATATTTATAAATCAAATCTGATAGGGTCTAATATACAAAATATAGTAAAAAAAATAAAACATTTGAGCTCAACAATAAAATGACAAATAACCCAATAAAAAATGGGCAGGGGGTTTGAATAGACATATCTCCAAGTGGCCAGTGAACTCATAACAAATAGTTCGATATCATCGGTCATTAAGGAAATGCAAATCTATACCATAATGATATACTACTTCACACCCACTAGAAAGACTCTGATCAGAAAGTCAAACAGTAAGTGTTAAGTGAGGATGTGGAAAACTGGAGCCCTCACACATTGCTGGTGGGAATGTAAAATGATACAGCAATTTTGGAGAACAGTTTAACAGTTCCTTAAAAAGTTAAACATAAGGGTTTCTGTATGAACCCCCCAATTCCATTCCTAGGTATATACCCCGGAGAACTGAAAACATATGTTCATATAAAAACTTGTACACAAATGTTTATAGTAGCATCATTCATAACAGCCAAAAAATGGAAACAATACAACACCAGCTGAAGAATGGATAAACAAAATGTCACATATCCATACAATGGAATGTTATTTAGCAATAAAAAGGGGTGCTACAACATGGATGGACCTTGCAAAGGTTATGTTAAATGAAGGAAACCAAACACAAAGGCCATATAATATTCCATTGATATGAAATGTCTGGAATAAGCAAATCTATAGAGACAGAGAAATTCCTGGTTACTAAAGGTTGGAGGTAGGGGGGACTGGGGAGTGACTGTTTAATGAACACCAAGCTCCTTTTTGGGGTGACAAAAATGTTCTAGAATTAGACAATGGTGAAGATTGCACAACCTTGTGATATATGAAAAGCTGCTGAATTGTACACCTTTTAAAAGGGTGAATTTTATCTCAATTTTAAAAATTGTCAAAAGGGAAATAAATGCAGAAAATGAAAGGAAGGAGCAAAACAGTGTGTCTAGTAAGTACCATTTGTGGGAAAGGAGAGTGCAGTAAATATATGCTACTATATGCATGTACATAGAATAATTTTGCAAGGATATATCCATTCATCAGGTGGTAGACATATTTAGTATGAACATTAAATTGGTAATAATAGCTAACATTTACTTAGTGCTTACTATGTTCCAGGGACTGTTGTGTTTTATATTTATTTATCCTCACAATGATGTTCTTTTGTTCTGTTTTATCCTCATTTACAGAAAAGGAATGTGAAGCATAAAAAAGATAAATGTAAGCCAAAAGTAACAGCTAATTAAGTAGCAGAGTTAGAATTTAAACCCAGGCTGTCTGGCTCCAGACTCCTTGCTCTTGACCACTACTCATATTGCCTCTCAGAAAGTTAAAGAAGTGGAGGAGGAGGACAAAGGGAAAGTAAGTGAGGAGGAGAAGGAAGGAGGCGGTAAGAGACAGAGGAATGGAGGAGCAGAAGGAGGGAGTAGGGAGGCAGAAGAAGGTAAAAATAGGAGGAGAAAAAAGGGACAGAGGAGAGGGAAGGGAGGGAAAGTCCAGACTAGGCAGCATGACATAAAGCTAAGTCAGGCCTCTCCTTCCCAAACATCTCTCTCCCTTGTCCTTAAAGCTCTATCTTCGTCATCTGAACAGAATACTGAAGACTGGGTACAGAATAGCCTACTGTAGCCTAGGTCCCATGAAAGCTTTTTTAGCCCAGTGGTTAAGAGCATAAACTCTGGAATCAAATCTGAGTTAGAATCTCAGGCCCCACCGTTTAGTGGCTATGTTTATTGGAGTATGTTCCTTTTTAGGCTTCAGTTTCTTCATATGTGATATGGGGTTGATAAAAGTACTTGCTTCACAGAGTTGATATAAGGATTTAAAGAATGTGTTTCAAGCACTTAGTATGGTGCCTGGCGTAGAGAGAGTGCACGATGAATGGTAGCTGTCATAACATTAGCTAACTGACTCTGAACAGTAAATGACTGAGTCACAAAGTGTAAAAATCAGTGGGAAAACCATGCTCTGTGGAAGAAAAGCCATCAAACAGACAAAGGCCAAAATGGCAGCTCCAAAAAAGGGGAATAAAAATTGAGAGTTAGTCATATGCACTGGCAATTTCACAGTTTCACATGAAAATGCCCACGTCACACAGTGCAAAGGAGAAATGGATTCCACAGCTCCATGTACCTCTCAAAAGACTTCTTGACTTCTCAGGAGCTCATTACCACATCTGTGCCAAGAGGGCAACACTAAAGCTCCCACACTGCTGGCCTTCCTTAATTAATGACCACTTCCTTATTAGGCTGTGCTTTTCATCTGTTAATGCATCTCATCTTATACAAGATGGAATCAGTTCATCGCAGAGCCTCCCAGGTCTCAGGTCTACCTTTAGTTCTAATTTCTGCCACAGCTGTGCTAAGGACTGTGAAGAGTTTAGAAAGATCTAAGTTTTATGTTTCAGAAATATAGGCTTCTATTTTGACAAAGAGACAGTGGTAACTGTAAAAGGCTAGTATATTTAAAGATATAATATCTTAAAAAGGAGAACTAGGGGCATTTCTTTGTGTTATATACAATAAGAGAATCATAGTCCCTTCAGATGATTTGTTTGTTTGTTTTAACATATGTATTCTTGAATTTCTTCCTCATCCTTATTCTCCTTGACATAGGTCACTCTGTCAAATTCTGAAAACAGGAACATAAAGAGTACCACAAACACAAAGACTGTCCTCAACAATTACAAATTAAACTCATGGCCCTAGAAAAGGAAGAGATTTGCTGGGCCCTGAGGCAAGGAACTACATTCTTTCCTCTCTTTTTCTTGCCCACATCTTACCATGTCCCTTCACAGACATTACACTGTGATTGCTAAGGCCGTTCTCCCCTAGGGACCACCCAGCAATCTGGTCACTGGAGCTGGGGCCAGGCAGGAAATTTCCATACCTAAGGGTTACAGATGCTGAAACAAAGGGCTGAGAGATACTCTTACACTGTTTAGGGATGGGATTTTTTGAAAGGGTAAATTTTATCTCAATTTAAAAAATTGCCAAAAGGGCACCTTATTTACATAAGGGACCCGGTTTTGCCTAGCCTGAGTCCAGCCCTGGTGAGACGGTGATAATTACCTCAGGAGCAAGGACTGACTCCGTCTATCTATGTTTCCTTTCCTACTCTGCAGCAGCCTTTGACTGCTTCTAAGAATCTGAAACTCTTCTTTATGTCTCTCAGACAAAGGATCCAGGAAGGAATGCTTACTCTGTATTCCTACATTTCCTTCAAAGGAATTGTTTTCCGCCAGAAATTCTCCCTCTATCCAAATCCTGGTCAAGCAGATGTCAAAAGGGCTGATGACGCTTGTCACGGACATGGATTCTTTTTCTGTATCTCATTACGGAGGCTTTAAGCTCAGAGGCCCACTGATGATAGACAGGAAAGTTCGCACATTGAGAGAACAACTCCTTAAAGTACCGAAAGGAATGGGGGGTCCATTAGCTTAGGATTAGTACCTTTCCCCTCCACTCTACTCCATCAGAATTTACAACAGCCCCACTCAGCATAGTCAGGGCTGGGGGAACAGGAAGGAGTTACTCGTGGCAGAGTAGGCCCAAAAGGTTGGTTTTCAGAGATACAGGAACTGGAATGTCTTAGAATCAGAAGGAAAGGCTGTAGGAGGTGTCAAACTACAGACTGAGCCATAGTGGGTCCACTGCAAAGGGCTAAATGTTAATATGGTAATGGCATTGGGTAGCGGCAGTGCAAAGGCAGGGAGTTCAGGCACCCAGTCCTGACCTACAAGCCAGAATATCTGGGGTGGGGTTGGGGGGTATCTGAGATAGGTGGAAAGACTTTATAATGGAGAAAAAAGTGTTCAAGGAGGAAAAGAGGACAGAGACAGCAAGGAGAAGAGTAAGGGGAGGATGCAGGTGGCAGAGTATTGCATGGCCCAGCTATAACTTAGGGGTTAGTTGAAGGACAGCAGAGAAACAGGTACCTTGAGGGTTTGGCTGTGAGTCTCTCGGGGAGTATGCATAAAGACATGCTCTGGCATCTTCTGTAACATTAGCAGGTGGCACTCTAGGAATCGTACAAAGCCATGTGAGCCAAATAGTGAGGCATTGGTTCTTTTTACCAACTGGCAAGCCTTGGAGAAATGATGCTCAAAGAGATCCCACTGCGAGTCCTGGGCAAACTTGGGAGGAAGGAATCACAGCTCTCAGCCCAATCCCCTGCTTACCAACCATGGCTCTTTCATAGAATCTTCACTGCTTTAAGGCTCTACAACCTCCCGGATAGTCAGAATTGTGGGGCTGGAAAGTGGCCAAGGCTGCTAACTCACATGCAAGGAGACTTAACAGGAGACCAGTGGTATTCGGCCCTGCATGGCTTATCTACTAGCATTTATATGCAACCCCCAACTTAACCCCCAACTGATAGGCCCAAACCTGCTAAGGGACAAGAACTCTTCTAATAAGATAGGGAGGGGGGTGAGGGATCGGAGGTGAATGGTCTTTATAAGTGGGTTAAAGATGTGAAATAGTCCTGCGTGGAGGGGTAAAAGGCAATAGCTTAAAAAACTTCATGGTGTCTTTAAATTGCTACCCTTTCCCAAAGACCCTGAGTAAGATTTGGTACCCCACATTACCACATTGCCAGAGATGAGTGGATCCCCAGCATGACATTGCTCTGAGAGGTTAGAATACAGCTGTGCTCATGGTGTTGAATAAAGCACACACACTCCCCAAAGGGCCAACACAACAATTCTGTGGACAGAGAAGGTGACCAGGCTAGTATACACTGTGCACAGAGGAGATGGAACAGAAGGTGTGTGGTACAGGGCAGGAGGCAACACCTGAGAGGCAGGCCCCCTGAATCACTAGGTGGTTCCCAGACTTTACGGACCCAGGGGCTAGGATCTGAGGCTATGTCTGAGGGACAGGTGCTTGATTGCCTGTGCCCTATCTGAGGTCTGAATCCCTTAGGAGTATAGCAGAGCCTTGCACAAGATTTACCTTTTCCATAGAGCAGCATATCTAAGCAAGCAGAATAGAAGCAGGCCAGGCCAAGGACATCAGGACTCTGGGAAATGAGCACCCACTGACTCTCCAGCACATGGACACACAGATCAAATCTGCCAAGAGACAGAGCCGTTGGGACCAGTTAGGGTACAAGAGAGGAGGAGGAGGGTATAAGATAGGAGGGGAACTCCTCTGCTGAATTCTTCTGCATAAGCATGGCTAGGCAGGCAAACCTATGGCTGCTGGCGGTGGCCTCCAGGGGAAGGGATCCTATTCCTCCCAAGCTCCTAACATCCCCTAGTCTCCTTCCCTAGCTCTATTTATATAGTGAGTATCTATGCCTGAGATCAGACCTCTAAGTCAAGGAAGTGGAAAAATACCTCTGAGATTGTTTCCAGGGTCTGTACTATAGCAGTTACCTAACTCCCTGCAGAAAAATGAAAATACACATGGGGATATGTAGTAACTAAGACTCTGCATTTCCACTCCTGAGCCCCCACACCAAGACAATGCTTCCTGGAGTGACTAGAGAAGAGACACCCTGGCTATGGAAATGGAACAGCAGTTCCCTCTCCAAACTTCTCTGGGAAATCATACCCTCGCTTCTTGGGTAACAAATACAAATGACATAATACTTCTTCTTCAGAAATGCATATCTGAAGATAACGGAGAGAACCAGATTCTCCAGAGCTGGTTTCTTGAGGTGTCTGCATATCTCATGAGCTTGAAAACCTAAGGAGGTTAAAGAGCCTTGTGTGAGGTCTAGTGGTGAGCCTGGCCTCTCTAAAAGCCCTAGGCCCACCACCCTAAGCCCACTACCCAGCCTGATGGAGAAGTCAAGATGACCAAGGCAGAGCTTCGTGTAGGCCAAGGACTGCATGAGCTGGGCTGTGGTCAATAATCCCTCCCTGGAGAACCAACACAGACTGCCTTTCTGAATGGCCATCTGCGCATAATGCAGCCACTTCTCCCTGTCACCTGTGTTCTGGGAGAACTGGGAGAGGGCCAGGTAGGTAGGGACAACCTGTAGGCCAACAAACATGAGGCAAAATACTGTAACTGTACATTCACACTACATTTCCATGTGTCCCTTTCCTATGTGAGAGCCCACACACAGGTTCACTCTGTCAGGGCTTCTGGCGTCCCTACCACTCACCTCCCTCCCTATGAAAACACACTCCTTCTCACTGCTACACCTCTAATTCCATCATTCTTGCTGCCTATTCTTTAAGCAAACCACTTTCTCTACCTGCTGCTCTTCTTTCTCTCCAGTCAAGAACTTTCTCCTTCAAGATACTGGCCAAACTGTACTTCTTCTACGCTTTCTCTATCTAAGCTCTTTCCTTCTTGCTCCTTAGAACCCTTCAGAACTGCTGCCTGCAAAGTACATGCACATTTGACATCTTTGATGATTCTCTTCTTGAAACACTGTCTTCACTAGGCTTCCAGGACACCACATTTATTGCTTTTCCTCTTGTTTCTCTGGTAATTGCTCAGTTTCTTTTGCTGGTTTCTCCTTATGACCCTGACCTCTTAACATTGGAGCTGTTACCTTAGTCCTTAGACTTTTCTCACTCCTTTGGTGTTCTCATCCAATGTCATGGCTTTAAATACCATGTACACACTGATGACCCCATACTTCTACTTCCAGCCCAGACTTCTCCTGTGAACCCCATGCTTGTATATTCACCTGCCTACTCAACATCTCCACCTAGATGTCTAACAAACATCTCAAATTAAACATGTCCAAAACCTGGCTTCCAATATTCCCCTCAGTCTGTTCCTTCTGTAGACTTCCCCATCCCAATTAGGAGCATCTCTATCCCTCTAGAAGTCCAGGTTGTAAATCATGGGATCATCCTTGACTCTTCTCTTTCTCTCACATCCCAGAACTACTCCATGAGTGAATCTTGTCGCCTCTCTCTTGACAGAAGACCACTCCCCCCACTTCCTCTGCCACAAAGCCACCACAGTCCAAGCTAGCCATCTCTTGCCTGGAGTACTATACAATCTCCCAACTGGTCTCCCTGCTTCCTCTCTTCCCCTCTTCAGTTTATTCTCAGTACAACAGACAGAATAATCTTATTAAAGTGTAAGTTGACTCTGTCACTCCTCTCCTCAGAACCTACCAATAGCTTCCCATCTTTAGAATAAAAGCCCAAACCCCTCAGTGGCCTACAAGGCCTCTACCACTGGCCAACCACCCCACCCTAGACACTTTGACCCATCTCCTGACTCTGTCTCCTCTCCTCTCTGTTCCTCAAACACAGAGGGTATGTCTCAGGCAGTCACTGTGTCCTCTACCTGTCCACTCTGCTCTCCGATGTCCATGTGGCTTACTTTCTCACCTTGGTCAGATATTTGCCTAAATGTCACCATTCAGTAAGACTTTCCCTACTATCTTGTTTAAAGCTGCACGCCCCCCAGCTCCAAGAACCCCATGTCCCTCCGCCTCCACTTAATTTTTCTCCATTGCATTTATTATCACCTAAACTTCTATATATTTCACTTATGTGTATCTGTCTCCCTAGTACCAAGATCCAGTGCCTGGCAAATAATAGGTGTTCATCAAATATTTGTTGAACAAACGGATAAAAGAAATGGGCAAACGGACACTAAAATTAGGAAGACCTATTCCCCTTCCTTCTTTTTTCCTAAGTCAGCAATTCTATTCTTTCTTTTTTTAAAAAAAGATCATGGAGTTCTTTGAGAATCTGATGAAAGCTATGACCCGTCCCTACCTCTCACCACTCCCCGAATGCTCTTTTGAACATAAACACACAAATTGACATTCAGTTCAGAGAGGCCACAGGATAGTCTCATACTTGGAAACCCAACTGTACATTGCAAATTAAGAAGCCCTGCTCAAACACATGATCAGTTGTGTTTCATTAAGTCTGAGTTACTGTGGAACAATGCTAGAACCAGGGGCTTGGCAAGGTCTCTAGCATTTTAGGCTCCTGAGTGAGGTCCAGGGGTGAAACAAGGACTTGCTCACCTGGGCTTCATTTGAAAACTCCTCTGCTCAATTCTTCTGCATGAGAGTGGCCAGGCAGGCAAACCTGAGGCTGCTGGTGGTGGTGTCCAGGTTATAGAGCTGCCAGAGCAGGACGAGGCAGTACACCTGCTGCCGCAGGACGGCCAACCTCTTCTTACTGTGGTGAAGCACAGGGTGGTTAGCATATCCTTAGTCTTTGCCACTGCCAAGTGTCCCTCCCCGCAAGAAGTCAAGTCTACCCATTGGGGAGTCATAGACAGACCGTCAAACTCAGAAATGGTCCTGGGATCCCACTACTTCTAACTCCATATGCCTTTTTAATTCATCCCTCTGGTGGTCAGGAAAAATTCAGAGAGGTTTTAAAAAAAGTTCATTCTTTGAATTGCTATTTTGGTTGCATATATTTTCATAAATTATTATAGCTCAATGAGTCGATAGCAATTTAACATTTTATTTATACATGTATATCAGATAAATAATATTCAATTGCTATATATATAGGTATCTTTATTTGAAAGAAATAGGGTGATATCACTCTGCAAAAACAGAAGAAGTCCTCATTCTGCTCCATTTAACTGGAGGGGAGAGTAAGGCAGAAGCACTGGAACTGTCAGATGCTTGGGAAGAGAATCTTCCGTCAATAAAGGCAAAACTCCAGGCTGCATCCTAGTTTAGTGCTCTGTGGCTCTCAGAGGGACGAGGCACTTGGCCAGACTTCTTACTTCTCATCAGGGTTTTCTGGAGGTTGGCTCATGGAACAGGAATGCCAATATTTTTCCAGGAATGTTTGGAAAAGGACACCAAACCAGGTCCAAGGGAAATTTCTTTTCAGTAGTCAAAGGGCTTGCCTGGCCAATTTTTTGGCCAAGGTGATCTGGCCCATGTTGAAACAGACCTGGAGATGGGAAAATGACAAATGGTAATGTAAGTGTGGGAAGAGTAATATGGACAGGGTTCTGGATATAACACATGGGCTCTTTCATTTTGGGATGGGTACTTGGGGCCACTGAGGGGCTAGAGTGAGCTGAGTTGGGGCAGAGCCTGGCCATCTTAACCAGCAGCAGGGCCATGAGCAAGTAAAGGAATTAGAAAATAGGATTATGGAGAAAGCAATCTTCTTTCTCATCTCCCACACATTTTTAGTGAGCAGTAAGGAAGGCTGTCATTGAGAAAGTGATGCTGCTAGACCGAAATGGGACTCTCATTTGGGTAGAGATTCAGATGACTCAGATGCTACCGAAAGCATGTGAGATACCACTAGATCCCTTTTCTTCCTAAACAGGTTGTACCACCACAGTGCATGTGACGATGGGAACTGAGGAACTACCTTGAGGCTATCATATACCTTCACCGTCTAAGGCTTGTGAATTATAAAAGGAAACCTCAGGAAAGGAGTTGGGAAGCTGGAAGGGGCCAGTACCACTCCACGTCAGTCACAGGAGGAACTGTCAATAACAAACCTCAACAGGAGCCTCTTCAACAGGAAGGAATCACCAATTACAGACCCCAGCAGGGAAAGATGTACACTGCATCTCTTCCAAGAAATCAACAACTACCCCTGCAACTCAGCCAGTGAGAAACTGGCATCACCCTTTTCTTCAATGGACTTTCATTCAAAACAACCCCTCCCAACTTCCTCCTGCTTCTCCATAAAATAACATTCATCTCCTTTGTTAGACTTGCCCATGGTTTTGCTGTAGTTTGCATGTCCTGAATTGTAATTCTCAGCTTTCCCAAACAAACCTATTTTTTGCTGGTGAAATAACTATTTCATTTTTAAGGTTAATAGGCTAAGCCCTCCAAGAAAGTGCTAAAGTCTGTGGGGATCCCAGAACAATCTTGGGAAGACTACACAATAACTTCTTATCAATGGAAAGAAATAAGTATTTAACTTTGCTCCAAAGATCTATTGATTACAACATGAATAATAGTGTAGACTACTCTAAACTTCCCTTTGGCATTCAAAGGCATTTTACACATATGGGTTTACTCTTGTGAAATGAAAATGAAATTTTATTGTCCCTACAATGGTCCTACAAGAAAGGAGGGCTTTGCGAGCTGCTGAGGCCCTGAGTCAGCCAGGACAACACTTACTGTGGCTGTGAAGATTGTAGCCATCCTCACCTATGTCATCAAGATTCCCACAGCCCCTCACCCACAACCAAGAAGAAAAAGGTCCAAAGAAAAAAGACCAAAGAAAAAACTGAATGGGAATCAGGTTCTCATTCCCTTGATAGAATTCTTTAGGAAAAATGACCAATCCTAACCCTGACCACCTCTTGCACACAGATAACAACAGAACTTTTTAGGACACTAAACCAAATGTCTCCTGACACAATGCTTGTTCTAGTTAATGTAACTTTTTCCCTGCTGTAAACTGCATGTAAACTTTCTTCATACAAAGTGGGATGGAACTGCTTGATCCGAGATCTCTGATCTTCTGTCATCCCAGGTCATGGCCCTCAGTAAGACTCTAAATGAACTCCTTGATGCAGTGGCTGTGTGGATTTCAGTCAACACTCCTAACCAGATTTTCATAACATTTACATCGAAATCAGTTTCTATCAAAATTTTATTTTTTAATTTTAAAACTCAACTCTCTAACAAAACATCCCCTATGTTTTTATGGAATCATTATTTCTAAACTGATAAACAATTACCCCAACACATTTTGTGATGCTGGACTTAATAAAAGTGACGTTGCTGGGCTGTCCTGAGTGCTTCATACGCAATAAGCTTACTCCTTCATATCTTTTGAGACTTGAGTGCCTCATGCCTTGCTTTACCCAGAGTTTCTATTTGTTATACAAACTGCATTCCCTGAGGAAATTTGTTACAAATGATAAAGAATGATCTATAGGGTATATTATTTATTCTTTTTTAAAAGCAAGATATAGAATGGAGTGTAGAGAGCTCCTATTTGTGTATAACAAAGGAAGCAGGAGATTATATGTGTTTATGTAGGTCAAGCCCTTCTGGAAGTATATGTAAAGGTACAGAACACCAGGGAGGGGACACAGTGGCTGAGTGACAGGTTGGTGGGGAGACTTTCAAATGGATGTTCTTTTTTTTTCTAGCTTTATTGAAATGTATTTGACACATAACATTGTGTAAGCTTAAGGTGTACCATGTCATTTTTTAAAGTGAGATATAATTAGCACATAACATTATGTTAGTTCTAGGTGTACAAGGTGATTTGATATATGTCTATATTGAAAAATGAGTTAACATCCATCACTGCATATAGTCACAAATCTTTTTTCTTGTGATGAGAACTTTTAAGATATACTCTCTTAGCAACTTTCAAATATACAATACAGTACTATTAATTATAGTCACCATGCTGTATATTACAACCTCAGGACTTATTTATCTTATAACTTGAAGTTTGTATCTTTTGGCTTCCTTCACTTATTTTGCTGATCTCCCTGAATTTAGTTTATACATATTCCAGTGAACAAAGGACATGAAGAGGCAATTCACAGAATGTAAATAACCAATAGACATATAAAAATAATGTAACTTATTAAGAATTGCAAATGAAAATATAATATAACTTTCATCTATGGATTAGCAAGTTTAAAATAGACTGACAATATCTGATGTTGGTAAGGATGTGAAGAAATGGGAATCACTCAAATTGATTTACAGACAGCCCTGACTTACTATGATTTGAGTTAAGATTTTTCAACTTTACCATGGTATGAAAGTGATATGCATTCAGTGGAAACCGTACTTTGAATTCTTCATTTGGATCTCTTCCCAGTATAGTGATACACAGTACAATCCTCTCTCGTGGTGCTGAGTGGCAGCTGGGAGCTGCAGCTCCCAGCCAGCCATGCTATCGTGACGGTTAACCAGCAATACACTTAAACCATTCTGTACCCATACAACCATTCTGTTTTTCACTTTCAGTACAGAACTCAATAAAATTACATGATATTTTCAATACTTATTATGAAATACGCTTTCTGTTAAATGATTTTGCCCAACTCTAGGCTAATGTAAGCATCCTAAGACTAAGATATCCCTAATGGCATCTAGAATGGTAAACCAGATTTTCAATTGACTTTGCCCAGATCCAGCAGAGGAATCACCATCTATGGCAGCTATAGCCTTAAATAATTTTTATTTAAGAAATAGAATTAATTAAATAAATTAACTAAATAAAAATTTTAAAATAAAATAAAATAATTCTTATTTCTTAAATAATAAGAAATTGAAATGACTTGAAAGTTGAAATGACTCCTTGATCCATGGGCTGCAGAATGGATGCTGTGTCAGCAGGCACGAAAACAACACGAATCTTGTTGTACACCTCTATCAGAGTTCCTGGGTGACCAGGTGCACTGTCAATGAACAGTAAAAAATTTTTTTAATAAGTTTATTTTGATATCATTAATCTACAATTAAATGAGTAATATTATGGTGATTACACTACCCCCTTCATCAGGTCCCCCCCCCGAACCCCATTACAGTCACTGTCCATCAATGTAGGAGATGCCATAGAGTCACTACTTGTCCTTTCTGGGTTGTACAGCCCTCCCCATGCCCCCCCAACATTACATCTGCTAATCATAATGTCCCTTTTTCCGCCTTGCCCCTCCCTTCCCACCCATCCTCCCCAGTCCCTTTCCCTTTGGTAACTATTAGTCCGTTCTTGGGTTCTGTGAGTCTGCTGCTGTTTTGTTCCTTCAGTTTTTTTTTCTTAGTTCTTATACTCCACATATGAGTGAAATCATTTGGTACTTGTCTTTTTCGGCTTGGCTTATTTCACTGAGCATAATACCCTCTAGCTCCATCCATGTTGTTGCAAATGGTAGGATTTGTTTTCTTCTTATGGCTGAATAATATTCCATTGTGTATATGTACCACATCTTCTTTATCCATTCATCTACTGATGGACACTTAGGTTGCTTCCATTTCTTGGCTATTGTAAATAGTGCTGCAATAAACATAGGGGTGCATCTGTCCTTTTCAAACTGGGCTGCTGCATTCTTAGGGTAAATTCCTAGGAGTGGAATTCCTGGGTCAAATGGTATTTCTATTTTGAGTTTTTTGAGGAACCTCCATACTGCTTTCCACAATGGTTGAACTAATTTGCAGTCCCACCAGCAGTGTAGGAGGGTTCCCTTTTCTCCACATCCTCGCCAACATTTGTTGTTGTTTGTGTTTTGGATGTTGGCCATCCTCACTGGTGTGAGGTGATATCTCATTGTGGTTTTAATCTGCATTTCTCTGATGATTAGCGATGTGGAGCATCTTTTCATGTGCCTGTTGGCCATCTGAATTTCTTCTTTGGAGAAGTGTCTATTCATGTCCTCTGCCCATTTCTTAAATGGATTATTTGCTTTTTGTTTGTTGAGGTGCGTGAGTTCTTTATATATTTTGGATGTCAACCCCTTATCAGATACGCCATTTATGAGTATATTCTCCCATACTGTAGGAAGTCTTTTTGTTCTACTGATGGTGTCCTTTGCTGTACAGAAGCTTTTCAGCTTGATATAGTCCCACTTGTTCATTTTTGTTTTTGTTTCCCTTGCTTGGGGAGATATGTTCATGAAGAAGTCGCTCATGTTTATGTCCAAGAGCTTTTTGCCTATATTTTTTTCTAAGAGTTTTATAGTTTCATGACTTACATTCAGGTCTTTGATCCACCTTGAGTTTACCTTTGAACAGTAAAATTTTGAAAGGAATCTTGAGCAGTAAGTCTCAACACCAGCCTAAAATATGCAGTAAACCATGTTGTAAATAGATATGCTACCATCAGGCTTTGTTATTCCATTTAAAATAGAGCACAGGCAGAGTAGATTTAGCATAATTCTTAAGGGCCCCAGGACTTTCACTTCAAAGCATGAGCTACATTAGCCCTTAACAAGAGGGTCAGCCTGTTCTTTGAAGCTCTGAAGCTAGACATTGACTTTTCCTCTACCGCTATGAAAGTTCTAGATGCATCTTCTTCAAATAGAAGACGGTTCCATCTCCACTGAAAATCTGTTGTTTAGTGTAGCCACCTTCATTAACAATCTCAGCTAGATCTTCTGGATAACCTGTTGCAGTTTCTCCATCAGCACTTGCGGCTTCCCCTGGCACTTTGATGTTATGGAGATGGCTTCTTTCCTTACACCTCATGAATCAACCTCTGCTAGCTTCCAACTTTTCTTCTGCAGCTTCCTCCCCTCTCTCAGCCTTCACAGAATTGAAGAGAGTTAGGCCTTGCTCTGATGAGGCTTTGGCTTAAGGGAGTGTTGTGGCTGGTAAGATCTTCCATCCAGACCACTGAAACTTTCTCTATATGAACAATAAGGTGGTTTTGCTTTCTTATTATTTGTGTGGTTATTGGATTTTGAATTTCTCCAAGAACTTTTCCTTTGCCTTCACAACTTAGCTACCTGGTGCAAGAGGCCTAACTTTTGGCCTGTCTTTGCATTCAACATGCCTTTCTCACAAAGCTTATCATTTCTAGCTTTTGATTAAAGTGAGAGATGTGTAACTCTTCTTTCACTTGAACATTTAGAGGTCATTGTAGGGTCATTAATTGGCCTAATTTCAATACTGTTGTGTCTCAGGGAGTAGGGAGGCCTGAGGAGGGGGTTGAGATGAGGGAACAGCCAGTCACTAGAGCAGCCAGAACACAATAATTCATGGCATTCCAAAACAATTACAATAGTAACACCAAATACGCTGATTACAGATCATCATAACTATATAATATAATAATAATGGAAAAGTTTGGAGTATCGGGAGAATTACTAAAATGTGACAGAGACAAAAAGTGAGAAAATACTGTTGGAAAAATGGTGCCAATAGACTTGCTTAACACAGAGTTGCCACAAACCTTCAATTTATATAAAAATGCAGTATCTGCAAAGTGTGAGGAAATGAAGCACAATAAAATGAGGTATGCCTGTAGTTAGCACACGGGGTTAACAAGGAGCTAGAATTCTCACAGTGAAGACAATTCTGAGAAAAGATAGACTTCATTCACTATAATCATGTCTCTTTTATGATTAGAAGTAATCATTTCCCCCATTCCTTAGCCATAGCTTTAAGAGACTGAGGCCCTTGATACATGATACTGGTGCTCTTTCTGAGCACAAATACCCTCACTCAAGGCTCTCTGTTCGGGCCTGAGAACAAGGGAGCAGCTCTTCCTCACCTGACTCTTTCTTCTTCCCTTTGCTTTGGTCAATAATCCTGATAGAAGAAGGTGCTAATATTGGTTCAGCAGGAAGCTCTTGGCTCTTGCTGAACCAACACAGCATGTGTATATCCGCAAGAGCCCTCAGCACCTGACATAGCTTATTTTTATCCCAGCCGGGCAGGAGGTGCTGCAGCAGATCAGTGTGGAAGGAGTGGCCAATGACGGCAGCACACTTAACCAGCAATTGTTCCTCTGGGCTCAAATGATCCAGTTGGCTTACTGCTATTTCTGCAAAAAAAAAAAAAACAGCAATGAACAAGCTTTCTACAAACATAGAATACATTGTGTTGATAATGTTTATTTAAAAAAAAAGGCTTGCTTTTAGTCTGCCTCTTCTCCACTTAGCCAGACCTCTTGAAAGAGCCTTAGCTCCATGTCCTCATGTTTCCTCATTTTGCATTCATTGTTTAACCAACTGCAATCAGGTTTCCCCACACCACTGAAACCATTCTCCCAGTCACCAAGGCCTTTTGTTTGTAGACCCAAAGCTGTGCTCCGAATCATTCAGCTCTTCTAATGATTTTACCCATTTTCATGACTAGTAAGTACCAGACACATTTCTTCCTACTGCCAGCTAAATAAACATGGAAGTCAGGCTTCCTGGTCCCAGAACTCTAATAATTATAAAGATCTTAATTAACTCCGAGCATTTTAGTAAATCTATCCATATTCTGACCACATTAAAGGAGTCAGTTTTGAGCAAGTAAGTTACCAAGCCCAAAACCTTGGAATCATTCCAAAGCTTTTTATTTCCCTCACTACCACTGATCACTTCTAAATGTTCTTGAATGTTTCCTCCTAAGCAGTTTTAGTATAAGTAGTCATTTTTACCTGGATCACTATAATACCCTGTTTGGAACATCTCCAGTTTCCTCTCATTCTTACCCTATTAACATATGAACTAGTGGTAGAATTATGTATCTAAGGACAAAAATACTCATGTCAGTGCTCATCTTAAATACTTTTATAACTTATGTGGCCTTTCACAATCTAGCTTTGGCACTTCATTTAAAGCAAGGCTTTGCTGACTGAGATAATCCATTTTAGCTTATGAGTTAACAAATCCTTTTTCCTTCTCTGTGGATAATACTGACCTTGGGTTAACTTTCTAGCTGTTTCCCAGGATCCTGATAAAATGAGAATGTCAGCTGAGTTGCCAAGTAACATTGCTTATACTAAGAATGATCCCTGATTGGAAACTGAATTTGGACTATGGAAACTATTTGTAAGCTCTGAATACTTGGTGGTCAGCCACAGCTTTGGGTTTCCTTGGGTATAGTAATTCTTGTACTAGGTTGAATCAGTTGCAGGGCCTGGAAGCTGTGCCTAGGGGAGTGTGATAAAGAGATCCCAGTTCCTAGTTAGGACATGGAGCTCTAAGCACCCATCCATCATGAGGCTCCAGGGAATGGCAGAGGAAACTTCTGTGAGGATGCCAGCGAAGAAATCCACCTGCTGCTCTTCTGCTAGTGTGCTGTGTTTCCCATAAGCTTCTAAGTCAGTAAAGCCAATGCCAAGCGTGCTCTACTGCCAGTTTAGGAAAGTGAATAGTGTAGATGGACCTTAAGCCATCAGAGTGAATAGCTTATAAGAGCTAACATTCAGTGGAAAGCAGTATGGAGGTTCCTCAAAAAACTCAAAATAGAAATACTATTTGACCCAGGAATTCCACTCCTAGGAATTTACCCTAAGAATGCAGCAGCCCAATTTGAAAAGGACAGATGCACCCCTATGTTTATTGCAGCACTATTTACAATAGCCAAGAAATGGAAGCAACCTAAGTGTCCATAAGTAGATGAATGGATAAAGAAGATGTGGTACATATACACAATGGAATATTATGCAGCCATAAGAAGAAAACAAATCCTACCATTTGCAACAACATGGATGGAGCTAGAGGGTATTATGCTCAGTGAAATAAGCCAAGCCGAAAAAGGCAAGTATCAAATCATTTCACTCATATGTGGAGTATAAGAACAAAGAAAAAAACTGAAGGAACAAAACAGCAGCAGACTCACAGAACCCAAGAACGGACTAATAGTTACCAAAGGGAAAGGGACTGGGGAGGATGGGTGGGAAGGGAGGGACAAGGGGGAAAAAGGGACATTACGGTTAGCACATGTAATGTTAGGGGGGCACGGGGAGGGCTGTACAACTCAGAGAAGACAAGTAGTGACTCTATAGCATCTCACTATGCTGATGGACAGTGACAGTAATGGGGTTGGTGGGGGAGACCTGATGAAGGGGGTAGTTTAATCACCATAATATTGCACATGTAATTGTAGATTAATGATACCAAAATAAACTATTAAAAAAAGAGCTAACAGTCATTGAATTTTATTATGTACCATTATTAATTTCATTTAATCATCAACTAACCCCAGGAGGTAGGGGCTCTCATTATCCTCCTCTGAGTGATGAGAAAACTCTAAGGCTTAGAGAAGTTTATCTAAGTTTTCACACCTATTAAGTGGAAGAGCCAATGGTGCCCAAGTTTTTCTGATACCAGAGCCCTGGTTCTTAACTACCAAGGTGTTCTGGGTTGCTAACAGCTTTATTTGCATGTCTTATATTCTCAATAATACCACACTTGACTTGAAGGCATGCTTATTCATAATATTCCTCAAGAGGGCTTAATATAGTACTCTGCCCACCAAACACTTGAAGAGAACTTAAAAAAACCTCTTCAGTTCTTAAAAGAACAACATCCCCTGTCTAATTATGCCTACCTAATTCTGATGGCTTCTTTATTCTTTATCTCGTTAGTCATTATAAACGTCTACACTCTTTTTATTAAACTCCTGCTATGTGCATAATACTCTCTCTTCACTAATACCATGGATTTTCTTAAATCTCAGCAGCATTTTCTCCCTTGCTTATTGTCTACCCCAGCACAGGAACACATACAAAGGGAAACTCAGGATATAATTTTTATTAAATAACTGGAAAACTTTTTTCCAAGTTATCAGTTAGCCCCAAAGAGAACAATGGGCTCACTTAAGTAGAATATCACTCAAACAGCATTCTAAGTCTTTAAAGGGCTCTCTGGGCAGTGGCAGAACTTATTTCTGGATGGCAGGTTTCCTTTCTAGAAGAAAATGAGGCTAGCATGATAACGAGAGACCTATTCTCAATCAACCATGGAAGTACCAAGTGCAATGACATCTGTAGTTGCTTCACTTGAGGTCTGCAAGGGACCTGCCTTTTAATAGTGGTGGGAGAAGCACTGTATCCAAGTTCACATCATCCTTGACTGTGAGACATAAAGTTCCCCGTCTTCCTCAGAGCTGGTGGAAGAAATACTATACATCGTGGATTTCATGGCGTTGGCTATGGGGAAAGAAGACTGTAACTGAAGAAAAAACCAGGCTCAGTGACTGCAGTTTTAAAGGCATAAAAAACACGAATTTAGTCAAGAAACTTAAAGGATGAGGAAGAATGGTCTGTATCAGGTTTAAAGTGGTTTACCCACCCATCCTGCCTGTACTTTACTTTTCTCCTAGAAACTAACAACATTTGCTGTACCATACAGTATCTAACATTCTCACTTTTCCTGTTTATCTTCCAAGAACTCTCGCTTCTGTTCCATCATAGCTTTAGGATGCCTTTTTGGATTTACACGTACTTCTACTTCTGTCCTCCTCTCCCACCCTCCTCCCTTCTCCAAATCCTCAAGTTATCCTCATCAGTAATGTGCACTTCTCTATTGGACTCATGTTTATATATCCTATTTTCCTATCTACCTCCTGGGCTGCTCAAAAAGGGACTATAGTAGATTGATTGACCCAAGTAAGTTCTCTGAAGCAGGTATTTAGTATTTTCACCAGAGTTGCGTATTACTTCTATAGTGTGCTTAGCCAGCTTGCTTATAATGTCAACAGGAAATCGGCACATGCCCCATAAGGGCCAGATGATGCCACAGTGAAGAATGAACTCTAGCAGCTGGATCTAGTAGACCCCTGGGATGCTAAGCTTACCTGAGAGATTCTCCCACTTGCTGTCCTCCTCCTCCTCCTTTTGGAGTTCATGAAAGAGCAGTATGTCCTTAAAGAGAAGGTCCTGGCATAAGATCTCACAGTAGAGGTGGTTTCCAAAACACTGGTGGAGAAGATAGCTGTAGAGAGGTAAGTAAGGGATTGCTGGCTAATGATGCCCATTTGAAGAGAGCCAACACAATAAGGGCATTTCATACTGAGGGATATTTCTTCTTTTGTTAAATATCTTGATGATATACGCTAACACGGAAGCAACAGCACAGAAATGTATACAAAAATTCTGATTGGCTTTGAAATTTTTTGGCAGTAACTTTTCCTTCTTAACTATTTTGCTTCCATTGGTGTTAAAAGGAACTAACATCCCTTTGCTAAAGGGCCTATCAGGAACTGGCCTGAACTCATATAAATGACACATTAAGCAAGCCATCCAAGTCTGAACTGTCTTGTGAAAACCTGAGAGGAGAGCCCAGAGAGGTAGCCCCTTACTGGTTTACTATGAGACTGTCTACCCTTAAATCTAGTCTTGGGCCTTATCATGGTTACTAATATCATTCTTTCCCTCAGTTCCCATGAGACAGGAGCCTTCTCACTTATACTATGGCACTAGCTCCTCCCTTAATGAAGTGCCCAGCTAGTCCTAGCCACTCACATCTGCAGCTCTTGGGGGATGCTCACCAACCCCAGTTCCCAACATGCCATTCTCAACAATGAGGTCATTGTCAACTTCGAAATGGGCAGAAGGATAGCCTGAGGGCTGTGCAGGAAGTGCTGGGCACCACCACACAGGGTGAAGGTAGGGGTCAATGTCATCACCATGACATGGGCACACTGGAGAGCAAGGTTCTCCAAAACTCCCAGGAGGCTGCATCCATATACTGGGCCTCATCAATAAGGAAAATCAGTGGTGTTTTCTTCACTGCCTGGAAATAACAGCAAAGAAACAATGACAACCTCTGATTAGAAAGGAAGTCACCTGATTTTCAAATCTACTGTGAATTTCCCATCAACAATTTAAATAAAATATCAACACAGGCTGGGGTTTTCAGAGTAAAATGTGTCCTAAGTCCAGGTAATAGTTTATTTTATAAATATAAGACATACCCTGTATATCTGATTCCTTAAAGAAATGTACTGAGTTTCTTTGGATAACAAAATAGTCTAACTGTAACATGAAATAAGCATCAAAATATTCTTCAAATCACACTTGAAACTTTCCAATTATTTCATTTTGACAAAGGTGTCAAACTGAGTGGGAATTCATAATACTTTAAACTGATAATTTCCAAACCAGTTTGCACATCTGAATGACCCAGGAGGGCCTAATAAAACTACCAATTACCAGGCTCTGCTCATGGAGGCTTTGAAAAAAATGCATCACTTTTTCCCGCATTCCTCACTGCTGCAGGTAACCATTCTAATGTGTTCCAACATAGCCTTTTGTTTGTGTTATGTTCTTATAAAATGTGCATGGTTGTTTTGTCCAGAAATTTGTTTTTATATAAATGCTACCATATTACAGAGCTCATTATTTCTCTCTCTTTTATCCAGGATTGTTTTTAGGATGACTCCGTGTTGCTATACTCTTATTTATTCCCTTACTGCTAACCTCTGCATTTTTCTCCATAGTGCTCATCCCTGAACTCATGCCAATGCTTTCCTAGCCTGCACAAATGAACCCTGCAATCTCTGGGATATAAAGCCAAGACTCTCTGGGATAGATATACCCAGGAGTGGAATTGCTAGGTCTAAAGGATGTATGT
Organism: Smutsia gigantea; assembly: GCA_032199065.1. NCBI lineage: Eukaryota > Metazoa > Chordata > Mammalia > Pholidota > Manidae > Smutsia > Smutsia gigantea. The sequence goes on from JAVSCE010009123.1 coordinate 1,264,451, forward strand.
TATTAAAATTTGACTAGATACTTCTAAATTGCTTTCCAGAATGGCTATATCAATTTCTGCCACTTATATAGATTTTTGACTCCATAACCCTGGGTTGGGGCTTGAGTATCGGTATTTTTAATAAATAGGAAGTAAAATAGCTACCCACCTGCATCTAGAAACCACTCATTTAAATTAAGTTACTAAATTTCATTAAGAAAGAGGATCGGGAAAGAGCAAAGACCTTTTTGCGTATGTTGTGCTGTAGGATGGATTCAATGTTAAAGATAGATACAAACAGTGAAGATATCAATGAATAGGCAGGCCAGGAAATGTCTAGGTCCAGTTGTGATGTGGACTGATTAAAATGAACATAAGCTTAAGTAAAAAGTAGCAAAAGTACCCACCTCCTGAAGCACTTGGAAAAAGCACTCTTTAACTTTCTTTTGTCTGGCCAGGTCATCCATGTGCGAAACTCTGACAGATAAGGGAAACTGACCAGGAAAATTACTCATACATTAGCATTCAAAATGACAACCTACTAAAAATATACAAGTTTTCCAAAGGGAACAGAAAATTATTCTGTTTTGAATGAGAATAGGTTTCTGTAGGATTGGGCATAGGGTTACAAATGCCAATCCAACATCAATATATAGTTCAGAGAGCAAGACTGAAAGTCTACTGGCAGTTAGAGAGGGAGCTCCTTTCCATAACAGATTTTGACAAACCCTTAAAGGGTCATGACCAAGGAATAAAGTGACAGGTCAGACCTGGCAACTTCGTTTTGGATAGTTCCAGCACCCCAGTACCAGGTTATGCCAAGTGTATTGGGACGAATGTGCACATGAGAGTTGTCAGAGAGAGCTGCAATCACATCTCCTAACATTGTGCTGGGCCATGGCACATAAGCCACCATGGACCTGAGAGCCAAAGTTTGGCTACTCCTCGACCACCTTGGAAGGGCCACAGCCCCAGGCAAGTCCTGTTAAGACAGGGCAATGCTGAGGGATTGGACAGATTTTCATTTTCTCTGTTTTCCATTAAATACAATGCCCTGCAGACTGGGTAGATTAGGAAAAATGATGGAGGATAAGTAAATGGAATTGTGGGGTGGGGAATTCTTAGCTTGCTGCTGTTGAGTACCACATAAACCCTAGACCACTGGACACTTTCGAGATTCAGATGGTGCATCAAGTGCATACTCCATGGCTGGGGAACAGGAAGGTCAGGTTAAAGAACAGAACATTGCAACTAACTTGAGAACACAAGGATAAAATTGCTGGGGATGCTCGACTAGTATCACCTTGGTTTAGAACTTTGACATTTCTGATGTAATCTCTTACACATTACCTCCTTTAAAATTTATGCAAAAACCGCATAAAGTACTTATAACTGTTATCTCAAAGAGGAAAAAACTGAGGTTCAGAAATGATTGGAGCCAAGACATACAACTAGCAAGTGCAGGAGTCAGTCCTAAAATCCACCCTCAAAAAGTGAAAGCCTGTACAGTCAATTAATATTTGATAAGGGAGGAACCTTGGATACACATTGGGGAGATGACGGCCTCTTCAGTAGCTGGTGTTGGAAAAACTGGACAGCTACATGTAAGAGAATGAAATTGGACTACTGTCTAACCCCATACACAAAGGTAAACTCAAGGTGGATCAAAGACCTGAATGTAAGTCATGAAACCATAAAACTCTTAGAAAAAAATATAGGCAAAAAGCTCTTGGACATAAACATGAGTGACTTCTTCATGAACATATCTCCCCGGGCAAGGGAAACAAAAGCAAAAATGAACAAGTGGGACTATATCAAGCTGAAAAGCTTCTGTACAGCAAAGGACACCATCAGTAGAACAAAAAGACATCCTACAGTATGGGAGAATATATTCATAAATGACGTATCCGATAAGGGGTTGACATCCAAAATATATAAAGAACTCACGCACCTCAACAAACAAAAAGCAAATAATCCATTTAAGAAATGGGCAGAGGACATGAATAGACACTTCTCCAAAAAAGAAATTCAGATGGCCAACAGGCACATGAAAAGATGCTCCACATCGCTAATCATCAGAGAAATGCAGATTAAAACCACAATGAGATATCACCTCACACCAGTGAGGATGGCCAACATCCAAAACACAAACAACAACAAATGTTGGCGAGGATGTGGAGAAAAGGGAACCCTCCTACACTGCTGGTGGGACTGCAAATTAGTTCAACCATTGTGGAAAGCAGTATGGAGGTTCCTCAAAAAACTCAAAATAGAAATACCATTTGACCCAGGAATTCCACTCCTAGGAATTTACCCTAAGAATGCAGCAGCCCAGTTTGAAAAGGACATATGCACCCCTATGTTTATTGCAGCACTATTTACAATAGCCAAGAAATGGAAGCAACCTAAGTGTCCATCAGTAGATGAATGGATAAAGAAGATGTGGTACATATACACAATGGAGTATTATTCAGCTACAAGAAGAAAACAAATCCTACCATTTGCAACAACCTGGGTGGAGCTAGAGGGTATTATGCTCAGTGAAATAAGTCAAGCTGAAAAAGACAAGTACCAAATGATTTCACTCATATGTGGAGTATAAGAACTAAGGGAAAAAAAACTGAAGGAACAAAACAGCAGGAGACTCACAGAACCCAAGAACGGACTAATAGTTACCAAAGGGAAAGGGACTGGGGGATGGGTGGGAAGGGAGGGACAAGGGGGAAAAAGGGGCATTACGATTAGCAGATGTAATGTTGGGGGGGCACGGGGAGGGCTGTACAACTCAGAGAAGACAAGTAGTGATTCTATAGCATCTCACTACGCTGATGGACAGTGACTGTAATGGGGTTGGTGGGGGGGACCTGATGAAGGGGTAGTTTAATAACCATAATATTGCACATGTAATTGTAGATTAATGATACCAAAATTAATTATTTTAAAAAATAAAATAAATAAAAAATAAACCAACAGGACCACATCAAAATAAAAAGCTAGTACACAGCAAAGGAAACCCTCAACAAAATAAAAAGGCAACCTACCATAATGGAGAACATATTTGCAAATGATATATCCAATAAGGGACTAATATCCAAAATATATAATAAACTCATACAATACAATACCCAGAAACAATCCAATTAAAAAATGGGCAAAGGACCTGAACAGACATTTTTCCAAAGAAGACATAAAGATGGCCAACATACATGTGAAAAGATGTTCAAAATCACTAATCATTAGGGAAATGCAAATCAAAACCTCAATGAGGTATCACCTCACACTAGTCAGAATGCTAGTATGCAAAAGACAAGAAATAACAAGTGCTGGTGAGGATGTGAAGAAAGGGAACCCTCACACACTGCTGGTAGGAATGTAACTACTATGGTAACTACTAAGTGGTCTAACTACTATGGAAAAAAATATGGAGGTTCCTCAAAAAACTGAAAATAGAAATACAATACCACCCAGCAATTCCACTCCTGAGAATTTACCAGAAGAAAAAAAATCACTAATTTGAAAAGATATATACACACTTATGTTCACTGCAGCATTATTTACAATAGCCAAGATATGGAAGCAACCAAAGTGTCCATCAATAGATGAATGGATGAAGAAGGTGTGGTACATATTCACAAAGGAATAATACTCAGCCATAAAAAATAAGGAAATCTTGCCATTTGCAACAACATGGATGGACCTACACAGTATCATGTATATAAACTTACAGTTTACATGTTCAAATGATTATAGATGAAGTTTGGAAAGATACCTATGAAACTGATAACAATGGTTCCTTTAGGGAAGAAGGAACTAGAGCTGGGGGTGGTATTAACTTGAGCTGACTTTAGTACTGCATTCTTCAACTTGTACAACATTCATGTATTACTTTTATTTCTTAAAATATTTAAAAAATTTAAAACCACCTCAAGCATACAGAAAATATGAAGTACAGAACAAAGACCTTCCTTCTACCCATGAACCATTTAAGTAAGTAGCCAATTTATGTCCTGTCACTCTTGATTTAATGTGTATTTTCTAAAGACACATTCTCCTACGTAACAACAGTACAACCATCAAAATCAGGAAATTAACTTGATCTATCGCTACCATCTGGTCCTCAAACCCTACCCCAGTTTTGCCTGGTGTCCTAATAATGTCCCTTAAAATAATAATTTTAAAAAGCCAGTTGCAATCACATGTTGCATTTTGTCATATCTCTGTAGCCTCTTCTTCACGCTGGAACAGTTCCTCCATCTTTTCTTGACTTTCATGACCTTACATTTTGAAAGAGTACAGGATATTAATTTTATAAAATGTCCCTCAATTTGAGTTTATCTGATGTTTCCCGTGCTTAAATTCAGGTTACACATCTTTGGATGTATCGCAGAAAAAAAAAGATATTAACTCTCCCTTCCCCCATTTAAGCAAGTAGTTGAGTTTTGTACATTAGCCCCCAGGAGAGGTTTATGGCAGAGCAGAAAACAAAACACCTGAAAGTGTTTCTGGCTCATGTGTTCCAAAGACCAAAGGCCTTCAGGAAAGAGGGATTCTGGGCATGGAACTGAGTGTCTCAAAGAGCAAAAAGGGAAAGTAGAACTCATGCAGTTTAAAAAGAGATTCTCCTGGGGTCAGGGAAGAGCAGGAGCAGAGACTGGAGAGAGGTCTCTGAGGCAGAGGAGACCTGTGCCCATCATGCTCTGCTTGCCTCCAGCAAGTCACCGGCCAATAACAAGGCCCAAGAGAGAAGAGGTAGGGTGGCAGATCTGGGCAGGCTGGACCACTAGCATCTCTGTGAAGCCGCACATCCATCTCAAATCTCAGAACTCTGCAGACTCCCAGACCAGAAGGACCATGTGGGAAGGGACAGTGCAATTCTCAGTGCAGCCTTTGGGTATTCACAAGCCTACTACTCTGCCAAGGAGGTTGAAGATATCTGAGTGAGGGGTCCAAACTCCTTTAGGGACAGAGACATGTTAAGAGTTTAGGCCTGAAAAGTTTGTTCAAGCTCCAGCACTAGACCCTGCACTGTTGTGAGGTTACTAATCAAATAAGACCACTTTGTCTTTCATTCTTTCAGTAAACATGAGTCCCTACTGTCACGAGGCATTGGAGACAAAGATCAAGAACACAGAGTATGTCCCCAAAGAGCTTACGGTCTGATAGAATAAATGTTCAGTCAACTTGTAGGCTCATGAATAGACTTACATGTCTCAGAAGCTTCCCAAATATTGACTGAATTAATTCTGGCAAAAAGAGCTGTTCTGTGCCCCATCTATGGATGAGCAGACAAGACTCAGACTGGTTAAGGGACTTAGCAAAGATCACACAGTCACTAGGGGGAGGCAGGAAGACTCAGACCCAGGTCTGTCTGATTTCAGAGGACAGCTCCCTTCATCACCCTCAAATGCGGCAAAGGGCCTTTCCTTAAAGGGAGAGCACCTAGCAGAGTTAGGCGACCACACTTCATGTCCTTGACCCTGGTGGACTTTACCAAGCAGAATTACCTGTGTCTTGCTATTCAGTATGAATGTTCCCACAGCCAATTGCTACATCTACTAAAGCTCTAAGTGGCAACTTCCATGAAAACCAGTTCCATTCATCACGCCTTAAGGGAAACAGCAACCCCCTGTAAGCACGCATTAATTAACACAGCAGAAATAGGTTCCAGTTAATTATAGAGCCCTCCTAGTTTAAAAATTGAGGAAGAGGCCAGCTGCCAAAGAAGATTCAGCATCAGAGAAGAAAGTAGGAAAAGTGGAGGAAGGCCCCACCTTGTTCACTGTCTGGGCCTAGAGGTAGTCGTCTGTCGAGAAGCAGAAGGTTTGGTGGTCCATGCCTCGGAGCTGGCTACGGACTCAGGAAGTCTCTCTCAGCTTTGTCCACATTATATCTCCCTTTAAGGAAAGGCCCTTTGCCGCTAGAAAAAATGCGTGCGTCAATTATTAAGAAGTGCTTATATCAAGGAGGAAGGAAAAATTGTTCTCCTTTTCCTAGTATTCGATATTTTCCCATTATTTATGGCCAGCATCTAATTGGGAAAGAATGATCCAATGCTTTTTAAAAATCCATGAAAGCTTCAGGTCAGACACTGGAGAGATTTTGGACAGTATATTTTCCAAAGCCCAGGAAAATACACATTTACCACTGCATCTCCTGACGGATTTCCTTGTTCTGCCTCAAGTATGCCAAGGAAAAGTGTATTTAAGCATGCTACATTGCCCAAACCACCTCAGTTCTGTGGGTACTCTTCTCTTTTTTAAAATAAATATGAATCTCATCCTGAGCCCTCTAGCTAGTTCCGGCAGGTGGGTAAACATTATCTGGCTTCTTCAAAGTAAAATGTGTGTGGTCTGCTGGCATCATCAAACAAGGACTCCTAGACCAAATAACATTCTCCATTTACAAAGAGAATGTGAAGCCAGATATTTTAAAGGCAGCTCAGTATTATATCTTCTCCAAAAAAGAAACAGAATTCCTGTTTGACCAGTTGTCACTGCCCACATGAATAGAACATTATGCTTTAAAGAATATAAGACCCTCCCTCTTCAAACAGAAGACAAAATTCAGAGAATCTTGTGATACAGGGACTTTAATGGTAGTTTCAATAGTCCCCAAACCTAGGTGTGTGCTAGAATCAGCTGGGGAGTATATTTGAGATGCCTCTGAGCTATCCCAGACCCACTGCATCATCTCCAATAAGACCCAGGCACCTGAGTTTGGAACGCACCTTCTCCAAGAGATTCTGATGGACAGTCCCATTTGGGAACCTCTCATCCAAATCAGAATGACCTCAACATCCCGACTAAGAGGCCTAGCCGTCTTTGCCTAACTGCCTCCCATGACAGCAAGCCAACCCAGTCTATGCCTGGTTGGCACTAACTGTTGGGAAATCCACCTCCCCGGAACTCCCAACCATCAGCTCTGCCCTGATGTGTAAGTGAGAGAAGCCTCATTTGCACTTAAAAGGCAGAAGATTTTTGTTGCATTTCCCTGAGAAATCATATAAAGATTTATACCAAGATCCAAATGACAGGCTATTAAGAAATAAGAGTATATCCTAAATTTTATTTTTATCAAAAATGGTTTTCTACTGAACTAGGTTAGAATAAGAGTGGAACCAAATCCGGTTTGAGGACAAACTTAATGCCATATGGCAGAAGCAAACTGATTAAGAATACAATGCAAAGAGTCTTCCATTTACTGTTTGAGTGGCCTTGGGAGCATTATTTAATCCCTCTGAACTTTGGTGTCCTCGAAAATTGGGATAAAACCAATATAACAGGATATTGTTGGGATTACATGAGATACTGGTGTTCAATAAATGCTGGTTCCTTCCTTCCCCTCCAGTTTATTTTTCTTCCATGCTCAGTTTGTCACGGGATCTTATCATTTCTAAATAGCTCCTGGATCTAGTCTTTCTCTCCATTACTAATACCACCCCATCCCCAATATTACTGTGCCTGTGCTGTTCAGCACCTCATTGTTTAAATATCTAGGTTTGGACGGGGAATAAGAAATAAGTTGTCATTTTAAGAGCAAGCCCCATAACTCCTTCAAGGGAGTTATTCTCTTCGTATAGAGATAGATATTCTCTATCTTGCGAGCCACTTGGAGCAGCAGAAACCCTGAGAGCATGGGTTAGCAAGAGAAAAAGGTAGCGATATTGTTCTGCATTTGAAACGAACTGGATGAGGTAAGCATTAAAGAGAGGACAGTGGGAGGAGAGAGACAGAATAGTGAGATGGGAACAGTAAGGAAGAGGGGTCTGTAAGAAGGATGCTTAATATTTGAGTTTAAGTTATTGCCCTTCTATGATATAAACTCATGTCCATTTCTCCAAACAGGTAAAATTTGCGACACATGCAAAGAGTTTTTGTGGCAACCAAGGAAAGCCACTGCACAAGGCGGAGTAAAGGATGAGAATCAGCAGAGGAAAGGAGTCAAAGCTGACCTTGGCGTGGAAACCCCCAGAAGTGCAAGAAATCTTGGGCTTTTCCACAGTGTTGACTGGAGTGTAAGCCAACCATACCCAGTCCTGAATGGCCAGCGTGCCTCCAGCTAACTTCGGGCTGCATTGAGGTTGCTACACAAGCCCCTGTGCCTCTTACACCTCTGCTCCCTCTGTGCCTTTCCTCGGGCCGGAAGCTCAGAGGAGCACTGCGCTGACTTTGGTGGGACCCCATGTCCTTCACTGCCGACTTCTCTCACAAAGTGTCAGTCTTTTAAACGTATGATTTATCAAGCACAGCATTCACCTCTCGGAATGAAACTTTGTACAATCTCTCTTCGCAGGAAAATGTTGCCAAAATGTGATCTCTGGGCAGGCGCAAGAGGGGGTGTGGGGGAGTGGGGGAAGATGATAAATACTTGGCAACTCTGCAGACTTGAATCGTTAAGGAAAGAAATGATGCCAACTATGTACTGAGCCCCCACTATGCGCCAGGCTACAGGCTAACTATTTCCCTTGTATTCTCTCATTTAATCTTCACCAGAGTCCCCTCAAGTAGAAATTATTGTTACCATGGTTCAGTGGATTTCACAAGAATTTGGTCATTTGTCCAGTCTCAGAGGGTGAGTGCACAGCCAGCCTCTCCTTGTCGTGTCTGGCACCTGCCTGTGTCCCTGACCAGGCTACTCTGATGGACTCACCCCCCTGCCTGGATTAGGACTAGGTTGGAATAGCAAACTGGGAAGATGCTCCTGACACCTTCAGGTCCCTACTCTGCAAAAGTAGATGACGCCAGCAAAAGATCTGGGAAAATCAAAGCCTTTGCTAGAACAGCTCTACTTCCACATCAGAAGTTCCAAACTTAAGCCCTGCATCAGAATCCTCTAAGAAGCCTTCCAAAATTGGAGCTTCTCGGGTCTCAGAGAAGTCCTCCAAAGTAAGTTCTTTTGGGAATGGAGTCCAAAAATCTGCATTTTTTTTAAAAGGTCTGCAAATAGTGTAGCCAGTTCCAGAAATGGAGTTTAAGAAGCACAGTCCTGATGAAGGGGTAGTTTAATAATCGTAATATTGCACATGTAATTGTAAATTAATGATGATAAAATAAATTATATTAAAAAAAAAAAAAGAAGCACAGTGATTCTAGGCCATTTGTAGGTATAGTCTCTCCTTCCAGGTGTTTGTAGCCCTTTTATTACCAACACAGTAACAGTTCTATTTTTAAGAGAAGCTGGGGGAAGTGTGGGGAGTCTTTGCATTAACATATGTTCATCTGAGGCTCTATTGGTTTCTGTTTGGTGCCCATGGCCATAAGAAAGCAGACAGACTTCTACCTACTCCATAACTTTATTAACTCCCAGCAAGGTTGTAATTAATGAGGGGCCCGTACTATTATGGCTAATACAGAGGTGGTCATCAGCCACTGAGGCATGCCAGAAACTTGTCCAGGGCAGGCACAAGTGTGCCTTTGGCAGAAGAGGGTACTTTAAACCACAGAAGTATCTGGTACACACCCAAAACCCAGTTCAGGAAGCCCTGTGGGGAAAGAGAAACTGAATAAGCCATATTCTCCAATTTTTGTAAAAGAAGATCAAAAAGAACAGACAGGAAGGGCTGCTGCTCAGATCCTGGGTTGCATGAGACCAGACCTAAATCAGTTCGTGCTAAGTAAGGACCAATTCCAGCCCGTAGTCTTGGGAAACTTAACTTGGAGGAAGATCCCATGATTTGGCACACAGGAGAGCACACACTTGATCAGAGCCTCCTTTGAGGTGATATTTTGTCCTACTTCTCTGGAAGAATCACCAGACCTCTGGGATACAAAATGTTTGCATACAATGCTGTAAGACATTCTTGCTATTTTAAAAACCTTCTTAATGGATAATTGCTGCATGACTTATTCGACTTCATAGAATTACTTGGTGCCATCAAAATGTTTATTGTTAGAAAAAAAATGTAACTTTTTTCATATCTGCTATTACTTTTAAGGAAGATATTGTCAGTGTTGTGATGCTCATGGAGTATTTCCTAACCACTGGTGAACACCAGTTAAAAAATATTTACCTACACCACTGGTTCTTAAACTTGGTCCATCAGAATCACCTAGAGGGCTTGTTCCAAAGCAATTGGCTGGGCCCCACCCTCTGATTAATTAGGTAGGGTAGGGCCCAAGAATTTGCATTTCCAACAAGTTCCCAAATGATGCTGATACTCGTGGTCCAAAGACCACACTTTGAGAACCACTGATCCAGAGCAGGTCAACCTCCAAATGATCTGGAGTGAGATGCAGGCTCTCACTCTCACCAAACTCTGGGAACAGAGGACATTGGATCTACTTGCCTGTCACAATATCATCTCACAATTGTTCTAGTTTATTTGTCCAAATCATGATTCAGATAAGCTCGATACCTTACAATTGGTTGCTCTCACTTGCCCTTAGTAATTTGTATGTTCCCCACACTCCCTCTTTTTTATTCATTGTATCTTATTTGCTGATGAAACTAGATAGTTTATCCTATAGTTTCCTGTATGTCTTGCCGCTTGCATTCCTGTGTGTCATTTAACATGTTCTTCTGTCCCCTGCGTCTCCCATAAGTTCGTAGCTAAGTCTAGAGCTGTGCTGTCCAAAATGGCAATCCTTAACCACATTTGGTCATTTAAATTTAAATTAATTAAAATTCAATAAGCTTTTACGATTCAGTTCCTCAGTCACACTAACCCTATTTCAAGTTCTCAGTACAGGCATACCTTGTTTTGTTGAACTTCACCCTATAGCACTTCACAGATACTGCATTTTTTGCAGACTGAAGGTTTGAGACAACCCTGCATCAAGCAAGTCTATCAACACCATTTTTCCAACAGCATTTACTCACTCCATGGCTCTGTGTCACATTTTGGTAATTCTCACAATGTTTCAAACTTTTCATTATTATTGTATTTATTATCATGATTCTCTGATCAGTGATTGTTGATGTCACTATTGTAATTGTTTTGGGCACCAAAAACCATACCATCTAAGGCAGCAAACTTAATAAATAAACATTGTGTGTGTTCTGACTTCACTCTGAAGGCCATTTCCCTATCTGTGTCCCCCCTGCCCCCGAGAGCCTCCCTATTCCCTGAGACACAACAATATTTAAATTAGGCCACTTAATAACCCTATGATGGCCTCTAAGTGTTCAAAGGAAAGGGAGAGTCACAGGTGTCTTGTTTTAAATCAAAAAGCCAAAAATGATTAAGCTTAGTGAAGAAAGCATGTCAAAAGCCTAGAAAGGCTGAAAGCTAAGCCCGTTGCATCAAACAGTTAGCCAGGTTGTGATTGCAAAGGAAAAGTTACTGAAGAAAATTGAAGGCACTGCTCCAAAGAACACATGTTATAATAGAGCAAAAGAGCCTTATTGCTGATAAGGAGAAAGTCTGAGTGGTCTGGATAGATGATCAAACCAGTCACAACATTCCCTTAAGTCAAATCCTAATCCAGAGCAAAGCCCTAACTTTCTTCAGTTCTGTGAAGGCTGAGAATGGTGATGAAGCTGCAGAAGAAAAGTCTGAAGCTATCAATGGTTGGTCTATGAAGTTCAAGGAAAGAAATCATCTCATTAACATAAAAGTGCAAGATGAAGCATCAAGTGCTGATGGAGAAGCTGCAGAAAGTCATCCAGAAGCTCTAAGATCATTAACGAAGGTGGCGACAATAAATAATAGATTTCGATGTAGACAAAACAGCCTTATATTGGAAGAAGATGCCATCTAGGACTTCTATATCTAGAGAGGACAACTCACTGCTTGGCTTCAGAGCTTCAAAGGACAGGCTGACTCTCTTGTTAGGGGCTAATGCCGCTGGTGAATTTAAGCTGAAGCCAGTGCTCACTCACCATTCCCAAAATCCTAGGGCCTTAAGAATTATGCTAAATATATCTGCCTATGCTTTATAGGCCTGGATGACAGCACATCTATTAACAACATGGTTTAACTGAATCTTTTATGAGGTCCACCACTCAGAAAAAAAAAAAACTTTTTCAAAATACACCTGATCATTGACAATTTACCTGCTCATCCAAGTGCTCTGATGAAGACACACAATGAGATTTATGTGGTTTTCATGCCTGTTGACACAATATCCATTCTTTAGCCTATGGGTCAAGGAGTAATTTCAACTTTGAAGTCTTTTTACATTCCATAAAGCTATAGCGGCCATAGACAGAGATTCCTCTGATGGAACTGGGCAAAGTACATTGAAAACCTTCTGGAAAAGATTCACCATTCTGTTTGCCATTAAGAACATTTGTGATTCATGAGAAGAGATCAAAATACCAACATTCACAGGAATTTAGAAGTAGTTCCAACCTTCATAAATGAGCCCAATACTTCAGGAAGAAAGCAATGTAGACAACAGTGGAAATAAGAAAAGCAGAATTAGTTTAAATTAGAATGAAAACTAGAAGTGGAGCCTGAAGATGTGACTGAATTGCTGAATCTCATGATAAAACTTGAACAGATGAGGAGTTACTTTTAGGGATGAGCAAAGAAAGTGGTTTCCTGAGATGGAATCTGCTCTTCAGGAAGATGCTGTGAAGATTTTTGAAATGAGAAAGATTTAGAATATTACATAAGTTTAATTGATAAAGCAGTGACAGGGTTTGAGAGGACTGACTCCAGTTTTGAAGGTTCTACTGAGGGTAAAATGCTATCACACAGCATCACATGCTACAGAGAAATCATTCATGAAAGGAAGGGTTACCCGATGCAGCAAACTTCACTGCTGTCTTATTTTAAGAAAATGCCACAGCCACCCCGACCTTCAGCAACACCACCCTGATCAGTCAGCGGCCATCAACATCAAGGCAAGACCCTCCACCAGCAAAAAGATCATGATCCACTGAAAGCTCAGGCGATGGTGAGCATTTTTTAACAATAAAGTATTTTCCATTTAAAGTGTGTACATTGTTTTTTTAGACAATGTTATTGCACACTTAATAGACTATAGCATAGTGTAAACACAACTTGTATATGCACTGGGAAACCAAAAAAATTTATCTGACTTGCTTTACGGCAATACTGACTTTATGGCAGTGGTGTAGAATGGAACCCAAAGTATCTCTGAGGGATACTTGTACCTACATTGGGCTCATGGCCACTGCACTGGACTGTTCAGATACAGAACATTGCTGTTGTCAGAGAAAGTTCTACTGGACATTGCTGTCCTTGCTCATATTCAGGTTAGCTTTTGAGTGGGTGGGTTGTCACGGGTACTTCGTAGGCAGTGTTGTGGTGGTTCTATCAAGAGGCACCTAAAATCTTCTTCTGGCCTTTCTTCCCATGATGTTAAAAGTCATTGGTGATCATAGCTTACACCCTGCAACTCAGGGTTACAGAATTCTAATTATAAAATTCTTTCTTCAGTTATTAGCTGGAATACTTCTATAAAGGAAAACTTCCACATATGTACCATTAGGTTGTCCTGAGAGTCTGCATAGGAAAGGCAAGGGAAACATCCTATCATTTCTCCTTATTTACCAGTTTTCAAAATAATAAGTTAGCTCCTTAGCACCCTCCAAATATCCTGAGTATCATTATGCACCTATGGGTTTTAACGCATTTAATGTGTCTCGAGCAATTGATGGCTCTTAGCTACAACTGATAACCTGTACATGTATTTTTCATATTTATGTCACAGAATTTTTGGCATTAAATCTCAGAAGTAAGATTTCTGAGTCTAAAGAAAAAAAATGCACATGCAATTTGTCCACCATCTCATGCCTGGCATGTGGCTACTTTACCGAACATTTATGCATAGTAAATCTAATTCTAAGTTAAAAATAAGCAGTAGCTTTGTGGTAAATGCTTTAAGGCCACTTTCATCATCAATCTCATATTTAGAATCACACAATTCTCAAAACATTTGAGCTGCCTGGATTATGAACTGAGGGCAGCTTAAACACTCCTTAACAGCTCAAGTGGTCAGTAAACGGGGTCTGGATGGGTGTCCCACCTGCATATTCAAGTTTTCCATAAAACCACTTTTTAAATCTATAGAACCAGGAAAAAAATGATAAACAGGATGTGGAGGTTATCTGACCCAACTATCTTGTAGCTGGGGAAACTGAGGCTTGGTGATGACCTGATTTTCCCAGGTCATCCCAACAACTGGTCTATGAGTTGAGATTTCCATTCCCTGAAAGTCAGGCCCAGGCACTTTTGATTTGCCTGCAGACTGTCTTCTGCACAGGACCCAGCTGTTCATTTAGGAGCAGATATTTTTTTCTTAATCCACCACAACCTGACTGTGAGCAGAAAGGCAGGAATGAGCAGCCTCCGCCTCCAGAGTCATCCCCTTCCCCCAGCCAAGGCCACCCCACTCTGTTTCATCGCTGCCAGCCCTGGACCCTTATAAGCCAGCCTTCAGGTGCCTCTCAGCACAGCAGGAGAGCCAGCCAACCCTGGCTGTCACCGCCCCTGCCTCCCAGGGAAGGAAGCAGCCCTTCCTGCTTCTGGAGAGACAGATACGATGACAACTCAAAAAGCAGTCTGTCCACTGGAGCCTGAGCTTCCTTCCTCCACGTGCAGAAGCCACGTAGGGCCTGCCTGGCTGTCAGGTCAGAGCTCAGCAAGTCAGGCCAGTGATGAGATGAAAGAAGGGGCTTGCTGACAGCCGTCCCCAGGATCCTGATTCTACTCCACGGTTCTCTGTCTGCAACAAGGCTCCCAAGGAGGCTGGGCCCTCCCACCGGTGCTCTGCTCCTGGGACTAGCACATGGAGATAAATGTTCCCTCCCCCAAAATATGCCAAAGGCCCCCTAGAGGGTAAACCCCACAAACCGCCTCCTGTTCTGGAGTTGTCAGCGGCATTAACCTTGCATTGAACCTCCTTATAACCTGCCAAGGTCAGGCCATTCTTCCTACAGACCTGAGGTTCACCCCTAAGCCACACCATCCACCTACTTTGGCCTAAATGCTGTCCCGCTAAATCACCTCCAAAGAGCACAGGTCACTCTTTGGTGTATCAGAGGCCAGCGGTTTAACCTGGGACTCCCACATCCCTCAGAGTTTGTAAAGGTGATGATATTTACAAAATTTTCAAAACATTATGGTTTATATTTCTCTTCATATCTAACTGCACCAAAAAAAAAAATGAGTGTGTGTTGGGAAAGGAGAGTTGAACACATAAATATCATGGGAGAAAGCTACAAGTGTGGGGGTTTCTCACCTTCCTGCAAGACAAAGGCTCAGAGCCCTTCCTCCTGGGGGGCTGTTCTGTAAAAGACAGAGAGGGGTTTTAGGAGCAACCAGATCTAGGTTATAATCCAGGTCTGTGTGAACTTTAACAAATAACCACAACAAACCCATTTTTCATGTTGGAAACTAAGACATCCACCCAGTTCACAAAGCAGAGGTGAGAATTAAGTGATATCAAGTAGATAAAGCACCTAATGGAGGCCCTGGAACATTCTAGGAGCCCAGTTAACCTGTCTCCTTCCACCATGACCTTCTGCATGGCCTCTGTGATCAAAGAGGAAGGGTGGACTGGTGGTTTGGTTTTCATCTCTAGCAGGCACAGCCTTAAATCCTTTTTCTTTGATTCAACAGCCACCTGGCCATGGGTGACTTACCCTCTCTGAGCCTGAGCTTCTCATCCATGAAAGAAAATCTTTCTCTTTGGGTTGCTGTGAGCATTAGAGATAAGGTACTTGAAGCATTTGCTCAACAGAAGGGAGATCTAATGGGTTTTCATGGTCTTCCCACCATGTGGGTTCCAGTCGAGAAGCCTCACGTCCCAGAATCTGAGATGGACTGAGGAAAGTAAACCATGACCAGGCTCTGTGCCATGCCTTCTGCAGCAGGGTAACATCACCCCCAAGGGTTGAAACCCACTTCTTGGAAGGGGTGAAAGTTGGTTCTGCAAGGGGGTGGGAGGTGGTCCTAGACCCAACAATGGTCCGTAGCTGTTCAAAGGGCCACAGTACAAAACAGATAGATGGTGTATCTGCGGTATTTCAGTTTCACAGTGGGGAGGAGGGGTTGGCAACTGGGGGTGAGGGGAAATATCTAAAAAGTCTCTTTGGGAGGTAATAATGAAAAAAAAAGAGAGGGTTGAGAAACACCACTACCTATAAACCAGAAACACCTGAGAAAGGAAGTGGTCTGCTGCAAAAGCAATACTCCACCTCTAGATTAGCAGGAAGGCCGGGTGTGGGGAAGGTGGCGAAAATAGGTGGAGTTCAGTCCCACCTGCTAGAAACCTATAAATGATGTTTGCTGCGAAAGGTTCCTGCTGTGGCTTTTATTGGGGGTTTTTTGGCTTCTTAAAGAAAATAGAGAAAGAGCTAAAATATATTGAACACTCGTGTGCTAGGAATTGTGCACAACATAATCATGAAAAGTAGGTTTCACTAACAGATGAGAAGACTGAAGTCCTTGGAAGGTAAGCAGAAGAGTTCATTCCAAAGCCCATGCTCTTTCTAGAGTGGCCACCCTCCCCAGCTGCTCTGGGCAGGGCCCGACTGTGCCTGATGTCCTAGGGTCCCTCTGCATGAGCGCCCCCTTTTCACTCTTGTAAGTGAGCTGGTTTAGATAATAAATTAAATGATCATGCAACATCACAGCTATATTGTTGCTCTGCCCATCGCTCCAGGTATTTCCACAGGGAGTGTCTAGAATCAGAGCAATTCTGAATGGCCGCCGGCAGCAACGTCCTATGAGAGGGGGCAAAATGCCTGCAGGAGGGGATAGTAAACAACGTGGCAGAGAAGTTGGAGAGGACTCCCATGTTAGGAAATTGCAGTTTGCCCCACTTTGGGAACGAGCCTGCCAAAAGCCCCAGGGCACACATGTGCATCTTCTGGAGCTCAGAGAAATGCAACCCCACACATATGATCACCACAGAAGCGGGCTGCGGAGGTTCCGGCTTCTGGTGGATTGGGAGGCCCACGACACCCAGTGGGAGGTGGGCTAGAGGAACCCAAAGAAGCTCCAGCCAGGGTCTGGTTGCCATAGCGCCAAGTCTGGCCCAGGGATCCTGCAGCGTGGGCCTGGAAATGAGGAAGGTTTGGAGGTGCCAGCTCCCAACAGCAGGCAGCAAGCGCTCACCTCCTGGGCAGCGGGTGAAAGCCCTGCGGACTGCCCCCCAGCCCTGGGGTGGCCTGCAGACCTTCGAAGGGCTCCGCAAATTGACATCTGCAGGTTCAAGCAGGAAGCCGAGGCTGCTGAAGACATTCTATTTGTGCCTGCATCTGAATAATTTAACACTCCCTCCAAAATAGACTATCATTAGAATTTGTCAATTCCTGTGCATTTGTGCAGACAGCCTAAGAAAAAAGAAAAAAAGAATAGAAAAAGTTCCCACACATACTGCCTCAGAGCAGTGGAACAGGAGGGTGGAAGTCCAATGGTGTGGTTTTTTTCTAGAGTCAAAGCCTCTTGCTCACTGACCCAACAGGAAATACTGCCTTTTCCTGTCTCTTTAGCCCTAAAACCAAGTCTGGGCAGCATGCACAGGGTGTTAGAGAAAAGGCCTCATTCTGACATAGTCACAGTGTCCATTTCCACTTTCACCACTTACTCTGTGTGTGACTGTATTCAAAACACTCAACTTCTCTGATTCTCTGTTTCACTATCTGCAAAATGTGAATAATAGTGCGGCCTCCCCCAGAGTTTTTATAGTATCAAATGAGCTAATGGGGGTAATGTACCTCTCCTAAGGTCTGGCACACCACAGATGCCCACCCCCACCCCCACCCCCGTCTTTGGCCTCCTATTCCTTGGCCTCCACCACTGGCCTTAAGGGAAGTGGTGCTAGCTCCCAGGAGGCACCACAGGCAGGCATAATTTCCAGTCCCCTATAAGCCCACTTCCTTTTTTCCCATTGCTTAGGCTGCCAAATGATCATGGTAAAAAAAGCCAACAACAAAACAAAGAAAAGCATATGTATACATGCATGTACATACATACACACATAACACACATATCTAGATGCACACGTATATGCTCATCAGCTCGGTCTCCGATGAGGATGGGTAAACCAGCGGAGCCCCAGGCCTGCTGGTCAGTGACTGCATAGCCCCGAGATCGTGTCTACTCTTACTCCCCATGAGGGCTGTTCCAAACCTTTCCCATGAATCCCACCCCACCTCCAACACCTTCCCTCTGGCTTCCTGACCTCACTCCCAGTTCCCTGAATTCTACAGTCATCTCCCCACATGCTGACCACCTCCATCCACTCCATTCTCCTCCATCCCCTGCCTTCCCCCCATGACCCATTTCCAGCACTGGCCTCCCCCTGTGCTCACTGCCCCCATTTGTTCCCAACTGTGGCTCCATCCACCACCCCACCACCACGGCATCTCCAGCTCTTGCCCCTCATATTTGGGATGCTCAAATATTACACAATCTGAAAACATTTCTCTCTACATTCTTTCCCACTGCCTCAAACTGCGTTCTTTCCTCCCATTCACCCCCAAACATCCTCAGCGACACCGGGGTTCTCCAGCCTGTGTCCCGCACATACTCCTTTCTTCATTCCTGGCACCAGGACTCTGGTTCTCAGAGCTAGCGTGTCGTCTAGCCTCACACCTTTTGTCCTAATTACTATTCATGTACCTTTTCTGGGTTCCCATCCCCCTGGGCCCCCTTCTCTCCTGCTATGGGGCCCATGAAACCCACTGTCTCCTGGCTCTCCTCCTTCCTCTTGGGATCCTTCTCTCCCTCTCATCAGCTGCTCAGTATCCTCCGGCTCCTTGAAAATGGAAATATTCCCTTTTCCCTCCTGCCTCTACTCTCTCCAAGATTGCAGCCGCTTCTACCACATCACCACATAAATGGATCCTGACCTTACCCCTGAATTTGCAAGTGTCACCAGGACTGCAGTCCCTCATCTTCCCATTCCACCCACTCCCCACGGCAGAGAGCCATCTCTTTGGGGGTGTCTGTTAACGTGCATTCCCTTTGCAGAGCCGGGCCAAGTACCAATCACTGAGCTAAGAGCCCTACCGCGTTGTCACACTGCACTCTCCCAAGATCCCTACACGGGTACTGTTCCTGCCTCCACTGCACAGATGAGGAAGCAGAAACAGAGGAAAATACATACTCATGGGCACACAATCAGCAAGGGGCACAGCTAAGAATCTAGCCAGTGAATGAGCCTAAAGCCACAGTCCAAACTGCCTCCAGCCACAGACCAGACCAGCCCATCACAATCCCCTCCCAGGAAGCCTGGGGTGGAGCTCCACTGACTCCCAGCTTCCCGCATGCTCCCCAGGGCCTTCCCTTTGTGTTCCTTCCACTGGGGCTCTGCCCACCTTTGTAGCCACACCTGCACCCTCACACCACGTTCCAGTTTGGAGCTTTTCCCAAGCATACGACACCTTTACTGCTTCACCATCTAGCTGGGCTCAGCCACACTGCTCCCCCCCCCCTTTTTTCCAGCTGCAGACCACCGATTTCTCCCTCAGTAACACACCCAGCACTTGCACCTTTGCCACAGCTTTCATTTCATTCTACCTTCTGTGATGGTCATTTGCATATTTATTTGGTCAGTTAGGCCCTAATTATCTTGAGGGCAGTTAGGTCCTGTATCTAACCCAGGGCAGGTTAAATATGTGTGAATCGACATGATCCCGAGATCTCACACACACTCTGTCACTGATTATTTTGCCCATTTGGAAAGCAGAATATGCAGTCAGGTGCAGGGGGACGGGTCCAGGCCCAGGTCACTACCAGGTTCTGGACTCTGCAGAAAAATCAGGGCTCACAAGCTGCAAAGTTGATTTTCGGGAAGAACATAACAGCTTTCACGTTCTGACACCTCCTCCCGCTCTTGCATCCCGCCTCCTCGGAGAACAGCCTCTGAGGATGACTCACTGGTAGGAGAGGGTGAAGACAGCTCCTGGGAGGGGCTGACAATGTCTGCTAGACACAAGAGCAGGCTGGTGACGGGATATGCCCACCAGAGGGTGGAAACACAGTCTCTGTACAGTCTCAGGTTTGATTTGAGCCCTTGGGAAGAACCTGAGAAAGGTCAATGTGTTCGCAGGTGTTTTCTCTCCTTTTCTCCATGGAATATGCTCCAATACTGTGAAAAATTGGGGGATGCACTTCTCTGCAGAGCACCGAATGTCAGTATTCATGACCTACTCCCCAGTCTCCTTCCAGTCCATGAAATACACGTCACTTTAAGGCTTACAAGGAGGGAAAAGAAAGACAAGCTCAAAAAACTACTTCTGAATCTGCTTAGCTTGTCAAAGTTCCCATAGAAAGCCTGGTGAACCCCTGGATTATTTCTGCACCCCAATATGCAAGGATCAAAACCTGAGCAACACCTATAAAGGCATCGTGCCAGGGCCCAGCGGAACACTTCGACCAAATGTCTTGCTTCTCCCTCCCGCACCATGCTGGCTTCTCAGCCCCCTACACCCCCAAACTCCCTTCTGGGCTGTCCCTGGGTCCATTCTGGGTCTGTTATGTCTCTGGAGTATTTTTTTTCTTTCTCATCCAAGAGGCTATTTGGTCCAAAGAAAGAGTTTTTTCTTTTCCAAAATCCAGACAGGGTGGACAGTCTGCTTCCTTACACACCTACTGTGTCTTTCTGCCAGAGGATGTGAGAAGAGCTGGTTCAACAGCGCTGTGAGCGTGCGGGTTCGGAGAACAGAATTCCTTCCTGGCAGCCTCAGACAGAGGGCATGGCATAATGAGTTTGTTCCGCACACAAAGGGCACAGTTGCTCTCTTTCTAGCCTGGCCTCTGTCCATTAATTAGAGCATCCCAGAAGTGCTTAAGCTCACCTCCTACGCTCCCCACCCCATCTCATCCACACTTTTTTCTCTAAAGTTAAAGCTAAGCATCCAGGGAAACAAAGGGTAGGGAACATCTCACGAGCATCTGCCTTGGGCCTGGCCAAGAGCTGGGAGCCTGACATTCACTCAGCCCTCACAAGGACCCTCCAAGGAAGGTACAGTTATTATCCCACTGTACAGAAACAGTAACTGAGGCAAGCTCAGAGAGGTTAAGCAGCTTGCCCAATATCACACAGCTAATGACTGATGGAACTAGCATCTGAGTCCAGGTCTTTCAGTTCCAAAGCCCATGCTATGGGACCAAAGACAGGACTGACCTGCTTGACCGTAAACTCCTTGAGAACAAGAACCTTCAACATCTGCGTATTCCCATCCATGCTCACCTAAGGCCTCCATGGGCCTTTTCAAAAGAATGAATGAATGTAGGCACAAACAAACAGCTTAATGAAATACGAGATTTTCCTATTTCCTTCTTGGGATTGTTTGTAACGTGATTTGCTGATTAAAGTTTATGATAAAACCAAATGCAGAGCAACCTGCAAGCTTACAAGGAATGTAAGAATTTAAAACAGACAGAGCAATTCCTGGCCCACCACATGAAGATCTACACCGTATGCTTTCTTCCTACACTTCCACCACCTGATGGGAAAACTGTATTTCTTCTTATGATTCTCCACTCACTTATCTTAACAGAAAAATAATCTCAGTGACCCTATCTGTTAAATGGACTGAAAAGGAATCAGGGTATAATAAAAATGACAGGGCTGTTAGCCAGATTAGGTTCCAATCCCAGAAATCTACTCAGTTTCTGTGCCCCTGTTTCCTTGATTTTCACATGGGGTAGTAATACCCTCTGCCTTGCCGCACCAGGTAGAGAGGACCAACTTCAAAAACGAGAGTGTGCAGCCAACATTAAGCTTGGGTATCACTATGGTGGCCAGCTGACCACCACCCAAGTTCCCCAAAGGGGTATGCCTTACCTCAGTAAGGTCAACTGTAGCAAGAAGAATAGTTGTCCGTCCCACCCCCACCAAAGATGTCCACGGCCTCGTCCCTGAAACCTGTGGAGATGTTATTTTACTTGGAAAAGGGACTTGCAGGTGTGATTAAGGCAAGGATCCTGACCTGGGGAGACTTCTGGGTTACTGGAGCGGACCCACTGTAAACACAAGACTCCTCATAACTCAAAGGGGAAGGCAGGAGGCTCAGTGTCAGGAAATCTGAAAATGCTAAGCTGCTGGTTTTGAAGATGGAGGAAGGGGCCTAGGCAGGCAGCTCACCTCAAGAAGTTGGGAGAGGCAAGGGACCAGGATCTCCCTCGGAGCCTCACAAGGAAGGCAACCCTGCCAACACCCTGAGTTTAGGCCAGTGAGACCCATTTCAACCTCCTTTCTCCGTGCCAACCTCCGACATCAGTACAATCTCTGTAAGATAATATGTGTGCTCTGCTTTAAGGCACTGAGTCTATGGTAACCTGTGACTGCGACCAGGGGATGCAAACACAACATCCCAGCCCGAGGTCTGGCTCTCCCCCTGAGACAGGTTTCACAGCCTTACAGTACAAGTCTCTCACCATTACCCAAGCACTCCAGGCTAAGACATCAACCAGAATGCCACTTTCCTTATTTGCAAGGAGAGATCTACCCATAGGACAGAACCCTCCTCTTGGCACGACCAGTATCTCCCCCACTTAGGCTGACCAGCACGGGAAGTCAGTCCATAGTTGGGAAGATGCTGAAGCGCATGGCACTGGGGCAGGCAGAGGCAGCCCAGTCACCCTGCTCCAGGTCTGCGGCCAGAGCCTACACTCATGCACACAACTGGCACAGACTTGCCAAGGGAATCCGCCTACCCATGCCTCTTGGCCAGAATGCCCTCTTTCTTGGGCAGTATTTGGAAGGCACTGCCAACCTTGCCTTCCGGGAAGGTCTTTTCTCCATGAATACTTGGCTGACCAACAACTCCTAAGAGTTAGATGTGTCCTTTCTTAAGAACTGTGGCCATTAAATAATACACTTAAAGCACTTAGGACACAGTAAGCACTCAACAAATACCAATTTTTATCATTGTCCTTATGATTATGAATATATTCAATCCAGTTATATTCAAATACAGTGGGACCTAGGCTCTTTTTTCTCTCCAAAGCGACTTCATTTTCCACCCCTGCCCTTTAAGCTTTGATGCGAAGCTTCCAAATTCTCGAGGGAAGCCTCACTCCGTGACTGGCAGCCCAGTGGTGATTACCCAAAGGACACAGGGATAACTGTGGGTTGAACTGTAAGATCCTTCTCAATAGGTCAGAAAATGTATGTGAAGCTGTGAGTACAGTGCCTGGCATAGAACAGAAATTCACCAAATGTTTATATCCTCATTCATTCACTCCATGATGGGCTGAATCGTGCCCCCTTAGAAATCACATGTTGAAGCCCTAAGGTCCAGTGGCTCAGAATGTCAGATAGGGCCTCTAAAGAGGTGATTACGTTAAAATGAGGCCCTTGGACTGGCCCCTGAACCAATCTTAGTGGTGTTCTTAGAAAAAGAGGAGATTAGGACACACAAAACCACCAGCAATGTGCTCACAGAGGTGGCCACATGAAGAGGCATCAACAGGGGGTCATCTGCGATCCAGAGGGAGGGGCCTCGGAGGAAAACAATGTGCTGGCACCTGGCTCTTGGACTTGCAGCCCCAGCATTGTGAGAAAATTAATTTCTATTGTTTAAGCAGCCCAGTCTGTGGTATTTCATTACGGCCCCCCTGGCCAACTCATACACTCCCCTTTTGAGAACAAATATTTTTGCATCTCTGGACAGAAAAAAGCTGTAGAATGACTTAAAAGAAGTCTCTGATTCCTCTGTGGGCCTGAAAAATCTCTGTTCTGTGAGGGAACGATGCCTGCTTTCCCCCCAGGTCTGGGATGCTGGGCCTGGCACTCAGGGGTGGGTTTCTCACTTCCCCATGAAGGAGACGCCATTAACATCACGAGCCCCCCAGGAGGCCTGCTTGGGGAGTCGTGCATCGCAGCCTCGCAGAGAAAACACCAACCAGCACTGAGGATGTGAAAAACTGTAAAATCGCAAATGACAGATTCGTGACTTCCCTGAGGGAATAAATAGCGAGAACAGATGGGCCCCGAGGCTGGGAGAGTTCATTTAAATCTTAATAACATTTTGATAATTTAATGAATGTGGTGCTATTAATTAATAGCAAACCAGTACCAGGAAGCCAAAACATGGTTTGCCCACCCTGGTGTTAACCCAGGAAGATGCATCCATAATGAGGGGTACAAGGAGACAGGGACAAGGTTCCTGAGAGGTTTAAAGCGTCCTCTCTGAACTCGCAAATCCATACCTTGCAATATGGAGTTGGCCAGACCAACACAATGCACCCCATTTTTCCTATGCACCTCTTCAGGGCACCACTACAGGCAACACCCCTCCAGATGATCCTGGGTGATCTCCAGGTAAAGGGATAACTTATAGATACACAAGGGACAGAGCCCAAGTGTGCTTGGAGCTCCGGATTGTCTCCCCTTGAAAGGGCTTACCTAGCAAATCCAGCCTGTCCCCAGTAAACCTTCCCTCGCTCATCTCTGGAGACCTTCAGTGAACACATGCATGGTAGAGAGGCAAGAACCCTGGATGGGGAATCTGAAGACCTGGGTCACAACTCTACCACACACCAACTATGAGACTCTGAAAGAGAGACCTGGCTTCTTTGTAAAGTGGGAATAATACTTCCTACCTTGCAGGAATTTACGGTAAAAAGCAAACAAGGTCTACTTTTTAGAAAATGGTAGGCACGTAACTGGAACAAATGCAGCCCCTCACTTTGTGCCCACAAACCGCACCGTGTGCATGGGGACTCTTGAGGGTGTACTGCGTGGGTCCTGACTTTCAAGGCCATCCCTGGGTAAACAATGCAGGCTTTGTGGTCTCCTGGCTCACCCACACCGTCTCTTCCTCAAGCCCTTATTTGAATGCCTTAGAAAGTGCAGGACTAAGAACAGACGGAAGGCCAGGGAAGATGAACCCCGGATGCAAAGTCATCTTAACTGGGAAGTCCAGTTTCATTAAAACACTCAGGGAGACAAAGCCAGCAGTTAGAAGCCCCAGAAAGGATGGAGAGGGAGCCGGATCCCAGAGGGCCACCTCTGCAGCAAGCACGCTAGCAGAGAAGCAGGCGACTGGGGTCTGAACAGCCTCATGAGGTGTAAGGATAGGGTAGAGCAACCCAGCAGGAGAAGGTGAGTAATTAAAGATGATTCCTACAGGGAAATTAACCCAGGCACCCCTGCGTTCCCACTGGGTCCCCAAGAAGGATGTCTGGGGATCCCATTTGTGAGCATCATGACTTAAGTCTCGATAGAGGGGAACGGGGAACATCTTGAATAAACACGTACTCTGAATCAGCTTCTATGCTCAAATTACATGTATCCACAACACCCCTAGCCTAATGGGACGTATATCATCAAGATGTGTTTATAGTACTTGACATAGTGGGGATGGACCAAAGGAGCTGCTCAGCATATACTGGGAACACAGTCTTTGTATTCAGACTCCTAGCGTCCATGAGACAAGCTACTTTGAAAAAATATGATTAATATAAATGGAGGTTTTCTTGAGGTAGGTGCAGAGGGAAGGGAATGGCAGAGAAGAACGAATCCTCTATTAGGATGAAGACTCCTGTAGTTCAGGAGAGCTGATGTTCTGATCTTACCTGGGTGCATTTCTAAGCCACATCATCCCTCTGCCCTTCCAGCCAGTGAGCGCCCTGTTTTGTCTGCCCAGCTATGAAGTCCACCTTCAGAAAGAAAAGAAAAAATACAAAAAGGTCAAAAATGCTGAGAGAACAGAAAAGCCATGAAAGAGAAAGAAACAGGATTTGATCCAAGAACTATGGGTGATTCCAGAAGAAGAATAAAAACAAAAACCAAAATAATAATTGAAGATTGACTGCATCACTGGGTCTCAGCCCTTAGCTGCACATGAGGATCACTGAGCCGTTTATTTTAAAAACTCAATTTCCCAGCCCTATCCCTACAGTTTCTGGTCTAAGTATTCTCGGGAGAGTTAGGAAATTGATTTTAAAAAATGAAACTCTTCATCTGATTCTGTTGTACCGCCAGGATTGAGAAAGACAGCACTACATAAAAACCGCCTAAGGCAGAGAAAGACTTGACTCTTCAAATCAATAGTGCTCACTGAATTCTCAACAAAGTTTGAAAGCCTGAAATGTTTTTTAATTTCTAAGAGGAAACAACAAAATCAGTCATTAACATAAGAACAAACAGTAGTATGTTCATAGGCTAGTTCTCTGCCACTTTAAACTATAGGAGATAACTTGGAGGAAGCCTAAGGGAGGGGAACTATTATAGAGGTTAACACCTCATTCCTCAGAATCAGAAGCCTTGAGTGGGTACCTCAGCTCAGCCATGTACCCTCTGAATGTCTTGGGTAAGTTGAAATATTGAATGACATACAGGATTTAAAGAACCCTAAGCCTGGCACATACTAAGTTCTCCATAAGGGTTAGTTTCTATTCTTTTATTATCAATAGTTTAAAATGCACAGTTTTATAGAAATGTTGAAAATAAATGCTGAATAAAGAAATAGACCTTGTTCTATAATGCCAGTTCTCACCAAATTAGTTTGTAATGTAACTACATAGCTATAAATGTATTGTAATGGAATTAAACTGTAATTCTTATCCAAATTTCAATAGGATTTTTTTTAACTTGGCAACATGACTCAGTAATTCACTGTAAGAATAAATGGGTGAAAATAGCCAAGAAACATGTTTAAGTAATGAAGGACTTGTACTGCTAGATACTAAAATATAACATAAAGCTGTAATAATTACATTGGTTTTGGCGTAAGAGACAGAGATCAAACGGAACAAAATATACAGGTGGCTTTTCAACTCACAGGGGAAAGGAGAAGTAATCAGTAAGCAGTACTAAAGGAA
The DNA here is from genome assembly GCA_032199065.1 of Smutsia gigantea. Taxonomy (NCBI): domain Eukaryota; kingdom Metazoa; phylum Chordata; class Mammalia; order Pholidota; family Manidae; genus Smutsia; species Smutsia gigantea. Next base: position 1,291,128 of record JAVSCE010009123.1, read on the forward strand.
CTGATTAACAACAGTTAAATGGACTAAAATAAAGATAAACCCCTACCTCACACCATAAGTCACAATAAACTGCAAAGGATATAATGGATCTATACACAACTAAAATAATAAAAACAGTCAAAATTTACAGATGAATAGTTTCCTAATTTTAGGCTAAGGAAGGACTTCCTAAATATGAACGGAAAGAAGTTTTAAGTGAAAACACTGGTAATATGAATACATAAAAACTAGATGTGTACATGGCAAGAAGACCATATAAATATAAGATTAAAGGCAAATAGATTGGAAAATGTTTGCAGTAATTATTAGAATCATTGATTTAATAGCCTCAAAATACACAGAGCTCCTACTGACAAATATGGAGAACCCTAACACTCGATTTCAAATGGACACAGGGCGTGGAAAGACAATGCTGAGAAGAAGTACAATTAGCCAATAAACAAAAGTGCTCAGAGTCATTAGCAATCAAATAAATGAAAAAATAAAATAGTTTCTCAGCTAACAAATTGGCAATGTCTGATTTTTCTTTTAATGATAATATTGCAAGCAAGGTGCATTGAGGGGGCACTGATACATTGCCAGTTATAGTGTAAATTAGAACAAACATTCCGGAAAGCAGCTTGGTGCAAAAATAAAGAACTTTACAATTTTTAAGTCTCACTATTTTCCAAATCTTACTCAATACAAGTACCACTTTTCCAATTGGAAAAAAAAATTTTTTAAGCATAAGGAGACGAACTCCCTGGATGGCAAACTTGAGTATTCACTAACTTCACCAATAGATTTGGGTAATTTCAAATCCCCTTGCAAACACAAGGCTTGGAATAAGTCACCTTGTGTATTATGTTAGCATACAATAACCAGGGCCAGGATGGGATTTGTCAGTCGTTAAATCCAGGCAGGTCACCAAGCAGCCGGGATCTAAGCATGAGAGAACAAATGAATGGCTCAGCACAGCTTTGTACTCACATCTCAGACAACAGCCTGCCTGAGGCACAGCTTATCTTCCCTCCTGCACTTTAGCCTTTTAATCTCTCCCTCAAAGCTAAGGGATTTTCAAATTAGGAAAAGATTTACCTCCAAAATTGATAACATTTACCACTGGGAACACCTTGTTCCCCACAAATGCCAACACTTTGCCCCTTGCAAAGTTATGCCCCCTACTAGCATTTTACTTATGTATTATGTATTTACTTATTCTAAAAAATGCAACAACTTCGCTGAGCATCTTAACAGAAGATTCCATCCGCTGCCAGCCAGACAGAAGCTGGGGATTAGAAGGAAAAGCTGGAAGCCCCAAGCGGATCAGTCAGCATGCCCACACCCCCAGATCCTGCCTCTGTGCAGACAGACCTCATTGGCCAGGGCGTAAAATGTATAAGCCTCCAAATAGAGCTTCAGGGAGAAAGATATGAAGAGGAGTCAGAGGTGGAGGAAGGAAACTAACTGTTCATTCAAACTGGAATGTGACAGAAGCATAATAAGAAGAATTATGGCAGGGAGATGGCCTCCCTGGCATTGCTCTGGTTTACACCAGCCCAGCTGCTGCCCCGGTGGCCCCCCGTGGGTGCAGTTGTCTTGGGGCAGCATTCAGCATCACCTTGGCCCCTCCAACACGAAATGCTTCTCAGAAAGGGCCAGCTGGGTCCCACTTCAGACTCACCCACTGTCCATGCATCTGGCCACTTCTTCAGGCGGATTTCCCCTGTTGTGATCCAGCTCCCTCTTGGGCAGCCCTGGGTTCCTGCTTCTCCCCTAAGCTTTATGCTTCCTCCTGTGGAGCTTTCTGTACCTTCCTGAGCCCTCAGTGAATAGAACAGGAAATGTTCTTTTCTTCCCTTGGACTGTACAACCATCCATCTTTCCTTGCTCGTACAGCTGCTCCACTAAGCCTCCCACCTGCCAAAACTTCCAGACTGGAAGTAGGCACCAGGCGTCAAACTCCAGGGGACACAAACTCTGAGGAACTCTCTTGCGGAGTCCACTCCACCCCATTAGTAGCACCCGGGAGCCTAGTGTCTGCGGGCCTGAGGCCAGGGTACAAGCTGCCCCATCCCCCCTCCGCAAGCATCCCCAGTCTCCACAAGGGGGTCTCCGGAGTCCCTTCTCTTGACTTTGTGGGGAGCGAAAAGGCTTTCATCTCAGGCAAGTTCTTACTATAAGCCAAGACTCCAAAGACTCTACCTTCCTTTTCTGCCTCTACACTTATATAGACCTGCGGTGCTTAGAGTTGAGGGCTCCCAGGCCAGTTGTGATACTTCTTGGGCAGTCATGAGGGACCCCAGTTATCTGTGGCTCACTTCAAAAACAGGTGCCTAAACCTTCTTATTTTCAGATTTGCACTCTGAATGCCTTTCTGGGACACTAGGGAAGTCCCCTTGACATCCTGTTACATAGCTAACTTGCCTTGGTGATCAAATTATTCCCAATTCTTCTCCCCCTATAATCCTTGTAATCCACACTCTTAGCCATGCAGTGTGTTCCACTGTGAGGGGAGTGTACATTCCCACCTCACGGAGGTCGGTTTGGCCATGTGATTTGCTTTGGCCAATGAACTACTGGCAAACATGACACGCACTGAGGCTTTAAATGTGCTTGCAGAATTTGGCATCCCTGCTCTCTTCCTACCATTGGCCCTGAGAAGAACATGCCCCTAATAGCTGCTGGCAGCATCCTGATAGCTGGGTGAGAGATGCATGGAACAGACCTGAACCTGCCCTGCAGCGTGAAGAAGAGCCACCCGGCTAGCCTGGCAAACTCAGGAGTGAGATCAAGTTTATTGTGTGAGCCACTGAGATATTTGAGGCTGTTTGTTTTGCAGCATTATTATTATGTAGTAATAGCTGACTAATACACTTGCTATATACCCCACATTATGCTGAACACTGTGTTAATTTATTCATCTTAACAGCTGAACAAGACAAGAGCGCTATAATATTATCCTTGCTTTCTAGGGAAGGAAACTGAGGCACAGAGCATTTAAACACAATCTGTGAGGGAGATAAGCTTCAAATCCAGTGATCTCACTTTAAAGCCTGTACTCTAACTGCCATGGAATATGAAACAGAAAGGAGACAAGTGCAGCTCTGTGTTCTTCCGAGTCTGTACTCTGGTGCTGACCTTGGGCTCAAAGCCACAATAGCTGCTTGTGATCTCCCCATCTGCCCAAGCTTCACCAGATCCCAAGGGCTGAGGCAGTTTTTCTAGCTCTGCCTGTGCATGCAAAGAGAATGAGACAGGCTTTCTTCCAGAATGCATGACCCTTCCCTGAACTTTGAGGAGGGGAGACCCACAGGGAATTCTACTCAAGGAACAATCCTGCCTTTGTGAAGTACCATCATCCCGTGTTCTGTGCGGGATTGCCAAGCGCACCTCATGCTCTGCCTATTTTTATTCTCTTTAAGCAAACATCTCCAGGCTTCTTCTTTTGAAAATTATCACACAATTGCCAGCTGCAGAGATTATACAAATAACCTGATAATACCAAAGCAATAGGCTGTCCGGTGTTCAAACACCACCACACAACAACAAAGCAGCCTGGGGGGCCAGTTCTCAATCACCATCTACAAAGAGAAGCCACACAGGTGAAGGCCACCCACTCTCTCCCAGTTTCAGGAGAACAGAAGTGCACGCAGTTTCGTCCCAAGATGGATTTTTACTCTGCAGCTTCTGAGATGTCCTGTGTACAGGGAGAACGCAAAGTCATGATCTTTGGCAGAATAACTCACTGATGCAATTTTATGACCCATTCCTCTCTTTAACCAAAGTTAGTACCCCTAATGGACACCAGGGAGACTTTACAGGTCTTCAAGTTATAGACAAGCTAGCAATTCAGAGGACAAGGACCCTTCCTTACCTACCACTCACCCCAATGCCTAGCACAGTGAGCAGTCAATAAATATTTGTTGAATAAATAGGTATAAAGGGGGGTAGGGAAATCCATCTATGAATTTTGCATATTTTAATTCTTAAAATGCAAAATTAGTCATGATTGGTGCATATGGTATGTGTGCGGTCACAGGGAAGATAGTAGCTCAGAAAAGACAAATAGGGACTCTGTGGCATCTTACTACACTGACAGTGACTGCAATGGGATATGGGGGGGACTCAAAATATGGGTGAATGTAATAACCACATTGTTTTTCTTGTGAAATCTTCATAAGAGTGTATATCAATGATACCTTACCAAAAAAAGAAAAAAGAAAAGAAAAGAAATGCAAAATTAGGGCATGCAAGCACATGGTTAGAAAAATGGGAACCCCTTAGAAAAGGGAGGAAAGATGCAAATACACCCAGACTTTCAAAGTCTTTGACACTCACCAACAAAGCTAATACTTTATCATCTATATTTCAGCAAGAGAAGCCAGCTGTGTGTGGTGAACATCTGTGGGGTTTTCCTGCCCAGCAACCACATTCCCCTCTTCTGGTAAACTCTTAAGTTCCCAGTTTTCCTTCGAGGACCTCCCCTTCTCTCATTCCGCATGGGACTCACAGTTAGTCCTCAGGTATGAGCACGTGACCACTGCAGGGCCACACAGATTTCCTTCAGCCCAGAATGGAAATCTTGAGCTGAACACACAAAGCCAGAAAATGGTTGGGGGACACAGCCCCTAGGAGGTGTTTCCAAATAGCCCAGGTATTAGCAAGGGATCAGGCTGGACTTTTCACAACAGACCAGAGGCTTCCCCAGACCACAGCCTGGGGTCTACATCAGTACTCCACACTCCCACAGGTGAATTCTTTTGGTCCTGCAGCTAAGCTCCTTTTCCTGAACCCTGGAAACAGACACAGAGCAGAAGAGAGAACTCCAAGCTAGAAATAGGGGTTTTGATAACAAATCTGCCACAGGAAATAATAAGTTGGCTTCCCTGTCAGGGCCTCACACTCTCCCTCCACAGGTTAAGGGGCTGGGATTAAATAACCACAAAGAAGCCTTGTGCGCTGGATCAATAGAAATTGACCCCTGGAAGCTCTGGTTCTTGGCAACATAAAGCTCACATTGTCAGGGCCAGTGAGGCTTGGAGCTTAAAGCAGTTAATCCCCTGGCTGGACGACCGGGACGAAGAGGATTAACCCTCAGATGAGAGAGTCGTCACCCAAATATAGAGCAGTCCCAAGCACACACATGAGAAATGGGAGCTCCCCCAGCTTCTCTTGCAGATTCTTGTTCCCTAACCCTTTGAGTGAACTGGTTTAGTAACCCTCCAACACCTGAAGGTCAGGGGGGGATCCCTGTCCATGTTCTTTCACCACTTTTCTCAGCTTTCTAATCCAGGGCAACAGTGTTTCTCCTCTGAAAAATGCAGGTTTTTAAAGACACTCCAAATTTGATATATAACTAACCACTGAGCACCAACTGTGTAGCAGGGACTGTGCAGGACATCAGAGCTACGGTGCCAGGCAAGATGACACAGTCCAAGATCTCAGGGCATTTTCAGTCCACTGGGAAAACGCCTGTCGAATGCCATGTACCCTGTCAACCCTTAGAGAACCATTATCTCCTCAATAAATGTCCCTCACTAACCCCAGAGAGTAGATGTTATTACGACCCTTTTACAGATGAGGAAGCTGAAGCTCTGAGAAGTTAAACAACTTTTCCAAGATTATGCAAGCTGTATCAGGGCAAGCTTCCTGGTTTAAAAATCATATGGAATATAGGATGTACAACACCAAGAGTGAACCCTAATGTAAATATGGACTTTGGGTAAAGTCCAGTGTAGGTTTATCAATTGTAACACATGTACCACTCTGGTGTGGGGTACTGATAATGGGGAGGCTGTGCAGGTTGGGGTGGGGGAAAGGAGTTTATAAGAAATCTCTGTACTTCCTCTCAATTTTGATATAAATCTAAAACTGCTCTAAAAAAATCTTTTACAAAAATGATAACATCCCATTTACAATTGCCTCAAAAAGAATAAAATACCTAGGAATAAATTTAACCAAGGATATGAAAGACTAGCATATTGAAAACTATAAGACATTAATGAAGAGTAAAGATATAAATAAGTAGAAAGATATTCCATGATCATGGATTGGAGGAATGTTCTTTCAATGTTCCTACTATCCAAAGCAATCTACAGATAAATGCAATCTCTATCAAAGTTCTAATGGTATTTTTCAAAGAAACAGAACAGTAATCCTAAAATTTGTATGGGACAAAAACAAAACAAATAGCCAAAGCAACCTTAATAAATAAGAACAAAGCTGGAGACATCCTGCACCCTGGTTTTGAACGATATTATAAAGCTATAGTGAGTCAAACAGCATGGTATTGCTATAAAAACCAACACACAAATCCATGCAACAGATTAGAGAACCCAGAAATAAACCCTCACATATATGGTCAATTAATTTATGACAAAGGAGCCAAGAACATACCATGGGAATAGGACATTTTATTCAATAAATGGTCTTAGAAAAACTGGGCAACAACTTGCAAAAGAATGAAATTGGGCCACTATCTTATACCATGCACAAAAATTAACTCAAAATGGATTAAAGACTGGAATGTAAGACCTGAAACCATAAAGCCCCTATAAGAAAACAGAGACAACAAGCTCCTTGGCACTGGTCTTGGTGATGTTTCTTTTTTTAATATGACACCAAGAGCAAAACTAAATAAGCAGTACTACATCATACTAAAAAGCTTCTGCACAGCAAAGGAAACCATCAACAAAATGAAAAGGCCACCTACTGAATGGGAGAATAGATTTGCAAATCATATATCTGATAAAGAACTAATATCCAAAATACATAAAGAACTCATACAACTCAACAGCAAAAACACAATCCAATTAAAAAATAGACAGAAGATCTGAAGATATTTTTTTCCAAAGAGGATACACAGATGGCCAACAGGTACATGAAAAGATGCTCAGCATCCCTAATCATCAGAGAAATGTAAATCAAAACCATAATGAGATATCACTTCACACCTGTTAGAATGGCTAGTATCAAAACGTCAAGAAATAATAAGTGTGGGTGAGGATGTGAAGAAAAGGGAACCCTCCAATTCTGTTGGTGGGAATGCAAATTGGTGCAGCCACAATGAAAAGTAGAATATGAAGGTTCCTCAAAAAATTAAAACTAGAACTACCATATGAGCCAGCAATTCTATTTCTAGGTATTTAGCTAAAGAAAACAAAATGCTAACTTGGAAAGTTATATAAAACCCCATTTTCATTGCAGCATTATTTATATAGACAAGATATGGAAACAACCTAAGTGTCCACTGATGGATGAATGGATAAAGAAATTGTGAGATATACATATATATATGAATGTTATATATATTATGATATTATATTTGTATATTCATACATGTATTATTATGTTACATGATTATATAATTATATATTATACATAATTAACATTTTATATATTAGTATTGTATATATAATATAGATAAATAATATGTATTATTTTTTGTTTCATTTTTTATCTATTATATATATGCTTATACATACAAATAGTACTCAGCCGTAAGAAAGAATGAAATCTTGCCATTTGCAGCAACATGACATTATACAAAGTGAAACAAGTCAGAGAATGACAAAACCACATGATCTCTCTTATACGTGTAATCTAAGAATAAAAAACAATCTCATAAATACAGAGAATAGATTGGTTGCCAGAGGCAGGTAGGGGAGAACTGGGTGGAGGGGGTCAAAGGGCAAAAAGATAAATAAATAAATACATACACACATACAAACATGCAATGCATTACTGAGCAACATCAGAAAATAGCTTACTATCACCTAGTAATTTGTTACCAAAAAAGAGAACTCCTTCAAAAAGGAGAAACAACCTCAAATTGGATATAAACTACCTACACATGGAAACTGAACAGTGGCAACAAAGCCATACTTCAAATTCTAAAGATCATCTTCTAGATAACACGCAGTTCATCCCTAGATGAAGTACTCCACAATCCAACAAATATTGCCTATAATCCTAAATGTGACAGAGTTTAGAAGGTGAAAAAACACACCTACTCCTATTAAAAAGATTTCCTGAGGCTCCATTCAGAAATGTTCCTTTGTATCTGAATTACTAGAATTAGATGGGTCGTAGGCCATGTCTTGTGAGAAGGAATCTGAGGAGAAACCATTTTTTAGCTAAGCATATTGTTCTTATCTCCCTGAAAAAAAAATGAGGTTCTCCGAGTAATAAAGAAAGGGGGGAAATACTGAGAAGGCAACCAATAACACTTCCACATTAAAAAATTGCTTTGTCTTGATGAAACAGAAACAGGCTTAAGCAATGCGAAAACAGTGCAGATGTAGGGATTCCAGAGTGAGCTGATGCATTAACTCTGTATCCTCTGGATCCCAGGTTCTTTTCCTATCTTTGCTCGGCCATCTCTTAGTTTTGGCTTCAGCCTCTAGCTGAGAGCAAGATGGCTGCCATATTTCAGGTATATTTACACAGGACAACGTCCAGAGGAGTATAAAGGACTCTGTTTTTCTGTGGGGTTTTTCTTTCTCTTAGAAACTAGAAAATCTTTCCCAGAATCCCCTTTGCTAATTTATCCTCGTGTCTCATGAGCCAGAACCGAGCCCATATCTGAGCCAACCACTCACAAAGTACATGGGATTATCCTTGTTTCCCTAGACTGATCATCTAAGTGGAATGCGAACTGGGGACTCCGCTGATGAGTATTCACTAAAATACTCCCTACAGTGTTCACCAGGGGGAAGAAATCTCACCAAGACCACATTATGACAGATCTAGAAGACAGTAATTTCACATTAGAATAACAGATCGGTAGGATCCCCCCAAAAATGAAAAAGTAGAAATAGAACTGTTAGGTGCCTACTTTTCAGGAACAGTCACATTCATACAATGCTACACTTGGCCTGAAAACATCTTCTACACCCTCACAGCATTAGCTTTTGCAATAAGCCTTTGGCCAAGTCTTTCACTACGCCCTTTGAGAATCTACACTATGGCATCAGAACAAAAAGATTGAATTCACCTGTGAGTTATTGCCAAGCCTCCGTGGGTGGTCAGATGTACAAACAAGGATACACTAACCAATTTATCTGAATTTAGTTTCATCAGAGGTGTATATGCTATGTGGCAGTTAGGCACACGGCACTAAAGGTGGAGCTTATGTCTAGGCAGCTTGCCTGACTTGTCTTACACAGTCCTCGGCACATAAGATGCTGGATCACACTGTGTAATACAACTTGATCCAACACTCATAATTATTCATGTAATTTATAAGAATTTCCCAGGTCTTCAAGAAAAATGATTTTTATTGTGGAGGCTATTTTTTAAAACAATCATACAGGCTTCTACAAGCTATCTACATCATTTTGTAGAAGTCAGAAACAATGGAGAAGGGAAGGGAAAATACTGAACTTCAGTCTTTTCAGAGTGCATACACTGCTGGAAGACTCATCAGGGGAAAAACTGGATGTTTAACCTCATACCCTTTTCTGCATTGAAGGAGCTCCCAGGAAACAGGCCACCAACAGTCAGCCACAGGCACCTTTTTAATCTTTATGTTATCAAGAAACACTCTTCTTGATTCTCCACATTGTGTTCCTATAAGCTTGAGAAATTGCTCATTAAAATTTCAGCCTCTATATTGCTCAAGGTAGGCTAACTGCTATAACACATTCCAAAATGTCAGTAATTTAACATAGGCAGAGTTTACTTCTTGCACATAAGAGAGCCCCAAGCAATGCCCACCAGTGGATGGGAAAACAGCCTAGAGGAGCCCTCACAGAGGTGCTCAGCCAGGCCTGGCAGGGGTACCCATCACTCCCATGCTCATCACGTCAGATGAGACCTGTCATGGGGCCATATCCACTTGCAGAAGAGGCTGGGAGATGTAGTCTGTGTGCAGAGGAAGAGGAGGAAATGGGTTTGATGAAGAGCTTACCAGACTCCACTACCAGCTCCCAAACCACATGCTGAATATGGTTATTTATAAGTAAATAAGATAACTCAAAATTATTACATAAATGAGAGGGTTACAGGTAGACTTCCCTTTTCTTTTCTCAATGTTTAGGATTATCTGTAATGTGGTTCTAATGTACCCAAAATGGTAGTGAGAAGAGGAAAAGAAGGGAACCCCCTAATTAGTAACTCATGGAACAGTTGTAAATGGGTCCATATAATCTAGGCCACTGCCTGAGAAATAGTGGCTAATGCCTGGACTCCTTACATGCCTCTCATCTGTTTCTAATACAGAAAACAGAACTTTTCACTGGATGTGATCTAGCCAACTTAGGGTCTAAGGACTTCTCTGTATTTCTTAAATGTTTGGGTCTTTCTGTACCTTAAAATGCCTCCAAGACATCAAACAGTTTCCAAGGCTGTTGTTTCCCTAACTGGATAGATGTCTGTGATGGAGGCCATATCAGACTTCTGATCCACTCACTTCAGACACAACCATGCCCGGTGGCTGGCACACAGACAGTGCTTATCTCACCACCACTCACAGGACCATTCACAGAGGCAAGACAATCACCTCCTCTACATATCTCAGTTGTTCTTGAGTTTTTTCCTCCTTGGCACACCTGATGATAGCTTTTAAACCCCCAAGAGATTCAAGTGGGTATAGACACCACCCCGCCAAACTTCTCCCCCTCTTCCATCCCCTGGCCAGTACCACCTCACACCCCATATTTTAGCCACACCATACCGCCTATTATTCCCAAATCCACCAAGTACTTTCAGGTCTCTGTGATTCTCAAACCATTCTCTCTATTAGGAATACCTTTCTTCCCACCACCACCCACCTGGAAAACTCCTACACATCCTTCAAGGCTCAACCAAGCAATACCCCTGCACTCTGTTCAGGAGCTTTTCTAGGCCCTCAGTCTTTTCTACTCATGTAGAACAGCAATAGCTTTTATAATGTGTATTCCCACAAGCAGCCTCTCATATACACCTCTGTGATAACACCTTCTCACCTTGTATTCTAATTATCAATCAAGGAGCCCCGCAGTGACAGAGTCCAGGCACTGCAGCCCCTGTAGGACCCAGGCAACAGGAGAAGCTCGGCCCCTGCCCAAGTCATGGTCCTGCTCCCCTGACCAGCCAGAGGTGTGTGACCACATGAGCTCTGAAACTAGGAAGAAAGGGTATGGAGCATTTGCGACCCATGCCTTGCTTGTACTGTGCAGACAAATCACCTGGGGATCTTGTTATAATGCAGGTTCTGGTTCATCAGGCCTGGGGTGGGGCCTGAAATTCTTCATTTCTAACAGGCTCCAAGCGATGCTGATGCTACTGGCCCAGGGCCCAAGCTCTGGGAGGCAAGGCCTTGGGGTTCATTTACGTGGGCACATGACGTACCTGGGACAGCTGGTGAGGCAAACCTCAATGACCTCTCCTTCCAGAGGATGAAATTTTAGAGAAAACAGATGTTCAGCCAATAAGAGAAAAGCTTAAGTGACAAGGCCTAGAACATAGCTGTGGCTTAGTAAAGATCTACAGAAGACTATGGTTTGGGTATGGAACTAAATCCAACCTTAGAGTCCAGAACAAATGAAGGTGGATTATGCAAAGGAACACAAGCAGATTTCTCTCTACTCATCCTCAGGGAGGACGGGATGGTGGTCTCAAAGCCATAGAAAAATTCAGTTATGAGCCATGGGGCACAGTTAGGGCCCATCACCATCAAGGGTGACTCAAGTTGGACCTTTTCCTTACTTAAAATATCTCCAGCTTCACTTAAGTTCTGGCCCTGAGAACTAGCCTCTAGGTAGGGCAGGTGGACATGTGAAGATGAAAAATAGTTCCTAGGCTGGAAAGCAGGTGGGACCCTGGGGCTGGTTTAGGCCCATGAGGTATGAGTCAAATATTTGCAGACTTCCATTAGGAGACAGTGGGTTGTAGCAGCAAGAGTGGGAGAGCCCGAGTCGGGCTGTGGGTCGAAGCCCAGTGCCACACCTAACGACCCTTCCCGGACGGTGGTGGGGAGCACAGCATAGAGCAAAGCGCACGTTCTGGAGCATCAGACAGTTTCACATTTAAATCCGCTCTGTCCTTCAGCAGATGATAACTCTGGGCAAGTGACATAAATTCTCTGGACCTCAGTTACTCTGTTATAAAATAGAGACAATAAACCCCACACCAGAGGGACTGTGAGAATAAAATAAAATCATTTATGCATAACAAGAACCATCTTTGTCATGTGATCAGATGGCAAGCCTTAGAGAGACATCCAACACATATGTGCATCCCCAGTACTTAATTCAAAAGCAGTGTTTGATGTAAAACTGAATTTCTCTGTTGTTTCCATTTCCAAAGTAAGGTCAAGAGGGGCAGACCAGAACTGACCATGCTCCAGGGAAGCTGGGGCGACGGACTCAGTCTGGAGTGGCAACTGTTGTAAACGGACCTCAGCCAGTCCTCGGATTCAAGGTGTGGTATTTAATACTATCTGCCCTCAGTGAGCACTCACGAGGAGGCAGACACTGTTCTAGGCCCTTTGTGCAAGATAACTCACGTCTTCTTCCCCATAACTTTACAGAGTAGGTGAAACTATCATCATTTCCATTTTCCTGATTAGGAAACTGAGGCACAGAGCTGTCAAATGACTTGCCCAAGATCTCACATTAGTGAGAGGCAGAGCCAGCTGGGAATCTAGGCAGGCTGTCTCGGGCTCTTTGCCCTCTACCACCTCAAAGAGGCTCAAGAATACAGAGCTGACTGGGAAGCTGAGTCAGCCAGAAGCAGCCGTACCTGTCTAGCAACAGGACAGCAACCCAGGAGTGACACTGATAAACCTGACTGCACTAACCTGGCCTCTCACAGCCCTGTTTGCTGCCCCAAGATCCCGCCCACTGGGCCACTGTGGAAATAGGAGGTCGCCAATCTTATGATATGAGGGCTGGAGGCCTGCCCAGCTCCTGTGCCAGAGGTTGGCCAGCACCTTGGGACACGGGGAGGGAGAGAACTTTGCCCAGCATCCCACCTCATTCCATATTGCTTCTGACTCTTTCTAATCTACCTCGTCGTTGTTCCCTTAGGCTTCTCATCTCCTGTTACTTTCGCTTTTAAGCCACTGCTTTTCTTTGCTTTCCTATAGTTTTCCTTTCCCTAAAGCTTAATTTTTAGGCTTTGCTTAAAAAAAATAAAAGTGGTTGCCTTTAACCCATGGATATTTAAGCAACCATGGATGGGATGCATTCATCAGTCATCATGGGGGTAGGAATGGAACTGATTCCCTTGAGCATTCCAGGACCAAGGTCAGGAGTCCCTGACAGGGCCATAACCTTCCCAGCCCCAGCCCCAGGCCCAGCGCTCTGCCCAGAGCAGGCCACCCCTCAATGTTGTTTCCTCTCCCTCAACATTGCCATGTGCCATCTGTGGCACCCCAGAGCAGGCGAGAAGCCGCGGTCAGATTCTAGGCATGGCAGGAGAGCAGGGGCCCTGGGCAAACCAGGAGCTGCCTCCTTGGGCTTTGGGAGCCAGGAGGGGAAATCCCAGAGGTTTTTTAAAGGATGCCCTGGGAAAACTAGTTGTGCTAATTCGGAGGATTTCTAAGCATAATAATGAAGGAACCCAGGCCCCATTCTCCTCTTCTTTCTTAATCCCTACCCTCAGATGAATTCATGTTGCCGCCCAGCCCTGACCTGGACTCTGAGCCTCTCTCCATCATGAACTCACTGTAGGACCTTAAGCAAGCCCATTTCCTTCTCTAGACTCACTCCCTCATTTTCCTAGTAAGGAGTTTAGATTCCAGCTTTCTCCGCTCTCTTCAGCTCTGGAACACTAAGACCCTATAGTTCAAGTAAGTCATTCCACTGCCTTGAACTTGCCTGAAAAGGAACCTACCCATAAAATATCCACTAGAACAAAATCTGTGCACTCAGGAGCAATGATGAATGGAACACTTACCCACAGACATGTATTCATCTGCAGGTTTTGGTCATGGAAGATCTTGAAACTCACATTTATCCCTGGGTAGGTGAGCCTTAGGAGCCCAGAGCTCCTGCCCACACACATATCACCCACGGCTGACAGGAAAGCAGTTCATGGCACCCAGCTCCCAGCTTAAACAGACTCGGATATCTGACAGTCAAGAAAGTCCCGGAGGTCTGGCAAAATTATCTGCTCTTGCATCTACGCAGATGTGGATGAGAGATAAATGAGGTTGTTCATCCACTTCTCCAAGAGACTTTTATCTGTAATTTCTTTTCTCTGGGCCTCAGGTTTCCCACCTGCAAAATGGAAATGGTGGAAAGGATGTGGCCTATATGATGTCACTCCTACAAGAAGTTCAGTTCAGCTCCATTTCTGAGGGATGACACAGTCACTGGTTAGGGAAGAATTTTCAATTATCTTTTGGGAAGAGAAAGTTAATGCTACTTTCTCCCCTGCCATGCAAGATAGAAGCAAGTTCTAAAGACTGAAAGGAACGGAAAGTGGGTGGAGCAGGAATTTCTACAGAAAACAGGAAGATTTCATAGGACCCCAGGCTTCTGTGAAGAAGGGAATCCAGGACGTGGATCGTCATTGCTAAAGCAAGAGACACTGTTGGGGGAAAAGTAATCAACAGTCAGACAGCAAGGGAGCTCTGGCCTTTGCTGCTGATGTATCTGGGAGCTCCGAGGGAGAGTTGTGTGTTTGATCCTTTTTTAAAATTGCAGTATAGTTGACATACAATATTATATTAGTTTCAGGTGTACAAACATAGTGATTCAACAATTATATACATTTCAAAATGCTCACCGTGACAAGTGTTAGGTACCATCTGTTACCATACAAAGGAGGATATGATCCTTGATCTAAAGGAGGCCAGAATAGCAGCTAAGGCAGAGAGGTTGGGGAAGAGAAATTATTACCTGCTGAGTTCCTACTGGGTTCTGAAGACATAGCTCATCGCTGCCACACTCATTTCTTGCCCAGGCCAATGAGGAATAACCAGAAAGAGGTTCAGCCACTAGAGCAACCACAACAGCATTCACTCATTCATGTACCCAACAAATATCCAGTGCGTGCCTACTGTGTGAGTGGAACAGGGAGAACCCCAGGCCTTTCCAGAAGGAAACACCATGGAGCAGATATTGTGGAAGCCACGCCCAGAGGCATCTGCTAGGAAAGTTTCTGCATCTACACAGTCTTAAGTGACTCAGAAATTTCATAATGGAATTCCAACAAACTATGAGATGTTGCAGAGCTGAACTAGAGGGTTTGGATTATTGCAGACAACAGGAGGTTAGTTTCCCTCTGAGGCACTCGGAAATCTCTATTCCATAGGCTGATTATTGTCCACTTGTCTCGTTTTGAACATCAGGGGCCCCGTGCAAATCATCGTCTCAGTAGCACCAGCAACATTAAATGACAGGCTCTCAATTCTCTCTTCACACAGAATCTTTAAGTTCCTCAGCAAGTATGGTGATCCTCATTCAACATACGGACCAACATATTTCCAAGTTCAGGAGCATGAAGGGTACTGCAGAGCACTTAGGTGTTATTACTATCATCATCACCATCACCATCACTGTCACCACCATCACCACCATCACCACCATCATCACCATGACCACCATCACCATCACCATCATCACCATCACCATCATCACCATCACCATCATCACCATCACAATCATCACCACCATCACCATCATCACTGTCATCACCATCATCACCATCATCACGATCACCACCATCACCATCATCACCATCACAATCATCATCACCATCACAATCACCACCATCACCATCATCATCACTGTCATCACCATCATCACCATCATCACGATCACCATCATCACCATCACCACCATCACCATCATCACCATCATCACCATCACAATCATCATCACCATCACAATCATCACCACCATCACCATCATCATCACTATCATCATTTTTTCAACTGAGGAAACCAAGGCTAAAAGAAATTAAATACTTGCTCAAGTTTCCACAGCTATAATATAATGAAACTTGAGTCCAAACCAAGTTCTGTCTGATTCCAAACCCCACTGCTCAATCCAATGCCCTATATGGATATGTCTACTACTTACACATAATATTGGAAGCCAACTTTCTATCTTTTCTTCATACAGTAGTTCCCCCTAACCTGCAGTTTTGCTTCCCATGGTTTCAGTTACCATTGATCAGTCACAGTCTGGAAGCAGATGATCCTCCTTCTGACCTCCACCACCTAATGCTATGTCACAGTGGCTACGTCACTCACCTCACTGTGTCTCATCACATAGGCATTGTATCACCTCACATCATCACAAGAAGAGGGTGAATATAGGACAATAAGATATTTTGAAAGAGGAGACTACATTCACATAACTTTCATTTCCATACATTGTTATAATTGTCCTGCTTTATTGTTGTTTATTGTTGTTAATCGCTTCCTGTGACTAGTTTATAAATTAAACTTCATCAGTATGGGGAAAACATAGTATATATAGGGTTTGGTAGCCATGGTTTCAGGCATCCACTGAGGGTCTTGGAATGTATCTCCCATGGATAAAGGGGGACTACTCCACTCCTTTACAGGCTTTAATTCATTTGTTTTCTACTATTGGTGCTTGCTCTCTTTCTTTCTCTGTCACACACACACACATACACACACACACACACAGGAAACCACTTTCGACTGTAGTACCTACTTTTTATTTCACTCCACACCCCACCCCAATATCACTGCACACAAAACTCATACTCACACATTTTCAGCCACCCCATCGAGGGGCAATGGTCAGCACTTAGAGTTTAAACGAAAGTCATTCCAGCCCTCCACTGTTCCTTTAAAGCTATTACCTATTTCTCTTTTTTTATAAACAGGAACACATTATGCAAGATGCTGTAGATGCGGGATTTTTCAAGCAAGCTGGTGACACTCTTACTTGGCATCAAATGGATTTAAGTACATATCTCCCTTTTTCAAGATTCTTCACTGCTCCTGCTTAATCTTAAATTAAGAGTGGTACAATAATAACCCAAGAACATCACACCCCGGAATTTCAGCCACCTCTCTCTGGAAGATCTTGTCTCCTTTTTTTGAAAATATGAGCTATTTTTTGGTTTCTACTTGTTTCTCTTTCTTACTTGTCACCACACACAGCTTTCTGTAAGACATAAGCAGTTGGAGCCTTCATATTTAAAGTCTGTTTTTAGTACACAAGATCCACAATAAACCTCCCAAAAGACCCTGGAAAGAAAGGGAATAACTTCAGGGAATTACACTGCAAGAGCCACTGAAGCAAAGATTTGCAGTCACCTTCAGTGATTAAATGGTTCCACTCACTCATTCAACAGTCACTGAGCACAAACTATGTGTCAGGCAATATTCTGGTCACTGATGGTACAGCAGTGACTTGCCTCATTGAAGGGACAAATAAATAACATGCTAATGATACTCAAATTTACATCTCCTTCTTAGACCTCTTTCTTCAACTCTAGATTCTCATATAACTATCTACTTAACTCCTCTCATTGGATGTCCAACTGAAACCCGCAACTTTCCTTCTCCATCTCAGTAAAGCGCTACTTGTCCCAGATGCTCAGGTCAAAATATGTGGAGTCATCCCAGAATTCTTTCATTCTCTCATACCCTAAATGTAACCCAACAGCAAGTCCTGTCTGCTCCATCATCAAATACATCCAGAATTTGACTACTTCTCACCATCACCACTATCTCCCCTGGTCCAAACCACCATCACCTCTATGCCAGATAATCACAGCAGCCTCCTGACTCATCCCCCTCTTTTACCCTTGACCCCTAGAGACCATTCCAAGGTTTAAAGCTCAGTTGATTACTATAAAAAAGTAAGTCAGGTAATGGCAACCTGTGCTCAAAGTTATCCAATGGCTTCCCACCTCACTCAGAGTAAAAGCCGAAGTCCATGTGAGGTCCTCCAAGAAATGCCCTCCACCTACACACTAGCCAGGCACCAGTGTCTCAGCCATTACAAACCAGTAGATTGGTGTGCAAGTGAGCAAGGTCATTGTGTTGGGGCCCAGAGAAACAGATCAAGTTTCTGAAGCAGCAAAACTAAAAGCCAGACCTTGCATGGGGGGAATTCAGAGGTAAATGTCACCTTCTGAGGTGACTTGGGGGATACCCTGCCAGCCACCCTGACAGTGCCTCACCCTCTCCACCTCTACTTCTACAGACACTTTGACAAGGTTCTCAGGCACCCATTTCAATCCATGGAACACACTGCAGTAACCCTACTGCCCCAAGCACAGCTGTGGGATGGAGCTCTCAAAACGCAAACCCTTGCCCTCTAGAGGAACAAAGTCTCCAAAGGGCAGAGCAGCCAATGATGGGCTTCCTATTAAGCCTACAAATGGAAACCTCAAAAAAATTTGTCACATGATATTATGTGAATGCACTCCAGGACACCCAAAGATTAGTATATTTCCAGTTGATTCCAACACCTTTCTATAGCCATAGAAACTATTATTGTTCTCAAAAAAAAAAAACTAGCAAGGACAATACTCATGGGACTATTCACTGAAGGTGATCCTTTTTTCCATTGTGGTGGAAAGGAAACAAACATAATATTAAGCTTCAGAAGAACCACAAAAACAGTCCTTGATCTAGATGAAAGATACCTGAGCACTGTGTTGCACTGTCTCCCTAAGTCCTGTGCTTCCTGTTGCGTCGCAAAGATTTATGGCTCTGCTTGCTATATTCGTTTACACCTATGACCACGGGAGCAGACATCTACCAATCTACCTTCTTCTAGACGTAGAGTGTAGGATTTCAGGAAATTCCTTCAACAAGAGCTCAGGACATAGATCTTAATGACAAATGCACATCCTAAGAGGCAATACCCCTGTAACCATGCCATGTCACCTCTCTGACTTCGAGTCCTACTGCTGTTCCCTTCACTCAGCCAGCCACAGCTTTATTGGTTCTCTTATGAACACATCCCTCTCCTGCTTCAGGGTTTGTGCAGGCGCTGTTACTCTGCCCTGAATGCTCTTCCTCAGGCATCTGCCTGGCTTGCTCCCTCACTTCCCCAGGGGTCTGGTCAAATGTCACTTATCAGCAAAGCCTTCCCTTCCCAAGCTGCACACACACAAAAAAAGAACAATCCTCACCCAGCCTTCTGGCAGCACGCACCATTCCTCTTACCCTGCTTTATTTCTCTCTGCTGTAATGCACCATCAGATGATACACCGCCTAGTTACTTATTTATATGCCCATTATCTTACACACACACACACACACACACACACAAATTAAGCTCCTTGAGGACAGAGGCTTTATTTAGTTCAGTTCTGTATTCCCCACCCAGGGTGCAGTACCTGACATGCTGTAAGTACTCAAATGAACTGCTATTTCTTGAGCACCTACTTTGTGCCAAGCAATTTATTTGAAAATCATTTAATAATGAACAAATTTTTTTAAGCTCCTTCCTACTATGTAAATTATTATAACTATTGTTAACTACATTGTACAGATGGGGAAACCAAAGCTCAGAGAGGCTAAGTAACAAGACAGGCACCTAGGTCTGTCTGAGCATCAGAGCCCATGCTCCTTGTTAGGCACCAGCCTGCTTTTCAAATGCTTTAATGATGGTTTAGGTTGCAAAACACACATGATGCCCACCTCTGACAACCATGCATGACACAGGAGCTATTCATGTCATCATTTTTCATCACCCACCACCACTGTCATCCAGAAAAAAACATCTATGAGACTGGATTTTCATCTCAGAAAAGATTGGGAGTAACAAGCTTTCCTTTATGCTACCCATCTAGATATACTCAAGGTCAGAGCTTTCCTTTTGCACTGAGCTGGAACAAGCACAGACAGGGCAAGGATCCAGTGGGGAAGAAGGCAGAAGTTCACCTGTCTGAGAAACCCTCAGAATTTTCCAGAATCCCTGCCTTGTGAAATACTGCTTCAAAACCTTCCTGGTCCTAGAATTTACGTAAACAATCTATTTTTTCTTTTTTTTTTTTTTGAAAAAGAAAATCCTGGCCTGTATTGGACCCACTCCTCCTCTGGTGTCAGTCTGTGTCTCTGCTTACTGGGGTCTGGCCATGAACTGCAAACACTAGCCCTGTCCTGGCTTATAAAGCTCTGCCCATCCAGTGCTGGTGACGTTGATGGGGTAGGAGAGGAGTGTGCGTCACTTACAGATCAAGGAACCAAGAGACGGACCCAGCCCCTACTGAAATCCATGCAATGCCTTATCTATAAGGACTTCATTTTAAAAATCATCACTATGACAATTCCTTCCTCCTCTCTGCTCCCACCACTTTTTTTTTCACACCTGCATTACTGAACTTACCACACTTCATTATGACAGGTGTTTCCCACCAGGTGTGAGCTTCTAAAGAACCTGGACTTTGTTTTCATCATTTCTACATCCCCAAGGATTAACCCAGCCCCTGACACATACTAGGTGCTCGGTGAGTTTTTGCTGACTCAGGAAAGATGCAGGGTGAGCCTGTTCTGTCTCTGCTGCATCCACTGAAGCAAGCAGGACAAGGCACCTCTTTGGGAAAGGGCAAAAAGCAGAACCATAGAAGACCAGTGTAGCCCAGAATGACAGCTGAGCGGGCTACAATGCCTAATTCTCCCCCTAACATACAACTCTCATTCCTCACCTGCCACTCCCTGAACCTCAAAGCCACCCACGTTCACCTGCAGAACAGGCTTCGGAAAAAAACACCAGCAGACGTTCCACCCCTCCACCTCAGCGCCCCACGCCACAGGGCCGCTCTTATCAGAGCCCAAGACACCGATGTTAAGTTACCTTTAAACGGAGCTCGTTTGCATGTGTGATTTCTGGTTAAAGGATCAGGTTTCAGCAGCGGGGGAAACCCTGGACAGCAGAGAGAGATCTTCACACCCTTCTGCGGAAGCAAGGGCAGCGGCTCGCTCCTCCCTAGCCAAGCGCATTTGCTCACCCATCCCTGCAGAACAAATCGTGTTCTTTTCCTTGCACTAAAATCCATCTAGAAGCAAATCCTCTCTGTGTCCCTACCAAACGGCTCCCACGCCCTCCACATAGGGAAAAACACACTCACCGGACCCCGAGCCACCAGGTGTAAGCGTGTTTTTAATCTGTTCTTTAGGATCAAGCCACCAACACAACCCATCTGATAGTAATAGAATGGAAACTAAAAGCGGTGTCTAGGCAGCTTAGGGAAGCGGAGTTACAAATGTCAGCTGCCTAAGTTGCAAAACTGCACGGCGCTCACAGTTCAAGCACGGTTTGCAGGCAGCCCTTGGCGTTGCCACCTTCAAGGGAGCGCACACCCCGGACGGCCGGCCCGCTTTTCTGCACCGCCTTTCTAGCACTGCCGGCTCTTTGGTGCCACTGACCATAAACACCCTTCAGAGGTCCCGGCGTGCGTGGTTCCGCCCGGGCAGGCGAGCCTGGGGGCCCCCAGGAGCGTGGGTCCGCGGCCGGCCGGCTCGCACGCCCCGGAGCGAGCACGCCGTCCCCTACCTGGTGGCAAATCCGTGGGCGGAGGCCGGAGGGTCTGGCGGAGCTGCGTCCGCGCTGGCGGCGATCCCCGCGCAGGCAGGAGTCCGCGGCTGTCACACCTGCATCACCGCGCCCGCGCCGCCGCCCGCCCCGCGCAGCACGCAGCGCGCTCCCGCCACCGGAGCGCCGCGCCGGAGCCTCCTGGGTCCTCCGTTCGGCGGGATCACGTCCTAACCCGCTTTCTTCCCAGCCTGGGCATTAACGGTTTTCGCTGCGGGCAGTTCTCCGCTTCTAAATCCCCTTCTGATTCAAGGCACAGTGTTTGGGGTCGCTTGGAGCGGGGAAAAGGGACCCAGAGGGGCTTCAGGTGGTCTAGATTTGCAGATCAGTAGATGTGAAACTTCTTCGCATTCCTCGACTTTCGAGTTCTGTGCCCAACTGATTGCGGCTGTCAGATAGCTTTGCTGCCTGCACGCCGCCTGGGGCGAGGGGGCGCTGTGTACTCCTCATCCGCTCTCACCAACTCCGCACTGGGGCGCTTGAGAGGACAGCACTCCACTTCCTGGGAAAGGGACCCCTCTGGCAATCACATCCCCAAAGTATCTTAGATAATGGTCGCAAGGAAGTCGCTCCGTCCTGGTTCCCTCATCCGGGACCTGGAAAGTACCTAGCTGATGAGTGGGAGGAAGGGGAAGGATCGAAGGGCTTGATGCATTAAACACAGCCCTCCACGCGTCTTCCTCCTCCGACCCTCCACCGCCCACAGAAGAGTTCAGCAAATGCAATGGACCAGGCTCACCCTGCAATGAAGGCTCCTTTCAGAAGCAAGTGCTCTTTCTAGAGGAAGTCAGATACAATGAAATGACACTGGAAAATCCGAGGTGAAATCAGACTGCATAATGCCTCAGGGGACTGGCCTGCTCCAGAGTCTGGAACTGTTTTCCTTTCCTAACAGTGCCGAACTGGAGGCACTTCCCTCTTCCCCATCCAGCACAAGCCACCATCGCAAGGTCGTCAGTGCTTCGTGCCACTATCTCTACAACTAGAGCACCTTAGAGAAGCTGAAACTCCTTCAACACATCTAGTCCCCGACGAGCGAGCCCCTGCTGCAGTCCACAGGTCCACCCGCCCAGCCGCATCTCTACTCCTATACTCCCTTGCATTCCAAACCAAACGTTTAGTTGCTTGCACATGCCTCACTCTCTCCCCTCCTTTCTGTCTGCTGGAATGTCCTCTTCCTCCTGATGTTCGTATCCCTGCCTCATGCCTAGTGGTTCTCAGTTGAGGCATCTCTGCCTCCAGGAAGTCTCTCCTCATCCCTGGAATAGCTGAGTGCTCCCGGCTTGATGTGGGGGCCTAGGGCCACCACTAGTTCCTCTACCACAGCACCCACATTACCAAAATTAGCCACCTAACGTCTGTCTTCCTCACTAGAATGCAAGCTGTAGAAAAGCGCTGTCTCTCCTTTGCTGCGTGGGCAGAGAGCGCACTGCATATAGTGTCTGCTCAGTATATATTAGTGCAGCCACTACCCATATTACCATAGAGAACACTTCTGGCATCCAGAAGTCTCTTTATGCCCCTCCCCAGGCAATAACCACTCATCTCCCAGAGGTAATCACTATTCTCACCTCTTTCAGCATCAATTAGTATCGTCTGTTCCATAAGAATGGAATCATACAGTAGATATTTGCCTCTGTATGGCCTCTTTTACTCAACATAATGTCGGAGATTCATCCATATTGTTATACGTATTATTAGCAAGCCATTCTTTTTTACTGCTTTATAGTTCTCCATTGCCTGACTGTAACACAGTTTGTTTATCCCTTCTCCTAGGGGAGGACATTTGGGTTGTTTGCAATGTTTACCTGTTAGCTGCCGTGAACATTTGATAGACATATGCACTGTTTTCTTTAGAGTAGAATCGCTAAGTCCTAGAGTAACTACAAATATTTCTTTTGTAGATACTACCAGCTTTCAAAAGAGGATGATGTACTGATTTACAGTCCCACCTGCAGTATCTGAGAATTTCAGACGTTCTACTTCTTTGCCATAACTTGGCATTACCAGTGGTTTTAACTGTAACTATTTTTGTGGGTGTGTAGTGGTATTTCAATGTAGTTTTAATTTGCAACTCCTTGTTGGCTAATGATGGTGATTTTTTCAAATGGCTTATCAGCCTTTTGAATATTCTTTTGTGAAATGCTAGTTCAAGGCTTTTGACCAATTTATTGATTTCTTTCCTTTTTCTTATTGATCTGTAGACATTCTATTTATGTAGAGACAAACCCTTGGTTGCATGTATGTAGTTTTAATGTCATCTCCCAGTTTGGGTCTTCTAGTTTTATTCTCTGAATTTTAATGAAATACAACCTATCAGTTTTTTCTTTTATGATTAAAATATTAATCATTTGATTTTTGGGGCCCAGTTTAAGAAATTATTATCTACCTCAAGGTCAGGCGCTAATTGTCCAATGTTTCCTTATAGAAGCCTTTTTGTTTTACCTTTCATATTAGTCTACAATTCATGTATGGAATGAGGTAGGTTCAAAGTTTAATTTTTCCTATAGAAGAAGCATTATGGAAAAGACCATTCTTTATCCAATGGCTTGCAAAAGCACCTCTGTGGTAAATCAAATGACCATCTTATATGTGCATCTATTTCTAACCTCGCTATTCTGTTTCACTGGTCTATTTGCATATCCTTGTTCCAAGACCACGCCGTATTAGTTTACCTTTATTGTAACTCTTGAAATCTGGTAACGTTTGCCCACCAACTTTGTTCTTCTTGCAGATTATCTTGGCCCCTTTAGATCCTTAGTTTTTCCACATTATTTTGGCATCAACTTATCAATTTATAATAGATACACATGCTTGTGCTCATGCACACACACACACACACACGTTCACAGACCCCAGTGGGATTTTGATAAGAATTGTGTTAAATCTATAGGTCAATTTGGTAAGAACTGACATCTTTACAATATTGTCTTCCACTCTTTTTACATTGTGTATCTCCATTTACTTAGATATGATTTCATTTCTTTAAGTATTATTTTATTGATTACAGTGGAGCGATCTTGGACACATTTTGTTCATGTTATGCTTATGTACTTGATGGTCTTAATTCTATTGTAAATAGTACTTTAACTTCATTTTCCAATTATTTATTATTAGCATACCAAAAAAATAAAATTTTATTTTGATTTTATATCCAGTATCAAAGTAAAATTGATTAATATGTTATCCTCATGTCCTTGTATCATTGGTAAATTCACTTGTTAATTTTAACAGTTTATATATTATTTCAGATTTTGTAGGTATATAATATATATGAATAAAGACAAATTTTAACTTTTTGTTTTCCTATATTTATATCTTTTATTTAAACTTTTGCTTGCCTTATTGCTCTGGGAGCACCTTTCATACATGTTCAATTAAAGTGGTGATGCTGGACATCTTTGTCTTATTCTCAAATTCAGGAAAAAGTCTTCATACTGTTATGTATGATGTTCATTATAAAAGTGATCATGAACAGCCTTGTCTTACTCCTAATTTCACAAGGAAAGAATTCCTTGTCATGTTATCCATGTGTGTTTATTTTTTTTAACTTTTCAGATTATAAAACTTACCCTCTTTTAGTTTGCTGAAAAGTTTATAATATGTTGAATTTTGTCAAACTTTTGCATCTGTTGCGATGACCATATAGTTTAAATTTTATTCAATTAATATGGGCAATTACATTGCTTGGTTTCTGAATGGTAAACCAACCTTAACCTTATTTTCCTCAGATAAGCCCCACTTGGTAATAATGTAGTATCTTTTTCATGAATGACTGAATTTGATATGATAATATTTTGTGCAATATTTTTATATTAAAAATATTCTATGTTCATGAGAGTGCAACTTATAATTTTGCTTCCTTGTATTATCCCTGTCAAGTTTTTATATCAAGGTTGTGCTTGCCTTATAAAATGAGCTGGAAAGCTTTTCTCATTTCTGTTTTCTGTAATAGTTTACACAGACTGGTATTCTTTCATCCTTAAAAATTTGAAAAAAAATTCACAAGTGAAACCATTAGAGCCTAAAATTTTCATTGTGAGGTTTTTTAATTACAAGTTCAATTATTTTATGAGGCATAGGACTATTAGATTTTTCTCTCCATTCTTATATCAGCTTTGCTAAACTATTACTTTTCAAGGACTTTATCCATTTCATTTAAGTTTTCCAACTTATTAGCTGTGGCAGGGTCCCAAATTTCATTCCCAATTTTGGTAATTTGAGGGGTGGTGTTGGGGGAAGTTCTTTTTCTTTTCTTTTTTTGCTTTTTTATTATTTGGTTATTTCTTGTCTGGGATTTATCAATATTATCTTTACTAATAATAAACAAATTTTGTGAATTTTCCTCGGTTTTATTTCTATTTTGTTAAATCCTACATTTTTCATATCCTTCCTCCTTTCATTTGATTTAATTTGCTGTCTTTCTCTTCTTCAAATGAAAACTTCAGTTATTGATTTTTAATAGCCTTTGAAGATACAAATTTCCCTCTAACCACTGCTTTGGTTTCATCCAACAAATTCCGGTATGTTCCATATACACTTTTGTTCACTTCACACTATTTTCTAATGTACATTACATTGTTCTTTCTTTGACTCATGGGATTATTTGGAGGTATGTAGCAAAATTTCCAAACATTTAGGAGTTTCTGTTTTCTGTCTCATGTTTTCATTGCTTCTTTATCTTTTTCTCTCCCTTCTTTTTCATTAAGCAATGTTTTTAATTAAATCAATTTATATACTCTATTCACTTTTTAGTTTTCCCTCTTAGCATTTTTACTTTATTTAGATACTCTAGAGATTTTATAGTGCAACTCTAATTGTAATTCACCTTACCACCTATAATTTCACAAAGAAAATATTTTACAAATTTTAACTCCATTTAATTCTTACCTTTATGCTATTTTCATATATTTTGTAAATATAATTGTTTAACAGTGAACATTAAGTATAAGGATTAAACAGATCTAAATCTTCTTTATAAATAGTTTAGTCAACTGTTTTGTCCAAGCAAGTTTTCTGAGCTTTTCATCTCCCATGCAGAATTAAAAAACTGATCCAATGGTCTCTCTCTGCCCATGCACATTTCACATAAATACTCTCAGGTTACATGAGTGAATTTCATTTTATCACTGACTCTTAGATGTCAGCATGACACCACATTTTCAAACTTGCTATAAAATAAGGTTGACTAGCCTTAGCATACTGTCCCTATCATGGAGAGACAGAGGTGAACTGAAGAGCGTTCTTTTAAAAAAAATAAAAAAGAAAACTGTTTCCTGCATTGGTCAGGCTATGGAGTTTTGATAGAATAATTTTTATGGAGCAAACCACTATATATATATATACCCCCATAACACATTCTTATTATTGTTATTTTTAAAAATCAATATTTTTCTACATATTACTACATATTTCCCAGTTCTGGTGGTCTTTATTCTTTCTGAAGTTCTGTGTATCTAGTAGAAATCTTTTTACTTCTGTCTGAACAATTCTTTTTAGTATTTCTCATAGTGAAGGTTTTCCAGAGACTAATAATCTCTCTGTTCTTTGACTTAAAATGTCTTTATTTCACTTTATTTTTGAAGGTTATTGTTCACTATGTATAGAGTTCATAGATAAAAGCCTTTTTCTTTCATAGCTTTAAAGATGCTGTTCTACTGCCTTTTTGCTGCCATACTTGCAGTTGGAAAGTCTACTGTTAATCTTATTGCTTCTTTGAAAGAGAGCTTTTTCCTCTTGTTGCTTTTAATATTTCCTGTTTATATTTTCTTTTAGAAGTTTAATTATGATGTTCCTATGTATGGTTTTCTTTGCATTTACCCTGACTGTGGTTCTCTGAGTATCTTCAATTTGTGGTTTAATTAATGTATTTATCAGTTTTAGAAATTCTCAGCTTTTATCTTTTCAAATGTTTCTGCCCTATTTTCCCTCCCCTATGTTGTTACATTGAGAAAGAGGATATATGTTACACATAATTAAACCATTTTGATATTGTCCCACATGTCTCTTACACTCTATTCTTTCTGTTCCTTTTGTACTCTCTTTGTGTTTAGTTTGACTATTTTGCATTGAACTTTTTTTGAGTTCACTAAACTTGTGTTCTGCTGTGATCAGTTTGCTGTTAAACTCATCTAATGAGCTTTAAAGTCTAGATATTACATTTTTCAAATGTCCGCTTGATTATTTTAAGTAGGCTTTGTTGGAGTTTTCTTTTTAATCTATTCTGTCTATTCTTACCTCTTTTTCTTTAAAATATTTATAATAAAATCTAACTTCAACCTGTAGATAATTTAGTCTGTTTTTTGTCCTTTCTTTTCTACAGATTATTAAAAACTTTCTTGCCTTTTTATATGTGTCCTGATTTTTCTTCTATTGTATATTAGACATTGTGTGTAAGGTTGCCATTGAAAACCAGAATTGGTATTTTCCTCCACAGATGGTTCACCTTGTGCCCTGTTATGCAGATAAGATGAGGGGTTGATCACCTCAATCCATTCAGAAATTACATTTCCAAGGAGCTGGACAGTAGCTATACTTAAACTAATTTCACTCCTGTTTTCAAACATCTGAAAGATGAGACCTGTCTTGTGTATTGTAGGATATTGCCTCCAGGAAGAATTTTTCTCATAAGCATTGTGAGACTGCAAAATAATTCTGCCTTTCCAGTCCAGTATCTAGCTTCAAATACCTCCTGAACTCATTGTTCAGCAAATATCCCATCAGGCAAACTGTGGACATTTGAGACTTTCCTAGATTTTAAACCAGCATACCAAGCCATACGGTGGTCTGAAGCTCCGCTGGCTTCTCTTCACCTAGTATTCTAAACCTACGCTCAGACTCAGCAAATCTCCATAAGAAAGAAAAAAGTAAACTCAGCTCACCTAGGAAGAGCTCTTTCTTTGAAATATTAGTTCATTAGTCCTTTTGATTTCCACTACCCTCAGATATCTTTTAAAACATGGTTTCTATAGCTTGTTAATTTTTTTCTAGTTGATTCACAATATTAATGGCTTGTCATCACTTATTAAATCTCACTGGAAAGTAGAAATTGACTTACTAACTCTTAATCCCCACGTTTCTATGAGGTAGGTACCATTTTCAGACAAATTGTACAACTTAACAAAAATCAAATAATAGTAAGTAATGAAACCAGGAGATGAACCTAAGCTATTTCATTCCAAAACCAGATGTGATTATAGCCATGATGATATTTTGCCTCCAATGGATGGGAATATTCTTTTTTAATAAGTAAAGAAATGCTAATTATGATTTCTAACTGAAAATCTGAAGGGAAGATCATTTTTTAAATCTTCTTTTGAAATTTGTTTTGAGTCAGAAATGCAAATAAATTACTTTAAATTCAAGGCACATCTCTCACCAAAATTTTTCTATAGAAACTAAATTACCTTTTCCTATTCTCAAGACCCAAGAGATAAACCTCACTTAATCAAAAGACTTTTGTCCCTATATTCTTCATGAAACATAAGGGACAACTGTCAAATTTTCTTTGTCCTCCTTCCACAGAATGCAATTGTTAATTGTGACAATTCACTTCAATAATACAAATACGTCTGGGGGAACACCATTTTATATTTTCATATTTGAAATATAAGTGCAGTAACCTTCTAAACTGCTTGCTTAGAACAGTAAAGGTTAAGATAATTCGAGAAGAAATGGGAAAATCCACAATCAATTTGTGTTTTGAAAAGGGCCAAACAATATCAGCCTAAAGGCCATCAGGCAGCCATTGGTTTGTGGCTACAAAGAAAAAGTCACAACTGAAGCTATGACATGGAGGAACCTCGGATTTGACCATGACAAAATCCAGTACATGAACTTACTAAGACTTTTAGCTGTTGGTTTTCAGAAAGGAAAGTGTCATGCGATATTGCAGAAAAGCCAAACAATTCTCTAAAGTGATGGTCTGCTTGAAAGCAGAATTACAAAACTAAATCTGAAAGAGGACAAAAGGAATCTACAAAAATCCCATCACAGGATTTAAAATATTTCCATTACCTTCTGCTACTTCCCAATCAACAAAAGAAGGCAGTGATTTCCATGCACTGGGGACCTCTGGCAGCCTCGCTGGTTCATGTCCTGGATTTTAGCACTCTATAAATGTTGATGGTTCAATTATACTACCATCAAATGATGTTAAAATGCTACTCTTCCTGTACAAAAAAAAGCCTTGAACACTACCTGCCAGTATAACAATCAACGTAACAGCTGCCTTTTCCATGTTTTCCATTTGAAAGCTATTCCATGTATATTTTTGCTTATCTTTATAAGAACACTGCATGTTATGCTCATCATTTTTATATTATAGATAAAAACAAGCTTAGAGTGGCTGGGTGATTTGTCTATGGCCACACGATGAGTAAGTGGTAGAGTCAAAAGTCAAATCATGGTATAATTCCAGAGCCTGGGCTTTTTCCACAAA
The DNA here is from genome assembly GCA_032199065.1 of Smutsia gigantea. Taxonomy (NCBI): domain Eukaryota; kingdom Metazoa; phylum Chordata; class Mammalia; order Pholidota; family Manidae; genus Smutsia; species Smutsia gigantea. The sequence continues at coordinate 1,321,014 of JAVSCE010009123.1, forward strand.
ATTGCCCATCTCCTGTTAGAATAGCTTCGGTCCCTCCTCAGTTTTGTTCCAACCTAGCTGTTCCATCTTATCACACCCCCCTTCCATTCCCATCCCTTCCATTCTACCCAGATGGGTCTATTCCCTCAACTATTTTGTACTCATTTTCTCTTCTATGTATTTATACACACAATTCTTCATACGAATACTGTTTCCAGTCCTCAACCCTAGAAAAAGCCATTTATCCTCAAGTTCCTGCTGAGATTCTACATCCACCAGTGAGCCTGCCCAGGTCATCCTATTCCCTCCCGCAGCGCTACACAACTACCTCTCCCTTCCAGACATTCATGTAGCATGTATTCTGTACTATCTGTCCATTCGTTCATTCAACAGATATTTTATTCACTTCAGGCACTGGAAACACGCAGTGATTGGAAGTGAAATCCTGTACAGAAAACATAAAGATAAAACATGTTTTAAAATATATTAATATACACCTTTTTCATACAACCATATTAACAACAGGCTGACATTGTTGAGTACTTACTAAATACCAGGTACTATTCTAGGCCACTTACATGTTCTAACTTGTTTAATCTCCCAAGCAACTCTAAAGTAAGTGCCATTTTCCTTCTGAGAATGCTGACACACTGAGAAGTTAAACAAGTGACCCAGGGTCATGCAACCACGAAGTTGGATGAAGTAGCTTCAGAGCCTGTGCTTTCCAAGCCACTTCCCCATATATGTTCAAATGTAGCACAGGGGAGGCAAGGCCACCTCATAGAAGACTTCACAAAAGAGGTGATGCTTTAACAATGTCTGTGGAGGATGAGACATTCATCAAGGGAACCAGGAGAAGAAGAGAGCAGTGGACATTGTAGTTGGTTCCCTAACATGTAATCCAGTCTCCCCCAGCAACTCTGAAGTTTGGAAAAGATGTGAACCCCGTGAGTGGTCCATGTCTGACCTAAATTAACCAAGTCAAACTCTAGTAATTCCTGTGCCTTGGTCCATTATTTGTTCTGAAACCCAAGCCTAATAGCATTTCTTTGCAACAGAAATCGGTTCAAGGTGGTCCACAAGATCACACTAAAAAAAAAAAGCCACACCTTCTCTTCTCCTGGACACAAAAAAAGGAAACAAATAGCCCTTCTTGCTACTAGCAGCAGTTTATAAACATGAAGAGGACCAGCAATAACACACGTTATTATCTTAGCCTAGACTGTCCTCACAAGCCAGGGTTTCACATTCCACCTGCTCTTCCACCAATTCTCCAACACAGGAGGTCTTAGCAGTTGTTCATTTTTGTACAGCTTGACAAGGGTTAGCACCACCCTACTCTCCAGTAATGAGGTCCTGTTTGTCATCTGACCAGTGAGTGATCCAGTCACAGAATCCATCGTGAGTGACTCATTTCCTGGTCCCTTTCTGGTGCCAGCGGTAATAGTCTAGGAGTTCCCCTGAAATCAGATTTGTATGCAGGTAGTTTAGCCCAGGGAACAAGATCAGAGAGACTCTGAAGAGCAAAACAGGGAGGAAAGGGAAGTCAATTCAAGGGCATGTTAACAAACAGCTGTTGGTAACTGGACATTAGTCCAGCCAGGAAACTCTGAGAAATTATATAGCTTAGGACTTGTCACCAATGGGTTAGAAGAGTGAAACACTTACCTGCCCGTTTTCATCTCTCATTGGTCAAGGTTTGCCCCATAGCGTGTTAACTTCTTCACGCTTGCAGACTGCATGCACAGGTGTCCAGCTGGCCTTCCAGTTGGATCCCACAAGAGTCTCACATCTGGACCCAGAAAAGCCCTGGGGCAGAAAGTAAAAAATATGCTCTGCAGCTGAAGCAAGGTGTGGACACACCTACGCAGAGCTGATTCCTGCACCAGTGGATGGGTTAAAGGTGGACCAAGAGGATTTCAAGTGGGGCATAGGAGGTGTTCTTACTGTAGTACCAGATTTCAGAGAGAAAAATTAAAAAAAAAAAACACTTGCAAGCTCAAGGCTAACATCCAGCTGCCCGAATCTGGCTCCCTCTATACTTTTAGTAATGTGAACACATTCACTTCTTGTCTAAGCCATTTCTTCCTTTTTCATTCCCCTCTTTGGTAAAAGGAGACCACTAGACCAAAACATAAATTTATGAATTGTAGCATGACAGGAATCAGCAGGAAGGCAGCCAGAGGTATAGGGTTTGTTTTCCTCTTTGGTTGTAAAGCCTTAATGGTATCATGCTGTCCATGTTCAAAGTGGCTGTCTGCTTACATAAATAAAGCATGCTGTCTTTTCTGTAACCTGAAGCTGAAATCATGCCAACTCTCACAGAGGGCATTCTACATAGAAGAAACAGTATAGACAATAGATGCAAGGAATTCATTAATCAGCTCCGTTTTTCATTCAACACATTTGGGATGCCTCTCGAGTAGCCGTCATTATCGTCACCAGGGATACATCAGGGAAACAACAGACAAAATTCCCCACCATAAGAGAGTTTACAGTCTAGTTAGGGAAATGGACAGCAGGCAAATCAATACTCAGGAGAAGATAAGACTGGCGTATTTTTACAGGATCGTCTGGCTTCTGTATTAGCGACAGACAGTAAGGACAGGAGTGGAAGCAAGGAGACCAGTTTAGAGCTAACACAGTGATCTGGGCTGGAAATCTGGACAACAGGGCGAGAGGAAAGGCGGAGAGAGGCACTCGTTCCCACCCTTTATTGTGCACATCAGTAAAATCTTTGAGGAGGGAAATGTCTGAGGAAGAAAAATGGATTCCAGAAGGGAATAAAATAGAAAAGGACCCTGAATAAGGGTTGGGGAGGGCATTTGATTGGGGTGGGGAGGCAGAATAACAAAGTGTGAATGAGGCAGAAATTGAACAAAATGTGGGTTATGAACTTAATTCTCTTCATGTTAATCAATAAGCACATGATCGGTAATGCTGGGACTGCTCTTAATTCCTTTCAGTCTCTGGGTTATGGTTCTTTAAATACAATGCCATGCAAAGTCTGGACCATGCGGGACCCAGTGTACATACAGTTACACAGGTTTACACTGAATACAATTTGCCCAGATGAATACCTTTTCAAAGTGATATTAGAATATTGTTATTCATTGATTTATTAAATCTTTTACTCTGGGATATATTCAGTACCAACTCCTGCAAAGAAAATTAGGTAGAAGGCAGTTTAGATATGAATTGAACAAGAATCATGATCGAAGAGAGTCTCAGTAGATAGAATGTACTTTAGAAATTAAGTTAATTAAGTTTGGGCCTCTCACATTAATCATCTCATAATTCATATCTCCCCATATTTACAGTTCATTAAACAAGCCCATTTTCTTTCCCCAGGAGAATACACTTGGCTTGTGAGGAGCCCTGTGGGTTGGTAAGGAAAAGTACATGAGGTAAAATATAAATGACATGTGACTCTGAAGCCAAGTTTTTATGATTTGGTTTTTCTCCTTTCCAGAATCTATGGAACAGCAAAGTAGGGAGGTAACTGGATGGCCACTTGGGCAGGGAGCGTCGGATGACCTCTTCATTCAAAAATATCAGAGACAAAAAATTCTTCCTTTAAAATCCAAGTGTACTCTAACAGTGCAGCTCCATCACACTTCTATGTAAGGATAACAATGTCTCTGCTATCTAAGTCAGTGGGCAATGGGACACTGACAAGGAATAGTGGGAGAAGTCCTAAAGTTAAGGGAATCAGGGAACCGGGGTTCTGGCCCCATCTCTACTACTATCTAGCTGTGTGGCTTTAAGAAAGTCACATCGCATCAACATATGGTATTGGGAAAACTGGATATCAACATGCAAAAGAATGAAGTTCAACTCTTACCTTATACTATATACAAAAACTAACTCAAAATGGAGCAACAACCTAAACATAAGAGTTAAAACTATAAAAATCTTAAAATAAAACGTACCTGAAAAGCTCCATATTTGATTTGACATTGTTTTCTTGGATGTAACACCTTCTGTGTATCAAAGGACACAATCAACAAGAGTGAAAGGCAATCCATAGAATGGGAAAAAATACTTGCAAGTGATATATTTCATAAGACATTAATATAAGAACTCCTATATATAAAGAATATATAAACATAAAGAACTCCTTCAACTCAATAGCCAAAAGAAAACATTCCAGTTAAAACATGCACAAAGAATCTGAAGAGATATTTATCCAAAGAAACTATATAAATGCCAATAAGCACATGAAAAGATGCTCATTATCACCAATTAGAGAAACGCAAATCAAAACTGCAATGAGATACCACCTCACACCAATTAAGATGGATATTGTTTTTTAAAAAAAAGAAAAGAACAAGTGTTAAGCGGCTAACATCCAAAATATATGAAGAAATCATACAACTCAACACCAAAGAAACAAATAACCCAATTAAAAAATGAGCAGAGGACCTGAATAGATGTTTTTCTAAAGACATTCAGATGTCCAACAGACACATGCAAAGATGCTCCATGTTGCTAATCATAAGGTAAATGCAAATCAAAACCACAATGAGATATCACTTCACACCAGTCAGAATGGCCACTATCCAAAAGAGAAGAAATAACAAGTGTTGTCAAGAATATGGAGAAAAGGGAATCCTCCTACACTATTGATGGAAAAGTAAATTGCGCAAGCCACTATGGAAAGCAACATGCTTAGTTTTAGTTTAGAAAAACTAAAAATAGAAATACCATGTGACCCAGTAATCCCACCTCTAGGAATTTACCAGAATAAAACAAACAAAATCTCTGACTTGAAAAGATATAGGCATCCCTATGTTTATTGCCACATTATTTAAAACAGCCAGGATATGGAAGCAACCAAAATGTCCAATAGATGAATGGAAAAAGAAAATGTGGTACATATATACAATAGAATAATATTCGACCATAAAAAATAAAGAAATCTGGCCATTTAAAACATGGATGGACCTAGAAAGTATCATGCTAAGTGAAATAAGTCAGGTGGAGAAAGACAAATACCATAGATTTCACCTGTAAGTAGAATCTAAAAACAAAACAAATAAAACAGCAAAAGACTCATAGACACTGAGCAGTGACTGGTGGTCACCACGGGGGAGGGGTTGGGATGGGTGAGTGAAATAGGTGAAGGTGATAAAGAGGCACAAAATCTCAAGTATAATGTGAATTAATCACAGGATGAAAGTACAGCATAAAGAATATAGTCAATGATTCTACAAAATCTTTCTATGTTGACAGTAACTACACTAATTGGGGAGGGGAAAAAGGAAAGTAACAAGTGTTGACAAGGAAGTGGAGAAATTGGAACCCTTGTGCACTGTTGGACTGGTGCTACTGCTATGGAAAATAGTATGGTTGTTCCTCAAAACCTGAAAAATAGAATGATCATTTGATTCAGCAATTTGACTTATGAACATATACCCAAAAGAAATGGAAGCAGACCTTGAAGAGATACTTTTAGACACGTTTATAGCAGCATTATTCACAATAGCCAACAGTTGAAAGAAACCCAAGTGTACATGACTGATGAATAGAAATGTGATATTTACATACAATAGAATATTATTCAGCCTTAAAAAAAGAAGGAAATTCTGACACATGCTACAACTTGTACAAAGCTTAAGGACATTACGTTAAGTGAAAAGAACCAGTCATGAAAGAAGAAATATTGTGTAATTCCACTTATAGGAGGAACCTAGAGTGATCAAAATCATAGCTACAGAGGGTAGAATGGGGTCACCAGGGGCTTAAAGGAGAGGGGTGTGAGGAGTTAGGGTTTAAAAGGTGCAGAGTTTTAGTTTAGGAAGATGTAAAAATTCTGGAGATGGATGGTGGTGATGGTTTCACAATAATATGAATGTCTTTGATGTACTGAACTGTACATTTAAATATGGTTAAGGTGGTAAATTTTGTTATGTGTTTTATCCCAATTTAAAAACATTTTTAAACACTGAATAGAAAATGCTTTCACAGTGTGGGATACACAGGAAGAGTTCCGAAATTTAAAAATTTTATACTTGTTATTATTTCACTAAGTTTTCTTGAGCAGAGGCCCAAGAAGGTCCCATTACGTTGAGTTCCTTTCTGGGGAAAAGCATGTGATGGAATAAAACCATCAGAATTTTTAGAAGCAGAATTTTCAGAATTTTGAGAAATCATTTGGTCCCATTCTGAGAGAAAAAAAAGTTACAATGCTTTAACGACTTTTATGATGTATTAACGTAGGTTCACTGTGACAAACGTACCACTCTGGGGGATGGGGGACACTATGCATGTGTGGGGGCCGAGGGTCCATGGGAACTCTGTGAACTTTCCATTCAGTTTTGCTGTGAATCTAAAACTATTCTAAAAATAAAGCTTACTATAAATGGGGAAAAGTTTTAAATAGCTTTCTGCATTCTCCAGATCCACTATAATAAGTATGTGTTCCTTATAGGTAAACAGAAATAAAATATATTAAAATTCTACCATTCCCCTTTCCTCACCATCAAAGAAGGACAAAGTCAAACTGGCCCATTGGCCTTTTTTAAACATCACGCTTACAAGTCTTGAGTTGCTTGGTGCTCTCTATGCTCTGGCACTGATTGAACTTGTAGAAACATTGAGAAAGGGGTTGTGACCCTCCCAGATTGGCATCTTCCCAGGGTCTGGGCTCCTGGTCTTCCCACCCTGTAACCCAAAGGACAATGGTTAGTGTGGCTTTGTGGCGCTCTTACGCATAATACAAAGCCTGTGGATTCAGAAGGGACTGATTCTCTAAGCGTTTGCAGAAAAGTCTGTAACAAAGCATTAATATTTCACGGTTTTTCTCTTCCTATATGAGGACAACTCACACTGGACTTCCTGAATCATAACGAGAGGGTAAAGTATACGGGGGGCCGCAGAGTCTCCTCTGCAACTGCTGAGTTCATAGTAGGATCTCATCTCACATACATAGGTCATCATGGACTCTGAGACATGGGCTACATACCAAGATGTATATTTAGCCAGGAAGCATGTTTCCATGGCAATCCCGTACTCCTGTGTCTGGCTTTTTTCTCTCCCACAGAGTGTTAGGTCCATATTGAGCCTCTGCGGGCTTTGCCCATCTACAGGGCAGCTGGGCATCAGCTGCTTTACGGGCCGCTTATAACCTGGAAAGTGAGACCAGAGCCCAGATAATAATGTTCACAGTACTTCCCGTGTGATTGCTTGCCATTTTTTAAGAATCTGTTTTCAATTCAGGGGTGATCACAAAGATTTCACAAGGAAAGTCATTGTTATGTTATTTGTAGCAGCAAAACACTAGAAATCACCTTCATGTCCAACAAGAGGGGATTTTAAAAGCAAATCATGGCACTTGCACGTGCTCTTGAGACCACTAAAAACACTCTGGGAGAGTATTTAATTGCAGGAGGAAAGTGTGTGATTAGGTTAAAAGGTGGAAAGGCAGGGTCTCCAACTAGGCTATACATCATGATCCGGATTTGGGATGATTTAACGTAGTTCCACCAAACAACCATGGCGGTGTCTTGCCACATGACCTCACCACTGCCCCTCCAGGTGTCCAGGGCCCAGGCTCCAGCTGGGCTCACAAGTGTTGTTGACCAATGAAGCAGGCACTGACCACACAAATAGAGACAAACAGCGTCTCATGGAGCAGATGGACAACACTTATGCCAGTGGATCAACGTGCCGAAAACCACCTGGCTGATCTCTGTGGGTGTCCTAGCCCAATGGCAGGGAGGGAACATCAACCTGATTCCTTGGCACTAGTAATACAAATGCTTGCATGAGACACAGTGGTCAGTAGGGCCTGACCCAGACCCATCAAGGTTCCCCACTGCCAGCAACAGATAGTACTTGTTCAGGCAGAGGCTGGGCAGCAGCTCAGTGCTGGGTCCCCCCAGGATCACATAGTCCCTCTCCTCCTCACTCACTTCACTCAGCAGGTGCCCTGTGACCCCCAGTGCTTTCCCCCAAACTGAGGATTCCTTATCCCCTGCAAAATAAGGGAGTCTGCTCCTCTTACCTTGTACCTGGTCCCTCACCCCACTCCCCTCAATCTCTTGCACCAAACTCATCAGGATGTGGAGTTTCAAAAGATTCCATCCCAGAGCTTTGACATTCAAGGCTCTTAATTCTAACGAAAGTTTCACAAGGCAATGTTGAACCTTTCGAAGTGATGGAATGGAGGGGATGAGGGATGACCCCAAGAGGGAATACAAGGCAATGCAGTAAGGGAAAATACCTAGAAGAGTATCTCAAGTGTGTATCCTGCCACAGAAATATGGGCCTAGAATAAATATTGGACATTCATACACTCAACAATCATTACAACTGTAACCTCCATGTAGAGCGCTGAGAAATGACTTTAGTGGCTTCTGCTACTGTATTTTTTTCAAAGTGTTTTGCAATGAACATATAATAGAAATGCACTTCATATGAGCATTAGCTCCCAATGGCAGCTTATCACATGAAAAATCATATAGAGTCCAAATTGAATTATTTTAATTGTCTGCTGAAACAGAACTCAGACATACATTGATCAGTCCAACCAGTGATTCCTGTGGCATTGGAGCAAACAGCTACTTCTTCAGCTAAGCACAGACAAGGAATTCAGCTTGCACTTAAGGTCCATGTTGTATGAAAAATAATCACATGAGTTGCAAACATATAATTGAATTTGCTTAAGTTAAGGCATTCACAATGCAATCACATTGTACTCATAAAATCAGAAAAGCTGATAGTAAAAACTTACTACTCAAAACAAAAAGGTATTGAAGGAAATAGAATAACTTCAATATCCAGTGATAAAAACGCTTTTTACTAAAGGGGTTTATGTAATCCCCTTTCAATCCCTGCCCACACACACAAATATTGCCCTGCACTGCCAACTATGATACTTACTAAATATAAGTTAAATAAATCACTATCCTGGTCTGCACAACAGGCATAACTGGACAGAATAAATGCTCAATGAAGACTAGTTCCCAGTCAGGCTGGATGGACAGGAACTTGCTGGAATTGGCCAGCCTCGCTGGAATGGTACTGGTCAGATGATACGTGCAGAGTGCATGCACATATTATCAGATCACAGAATTCCAGCAATGGACACCACACTGCAGAGAGGGTCTAATCAACCCCTCATTTAACAGGTACAGACTCAGAGGGTCAGACAAGCCATGGACCAACTCAAGTTCAGGAGCTAGCCTGGAAAAATGGGGACAAGAACTAAGGTTTCCCGATCATCTGTCCTGAGTGCATTCTGAAGCTTTCTTTTTTTCAGAGGAGGAAACTTAGAAACAGAAGATGAATGATTTGAAAATATGAGGTGGGGAAACATAGACACAGAGCATAGAAGCAAACCTAGCACATGGAGGAACATAAGAAACATTTGTTCAGTAAAGTTCAGGATATTCTAATGACCTATTTTTTTCAGATACGAATTTTTGTAAACAAACACATGTTCATGATAAAAACTAAATACTAAAATATACAGAGAAAAAATTAAAGTTCTACCCCCTCTATCCCATCTCTACAGGTAACCACTATTAGCCATTATTGACAGTTTGAAGAATAACCTTCCAGATCTTTTATAAATACATATTAAACAAAAGTTGACTCAGAATGCATAATATTCTACTTTTTTTTACTTTAACAATATATGTAGGACATTTTTCTACTCAGTACATATGAATTGCCTTATTTGTTATAATATATAAATAATACTTGTCCATTTCTCCACACTAATGTTTTCCCTTAAAGAACAGCATGGTCAAAATGGCCATCCTGCCTAAAGCAATCTACAGATTCAATGCAATTCCTATCAACATACCAACAGCATTTTTCAACGAACTAGAGAAAATCATTCTAAAATTCATATGGAACCACAAAAGACCCCAAATAGCCAAAGCAATCCTGAGAAGGAAGAATAAAGCTGGGGGGATTATGCTCCCCAACTTCAAGCTTTACTACAGAGCCACCATACTCAAGACAATTTGGTACTGGCACAAGAACAGACCCATAGACCAATGGAACAGACTAGAGAGCCCTGATATAAACCCAACCATATATGGTCAATTAATATATGATAAAGGAGCCATGGACATACACTGGGGAAATGACAGCCTCTTCAACAGCTGGCATTGGCAAAGCTGGACAGTTACATGCAAGAGAATGAAACTGGCTTATTGTTTAACCCCATACACAAAAGTAAACTTGAAATGGATCAAGGACCTGAATGTAAGTCATGAAACCATAAAACTCTTAGAAAACAACATAGGCAAAAATCTCCTGAACATAAACATGAGCAACTTATTCCTGAATACATCTCCTCGAGCAAGGGAAACAAAAGCAAAAATGAACACATGGGACTATATCAAACTAAAAAGTTTCTGTATGGCAAAGGACACCATCAACAGAATAAAAAGCCTACAGTATGGGAGAATATATTTGTAAATGACATATATGACAAGAGGTTAACATCAAAATATATAAAGAACTAAGACGCCTCTACATCCAAAAAGCAAATAACCCAATTAAAAAATGGGCAGAGGATATGAAGAGACAGTTCTCCAAAGAAGAAATTCAGATGGCCAACAGACACATGAAAAGATGCTCCACATCACTAATCATCAGGGAAATGCCAATTAAAACCACAATGAGATATCACCTCACACCAGTAAGGATGGCCACCATTCAAAAGACTAAGAACAACAAATGCTGGCAAGGATGCAGAGAAAGGGGAACCCTCCTACACTGCTGGTGGGAATGTAAGCTAGTTCAACCATTGTGGAAAGCAATAGGGAGGTTCCTCAAAAAACTAAAAATAGAAATACCATTTGACCTGGGAATCCCACTCCTTGGAATTTACCCAAAGAATACCACTTCTCAGATTCAAAAAGACATATGAATCCCTATGTTTATTGCAGCACTTTTTACAATAGCCAAGATATGGAAGCAACCTAAGTGTCCATCAGTAGATGAATGGATAAAGAAGATGTGATACATATACACAATGGAATGCTGTTCAGCCATAAGAAAGAAACAAATCCTGCCATTTGCAACAACATGGATGTAGCTGGAGGCTATTATGCTCAGTGAAATAAGCCAGGTGGAGAAAGACAAGTGCCAAATGATTTCCCTCATTTGTGGAGTATTGCAACGAATCAAAACTGAAGGAACAAAATAGTAGCAGACTCAGAGACTCCAGGAAGGAACTAGTGGTTACCAAAGGGGAGGGGTGTGGGAGGGTGGGTAGGGAGGGTTGGAGAAGGGGATTGTGGGGTGTTATGTTTAGTACACATGGTGTGGAGAATCACGGGGAAAACAGTGTAGCACAGAGAAGGCAAACAGTGAATCTGTGTCATCTTACTACACTGATGGACAGTGACTGAATTGGGGTATGAGTGGGGACTTGATAATATGGGTAAATGTAGTAACCACATTGTTTTTTCATGTGAAACCTTCATAGGAGTGTATATAAATAATACCTTAATAAAAAAATTAATTGAGAAAAAAAAGAACAGCATGAAGAAACTTAAAAGATCCTTGTGGAGATGGACATCTTATAAACGGTGCTGGGAAATTTGGAAAGTCAACTGGGAAAACACAAAACTAGATCCATTCCTTACACTGTAAACTAGAATAAATTCCAAGCAGGTCAGAGGTTTAAATGTAAAATATGAAGTCAGACAGAAAGAAACATGGGTGACTGTGTCTATCCTGGGAGTGGGGAAATCTTCCCTAACCATGACACAGAACACAGAAGCAGACAGGCAAAAATGGATCAATTTGACACATAAATTTTTTTCCTAATGGTCAGGCAAGAAAGAAAAGGAAAAGGGAACCAATAGATTAAAAAGACACTTAAGAAATCAGAGGATATGAATAGACACTTCTCCGAAGAAGAAATTCAGATGGCCAACAGGCACATCAAAAGATGCTCCACATCCCTAATCACCAGAGAAATGCAAATTAAAACCACAATGATTATCGCCTCACACCAGTAAGGATGGCCAACATCCAAAACACAGACAACAACAAATGTTGGCGAGGGTGTGGAGAAAAGGGGACCCTCCTACACTGCTGGTGGGACTGCAAATTAGTTCAACCATTGTGGAAAGCAGTATGGAGGCTCCTCAAAAAACTCAAAATAGAAATACCATTTGACCCAGGAATCCCACTCCTAGGAATTTACCCTAAGAATGCAGCAGCCAAGTTTGAAAAAGACAGATGCACCCCTATGTTTATCGCAGCACTATTTACAATAGCCAAGAAATGGAAGCAACCTAAGTGTCCATCAGTAGATGAATGGATAAAGAAAATATGGTACATATACACAATGGAATATTATTCAGCCATAAGAAGAAAACAAATCCTACCATTTGCAACAACATGGACAGAGCTAGAGGGTATTATGTTCAGTGAAATAAGCCAGGCGGAAAAGGACAAGTATCAAATGATTTCACTCATATGTGGAGCATAAGAGCAAAGAAAAAAACTGAAAGAAGAAAACAGCCGCAGACTCACAGAACCCAAGAATGGACTAACGGTTACCAAAGGGAAAGGGACTGGGGAGGATGGGTGGGAAGGAAGGGACAAGGGGGGAAAAGGGGCATTATGATTAGCAGACATAATGTTGGGGGGGGTGGCATGGGGAAGGCTGTATAACTCAGAGAAGACAAGTAGTGATTCTATAGCATCTCATTACGCTGATAGACAGTGACTGTAATGGGGTAGGTGGGGGGACCTGATGAAGTTGGGAGTTTAGTAACCATAATGTTGCACATGTAAATGTAGATTAATGATACCAAAATAAATAAATAAGACACTTAAGAAATAAATCAATTGAACACATGTGTGGACACTGTTCGCATCCTGATCCCAACAAACCAAACACTTCCAAAACACAAACACATACATGCATAACACGCATTCACATGCCATGCACATACATGCACATACACTCATGCACTCTTGCTCAAGTGCATTTTTATAAAATAATGGGAAATTTGGGACATTGATCAAATACTCAACATTAGAAAGTAGTCGCTTTTTATGTCATTTAATGATATTGCGGTGTTTTTAAAGTACATGTCTTTTAAAGCTATAGACTGATAATGTTTATGGATGAAATAATATGTTTGTATCAAAATAATCCAGGGAGTAGGGTGGGAAGAAGTAGTTGGCAATATTGACGAAATAAGAATGGTCACGGACTTCATCACTACTGATTTTTTTTAACAGGCAAATGGTGGCTCACCATACTCTACTTTTTTTGCATATATTTACATTTTCCCACACCAGACTTCTTAAAAACTTACTGATATAGTGATACAGTCAAAGCATCCTCCCCTGGCTTTAGGTCTGCCACTTAGCTTCTTGAGCAATCATAAGCAAACACAAATTTCTCTGTATAATTACAAGTCATACACGGCCTTATTATTCTGGCAATGTATGCATCTGTTCATCTCCCAGGTAGATTTCAAACCCTTGATATCAGAAATAACATGTCTTGTTCATTTTTTTCTCCAGTGCCCAGCTTGGAGTAAGATTAAATGGGGGAATGTTAGTCTAATTTCTCCATGTGCGGAGAGCTTAATACTTGCCCGCCATAAATGTGGGCCACTGGTTTTAGGTAAAGTAGATAAAATTAGTATTAATTTTACATGTTTATTAAAAACAAAATATTACTAAACATAAGGGTAATAACATTTGTATCAATCACAAGAATAACTGATAGAGAATAGAACTGGTAGACAAAAAAATATAGGAGTATTTTTTAATTAATACTAACAAATATTACATTATAAATGATAAATACAGTAGTTTAAAACCATAAAAATAAAACATTCTCAGAGCAGTTTGGGGTCACTTTCTGCAGCAGCCCCAGGAAACTAATACAACCCCTCAGGGGCCATATCCGAGCGGAAGGTCAGAGATGGCCCAGAATTCCCGGGAAGTGGCTAGTGCTCCCCTACACCGAGGTGTGGACGTTCCCTGGCACCCAGCAGTGTCAGTCCTCGCACTCTGTCCGTCGCCCATGTCCTGCTGGGCAGGGTGCTCACTGACACTCAGGGTGGTTTTTTAGGCTCTTCAGCAAGAGGATACTTATGCCTCTTTTTATCTGAAGAGTGTACATCTCACCAATGGGTTTCATCCCCCAGCAAGTTCACTCTGGATTCGGTGAGACTGAAAAATGACAAGGGAACATTCTTAGGATGAAAGAATTATACCCAACTTCTATTTCCACGGTAGCAAGTCAATCACTAGAATCCCATTCACTTAGACCGAGTCTACATGCAGCAAGCGGGTCTCTGCCTCTGGGCCTCTCTGTCCCCACAGCCGTCTCAGTCTCTGTCCTCGGCACTGCCATCACTCCAGCCTCTGCTCTCCGGCAGCCATGCAGCCCTGCAGCCGTACAGCCACCCAGGATCCTGGCCACAGGAACCTTCACACTTTCTCTACAGTGTTCCTCTGAATGATTCCTCTGTAGTTTTGGTCTCCGTGATGAAATTAATCAACTTCCTAAGAAGAGCCCTCTTTTTTTGCGATTTTAAGGGGAAGGAAAACTTGATTGATTCATAAGAGGTCATTGTGCTTTACAAGGAAATGATACAAAAACTTCAGCAGTTCTGACACTAAGGGACCATTTCCTAACAAAGCATGCTCAGGGGTAGGGGGCGAATGAATTGACAATTCATTGAAATACAACTTCCAAATATTTATCATTCTGCCTCCTTTTTGAAATCTTTTTTTTTAACTTGTACAAAGTCAGTAAACTAATGGACTCAATTTGTCCCAAATTGTAGACATTCACAATCTGTTTTTGCCTGAAAATCTGTTCACTCTTCATGATTACAACTTATTATGACATGTAGCATTTATTGATTCATTTTTTTTGCTTCAAAACACACTGGGATTGATACAAACACTTGCAAGTAGCCTAGAAAAGTTGAATATTTGCATTTTTGTAACATAGCAGCTCCATACCTAGGACTGTAGCTTACAGAAACTTCAGCATCAACATGTGCCCTCGGAGACAGGAGCAAGAATTTTCAAGCAGCTGGATTTACAAAAGCAAACAAAGTACTGACCACAGCATCCACTAAACGTAGAAGGGATAAATAAGTTGCCGCATATTCATAAGTTCATTCTGTTGTATGAATATGTACAACAGAGAAAATGAACGAATCAGAGCCATGTACATCAACATGGATGAATCTCAAACCCTGTGAGTGAATCTCAAAAATTCCAGTGAGAACAGAATCAAAATGGCTCCTATTTCCAAATCTAAGAACGGTACTGGTTCTTCACTTTTCTTTACCCAAAGTGGGCCCTGTGACTTGTTTGAAAATTTGATTGTTTTATATTCAAAGGAAATTCATACATACCATCCAGGCACCAAGAGGACTCAAAAGGTGACATTATTTTGGTAAACTCACCAAGTCCCAGAGTCTATTCCTCAGGCAAGTAATTTGTACATGAAGAATCAGAAAGTTCGTCATCGTTTCTTAAGAGTGATCTCACATCAACACAACTGGCAGAGACTGGAGAGTAACTCTGAATGTCCATTTATTAAATTATAATGAGTAACATAACTAGCACACTAACCAAAAGACTCAGGTTTGCAAAACACCTGAATCAAAACATAAGTCATCAGATGATTTTTTGGTATGTAAATAATAAGAACAAGAATGTGTCAATGTCTGGTTCAGATTTTTAATGGCATCTCAGTGGGAGGCTACCTCCCTCAGGAACCAGGAAGGTCAAATATACTGGAGAAGGATGTCGTATCTACACTCTAAGCCTGTGCTTCTCAAATTCAAGCACCCTGAGTGTACTCCTCCAGCACAATACGTGACACAAAACACACCTGCAATACATATATGGCAAAGAAAGAAAAAGAAATAAGATTACTCAAAGCCTACAAACATAGTGTATCTTCCTGGAGCATTGAATGTAGGTAATTGCAAATAATATTTTAAATGGTATATATACATATCGATATGATAGGATATGATACAATTATATGATACGATACGATATGATATGATATGATATACAATGCTAACTATGGAGAAGAATGAAAAAATTCTAAGCATATTTCTGATAAAACACTTAGCCAAAATGAAAATGTTTGATTATGGAAAGTGGCTTCCAGCTGTATAAGCACACCCTGACCAGCAGAAATCACTTTATTCTGCCCTACCCTGTGAATTCACCATTTCCCTTGTCTTCATCAGTATTTCTTAATACAATGATTCAAGAGTTGATTGGATGTATGCCTTGGAAGAAGGCTGACACAGTCTGGGCTCAAGCTACATGCTGTGGAGGTAGCTCCCTAAGTTAGCACCAGTCTCCACCATTGTGTAACTGTGAGCTTTTGTTTCTATGCCTTAGTTCCCTGATCTATAAAGTGGACATAAGAAGAGTAACCTCCTTGCAGTGCTGTTAATAGGTACAGAACAGTGCCTGGCACATGGTAAGTGCATCTATGAATTGTGACCGTTCTTTTCCAGAACTGCAGTCATATCATAGTCCCACCTCCTTGAAACTGTGCCCTAAAAACCTTGATGGTGAAGATGGTGATGTTGATAATAAACTTTTACTCCATGCTGGCACTATAGAACTGTCCAAGGTACAATACCTCGTTTTATTGTTACAATAAATTCTCTGCTGTATATATTTCCACCAATAATCTGAAAATAAGGAAACTAAGATTTAGAGAAATGAATACATTTGCCCAAGGTTACTTAGGTAGTGGATGGTGGAGCCAAGATTTGAAAAGGATTCTTTCTGACCTTCAAGCTGTGTTTTTCCACTTGGTTAGAGTTTGGGGTGTCCTCCAACTGTTTGATTAAATATTTACAGACAAGCCAACCTATGGTTTATTCCCCAGGTAGGCAGTCCTATTTAGCATGGAGATTTTTATTCAATTTTCTGAATGCAGCCCCACTTCCCTTATTTCCAGATTAGCGGGGCAGAAGGCTATCTTATTGCAGCCCCCTGCATCAGCTTAGAGATCACAGAAAGCAAGAGAGAGAGAGAGAGAAAGAGCATCAAAATAAGTCTAAGACACAAACCTATTTCATTGTAAGAGGTCCGTTTCCTAGAAAAATGTAGAGCTGCCTGTGCCTGGAGCCCCTGGGTTATAATCAAGCTAAAAACATCAAAGATTAATAAAAGAAAGCCTTGGTAAAAACATTATCAATCAAGTGACCAGGTCTTGAGTTCCATGACACTGAGCACCAGATCGAAAATTGCTCATTGAAGGAACTGTCGGTTTTCCAGATTTAATATTCAGACTCACAACTTCCCTGTCCACGCTGTAGTTAAAAGATCAGGGAAGAAAAGCAACCCAAAGCCCCCAGCATGTTTTCTGTTTACTTGTCACAGATGGTAACCCATCCTCCAGGTCTCCCCAGAGCCATCGGCCCGGAGGGGAGCTTGGCTTCCGCAGAATCTGCTCAGAGCCCTGCCAGCAGATCAAGACAATCAGGAAAATACTACAAAGGGAAAGGATCGGGGAGAGGCTTGCACAGAACGGGCTCGGCCACGCTCCCTGATGAGACCTCATGGTCTAAAATGACAGCCCAGGTCTCTGCTTGGAAAAAATAGAAGGGACGCCAATAAAAGGAAATCAGATAAAATAAAAATGTAACAAACGTAGCCTTTAGAAAGTATTTCCCAGTATAGTCTTTGTTTGGCCTTCCCCACCACCTTTGAAGGCAGATACTATTTTCTCGATGTTATAAACGAGGAGGCCTCAGAGGCTCTGTGCAGGGTGACGGAGCAATCAGGGTGGCAGCTGGGATCTGAGTCCAGCTGACAGTCTCTGAAACCTCGGCTTTTATGGCTCTGTGTTCAAGTGCATACAGCACGCGTGCTGAGCTCCAGCTGTACGCTGGGAACTGTGTGGGTGCTGAGAGAGAGTGGACGGAGGACACAGCCCTAGAGAGACAGTGCTCTAAGGGACCCTGACACATAAACAAGCACATCACACCCCCTGCAGTGACTGTCACAACGGGGCACAGAGGAGGGGCGCCTCCGTCACAGGGCCAGGGAGTGACACCAAAGTCGGGGCCTGAGAGATGACCAGGAATTGGTCAAAGGGAATGTTCTAGAAAGACCCTGAGCCTGAGCCTCCAACTTGAGCAATCTCCAGCGGGACAGCCCAAACCACAGAGTTCCCCTGCTTTTTAGGACTCATGGAATTCATGTTCTGTACATGTTCACATTGCCAGGCAATACAAGAATCATCCTCTTTAGAAAAACTGTATGCATACCACACATATATTATATATATGTACATATGTGTCTGTATTCATATACATATATGTGTCTATAGAGATACAGAAATAGAGATAGACATACAAATATATTACACATGGAAGGACAAGAAAGCCATTAAATGCACTGAGTACTATTTTTCCATGTAGACCACTACCTAATTCATTTTTCAGTTATTCATTTCTTCAGTTGCTTTTTTTTAAAGAAACACTCCAAAAGTAGTTAGTGAGCATCTATATATATCAAGCATTGTCCCAGACACAGAGGATAGAGCAACAAACAAAATCCCACCCTCATGGTGCTTATATCCTACACAGGGAGGCAGATTCAAGTAAACCTAAATAAATAAGATGCCTACAGAGTACAATAAGTATCAAAAAATAAAAATGTGGAGGCCGGATGTGATGTCACCCCAGAAGTGACATCACCAGACCCAGTTATAGGAAGCAGTATCTCCGGAAGTGGGCTTCACCGGAAGCGGAAGTGACATCGATGGGAGATCGGTCTGGAAGTGACATCATTATGAGCCTGTGTATATAAGTTGTGCTCAGAAAATAAACTGTGTCACTTGTCCACCACCAGCGGTCAGTGAGCCTCCTGATCCCAGCTTTGGTTTCCGTGTCTTTCTTATATCTTTCTCTGTTTCCCTTAATCTCCTCATCCGCTCCACTCAGGTTCAGCTGGTTTGTGGAGCTAGTCTCTGCATAAATAGAATGATGAAAAAGAGGGAAATAGGAGGGGAGCAGGGGCTATTTCAGATAGTAATATCAGAGTAATCTCCTGGGACGAGGTGACGTCTGAATGGAGACCTGGCGATCTCGGGAGCTGGGAACAGAGCTGCAGGTGAGGGGACAGTAAAGACAAAGGCCTCGAGGGAGTAAAGAGCTCCTGCTGTCAATGCTCTGGTTTTCATCGCTGGCTGCCCTTCAGATTAACCTGGAGAGGTTTTTAGAAATATTGATACCCAGGTTTCACTCCAGTGCTCGGTATTTTTTAAAGTGCTCCAGATGACTTTTAAATGCTATTATATTGAGTGTTACTGTTAAAGGATCAGAAAGGAAGCCAGTGTGGAAGGGGCATGATGAGTAAGGGGCGTCGTGGCTGGATAAATAAATACACAAGTGTCCGTCTGTACAGGACCTGTATGCCTGGGGGAGGAATATGGGGTTTATTCTAGGTGTGAGGGGGAACTGTGGGAGCCTTCTGCAGGGGCGTCATTAAGTGAATTACATTTCTAAAAGACCAGGCTGATTACAGAATAAAGGGAAATGGAGAACGGACCACCCACCGGGGTAAGCATGGCAGGAGGAGGGCTGATAAAGAGGTGAGGAGTGATGGCGCCCTCATTTAGGAGGTGGCAGGAGAGATGGGAAGAAATGGATGGGCTTGGGCTACATTTTGGAGGTAGAAGCAATAGGAATTTCTGGGAGATTGGAGGTGGATGATGAGAAGATGGAAATGATGTGTGATCCCTCACTTAGGAGCCTTAGCGTGGGTTGGTACAATGCAATTCTGACACTACCTGGAATTAGCTTGAACTTCACAGATGTAGGACACAGGCCTCCACAAGAACCCCTTCGCTTCAGACCCCAGCTGCAAGCACCAGGCCTCCCAGGCCACCCACACTTCTAACCAACTGGCCACCTACCTATCTGGAAGTTCCCAATGTCCTTCAGGTTTGATACTTTGCTAGAATAATGCCCAGAACTCAGGGAAACCCTATACTTGGTTTTATTATAAAGGATACAAATCAAGACCAGCCAAATGAAGAGATGCCTAGTGCAAACTCTGGGAGAGTCCCAAACTTGAAGCTCCTGTGTTCTCAGGACTTGTCACCCTCCCAGCACAACACCATGTTATCACCGATCAGGAAGCTCACCCTGCCCTTGTATCCGGAGGTTTTACTGGGGTTTATTACATAGGCATGATTGATTGAATCATTGGCCATAGAACTGAGTTTAATCTCTGCCTCCCGTGGCCTCTCCAGAGGACAGGCTGATATCACCTGGCACAAAGCCCCAAACCATTACTCACAGGGTCAGTCTTTTGGGCCTGACCAGACCTTGTCCTGAGCCACCTCATTAGCATAAATGCAGATGGGGTCTGAGGGACCCACCATGATCAACAAAGACCCTCTTATCACTTGGGATATCGCGAGGGAGGGTTTAGAGACCCTCTCCCAGGAAAGGAGACAAGGAACCAGGCAGTTCCTGGCATGAGGCCAGCTCCTGAGCACGAGGAGGGCAGGTTGTGGTGAGGGTTGGTCTGGAGTCAGGGGTGTTATTTTGCATTTGCATTATGAAGTTAGACAGCCAAGTGGAGATGTCAAGTAGGGACAGCTGGGTGGCTGAGACTGGCCTCGGGGGTGAGGTCTGGGCTGTGGATATAAATCTGAGAGTCAGCAGCATGTTAATGGTGCTCAAAACCAGCAGATGGGGAGAAATCACTTAGCAAGTTGGCATTAAAACAGAAAATGGTCCAGGTCTAAGCTCCAGAGCAAACCAGAATTTAGAGTTATCACCACCTAAAACTCTGCTTTTCCTGCTCTTCCTATTGTACTTGCTCAGACAGTGGAAATGAAGAAGTTTGTCCCCAAATGAGGCAAGTCCCATCCTTTACAAACACAAACTTCTTCAAAAGCCATATGTTACAGAAGCACAGCCAGGAGGTGCCCCCAGTGGACCCCAGGCTCCAGCTGGTGAGGACCAAGCTGTTTATTACCTTCTAAAACAGACAATGGTACAGGAAAGGGGAAAAAAAAAACAGTAGCCCAGTATATTAGAAATAACATTTCGGATGGGCCAAAATATGTTATTTCGCCAACATGAATGTACAAAAGGATAAAAAGTGATGAGTTTGTCATTTCAACAGCAGATTCCTCTTATTAATGTCATTTTCCATATACTAACTGTAACAAAAATGATTATATTGTTTGAACTTCTCAAAAACAAGAAAAACACTTGCTTCTTCTTTATCAAAAACAAAATTTACTTACTCACCTTTTTAAGTTAACATAAAACTACGGTAATTCCAGTAGGTGAAGTATCCTTAAGAGCAGCACCACTCTAGGACCAAGATTAGCAGGGTGATATTCAATAAGATCTTCATCTCAAACCATCCCAAGGGAGCTAATAATAATTAATAACAAAAAGAGCACTTAACATTCATGGAGTCATAATATGCCAACCCTCAGCTGAATGCTTCATGGACATTATTTCATCCAATAATACATTTAATAATTACTGAATACATGCATTTAATTTTTAATGCATGTAAAGTGCATTAAGGTGAAGAAACGGAGGATTAGACAGATCAAGTAAGTTCCTTCTCTACAAGCCACAAGGTGTTTAGCTGAGGAAAGGAGGCCACACAGTCAGGAAGCAACAAAGCCAGATACTAACCCAGTTCTGTCTGAAGCTGAAGCAGTAAGAGGCCTAGGAGTTACAGGAGAGATGCTCACTGATGCCCTTAAACATGCTTGGATGCATGACTGCTTCATCGATGTGGGGTTTTTCTGATAGAAACAGTTTAGTATAATATGCAAATCCTGGGGGCTTCCTTTACTTTTCCTGCCAGAAAGCAAGAGTGGGCGATTCTGGTGGTCTTCGAAGCACCAGGGTGGTCACTGGGGTAAGGAAATTCAACAGTGAACTAACGCAATCAGTGGTCCAATATCAGAGAAATGGACTCAGGCTTTTCTTCTTCCTTCTCTTCCAATCCTGGAGGTCTGTCTGGATTGGAGGCATCCTCTCTCCTCCATCCTGCCAAGAATTCATCACGCATTTGTGAACCCGTGAGTGAGCTGGCCACCTGAGGCCAGGCTGCTGGCATTGTGGCAATTACAGTTATTTTCCAAATGTCAAATTACCCAAATGTCTAGACTTGAGGACATCAGATTATCAATAAACACTATCATTTCTTCATCATCTGTTATTTGCTATCATATAAATACAAACAGCATGTATGGTTATAAGTTAATGATTTTATAATATTTCCATAGTAGTAGGAACTATCATTTATTAAATGTGTTCCATTCATCTGGCATTTTACAAATATTTTTATTAAATCCTTCACAGTGCTCGGCATGGTAGATATTATAATACCCCATTACAGAGACTCAGAAGATTTAAAATTTGTCCACAGTCACACAGTGACAGAGCTGAGAACTCCTAAGTGCAGGTGCTTTCCCATATAAATTCTCTAATACACTGGAACAGTCCTTTAGCTCCAGGTTGAGGTTTCTGCTTATCACTAATATCAGTGTCTGCATTCCTGTGTAGCTGCAGGTAATAAAGATCTCCCACCTATTTTATTAAACTGAATATATTAACATTATTTGAACAGCCATTACTACTCAGTGCTCTGATACAGAGATAGCTTCAGGGGTTATTGACATGCATAGAGCTCTTCGCTTCCATGCTAAATCATGCCACACTGACATGCTTTTGTAAATTTGATTTTTTTTTCATGCATATGTTTGTTTTGATCATTTTTATGCCTCCTCCCTCACTGTTAGGTTGCAAGCTGCCACACACATCTTGCTTGTGTCCTTATGCCTGCTTCAAGGGTAGCAGTATTGACATTTTGGAGCAGATAATTCTTTCTTCAAGTTGGGGGCTGTCCCCTGTAATTTAGGATATTTATCAGTATCCCTGGCCTCATCTTCTAGATGCCAATAACAACTCTCCCTTTCTCCCCAGTCATGATGATCAAAAATGTCTCCAGACATTGCCAAATGTCCCCTAGTGGGGCAAAAGGAAAAGCCACCCCCATTAAGAACCAGTGTTCTAGGTGAACATACACATACACTCACACTTCTAATTTGTTACTTCCTATAGTGCTATTTAAAGGAGTAACTAGCTATCCAAGCTTATTAGACAAAAATGCAAAATCAAACTAAATAAGTTCTGAGAGATACTGGAATAAAACCACTACGAGTAAAATGCATGAGCTTTAGGCCATCATGTCTGTGACATGTTTTGTGTTCATGTTTAATTCTATATTGTCTACATTTTATATTTCCAGCGTATTCTCAAGAGCTGAGGTCCTCAGATAAATCACCACATAAAAGGGAATTTCGTACATTTGCCATTATTGTGATACCCATGTTCCTATCATGCTACTTGAAGTCAGTTTGCAGAGCAAATTATTATCTAGAAATCTGCACTTATCCTACAACAGATAAATTCTATGTTTCCATTCCCCCTGAATCAATAATTTTTTTAATCTGTTAATTAAAATACTAGTTAAAGTGTTACTATAACATTTATGATTCCGTCTCACTTGCCCGCCCACCTACAAAAACGACTTGAGATAATCCCTCACTGATTCCCTTTTTGCACAGATATTTTTACCTGTTCAAATTCTGACCCTCAGATCGGCTTGCTCTGAGACTGTCTGTGAGGCAAACAGCATGATAGTCTCCATCATTCAGAAATTTCCTGCCACTCTGCATTTTCAGCTGTTGACCAAAAGAATTGATTGCTTTCTCATAAGAACAGTCCATTTTTTCCTGCTCTTCAGATGTCATCTTGTCAAAAAATGCAGCCACTGGGAGTCATGTACCTATATGCAGCAGCTTTCATTGTTTACTTGTCTGGGGTTGCCAATGGCAAGAAATCCTCATCAATGATACTGATGGAATTGCTAGGTCTTAGGACGCTGGCGCCTTCAGCTTCAAGATATAATACCAGTTTGTTCTCCAAATGGCTGAACCAATTAAAACTTCCAACAGCACGGTTTCAAAGGTGCAGCCACTTCTTACACCAAAGGGTATTTAATTATACTAATAATTTTGGAAATACGTATTACATTTGGCATGCTTTAAATCCATGGAGGATTTTTACCCTTCCAAGGAATTTGTTGACAGACAGTTATGCTTCTGTGTGCTATCTGACCACTCTGTGGAGGAGATATCAAGTCTGTCTGCAAGTTCAATCAGGAAGCCCCAGTGTGCCTGACACGAATCTCTGCCTTGTCCCTGCGTTAACGCCAAATGACCTCTCTCTCTTGCCATTCACTGCTAGTTGGAAAGTGACTTTGATGAGATTAACTGTTGAAGATTTTTCCAGGATCCAAAATCATTCATTTGAGCCATGAGAATACCTGTGGTAGGAATAATCAGGTGACCCTCAAAGATGCGTGATCCCCCTCCGTAGTGCAGAGTGGCTGTGGGAGGTGGCTGCCTAGTAGGCACTACATTCCCAGGCCCAGTTTCTAGGCAGGACTAGTTCTTATCAAGAAGATACAAGCCAAAGCAATACGCCAAAATGACTAAGAAACGTGTGTGTTCACCAGCAGGATGGAAAGAGCTCCAGGCACTCGATGGAGGGCAGAGCCACAGATGGGAGGAGGCGAGGTCCTAAATAACTGGATAGAAAGCTTCCTAACCAATACAGACTAGGAACTAAGCAATATATTTTTATTGTGTTAATCTAATGAGGATAGGTGTTAATCTGGTAGAAAAGCAATTAATCAAATATTAATTAATGAAACTCAAATTAATACAGAAGACATATGCATCTAAAATAGACTTTAATATATATTCGGGCAAATTTGAATCCCCCCTTTTCATAAAGGAGTATACTTATTTGTAGAACTCAAGTTCATAGCTGGACAGGAGGCAAGGACCAAGTGTCTTCAAAAGCCAGCAGCTGCCCCTATTCATTCGAAAGAGTTGAAAACATGTCCATACAAATCTGCACATGGATGGTGACAGTGGCAGCTTCATGCATATTTACCAAAACTTGGAAGCAACCAAGGTGTCCTTCAGTGGGCGACTGGAAAAATTAACTGTGGTCCATCCAGACAACGGGCTATTATTTAGCACTAAAAAGAAATGAGCTATCAAGCCATGAAGAGACACGGAGGAACCTAAATGCTTCATACTGACTGAAAAACCCATCTGAAAATGTTACAGGTTATGTGATCCCAACTATATGCTATTCTGGGAAAGACAAAACTACGGAAACAGTAAAAATACCAATGGTTGAAAGGCAGAGCACAGCGGATTTTTAGGGCAGCGAAACTACTCCATATGACACTATAATGGTAGATACGTCATCATACATTTGTCCAAACCCATAGAACTTAAAACACCAAGAGTGGACCCTCATGTCACTATGGACTTTGAGTGATGATGATGAATCAAGGTAGGTTTGTCAATATACAAATGTAGAAATGTATCCCTCTGGTGGGGAATGGGGGAACGGCCACACAGGGGAGGCGTGTGCATGGGTGAGGGCAGGGGAGTTACGGGAAATCTCTGTACCTTCCTCTCAGTTTTGCTGGAAAGCTAAAACTGCTCTAAAAAGGAAGACCTTTTTTTTTTTTAATGTACTGGGGGAAAAAAGAAGCTAGCATCTTTGGATCTGGTCTTAACCCCTCTTGGACCTAAGGCCTTTAGGCCATGAGAAAAGTCACTGGTCCCCTGCTCAATGTGTAGTAAGGACCCGTGAAGTGGCAATTTCCTTCCTCTCCTCAGTTTCTAATCTCTAAATACTGGGGGCCACTCAGACACTACACATTGTGGAGGCATAATTACATGGAAAGAATATAGCCACCAACCACTCAATCAAAAGTAAGAACAACAAAGGAAGCCTCCATGCGGAGAAGATGCAGAACCTTTTCTTGGCCACAAATAGGCAGAAACATAATCTGCTCTTGCGTAACTGTGCTATCGCCCTCAGCGTATAGTTCCTGTAAGGCCTCGATCTTGTTTTGATCTTTGTAGAATTATTTTAAGGAAGTGAATACAACCCACAATATTCTCCTATATTACTTTATGGATTTTTTTGTGTGTTTGTCATTTTAAAAATAATTTTGATAATATGATTTTTTCTGATTTCTCCAAAAGCAATCCTTATAAAGATGCCACATTATCCCCCTACTTTTTCTTTCAGTTGGAGGCTCTATTCCTGAACAATATGCCAGCAGAATAGGTGTGTTTTTTCAGTCTTTACCATCTTTTACTGTACATAAAAGTAACGCATATAATTTATAAAAATAAATACAGACAGTAGAGAAGTATGAAAGAAAAAATAGGAAAATTGGGATCATGTTTGATATCTAGTTCGGCAACTTGCCTTCTGGATTTAACTATCTTGGGCATATCCCTGCAAACACCCTTCCCGTGGCAAGCACCCTCAATACATTTAAAGACCTGAGATCTGACTTTAGAGAGAAGGTGAAACAACTGATGATAACTCAACATTCCTTTGGCACTGTCTGCCCTCTAGTCCCACTTCACATGAGTGTGGTCAGAAACAGCCAAGCCCAGGGAACTCATCTGAGCAGAGATGACCACAAAGACAGATCAGTTTTCCAACCTTTTGTCACAGCTGGCTGTCCAACAAGGGCCTCTTTGTAGCAGGAACTTACAAGTTAATAGTGCCAGGGAGAAGATGCTAATTGTTCGAGCATGGTGGTAGCTGGCCACATGCAAAAAAAAGCCATCCATCATGGAGCTTTGTGAAGCAGGTGTCACTCAGAGATCTGAGAAATAAACAAGGCAGTGGGACCGAACCCCAGCAATGGTTAGGATCCGTGGGGAGAAGTTGCCTTCTGTAGACACAACACTCATACAGCTTTGTTTCCATCACAAGAAGTACTTAAATAGAGGCGATCTCTCCAGAAGGTGGAAATGGAATGCAGAAACTTTTCTTAGATTGCTGCATTCTATGAAGGTGCCTGCCTCATTCCCTAAGATCCCTGGGCATTGGCCAGGAGGACGGCACCCAGTGGCAAGATTGTCTGTCTCAGCAGTGACACCGTGTGGCAGGACATCAATAATAGCCTGGACACCATGGTTTTCCAGTTTTCTCCACTGGAGACAAGGGTTTTAAAGAATCACCAAGAACCCCTGACAGGAAGAGGGGGGCTTTGGAGTTACTACAGGGAAGACGATAGCAGGAAAAGAAAAAATACATTCTCACTATAAGCATGCAAGAAGGGAATGACTTAAATATTAAAATGAATGTGTTTCTAAGGTGATAAGAACAACAAAGGAAGAAACCTTTGGTTATATGTCCTCTATGATTCAGGAATGTGAGGTGCTTCACATATGTCACCTTTACTCCTCACAGCAAAACCTGATGAGGTGTTTGTGTTCCTTATTTGAGGAAACTGTATAGTCAGAAGAGTTCAGGAACTTGCCTAATCTTACACTTGCCAAGATGTGGTAAAGGGGCTGCTCAAACCCAAAACTGTCTACTCCCAAATTCATGTTGTCTTCATGATTCCAGAGAATATAAAATAAAAGGAATCAGTGTCCTCAGGAGGAAAAGGGAGGGTCCCTCATTATAGTCTCTGACCCACGCACCTGTGGGAGGGGTCAGGAAAGGTCTATGAAATTCCACAACCACAATAGCATTCGTACCGACTGAGAACTCACCATCTCTAGTCCAAATCTTACAAAACATCAACACATTTTCACCTCCAATGTCTCACTGTGACTGCTAACCATCAATAGTAAAATGTACCAGTAGACAGTATTCTTACAATCATAGGTCATAGTGGTTTCCTGGCCACGATGCCCAACCAGGTTTAATTTATCTTTATTAATTAAGACAGAGCTGTGTAAAGTACTGTTGTTGTATCCGATGGATGTGACCTGGCTATCTGCTACTAGCACAAACGTGTGGACCACAGAGGGTATGTCACAGATGAAACATTCTGTTTTCTATGATCTTCACTAACAGGCCAACATAACTCAGTACAAAGAAATCTCATCCTGACATTGAACCCTCCTCCTCCCCCTTTTCCTTTGGTCCTCAAGAGCTTTGACAGGAAGGAGGGTCAGAGAGCTGGGATCATTTAGTTGCAAGGAATAGAAACACACCAAACTAGTTCATAGGAAATTGTGGGTTTGCTCTAAAACAATCTTTTCTCACTGCTGCTCCAAAGGAACATAATGGACTAAGAAAGCAGCAAGTGTCCAAAATTTCTGCTACAAACAAAACGTTGATGAACTCAAACTTCACAGGTGTTGCTGATGGAAATCAGGAACTGGAAAGTAGTGGAGCTGGAAGGAAGAGGAGTGAGAATAAACTTATACAAAATGGGGGGAGAAGTGATCACATCAGCAATTAAGAGAATGAAAATGTTACAGTGGTAACCATAGAGGAACAAAAATGTTGGTCTATAGAGAATACTATGAAAATCTTTATGCTAACAAACTGGAAAACCTAGAAGAAATGGACAACTTCTTAGAAAAATACAACCTTCCAAGACTGACCAAAAAGAAACAGAAAAAGTAAACAGACCAATCACCAGCAACGAAATTGAATCGGTAATCAAAAAACTACCTAAAAACAAAACCCCCGGGCCAGATGGATTGACCAATGAATTTTATCAGACATAGAGAGAAGAAATAAAACCCATTCTCCTTAAAGTTTTCCAAAAAATAGAAGAGGAGGGAATACTTCCAAACTCATTCTATGAAGCTAGCATCACTCTGATACCAAAATGAGGCAAAGACCCCAGGAAAAAAGAAAATTACAGACCAATATCCCTGATGAACATAGATGCAAAAATACTCAACAAAACATTAGCAAACCTAATCCAAAAATACATCAAGAGGATCATACACCATGATCAAGTGGGATTCATCCCAGGGATGCAAGGATGGTACAACATTCGAAAACCCATCAACATCATCCACCACACCAACAAAAAGAAGGACAAAAACCACACAATAATCTCCATAGATGCTGAAAAAGCATTCAACAAAATTCAACATCCATTCATGATAAAAACTCTTAACAAAATGGGTATAGAGGGCAAGTACCTCAACATAATAAAGGCCATATATGACAAACCCACAGCTAACATCATACTTAACAGTGAGAAGCTGAAAGCTTTTCACCAAAGATTATGAACAAGACAGGGATGCCCACTCTCTCCACTATTATTTAACATAGTACTGGAGGTCCTAGCCATGGCAATCAGACAAAACAAAGAAATACAAGGCTTCCAAATTGGTAAAGAAGAAGTCAAACTGTCACTATTTGCAGATGACATGATACTGTACATAAAAAACCCTAAAGATTTCACTCTAAAACTACTAGAACTAATATCTGAATTCAGCAAAGTTGCAAGATACAAAATTAACACACAGAAGTCTGTTGCATTTCTATACACTAACGATGAACTAGCAGAAAGAGAAATCAGGAAAACAATTCCATTCACAATTGCATCAAAAAGAATAAAATACCTAGGAATAAACCTAACAAAGGAAGTGAAAGACTATACCCTGAAAACTACAAGACACTCCTAAGAGAAATTAAAGAAGACACTAACAAATGGAAATGCATCCCATGCTCTTGGCTAGGAAGAATAAATGTTGTCAAAATGGCTATCCTACCTAAAGCAATCTACAGATTCAATGCAATCCCTATCAAAATACCAACAGCATTCTTCAATGAACTGGAACAAATAGTTCTAAAATTCATATGGAATCACAAAAGACCCCAAATGGCCAAAGCAATCCTGAGAAGGAAGAATAAAGCAGGGGGATCTCGCTTCCCAACTTCAAGCTCTACTACAAAATCACAGTAATCAAGAAAATTTGGTACTGGCATAAGAACAGACCCACAGACCAGTGGAACAGAATAGAGAGTCCAGATATTAACCCAAACATATACAGTCAATTAATATATGATAAAGGAGCTATGGATATACAATGGGGAAATGACAGTCTCTTCAACAGCTGGTGTTGGCAAAGCTGGACAGTTACATGCAAGAGAATGAAACTGGTTTACTATCTAACCCCATACACAAAAGTAAACTCAAAATGGATCAAAGACCTGAAAGTAAGTCATGAAACCATAAAACTCTTAGAAAAAAACATAGGCAAAAATCTCTTGGACATAAACATAAGCAACTTCTTCATTAACATATCTCCCCAGGCAAGGGAAACAAAAGAAAAAATGAACAAGTGGGACTATATCAAGCTGAAAAGCTTCTGTACAGTAAAGGACACCATCAATAGAACAAAAAGGCATCCCACAGTATGGGAGAATATATTCATAAATGACATATCTGATAAAGGATTGACATCCAAAATATATAAAGAGCTCACACCTCAACAAACAAAAAGCAAATAATCCAATTAAAAAATGGGCAGAGGAGCTGAAAAGACACTTCTCCAAAGAAGAAATTCAGATGGCCAACAGGCACATGAAAAGATGCTCCACATCGCTAATCACCAGAGAAATGCAAATTAAAACCACAATGAGATATCACCTCACACCAGTGAGGATGGCCAGCATCCAAAACACAAACAACAACAAATGTTGGCGAGGATGTGGAGAAAAGGGACCTCTCCTACAGTGCTGGTGGGAATGTAAATTAGTCCAACCATTGTGGAAAGCAGTATGGAGGTTCCTCAGAAAACTCAAAATAAAAATACCATTTGACCCAGAATTCCACTCCTAGGAATTTACCTAAAAATGCAACAGCCCAGTTTGAAAAAGACATATGCACCCCTATGTTTATCGCAGCACTATTTACAATAGCCAAGAAATGGAAGCAACCTAAGTGTCCATCAGTAGATGAATGGATAAAGAAAATATGGTACATATACACAATGGAATATTATTCAGCCATAAGAAGAAAACAAATCCTACCATTTGCAACAACACGGACACAACTAGAGGGTATTATGCTCAGTGAAATAAGCCAAGCCGAAAAAGACAAGTATCAAATGATTTCACTCATATGTGGAGTATAAGAACAAAGAAAAAAACTGATGGACCAAAACAGCAGCAGGCTCACAGAACCCAAGAATGGACTAACAGTTACCAAAGGGAAAGGGATTGGGGAGGATGGGTGGGAAGAGAGGGATAAGGGGCAAAAAGGGCATTACAATTAGCACACATAATGTAGGGGGGTTGGGGGGGCTGTACAACTCAGAGAAGACAAGTAGTGATTCTATAGCATCTCACTACGCTGATGGACAGTGACTGTAATGGGGTATGTGGTGGGGACTTGATGATGAGGGGAGTGTAGTAACCATAATGTTGCACATGTAATTGTAGATTAATGATACCAAAATAAAAATAAATTAAAAATAAATGTTGGTCTACCTAGGGGAAGAGGAAGGGACAGGGAAGGTAGACAGTGATGTGTGTTGGTTAGCTATTGCTGCATCACAAACTACCCCAAAACTCAGGGGCTTAATACAACAATCATTTATTGTCTCAGCCATCTGCAGAAGCACTCGGGCTCAGTCTCGGGCTCAGTTGCTCTAGGCTGTATCTGGCTAGATGCCTTTGCTTCCCTCTGTGTGTCTATGGGATGGCTTTGCCCCACATCTTTTATCCTTCTTCAGAGACCAGCAGCTAACTGGTGATGACATCAGAGGTACAAGTGGGTGGGCCCTACAATGCAACCACTTTTCTAATCCCTGCTTGCATCATATCTGCACACATCCCATTAACCAAAAAATATCGTACAGCCGAGCCCCAAGTCAAAGGGTGAAGGAGGGGGGTGGAGGGTCTGCAAAGCCACCTGATAATGAGCATGGAGAAGGGTGGGGCAGGGCGAACGACTGCAACCAGTTGGGTGCAGGCAAGGTAGGTCCTGGTAAGAACTAAATTCTACCAAAGCCTGGGTTTGAGGGTGTAATGGTAAAAGTCTATTATTTAGAAAAGCCAATTCACACTCAGAGTACTAAAAACTGAAACACAGTTTTTTCCTTCTGGAAAATTTCCAAGGGGCAGGAGCTTTTGAATGGAGTCTTGAAGTACACGAGTTTGAGAACAGCCTGTCTCTCCTGCCCAAAATCTCGAGGAATGGAAAAACATGTGTTTATGCCCATAGTTAGCCTAGAAAGCAAGAAGTGCCCTCAGTGGATGAGAACTATGATAAATAGCTAAAAAGCAAAGGGCATTCCATTGAAGAGGGAAATTCCAGCCCCAAACGTGCTCATAAAGCTATTGTACAACTTGTGGGCAAATACCCAAAAGCTCAAACAGATATTTGCACACCCACGTTCATAACAGTTATTCACAATAGCCAAAAAGAGGGAATAACCCAAATGCTCATCAGTGGATGAATGGATAAACAAAATGTTGTGCATACATACAATGGACAATCATTCAGCCACAAGAAAGAAGGAAATCCTGCCATTTGTGACAACATGGAAAAGCCTTGGGGACATTTTGCTAAGCTAAATAAGCCCGACACAGAAAGTCAAATACTGTATAATTCCACTGACATGAAGCACCTAGAGTCATCGAATTCAGAGACAGAAAGCAGGATGGTGGTGGCTAGGGTCTGGAGGGCAGGGAAATGGGGAGTTAGTGTTTAATAGGGACAGAATTTCAGTTGGGGAAGATGAGAAAGCTCTGGAGATGGATGGTGGTGATGGTTGCACCACAGTGTGAATATACTTCATGCCACTGAATTGTATACTTAAAAAGAGTTAAAATAATAAATTTTATGTCATGTATTTTATTGTATAAAAAAAGAAAGAAAGCTATTGTGAAGCTGGGTACCAGCTGTAGAGAGCTTCCAGGCTGGAGACGCAGTGTGAGAGGACGACGGTGGCTGGGCAGAGCAGGACGGGCATTAGGTCATGAGGTGGAGCATGCTGGCAGCGGCTCCGGGCAAAGCAAACTGCACTTCCGGATGACTCGGGGGAGCATGGGCCCCTCAGTCCGTCGGAGAGGCAGGGCAGTACACTACGGCTAGGTAGCATTCATCCAGAGGGGTGCAGTGTCACCAATACGTCACGTTCCCGAAGGAACACACCTGTTTAGGTAAACACACAGAAAAAGATCTAGAAGCACACTATGAACTGTGTCTCTTTGGGGAAAGTAAAAGGGAATTTCAGCGTCACCTAAGAGCTTGCATTTTTTAACATCAAGAGTAAATTTGTGCATTTATATAAGCATATATTTGTAGACTAACTTAACAAGCTTAAATTAAAAAGGATAGTGCCCTGGTTTCTTGGTCTTAACCATGTTAACCGGAAGAGCAGTATCTATTTTGTTTGACAACGTGCACCAAAGATTTTAGGTACTCAACCTAAGAGTGTTCCTGTCACCCCACACTTGGCATTTGAAGGCAGAACGTTGGGCAGCTGCCAGCATTCTCTAGTTCTGGTGCCAGACCTGCCCCATCCTCGCTACACATGAGAGCTTATCTCAGCCCCTCTTGAACTCTCTCTTCTTTCAAACGTTTTGGGGAAAAAGTGTGTAACTAGGAGTAAAGGAGCCTTCAGTTCTGACTCGCCACTTATTTACTGTTCAGACTTGACATTTTATTCAAATCTTGGTGCTTCTGTTTCCTTGTTACAAAAGTGACAATACTAATAATGGCTGTTACCATAGCTTGGTTGCAATGAGGAATACAGACATTTAAGATAGCCTGCATGAAAAAAAATAGAAAGGGGTATTTTGCCTTTGGAAAATACTGAAGGTTAGCTGCGAATGGGAGGTAATATGGATGCACACTTGTTTCTCCAACGAAACTCTAAATTTTGTCAGGATATTGTCCACTGTTTCTCCCACAAAGCTTTTCGGCTTGTTTCCATTCGTTATCTGACTTTGGTGTGCTATGAAACGCTTGTCCCAGCAGATGGCAGAAGAGAACTGAGTCAAGAAAAAACAGCTTGAGCATTTCCATAGCCACAGCGAACCAAGTGAAAGCATTCAACTTTATGTGAAGTCTGAAATAGCTCTACATATTAGTTTCACAATTGTCATTGAACTTTCCTAAGAAAGTTGTGTCTGGAAAATTGTATCAAAAATACCAGGTCCACTGAGATTCAGTTATTCAAGAACATTAATTCCCCAGGCATCTCCGAGGTACTGGAGACCCAGAGATGAATACAAGAGACTCCCCACCTTCAGAGTTCACAGTCTAGCCAAAATCAAAAAAGGAGATGACAGCTGGCATATTGCAGGGCCATCCTGTGATGGCAACTGCCTGAATGTAACAACGGGTTCAGGTAGCCTGCTTAACCATCCTTTCTGCTGTGGCCACTTCTTTCCAGCCACTATCTCAAGTCCACGTCATCATTTCTTGCCTGGGTTACTGAAAAAGACCCCTAAGAGAACTCCCTCTGGTCTTTCTTATCTCAAGGTTATCCTCAGGGTAGTCCTCCTAAAATGCAAACATAATTATGATACACACCATCTACTTTAAAAGATTTAACAGCTGTTCGCTGACCTCATAATAACTCTCATATCCTTAATGATACTTTTAAGGTCTTTTGTGATCTGACCTCTGCTTTTCTCTCCTGCCTCAACTCTCTCTCTTTCCCCTGCAATCTATACATCAACCCAAGAGATATACTTTCTGTTTCCCAAGTGTGTTTATCTCCTACTGGTCTTTGCCCAAATTGTTTTTCTCTCTACCTCAAATACTTTAAAAATAAAACTAAAATCCATTCTCTGAAACCAGCTACCTTCCTTAATCTGGCTAACTAGTATTTCTCCTTTGGGTCTAAGATTGGATGTTATTTCCTTTTGGAAACTATCCTTGATGGTACAAGACTGGGTTGGGTAACTCTGGGTACCCCATAGCATTCTCTAATTCCATCTTCCTAGCATTTACCATGTGTCTTCATACTAGGCTTGTCTACCTTCCCCATCTACTGTAAGTTCCTGAAGGACAAGGACTCCCTCTTGTTCAACAATGTATCCCCGTTTTTTGGCACTGGTCTTGGTACATAGCAGCACTCAATCAAAACTAACTGAGTAAATGAATAAATAAATCATAAAACACAATTGATACCATGTGAGGAACCATATCAACCTTGGAGCATGAGATCTTGGGAGGGTAGGCCTTCCTCTGTGTGTCTGCTTCCTCTGTACATATAATCCCTTTGCATCAAGAAGTCAACCATACACGCTCAAGGCAAGTTGTGTTGGTGCAGGCAGGCTAGAGAGAGGGAGAAGGTCACCTAATCAATCTTTTCATCCACAGCAAAGAAGTTCTATAAACTAAAAAAATTTTTTTACTTTTCACAGTGCCTTCTTGTGTCATCCTAAGTGGTTAAAGGCTTTAATGAAGGAACTACTCAAAGAGTTTCCAGAATAAAGAAACAAACAAGGTATGGTAAGGCATCCGGACTAGCAAAGGTAAAGGCCATTATGATCCCAATGGTCTATCGATACAGGAGGAAATATTGTTATCAGAGCCCAGTAAGAGCAGGAACCCTGAAGGAGGGGATGTCTGGTGGGAGTTGTGCTTGTGGATGCAACTACAACTGCATGATGAGAAAGCAAGGTGTAAGCAGAAGAAATACCCAGAACTCTCTCTATCCCAGCCTCCAGTCTCCCCCTTGTGCCTCCCATTGGCTGAACCTGAAAGCCAGCTGGCAAGGGATCCTGGGAGATGTAGTCCACAGGACTCAGCCGAGCAGAGCATGACTCTGGAAGGGTAGGTAAACAAAGAATAATCTGCCTCCTTACCTATACCAACATTCATAAGAGCCAGACTGTATCTCTCTATGCCCTTGGAATGGTCATGAAAACATACCAATAACTCTCCCAAAAATTCCCTCTCAAAGCCTCTTCATCTTTAATCTCTTAATATAGGTCAAAAGTAGGTGACGACTCATTGTATGAACCAGTTCTGCAATCTATTAGCCTGTCCTGCATTGTGACCAAGAAGCTAACTTTTGTATCTGAGTCATACTTGTCACCTATTGCTCTTGATCTTTTGGTCCTAGCTGAAACTAAAAAGAATCTTATTTTCACAACCAGTTAGACATGTCTTTTCTTCTGGAAAACTCTCCAAAAGTTGTAAACTTTTGGAATATTGCTTTTCCCAATCTGTTTCTTTGCTGTCCTTCTGGAACTTTGGTCGGACATGTGTCAGTGCATCTTATTCTATGGTCATTCTCCTCCATGCCACACCCCCCTTTCATTTATTTCCACATATCTTCCTTCTATGTGGTATTCTGGATAACTTCCTCACAACAATATTCCATTCACTAATTATCCCTTCAGATGTGTTTAATCTTCTATTTAACACATCCATAGGGGGGTTTCTAGTTTTAATGACTTTTTCATTATTTGAAGTTTAATTTGCTCATTTTCCAAATTTACCTTTTTTTTTTCATAGTATCCCCTTCTTCCATTATGGTGTCCTTTTCTAAAATCTATTTGATTGTTTTAGAGATTCTTGTATTATCATCTCTCTCAGATTATTATACAATTTCAAGTTCTTAGAGCGCTAATCCCATGCCATGAGCCATGTTGTGCCTACCGACCGTCCCTCATGATAGATGGTTTCCCCATGCGGAATGTTTTATTTTTATCGTGAGCTAGTACTTACTGAAAATATCATGCATCTTAAGTTATGAAGTATCCCTTCAGAGCGGTTTTGCGTTTACTTCTGTTGAATACTTTAGAGAGTGTTTGGGTCTCGGGCCATTCTATCTACAATGCAGTTACCGAACATTTGACACAAAACTCACTTGTGGCACTGGAATGGGGGTTCTATTTTTCAGGGGAGACTCTTTTCCACCCAGAACCCAGGCAGAGACAAGCTTTCTTACTGTTTCTGGGGATACTAGGAGTTTCTAGTCCTCTTTTTTAGAGAAAGCAGCCATTCCTTGCATTCTGGTTATATGCAGGAGGCTTGGTTTTAGTTGTTGGTGTCACATGCTTCCTGTCAGTGCAAGGGAGTTCAATCCCTAGCCCCGAGTTCCTGGGGCCCATTATCAAAGTCTGGTCTATTCCTAAATTACCATCTACACCCACTTCTCTCCTTGTGAATTCTCTCTTCATTTCTGTCATCTGGCTATCTTCTTTATTTCTTGCATTTGACTATATTTTTATTTTTTCCAATGTTTCATTTTGAAAACTTTTAACAAATTAAAAGAATGTAATAGGCTCAACATCTGTATGAACTTGAATTGAACCTGGGAACATGTTGGTTGCTCTGCCCATTTGGAAAACAGGAGAGCTATACTAGATGATCTCAAAGATTTCTTCTGGATTCCCATTCTATTTTACCCTAGGAGAATAAGAAATAAAAGAAATTGTACTTCTTCAAACCCATTTCCTACTCTGATAAATTGGTATGTTGCTTCTTCTATCACATGGTTTAATTTTTAATAATCTATGTTATGGTGAAAATTTCAGTAATTCAGATAAGCTTTCAGGAAGAGGAATATAGAGTTATGACAGTTTAAAGTTCCTTTTTCCTTTATTCCCAAACACATGGAATCATACTCACAACTCCAGCCATGTCACTTGCTCATTATATTTAGTGAGAGGCACGAGTCAGAGTGTTCTGGAGTGGTCTCTGCCTCTTGAGTCCATACCCAGTATGTTCACTGAAAATCAAAATTCCTAAAAACCCCAATTTGTACAGCTGTGTTCTCAGTGCCTGGCCACTGGCAGCCTTTAAAGTTTCCTCACACATTCCTCGCAATCTGAGAGAGACGAAATACAAGAGGAATCAAGACAGAAAAAAAACAGGCCAAGAGAACAGAAGAATAAGCCTGGAAACAGACCCACCCA
This sequence comes from Smutsia gigantea, assembly GCA_032199065.1. Classification (NCBI taxonomy): domain Eukaryota; kingdom Metazoa; phylum Chordata; class Mammalia; order Pholidota; family Manidae; genus Smutsia; species Smutsia gigantea. Next base: position 1,358,750 of record JAVSCE010009123.1, read on the forward strand.
CATAAAAATAGTAACTTGGAATTAGCAGTGGCATTTCTAACACTGGGGAAAGAAAACACAATTTAAAATAAAGTACTGGGACGATTGGCTACATGTAGAAAGTGATAAATTAGACCTTACCTCACATAAAACAAATTACGAATGTGAAAAACAATAATCCTAGTTCTGTAGTCAAATGCTCCACCCCTGAGCTATAGCTTCCAATTTTTGCACTTTGGGGAGAAAATAGAAGATAATGTAATTTTATGATATTACAATAGGAAAGTAATTCACCAGGCACCAAAAAAACACAAACCATAAAGGGAATGATTGTTAAATTTTACAAATTACCATTATAACCTCTGTATAAAAACAGAGACCACGAGAAAAATAAAAGATCAGCCACAGATAAGTATATAATCAACAAAGATTAACCAGCTAGGATAAAGAAATCTTACAAAATAAGATTATTAAAAACAATCCAATTAATCTTATAAAATAATCCAATTAAATATGGACAGGGGATATGATCAGGAATTTACATAAATATTCAATGAACCTATAAAAAGATATTTGGGGAAATGAAAACCAAAACAACATTAAAATGTAATTTTATACCCATAATTTGGCACCAATTAAGAGTCTGGTAATACCAAGTGCTTATGAAAATGTCACCAATAAGAAATTATTATTCACTGTTAATTGAAGTGTAAATCAGTTCAGCTGCCTTAAGGAACAATTTGACAATACTTAGTAATATTGAAAACAGTTTTTCCCCAATGCAGAATTACATGCTGAGGAATAAATTATGAAACATATTCACAAGAAGTCATATATAAATTGTTAAAAACATTGTTTTGTTTTTTTGTTTTTTTGTTTTTTGCTGTTAACGGAACTTTATTTACTGGAAACCAGGCCAGACGGACCCCTCAGGGAGCTGCATGCCCCTAGGCGCTGGCCCCTTGTGTGTCTGGCCCCTAGTGAAATGTGCAGTCTGCCTTCCCCAAGGCCAGGGGAGACAAACAGAAGGGGAATGTCATCTCTCTGATGGGGGGAGTGAAAGGGGTATGGGTAGAAATCTGGTGATCCCCCCTGAGGCTCCCAGGGGAGCTGGTGTGCCAGAGGCCACAGGGTCCCGAAGCCAGGTGCACCCCGCCCCACCCACCCAGAGGCAGACTCCCGCAGGCCAGCTGTTCGATCAGGTTGGGAGAGAGCCTCCTAAGATCATGAGAGGTAAAAGTGGCAGCTTCAGGGCACCTGAGCGATACCACCCCCAAGGCTACCAGCACAGGAGCTTGGGCTGAAAGCAAAGGCTCCAGCTCATTCTAAGGCCCAAGCTGCTAAAACACCCAAGTGACACTAATATGTTGTGGCTGCAGAAGCTAGGGAAGAAGTGGGAAGGGAGCAGGGAGAAGACTTGCAAACCCCCAACAGAAAAACCCAAAGCAGAGAGAGGGAGTCCTGGAAGCTGGCATTTGGATGGGCCCTGGCAGACTGGAGGGGAGTCCACAGTGAACAGTCTTGGGCCTTACACAGTGGCACACTCATCACAGGACCCACTGGGTTAGGAAAAGCTGTTGCCCTGCCCTCACCCCAGTCAGTCTTATAGAATATCCCATCTCAGTGTCCTGGATCTATGGCTTGGAGGCTTGGCATGACAGCCATGGGGGCAGGAAAGGATTCAGGCCAGAAACCAGAGGTCAGGTGTTAATGCTGTCCTAGTACAGGTGGCTGCATGGAGCATGGAGTTATAATATTGTAAATTAAAATAAACTGATTTTTCCATCATTTGAGGAATAAATAAACTAATGGGATACTACATAGTAGTCGAAATTAACAAGCTTTAATTTTTTAATAAAATGCTATATTGCAAAAATGGGTAACTGCTACCACTTTACAGACATTTTAAAACTCAAAACATTAACATATATTGTTTCAGACACATTCAGGTATACTAAAATATTAAAACATGATGAAAAGCTTTAGGACAAATGGTTACCTCTGAAAAGAGAAAGAAAATGGATCCTTCTGGGATTCCTTTATACATATGTTAGACCATTTGGTGTTGTTCAGTGGGTCCTGGATGCTCTGGGGTATTTAATTTTTTCATTTTTATTTTCTCTCTGTGTTTTGGTTTGGGTTATTTGTATTGGCTTGTCTTCAGGTTCTTTATTCTGTCCTCAATGGTGTAAAGTCTCCTGAACTGCTCGTTGACAGAATTCTTCACCTCTGTTACCTTGTTTTTTATTTCTATCAGTTCCATTTGACTCTTTCTTATATTTTCCATCTCTCTATTGAAATTCTCCATATACTCTGTACACGTTGTCCACATTTTCCACTAGCTCTTTTAACATAATAATCACAGTTATTTTTAATTCCCTGATAGTTCCAACATCCGGATAATCTCTGAGCTTCTGTTCATCCTTTGCCCTCTAACAGTGTTTTTTTTCTTATGTGTAAATCTTGTAATTTGGTATTGAATGTTGGACAGTGTGGGTAGAACAGTAATGACTGAGGTAAATAGTATTTATGCTGGGAAATTAACTCATGTCTTCTTTTAGCAGGTCATTAGTATGAGTCAACCTAATCTGAAATTGAGTAGGGTTTGAGTTTTGTCATTGCTGTGATTACCTTCAGTGCACCAGTGGCTTCGTATTTCTCTATTGTTGCATTGTGTTTGGTGTGAGGGCTGTATGCTGAGGGGGTTTTCTTCAATATTTTTGTTACACCTTTAGCTTTCAACCTTCCCTGTGTGCCTGCACCACATGAAGGATCTTCTCCCACAGTTTTGTCCCTTCCTAGTGGTAAACTTCTTTTGCTTGTTACTCAGTGCTTGCTAGCTTGGTCGGGGTGAGATTTGGGTAGAGGGAGAATTATCTGTTGGGGCAAGGGAAATTCTCTGTTGTCCTGGCAGGTCTTGTGTGCCTGGGTCTCAGAGATGACTTCTTCAGTGATCTTTCCCCATGGCAACTAAACTCTGTTTACATCTTTAGAAGGTTTTGTACAGGAGATAGCTTCCTGCCCCTTCCCTACCAGTAGGAGACCACTTATAATATTAGCATAGGATTCTTGCTTAGAATTTTTACACCTTTCCCTGAGATAAAAGACTTTTTCTTTCACCTTTCCCCCAGCTATCGTGAGTCTTCACCTGTGTTGCTGGGGGGGTGTTTCTGTTGCCCCTCCTTCAACAGCGTATGGCTTCTATTTCATAGGGGGAAAGGGTCCTGCAATGGTGGCCAATCTCCTCCTTCAGATCTGACCCATTCCAGAACTTTTTTCTGGTCTTGACTCAAACTTTCTTCTGAGCACTTAACAGAGATCCATGGTGAAGAACCTGCTAATGAGTGTGAACTTACCTTGTGTCTGGGATACCAAGAATTCTATACTCTCATAGTAACCTACATTAACCCTTTAGAAATTCATTAAAATTTTTAGCTGGCTTCTTCTTATCTATTGGAATGGCACCCCCTCTTTCTTCCTCCTAGGCTCTTCCAAAGGGGAGTCAGTGTCTGTATCCTGTTTCTTCTTGAAGAGGACTATCCTTCCTTGGATTTCAGTCCACTTAATCCAACCTCAATTCTCTAATGGCTTCAAGAAAAGTTGTGATTTTGTAGTTTATCTGGCTTTTTCCTAAGTAGAAGTGCACTTCCATCTTTGTGCATGCTCAGTGAAAGTAGAATCTATCTCTAATTCTTCACTTCTTAATTTAAAAAGTTAAAAAAGAGTTTCGAATTAGCAAAGTGGCATCATACATTAAATCTGGTTGGTGTTTCCATGGAGTGGCAAAGATTTTTTAGCTGGACACATCATCATCTTGAATAAAAGGCTTAATTTTCTGTGCACCATGTAAAATTGGATGTGACCATGTGACTAAATGGAGCCAGTGAAATGTGAAAGTGTTGTATGAAACTTCCTGAAAGCTTCTTTAAAGAGGAAGAGGCGTTCCTATGTTGTAGATGTGGGTGTGATTGCTGGAGCACCAACAACCATCTTGTATGCAAGAAACCATCTCAGGAACAGCACATCAGAAAGCTGGAGGTTAAATTCCTAATGATGATGTTGTACAACTGCTGAATCAACCCTGGACTGACTACCTACAGGTATCTTTCATGTGAGATAAAAATAACTGTCACTCTTTTCTAAGCCAATGTCATTGCAGGGGGTAAAAGGGCATTCTATTGCCACCAAAAAGACAAAACCACTGCACTTGGCATCATTATTTTCTGTACTTTTCTATATGTTTACAGTATTTCATAATTTAAATGTTTAATTAAATCAAAATTTCATATACTATAAAAATACCAACAATATAAAAATAAGCATTGACAAAGAAAAATATACAAAAATGGTAACATTGGTTCTCTCTAGGTAGTAGGATTATGGATGATTTATTTTTACTCTTGTCTTTATCCAAGTCTATTCAATTTTTCCACATTGAGAGTTATTCATTTAAATTTTTATTTATTCTACTTCCCTAAGTGTGTTATTCTTTCTCTGTTGACACTAATACATCCTTTCTTCTGTGTTGCTTTAAGGAATCTTTCAGGATTTGCTGCTGCCAAAGCACTTCCCTCTGCAAATTCATCTTTCTTTGTGATTCTTCTCCTCTTAACCACAGGGTACTCCTATTCTGAAACCATAATTATCAATAAATAAAGACCCAAACTTGCCTCCGTCTCCTCACACTTCATACTTCCTCCTCTTGCTCACCAAGTGATAGGTTTTCTCCCAACCATCAACTTCAACTCCAATTAGGATTCCCAAAGAAATCTTGGCTTTTATGGTTTTAGCATTCCTCCCCAAAGATCTTGGGACAATACCCAGGTACCGTATTAGAGACTACAACTAACACTAGCCCATGTTCTTCAGAGACCAAGAACCTCTGTCTCTGTGAATTCAGGATGATCTACTACTTCATAGTGAGTCCCCAACCCACTAAGAGTATCTAAAACCCCAGAGCTTTGGGGCAGAATTTGTTTCCCTCTTTGCTCAAGACAGTAGATTTTACTGACCTGATATATTGGTTACCTATTGCTGCATTAAAAATTATCCCAAAACTTTGCATATTAAGATAATACACAATTATATCATAGTTTTGGAGGAATTAGGAATCCTGCTTAGCTGTGTCATCTGCTTCAAAGTCTCTCCCAAGTCAGAAATCAAGGTAACAGCTGTGGCTGCAGCCATTTCAAAGTTCAACGAGGACAGGATGCACCTTCCAGCTTACCCAATGGTTACAGGCAGGATTCAGTTCCTCACAGGCCCTGGATTGCAGGACTCTGTTCTCTGCAAGAACTCTCCAAGCCTCCCTTGGTTCCTTACCACATGGGTCTCTCCAGCATAGCATCTAGCTTCATCAAAGCAGAGAACACAAGAGAGAAAGAGAATGTGGCAGCAAGAGAGAGCATACTACCAAGGTAGAAATCACAGTCTTTTGTAACTTAATCATTAAAAAGACAGCCCCCAAGAAATGGAAGCAACCTAAGTGTCCATCAGTAGATGAATGGATAAAGAAGACATGGTACATATACGCAATGGAATATTATTCAGCCATAAGAAGAAAACAAATTCAGACATTTGCAACAATATGGATGGAACCAGAGGGTATTATGCTCAGTGAAATAAGCCAGGCGGAAAAAGACAAGTATCAAATGATTTCACTCATATGTGGAGTATAAGAACAAAGAAAAAAACTGTAAGAACAAAACAGCAGCAGACTCACAGAACCCAAGAACGGACTAATAGTTACCAAAGGGAAAGGGACTGGGGAAAATGGGCGGGAAGGGAGGGATACAGAGGGAAAAAGGGGCATTACGATTAGCAGATGTAATGTTGGGGGGGCACGGGGAGGGCTGTACAACTCAGAGAAGACAAGTAGTGATTCTATAGCATCTCACTACGCTGATGGACAGTGACTAGTGGGGTAGGTGGTGGGGACTTGATGATGTGGGGAGATTAGTAACCATAATGTTGCACATGTAATTGTAGATTAATGATACCAAAATAAAAAAAATAATAATAAAAAGACAGCCCATTGCTTTTGTCATATTCTTTTCATGAGAAGCAAGTCAGTAGGTCTACAGGAACACACAAAAAGGAGGATACACAAAAGAGTGAGCACCCGGAGATGAGGAACATTGGGGGCTATTTTAGTAATCTGCTTACCATACTAAGTTTTACCATCAGTCCAAGAATCCTCTCCCCAGGTTGTCTGAGGAGACCCAACCAGGAAAACCAGACTCCAAATGACCCCTTCTGCTATCCCTACTCCCATAGGTCAAAACCCAGACACACTTGGTTCTACTTTCCCAAGTTGTTCTACTGTCCTGTACTTGTCACACAAGTGAGTCTATGCTTTCAGAAAATGAAAATGGCAGACAGACAAAAGAAAAGCTTACAGGAAATTAAAGAAGCATTAAGGATGCGACCAGTTTCCAAAGAAATCCTATCCCCTGGTAAAAATAAAACCCTTATTCGGCTTGTCCAGTGCACTTGACCTAGGGCCCAGAATAGAGGTATTCCAATTCACTCTCACTGAGCTACACTGTCTTCCTGAAAGAGTTATCTTGGCCCTAGGCTGTAGCTCAGCTCCTACAGAGGGACTTAAAAGGAAACAACAGTTCTTGGTCCAAAGTAATAAAGAGACAAGTGAGTCATAACAGTCTGGATTCTCCACCCGCATAAGCAGTTCTGTGAATCGCCTCTATAAAAATCCTGCCTTTCTATCCCAAGCTGTTTCAAGTGCCAAAACCTTCCATTCAAGAGTTTTATAACGCAGCCCTGTGCTCAGAAATGTCACTGCACATAAGAGAGCCTTTGATCTCTGGCCATACCCAAGCCTACAGTCTGCAACGAAGCGTGGTTTGATAGCTATCTAAAGAGAAAAGCGCTTGGGGTTCCTCTCGTCTATTTCTATTCTACTTTTAATAGGCTGCTTAGCTTCAGGCATCTGCCCTCTGCCCTTCAAGCTCCCATCTCAACCAGAAGTAAAACAGGCCCATGGTTCTGCACTTTGAGCTCATAAAATGAAATTGGTAGCAAATACTCATAAAGGGCTCACTATGCACCAGGTTCTGTCCTAAGAAGTTTATGTTGGCAGTCCTCTGTAGGAGGTTTGCACAGATGAGGAAATGGAAGCACAGAGATGCAAAATGACAAACTGACAAGTCACCGAATTACTTAGGGATCTGAAACCAAGCAGTGCATCTCCAAAGTACATCTTAGCCACTGCACAAGGAAAGAGGACCACATAAATCCCCACTGAGAAGGCAGAATATAAAGTCAGAAATATGAGTCTCCTTTTAATAAGGAAGACATTTTGGACCAATCTAAAAGCATTTTCTTTTGCCAGGCACTGTGTTGCAAATCCTTTCAGTAAGAAGACTGAATGTACAAGCTTTTGAACTAAGCTAAAACCATGAGCAAATTAAATTGAACTGAAGGCCCAAGTCAGATAAGCTATCCTCTGAGATCTATCGGAAGCAACATATTTTTTCTGTTGAGTTGTTTTTTCCATTCAATCTGAAGACATAAGGACCCTATTGCTGTCAAATTGCTATGAAGAGAATTTCTTTACTCTTCTGAATTGGAAATCTCTGAGTTTTTTAAGCATGCTTTTGTTAAGTGTGGAATTCATAGAATATAAATAGATCAGAAGATAATGCTAGTTCATAAATAAGGCATAAAATTTATCACGAACATAACTAAATTCAAAAATAAGTTAACTCTATAAGTAGTTTCTATGTATGAATAAGTGCTATAAGAAAACGACCTTTCTCCTCTCAGTCCATGTCAGGTAGTGGATGTAATAAGCCCCTCCCCAGGACCAGGGGTGGGCATGCATATGCTGCTGGGGAGACCACATATCGCTCTAGCCAATGTGATTGCTTCAGGGGTGGTCACATGGCCCTAGCAGGGCCAATAAGAGCCCCAGACTTTTGCCAGAATTATTAAGAGTTGCTTTTTGCTGGACTTACTGAGCAGGTGAGATACAAACTGTAACTGCTCCAGGTCACCATGTTGGAGAGAGTCAATCAGAAGAAAGCAGATAGAAACAGATGCCAATGATTTTGTTAGAGCACTGGGACCCAGCTGGACGTGAATCTCCTTCAGTGCTGTGCAGTTCAGTGACCCTTACAAATCTCTTTGTGTTTAAATCTGTGAATTGAGTTTCTGCCCCCTTGAACCCTGAAGTGTCCTGATTAGCACAGAGGAACAGGTCAGTTTCCACACCCTGTTCAGTTACTACCGAGCACAGCAGGTAGTTGAAATGAGACCCGTGAGGGAGGGGCATTTCCAAGCCGAACCCGTTTCCTGGTGGTTCTGCTAAAGCAACCCAGCACCATGTGTGCAGCCAGAGCACACCTGAAGGGGTCCTCGGCAAGCCCACCCTACAGATGAAGGTCACGTAGGACATTTTTGGCATATCATAAGCACCAACCCCACATCCCACACACACGCACACATTAGGCAAAAACACCACATATGTTCTGAGGGGAAATAACCACAAGCAAAGTATAGTTATGAGTCAGTAACTGACTATAATTAGGGGCTTTTTCCCCCTGGTAATATCTGAATTAAGTCGGAGAGTATAAGCCCAGCCCCGTAGATGGTAAAGAAGTAACCACATCTTTCTTAATGTTTCCCCTGACTCAATCCTGGAAGAACAGGCCCTTGCAAGTCAATAAAAAGCTTCCTAGCAGAATTTAATACCAAAGTAATTGGGAGTTTCCTCTCTCTCTATCAGAGTCAAATTAACTCCACCTTAGGTCTTCCACTCTGTGGCTCAACATAACTCAAACACCCAGTCCAGGAACTCTCCCTCTACTGGACTCTAGGTCCATTTCTATTTCAAAATTGTTGTATGATATATAACACATAGAGAAGACTGTATAAAACACATGTATACACTTTAAAAAGTACCATTATACAACAATGTACCCACCACCTAGGTCTAAAAATACATTTTTAAAGTCCACTGTGCCCCCTCCCTAACTGCATCCTGCTTCCCCTCCCTCCCCAGAAAATTAATCACTCTCCTGATCTTAATGTCAAGCATCCTTTTACATTTTTAAAAAATAATTGCAGCGTGAAGGTATGTACCCTTAAACAATATATTACCTCATTTTGAAAAACTCAGCAATAAGCACACCCCTCGCCATGGAAGGAACAGGCAATATTGCCCCCTTTTTTACTGAAGGATCCCAAAGAAAGCAGAGCTGAACGGAGTCTCCGAGTCACACTCTGCCTTCACCTTCCACCCCTTTGCGTGAGGGTGGTAGGACCAGGTCTTGTCAGTGAGTGTTCAGAAACATCAAGCTTGGCATAGTTGGGACACCAGGCAGGACCGCAATGTGGACCAGCACAGGCAGCCAGCATTCTAAATAGCTGTTGAGTGGCTTCCACTTCTCAACTCATGGCTTATTGCTAGCTCTTAAGAGCAAACATAAACAGGAAAATCCTGTGGGGTGACATGAAGAGCCCGGAGGAGATCTAAGCAGCAGTGCATGTAGGCATTTCGTCCGTATGTGGTCAACAACAGCCAAGTTTGGAAGACAGTGTGAAACTCAGACGTGCTGCTCTCAAGTTGAAAGAAAAGTCAATGGCAACGGGGATCTTGCTGATGGCAACACTCAGCCTGTCTCTCAAGTTCACTCCTCCAGCCTGTACACTTGGGCAGTGTGCAACCACAGCTCACATTCTGGGATGTTTTCACAATCCTCCATGGGACTCTTTCTCATCTTTTCTAACTGGATCTCCTAATTCCTGTGTCCCATGTCTTTCTGGATTGTTCTCTCCTTTTTGGTGGGGTACATCCTTCTGGAGTTGAGCTTGAGAAGGGTGCATGAGACCTAAAGGTTTTGAGATGTTGCATGCCTGAAAAATGTACATTTTTCAACTCTCAAACAAGTGATAGTTTGGGTACAGAATTCTAGGACGGAAATAAATTTTCTTCAGAATTTTGAGGGTACTGCTCTATTGCCTTCTTGCTTTCAATGTTACTATTGAAAAGTCCAAAGCAATTTTTGTTTCCAGACCTTATTTATCCTTTTTGCCTCTTTAGAAGCTTGTAGAAACTTCTATTTGTTACCAATGTTCTGAAATTTCACAGTGTGTGACTTGTTGTAAGTCTATTTTTATCCATTTTGGTGTACATTCAATAGACTCCTCTAGTCCAGAAATTTATGTCCTTTGATTCAGGGAAATTTTCTTAGACCATTTCATTGATGATTTCATCTCCTTTGTTTTCTCTGTTCTCTCATTTTGGAAACCAGGTTATTTAAATATTGGAGCTTCTGAACTGATCCTTTAATGTTCTTATACTTTTATTCTAGTTTTCATTTCTATATTTTTTTACTTAACTTTCTGAGTGATTTAATTTCCTCAGTGAATTTGTAATTTCCAGAAGCACATTTTTGCCCTCTGAATGTTTCTCTTTTATAGCCTCTTGTTCCTTTTTTCATGGGGCAGTATGTTCTCCTTTCCTTCCGAGAATTTTAATAATAGGTTCTCTTTTACTACCTTTTTCCCTCCGTGTCTTGTCTCTGTATCTCTAAATTGCTGTTGTTTATTTGTTTTTTTACATCTCAACCTATCATGATGGAGAGTTTGTTCTGACATCTAGTACCTCTTGGCCATCTACTCATAATAACCAGAGAAGAAAAGTTGATTGGAAGCTCTGAGCAAAGAAAGAGCTTTGTTGGCTTTGAACTTCACTGCAGGATTGAATGGGTGGCACCTTTGGAGTAAAACCCTGATGTATAATAGGTTTTTCCTCTTGGGCTGGTCATTTTCTCAAAGAAGAGCCTTCCAATCTCCTGCCCAGAAGTAAGAGCCTTGGAGCCAGTGTTCTGGGAGCCAGCTGCAGGAACAGGGCAAGAGTTCCCTTCATTCTGAATTTAGTATACAAATAGTCACCATATCTCTGTTTTTGGTACAATGTCGACATAGGATAGTACCCACACCCACAAATATGCTTCAAGTACCCCACCCAGAGGCATTCTGTTCTCCTCCTTCAGAAACTAAGCTTCCAGGTCTCTGCCAGGGTGGGGGAAGGGAAACTGCAAGTGAGAGAGCAACATGGCTTTACTGTTCATAGTTTTTCAAGTTCAGGTTCTCCAACTGCATTTCTATTGCTCTAGGTAATTTTTTCTCTCTGACTGCCGAAAAGCTCCACACAAATACTGAAATGTGATTGATGTGAATGCTTAAATTAAGGCGTTCTGCAGACACCCATTGCAGAACTACCCCTACAAACACCTGTGGGGAACATAAGTTGCTTCTCTGCTAGGGGTGGAAGGTATATAGAGTCTTTGGCTGTAAGTATGAAAAGAGGAACCCCATAGGTTAAATGTTGTCTTTTCTGTGGCTGAATTATATTCCATTGTATATATGTACCACATCTTTTTTTTTATTAAGGCATCATTGATATACAATCATATGAATGTTTCACATGAGCAACATTGTGGTTTCAACATTCACCCATTTTATCAAGTCCTCACCCCCTCTATTTCAGTCACTGTCCGTCAGCATAGTAAGATACTATAGAGTCATTACTTGTCTTCTCCGTGCTGCACTGCCTTCCCCATGACCTACCTATATTGTGTGTGCTAATTATAATGCCCCTAAATCCCCTTCTCCCTCCCTCCCCACCCACCCTTCCCAACCCCTCCCCTTTGGTAACCGCTAGTCCCTTCTTGGAGTCTGTGGGTCTGCTGCTGTTTTGTTCCTTCAGTTTTGCTTTGTTGTTATACTCCACAAATAAGGGAAATCATTTGTGTACCACATCTTCTTTATCTACTTCTCTGTCAGTGGACACTCAGGTTGATTCCATATCTTAGCTATTGTAAATAATGCTGCAGTAAACATAGGGGTACATATATCTTTTCAAACTAGTGATTTTGTTTTCTTCAAATAAATACCCAGAAGTGGAATTACTGCATCATATGGTATTTCTATTTTTAATTTTTTGAGGAACCTCCATACTATTTTCCATAGTAGCTATACCGATTTATATTCCCACCTGTGCATCAGTTTTTTTTAAAGTTAAAAAGCCTCTTCCATTCCTCAAATACATTCCATCTGTAGTTGCTTCCTGTGTCTTCTGCCATCACAAGATCCTCCTGTGGTTAAAAAACTTCCCCTGGATGCCTTTCTAGGGATTTTTCTGGCTAAATAGTCTATGTCTACATAGACATGGTCAAGATGTTTGTATACATCACCTCATTTGTCCTTATGGAAATAGCTCTCTGACTCAGGAAGTTTGAGTATTATTACTATTACTATCCTCACCCTTTTACAGAGTGAAAACTTAGGCTCAGAAAGGTTGTATGACTTAACCAAAAATCAGATTACATGGACTAAGTAAGGCCAAAATTATAACCCAGATAGTCTGCTCCATAGCACTGCTCTCCACTCTACACACTGCATCAAATAAATTAGCGGTCGCTTTGGAACACAACCACTTTAATTTTCACAAACCAATTTTAAGGAGGAGAAAATGGATCATCAACCTTGAACAACGGTTGAGCTCTCATCTCGAAATGAGATGAGGACATGTGAGCGTTAGGCAGAAAATATGAGTGGCTCACGTCAGGGACCTGGATTTGAACTCTAACACTGAAGCCACCACATAATGCAGTGACGGAGTTACCAGGATACCCGGTGAGCCCTTTTGCTGCAGACAGTGAGTGTAACTTTACGGCTAAACAGGTGCCCAAACTGGGAGTTTCCACTTTCCTCTCTGCTTTGGTCAGCCCAGTTTTGCCCTAATGTCTTCTTCTTTTCAACTTCGTGTAGTCAGCACCCAAAACAAGTCACAACTATGCTGTCCTTTGAGTTTTACTTAATTACAAAGAATATTATTAGAATTAAGGAAGGGTACTCATTGTATGGAGCACCCAAATCCCTGGCTCCTTGACTTTGACTGCCTGGGTTACATTAAAGATATAATATATGCCAAGAAATTCTAATGAACAGAGCAGGTCCCAAAAGTCACATGTAAATTATACTTTGGAACTTCGAATATATTTCCCCATAGGGAAATTGTATTGTGCTTTTTAAAAGCATGACTAAGTGAAGAAATAAACAGACAATGAAGTTCCAAGGTCAGCACATCAAAGTTCCAAGGTCAGCTGTTAGGCTTGTTTTTTAGGTAGACCCACAATAAACCTAAAGTATAATGCTAATGTCAGCATTTGGGGTACATTTGGTTCTGAGCACTAAATGTACTTTTAGAGGAAGACAGTCTCCAAGTGGAAAACATCTCTGATGGCTAAACAAAATACTTGAGGGCAAGACTCCTACATTTAGCCTTTTCTGTGTGAAGCTTTGTACTAAGTGCTTTAATATACATTAACCCATTCTGTCTTCAGGATGGCCCTTTGAGGGAAGCATTAAAGAAACTATGTCTCAAAATGGTTAATAATATTTAGTGTGCGTTAAGAATATTTTCAAAGACATGGAGCTAATAAGTGGCAGAGTCAGAATTTAAACCCAGGTTTACCTCAGCCTGATATTTCTACTAGAAGTAGGTACCTCTCTAAATTTATAGTCCAAATATTCTGAACTGAGAACAACTTGTCCCCACTGGGGTGCAGTAAGGAGTGAGATGGATGAAGGCCAGTACTCCAGAGCAACAGAATCTCAAACTTCACCACACATTAGAATCACCCGGAGGGCTTGTTAAGCCAAGATTTCTGGGCCCCACCCCCTCTGTTTCTAATTCACTAAGTCCGGGGGTGGCCTGAAAGTTGCATTTCTGACAGGCTCCCAAATGATGCTGATTCAGTCGTCCTGGAACCACACTGAGAATTCATTAGGGCTTCCCTAATAAATCTCAACAAATAGCCAATCCCCGAAGCAATAACCTTCATAGCTAGTAACAAGGGATGAAATTCACTTAACTCTTGAAGATCTGTAATTATGGTTTGAGTACTCAAAGGGAGCTAGAAGGGGAGTTCATTGCCAGGAAGGGGTGATATGAAAGGAAACATACGTTCTCACAAAGGTTGCTCACCAAGCATAAATTTCATTTTCTCCAAAGAAAAAAAGGAAGGAGACGATATAGAAAATCAATAGAGAATGTTTGACTTTGAAGATTGAAGCCAAGTGGGGCAAGGTAGGAACAGTCTACTAACTATAAAACATCCGAGTTTCTGCTACTTTTTCTTCTCAATGCCTATAGATACTTAATCAGTCAACATGTCTCTTTGAGTTCTTAGAGTGTGCTCAGGTAGATGTAGAAGAAAGTATGGGGATGACTCTTGACCTCCAACAAGTTAAATGATCTCAAATCACTAAGAGCCTCACAAACAGTTTCTTAGGGAAGGAGTCGTGCCACAGAATGAAATCCCCAAATAAGTAAAGCTAATTCCTTAAAGTACTCAAATTTTATATTTGAAGTATTTTTTATTTTAGAAAATCTTTCTGAAATTTACACCATCCTATATGAATTTTTTAAACCAAGAACAAAAAACATGGTGTGGATACAGTGAAAGTTCCTATGGTCAGGATTCTTACCTGGCCCTGGTCAGCTATCTCACTACATACATGTGGGCAATACATTGCTATTGACTCTATATAAAGAGCTCCACCCAGTGTTCTGGGCAACACGGTGGCATGGCTGCAAGGCTACAGGATAGCAGAAGCTGGAGTAGTGGCAGTCTTGAGGATGGCTCAGGGGCAGAGAGACCCAGAGACAGAGACCAGCTTGCTGCATGCAGCTGGTTCTGAGTGGATGGAATTCTAGTGATTGACCTGCCACCATGGGAATAAAGTTAGGTATAAACTCTTTTACCCCAAGAACGTTCTATTGTCATTCTTTGGTCTCACTGAATCCATAGTGAACTTGCCCAGGGCTGAAACTCATTGGCAAGACACATGGTATAAATTTTTCTTTGATGATTCTAGGCCATATTACAAATCTCTGCTTTTAGAATATTAAGTAATGACCACAAGACTCACTGAGGAGTATGTGGCTATTTACCCTACATTAAAGGACCCAGGTCCAGTCTTAATATTTGGGGGGTTTTGCATTCATTAGCCCCACATCAAATAGCTTAACATCACCTGTTCTAATTTGCTGTTTCTTCTCTGCTATAGACTAGAAAATTCATACTTTGTGGTAAACAAACCTAAGAAATTGACCATATATGGTCAATTAATGACAAAGGAGACAACAATATACAATGGGGCAAGGAAGTCTCTTCAATAAATGGTGATAGGAAAACTGGACAGATACATGCAAAAGAATAAAACTGACTACTATTTTACCCCATAAACAAAAACCAACTCAAAATGGGTTAAAGACTTGAATATAAAATCTGAAACCACAAAACTCCTAGAAGAAAACATAGGGAATAAGCTCCTTTGACATAGGTCTTAGCGATGATTTTTGGGATTTAACACCAAAAGCAAAAGGAACAAAAGCAAAAATAAACAAGTGGGACTTCATCAAACTAACAAGCTTATGCACAGCAAAGGAAGCCATTGACACAATGAAAGGCAACCTACTGACTGGGAGAAAATATTTGCAAATCATATATCTGATAAGGGGTTAATATCCAAAATATATAAAGAACCCAAACAACTCAATAACAACACACCAAACAACCAGATTTAAAAATAGGTAGAGGATCTGAATAGACATTTTTCCAAAGAAGATATATGGATGGCCAACAGCACATGAAAAGATGCTCAACATCCCTAATCATCAGGAAAATGCAATTCAAAACCACAATGAGATAGCACCTCACACCTGTCAGAATAGTTATTATCAAAAAAACAAGGAATAACAAGTGCTGGCAAAGATGTGGAGAAAAGGGAACCCTTGTGCACAGCTGGTGGGAATGTAAAGTGGTACAATCACTATAGAAAAGAGTACAGAGAACCCTCAAAAAATTAAAATAGAACTACCATGTGATCCAGCAAGTCCACTTCTAAGCATTTAGCCAAAGAAAACAAAAACACTAACTCAAAAAAATATATTCACCCCCATATTCGTTGCAGCACTATTTGCAATAGCCAAGATGGTATAGAAGGAACTAAGTTGTCCTTGGAAAGATGAATGGGAAAAGAAGATGCAGTAATATATATAAAATGGGATATTACTTAACCAAAAAAGGATGAAATCTTACCATTTGTGACATGAGTGGACCTTGAGGACATTATGCTAAGTGAAGTAAGTCAGATAGAGAAATGATCTCACTTATATGTGGAATATAAAAAACAAGAAACAAACAAACAAAAAAACAGATTGGTGGTTTCCAGAGACTGGTGAGGCTTGGACAAAATGCGTACAGGAAGTCAAAAGATACAAACTTCAAGTTATAAGTAAGCCATGGGGATGTAACATTCAACATGGCAACTATAGTTAATAATACTGATTGCATATTTGAAAGTTGCTAAGAAAGTAAATTTTAAAAGTTGTCATCACAAGAAAAAAAATTCTGTAACTGTGTGTGGTGATGGATATTAACTAGACTTATTATGATGATCATTTTGAAAAATATACAAATATCAAATCATTATATCATACACCTGAAACTAATGCCATGTCGTATGTCAATTATACCTCAAAAGAAAGGGATGGAGGGAGAGAGAAGGGAAAGAGGGAGGGAAGGAGGGAAGAAGGGAAGGAGGGAGAGAGAAGGAGGGAGGGAAGGAGGGAAGGAGGGAGAGAGAAGGAGGGAGGGAAGGAGGGAAGGAGGGAGAGAGAAGGAGGGAAGAAGGGAGAGAGAAGGAGGGAGGGAAGGAGGGAAGGAGGGAGAGAGAAGGAGGGAGGGAGGGAGGGAAGGAGCTTTGAGTGAGGGCCTGAGCATCCTGCCCACAAATCAAGTGAAGCGTAAGGTCTGGCCTTTGTGGTTTCATTTCTGACAATTTCCCAGGTAATGCTGAGGCTGTTCATGTGGGGACCACACTTTAAGAACTCATAAGGCTTCCCTACAAAGTCATCTCTACAGATACAAATATTTCTTCCTTCTTCCAAATTATTCTCTCAGTGGGGACCAGCTTGAAGTCTTCCAATTAGGGTTTCACTTGGAGGGGATGATTGGCCCAATCCTGCCTGCTCTTCCTTTCTCCTTCTGGACACACCCTCCTAAGACCCACTTCCATCTTCTGAAATTTTCCAAGAACTCAGTATAGGATCATATTCCTTGGCCCAAAATTTTGGGCATCTCTTTATAAGATGAATAAGTAAATAAAGGATGTATAAACACACATATATTATTGAGCACTCCCAATAAGCCAGGCATCATTTAGATACTTAATCTCCTTTAAACCTCACACCCACCTTTGGAGCTAGGAATTAACAGCCCATATTCCAAGCCCAGAGAACAGACTGGTGGAGATTAAATGACCCACTCATTCAAGGTCAAATTTAGTGAACTGCATAGCTGGGATTCCAACCCAGATCTTCAGCTCCTAAGGCCAACAGGCTTTTCATTAAACCACAGTGACTGACTCACTGAGAGCATATTGAATACTGGGATGCAAAGAAAGGTGTCAATTTATAGTTTTAAAAGAGACAGACCGATGTAAACGTAATGGCACGTAAGCCCACAGCAGACAGTTTTCTTTCCTGCTGCATATGGAATCTTTAGAATCTTTTTCAGCCTAGTTCTCTAGTTGCCAGAACTAATTGGCAGGAATATGCACAGAGGACAAATCTATACGCCTTTCCTTCACTAATTTGGAAATTTCATTTTGTGACATCCCCCTTAGAAACAATCCTCCCAAGAAAGTGGAAAATAAGACGCATTGGACAAGGCAGATAGACAATATTGGGGAAGGTAGGTATTCAGTAGGACAGACAAGTTATGTCTTCTGTTATAATTTAAAAATAGGGCAAATACAGATAACTTATCCTCCATGAGTGGTTCTCAACCAGGGCCAATTTGGGCTCCCAAGTTGATACCTGGGAATGTCTGGAAGCATTTTGGGTTGTCCCAACGAGGCTGTGCTACTGGGATCTAACACAGAGAGCCTCGGGATGCTGTTAAACACCTAAGAGTGCGCAGGACACTCAGCCTCCCCGACAGCAAACAATTCCCCAGCCCCAGAGGGCAGCAGTGCGCAGCTGAGAAACGTCGCCCCAGATCGCAGCGCAGGTGAAGGAGGGAGCCGCCCGTGGTTCCCTGCAGATGGCGGCTGCTTCTAGCGCAGGAGTAAAATTAAGGAATTGAAACCATTGATTTAGGGGCTGTTTCTGGATGCTAACACACATATATTGCAAAGGTCACACGGGTTTCAGTTACACCGGCTGCAGGACTCTTTATTTCCTTCCAGCCCAGATGACCTGAAGAAACATAAGCTGCTGCTCACAAATCCCGGAGGAAAACGGCTTTTGGCTTTGCTCTTGCAGTTTCTCTCCAATCAAGACAACTGCACAGGATATTTAAAGAAAAAGGACAGTGACGGGGTGGGGGGAAAGTAGACCAGAATCTCCAGGAAAACTCCTCCCCAGCCGGACTGGCTGTCGGTGGGGTACGAGCACCGCGGCACTAAGCTGTGGATGCATTCACATCCTCCCCTGATTATTCCACAACCTTCTGCAGCCAGAGCAGCAGAACTGCCACCGCCGGGCATCTCCTTAGAACTGCAGGATCCCCGCCCCGCTCCGCTCCCCACCCCCTAACCCCCACTCCAAGAGCTCCTGACTCAAAATCTGCATTTTAACAAGATCCCCGAGTAATTCGTCTACACGTTCGTGTCTGAGAAGCACTGCTATAGGGTCTCCGAAAGGCAAAATAGAACTGCCGAGTCAACAGCTGCCACACAGGTGCAAAGCTGATCATGTGGTGCAACACGTGACTCCTCCAGGGGACTTAGGGCCCTCCGTGCACGGTAGCTTGTAATACAGCAAACAAGTTTGAAGGAATATGTGCAAAAAGCCAATGGCATGTTATATCCTTTTCATTGCCCTAAAGAGAGAGCCACCTTGGGTTAGAGGAAATGCCGTGTTTAGTACCTAAAACTGTTCCGTGTACCCAATGAGTGCCCAGGTGTTTGGGTTTTTTTTACAATAGGGAACAAAGGTAGAATTTACACCGATCTTCCGTGAAATCAGAGAGGTAAAGGTGAATGGATAAGGTTTAAATTCAGGTCCACTCCCAGCTAACTCAATTAGGCCTGGCTTCATTCATGCAAGAAATAGACGGCCTGCAAAGGAGAGTTTGCAGGAATGCACCAATCGGCGCTGTAGAGCGCTGCCTGAGATTAAGCGCAGCCGGCAGCCCCTGATAACCCAGGTGGAAAGGGGTCAGAGCTGGGGAGGAGGGGGAGTTCTGGGTGCACGGGTGGGCTGAGAAGCTGGTCTCAGTAGGAACCTGCCCGACTCCCTTGCCTGCAGCACGGCCACCACTCTGCCTGGCGAAGGTTTTCAGAGGGTGACGTCATGTAGTGCTGCGGCGTCTTTCCCACGGCTCCCGAGCTGGGGCCTAGTTTAGGATGCACAGTCCAAGGGCGAAGACTCCGGGGAGCAGGTGTGGGAGCGGCCGCTAGAGGCCGCGCTAGGCCCCTTTACCGAGGCTACCAAGGAGCCTGAGCAGAATTCGGGCAGCCCTGAGCCCTGTGCTCTTTCACCACATCCACGCGCCCTGCTCCATGCACACAGGCCAGCAGGAGATCAGATTCCAGCCTTGAAGTCAGAGCACTCCGTGGCCTCTAAATCACAGGAGAGGCGGGGTGCAGGGTGGCCCCTTAGGGCCCCTCTGACTCTCAGGTCTCCACGAGACCTCCCCTGGGGCTGGTGGTTTGGATTCTGATAACAGGAGTCTGTCCCCTCACTTCACTCGGACTGGGAAACCCAGAGAATTTGGAGAGAAAGCAGTAGAGCAAGACGGAGAAAGAGCACAATGAGCCCCAATGCTGCCAAATGCCCAGAGCTCGGGGAAGCAGCTCCCTGCACCGTGAGGCCACCTGGGCCTGGGAGGGCTCCCCAGGAGCAGATTGGGAAGAAATCAACCATGCAGGAAAACGAAGCTGAGGTTTCTAGAGGCTGTCCTGCCCCAAAAGAGGAGTGTTCAGAGACTACCACCAAGCTCCTACGGTCACTGCACATTTTGAAGTGAGGATTCAGAAAAAGTCACCACAAGCAAGCAGAAGAAAGTCTAAAATGTCTCTTGAGAAATTCTCAGCCAATGGATCACCATCTTGCCCAGGGCAGAGAGACCCTGATACTTTCATAGGAAGGGAAATCACCCAACCTTTGTGAGCACCCCTCCAGGCAGCAGGCTTAGCTGTCCTGCTGTTCAGTGAACTAACAGGCCAGTAGGGCAAAACATCAAGATCCCCGTTTCCCTGATGTCAGAATTGAGATAGCAACCGGGTCAGCGGTAGCAATGGGGTAGAGCTATGATGCTAGCTTGCTTGCCTTAATTCATAAGTAGATTAATACAGTCACATGTTTCAAGAATCCCAAAGCACAGAAAGGTATACAATAAAATGTTCCCAACCCACTGATCCCCAAATATCCAGGTGCCCCCATCTCTTGCCTCCTTTGCCACACACACAGGTAACCACCATCATATATTCCTCATTGTGCACTTTTAGCCTTACTTTATGCATATACCAGTTAATAAGAATATATATATTCTTACTTTTCCTCTATTTTTACAAAAAACATGCCATACTATACATTCTGCTCTGGGCCTTGCTTTTTTTCACTTAAGGTATTGTGTGGATCTTTCTGTATGAGTGCATCAAGACCTTCCTCATTCTCTTCCCTTTACAGCTGCACAGTGTTCCATTGTATGGACATACCGTGATTGAGGTGTTTCCAAGCATTTGCTGCTATAAACAACATTGCAACAAACAGCCTTGTACCTACATCGTTCTGCACATACCTGAGCCAGGAGCCCACGTCTTTCTAGCTCTAAATGATTTATGTTCCCTCCACTCTCGGGCTGACACCTGACTGATTCTATATGCCAGCTCTGACAGGTAAATGCTCATAGCTCTGTCCTTCCCCCCCCCCCACCCCCCCAATCTTCCTGTTGTCCCTTTTTAGTTATGAAGCCTGTTGGTGCTTGAAACAGCTACAGAGACTCCGGACAGAGAACACTTGCCATTTTATCTCTTTCTGTGGTTGCTTCACTTCATTCCTTAAATACCCAGTGTGACTGTAACTGGGCTGTACCAGAGATAAAATCTGCAGATGTTGTTCGTGATAAACATGGAATTTCTGCTACCAGTTGGATCACACTGTTTCAGGCATGTGTCAGGGAAGTTTAATCCTGCATACCATAGCCTACACCAGGCTGGGCTCCCAGCTGAGTACTGGAAGGAAGACCAATCAGAGCAGCCTGCTGCTAGAGCAGACAACCTCTATTTCCATTTCCGGCTGTGGACCTCAAGGAAAATTAAATAAATAGAGACAACGTCGGGCAGGCCCAAGGAAGTCTACCTTCTGGTAAAGATAAAACGCATCACCCAAGCTTTAGTTCTTGTCGCCTCTCTTTTTACACTTAGTTTTATTTCTCACAACAGGATTTGGCAATTAGAGAGCATACTCAGGGGGAAAAAAAACAAACAGCGAAGGTAGGCTGTTTTTTTTGAGGCATGTGATTCCAACCATCATTGGCATGGATAACGGAGACTGGCTCACCCTGTGTGGATGAAGTTCAGTTTGAATCCTGATTCCTGAGCGCCTACGGCACCCCAGTCACCACGCTGATGAACGACAGAAGGGCCGGGTGCTCCCAGCCCAAGGGAGATTCAGACACATACCAGATATTTTCAGTGCAGAGAAAGAGATAAATTCAAAGTGATCTGAGCTATGGTAGGTCCGGGTGTCATCTCGCTCCAAGAGGGGCACTTAACTGAGGGTCGGGAGAGCAAGAGAACAGGGAAAACTGGGAGAGCAGGGGTAGGCAGTGTGGGAAGGCTTCTTCGGGGAAATGATGCTGACGTGAAGCCTGAGGAGTAACAGGAGGTACTCGGAAGGGAGACGCAGAATACAGCCTGCACCGAGCTCCGGACAGGGACGTAGTGTGGGACGCTATGACCAATATAATTGTTTTCTTTAACACGAAAAACTGACGAGCAAGCTAGTAGCTCCCATGAAGCAAATTTTAAAAGCAAACACCAAGGTAAATTTGAATTCGATTCCACAGTCCTTAAATATTAACCACTTCTTTTGTTCTTACCTTAATTAGATTGGTCTCTACCGACCGAGGAAACGTTTCAGGCAGACACAGTTTCAGGCAAGCCTTTCTCAACCGCCTCCGTCTTTCTGTCTCTTATCTCTCACCCATGACTGTTTTCTGTTAATCACAAGGAGGGTCTGAGTTTGTCTTCTTAAAACCCCCACCGGCACTCTGACCTCCCACAGTTCCTGTATCTCTCCTTCCAGCTGTTGACTATGAAAGGTCAAGTCAACAGGCTCCTGGAAACCCATATGACAGCCCTTTTTGCCTAAGAACAGAGACCCTGGCAGGCTTAGAAAGCCTGAATCACTCTGTAAATGTAATGTGCCAGAATAATGATCACCATCTTATCTGCAGATGTGGCTGAAAAATGAATGTATCCAAGATTCTCTTCAAAAAGTGCCATTACAGATGGAGTCCTGATAAAAATAATGCCAATAACAGCAGTTAACATTTATATAAAGCTCACTGTGTTCCAGATACTGTTTTAAGCTCCTTAAAGCTCTTTCTTTAAAGGAAAAGAAAGAAAAGCTCTTTCTCTTCTTTTATCTCCTTTAACCCCCAGGTTTCCTTCTCAAAGGCTGACATACTGCCTAGTTAAGATTCAAGGGTCCTTCGGTTAAAATCCCGGCTCCACCTACAACTTTTGTGATATCTCTGAACTTTAGTTTCCTCGTCTGTAAGATGAGCATAATAATACCTTCCTTGCAGCAGTAAATGAAATAACATAGATTAAAGCAACTGACACATAACAAGCTCACAATGAATGTCAGTTGCCTTCCCCTAAACAGCTGATAATGTTTAAAATCTAAAATGCTTTCTATTTTCAAGGAACTTCAGACAGAAGACCTAATAAAGTGTTTTTAACAAAGACAAGGTAATTATATCACATTGTTCCTCCAAATTACAGAAGGAAAATCTGTAGACTGTGTTTCCTTTTCTAGGGTCTGTATTTCTTAAACAACACTTATGAATATAAGGAAAGAACATATGAGTGCAAACCCAAGTGCATAAGGACATATTTCCAAATCTGGACTCTACCCATTCAGGGCTCCCAGCCCTACCCCTACCCCCATGCCATCATCAGAAAAGGAAAGAAACACTTGGGCTCTGAGATCCTGTCCAATTTTAGCTCTAGGTGTTAGGGTCATAGGGAAGTGGCAAGTTTTTGAAATGCTGACACACTGACACTTAAAGCACATGGCTGGATCTTGTTATAGCTCAGAGAGAGTATATAAAGAACTTGGCCCTAGGTGAGATTTCCAAAACTGAAACAATGCCCAACATGATGTAAGTGGTAAGACTTGAGGATGCAAAGACTGGGATTTGAATCTCTGCTGCACACCGATCAGTGTATGACCTTGGATACGCATGAATAATATATTGCCACTTTATACTCCATCGCTTTGCTCACCTGGAGAGTGGAGATAATAGGTTCCTGTTCACAGCATTGCTGAGCTCTCAACAGGCATTAGTCCTCTTCTCCTTTGTGGCCAAAGGCTTGCTCCATGAATTTGCAGGGACTCCCAGCTCAGCCCAGCTGCAACCATAAGCACCAATAAATTGTTGGAAATCCGCTTCCACAGACTGTTTTGTGGGTTGTTTTTTTTTTAAGGCATCTGTGCTGGAATTGTTTCCAGGCTCTGCAGCCCATGTGTGCCCCCTAGAAGAAACAGCTTTTCCTCTTGGCTTCTGCTCAGTCTACTTTATCCTGGCCAGCATCTGTAACATGGACCATGGCAGAGAAGTCCACCCCATCATGCTGTCTACTGCCATCTTCCTTTTGGTTTCCAGTGGTGACAGACTTCCATCTCTCTGCAAAATGCCTCCACCTCCATTTGGGACCATCCCAGTTCCTACAGTGCCCATGGTCTCTATTTCCTACTCCTTGGCCTTTGCTTTCTCTTGCATTTCCTGAGGCATTTCTCTCTCCTTCCAATGACTCTGGATTCCTCATTCGCTTGGTGTTGTTTTTCCTTAACAGCCTCTGGGAGACCAAGGTTGAAACCCCACTCCCTCCTTTTTCCATTGCTCATCCTGCTATTTTTGTTCCCTGATCCTTTCTCTCACAATAACACAAGAAGGAAGTATTTGAATATACCTCACGCCCACTTCAATGGAGGCATTGAGGTTAAGAAAAACAGAGCAACTGGATCTCTAACAATATCTGTGTTCTGTACCAAATGATACAGAAATGTAAAACAGAATGATGAAATTATTAGGATTTAAAACTTCAATAAAATTAGATCTTGATAAAATTTTTAAATAATAAATACATTGATACTAATGTATGCCCAACACCATTAACACTTTAAAGCAGCCATGGCCATTTCTTCAACTCAAAGCAGGCACTGTATGAAATGAGCCTTTTTTAGAGTCCTAGTTCTTAACCACTTTCTTCAATCCCTTTCTTATGCTTCATTTCATCCAGGTCCAAAAGTCACAGGGAAGATCACATCTAAAGGAGGATACAGAAGGGGAGAATATGAGAACAGAAACAAGGTGTACTAAACCTAGGATTCAGGGGCCAGAACAAAAGAAGGTAGGTTCAGTTTCTTTTACATGAGCAGGATCTGCCTCTTCCACTTTCATGGTCTAGTTGGTCTCTGAATTGGGAGGTCTGTCACTTTCCCATTCACCAGGTCAAGAGCAAAGGCTTCTAGGTGATTATTACAAAAAGTATTGGTGCATTCAGGGCTAGTCTTATCAAAAATCCTGTGGTATGTGGAGAGGTCAGCTGACTTCAGAGAGCTGAGTTGTGGAGGCTCTACTTACTTTAATATATGTTGCCTTGAGCCACCCTGCAGATTAAATGCCTGCTGTGTCTGTGGCTCCTCCACTAGAATCACGTACTCTATATACATTGCCTCTAGTCCTTCCCCATCTCCCTGGACGTAGCACCCACCATTGCCCCTACTCCCCACCCCATGGACAGTGCTCTTACTCAACTTGCCTCCCAAGTGGGACCCTAACACCAATCACAAAACACAAACACATATGCACATACTTCCCTCTTTCCCTTCTGAATCATTACACCAGCCCAGGATGTTCCCGTCCCCAGGCACCTACATCCTGCCTTAGGGCAATCTTCTATTATTTAATGAAACTATTATTTCTGGCCTACCTTGACATGGCTACCTTAATATTCTCCACAATGCCAGCACAGAACTCCTTGTTCAAGGCAAGTGCTGGATGATATTTGTGGTTAGCCAACTATTCATTTTTTGGATGACTCTCTGGCTCTGCTGTTCTTTCTCTGCTTTCAGGGAGGGCCTGGTAGTCTCTGAAGAGGTAGCTAAAGCTAGGAAAAAAAGAGACACTTAACTGATGCTTTAGGACTCCTGTAATCTGAGAGAGGAAAGGGACTGGTGGCAGAATCACAGGAGTAACTCTGTCTTAGAATGGAATGCATCCACTGGGTGTCTAGAGGCTGAAACAGGACTTCAGAACCAGGAGAAGAAAATAGGAAAGGAAATCAACAAATACTGTAATTACAAAACGTTACCCAGACAGTCGTCCTTGCTTATCCTGGAGACCAGAAAGGAAGCAACTCCGCCCTTTGGAAAATAGGACTCTGGCACGGGGAGACACCCATGGCGTTGGCCCAAAGCTCTGGGAGGCCTAACTGAACACTGTGTAGGAGACCTTATACACAAGAGGAGGCCCATGGTGAATGAATGAATGAGAGGGAGGGAGTGGTTGGCAAGAATTCTACTCTAAACAAGTCATAAACTTCCAGCTTCTTGACAGGCCTGATTTCCCTGGAGAATTATAATAGTAACAGCCACAAACACTTATCAAGTTCTTTCTATGTGCAAGATATAGCTGTAACTCTTCACATGCGTTAACTCATGTCATCTGCATAGTTCTTTGTGGTAGGCTCCTTCATTATCTTCATTCGATAAATGAAGGAATTTAAACACAGAGAGGTGAAGTATTTCCCCCAGATCAGACCCCTAGCATCTGGGGGTGAACCTGTGAATATGGAGGAAGAAACATAGGAAGTGAACTTAGAGAAGCTGGGGTTAGAATCTTGGCCCCAACATCCACTAGTTGTGTGACCTTTTGCACACTACTTAAACTCCCGAATCTCATTTGCCTCATTGGAAAACTCAGGTTCATTGAATCTGCATCACGGAGTCACTAGGAAACTTGGATGAGTCTTAGAACTTTGTGTTTCCTGCAACCAAAGACTAGTGACTGGGACCAACCCTCCTGCTGAAAATGACTAAGCATGTTGGATAATTTTTCTTTTCATCTCATTAAAACATTAAAGAACTGACAACACGGTAAAAAAAAACCAAACCTCCAGACCTGAATCTAAAGGAAAACAAGAACCCAGACAAGTAAGCAGAACATCAGAATCACTTTGCTTCTGAAGGCATTTGTTCATGTTGATTATCTGAGTTGTAAAAATGAGCTGTGGTTTTGATGGATTCTCAGGGCCCAGGGGATAGAAGTCAAGGCCAGAGGTGGACAGGGTCCCCACAGGCACCTTTTCAAGTCTACCTGAATCAGAAGTAACCTGGCCCCTCCCACAACACCCCCATGGGAGTGAGGTCTTGGCCCTAAGCCGAGTCAAGAGAAAAGAAAAGAAAGAAAACCTATTTTAGGAGGTTGTAACGATGGGCCAGCAATTTTGCAGATTTGCAGCCTAAATCTGCATCACTGGCGTGTTCAAATAGTCAGGCTATGGATTTAACATGGTCCTGCATGGCGAGAACGATGAGAAAATGGAGCCGTGCCGAAAAATCTGGAGATCAACAGAGGTGTGTGCTGTGCCCCAGGCACTCTGCAGTGCTTCTAGCTCTTCACAAAACCCCACACACACACCTTCCCTTCGTGAGCCGACTGTTCCTTCCATCGTGGGCATCACTGTGGTCACCGGTGTGCTCTCTGGAGGCAGATGGCCCAGGTTCAAATCCTGCCTTGGCCACTTACTAGCTGGGTGACTCTGAGTAAGTCACTTCATCTCTGTCCATCTTCCTCATCTTAAAAAGGTGTAATTAGAGCACCTCCTTGAGGCTTGTTGTATCAATTGAGTTAATGTCTACAGAACATTTCGAACAAGGTCTGGCACATAGGAACTAATTCTGTGGTGTGGCCCTGATAATGATGATTTTCTGAAATGATCATTTCCGCCTTCTTCACTCGGCAAGATTTTATTAATCCTTTAATTTGGGTAAAATATTATCCTCCTCTGTCCGTCTTCCCTGTCTCAGTGCATCACAAAACTTTATAAATGTATCTCTTGCATGGTCCTTATTACACCCCACTGCCATGACTTGCTGACACGTCTGTCTCCCCCATGGAACTAGGAGTTACTTAATGGTGGGGACTGAGCTTTATTTATCGCTGTGTCCCCAGCTGCTAGTATAGAGCTTGATACACAGTAGATGCTTAGTTAATATTGGGTAAATGAAAGAATGTATTGATGACTTAAACTTGCCTTAGTGGAACCATTTTTCCTATAAGAATTTTTTTTTTTTTTTAGTGTTCTGCCTCCTTATTCTGCTATCATTTTAAACAAAGAACATAAAATATTGTTCTCTCACTTGAATTGTTTCTCTGGAATGTAAACTTCTTACAAGAGCCCCAGTATCTTATCTAACAAATTTGTTCTGCATGAGACATAGGTTGTCAGGAAAATGACTAAACCACCATAAAAAAGATATTGGCAAACAAATTGGGCCAATGAGTCATGAGCTCAGTGACAGAGAAGTGTTCATGGAATTCTTCTTGCTTATGTGGGGTGTGGATCTGAATTGACTTCCTGGTTCTGCCATATTCCTGGTTAAGAACACCAACCTCAAGATCAGAACACTCAGATTGAGATTCCCAGACTCACTCCTCATTTGTTTTGTGACTTTGGGCAAATCTTATGTCTCCCTAAGGTTCACTTTCCTCATCTGTTAAATGGGTTTAATAAGACCTACCAAACAGTGATGCTGTGAAGTCACTAAGGTAATGCAGCCACCTGAAAGGGCTTTATCCATAAAAAATGTAAGAAGGATCGATTATATTTGCCTGTGCTAGAAAATGGTAAATTCTGGGTGGCCAGTTCTTACCACTCAGTGGATGACTTCTATCCATTTTGTAAACACAAGCAAACCAAGTACTTCTTGGGAACAAACAGTCCTTGTGGAATTTCAGACCTCTTTTGAGAGTTTAGCAAATGACTGAGCTTGGTTCCAGAGAAAACAGCCCTGGAGGGACCTGCCTGGGGAACCCGCAGGACAGCTCATGCTTTCCCTGTGATGCGACTTGCGTTGACACATCCATTCACAGTACTGAGTGGAAAAAGGTCAGGGCTGCCCTTGCTGGGCATCCGAGAACAGAGGGAAGCCTCTCTGGAGCAATCAAACCACGGGGCAGGGGGGGATAGAGGCAGCAGAGGGACCACCTCCAAGTCATTAAAGACCTGACCCTGAGTCCTGGGTTTGGGGACCTATTTGCTCATCTTCATTAATAATCTGACTGAATTCTTCCCATTCCCACCCACTCCCACAACTTTTAGAAAGGCAGGGAAATTTCACAATGGAATGAGGCAATTTCATTTTGGCATTGCCTTAGCCTTTGAAGACCACATTCTCCAGTCAGGAACCAAGTTAACACATTCAGGGAATTACAAGATACTAGAACTTAGAGGGAATTTAGAAAGCATCAGTTAGAACCCACAGAAGCTGAGATCCAGAGATGAAGTGACATGCTCATGGGCAGGCAGTGACTGGGGCCAGACTTCAGGTGTCTTCACTCCCAGCCCAGGGCTCTGGAACTCCACCCTCTCAGCTTCCAAGACCAGAACCCTGAGAATCTAGACACTTGCATTTGTCAGCTGTGGTCCAGAGAGAGAGTGGATCTATGTCATCAGTGTAATCTACTTCCCACACAACCTAACACCATTGCCAAGGCAATTCGTTTTGAAACCTCCTACCAAGATAGGCTGCATGACATTATCATCTGTCTAAAGCAGGTTCCGTCTGTCATTACATTCGCTGGTACTGCAGCAAGGTTCAACCGCATATGTTCACCCAGCCAATCCTCTTCCTTAGCAAGTCATGTAAGCAGGCTTTCCTTATCTCTAGTTTCTCCCAAACTGTCTGGAGCATAAAGGAGCAAGTTAAGACACCGAGACTTTAACACTCTATATCCCAGTTTCACTTTCATTTAACTTCTGAATAAAAAGGGAAAACGTTGAAATACGGCTGTGTGCCAGGCACATTCTATGTAGTATTCCATTAATCTTCACAACAACCCTCTGAGTTAGAAAAGTTATCTACAATTTACAGTTGAGGAAACTGAGGCAGGCAGTGAAATAACTTTCTGCAGATTGCACATTTAGGAAAGGGTAAAGCCACTGTAGCGTCTTTTTTTCTCCAGTGGTCCCTGGTCCATCATATTGAAAATTAACTACCGTGGTGTAGTTTATATACATATATATGCCAATGTATTCCTTCCTAGTTTATGCATAACAGACATATACATGAGGTCCATTTCTAAGCAGTGTTTTGAAAAAGTAAAAAAAAATTAGCATACCCACCGGCCTCTGTTCCACTGAGTCTTTCCACAAAACGTGCTTCTGAAGAGTGTTTCAAACATTCAAATTACCAGAAGGTTAAAGGTAGAAGATTCTCCATTCCACCATGCTAGAATCATATCTGGAAGTAACCCAGATTCCCGTCCATTCTGGGCCATATAAATCTGCCTTTGTGCTCTAGAAAAAAATAATATCCTTCACCGAACCTCAAACAAGTTTTAAGATAACAAAAAGCTTCTATTTAGTAAATGATTACTGTATGCCAGATACCATACAAGGCCTTTTAAATTTGTTACCCTCAAGAAGTCATAGGAGAGGATTACCATCATGAGCATCATCTTTATATTTTGCTGGCTAAATTCCACCCACCAAGTAAGAAACAGAACCATGCCATAACTGCCATGCCATGGTGTCACCCAGCTGCAGAGAACAGCCCAGAGGAAGGCTCTACTCAGAAGCTAAGGTAAGCTTGGGAGACTGAAACTGCAGACCAATGTCCAGAGGAAGAAGCATCCTCTCTTTCCGCATCCTCTGCCCTCTGTTGTGGCACTGGCAGATCCAGTGATCTAAGCACTCATAACAGGTGGCACCATGATTGTTCTATGCTGACAGATGGTGCCCAATGAGGTTCCAGTTTTTGCTCAATGCAACCCTACACAGAAAAAAAGTAACCTTGTTACTATACTGAATTGCCCAGAAGTTCAGACTTAGATAAAATTATGATACCAGGGAAGGTCCCTGCCTTGCATGGATGAGCATCTCACCTCTTCTTCCAACCGGGCTGCCTAGGCAGATTGCTTGCATTTGTTTCTGTTGCCAGTACCAGGAACAGGTAATCATACCCACTTTTGATTGACCTCATTCAATTGCCCAAGAGCCTCCTGACTTGTTATCTCATGACCTCCGCAATGCTTTCCTGGTGTGCAGATAAGTCAGGGAGGCCACCATCCCACACACAGGACAATTTTCATTCTTTGGGCTTCTGCTGAGGCCCTTCTCCCTGCTAAACTCTGCCCTTGGAAACCTTCCTGACTTTTCACACCCAGCTGTGGTCACACCTTCACCATCTACCTTGGTATTTGGCAGACAGTCTATTATTTTGCTCATGAGTGTTTTGCATGGCCTCTTTGGCATGTCTTACTTCTCCTAATTAGGTCAGAAGCTTCTCAAGGAAAAGGATCATATCTTTTACTTATTTGGCTTCCTACTCATAACACACAGCATTCACTTCACATACAACAGGCTATAGGTATACCTTTGTTAACTGACTTTTACTTCCTTGGCCCAGGCTCTAACATAAGGAAAATCTTCACACAAGCCAAAAGGGAGGAGAAGAAGGAAGAGGTCTGGATTTACCAGGCCTCAGAAAAATAGATGAGTCTCTGGGCATTTGCATGTGATTTTTTTTTTGTCTGCCAGTCAAATTTCACTCAGGCGTTAATTACTTTCAAAAACAGAGACTCATTGAAGATCTTTCTGTGCCAGGTTCCTTCCATAAATTGTTTTAATTAATCCTCACAACCATAAATAGGAATGCATGTTCTTCTCATTATGGAGATAAGAAGAATAACTCTGGGATATTAAGTAATTTTCTCAAGATCCTTCTGGATTCAAACCCCAGTCTAATCCCAAAGCCTGTGATTTTCCACTCAGCTGCATGGCCCCCAGGTCTGCCCTGGAGTTCACTTGCCCATCCCTTTCATTCCTCTTCTTTTTATTTGACAGGTTTATCTGCAAGTTGCATAACATGGGCTCCAAGAGAGACTGATAATGGTCTCACGGAAAAAGGGAGCAGGGAAGTAGAAAAAAAGCAACAAGATTTTCTGAGGCTCCACTGTAAGCCAGGCTGTATGCTAGCTTTTGTTTATTTACTCTTCTTAATGACATCATTATGCAAATAAAAAGCTAAAGCTCAGGAAGTCATGTGACTTGCCCAGGGCCCCACAGCAAGCCATGGATCAAGACCCAGCCCTGTGATCATGTTATAATGTTATACTGAAGCAGAAGCATGGACTTGTAGGAAAATAGTGAGATTCTACAAACATAGTGGGGCTGTTTCAGAACTCAGGACTGTGTCTCTAGCATGTTGTCAGGCCCAAGAGGGAACATTTCAGCATGAGTAGAACAAGACGCTACAAGCCATGAACTTCTAACATTGGAGAAATCAGACACTTGTGATATGGTTCACTGAAGCCCACGGAGGAAACACAAGACCGAAACCGCACATCCAACCATCCTCCAGGGGCTATTGCCCGTGAATATGCTGCCTGCACATTCTGCGTGGTAGCAGGAGACCCCAGAAACCACCAGTCCCACTATACAAGCTTTAACTGCAGACCATCTCTTAGGGAGAAATCTGTGCTTAACCATCCCTTGGGCATGGAACACACTGGATCAACATTGTGCACAATGGGCTTTCGGTCAGAAATACAGTGCGTACTCATTGCTTCCTGCACTCAGCACTCATTCATTTCCTTCCGGCAACGCCCCAGGCTTCCTCTGGCCGCGCCTTCCCCTGCTGTTGCTAGGTCAACTCTCGCTCCGACTCCAGAGGCAGGTATAACCAGGCCCAGCCAATCACAGCTCTGAGTTCCCTTCCCTATGGCATTCTGTGTTCAGATGAGCCTGCAGCCCATTGAGATGCAACGAGACTTTCCTCGAACTGGGTGCAGGGGCACTCTCCCTTCCTCCTGGGTTTGAACCTGGCAAGATGTTGGCCTGGAGTTGCTGGCAGCTGTTTTACCTTTGGGTGGAACTAGAGAATAAAATCACACCCAAGGAAACCAGAGATACTGTTACAGACTGAAAGTCTGTGCCTCCCCTCCCCCAGTTCATATATTGAAAAGCTAGAACCCAGTGGGATGGTTTTTGGAGGCAGGGCCTTTGGGAGCTGATTAGATCATGAGGGTGTGAAGTAGCCTTGTAAAAGGGACCCCAAGGAGCTCCCGCTTTCCTTCTACCAGGGGAGGACAGGGTGAGAAGAGAGCCGCCCACGAACCAGGAAATGGGCCCACATCAGACACCAAATGTGCCTTGATCTGGGACTTCTCACCCTCCAGAACTGTGAGAAATAAATGTTTGTTCTTGACACTCCCTGTTCTATTTCAGATACAAAATAAAGAAGGTTGTATCCTAATGACATTGTCAGATCCCTGAATCTGTCCTGGCTTGGACTTCTCAATTCCCTAAGCTAATACAGTCCCACTTGTTGGTTAAGTCAGTGTGCATGTATTGTCACATCACTCGCAAGAGGAAAAGTCCTGACACAGTGAAAAGCTTATCAAAAAATGTCATTCTCACTTGGGTCTTTGGGGCCTCAGAGTTGATGACAATCTGACAGATCTTAACCTTTTCTATGTCTTTGATTAACTGTCTCCTCAATAAGGCCTTTCCTAGCCAAGGTATTTTTCTTTTTCTTTTTAATTGAGGTATAAGTGACATACAATATTTTATTAGTTTCAGAGGTATAACATAACAGAATAATTTGATATTTGTATATATTGCACAATGATCACCACAATAAGTCTAATTAATATCCATCGCCACACAGTTACAGATTTTTTTTCTTGCGATGAGAACTTTTAAGATTTATTCTCAGCAACTTTCAAATATGCAATCAGTATTATTCACTGTTGCCACCTTATTGTATATTATATCCCCATGGCTTATTTTATAACTGGAAGTTTGTACCTTTTGACCCCTTTCATCCATTTCACCCATCTCCACCCCCTTCCTCTGGCAACCACCAATCTGTTCTCTGTATCTATGAGGTGGGTTTCAGTTTTTTCTTCTGAGATTACATATATAACTTAGATTATACAATATTTGTCTTTGTCTGACTTATGCCACTTAGTATAATGCCCTCAAATTCTGTCCATGTTGCCACAAATGTCAATATTCTTTCTTGTGGCTGCGTAATATCCCATGTATGTGTTTGTGTGTGTGTGTCTGTGTGTGTGTGTACCACATCTTTATCTACTCATCTCTCAGTGGACACTTAGATTGTTTCCATATTTTGGCCATTGTAAATAATGCTGCAATAAACATAGGGGTGCATATATCTTTTTGAGTTAGTGTTCTTGTTTTCTTTTGGATGAATACTTAGAAAGTTCATAAAGTAATGCAGGGATTTCTAGAATTCTCTAGAATTGAGCTGTGAATATAGACTTTGGCTATGAGCTTCCAGCTAGATAGTATGGTAATTCTATTTTTTTTAATTTATTTCTTTTATTGAAGTATAGTTGACATATTCTGTTAGTTTTAGGTGTACATACATTACAAATGCTCACCTTCATAAGTGTAGCTACTATCCATCACCATACAAACTTATTACAATATTATTGACTATATTCCCCTGTAACTCTGGGCGGGAAATATTTTCCCAGCCTGGAGCAAAATACCTTTAAAACCGAAATCAGTCAAAGGGAGAAATAAAGTGGGAGAAACCCATTTATTGCCTGAAGCAGTTGTCCACTTCTGCTCACCCATGTCTCTTGCAGTCTGGCTGTAAAAAGGGACCCCACCCAACCTCTCTGGTCCAGATATGCCCTCCTCCCCCTTGTAAACACCTATTGATATGGAGATAGACTACTTCTCTCCACCCCTTGGAAACACCTATGGATATGGAGATGCACTAAGGCCACGTGAGAAATTCTGGAAATATTGCAATTATGCCCACATTCCCTATGCTGTACTTTTCATCCCTGTGATTTATTTATTTTGTATGAAAGTTTGTACCTCTTTATCCTTTTCACCTGTTTTGTCCATCCTACCCTCCCCGACACCCCCACCACCACCATGGCAGCCATCAGATTGTTCTGTATTTATGAGTCTGTTTTGTTTGTTTGATTGTTTTGTTTTTTAGATTCCACATATAAGGGAAGTCCTATTTGTCTATCTCTATCTTATTTCACTTAGCATAATATTCTCTCCATCCATGTTGTCACAAGTGACAAGATTTCATTCTTTTTATGGCTGAGTAATATTCCATTGTATATATATAGCACATCTTCTTTATTCATTCATCTATTGATGGATACTTAGGTTTGCTTCCATGTCTTGGCTATGGTAAATAATGCTGCAATAAACTTAGGGGTGCACATATCTTTTCAAATTAGTGCTTTTGTTTTCCTTGGGTAAATACCTAGAAGTGGAATTGATTACTGGGTTGTATGGTATTTTTATTTTTAATTTTTTGATGAACCTCCATACTGTTTTCCATAGTGGCTGCACCAACTTACATCCCTACCAAGAATGCATGAGGGTTTCCTTTTCTCCACATCCTCACCAGCACTTATTATTTCTTGCCTTTTTGGTGTAGGAATTCTGGTGGAACACAGAGGATAAATTTCTGGCTCTTGGCAAAAGATGACATGACTTTCTTTATCTGATTATTTACTTAGTGTTATAGGCTAAATGTTTGTGCCCTGCCCCCCCAAATTCAGTGTTGAAGTCTTAACCCCCAGTTGATGATGTTCAGAGATGGGCTTTTGGGAGGTATTTAGGGTTAGATAAGGTCATGAGGATGAGGCCCCTATGATGAGATAGGTGCCCTTACAAGAAGAGACACCAGGGAGCTCACATTCTCTCTCTTCCTGCCTCAACCCTATCACCATGTGAGGACATAGAGAGAAAGCAGACATCTGCAAGCCAGGAAGAGAAATTGTACCAGAACCCAGCCATGATATCACTCTGATCTCAGACCTTCCAGCCTCAGGAACTATGAGAAAATAAATGTCTGTTGCTTAAGCCCCCGAGGCTACAGTGTTTTGTTATGGCAGCCTAAGCTGACCAAAACACTTAGGTTCTCTTCCTTCCTTTCTCATTGCACACATAGACAATGAGAATCAGCCTAATAAAACAGTAAAATGAGAATAAAAAATACCAGGACCAGGGAAAGTGCAATATTAGCATAGGAGGCATAGATGAAGGGGAGAACAAGTAGTTCATAAGGTAATACAGAGACTTCTAGAATTCTCTGGACTCAAGC
Organism: Smutsia gigantea; assembly: GCA_032199065.1. Taxonomy (NCBI): domain Eukaryota; kingdom Metazoa; phylum Chordata; class Mammalia; order Pholidota; family Manidae; genus Smutsia; species Smutsia gigantea. Next base: position 1,394,403 of record JAVSCE010009123.1, read on the forward strand.
TGTGAATTAGATTATGAGCTTCCTGGTGGTCAAAGAAAAGAGAAAGACAGAGGCAAGGATCAGCACAAGACAGACTTCTCCAGCATAAGTCTAGGAGTCTAGAAACCTGGAGTTCAAGGGCAGAATCAATCATTTAGCATTATACAAGGGGTGACTACTTGACTCCTTGGTTATGTGAGAGGCTTCAGCAAACACACCCGAGTGAATAGGTTCAATACCCTGAACCTTCAAAGCAATCATGGAGAAGCTATCTGTCAGGTTGCCACTCTTTGCTCATTACACTTAATGAAATGTTTCTCTGGTCTTCCCTTTTGAGCTGGTAGAAACACCTTTAACGGAGTCATATCTTTGTCCCATGAGAGTGGATGTGACTTTTTAAAAACGGTTGTCACTGTGGAGCCCTTTGATCCTCACCTCTACCAACCACTACAACTCACTCTCCTCATTGTATGGGGAGCAAGCCAGCTTACAGACAGTAAGTAACTTGCCCACAGGTGCCCAGGTAATAAGTTAAATAATAGGGACCCTTTAGCCTCTGCTCCTTTCATGCCTTCAGGGCATCTCACACTTTGCTCACATATGTGCCCTTTCACATTCTATGTCTTACCCTCCTAGCATGGATTATTATTTAACATTTTTCAGCCAAATAACTCACTATATATATATATATATTTTTAGTTTATTTTGATATCATTAATCTACAATTAAATGAGTAATATTATGGTGATTACCCTACCCCCTTCATCAGGTCCCCCCCCAACCCCATTACAGTCACTGTCCATCAACTCACTATATTTTAAGTTTAACTTTTTCTTAAGCAATACACATGAAATTATGGGCTTTATGTGATTATGATACATAAATCAATTCACATTAAAATAATTATGTAACTATTAATTTTTTAATTTTAAAATGTGTGAGTACTACCTTATTTGACTTCCTATTGTTGGTATGCATATTCAACCTTTGGAGAACCTTACACTGTTTCCAGAAGTTAAATAAGGTGGACATTTCACAGGACAATATTGTTCATTGTCATTTTGGGTTCTAAACTAACAAGACCATTCTTCAAGCAAGCCTTATCAACTGTCTCTGAAGGCAAAAATTAATCAGAGACCCAAAATATGTTGAATAGCCGTAATGTTATTACAAGAGAGGGGGCTAGACTTGCAAAGGGTCTGCAGTGAGGGAATCCAGTCATTCAGAGAAATACACTTTGGCATTTCTACTTAAAAACAGATATTTCTTAATAGTTTCACACTTCAAGTATTGCCATAAATAGAAATGGGACAAAAGTCTTTGGACTTTGTTAATAGCTGTAAGCAGGCTAATACCAACTCTCATTTAAATAAAGGCCTCAAAAGTGCACCATGACGAACCAGAAGCAATAAGGTTAATTAAGTCTTCACATTCTGTTATACACCTAAGGAACCCAACCTCCTTAGAGTGAACAGCATTAAAGATAAAAGGGCATGTGGTGAGATGAGTTTATCCTCTGTACATCAATGAAATACTCTTCTGGCTTTTCACTCATTGATTTTAAAGTAGGCTTGAGCAGTAATTCTAAGAGAGGAATCTTTTGATGTAACCAAATGAAAGAAGCATCTCTTTAGTGCCAAAGCAGGGAGGTATCATTTGTTCGTGCAGCCCACAACTACTGGATGGAGGCCTAGTGAAGCTGGATATCCTGCTGGGCTCTGAGATCATCTGAGGCGATGTGGCCCCTGCCCTCAGGGCAGTGCTAGACTGATGCAAACATAGTCAAAGTCAGGATGATAGTGTGTTTGACAAGAGCCCAGAGAAGAGGAATAAAATCCAGCTTAGGGAAGGCAAGAAGGACTTCTCAGAGAAGAGCTGGGGGCAGAGCTAAGTATTTAAGGAGGAGTTGGAGTTAGTGATAAGGTAATTCCAGGCAGAAGGACTAAATCACATATGGGAAAGCACCGTACTGAAGGGCAGTGTGGCGGAATAAGGGTCAGGTGGCTCATGGTAAACAGGTAATTCAGTATGTCTTAAAGTGAAGAAGGTGAGAGGACATAGAAGGGAGATGGATGGACCAGATGAGGAGAAGCCCAGCTAACTCAAGACTTTACGCTGAGAGCTACAGGGGCCATTTGAAGGTCGTGAACAGAAGAGGTTTGGGTTTCTGGACAGCGGCTGCCAGGAATAGCTGTGAGGGCTACTCATCTCCATTCCTGGGACTTTCCCTGGATGCATTTGGCACCAGGGTAGCAGCTGCTATTACTGACGGCTGGAAAACAGGGTCTCTGGCATGGAATCCGGGCGACTGTAATTACAGATAATGGGCCTCAATTTGCCTGTCTGGAATTTGCACAGTTGGATTGCACACTCTATCACTGGAATTTGAATATTTACCTCCTGTATGTGCACCAAAGTCAAACAGCAGAAACAGAAGGGGCCACAGTTTCCCATCCACTCAGAAGCTGACCTTGGAAATGACTTTTCTGAAACAATAGCCCTTCCTTGAGGAGTGGGCTTTCCCTCAACAAGCCCATACCCCTAGGAAAGGTTTAGAGCCACTCTCCTGAAGCATTAGGTCTGGGACACCAAGGAAGCCGAACCTGCTGTTCCAGGGGACACCATGGCATCCTGCAGTCCATGGCCAGGCAGGACTGAGTCCACCCAGATGATGGCCTTTAACCCAGACTGACACACCCTCACACTTCACTGCCTGCTGCCAATTATTTAAAAAGTGCCTTGAAAGTGAATATTCCAGAACCACTTAAGGCACTGGTCTTGGAATCTCTTGCTTCATTACTGCTTTTGTTCTTTATGCCCTATTCTGGTCCAGGATCAGCTCATTTTATTTTCTACCATTGTGGTTTTGTCTTCTGTCCTTGTCTCAGTAGTGACCCCTCTATTTATCTATTTAACAAGTATTTATGTAGCATTTGGCCACATACCAAGTAATGTTCTAAATGCTTGGTGTATTAACTCACCTATTACTCATAACAAAAGTATGTGATAAGTACAGATAAGGAAGCTATTATTAAACCCATTTTACAGGTAAGAAAATGAAGCAGACAGTAGTGGAACTCAGATTTGAACGAGGAAGTATTGCTCCAAAGTCTGTACTTCACCTGCGCTTAATACATTTCAGCTTGTGTCTCCTTAACACCCTAGATAATTTTTTCTAAGCACTGTCTTTGCAGGAGACATTTAACCTGTTTGATCTCCTCGAATCCTCAGAGCAACTCAGAGATAGATACAGATAAGAGAAACAAGTGTAATGATTTAAACACAAGAGCTTCGATTATTTCAGGAGCAGATCCCAGAGCCACAGGTCACTGAGCCCCACAGAGCTCTTTATCCCCAGTTTCTACTGCTTTCCCCCAGGCTCTCCTTCTGTCTATAGCTTGATTCTGTCCTGTACTGACTGCTTTGGGAATTCTTACAGCTTGAGTCGGTCCCCAGGACCCAACCACCTGACACGAGATGCACATCCCACTCAAGGGGAGCGTAAAGAATCTGCCACAATCCCAGAGAAATGAAATTTCAACATGCAGTCCATTCTGTGGAGCCACATTCTCCCTGCTTCGAAGGGCCTCTTAATAAAACTAGCCATAACAATTACATCAGCCATTGATGAAATGCTTTCTAATGGACCAGGCACATTATCTGCAATATTCCTAACCGTCATGACAACCTTACAAGGTAAATAATGTTACTGCTACAGAGGAGGCAACAGAGGTAAAGAGGTTAGAAAACTTGCCTACCATCACACAATTATTCAGATACCCTGACTCCAAAATCTATACTAGGCTTGGCTTCCTCTCTTGTGAACTAGATCCAGGACAAAACTTTCCAAGGGCTGGTAGGAAATATAGAGGGTGAAAGAGAATAGGTTGAAGTTTGGGCAAGGGAACATTCTTTCTTTTCCTTTTTCTTCCTTCCTTCACACCCCTATCCTCCCTTCTTTCTTTCCCTCCACTTTTTAACCAAGAAAAATGACACAGTGAATAACAAAGCTAACAGAAGCCCTAGACTTGGCCTCCTGTCTTCTTTACAATCCACCCATGCACAATTATGACTGCTGACAATAAAATCCCAACCCAGTGTGAATCAGCCCAGGGAAAAAGCAAAAGAGGGCAGGGCTGGGGTTTGGTGCTCAAGTCAGTTATGAGTCAGAGAAGTCTCAGAATAACCTCCTGCCAAGCTAATCCCAGGCTAGGGCCTGCCAAGGTGTAGCTGGTTCCACAAACTCCAGAGGACTGCAGTGGACTGCCCTGGGGAGAAAGGGTAGTTCTACTGGGCCTGAGAGAGACAAACTGGGCAGGTCGCTGGAAATGTGGTCCTTGATGAAACCTCACTGGCGCTACTGCAGCAGGAGACAGTCCTACAGTCACGTAGGTGGAAGCACACCCTTATTTTTCTGCTGTTCCCTGTACCCAGGCACTCAGCCAAAGTGTGTATACTGCAGCCACAACAGAGGCACAAATTTATTCATATTACTAATAATATCTGCAAAGTGAACTAGCCAAAAGTAAAATGTCAATACAATGGCTGCATGCTACACTAAAAACAATGACAGGGATTTGTACAGACTTCAAACAAAAAAGGTTTGTCATACTTGGTCATTGGTCTGAATTCTCCACACCATCTCCAGGTCCACTTCTGTCTCTGAATCTGAACTTTGTGAGTAAATTCAAGGAAAGGATCAGAGGATGTCAGGATTGCCTTGTGCTCCAACCCCAGACAGACTTTAGGTTCCTGTAGGTCGCAATAATCTGCATTTCTTTCTTCCAAAAGACAGAAACCAGGGAATTTTTCTCAACACTCAGATCCTTCTGAAGAAAGAAGACTTATGCATTCCTGCTCTGTGCAAAGAGCAGAGGATTTTAGCATCATGAAGGTCTGGAAATAAATCCCAACTCTGCTACTTCCTGGTTGCATGGACTTTGGGCTGCTTATTCATCCATAACAATGGAGAAAACAAGACTTAACACTGGAAAGTTGTTGAGATTAAATGAGAAAATACATGTTAAAGTGCCCAGGATAGTGTCTGGCTCATAAATAATTATATCTTGGTCACCCCATCTCCTGGGCTGACCTATTCTTCCTCCCATATTACCAAGTCCTTTGAGAACCCTAGTACCATCTATGCTTTCAAATATTTAACTCATTGATCAGAGAAGCACTGAAGGGTGTTCCAAAAACAGAATAAGCAATTCAAGTGTTCTTTTATTCCATAAAAATTGTTCAGCACATTTTCTTTGTTAGAGACTGAACCAGAGGCTGAAGGTCTCAGTTTAGAAGGGGAAACAGACAAAGAAGGCTATTCTGAGATTTGTAAGTGCAAAAATAGTGTACTGAGCATGTCCCAGGAAGAGTATCTAAATTGGATTCTTAGGCACTGCTTGAGGTGTGTGGTGTGTGTCAGGGAGGAGTGAAGCATGGTGGGAAGTGGAGGCAGGTGAGAGCCAGAAAGAGCAAGCAGGAACAGACCAGGTGAAGACGGAGGTGGGGATTGGCTTTGCCCGCAGAGGAGACAGCATATGCCTAGGCACAGAGTGTGAAATTGCCATGAGCTCTGATGCGCAGGACTAGAGGGATGGTGGGGTGGTTTGTGGCTGGAGAGGTTGGTAGAGGTCAGATCACAAAAGGTCTGGGGAGCTAAGCTATGTAACTGGGGCTTTAATGTGAAATGGGTAGAGAGTCTTTAAAGCATTCCAAGCCAGAGGGTAACATGATCAGATTTGCTTTTTAAGGTTGCCATGACAATTTATGGCCCCAAAATTCGACTTGGTTTTACAAACTAATGGCACTACTTAACCCCCCACCCAATCCAAGGAACGGAGAAAGTTCCATCTTCAAAAATTAAAATTGTCAAAGAACCATGCTCTAGATGGGATTGTGGTTTAAATTCGTTGGTGGTGGGCTGGTGTGGGTACAGACTGGCCTGAATAGGAATACTGATTCTACGACCTCATCATTTGGCTGCTTCATCTGCAGGGTCAAAGCCATGGTTCTCAAACCTTGAACAGGAGTTTCGAGATTTTTACCAAATTGGGAGACAATGATTTTCACTCTGACAAATGGGTTCTGAGAAGCCTCTCGGGCGTGAGAGAGCATGAGGGCTGTAACCCAGCCCTGAAATTTATTAGCAGAAGCAGTTTATGACTATAAAGTCTTGCTGTTGAGGCCCTCCAGTGCTTGCCTTCTATTTCTGGCCCTAACCAAAGCTGACAGCTCCTCACTTTCAAAAGCTTTTGGTTTGTTTAATTAAAAAAACATTTCGATTGCAGGAAGCCTATCGAACCCCCTGAAAACCTGATGACCTCATTTTGGGGTAGCTCTACAACATTTATGAACATTTGTTTTTAATCGCTGTCACTTCTTTTGATCAAATTAACTGTCTGGGTTTTGGAGTTTCAAGGGCAGTCTGTCCTACCAATCAGGACCCATTTATCAGAGGCTCTGTAACCTAAATACAACACTCCAGCATATAATAAAAATCCTACCCACTCCAGCAACAGGCAAGAAGATCTGTGGAGCAGACTTGGAAAGTAGATTAAAAGAAAAAGGCCAGACTTTCTGTGTTGCAATCCTGTGCTGCCCTCATTCACTGGAAGGCTTTTCTAATATACGTTTGTCTTGGCAGATGAAGTGTCACATACTAAGCAGGTGATAAGTGGCATAACTCAGTGGAAGCATTTGGAAAAGCAAGTCAGAGACCAATGACAAGCTGAAATGTGTAACTGTCAGCACAGGCAGGCCAGGGTCCACCATGAGAGTTATTTTGAAGGCTTCTCTCTGAATCGGAGACCCTTCCAAAATTAGACAGGTTTGGGCTTACCTTTAAAACTTTTAACAGTCTTCTTGTGAGGACACGTATCTGTGTGTGTGTGTGCGTGTGTGTGTGTGTTACAGCTGCCATCTTTCCTGTTGCTGAATATTCAAAGTAGAAAACCAGGAGATAGTGTTGTACTTAAAATGAAAAGACAGAGATGAAGATCTTCAAGAGAGAAACAGAGAGAGTGAAGCACATTTCCAAACAGACCTGATATCCACTTCGAGAGACCAGCTAAAATTACCCCAGCTGATGAGTGTTTCATGTCACAAGATTTGTTCCTGGTGTATGCGGAAGCCAAGACCTCCCCACAGGCGCTCCAGTCCGTTCAGCTGGCGTCTGTAGGTCAAGATTTAAGTGCATTAACAGAGGGCCTCCTCAGAGCTAATGTGACAGAGGCCCACCACATCTGAATAGAAGCCAGAAAAGAAAAACAAAATGAAATCGTTCTTTCATAAACTCCAATGACATCTCACAAATTGAGACACAGATGTGAAATTTTAAAAACATTCTCTGATACCTTAGTTCTGGATAAATAGGTTTCTACATTTAAGCAATTATGGCGTTTACAAGGCACTTGCTTTGTGTGAAGAGAGATCAATGTGTGGACAGAGGAGAGAGAGAAGAGGGAGGTGAAGGGCCAGCTTTTAGCCTGTGTCTGTTTCCAAGGTTTCCTAGGTTCCAAAGGTCTTGATTTAGAGCTATATTTAACTGTGGGAGCAGCTTCCATATAAAAGTGAGACCCAGCAGTATGTTCCTATTATGTTCCTATAAGTTGGTGACTAATCTGACTCCTCCCAAATTGAGAGCTTCATGGAGGTGGTGTTCTTGAGCTGGCTTTTAAGACTTATGGAATTTGCCAGGGAGAGAGGCAGTGGGAGTATCTCCTGGGCAGAAGCAACTGTATTAATAGAGGCAAGAAAGAAGAAACCAGAGGACATTCTGGGCATGTGAAGCAAGGGAGTCCACAGGACTTGGCCTCAGGCTGGTTGTTTGGGGCAGGGCAGAGGGAGATGTCGGAGGTGACTGGCAGGTTTCAGCCCAGATGGTGACCTTTACAGGAGGATGGAACATACGAAAAGGAATGAACTTGGGAGTGAAAGTGATTGCAATGGGCATCTGTTGATTTTTCCTTCCCAGCATCCATTCCACCTGCTCTGGCCACAGTGACCAATTTTCCTCTAAGCACACACCCCTTGCCACATTCTCAGGTCATTTGCCTCGGAGGTAACTGGCACCATCTTTGGCTCAATGGGTGGACACGTGACTAAGGCCTGACTAATTAGAACATTTGGTCTCCAAGGCTATCATGCTGATTCCATAACTCTTATATAATATTGCTTATGAATGCTAATATGATGGTGAGATGATGGAACTTTAAGCTGTGTTTACATAGCAATTGTAAGATTAACATATCAAAAATAGAGGGTTGATAAAGATTATGGGAAACCTAAATCTTCTCTGCTGGCCTCCCTGCAGTATGGTGCCACCACTGTTGATTGAGGGATGGACATGGGATCAAAGTTGGGCTAATGGAAGCCCTGAGCCTTTTGATAAGAGTATTGGGGTACAGAAACTCCCATTTCGTTGGGGGTATAAAGCTGATAGAATGGGGCTTGGAGATTCTGGTGTTTATATTGTCATTATGAGGGAAGAACTTTCTGAGAAAGAGACCAAGACAAAGGAGAGCAGAGAAAGAGAGGGAGATGGGGAGAGACAATGAAGGTGATAGGTGATAGATTCCACGGCATCACTGGATCACTTGGAAACAGACTTGCTTGAAAACTGTCTCTGAAATTAAATTTTATTTTTTTCTTGAGCCAGTGAACCAAAAGACTCTTAAAAAATACAAGGATGCTATTTTTCTGGGTATATATATTTAAACTACTAGGAATCATCCAGGCAGTCAAAGAAGAACTAGTGCCCTGAACATTAGATAAGGTGCCTTGAGCACTAAAGGTTTGAGTTATTTACATGGTTAAAACAATAAGAGAAAACATTTGTCACATTTTTGCTTTGTACCAGGTACATTCTGGTACATTAGCTTTATATATATTCTGTTATTTCACCTCACAGAAACTATGTGAATTAAATATTATTATTTATATTTTGTGGATGAGGCACCAATCCACACACAGGGGAGGTTAAATAGCTTGCTGAGGTAGCCAGACTGAAAGATGACCCTAAAGGAACCTACCTCTTGGTAGTCATGCCCTTATTTCATCCACTCTCCTTGAGTGTGGGCTGGACCTAGTGACTTGCTTCTTTTGAATAGAATAAGGCAGAAGGGATGGTGTATGACTTGGGGATGGTCATAAATGCACTGTGGCTTCCACTTTCAACCTTTCTGTCTCTCCCAGATCACTCTGAGGGAAGCATGAACAGTCTTGTGAAATGTTTCATAAGGTGAGAAACTGAAATCTCTGGTCAACAGCCACAGGAGTGAATTTGCAAATAGATATTCCAACCCAATCAAGTTTTTGGAGACCACAGCTCATACTGACAGCTTCATACCTTGAGAGACCCTGAGTCAGAACCACCCAGCTAAGTGACTCCTCCTTCCTGACCCTCAGAAACTGTGAGATAATAAATATTTGTTGTTTTAAGCTGATGAGTTTGTGGGTAATTTATTACACAGCAACAGATAATAATACAGATTTTATATGATAATACATATAATACCCAAGAATGGGTTGCTGATATAAGAAAAATCTAAAATGTTGGAATTGGTTTGGAACCATGAAGTCAGTAGAAACTAAAAAAGTTTTAAGGATTTTGAGATTTTTCGTGAAACCCTAAAGTACCTTAAACACGTTTTGTAGAGTTATGGAATTTGAGGAGGCTGACAGTAAGGGCTTAAAGGAAAATCTTATTGGAAACTGGATAAAAGGGAATATGGGTTATGCAGCATCAGAAAGCCTTGTAACATTACTGCCTGCATGAATGTGGGTGACAGAAAATGTACCTAATTAACTGGGTGATCAAATTAAGGAGATTTCAAGCCAGAATGTTGAAGGTGCCACCTGGTTTCTTCTTGTTGCTTATTTTAAGATGCAAGAGAGAGGGATAAGCTAACGGAAGGATTATGAAACAAAGAGAAGCTCATTTTGAAGATACCCAGCTTCTCTAGTGGGCAAATGGTGTTAAAATTTAAAAATAGCTTCTAAGAAAAGATAAAATCCAGAGAATTGCTGGGAACACTGGTCCAAAAATAAAACCACATGTATGTCTTTAAAACACTTTGTTAAGACTTCAGAAGACTTAAAGGTGGTGTCTCATGGCACTGTTCAGTCAAACAGAAAGCCTTCAAATTATGTTAAGGGTGTGACTAACAGATCCTCTTAATCAAACAACAGGGCTCCTAAGAAGCTTAAGGGTGTTGTCTTGTAGCAGAAATCAAAAGCAGAGAAGGACTACATCAGAGACTTGTGAGTATGGCTTTAGTCTAATGGAGTGGACCCCAATAAGATTCACAAGAGATACACTAAGTATTTGAATAATTATATCAGCAGAAACATCACTAGCTTGGATTAACAAATGTTAAGACAGTACAAAATAAAGAAAGGACTTTGTACTACTGAAACTCTACAAGAAAGAAGTAGGCTTAGAAAACTATTCTGTTGCAAGTACATGTTACCTTTCATAAAAAGGGAAAGGTAACTCAGAAGGTGGAACCAAGAGCTATGATAACTAGTCTTGGGCAGAAATAGAACTAAGCCTTAATCAAGGAACTCACAATATTTTTCAGGATGGATTTCAGAATTGCTATGGGCCAGTATGCCTTTATGCCTTCCATTTCCTCCCTTTTTGAACAGGAATGTCTATAGAGAGTATCCTATGTCTGTACCACCATTGTATGTTGCGGGGTGGGGGGTGCTGGGTGTGTGTCTGGAGGGGCAGATAACTTGCTTATTTCATAGGCTTCATAGGTTTAAATATTGAGAAAAACTATAAGCAGGGAGCTATTTGTAAGGTCTACACCTAAAGAGCCACATTAACACCTAGCTCTCATTAAAATTATGAGATTCTGGACTCTGGAATGATGTTATAACAGGCTGAGACTTTTGAGGGCCTTCAGATGTGATGAGTACATTTTTCATGTGAGAAGAAGATGAATCCAGGGGAGGTGAGAGAACAGACTGTGATAGCTAGCCTCCAAGAGGGCCCCCAATTGTCCCCACCTCTTGGAATTCCATCCTTTGTATAATCCCTCTTCTTAATTGTAGACTGGACTTAGAGATTTGCTTCTAATAGAATAAGACAGAACTATGGGTACATCACTTAGGACTGTGCCATTAAATGTACTGTTGCTTCTATGCTGTCTTAGCTCACTCTGTAGAAGCCATGGTGTCAGCTTTCATCTGGAGGGACCCAAGTAGCAAGGAACTAAAGCCTTCTGCAAGCAGCCAGGTGAGGAAACTTGGAAGTGGATTTACCAGACCCAGTCCAGAGACTGCTTGAGCCAGGACCACCCACCTAAGCCACCTACAGATTCCTAACCCTCTGAAACTGTGTAGATTTGCTGTTTTCAGTTAAATTCTGGGGTAGTTTTTTACACAACAGTAAGCATACACTTACTAAAGGCACATACACTATGGTTCCATTTAAATGAACTCTAGGGAGCACAAATCTTCTCTAAGATGTCTGGAGTTGTGGGTGGGTGGGGATTTGACTGGGCAGGAGCACATGAGAATGCTTGGGGATCACAAATGTATTATTTCTTGGTTGTGGGGGTGGTTATATATTTGTCATGTTCCCTGAATTGTATACTTAAAAACAGGTGTATTTTATTGAATGTATATTTTACCTAAATAGAATTGATTTTAAGATAAGTGGGCAGGTGGAACCAGTGACTGTAGGGTAGAAAGTGTGATGGCAAAGACAAGGAGAGAGATGGCACAATATCTTAGGAGTCTGTCTGGGCCAGCAATTTGTTTATTTATTTTAGGATAGGAGAGACTTGAGTAAGTTTGTAGGCAGAGGATAAGGACTAATGATGTCAAACACAAAGCTTAAATTATAAAATAAAATTCCAGAGAGGACCAAAATAAACGATGTGAAACAGGGTTAGATAGTAAAATGCTTCTTGGAAAAGATGGTGAGAAGAGGGTTTAGTTCTAATAGTTCTCAGAAAGTAGATCTGTTTATATGCAGAGAGAGGCTTTGAGTAGAGATTTGGGTTTAGGAAGAGAAGCAGCTTAATGTAGGTTTTGTGCAAATTGACACTGGAAGTCAATTACTTTTGGATTCTCTGCTTAGGTGTATAGTATTATTCTGTAAGTGGCTGGGAGCCAAGTTTTTTAGCAGGAACGTGACAAGTTAGGGCTATACTTCAGGAAAATCATTCTGTAGCAGAGAGAAAAATGGACTAGTTGGGAGATATAAGAGGCAGGGAAACCAGTTAAGAGACTATTACCATCATACAGTCAAAAATTGGTGAATAAACATGAGACAAAGGACATCTTGGCCTCGATTTGTAGAAGAGATTGTGGAGGAATGAAAAGGCAGAATGTTGGAAATGACTAGATGGCACTGAGGGTGAGGGAAAGCAGGAATTGCAGCAGATAAGGAAGAGAAGGTGACTCACTTTTGGGACTGAGTCTGTGGTTCAGCAGACTGTCCAGGTGAAGAGGTGTTTGCAGTGGGTGGGAATGCAGGTTAGAATCTCACAGGAGTGGTCAGCTAGACTGGAGGTGAGGCTGAGGAAGCATCTGTTTTCCTTTTCTTGACTAATGAATTAAGACTCTTTGAAATGGAAAACAGTGCACGTTATTACGGCAGCCAGGCTGCTGTAACAAAATACTATAGACTTGGTGACTCAACATGGACATTTATTTTTCACAGTTTTAGAGGCTGGGAAGTCCAAGATCAATGCACTAAAGATCTGGTTCTTAGAGAGGGCCCTCTTCCTGGCTTGCTGATGGCTGCTTTTTTTAATATATATAATTTATTTTGGTATCATTAATCTACAATTACATGTGCAATATTATGCTTATTAAACTACCCCTTCATCAGGTCCCCCCCACCCACCCCATTACAGTCACTGTCCTGATGGCTGCTTTTTGTTGTGTCTTCACATACTAGAGAGAGGAAGCTCTGGTGTCTCTTCATTTTCTTATTAGGACACTACTGTCACCATGCAGGCTCCACTCTTATGACCTCATCTAAACTTAATTACTCCCAAAATCTCTGCCTCCTAATACCATCACACTGGGGATAGGGCTTCAACATATGAGTTGTAGGGAGCACAAATATTCCATCTATAGTGTATAAATAGTAAATGATGCTTCAGAATCAACCATACCTATACTGTTCTTTCTGGAAAATGAACTGAATGGATTCAGGCATTGTTTCTCAAAATGTGTCCTTAGTGCGAGCCAAGATACAAAAGCATTTTCCAAGAGAAATTGGTTTCATGTTCAAAGAAGTTTGAGAAATACAGGATTAAAGTTAAACGGTTTTTTAAATGCAGGACTTCTTAGAGCCTTTGTATGTACTGGTATTTTACACAGTGAATCCTCAAGAGGACAGGAACACAGACTATAAAGCGTTTCTTGTCTTCCCTTAAATAGACAATGCTTTTTCCAAAGAATAGCTCCAGAAACTAATGCTTCAAGGAAAGCACTTTAAATGAAACTGGTTTAATATGGGCCAGACAGCCCCTTGTGATGTGACCCAATGAGAAGGATATAACATCACATATATAGTATTCTTATAAAAAAAATGAACCTGATTCTACCACTGAAGGACCAATCAGACAAACGCAAATTGTGAAACAAACTACAAAACAACGGACCTAGGCCCTTTAAGAAGGCAATGTTATGGATGACTGAAAGAAAAAGAAAAAAAAACTGGGAAAAGCTTTCTAGATTAAAGGAGTCTAGGAGACATTATTAATAAATGCAAAACATGGGTCATGATCAGATCCTCTAGGGGAACAATGAGCGTAGCTCTAAAGATCCTTATTGGGGCAACTGGTGAAGTTTGAACATGAATTGTACTTTAATTAATAAAAAATAAGGAAAAAATAAGATTCTGACTCAATTACATTCTAACTGACCAGCTTTTTCCCGAAGTACTTTGGTGTATGGGAAATCCATATATATTATCAGACCTAAACACATGATATATTTGTTCTACTAAAAAAGAAGAAAAGTTGGTTTAACCTGTGCTGAAACTATAGTTATAGGTGACAGTTGTGTGCAGATAAAGTCTTCTTTTGTTTAATATTGCAAACTCCCTATAATTTTTGGAAAAAAATATTGTATTAAAGATTTAAGAATTCAAAAAATAAAAATCTGCTCAAGAAAACCTGCATTTAGGCCCCACATGAGTTACTGGAGTCCATTTCCATGAAATAATGTTTAGGGCTCAAAAAACATGGTGTTTCTTTAAGTCCAGCTTCAGAAACCTACCATTATAAATAATTGGGGATAATTATGAGAGCAGCTGAATAAACTGGAAAAGGCTGGGCATAAAGAGAAAAGCAATTCAATGACGTGTGTAGTCCTTGAGCCAGCCCATAAATCTCTCAGGAATCACAGTAACAGTCCCCATCTTCTCCAAACTAGAACCTACGTTTAAAGTGAACAGCAAACCAAACCTAACCAAATCCAAATAATACCACCCAAAAAGTGACTCTGGCTTTCTTTTGCAGTTATTGGGAGGAAATCTCTGGGCCTTTTTACATCCCTAAAATTAAGCTCTCTTGACTCTAGACTGAAAAGTATGGCAATAACTTTTTTTGAGGCCCAGATGGTCCCTGAATCCTTTTGTGATTCCCTTCCTTACATCAACCTAGCAGCCCCTAACTCTTCTAACCTTTGGAAATGGAATGATTTTAGAAGCTTAATGTGATCCCATAAGCAGCCTTTAAGGAAACTTAGTGCTGGAAGGGCCATTATGAAGAAAGGCAAAGATTTCAGAAATAAATTAATCTATCACTAAGCGGTACATCTGGCATGTATTTATCACAGGCTGGGAAACCCCTTGGTGGCAGGAGACAAGGTGGCTGCCACATCTATTGGAGATGTCAATATACACTTTTTGTTAGAAATTCTCTATTACAGTTGTGGCAGGATTTCTTTGCATTTCTCTAAAAGCATTTTTTCTGCATCATTAGATCTGTGCCTAGATGGTCATTTTCTTATTGCCTGTAAAGGGAGAAGTGGAGAAGGGAGTTAAACTGGGCAGAGCACTTGCACTATGCCAGGCCATGTGCTAAGTTATGCACCTGTTGTTTTATGTATTTGTCATTCTGTGGCATTTGGATAGGAGTGATCGCTTTACAAAGAATTTGAACATCCAGGTTCTAAACCAAGCCCTGGCTGCCTCTAAAGCTCTGATCTTTCTGTCTAATACAAGAAGAATTTAAATCCCTCAATCAGAGAGGTTAGATACTCTGACACCCTGAGGGCAGAGATGTAAATCAGCATAAACTTTCTGGGGGACAAAGAATGTACATTAAGGTCCCTAAAAATGTTAATACTGTCTGATTTAGTAAAATCATCATAATGATAAATGCATTTACTATGTATTTACTACAGCTTACTATGTATTACTATAATCCAGCTCATAACTCCAATCCATTTCTTTGACCTTGTTTAGTTTGTCCCTGCAGAATTTCTGACTTGTGTTATAGGAATATGTTCTGAAGAAGGAACTGGTTGCTTTAACAGTTGTTTACTGAGTACCTACTCTGTAGATAAGCTGAGCACTCAATTCTAAATGGAGAAGCAGATGGGAGGTGGGGAGAGAGGCCAAGTTGGGGGAGATCTAGTCAGTGTGGTCTTCTGAATTTGATTTAGTGTCTTTCCCTTAGTTTTAAACCTTTGGAAGATAAACTGCCAATCAGTGGCAATATGATTAGGAGCAAGTTACTTACTCTCTTTAAGCCCAAATTACTTTTAAAAGGGGGATAATAGCACCACCCCGGAGGTGTGAAAATAAATGAGATAATGTAAGTGAAAGAGAAATATGCAGGGATTATGGCCCCAGGCATATTTTGCAGTTTGGAAGGAACTCTCAGATGGAGACTATCAGAATCAATCAAATCTAACTTGTGGTGTCTGGTACAGTAGCCACTAGTCCCATGTGACTTTTGAGCACTTGAAATGTATCTAGTCTGAAATTGAGATGTGTTGTAAGTGTGAAATACACCCTGGATTATTTTGAAGACTTAGTATGATAAAAAGAATGTAAAATACCTCATTATACATTTTTATATGGATTACATGTTGAAATTATAATACTTGAGATATGTTTGGTTAAACAAAATAGCATTAAAATTAATTTCCTTTTTACTTTTTAATGCGGCTACTAGAAAATTTTAAATCACATATGTGGCTCACCATATATTTCTAATGGACAGTGCTGGATTTGACATTGAGGAAGGTTCCCTCTGCAACCCAACAAGTGCCACCTAGCTCTGGACTCCAGAACCTCCTGCCTGGAGCCCGGTTTCTCTCATTTAGAGATTCCCCTATCCTCCAACCTCATCCTCAACGCCTACCGGGTGCTTAGCAGTCTCTTTCTAAGATGGAAATCTGTTCTTATCATTGTTCTATTGCTTAAAATCTTTTGAAGGTTCCTGTTGGCCTTTCAGAATAAAGTCCATACTTGTTTGCAAAGGGATTGTCACCTGACTTTGGCTAACTTCTTTCAGCTGCACCTCCTACCCCTTTCCTCTCCAGTTTCCTTGTGTGTGTTGTGTTTCTCATACCTCCGTATCTGTGACTTTGCTCCTCCTTTTTCTGGAACTGCCCTCTGCTACCTGTGCACATATGCCCAAGCCTCCTGCTATCCCACCATTCTCATCTGGTTGTAGCTTATTTGTCACATCCTCCCCGTTGTCTCTCCTGACCTTGTACCCTCCAAGTAGAAGTGCTCCTTTCTGTGCACCTCAATACCCTGCATTTGCCCCTAGAAGGGCGCTTACACTTCTGATTTCTTGCTGGTTTGATGGCCTGTTTTCCTCATTGGACTGTGAGTTCTTTAAAGGCTCTTCATCTCTAGCCCCAGAACTAAGCCTACGACCTGGCACAGGGTAAACTCTCAGTAGCTAATTTGCTAATTAAATTGAGAATCAGGTCAGGGAATTGACCAGGGACCATCAGCTCAGGGGGGTGAATCAATCAGAACTCCTGTGGATGGAAATAACACAAACCTCCACTTGACTGGTTTTATTGACTTACACGATTAAAAAGTCTATGTGCGTTTCATTTTCACGTAGTGCTAGATTCAGCATTTCAATCAATATCACAAGATTGTTTTCCTTCATTTCTCTCCCTTTCCACTGTACTGGAATTTGAAGGGATTCTCTCCTTATGGTGATAAGATGACTGATGGATATGCTTATCCTTCCAGGTTCCAGTTGAGAAAAACGAAATCTTCAAAAGTTACTCTTGTTGCCCCTAATTGGTCTGTTTGAGGTCATGTGCCCAACTCTGAACCAATCATTGCTGTCTGTGTATAGGATGCATTGACTGGCTTAGGTCTGATCACATGCTGAAGCCGTGGAATTGGGGTCATGGTGAAGTTGCTTTTTTTGTTCCACAAAAACAATAAAATGTCCACTTCTATGAAAGAAGAACCACGGGACAAGTTTGTTCCAACACTGCTTCTTTTATAAAAATGGACATTTTAGGGACTATGGGTCTCAAGAGAAATTCTTGTTCTTAAAACTGTTTTGATTTTGTTTTTTCCTTGCTTTAGCATTTACAGGGACTCCCTGGGTAAAATGAAGTTTGTCTTTGTTATATTTTTAGGTATTATAACCCATGTAAATCAATTAGGGAGATATAAGATAACTGGAGAGAGAGTTCAGAGATGCAAAATCCTACCATTGTTTGATAAGGCTCTGGCATCCTTCCTGGCTTTAATCTTACTCAGGCAGAGAAATAACCTTACTAAACCCAAAATCTCTTTCTGGTGAAATGCGGCATGCTGGATAGAGATATTTGGCTTCCTTAGAAGAACAAATCTTTACTATCAGGGACACTGTTTGAGGACACCTCACAGTAGCTCCTTCTGTACAAATTCATTCATGCAAAACTTGTATTGAGTTCCTCCTGTTCCAAAAGGCACTATGACAGGTGCAGAAGAGAGAGCGGTAAACAAAACAGTCTTCAGGGAGCTTACAGTAAAGCGGGAGAGGTAGCCAGTAAACACATACAAATAAGATACTTTCAGACTGGGTTAAATGCTATGAAAGAATTGGAGTGATACGAATGAGAGGGGCTGGGTTATTTTAGATAGGCTGGTCATGGATGTTTTTTCTGAGGAGGTACTTGAGAACTGATGTCTGAATTATGAGAAAGTGCCAGCCATGCAGATAACTACTCAGGACTTCCCAAAGAAAATGGAGGACTCCACTGTGTGGGGGAATTTAGAGCAGGGACTTGCATCCTGGGGTGGAAATGGGGGTGGGGGATATCGCAGACCAGCAGAATCAGTATCACTTGGGAGCTTGATAGAAAAGCAGGATCTCCAATCCCGCTCCAGGCCTACTGAGTCAGAATCCACATTTAACAAAATCTCCCGGGTGATTTGTAGGCACAGTAAATGGAAAAGTGCTGGACTCTTGACTTTTTCTGCAGCCCACTGGGAAGGTGTAAATCCTGCTGATTCAAGGAATGGAGTTGCCAGTAGCCACTAGAAAGATGACATGATAATATGTGCTGCTGTGTCTGTGACCTACCAGTCAGGCTCTAAGAGAAGACCATGGGATTATCACATGTTAGGGTCTAAGTGATTTTCTAAGTTAGCTCCCTTGCTTCACAGGATACTGAGGTTCGCTGGGGACGAGTGACCTGCTCATGCTAGGCTCCTCTGGGGCCGAGTCAGGAGTAGGATCTAGGAGTCTCCTTTCTCAGTGCCACCTTTTAAATATTGAACAGATTAGTCAGTTTGGAGGACCTTGAGCAGTATGATGAAGGGGTAGGGAGACAATTTCGCACAAAGCACTGGGAATGTTTGGTCTTGGTTTTTCGTTCTGTGAGAGTGAATTAAGACACTACATGCGAGAATCAGGGAAGCAAATTTCAGCTCAAGGCTAGGAGCACTTCTAAGAGTTAGGACCACTCAACAAGGGAATTGCCTCATGCATGCAGTAAGCATTCACAATACGTCTCCTCAGAGGTGTGTAGTTGCTGGGAGTGAGCATGACTGGATCAGGATTTCCCAAACGGCAGGCATTTGCATCTTTCCATTTTTTATACCATATCTTATGCTGGCATTTAAAAAAGGTGACATAAACATACGTGGGTAAACTGTGTAAAGTGCACTAATCTTAAACGTGCAGCTGGTTGAGCTTTCAAATGTCTGTCTGTATCCACCACCCAGATCAAAATACCTAACACTTCTGGCACCCCTCCTGCTCTTTCCCAGCCAATAACCCTTCTTACCCTAGATAACCACTGTTTTTATTTCAGTCACTCTCAGTTTGCACATTCTTGAACTGCATACAAGGAGTCCCCATTTTTGAGTAGATACATTATTTACATCAGTGAAATAATGGCTTAATGTAATAGGCATCCCCCCCGCCCCCCTCCATGCACATTAAAATACACACAAGTATCAAAGTAAAGACCTTTCTTCTACCAACGGACCACATTTCGTTTCTCAGAAGCCTCCGGATAATTTCTGAGTTCCTTTGCAACTCGAAGATTGTATGACTTTGTGGTGATAGACTGGCCAAAAGTTCATGGAATGCACTGTCACGATCCTGATGTGGCCGTAGAGCCACCCATCCATCTAAGTAAAACACTTGTTGAATATCTAACGATGACTCCCCTAGGCACTGGACACCGAGAAGGCTAAGCCCCACTTTCTGATTTCAAGTGGAGGGAAACAGAAGAGTAAATCATTTCAGCATGTGTGGTAAGTGCTACTGTTCAGGTAAGCACACAGAGGAAGGGCGGTTTCCGGAGACAGGACGGGGAGGAGAGGGTGGGGGGGCATTTCTCAGAGCAGCCTTTGCCAGCCACCACACTTCGATCACTTTGCCGCCGCGCAGCTGCAGCGATCAAACCTCAGCCTTCTTTAGCAACCTGAGCGCCCCGCCTAAGAGCCTTCCTATTGGACTCAAGGGAGTTGACGGGCAGCTCCACCGTGCAATCCTGGCTCGCGGCCTCTGGCTTCGCGCTAAACTCACGGGAGGGCTCGTAGGCGTGACCGCCCTCCCGGGTGCCCCGCCCATCCCCGAGCGGCTTGTGGCGCATGCGCCGGTGGGCTGGGCTGCGAGCAGGGCCAGTGCGGAGCCGCAGCAGCCGCGGTAAAGCGTCTGGGTGCAGTTGAGACCGTTGTGCCCGTTTCTTGCCTCGGCCAACGCAGCCTCAAGCCGCCGCGCCGGGTGAGCGGCCACCTATTGTCCTTCTCCGCGGCGAAGGTGCGGAGCTGCTCCGGCTGGGCCCGCGGGGGAGCCCCGGGCGCCGCACGGTGAGAACGCAACTTAGTTGGCGGAGTTGGTGGAAGTTTGGCGAGTTGAGGAGGGGGCGGGAGGAGGAGCGCGGGCCTCTCCCCGTGTGGCTGCTCCTCGAGGCGGGGGCGCGGGGCCGCGGGGCGGGGCGCAGAGGGGCCGCCGGCGGGCGGCGATGAATGGGCGGCGGCGGAGCGCCGGGCGCCAGCGGCTCCTCCGCCCTCTGCGGGCCCATCACGCATTGTCTGCTGGCCTGTCGCGGCGCGGCGCGTCCCCCACTCCCGCAGCCCAGCTTCGGGCCGCCGCCCCTCCGGGGGTCGGGGGCGCGGCTGGCCTGCACGGCCGCGGATGTTCCCTCAGGAGCCCTCGCCCCCCGCTAGGCCCGGATCCTCGGACACGGGCTTCCCCTGTCGGCTTTTCCCGGGACGGAAGCCGTGGCCACCGCGTGGGTGCCTTCAATCCGGTCGAATCCGCGAACAAGTGCTGCGGGCGCGAGCGAGCGGCTCTCCGGCGGACGCGCTCGGTAAACACGCCGGGCCGCGCGCCTGCCTTCGGGGGGCGCGGGTGGGCGCCGTG